>CM049922.1:37056077-38306077 GCA_027474245.1 Spheniscus humboldti
TCCTAGTCGTCTCCCTTAGTACCTGTATCAAAAAGTTATCTTCAACGTGCTTCAGGAATTTCCTGGACCTGTTTGTGTCTGCTGTATGATAGTCCCAGTTAACATCTGTGAAGTTGAAGTCACCTATAAGAACAAGGGCAACTGATCTAGAGATTTCCCTTAATTCCTTATAGAATAATACATCGGTGTCATCGGTGTGGCTGGGTGATCTATAGTAGGCTCCCACAACATCCGCTTTATTAGCTTTTTCCCCTAATCCTTACCCAGAGGCTCTCAACCACGTCATCCTGTTTTACTTCAATTGTACAGGTTAGAAGCTGCCAAAGATGACTATCGCATACGTTGTGAAGAACTAGAAAAAGAAATTGCAGAACTGAGACAACAAACTGAAGAGCTTAGTACATTAGCAGAAGAGGCTCAGTCTTTGAAGGATGAAATAGATGTACTCAGGTAAACTATGTTCCATTAGCTTTGGGTTGTTTTTTTCTTTTTTATAATATATAAATAGTTTTGATCCACAGTAAAATTCATATAATTAAATTTAGTCTTCATTAGCTTTTGGTGTAATAGTTTTAAGGATGGATATGTATTAAAACACTTCTTAAGCAAGTAAGTAAAAGCCACTCTGTGGCCATCAAAATGATGGTTCTAACTTGTGTGTCAAGCAGTCTGACATCAGATTACTAAGTACCAAAAAGTTCAGTTCAGCTGAATTCATTCTAGTTTCACACTGTTGAGTATGGCTATGGGGATTCATTTGTTACTGTTAGCTTACAGGTTTGGGGTGTTTGAAATTTTTGTGAAAACTTTCAAATTAGAGGATATTTTCCTAATGTTGTTTGTTTTCAATCAAGCTGTGAATTACTTAGGAGTTGGTTACAATTTAAAGTAATGATCCAATATTGAGAAAACTCTGTTTGAATGTTTTATAAACTGAGCTCTGTCTTGCATTTTTGTTAAAAAGGATTCAGACTCCAAAACTGTTATGGTAATCCTGTATGACTGCTTGGGAAATGGATATAATAGCTGTTAGCATAAATTTGCCATTTCCTTTTTCAGAACACGTTTATCCCTGGTTATCTTAAAAAAAAAAAGTGAAGGGCAGAAAATATTATTTTTACTCTGGTAAAGCAGTGGCTTCTGAGGATGAATTCAGAGCTGGAAGGAAATAGGTTGGAATTGTAGGAGTGTTAACAATTTATTTTTTAATTAATATTGGAAGCAGATAAGGAAATTATAGGAAGAATTATGCCATTCAAAAGCACTTCTGATAACAGCACTTTGTGTCAACTAATGGGGGGGAGCAGACAACTTGAAAACCAAGACATTTAGTAGTGTGTGAGGATGTTTGTGTTCTTGTGCTCCCTTGATGTCTGGGAATATTTTCTACATTGATTTTTAGTCTTCCAAGTACAGATTTGATACAAATGTTCAATCTCTTGTCTTCCCAGGCATTCTTCTGATAAAGTGGCCAAATTAGAAAGCCAGGTAGAGTCATACAAAAAGAAACTGGAAGACCTGGGTGATTTGCGGCGGCAAGTGAAACTATTAGAAGAGAAGAATACGGTGTACATGCAAAACACTGTGAGCTTGGAGGAAGAACTAAGGAAAGCCAATGCAGCACGTAGCCAGCTGGAGACATACAAGAGACAGGTGAGAACATCATCAGTGCAATAATTCTCTGTATTTCTCAACATTTCTTCTTTGCAACATGGCTTATACCTCAAAGTAAAAAACAAACAAAACCAGCTCCTTGTGTTTGCTTCTTTTGTAAATACTTCTTTCTTCCTTCCTCCCTACATTGTTTATTGGTCATTATGTCAAGTTTGTGTTATTTTTGTCAATGAACAGTCTTACCTCTCAAAAAGTAACAGGTTTATCAAATTATTCCTAATTCAAGTTCAGTAGTGGGGCTAGAATTAGAGCTTTTTTCTCAGAAAAAGCATCCACTCTTCACTTGAAAATTTCCAGCAGTGGGGAATCCACCATAGCCTTGTTAAGTTATTCTAGTGATTAAGTAAGACTTTTTTCTTTAAGTTTCTAACCTGAATTTGTCCATCTGTGGCTAGAAAGTATACATCCTCCATCCTCTATATCATCCTTGTTGCATATATGCATCAAGAAAAGTACCTTGTGTATCACCAGAGCCCTCAGGAGTGGAGAACATCTGTTTATTTTCCTGTTCCACTGAAAGGGATGTGACTATTTCTATAAAGGTGGAGGATGCATGCATATCTCCTTTTTGCATCTACAGTACATTGACCTGCCATCATTCTGAGATCCTTTTTGCAGGGCCAGCTTGAGCTCGATTTATGTGAACAGTGCCCTGTCTTTATTCTGACCTCCCTTAACCTTGAATGGTCACACTACAGGTGTCCCTACATGTCAATTCACAGCAGAATTTAAAAAGATAAATTTAAAAGAAACAGGCACCAAGAGCATCGCAAGCCCTGGAGTGATGTGCATCCCTCAAACTTGAAAGCTGTTTCCCTGCATTTGGCCATCTTGATAAGTAGGGCAATTAGCTTACACCTCGCTGGGTTGATTGTTATTATAGTTCAATTGATTCCACTAGGAAAAAAACAGAACTTGGATAAGAAAAAGGCTGAAGTAATGTGCAATCAAAGGGAAAAGGAAATATAGAAGGAGGCACTCTTTCACACACCATTAATATCTCATTTGCTCATAAAAGGAATAATTCCTCTGAATAACAGAGCACCCATTACAGTTGTGTTATCCCTGATGTTTGCATCTGACCATGCTTATTTCAATGATGATGCAGATTTTGAAAGGGGAAACTTTGTTCTTTATGTCTAAGCTGTGCATCTGCAAAGAATATCTCTTCTCCCTCATTCACAATGTTTTATGGATGAGATTTTACAACTGAGGAGCTGATGTGTTGTATGGAACTTTACTGCTGGCTGAGACTGGAATAAAGCCCAGGCCTCTAATCTGGCAGGCCTGAGTTTCTTTCACTTTAACCACACTGTCTCAGAACAAACACACAGTCTGTTTGCCTTCAACGTCTATAAAGTTGAGCTCCTCTTGAATACACCTTTGAGACCAAAACATGAATGAAGAAAGTATAAATATGAAATGTCACAAACAAATTAGTTTCCAGGAGTCCTAACTCTGTGTCCTGCTATAAGGATTAATTCTATATCTTCAGCTGAGTCTTCATTCAGCTTATGTGTTTGCCAGTCAGTCTTTACTCTGTTTACTGCTTTCACACTGTGTTATGTTATTAACATTCTGGGATTGAGTCTACACTAGTAAAGGCTGAGAACTTTGCTGAGTTGTCTTGTGCTCACTGATCTTTTCTGCTAAGCTTTTATACTTCTTTTTTAGTTTTAAAAGCTCTTTGCTAACTTACAGCTTGAAAAATATCTATGAGATTTTGTTAGGAACATATTGCCCCTTGAAATAAAAAAACTGATAATGAGCCTGCAGCTGCATTTTCATGTTTGTGTATTAATAAACAGAACAAATGTCTAAGCAAAAGAAAATTTACCTAATTCATGAACTGGTGCCTGACTTCTGAGTGAGGTTTGTAGGAAAAGAGATGACAAAAGGTTTCTTGAGAGTTTTTTCTTTTCCTTGGCTTTTCTGAAAGTAGGAGGATTATTATACTATTCCTAAGCTCTTTGGTTCATAGGATTATACAGCTTTTCCTGTAAATCTCATTTGTATGTAAATTTTTAAAGATACTTTACATCTTTTTGTTGTTTCTTTTATTTGTGCTAAGGCCTAGCATTTGAATTCTTTTGGTTATGCTGAAACATATAACAACTGATGAAAAAGAATTTTAGACTGTCCTGTAGGTAAATATTTCACTTATTTGCCTCATGGCACATGGTCATTAACTACTTTCTTTCATATGTTTTCTTTTAATGTTAATAATTGCAGACAAATTACTGCTTCTTGCTCTCACAGGCAGTGGAATTACAAAACAGATTATCTGAAGAATCCAAGAAAGCCGATAAACTAGATTATGAATGCAAACGGTTGAAAGAAAAAGTAGACAGCCTCCAAAAAGAAAAAGATGTAAGTTTCATTATATTATTTTTCTAGTAGTAGTGAAAGCAACCATTTTTCCTTTATTACACAGAGCTATGGTTATCAAAAAAAGCTTTTACGTTGAGCTTTTTGAATTCATAAGTTTTATTTTTCACTTAAAATTTTCTAATGTTTGTGTACAAATACATTTTTAAACTTAATGTTTATATTGCATGGGATAAAGTGACTGTATTAAAATATATGCAACAGATTTTCAACAGGAAAAGCCCTCACATATAGTGTCTGAAGTTGTTTCTTGACCATTCACCATGAAAAGGATAATAAATGCCAAAGATAATTGTAATGTATTCTGAAAAACTATTTAAAGTAGGTTTTTTACAGTATCTCCCTAGAACTAAACTCAGAAGTTGTTTTTTTTCTAATGTAATGTTCCTTGAGGTAGCATCTGCATGTTTCTCTTTGTGAAATCAAGGCCTCTGTAGCAAGAGGTTTAGGAATCTTGTAGAAGGATGTGTCCTCTATTGTGATTTCCCCTTTCTCTTGTGATCACTAATCATTGATTTAGTTTCTGGTGTCATCATGGATATGCAGTACAGATACCAGTTTATTATCTTCCTCTCTAAGCCACCAACAGACTGAGGTTGATTGCTCTTGCCCTCTCTTGCCAAGAATGACCCTCCATGTTTCTCTGGCATACTCTAGTTTCTTTGACAGTTGGTTTCCGTTTGTGGATATTTTTGGAGTCTGTATATTGGCACTTTAAAGTACCACATGAAACATGGCCAACACTTTCAGTTAGCAGTTGCTCAGGCTTATTTGAAGTGTAAGTCTGTCTTTCCTTCAAGCAGAATCTTTGTAGACGCTTTCCTGAAGATATCCTATTTCCTGTCTAATCTTTTAATAAATTTCCAGGTCTTGCACTTAGGTAGCACTTGAGCTGAAAATTCTCAGTTATATTCTGCTCATAGGTCTTAGCTTTCTGTACCTTGCCAAATTTGCTAAATACTATGGATACCTGTCCTTGTCATCACTTTCTTCTGCTCCTCACTCTCAAATTGGAATGGCTCACAGTAGTCTTGTTCATTTCTTGCTTTGCTTTTCTTTCCTGTTTTTTACTGGGTTGTGTTGTGTTTTCCCCCCTCCCCCCACCCCCATCCCAGATTTCAGGGGAAGTTTGTATTTTTGGCTTACCTGTTGTTTGGTGGAAACCCTTTGTATGAAGGACCTGCATTTCGAGTCATTGCAGATATGGTTTTGTTTTGCCACCTGGCAAGAAGTGTTTTGGGGTTGCTTGTTTTTAATGCATTCTTCTGAGTGAATAGGTGCCTGTAAAAACTATATCATAGATAAAGTGGTCTCTCAGTGTTTCAGTTAGTGATTCTTAACCTATTATTCTTTCTCAATCCCATTATTCTTTCTGTTCCTTGATTGTCACATCTTAATGTGGCATCAATGACATAGATACTGGGATTGAGTGCACCCTCAGCAAGTTTGCAGATGACACCAAGCTGAGTGGAGCAGTTGATTCGCTAGAGGGAAGGGATGCCATCCAGAGGGACCTTGACAGGCTTGAGGAGTGGGCCCGTGTGAACCTCATGAAGTTCAACAAGGCCAAGTGCAAGGTCCTGCACCTAGGTCAGGGCAATCCCCAGTATCAATACAGACTGGGAGATGAATGGATTGAGAGTAGCCCTGCAGAGAAGGACTTGGGGATACTGGTGGATGAAAAGCTGGACATGAGCCAGCAATGTGCGCTCGCAGCCCAGAAGGCCAAGCGTATCCTGGGCTGCATCAAAAGCAGCGTGGCCAGCAGGTCGAGGGAGGGGATTCTGCCCCTCTACTCCGCTCTGGTGAGACCCCACCTGGAGTACTGCATCCAGCTCTGGAGCCCTCAGCACAAGAAAGACATGGACCTGTTAGAGTGGGTCCAGAGGAGGGCCACAAAAATGATCAGGGGGATGGAACCCCTCTCCTATGAAGAAAGGCTGAGGGAGTTGGGGTTGTTCAGCCTGGAGAAGAGAAGGCTCCGGGGAGACCTTATTGCAGCCTTTCAATATATAAACGGAGCTTATAAGAAAGATGGGGACAGACTTTTTATCAAGACCTGTAGTGACAGGGCAAGGGGCAAAGGTTTTAAACTGAAAGAGGGTAGATTTAGAATGGACATATGGAAGAAATTTCTTTACAATGAGGGTG
The DNA here is from genome assembly GCA_027474245.1 of Spheniscus humboldti. Taxonomy (NCBI): domain Eukaryota; kingdom Metazoa; phylum Chordata; class Aves; order Sphenisciformes; family Spheniscidae; genus Spheniscus; species Spheniscus humboldti. The sequence goes on from CM049922.1 coordinate 37,062,291, forward strand.
GTGAGAGACTGGAACAGGTTGCCCAGAGAAGTTGTGGATGCCCCATCATTGGAGGTGTTCAAGGTCAGGTTGGAGGGGGCTTTGAGCAACCTGATCTAGTGAAAGATGTCCCTGCCCATGGCAGGGGGGTTGGACTAGATGATCTTTAAAGGTCCCTTCCAACCCAAACCATTCTTTGCTTCTATGACTAAAATTGCCCATCACAGGTAACAAGTTACGTTGTAATATCTTGTCAATTATACTTTAGAATTAGCTGTTGAACTCATTTTTGTCCTTGTGTCTGTTCTGTCAGAGTATGATAGTATGCGATTGATATCTTTAATAATAATCTGTCTTGGAGTTTTCTATATATGTTGTGTTGGCCGATAGATGCCCATGCAATTTGATGAGTTAACTTTTTCTTCAGTATCTGCTACAAGCACTTCTACCACTGATTGCAGCCCTAGTGCTTTTACTGTTCCTCAGAGTACTTCTTTTCTGTACCTGTAACTCTTCTCTTTCTGCTACCTGACATTTCAAGTTCTCAGCTGCCTGTTTCTTTTGTGATCTTTCAGGTTTAAAATATTCTTGCTTTCCAGTAATCAACTTCAAGGTATTTTCTGGCTGCCAGTATCAAATTCTGCAGTGTTCCCTGCTGAGTGGCTCTTTTTACTGCAATGGTAAAACCAATCCAAGCTTTATAATCTAAGGGTTTTGTGAAATGGCTGTTCATACAATCAGCATGCCCACTATATTCAGGTTGAACCAGCAGTTAAACGAGAATTAACCATGCAAGGTTCAGACAACACAAGCCCCTGATGCACCTCACCAAACTGCTGTTTGCCAAAGGGATCACAAGTCCTGAATCCATTGGGGTTGACTTGTGTCTGGTGTGAGCAGCTACCAGCCAACACAACTCTGTACCTACACAGAGCTAAGGGCTGTCCTAGAACTCTTAGTGACATGGGACACATCCTAGTTCTAGAACAGACTACCGCTTTGATTTTTACATAAATTGTCACCCTCTTCTCTTATGTTGGAGTCTTGGGATCCTTTTGGGCTACTAACCGGGTGCTACCTGTAGCTTCTTTTCCTTTCCCTTACTGGCAAATGGGAGCATACAGGCCTGACTACAAAAGAGTCAATGTATCCACACTCTAGGATGGTCCAATACTGTTCTTCAGTTGTCTTTGGACTGAGCCTGAAACAACTAGTTTCCTTCCATGTCTGAAATGCTCAGATGATGGCAAAGCCAGTGACACAGATCAGGAGGAGGAAGTGGAACTGCTGTCTAACCTCCCACTGTTGGAAAAGCAACAGTGTCAAGTTACTGTAGTTCATCTGTTGTGTTGACTTTGTATATCCCTGAGCTACCTTACATTTCCCTCCTCTTGTCTACTGAATCTTGCTTTCCTTGGTAAGGGAAAAGTAGCCAATGGTATTTTAGCTCACTTGCTTTTCCTTGGAGCCAAATATATGTGAGGGGAAAAGGAAGACAGGTGAGTGGTCCCAATGGATGCTGTTTGCTATCTGGTACCTGAAGTTTGCATCATGAATATCTTGATTTGTGACAGGAACGGAACACAAAATCAACAAAATGGGGCTTAAGCGGGGTCACCTCCAGCACTTGTATGTAAGCAAGGAAGTGCCTACAAGGCACCATTATGGAGAAATCCCTCAAACACTTTCTAGGACGTCAACATGCTGGGGTGCCTCTCTGAAGTGCCTGTACACTAATGCACGCAGCATGGGGAATAAACATGAGGAGTTAGAGATCTGTGTGTAGTTGCATGGCTACAATCTTGTTGGGATCATGGAGACATGGTGGGAATGGCTCCCATGACTGGAGTGTTGCAATGGAGGGATACAGGCTCTTCAGGAAGGACAGGCTGGGAAGAGAGAGCAGCTGGAGTGCTTAGAGCACTGCCTGGGGATGGATGAGGAGCCACCTGAGAGCTTCTGGGTAAGAATTATAGAGAAGGTGGGTAAGGATGACACTGTAGTGGGTGTCTGCTATAGGCCACCTGACCAGGAAGAACAAGTGGATGAGGCCTTCTACAGACTACTTGAAGTAGCCCCATGCTTGCAGGCCCTGGTCCTCATGGGGGACTTCAGCCACCCCGATATCTGCTGGAGGGACAACACAACAGGGCATAAGCAATCCAGGAGGTTCCTGGAGTGCATCAACATCTTCCTCATCCAAGTGGTAGAGGAGCCAAGGAGGAGAGGGGGTCTGCTGGACCCCATACTCAAAAACAAGGAGGGGCTTGTTGGAAATGTGAAGGTCAAAGGCAGCCTTAGCTGCAGTGACCATGAGATGGCAGAGTTCAGGATCCTGAGGGGAGGGAGCAGGGCAAGATCACAAGACTGGACTTCAGGAGAGCAGACTTTGGCCTCTTCAGGGATCTGCTTGGTAGAAACCCATGGGATAAGGCCCTGGAGGGAAGAGGGTCCCAAGAAAGCTGAGTAATATTCAAGGATCACTTCCTCCAAGCTCAGGAGAGCTCCATCCCAACAAGTAGGAAGTCAGGCAAAAATGCCAGGAGGCCTGCATGGATGAATAAGGAGCTCCTGACAAAACTCAAACACAAAAAGGAAGCATACAGAGGGTGGAAGCAAGGACGGGTAACCCGGGAGGAATACAGAGACATTGTCTGAGCATGCAGGGATGAGATTAGGAAAGCCCAAATGGAACTGAATCTGGCCAGGGATGTCAAAGGCAACAAGAAGGACTTCACTAAGTAGATAGGTGAAAAAAGAAAGACTAGGGAAAATGTGGGCCCACTGCTGAATGAGGCGGGGGGACCTGGTGACACAGGACATGAAAAAAGGCTGAGGTACTGAATGCCGCCTTCGCCTCAGTCTTTCCTGGCAAGACCAGCCTTCAGGAATCCCATTTCCCAGAGACCAGAGGGAAAATTGGAGCAAGGAAGATGTACCCTTGGTGGAAGAGGATCAGGTCAGGGAATACTTAAGCAAACTGGACATACATAAGTCCATGGGACCTGATGGGATGCATCCACGAGAGCTGAGGGAGCTGGCAGATGTCATTGTGAGGCCACTCTCAATAATCTTTGCTTGATCATGGTGACTGGGAGAGGTGCCTGAGGACTGGAGGAAAGCAAATGTCCCTCCTATGTTCAAGAAGGGCAAGAAGGAGGAAACAGGGAACTACAGGCCGGTCAGCCTCACCTCCATTCCTGTGAAGGTGATGGAGCAGCTAATCCTGGAAACCATTTGCAGGCACACGAAGGACAAGAAAATCATCAGGATTAGTCAGCATGGCTTCATCAAGGGGAAGTCATGCTTGACCAACTTGATAAACTTCTGTGATGAAATGACTGGCTTGGTGGATGAGGGGAGAGGAGTGGATATTGACTACCTTGACTTCAGGAAGGCCTTTGACACTGTCACCCATAAGATCCTCCTAGAAAAGCTGTATGGGCTGGATGAGCAGAAACTGAGGTGTATTGAAAACTGGCTGAATGGCTGGGCCCAGAGGGTGGTGATCAGTGGCACAAAGTCTAGTTGGACACCAGCGACTAGCAGTGTACCCCAGGGGTCAATACTGGGTCCAGTCCTGTTCAACATCTTCATTAATGATCTGGCTGATGGGGCAGAGTGTACCCTCAGCAAGTTTGCTGGTGACACAAAAGTGGGAGGAGTGGCTGATACACCAGAGGGTCATGCTGCCATCCAGAGGGACCTGGACAGGCTGGAGAAATGGGCTGACGGGAACCTCATACAGTTCAATAAGGGGAAGGGCAAAGTCCTGCACCAGGGGAGGAACAACCCCAGGCACCAGCACATGCTGGGGGCCGACCAGCTGGAAAGCAGCTTGGCAGAAAAGGACCTGGGGGTCTTGGTGGACACCAAGTTGAACATGAGCCAGCAGTGTGCCTGTATTGGGTCTGGCTGGGATGGAGTTAACTTTCCCCACAGCAGCCCTCATAGTGCTGTGCTTTGTATTGGTAGCTAGAATGGTGTTGATAACACACCAATGTTTTGGCTACCGCTGAGCAGTGCTGGCACAGCATCAAGGCTGTGTCTCCAAACTCCCCCCACAAAGGCCAGTAGGCTGGGGGTGGGGAAGAGGTTGGGAGGGGACATAGACGGGACAGCTGACCCAAACTGACCAAAGAGATATTCCATACCATATGATGTTCGGCAATAAAAGCTAAGAGAAAGGAGGAGGAGGAGGGGGCATTTGTTATTAAGGCGTTTGTCTTCCGAAGCAACCGCTACGCGTACTGAAGCCCTACTTCCCAGGAAGTGGCTGGACATTGCCTGCTGATGGGAAGTAGAGAATAATTTGTTGTTGTTGTTTCCTTTGCTTCCGTGCACGGCCTTTGCTTTTCTTATTAAACTGCCTTTATCTTGACCCACAAGTTTTTAATCTTATTTTCTCCCCCCGTCTTGCTGAGGAGGGGAGTGATAGAGTGGCTTGGTGGGCACCTGGCAGCAGCAAAAAGGGTAAATGGTATCCTGGGCTGCATTAGGAGGAGTGTTGCTAGCAGATTGAGGGAGGTGATCCTTCCTCTTTATTCAGCACTGGTGAGGCCACACCTGGAGTCCTGTGTCCAGTTCCTGGGCTCCTCAGTACAAGAGAGATATGGAGCTACTGGAGAGTCCAACAAAGGGCCACAAAGATGATGAAGGGACTGGAGCATCTCTCCTATGAGGAAAGGCTGAGAGAGCTGGGACTGTTTAGCCTAGAGAAGAGAAGGCTCGGGGCAGGGGATCTCATCAATGTATGTAAATACCTGAAGGGAGGGTCCATAGAAGAGGGAGCCAGGCTCTCTTCAGTGGTGCCCAGTGACAGGACAAGAGGCATTGGGCACAAACTGAAACACAGGAGGTTCCGTCTGAACATCAGGAAACACTTTTTGACTGTGAGGGTGACTGAGCACTGGAACAGGTTGCCCAGAGAGGTTGTGGAGTCTCCCTCCTTGGAGATGTTAAAAAGCCATATGGACATGATCCTGGGCAACCGTCTCTAGGTGGCCCTGCTTGAGCAGGGACATTGCACCATATGACCTCCAGAGGTCACTTCAGACCTCAACCATTCTGTAATTCTGTGGTTTTAAGCATTATGAATAACTGTTTGCATTTTTACCTTAATCTGACTTGAGTTAAACGTAATTTAAGAGAACTAGATAACAATAAGACATCACACACCCAAGGATGCAACAAGGGCCCTGGAACATCTCAAGAAATGCTTTAACCGTCCAGCAAATCCTCTGCCATATATGGAGAGAAACAGAATGGGTCCCCATTTTACTTGTGTAGGTCAGATAAAGAACGGGCACCACAGAAGCCAGAGGAGATAGAAGTGTTTTCCAGTAACTGCCTGGGTGGGATTCCGTAGCTTAAATATAGGCCTCTAGTGACACCTCAGATGTCCTTGGGATATCCTGCCTGGCCTCCAGCTACTGGTGCAGAAGGGCACAATCTCCCATACTCCAGTGCTAACCCTGTGCAGAAGTCTCAGAAACCCTAATGTCTCAGTTGGCAGTAGATGGCACCTGGTGACAATGAAGGCTCTCTGACATGCGGTAAGATATTGGGATACATTCCTGAATCCAAGGGTCACAGTGAAGGATGTGTAAATCACATTTGTTGATTCTTCACTTCACAGAGCTACCTCATACATGAATAGTTAAAGGTTGGGGACAAGACTTTTAATTTGTGAAGTCCCTTTTCAGCTCAGGGAACCCAAACTAAAAATATGCATGTTGAAAGCAAAACCAATTCCACATTTCCAGCCTGCAAACTTAGTAAAGTTCATAATATAACAGCACTTATTGTCTGTAAAATAAAGTAGTGTTACGATTTAGAAAAAGTAAATTTGTCTCTCATAGCAACCTATCATTTTCCCTCAGTTATTTAAAAAGCAAGTTAGATTTTCATTAACTGCCCTGGAAGCAAAATATACTTTCAAATACCTTGCTTCTGTTCACAATTCACAGCACATCCCAAAATAAGCTGAAGCATTCTCCCAAGCTCTGCAGCATCAGAGTGCTCTCCAATCAGGTTAACATCAGGAAGAGCGAAGTCGTTAATCTGTTGCCCTAGAATCTGCATACATATGTACATCACTATATATACATACACATACATTACAAAATACAAAGATGATTCAGAGGCAATAGGAAGCACTTACACTTTTCAAATCCATCTTTAAAACAAACTAAAAAAATAGCAACAGCTCATATACATATTTCAAAATATAAAACCATCCATATCACTTGACGCAACTGACATTTTGGAAAGCTGTCTCAACTACTAACAAAGTATTAGTTTCAAATTTATCAAGAACAAGATTTGTTCTTCCAGGTAAGGAAAGGTAACATAGGTAAGCCTAAAAAAGCTAATCAACGGTACTCAATGAATCAATTATTTTTATTAATTTTTTCATTAAAAAATAATCTAATGCCTAAAAGCTTTCCATCTGGAATCAAGTAAGTCTGAATTTCTAAATCATACCATTGCAAAGTCAGAAATTAAATGTTTTACTTCAATAAAAAACATCTAGCAAGAATGGATAACAAATCTCAGTTTGTAAAACACTTGGTCTAACAGTTTTGTAGGTCTAATCTAAGGATACTTAGCATGTCCAGAGCCAAAACAACTAATTTCTCATCCATGAGAAAAGGACCTGACCTAGTGGTACAACATGCAATTAAAGAGAACAAATGTAAATACAAAAAGAATGAAGAGAAAGAAAGCATGAGAGGGTGAGAGAAGGCACCTGCGGGGGGGGGGGGGGGGAGAAACTGTAAGAGTGAGAGAGGTAGTGAGGGCAAGAGAGCCAGAGCGAGAGAGAAGGTGAGGGAGAGAAGGCGAGAAAGAGGGCAAAAAGGTGAGAGAGGGGGTGAGAAGGAGACTAAGAGAAGGCAAGAAGGAGTAAGAGAGGGAAAGCAAGAGAGAGAAGACAAGAGAGAGGAAGAGAGAAGGGGAGGGAGAGCTAGGAAGAGAAGGTGGGCAAGAAAGAGAAGGTGGGCTAGAGAGAGAGTGCGCAGGCAAGTGAGTGAGAGGGAGAGAGGGAGATGGGGGGGCACATGGAAGTGAGAGAGGATGAGCGAGAGGGGAGGTGGATAGGTGGGAGAGAGAAGGTGAGAGGGGGGTGAGCAAGTGTGAAAGTGGCAGAATGAGAGCGATCAGGAAGGCGAGCGAGTCAGAGAGAAGGCAAGAGTCAGGAGGTGAGCAAGCGAGAAGGTGAGTGAGCGAGATGGTGAGAGGGGAAGAGAGAAGGCGAGAGATGTAGAGGGTGAGCAAGAGAAATATATGGCAAGAGAAGGGGGAGCAAGAGCAGGGGAAGAGAAAAAGGGGGGAAGGGAGATAGAGGAAGGGAGGGGGGTGAAGGAAGAGGGAGAGGGGGAGAGAGAGGAAGGGAGAGAGAGGGGGAAGGGGGGGGGAAGGAGGAGGGATGTGAGCAGGGGAGGTGGGACACGGGAGGGGGTGCAATGGAAGAAGCAAGAGAGAGGGGGAAATGAGGTGCAGGAAGTGAGAGAAGAGGTGAAGCTAGAGGAGGGGAAATGAGTGAAGAGGAGGGAAAGCGAGAGGTGGAGGGAAGAGGGGGGAGAGATAGTGAAAGTGGGGGCGGAAGCATGTGCATGAGCAAGAGAGAGCACATGAGAGTGCAAGAGAGAATGAGCCAGATAACATTAGTGCAAGCAAGTGCAAGAAAGTCCACGAACGAGAAAGCAAACAAGAATATAAGTTATCTCTACGAAAAAGAAGAAAAACATGAGAGAATTATTGGAAAATGCTTTGCAATTAGGAAGAATTTACATTAATGATTATCTGTAGAAGTAATTAAACATTTCTGCTAGACTGTTCTGCAAGCTTTCAGGGAGCTGAAAATATGAATATATAATGTGCAATTAAACACAGTTCTGAAACTAATTGTAGACAAAAAGAAACTGCCAATTCTAAAGAAGGCTACAGAAGGAATCACTCATTTATTTTCTGAATGTTGTTTTTGCTTAATATGCAGAGCAGGTCAAGGTATTCATATGAAAATTGTTGAATAGATGTAGAAATCAAGTTGTTGAAAAGTTTCCATGATTGGGCTTTGGAGGAATCATGAGGTGGTTGGGGTTTTTTTGTTTGTTTGGATTTGTTTGTTTTTTAAGGACTTGCTCAAAGAATGAACACAGACACTACTAATAATCTGACTATTTTAAAGATTTCAGGTCCACTTTTCTATTAAAATGAATCCTTTTTGGTCACTGATAAGAAAATAAGAATTCTATGGAAGCATCAAGTACAACAGAAAATGTTACTATTATATAAAATGAAACAATGAAATCAAACATAGCATTTTTTGAATGGTCTAAGTTTGATTCACATTTACATTTCAACTTGTATTGCCTGTATTTTTAATGCAATGCTGTTTTTTCTATTAATGATAATACAGTTGCTTTTTAAAAGTTGTTGGGAGAAGCTGAAGAGGTATATTAGCTTGTACCATAAAGAAGTGGGGAAAGCGAAGAAGAAAATTTAGGATTATGAAATAAATGTAACAGACAATTTTAATACTGCAACAAAACTCAATGAGATATACAACAAAAGGAAGATTAGGCTCCAGAATAAATGTCTTGTGATGAAAGTAGACACGTTTCATTTATTTGAGGAAAATGAAGAGTAGAACATTTTACAAAAAGAATGAAAATTTGGATTCTAAAGCAGCAAGATTCCAAGGGCCTCCTTTAGCTTGTCGTTCTTCCATATTATAATAGACAAGACAACCAGTGTAGGACAGCTACTGAGAGACTGTTCTCTTGAAAGCAACAAATTATGATGTTTCTCTAAAATGAAATAAATTGTCATAAAAACTTTTCAAAGGTTTTTAGCTGCACCAGGTATATAAAAATTCTCACCTGTACTGTGTAAAAGGGTTTTTCCAGAGGCAGGAGGGAAGACCCTGGTAACAAAAGTATAAAAAGGGCTAGTAGCAGAATCAAGTACATCTCTGCTTCAGCAGGGGGCACGTGTGTGTCACGCTGTCCTGGTTTCGGCAGGGATAGAGTTAATTCCCTTCCTAGTAGCTGGTACAGTGCTGTGTTTTGGATTTAGGATGAGAACAAAGTTGATAACGCACCGATGTTTTAGTTGTTGCTAGGTAGTGCTTACACTAGCCAAGGACTTTTCAGCTTCCCATGCTCTGCCGACTGAGAAGGCTGGAGGTGCACAAGAAGCTGGGAGGGGGCACAGCCAGGACGGCTGACCCAAACTGGCCAAAGGGACATTCCATACCATGTGACGTCATGCTCAGTACATAAACTGGGGGAAAGCTGGCCGGGGGGGCTGCTGCTCGGGGACTGGCTGAGCATCGGTCGGCAAGTGGTGAGCAATTGCATCGTGCATCACTTGCTTTGTGTATTATTATTATTACATTATTATTATCATTTTATTTCAATTATTAAACTGTTTTTATCTCAACCCACGAGTTTTCTCACTTTTACTCTTCCGATTCTCTCCCCCATCCCACCGGCGGAGGGTGGAGTGAGCGAGTGGCTGTGTGGTGCTCAGTTGCCAACTGAGGTTAAACCATGACACATGCTTAGCACACTTATAGATGTAATTTATATTTGTACAATTTAGTAAATCAATCATTATTGCCTGTCGCTTGCTGACTTAGTAAGGTAATAAAGACTATAATGAAAGATTCTTTTAAACTTTAAATGAAAAGTTAAAGTAGTTACAGACTTTGTGCACTGGTGCAAGTATAAGGACACATACTGAAAAACTTATGTCAAAAAACACAAAAATCTAATTTTAAAATGTACTTATGGCCTTCTAATAAGGTCAGCTATGACCAGATAGAATCATAGAATCATAGAATAGTTTGGGTTGGAAGGGACCTCTAAAGGTCATCTAGTCCAACCCCCCTGCCGTGGGCAGGGGCATCTTCAACCAGATCAGGTTGCTCAGAGCCCCGTCCAACCTGACCTTGAATGTTTCCAGGGATGGGGCATCCACCACCTCTCTGGGCAACCTCTGCCAGTGTTTCACCACCCTCAGCGTAAAAAATTTCTTCCTTATATCTAGTCTAAATCTACCCCCCTTTAGTCTAAAGCCATTCCCCCTTGTCCTGTCGCAACAGGCCCTGCTAAAAAGTCTGCCGCCATCTTTTTTATAAGCCCCCTTTGAGTACTGATAGGCTGCAATAAGGTCTCCCCGGAGCCTTCTCTTCTCTAGGCTGAACAACCCCAACTCCCTCAGCCTTTCTTCATAGGAGAGGGGTGCCATCCCCCTGATCATTTTTGTGGCCCTCCTCTGGACCCGCTCCAACAGGTCCGTGTCTTTCTTATGCTGAGGGCTCCAGAGCTGGACGCAGTACTCCAGGTGGGGTCTCACCAGAGCGGAGTAGAGGGGCAGAATCCCCTCCCTCGACCTGCTGGCCACGCTGCTTTTGATGCAGCCCAGGATACGCTTGGCCTTCTGGGCTGCGAGCGCACATTGGCGGCTCATGTCCAGCTTTTCATCCTCCAGTACCCCCAAGTCCTTCTCGGCAGGGCTGCTCTCAATCCCTTCATCCCCCAGGCTGTATTGATACCGGGGGTTGCCCCGACCCAGGGGCAGGACCTTGCACTTGGCCTTGTTAAACCTCATGATAAGTCAGGACATAAAATATTTGCTCAAACATCAGTTCTCAAAATGGTGACTTCAGCATGGATAGTCAGCACTTGGAGGGGTGACCATTTACTAAATATGGACTTATGAATCTAACTTCAGGTACTCAGTTTTTTTAGAAAAATCTGTTTGTTCTAAAGCACTTCACTGTATTTGCAGTCATCTTCCTCATAGTATTTATAAGAAGTGAATATTGTTTCTTGGGACAAGCAATATCCCCATGCAATGAACATGAATGAACAGACTATGCATCACACTGTGCTAACCAATTTACTACAAAACATCACTCAAACTAGAAGCAAATTTTAGAGCTGAAGATTCACCATTGAAAAATACTTTGTCATTTGGAGTGATTCATCTTTAAATTTGCATAACACCCTCCTATATAACAGAGTGGGCAGTCTCTAACACTCAAGAATTAAAACATTTTAATTAAAAATTACAATGGGGAGATGGTGAAAGTGCCCTTTCCTCCTCCTCTTCTCTTCCCAGGGAAGGGGGGGAGAAAGAATCAGTCTTTGGTTGGAACAGAGGAGAAAAATCTGAGGCACCGTTTAAGGCTATCACCAAAACAGAGTCAGTATCAAAAAGGTCTCCTGTTTGTATTCCAAAATCAGACTAACGTGGAAGCTCTGACAGAATATTTGCACCAGGAACAAGTGAGGAAGAGGACCTCCCTTCAGGGAAGGCATCAGAGCCAGCTGAGCCTCAACCAACTGTCCACACAAAGTAAATAAGAAGGGTGATAGTTACTGGAGGCTCTCTCCTGCAGGGGATGGAGGTGTCCATCTCCAGACCTGACTTGATGTCTTGGCAGGTTTGTTGCTTGCCAGAGACTCAGGTCTCTGAGGGGAACAGAGGTATTCTCCTCAATCCCTCCAGTGAGGGAAGAAGGCTCAGGTATGAGTGGATGCACACAGGTCAAAACCTGGTGTTGCAGGCAGGGCTTTCATTTTTATGACCATGAGACCCACTTTGAGGAATGATGACTGCTGAGCAGGTACAGGATCCATCTGACAAAGTGGGGCAAAAGAGTCTTTGCCAATAGGCTCACTAAGTGAAGAGGACTTTAAGTTATGTATGTCAGGGAAGGATTACCATAACCTGAAGTCATGGCATGGGGGACAGTATGATGGGAAAGGCACAGAGAAATGGGGGGCAGGCTCATATGACTGGAGTGCTGCCATGGATGCTCTATGCAAAGGAGCAGCTTGAATGCTTTGCCTTGGAATGAGTGATGAGCCAGTCAGGCACCTGTTGGTCAAGATGAGCAGACAGACCAACACAGGTGACATTGTGGTAGGTGTCTGCTACAGACAGCCTGATTAAGAAGAGGAGGTATATGAAGCCTCTTTTAGAAAGCAAAATGCAGCCTCATAATCACAGGCCCTGGTACTGTGAGACTTAAAACACACAGATATCTGCTGGAAGGGCAACATGTCTAGATGCAAGCAATCCAGAAGATTTTTAGAGTGTAGTGAAAACAATTTTCTTGATGCAGATGACTGATGAACCAACTAGGGGAGATGTTCTCCTGGACCTGTTACTTACAAACAAGGAAAAACGGTTAAGGGATGTGAAAGTCAAGGGCAGACTTGGCTGCAGTGACCAAAAAATGGTGGAGCTAAAAATCCTGACAGAAATGAAAAAGAGAAATAGAAGAATCACAGCCCTGGACTTCAGGAGAACAGATTTCAGCTTGTTCAGGTATCTGCTTCCAGGGAGACTGCCCTGGAAGGCAAAGGGGCCCAGGACAGCTGGTTGGTCTTCAAGGACAACCTTCTCAAAGCACAGCAAATGTCCATTCCAACATGCAAGAAGTTGAGCAAGCGTGGAAGGCCACTACGGATGAACAGGGAACTTGTGACTAAGGGGAAAGCAGTGGATGTCATTTACCTTGACTGTAACAAGGCCTTTGACACGGTCTCCATGGTATCCTTTTAGCCAGATTGGTGAGATTTGGACTGGATAAGTGGACAATAGGGTGGATGGAAAATTGGCTGTTGGGCTAAGAGGGTTGTGATCAGTGGTACAAAGTCCAACTGACTGATGGTTACTAGCAGCATCCCTAAGGGATGGATACTGGGGCCAGTACTGTTTAATATCTTTACTAACAACATGGACGATGGGATGGAGTACACTCTCAGTAAGTTCACAGACAATACCAAATTGGGGGGGTGTCCTGGTTTCGGCAGGGATAGAGTTAGTTTCCTTCCTAGTAGCTGGTACAGTGCTGTGTTTTGGATTTAGGGCAGGAACAATGTTGATAACACACCGATGTTTTAGTTGTTGCTAGGTAGTGCTTACACTAGTCAAGGACTTTCCAGCTTCTACCGACTGAGCTAGGCTGGAGGGGCACAAGAAGCTGGGAGGGGGCACAGCCAGGACAGCTGACCCAAACTGGCCAACGGGATATTCCATACCATGCGACGTCATGCTCAGCATATAAAGCTGGGGGAAGAAGAAGGAAGGGGGGGACGTTTGGAGCGGTGGCGTTTGTCTTCCCAAGTAACCGTTACGCGTGAGGGAGCCCTGCTTTCCTGGAGATGGCTGAACACCTGCCTGCCCATGGGAAGTAGTGAATGAATTCCTTTGTTTTGCTTTGCTTGCGCGTGCAGCTTTTTCTTTCCCTATTAAACTGTTGTTATCTCAACCCACGAGTTTTCTCACTTTTACCCTTCCAATTCTCTTCCCTATACTACTGGGGGGGAAGTGAGCGAGCGGCTGCGTGGTGCTCAGTTGCCGACTGAGGTTAAACCACGACAGTCCTTTTTGGCGCCCAACGTGGGGCTCGAAGGGGTTGAGATAATAACAGACTAACCGAAGTGTGTTAGGGAACTTATATCTGCTAGCGGTTGTGGATCACAATGTTAGTTTCTCTGTTCTCAATGTTGATTTGTATGGTCTGCATCGTGCTCTTTCTGCTGCTGTACATGTTAAAGATTGGTGTTGGTTTTTGCAGTTTGCTGTGGTCTGCAATGATTAGTGATGTCTCTCTTGTGAGGTTTGTTTTTAGAACATTGACCTTGATGTTAGTGTGGTATGTAAGCTTCGCAATGAAGCCGCTGCTGTACCACGGATACCATTTCGTGGAGACGACTAGCAATTACAGTAATTTTTCTGAGAGTTTTTTTATGGAGGGAATGCAGAATGGCGGTGTCACTGCTTTCCTCTGTGGTGTTTCCTCCTTCATTGCAGTAACTCCTCAGTATTTTGAACAGCCTTGGGGGATTAGGATACTTCTACTGGTATTTCTTGCGAATATTGTTTTGGTTCTGTCTAAAGTTGGTAAGCAATTTAAGAATATCATCCAGAGATCTGCCCCAGGGCTGAACAGTTATGAGTGGCAGGGTGTGTGGGACAAGATGGGCAAGTACCTAGGCCAATGGGCATCCCCAGTGTTTTGGAGTTTCACCCCTGAGCAAGTGTGGAATCCTGAAAAGTTAGTAGAATATTTGGAAAAAGTGTGCTGTCACCCTGGCAACTCCAGAGAGATGCAGATCATTCCAACGTGCTGGGGCCTGGCCCATGCCTACCGAGCCCTGTTCAACACCATTCAGTACCCTCAAGGGGAAGAGAAGGTCTCTGGATCTGACAGTAAAACGACACGCACTGCGGCCACTCAGACCCCAGAAACATGCTCTGCAACCACTCCGACACCAGCAACATGCTCTGCAGCTACTCAGACCCCGGCGACAGGCACTGCGGCCTCTCAGACCCCAGCGACAGGCACTGCGGCCCCTCAGACCCCAGCGACAGGCCCTGTGGCTGAACTAAAGAACCAGCCTGTGCCGGTATCAGTCGCCCCTGTACACAAGAAGAAATTTTTGAAGCGGAAGTCAGCTCGTTTAGTAAGGGAGGAAGAAGCTTCTTCTGAAAGGGAGCCGGAGGAAGAACTGTGCGAGGCAGACGACCCTAGGGAAGGGCCATCACGAGAACAGGAGGAGGAGAGCCGGCCGCTGATCAGGGAGGAAGAAGAGGAAGAACTCATAAACGAGGCAGTGACCACCCGATCCCTATCCCTGAGTGAGCTGCGAGATATACGAAAAGATTTCAGCCGTCGTCCAGGTGAGCATATTGTCACCTGGCTGCTCCGATGCTGCTCTTCAGTGTGAGGGATGTATGTTAGGGAATGTTTTGATTGTCTAGAACTCAACGATTGCGATGATGATACGGTCGAGTGTTTATGGGTAAGGATGAGGGGGAAGGCCAACGAGGCAGATATCCTGCTGGGAGTCTGTTATAGACCACCCAACCAGGATGAAGAGATGGATGAAGTATTCTACAAGCGGCTGGCAGAAGTCTCTCAATCGCTAGCCCTTGTTCTCGTGGGGGACTTCAACTTCCCGGACATCTGCTGGAAATACAACACGGCAGAGAGGAAGCAGTCTAGGAGGTTCCTGGAGTGTGTGGAAGACAACTTCCTGACACAGCTGGTAAGTGAGCCTACCAGGGGAGGTGCCTCGCTTGACCTGCTGTTTACAAACAGAGAAGGACTGGTGGGAGACGTGGTGGTCGGAGGCCGTCTTGGGCTTAGCGACCATGAAATGGTAGAATTCTCAGTTCTCGGTGAAGTAAGGAGGGGGGCCAGCAAAACTGCAACCATGGACTTCCAGAGGGCGGACTTTGGCCTGTTCAGGACGCTGGTTGAGAGAGTCCCTTGGGAGACGGTCCTGAAGGGCAAAGGGGTCCAGGAAGGCTGGACGATCTTTAAGAAGGAAGTCTTAAAGGTGCAGGAGCAGTCTGTCACTGTATGCCGTAAAAAGAACGGGTGGGAAAGGCGACCGGCCTGGCTGAACGGGGAGCTTTTGCTGGGACTCAGGAAAAAAAGGAGAGTTTACTGCTTGTGGAAGAAGGGGCGGGCGACCCAAGGAGAGTACAGGGATCTCGTTAGGTCGTGCAGAGAGGAAATGAGAAAGGCAAAAGCCCAGCTGGAATGCAATCTGGCCGCTGTCGCTAAGGACAACAAAAAAAGTTTTTACAAATATATGAATGACAAGAAGAGAGCCAAGGAGACTCTCCATCCTTTATTGGATGCAGGGGGGAACATTGTCACCGAGGATGAGGAAAAGGCTGAGGTACTCAATGCCTTCTTTGCCTCAGTCTTTAACAGCCAGACCAGTTATCCTCAGGGTATTCACCCCCCTGAGCTGGAAGACAGGGGCGAGCAGGATGAACCCCCCATAATCCAAGAGGAAGCAGTCAACGACCTGCTACGCCACCTGGATGCGCACAAGTCTATGGGGCCGGATGGGATCCACCCGAGAGTGCTGAGGGAGCTGGCGGAGGAGCTCGCCAAGCCACTCTCCATCATCTATCAGCAGTCCTGGTTAACGGGGGAGGTCCCGGACGACTGGAGGCTTGCCAATGTGACGCCCATCTACAAGAAGGGCCGGAAGGAGGATCCGGGGAACTCCAGGCCTGTCAGCCTGACCTCGGTGCCGGGGAAGATTATGGAGCGGTTCATCTTGAGGGTGCTCACAAGGCATGAGCAGGACAACCAGGGCATCAGGCCCAGCCAGCACGGGTTCACGAGAGGCAGGTCCTGCTTGACCAACCTGATCTGTTTCTATGACCAGGTGACCCGCCTAGTGGATGAGGGAAAGGCTGTGGATGTGGTCTACCTGGACTTCAGTAAGGCCTTTGACACCGTCTCCCACAGCATTCTCCAGGAGAAGCTGGCGGCTCACAGCTTAGACAGGTGTACTCTGCGCTGGGTCAAAAACTGGCTGGACGGCCAGGCCCAGAGAGTTGTGGTGAATGGAGTGAAATCCAGTTGGCGGCCGGTCACGAGCAGTGTTCCCCAGGGCTCAGTTTTGGGGCCGGTCTTGTTCAATATCTTTATCAATGATCTGGATGAGGGGATCGAGTGCTCCCTCAGTAAGTTTGCAGACGACACCAAGTTGGGCGGGAGTGTTGATCTGCTCGAGGGTAGGAAGGCTCTGCAGAGGGACCTGGACAGGCTGGATCGATGGGCCGAGGCCAACTGTATGAGGTTCAACAAGGCCAAGTGCCGGGTCCTGCACTTGGGCCACAACAACCCCATGCAGCGCTACAGGCTTGGGGAAGAGTGGCTGGAAAGCTGCCTGGCAGAAAAGGACCTGGGGGTGTTGGTTGACAGCCGGCTGAATATGAGCCAGCAGTGTGCCCAGGCGGCCAAGAAGGCCAATGGCATCCTGGCCTGTATCAGAAACAGTGTGGCCAGCAGGAGTAGGGAAGTGATCGTGCCCCTGTACTCGGCACTGGTGAGGCCGCACCTCGACTACTGTGTTCAGTTTTGGGCCCCTCACTACAAGAAGGATGTTGAGGTGCTGGAGCGTGTCCAGAGAAGGGGAACGAAGCTGGTGAAGGGTCTAGAGAACAAGTCTTATGAGGAGCAGCTGAGGGAACTGGGATTGTTCAGCCTGGAGAAAAGGAGGCTGAGGGGAGACCTTATCGCTCTCTACAACTACCTGAAAGGAGGTTGTCGCGAGGTGGGTGTTGGTCTCTTCTCCCAAGTAACAAGCGATAGGACGAGAGGAAATGGTCTCAAGTTGCGCCAGGGGAGGTTTAGATTGGACGTGAGGAAAAATTTCTTTACGGAAAGAGTGGTTAAACATTGGAACAGGCTGCCCAGGGAAGTGGTTGAGTCATCATCCCGGGACGTATTTAAAAGACGTGTTGATGAGGCGCTTAGGGACATGGTTTAGTGGGCATGGTGGTGTTGGGTTGACGGTTGGACTCGATGATCTTAGAGGTCTTTTCCAACCTTAATGATTCTATGATTCTATGATTCAGTGGTGCCCAGTGACAGGACAAGAGGCATTGGGCAAAAACTGAAACACAGGAGGTTCCGTCTGAACATCAGGAAACACTTTTTGACTGTGAGGGTGACTGAGCACTGGAACAGGTTGCCCAGAGAGGTTGTGGAGTCTCCCTCCTTGGAGATGTTAAAAAGCCATATGGACATGATCCTGGGCAACCGTCTCTAGGTGGCCCTGCTTGAGCAGGGGCATTGCACCATATGACCTCCAGAGGTCACTTCAGACCTCAACCATTCTGTAATTCTGTGTTCTTGTAAGCTTATATTCTGATATCTTTAGCCCAACAATTGTAGTATGGAGCAGCAAACCTTCTTATAGAATTGCTTTTTCCAGGAAGTAGTTGGTCTTTATTTTATTCTGAAATAAGTTGAAATACCTTGACATGAAAATCATCTCTTGATTTGCATATAAATTCTTTTTGAAGTGTTGATGCTCTGCCTTGTGGCAATCTGCTTAGTGTTAAGGATGGATCTGTTGTGCCAACACTAATACTATTGTTGTTCCTATTATTCAGAGATTAAGAGCAGAAAGAGATTCTTTAAAAGAAACTATTGAAGAGCTCCGATGTGTACAAGCACAGGAGGGTCAACTCACCACTACAGGTAAGAGACAAAAAAGGAGATTAAATATATCTTTTCTAAAGTGCACAGAGGTCTTCCAGAGAATACTGGATATGTCTTTATTTAGCAGGTAATAAACCTAAAATTCAGCTAAACTCAAAACACTTTTGTTATTACTTTATTTTAAAATGCTTATGAACTCATGAAACTTTCAGTTTGACTGAAATTTTTCATGTTTAGTCTCTTCCCAAATATGGTCGTTTTAGAAAATGTTTCTCCCTACCCCAGGAATTTGATTTCTGAATAGTCATGCTCAACATCTCTCTCATCTCCAAAGAATATTATGTAACAATTTCCTGATGCCTACAGGGTTGTTCATATGCTGCAATTTATTTCCATGTGTTACATTGCACAGCTTTTTAATTCTTATATAAACCAATCAGTAAACCATTCACCATAAAATCACTTCTCCAGAATGGGTGAAAATAGGAACAGTGATTGTTCTCCAAATTGTGTTGTGCTTGTCTTTCCTTCTTGCTAGACGCCTGACATTTGTATTATTTCCCAATTACTCAAGAGCATTACTCTAAATCTATCAACTTGTAGAACAAAGTTTATTCCTGGTCTTTTAAAAGAAAGTTACTGTTCTTCCTGGTAAACTTTATATCTCTTTCTTTTCCTGACACAGCACTGATGCCCCTGGGAAGCCATGAACCTTCAGACAGTCTAGCAGTGGAAATTGTTACTCCTGAAATCAAGTAAGTTAACTCATATTTTTATTCTGCCTAAGCCTTAGAATGTGCACATAAATGACCGTTCCCATCTGGTTTTCAGTGTTTGAAAAATTCTAAGATTCATGTTTGTTCTTCTCCTTCCCTTTGGAGTTCCATACAACAGCACCCTTTATGCTTATAGACAAGATTCACTTGATCTCTCTCAAGTTTGTCTTGTTTCAAAAGGAGAAAGAAAGAAACCCTTCATCCTCAAGTTGGGTTTCTCTTCCTGCAAAGAATTCATACAATTGAAACTTCTTATGTGCTTTAACAGAAAAAAATATTTGTAACAATGGGATATAATGTTATTGTATGGGGAAAAAACATTAAAATTGTCAAAATGAAGAATAGATTTTAAAATGCATTTGCATCATGGCATTAGAACAGCCATGCACTATTAGAAAGAAAGAGAAGGGACAGGAGTGAAAATCACTGTGGTTTAAGATAACGCAGTCTGTGTTTAGCCTTGCCAGAGTGCCTGGTATCACTGTAACTTGAAGTCATTAAGGGCCACTCACATCTCAGAAGTCTGCAAGCTCTTTAGGAGCTCATTTTTTCCTCTGCAAATGTTGGTACAACTGTTTCAACATTTGGAAAGCTGCATGTGGGTTTGAGAAACTTTTTAGAGTAGTTAAAGGATATGTTGCTAGGTAAGTAAAAACAGAAACAAGCTGTTTCTCTTCCAGCTGCATTGCTGTGGATTGCTACAAGAGTAGTTCCTTTCAGTTTTGTTCTCCAGCAGCAGAGGAGGAGAGTAATGCTTTGAGGCAGTATTACAAAAGTAGGGGGTTATTGCATGAACATTCAAATGATTTGCATAGGAGAGAACAGGATCCTAAATGCTGTAAATACCCAGGCACGGCCATGTAGAGTTCACTGCCTCTTTACCTTCAGCAGCTCCAGAAGCTGGGTTTCAGACTAACATACATCTATGCTGGCTGTCTGGAGGTGCTAAACTTGGCCTCCTTGCTTACTTCAGAAAGATGGACAGTAGCAGTGGTTGAGCTGGGAAGACTGCTTCTTCCTGATCTACAGAGCTGGGCTGCTGCCACTGCTTCCAATGAAGTGTGAAGGTTGCAGGAGGCCTCTGTCGCTGGTCGGAGGGGACTCCCACCCATAGGAACAGCTACTGCTTCTCTCCTATCTTCTCCATGACAACAGAATTTGGGTGTCTCCACTGTAAGCTAGCAAAAAGAGTACCTGGCCATTCAGACAAGATTTTATATGCAACCATCTTTTCTCATCCCATAGGGTGTCGGTCTCTTTTCCCAAGTAACTAGCAATAGGATGAGAGGAAATGGCCTCAAGTTGCGCCAGGGGAGGTTTAGATTGGACATGAGGAAAAATTTCTTTACTGAAAGAGTGGTTAAACATTGGAACAGGCTGCCCGGGGAAGTGGTTGAGTCACCACCCCTGGAAGTATTTAAAAGACATGTAGATGAGGCACTTAGGGACATGGTTTAGTGGGCATGGTGGTGTTGGGTTGATGGTTGGACTCGATGATCTTAGAGGTCTTTTCCAACCTTAATGATTCTATGATTCTATAATAGAGAAAAATTGCAGACTGGGTGAAAGTGTTTCTTTCACAAGGTGGATTCAGTCTATGGGCTGTTGGTTGGACTTGTTCTAAATAAACAAGTTAAGTGACTGTTGTGGTTTGACCCTGGGCAGCAGCTAAACACCCACACAGCTGCTCGCTCACTCTCCCCTGCCCCGCCCCAAAGGGACAGGGGAGAGTATAGGAAGAGCAAAAGCAAGAAAACTCATGGGTCAAGATAAAGACAGTTTAATAGGTGAAGGAAAGAGGGAAAAAACCCCCAAGTGGTGCAAAGGCAATCACTCACCACCTCCCACAAGCAGACCGATGCCCAGCCAGTCCCCGAACAGTGGCCACCTTGGAAACAAAAAAAAAAAACCCACCCCCTTCTTCTTCTACCCCAGTTTTTATTGCTGATCATGACATTATATGATATGGAATATCCCTTTGTCCAATTCAGGTCAACTGTCCCAGCTGTGTCCTCTCCCAACCTCTTGTCCATCCCCAGCTTACTCGCTGGGCTGGAGCAGAGTGGGAAAAAATAAAACCTTGACTCTGTGCAAGCACTGTCCAGCAATAGCCAAAATATCAGTGTTTTATCAACACTGTTTTAGCCACAAATCCAAAACACAGCACCATATGGGCTTGTATAAAGAAAGTTAACTCCATCCTGGCCAGACTCAATACAGTGACATTCATGGGGGCTGGGGGGGGGGGAAGACCAAGGGGAGGGAAGTGACTTGCCCAAGTTCATGCAGTAGTTTATTGATAGCTAAGTTTACAACCTGTATCCTTTGATACCCTGATACCCAGCTCTGCTTACTACCCATCAGTCTGTCTGACCTTGTTCTCAGATCTAATCTGGGCCCTCAGGCAATGTTCCTCTTCTGTGTTTTGTACAATTGCAGCTTCTTTAATCGAGTTTGAATTTGGAGATCAAGACTCAATTGTAGTTTCATCTATTTCTAAAACTGGTAAAGATCTTTATGTTATCTTTACACATCCTGTGGTAAACTGTTTTATTCTTTATAGAGAATGGCAAGCTTCTTCTAGTAGATTTTATTTGTTTAGGGAGAAACTCATTCGCCTTCAGCATGAGAACAAGATGTTAAAGCTGAACCAAGAAGGTTCTGACAATGAAAAGATCACCTTGTTGCAGAGCTTGCTTGATGGTACAAATTTACGGAAGAATGAATTGGAGACAGAGAACAGGTAAGGAAGTATTGTTCTCTGTTCCAGTGACTTTCCTAACAATGCTGTACACTTCTGTCTTAGCAGACTGTTGTCAGGGCCAAGTTCCTTATGTAAAAAAATGTGGTTAGCCCTATCAAAAAATATCTCAACCAGCCTGTGAGTCTACTCAGTCATTCAGTGCTGTTCCAGCATCTGGAGCCTGCAGTGCGGGCTGAAGAATTCTGTAACAGATTGCAATTGGAATGATGCAAAGGCTCACAAAAGGAACCATGTATTACTTCAGCTTCTCCTTCTGTAAAGCAAGCGTAACAAAAAGAATCCCTTATCTTCCCTACTACCCATTCATTCCCTGTACATTTTCCATCTTCCCTTCTGTTTCTTATTTTGTTCTTTAAAAGTATGTTCACAGGTGTTAGAGCTGCTGTCAAGATGATCTAGATTTTGTAAAACTGAGTATTTTATGAAAGTTTAGGGTGATAAAAACTTTTCCATGATTTTATGTACTGAATTTTCTCTTATTGTAGCATGCAGTAGGTTTTAGCTGTCTTGCTTCATCCACAGAATACTGTGATCAATGAGGACGAAGTCAGCAGAAATAATCTTAGACCAGTCACAGCCAGTTCCAGCTGGCTCTGCAGCAGACCCACCGCAGGCCAAAGCTGAGTCAATCAGCAAAGTTGGTGGTACCTCTGTGAAAACATATTTAAGAAGGGCAAAAACTCTGGACATGCAAAGGAAGAGAGAAAAGAGTGAGAAACTGCAGTGCGAACACCAAGGTCAGAGAAGGAGGAGGTGCTCCAGGCATCGGAGCAGAGATTCCCCTGCAGCCCATGGAGGACCTCATGCTGGAGCAGATTTTTCCTGAAGGACTGCAGCCTGTGGAAGGACTCACACTGGAGCAGGGAAAAAGTGTCAGGAGGAAGGAGCAGCAGAGAGGAACTGTTATGGACTGACTGCAACCCTGCATTCCCCATGTCTCCTGTGCCACAGGTCCTTCAGGGAATATCCACCTGCTCTGGCATGGGGTCCTCCATGGGCTGCAGTGTGGATATCTGCTCTGGCATGGTCCTCTCCACAGGCTGCAGGGAATACCTGGTCCACTGTGGTCCTTTCCACTACCTGCAGGGGAATATCTGCTCCGACACCTGGAGCACCTCCTCTCCCTCCTTCTTTGACCTTGGTGTCTGCAGGATTGTTTCTCACTCTTTTTTCCTGACTCCCAGGCAGTGTTTTGCCCTTTCTTAAATATGTTTTCTCAGAGGTGCCACCAGCTTCCCTGATTGGCTCAGCTTTGACCAGTGGTGGGTCCGTTGCAGAGCCAGCTGGAACCGGCTGTGTCCAGCACAGGACAGCCCCTGGCTTCTTCTCACAGATGCCACCACTGCAGCCCCCCTCCCCTCGCTACCAAAACCTTGTCACATAAACCCAATGCAATTTTGAATGAAGAAATAGTGTTGTATCTCTTGCATAGATGTCCTGATAATGCTGGACACTAAACATCTCGGATTTCATCATGTTGTAATTCATTGTTTCTGAAAAGTAAAGTTTTATCTATTTCCTAGGCTGGCAAATCAGAGACTGCTAGAAGTACAGTCCCAGGTTGAAGAACTACAGAAGTCTTTGCAGGAGCAAGGTTCAAAAGCTGAAGATGTAAGTAGAAATGTATGTAAAACTTGTGTTCAAGTAATTGCTATTATCCTACCTTTCAGCTTTACATAATATCTCCTGCTTGTTGCATCATGAAGAAATAATGCAGATGGAGATTTCTGGTAGCTTTCCATATGTGCTGTTATGGCCTTACATTTAAACTGTATTTTTCTCAATGAGAAATGTAAAATAAAATGTTTGTCTAGAATTAAAAAAAAACCTTTCTTTGTAGAAAAGGAATTAAATAAATTTTTTTCCCTTCAATGTGTCCATTCCAGTAGTAAAATCAGCATTATTTAAAAATCTGTAATTAGAATAGAGACATTTATAGAAAATTAAGGATACATTGATTTTCCATTTCTTAGTAAAATATCCCAAAGTATTTTTGTTTAACTGTTCTTCATGGTAGTAAATACCTTTCTTGCCAATGGAAACCCAGTAATTGCTGATATAAATGTGTATCTCTAATGCAAGATGTCATGCAAGCCAAAACTAAAAAAGTCAAATGAGCAGTCCTTTGACACAGTGCAATATTTTCTATTTCTGTATACCTAGATACTGTACATTGTAATATTTAAAATAAAGACATTGTCACAGGTTTAGTATGGGAATACAAATTCTAGTCTTCCACTGAAAATTTTATTTGCCACCTCCCTTATTTGAGAGTAGAAGCTATAGAACTGTCCTGAAAGCAGTGATTTCCTATTTAGAAAAATGCTCTTAAGAAATAACTTATAATTCATTTTAAAATGGGTCTATACTATTATGTCATTCCATGATATTCTTTGCTGTCTTGGTTAAAGGTCAAAACCAAATTTTTCAGGGTGATTAAAATCTGGATATACTCCTTGCATGTTTTGTGGTAAACAGACTCAACAGAATCTTTGATCTTTGGCATCCTTAACAGGAGCACCGTTTAATAATGTCCAATTGATTGGAACCCTTATTACTAACACTATCACTATCATTTGGATGCAGGAAGTCTCAAAAAGCCCAACCCAATTGATATTGATTCTGTTATGCGTGTATGAAAGGTTGAGAAATCTTAGGGCTTCCTCAGCAGTGCAACAGCCTAAGTAATTCAGTCAGCTAAGTCTCCACCTTTCTCACGCTCTCAATAAACATTCCTGCCTTGTTAGCCCAGTGAGATCAGAGCATTGATATTTTGGTATTGGTATGAAGAATAACACAACTTTACTGACATGCTGTTAGTCTCTCAGAAAAAGGATCTTTGTTGCTCTCAGCTCCACTCTGGCAAGAAGAGTTCTGGGAGCTGAAGGCAAAACATGGTCCCACTGAAAATCAAGAGGAAAACCTCTGTTTACTTCAGTGGAGTCAGGATTTCGCCCTGTCTTGACAAGGAATGCATTTAAATATGCTTGAAATTAAGGATTAGTGAATACAGACAGAGGAGTTTTTAGCAGTTCCATTTGACAAGTTTGATTGTAATATTGCTAAATTTAACATTCTCCTGAAAACTTCTGATGATATTTCTTAAAATGCACCTAGCCTATTACCTATTATATTTATGTACCAGAAAATGAAACTTCACTTTTACAGTTTAGGAACCCAGAGAAAGCATTTATTGATAAGACAGGTCATTTTTTTTCTCATTAGTTTTGTTATTTTCAGCAGTTGACATATAAAGCTTTGTTTTGTGATTTACTTTTTGAGCAATGTGTTTATGAAAGCTATTCTCAGATGTGGAGAGTATTGTAAATAATCTCAGTCTAATCAAATATACCTTTATTTATTGTAATTTTAAATCTGGCCCTGTTTGAGGCTTTGGTTTAGACAGTGATTTAAGATATGTCTACAACGCACTTAAAGGACTGACTACAGCCCATGTAGGTATAACCTGAGCTGGTTTGGGTTCTGCTAGTAGCAAAACCATGCCAGCACAGGTTTTCACATGGAACTGTACAGCCTGCTGTGGGTACCAGGCAGAGCTGAAGCTCATGATGCACCAGCTGCATTCCTAGCTTCAGCATAAATTTGACCACACCGGCAGTGATATATAGGCACTACCCCCGTGGACCTATCTTGTTGGGTACTGAATATTTGCCTACTTGTACTCTTAAACGAGCAGAAAAGGAAATGTAGAATCACAAAATACATTAAGTTGGAAGGTACTTGTCGTAGTTTAACCCCAGTCGGCGACTAAGCACCACACAGCTGCTCACTCACCATCCTCTGTCACGGTGGGATGGGGGAGAGAATCAGAAGACCAAAAGTAAGAAAACTCATGGGTTGAGATAAGAACAGTTTAATGTGCGCTCACAGTCCAGAAGGCCAAGCGTATCCTGGGCTGCATCAAAAGAAGCGTGGCCAGCAGGTCGAGGGAGGGGATTCTGCCCCTCTACTCTGCTCTGGTGAGACCCCACCTGGAGTACTGCGTCCAGCTCTGGAGCCCTCAGCATAAGAAAGACACAGACCTGTTGGAGCGGGTCCAGAGGAGGGCCACAAAAATGATTAGGGGGATGGAACACCTCTCCTATGAAGAAAGGCTGAGAGAGTTGGGGTTGTTCAGCCTGGAGAAGAGAAGGCTTCGGGGAGACCTTATTGCAGCCTATCAGTACTCAAAGGGGGCTTATAAAAAAGATGGCGGCAGACTTTTTAGCAGGGCCTGTTGCGACAGGACAAGGGGGAATGGCTTTAAACTAAAGGGGGGTAGATATAGACTCGATATAAGGAAGAAATTTTTTATGCTGAGGGTGGTGAAACACTGGCAGAGGTTGCCCAGAGAGGTGGTGGATGCCCCATCCCTGGAAACATTCAAGGTCAGGTTGGACGGGGCTCTGAGCAACCTGATCTAGTTGAAGATGTCCCTGCCTATGGCAGGGGGGTTGGGCTAGATGACCTTTAGAGGTCCCTTCCAACCCAAACTATTCTATGATTCTATAATACTTGAAATAATATATCAACAACAACAACAACAACAATAATAATAATAAAAAACCAACCAGGGCAGTACCTTTAGGGATCTGGATGTCTGGTCCATCTTCGTACTCAAAGCAGGGGCCAACCTGTTAAATCTGTTAGGGGAAATCAGGCCAGATCCATCAGCCCGAGAGAGATGAGGCTGCCACAGCTCCATGTCTCCAGGCCCAACTGATAGCAAGGCTGAAGATGTGTTCCCAGTAAGCACACGCACACAGAGCACACATATATACCATATATATGCACATATATATATATGGCTGGCAACACAGATCACAGACAGACACACAGAGCACTCACATGAACACAGCCAACACCAATGGCCTCATCCTGCTCCCCTCTCTGGCTGAGCAGGATAGAGGTCCACTAGTGCAAATATATGTACATATGTATAATGTGGATACCTTCAGCTGCAGAGCTCAGACACTCAGTCTGACCAGTAGCTGGCCCCTGGATCCCAGTCTCCCCAGTTGCTGGCACCCAGACATAAGAGCCCTTGAGGCTGCAGGCCCACTCCAGTTGCTGGTGCAGTGGCCAGGACTCCTCTGGTCCCCCAGTAGCCAGTCTTGCCCTTAGAGAGACACACACACATTCCTGGCTCCCAGGTCACTTCACCTACACGCTGGCTAGTCCAGCTTGATATTCTCTAGCAATCACACACTCACACAACCACCATACTTGCTCCAGTTGCTGACACTATGGGCACACAGGTGCTCTGGCCCCTGGTCCCACTCCGGTGGCTTGCACTTGATTTCACTCACTCTGGTCTCTAGTTGCTGGCACCCAGGCACATGAGCCCCTGTGACCTGTGGTCTGATTCCAGTCACTGGCACTCAGATCCCCATACACACACGCGCACGCATAATAGAGTTCCTCACCCAGGGAAAGAGTTAGAAATGGAATTTAATAAGATAATACAGACTGCGCTGATCAGCCAAAGTGTACTGACCAGCCACTGTTTACATGCGACTAGCCCATTTTATCTCCGTACCCTCTTTTTTCCCCAACTTATTCCTCCACAAATCACCTAAACCCCTTTTCCTGCCTTTGGTTCCTCCCCTAAACATCCCATAATAAGTCCTGTGCAATCCCAAAATGTTTTTCCCCATAATGTATCCCATATCCCTAGGCAGCAACTCCCCCTCAGTCTGAAAGGTGCTCTAGCATTGACTCATCTTGATGGATTCCACGCCTGGACCATGGGGCTGATGCTTTCCTGGGACAGCCCTGGGAGAGGCCAACAGGGTGTCCCTTCCACTGAGTGTGAAATTTGTTATTATATTTCTTAGAAAAACTGGAAAAGGAAAAAAGCAAACAGCCAAAACCCACAGGTCCATAGCTATTGTAAAGTTCTGTAGCTCTGTTTGAACTCAGTGGAGTCACTGAGTTATGTTACCTCCTTGGTCACTTGGGTTATTTTACCTCCTACCTTCTTTATTCATAGTGTAAAAGACAATCCAACTTTGAACTAATCAAACAGCACAACCCAGTAATGTGATTAAAAATGATATTTTGAAGTGTTTAAACTCCAGCTAAAAACTTTTCTTGGATTGCATACAAATTGTCTGTATTGGCTTTGTGTTTAAATTTTTCTTGAAAGAACATGGAAAGGAAGAACAATGAAATAATTTTGTTGATGATTTTATTTTATATTGTGATAGCACTTTGGGGTATCAGTCACAGACTAGGACTCCACTATAATGGGTACTGGACAAATGCAAGCCAAAAAGGCAGTCTGAGTTAAATATCCAATATTTAATATCTTGTATTTAAACCATGTGAAAATAAGAATTCAGAATCTTTCCACCAAAATACTTGTATCTCTACATGTTGATTGCAGCCCAAAAGACTGCATATTGTCTGCTGCTTTGCTACTGTTGTGGTTTAACCCTGGTAGGCAGCTAAGCACCACACAGCCGCTTGCTCACTCCCCCCCGCAGTGGGATGGGGGAGAGAATTGGAAGGGTAAAAGTGAGAAAAACTCATGGGTTGAGATAAAGGCAGTTTAATAGGTAAAGCAAAAGTTGCGCATATAAGCAAAGCAAAATAAGGAATTCATTCCCTACTTCCCATCGGCAGGCAGGTGTTCAGCCATCTCCAGGAAAGCAGGGCTCCGTCACGCGTAACAGTTCCTTGGAAAAACAGACGCCATCACTCTGAACATCCCCTCCTTTCCTTCTCCTTCCCCCAGCTTTATACACTGAGCATGATGTCATATAGTATGGAATATCCCTTTGGTCAGTTGGGGTCAGCTGTCCCAGCTGTGTCCCCTCCCAGCTTCTTGTGCACCCCCAGCCTACTTGCTGGCAGGGCAGTGTGAGAAGCAGAAAAGGCCTTGACTCTGTGTAAGCACTGCTCAGCAACAACTAAAACATCCCCGTGTTATCAACACTGTTTCCAGCACAAATCCAAAACATAGCCCCATACGGGCTACTATGAAGAAAAATAACTCTGTCCCAGCCAAAACCAGCACAGCTACTAATGGGACTTCAATGTTAAAATTACTTTTCATAACAGCAACTGCTTTCCTTAGAAATTCTGGTTTGAGTATGATGTTTGCATATGTGTGAAAGTGGAAAAGAATTCATATACTTGAACACAGTATGGATAATTTTTACTAGCTTTCCTAAACTCTCCAGAAAATGTGACAGGATGAAACTGGTAATGAGAGCAGAGAAGTAAGAAAAATGTGCATGGCTGGAAAAAATGCATAGCTTTAAGCTTTTCTGTTCATTAATTACTAAATAGTTTCTTCTGTTGGTTGCTGTTTTTGCTTTATGCTAATATGTCATCTCTGTTTCCTGGCATGGGTTTCTGCTCAAGGCTATTGTGAGTATGGCTTTTTGTTTACTTAACACTACTTTTACTTTATAGGCATTTATGGCTTTGATTTTAAAAGATGCTCACTGTATATAAAGTGAGTTTATGATTAAACTAAAATTTACTTTGAAGGTCCCCACCCCACACCCCACCAAGAGCTTATTCAAATGTGACTTAGCCAGAAATCAGAACACCATAAGGTGTATTATATTTACATATTTGTGGGCAAAGAAAGATGTGAAAACAGAGAAAAGCAGAGCAATTGAAGATAAAATTTCTCCTGTGCTCTGGTCAGTGGCTCTCTACTCCATCTAATTTTTGTGGGGACAGAATTTTACCTCGAGTCTTTATGTGAATTGGCTTTGATGCATTGGACAGCTCTTCAAGCAAATTTTCTACTGTATAATTTTAATTAAATTTGTTGAGTCTCATCTACAAAAGTACTGAATCACAAAGTGTCGTGGTTTAACCTCAGTTGGCAACTGAGCACCACACAGCCGCTTGCTCACTCCCCCCCGACCCCGGTGGGATATGGGAGAGAATTGGAAGAGTAGAAGTGAAAAAACTCATGGGTTGAGATAAAAACAGTTTAATAATTGAAATAAAAAAATAACAATAATAATGTAGTAATAATAATGATAATACACAAAGCAAGTGACGCAGAGTGCAATTGCTCACCACCCGCCGACCGATGCTCAGCCAGTCCCCGAGCAGCAGCCGCCCCGGCCAGCTTTCCCCAGTTTATGTACTGAGCATGACGTCACATGGTATGGAATGTCCCTTTGGCCAGTTTGGGTCAGCTGTCCTGGCTGTGCCCCCTCCCAGCTTCTTGTGCACCTCCAGCCTTCTCAGTCGGTAGAGCATGGGAAGATGAAAAGTCCTTGACTAGTGTAAGCATTACCTAGCAACAACTAAAACATCGGTGCGTTATCAACTTTGTTCTCATCCTAAATCCAAAACACAGCACTGTACCAGCTACTAGGAAGGAAATTAACTCTATCCCTGCTGAAACCAGGACAATATCCACCCCCTATTCTATACCATGTGCGTCATGCTCAAGTCCCACATTTTCCAGTACATTTTCAGTAATCGCCACCCCTTTTCCTGTTTTTTTTTTTAATATATATATACACACACAGAGATATCATTCCCTTGGTCTATGGGCCATCCCTCCAAAATGTTCAGTGAGTTCATTTAGTCCATGACTTTGGGCTCCATCTGTCGTAATGATCTTCCAGGACAGGAAAGATGGAGATGGTATGCGGTGTTGGACTGTTTCATGTTGAAGTCAGTTCTGGTACCATCATCACTGTGCTTTGCTTGGTTTCAATGAAGTTATTCTTCATTAGTCTGGGTGATTCTTATTGTAATATCATTGGTATGGCATCTAATATTATGTAGCATGTAACATCACATAATTCAGATCATTGGCTATTCTCACCCAAAATCAAATCCCCTTGAGGTACACATCGGACTGCCCCATCCTTCCGCATTATCCACCAAGTGCACCCAGGTCCTTGAGCAAAAGCAAACCCATGGATGGGTTTGGCTTTGCCCGAGGCAGGAACAACCCAAACTGTTTTCCCCAACATATTTTTTATGTACACTACAGGGACTTTATCCCCTTCTACAGTACGTAAAAGTTTTGACTGGGCAGGGCCAGCTCGACTGGCAGATCCCCTAGTGTTGACTAACCAGGTGGCCTTTGCTAAATGTGTATCCCAATGTTTGAACGTCCCGCCACCCATTGCTCTCAGCGTAGTCTTTAACAGTCCATTGTATCCGTCGATTTTCCCAGAGGCTGGTGCATGACAGGGGATGTGATATACCCACTCAATGCCGTGCTCTTTGGCCCAGGTGTCTATGAGGTTGTTTCGGAAATGAGTCCCGTTGTCTGATTCAATTCTTTCTGGGGTGCCATGTCATAGAATCATAGAATCATTAAGGTTGAAAAGAACTCTAAGGTCATCAAGTCCAACCGTCAACCCAACACCACCATGCCCACTAAACCATGTTCCTAAGCGCCTCATCTACACGTCTTTTAAATACCTCCAGGGATGGGGACTCAACGACTTCCCTGGGCAGCCTGTTCCAGTGCCTGACAACCCTTTCGGTGAAGAAATTCTTCCTAATATCCAAACTAAACCTCCCCTGGTGCAACTTGAGGCCGTTTCCTCTTGTCCTATCACTTGTTCCTTGGGAAAAGAGACTGACGCCCACCTCACTACAACCTCCTTTCAGGTAGTTGTAGAGAGCGATAAGGTCTCCCCTCAGCCTCCTTTTCTCCAGACTAAACAACCCCAGTTCCCTCAGCCGCTCCTCATAAGTCTTGTTCTCCAGACCCTTCACCAGCCTCGTTGCCCTTTTCTGGACATGCTACAGCACCTCAACATCCTTCTTGTAGTGAGGGGCCCAAAACTGAACACAGTAGTCGAGGTGCGGCCTCACCAGTGCCGAGTAGAGGGGCACGATCACTTCCCTCCTCCTGCTGGCCACACTGTTTCTGATACAGGCCAGGATGCCATTGGCCTTCTTGGCCGCCTGGGCACACTGCTGGCTCATGTTCAGCCGGCTGTCGACCAGCACCCCCAGGTCCTTTTCCACCAGGCAGCTTTCTAGCCACTCTTCCCCAAGCCTGTAGCGCTGCATGGGGTTGTTGTGGCCGAAGTGCAGGACCCGGCTCTTGGCCTTGTTGAATCTCATACAGTTGGCCTCGGCCCATCGATCCAGCCTGTCCAGGTCCCTCTGCAGAGCCTTCCTACCCTCGAGCAGATCAACACTCCCACCCAAAGGACGGGGGTCCATGTCGCCATAGGACTTGCTTTTCAAGGCCCAGGATAGTGTTCCGGGCAGTGGCATGGGGCACGGGATATGTTTCCAGCCATCCGGTGGTTGCCTCCACCATTGTAAGCATGTGGCGCTTGCCTTGGCGGGTTTGTGGAAGTGTGACATAATCAATCTGCCCGGCCTCCCCATATTTATATTTCAGCCATCGTCCTCCATACCAGAGGGACTTTAACCGCTTGGCTTGCTTGATGGCAGCGCATGTTGCACATTCGTGGATAACCTGCGCAATAGTGTCCATGGTCAAGTCCACCCCTCGATCACGAGCCCATCTGTATGTTGCATCTCTTCCTTGGTGACCTGAGGTGTCATGGGCCCACCGAGCTATAAATAGTTCACCCTTATGTTGCCAGTCCAGATCCACCTGAGCCACTTCAATCTTAGCAGCCTGATCCACCTGCTGGTTGTTCTGATGTTCTTCAGGGGCCCGACTCTTAGGTATATGAGCATCTACGTGATGGACTTTTACAACCAGGTTCTCCACCCGGGCAGCAATATCTTGCCACAATGCGGCAGCCCAGATGGGTTTCCCTCTGCGCTGCCAGTTGCTCCGCTTCCATTGCTGCAACCACCCCCACAGGGCATTTGCCACCATCCATGAGTCAGTGTAGAGGCAGAGCACTGGCCACTTTTCTCGGTCAGCAATGTCTAAAGCCAGCTGGATGGCCTTTACTTCTGCAAATTGGCTCGATTCACCTTCTCCTTCAGCAGTTTCTACAACTTGTCGCATAGGACTCCATACAGCAGCTTTCCACCTCCGATGCTTTCCCACAAGACGACAGGACCCATCAGTGAACAGGGCATATTGCTTCTCATTTTCTGGTAGTTCATTATACGTTGGGGCCTCCTCAGCACGCATCACCTCCTCCTCTGGCGATATTCCAAAATCTTTGCCCTCTGGCCAATCCATGATCACTTCCAGGATTCCTGGGCGACTGGGGTTTCCTATTCGAGCCCGTTGTGTGATCAGTGCGACCCACTTACTCCACGTAGCATCAGTTGCATGATGTGTGCAGGGGATCCTCCCTTTGAACATCCAGCCCAGCAACGGCAGTCGGGGTGCCAGGAGTATAGCGGGCCTCGGATCCTCTGTATCTAAAACCCTAGGGGTCAACCTCGAGTCTCCCCTGGTGCTTTCTGCCAGAGGCTCCAGGTAGGGCCGTTCTCCCCGGCTGCGGTGTAGAGCACATTTTTGACATCTTGTCCTGCCCGGACTGGCCCAAGGGCTACTGCATGAACTATCTCCTCTTTAATTTGTTCAAAAGCTTGTTGTTGCTCAGGGCCCTCTCAGGAGGATCACAGGATCTCAACCTCACTAGACTCGCTTCAGCCTCCAATACAGTTAGCTGTTGGGATCCCCCTGTCACCCCAGAAATACAAATGGGTTATGCTCCTATATAGCTTGATGGCATTAGGGTACACTGTGCACCAGTGTCTACTAGAGCCTTATACTCCTGTGGGTCTGATGTGCCAGACCACCGAATCCACACAGTCCAGTAAACCCGGTTGTCCCTTTCCTCCCCCTGGCTGGAGGCAGGGCCCCTCTAGTCCTCATCACAGTATTCATCCACCGTTTGTTCCTCTCCCTCTTTAAAGGTCATCACTGCCAGTGAATTGGCATATGACGATGGTGAGCTCCTTATAAACTTCCGCCACATGGGTCGTGTGCACTGGACTTCATCTGGATCTTTGGATAGCTGTTCATTGCTCAGGTCACCATAAATCACCTCCAGCACGGCTAATTCCCTCAGATACTGGATACCCTTCTCTATGGTGAACCAGTTGCCTGGGTGAGATATGACATCTTCCTTGAAGGGATACCTTTCCTTCACTTTTGACAGGAGTTGCCTCCAAAGGCTGAGGACTCGTGTCCCTTTTCCAGTCACTTTGTCAATGCCCCCTTCCCTGGAAAGGGATCCCAGCTGCTTGGCTTCTTTACCCTCTAATTCCAGGCTACTAGCCCCATTATCCCAGCATCGGAGCAGCCAGGTGACAATATGCTCGCCTGGACGACGGCTGAAATCTTTTCGTATATCTCGCAGCTCACTCGGGGATAGAGATCGGGTGGTTACTGCCTCTTTAATGAATTCTTCCTCTTCTTCCTCCCCGAGCAGTTGCCGGCCCTCCTCCTCCTGTTCTCGTGATGGCCCTTCTCCAGGGTAGTCTGCCTCATCCACTTCTTCCTCCAGTTCCCTTTTAGAAGCTTCTTCCTCCCTTACTAAATGAGCCGAGTTCTGCTTCCAAGATTTCTTCTTGTGTACAGGGGCGACTGATACCGGCACAGGCTGGTTCTTTGGTTCATCCACAGGGCGTGTCACCAGGGTCTGAGTGGCCGCAGTGCCTGTCACCGGGGTCGGAGTGGCCGCAGGGCCTGTCGTTTTACCGTCAGATCCAGAGACCTTCTCTTCCCCTTGAGGGTACTGAATGGTGTTGAACAGGGCTCGATAGGCATGGGCCAGGCCCCAGCACGTTGCAATGATCTGCATCTCTCTGGAGTTGCCAGGGTGACAGCATACTTCGTCCAAATATTCTACTAACTTTTCAGGATTCCACACTTGCTCAGGGGTGAAGCTCCAAAACACTGGGGGTGCCCATTTGCCTAGGTACTTGCCCATCCTATCCCACACACCCTGCCACTCATAACTATTCAGCCTTGGGGCAGATCTCTGGATGATATTCTTAAATTGCTTACCAACTCTAGACAAAACCGAAACAATATTCCAAGGAAATACCAATAGAAGTATCTTAACGACCCAAGGATGTTCAAAATGCTGAAAAGTTACTGTAATGAAGGAGGAAACATCATAGAAGAAGGTAGCGACGTTGGCATTCTGTATTTTCTCCATAAAAAACCTCTCAGAGGAAGATCTATAATTGCTAGTTGTCTCCATGAAGTGGTATCTATAGTACAGTAATGGCTTCATTGCAAAACTCAGATACCAAATTAAGCCCAAGGTCAATGTTTTAAAAATAAACCTCCCAAGCGGAACATCACCAATCACTGCAGACCACAGTAAACTGCAAAAACCAACACCAATCTTTAACATGTACAGCAAAAAAAGGAGCATTATGCATATTAGACAAATCAATATTGAGAACAGAGGAACCAACATTGTGACCTATGACTATTAACAGATATAAATTCCTTAATACACTCCGGTTAATCTGTTATTATCTCAAACCCTTCGAGCCCCACGTTGGGCGCCAACAAGGACTGTTGTTGTTTAACCTCAGTCAGCAACTGAGCACCACGCAGCCGCTCGCTCACTCCCCCCACACCCCGGTGGGATGGGGGAGCGAATTGGAAGAGTAGAAGTGAGAAAAACTCGTGGGTTGAGATAAAAACAGTTTAATAATTGAAATAAAATGATTATAATAATAATAATAATGTAGTAATAATAATAATAGACAAAGCAAGTGATGCACAGTGCAATTGCTCACCACCCGCCGACCGATGCCCAGCCAGTCCCCGAGCAGCGGCCCCCCCGGCCAGCTTTCCCCAGTTTATGTACTGAGCATGACGTCACATAGTATGGAATGTCCCTTTGGCCAGTTTGGCTGTGCCCCCTCCCAGCTTCTTGTGCACCTCCAGCCTTCTCAGTCGGTAGAGCATGGGAAGCTGAAAAGTCCTTGGCCAGTGTAAGCACTACCTAGCAACAACTAAAACATCCCTGCGTTATCTCCTTTGTTCTCCTCCTAAATCCAAAACACAGCACTGTACCAGCTACTAGGAAGGAAATTAACTCTATCCCTGCCGAAATCAGGACACAAAGCAATGAAAACAACTGAAATACAATTTTGTCATTAATGGATGTCTCCTATATTGATCTAATTCCAAGAAAATATTTGTGATGTTATAAGGCATTCTGATTTCGGAAAATCCACAGCTCTCAAGGAAAGGACAAGTACTACAGAAAACTGCTATACAATTATGACCTAAAAATGGGTGAAATTAAGTGGCTGTGTTATGGTTATAATTGTGAAACTATATATTTTATTATAACTGAAATGATACTAAGCACCATAACATGTTAAAATGACACATTTAACTTTCTATTTTAGTCACTGCTTCTGCAAAAGAAACTTGAAGAGCATCTGTAAGTAATAGAGCTTTCCATATTTTGCGTGCCATATGAAATGATCCGCTTTCCATATGCTTAGCAGGTGCTTAGCCATTAACAGCAGTGGGAAGGCAGTAGTGCATTTGGAAGATATATAAAGAAGAGAAATGCAGATAGCTCAGGAATATGTAGAGAATCTGTCATTGAGGCATTATTTTCATTTCTTATGGAAAGCCTTTGCCAAATTAAAAGGAGTTATGAAAAAGCCACCATTTTCTGGTGGTTATTAAACTTTATTTAAAATTGGGTAAAGCTTAAGTTAAGAGGAATAATTGATTTTGTTCTGAGGAAAACATTTTAATATAAACAATATTTACATTTTTGCATTTTCGTATACATTATGATCTGAAAGATAAGATTTTAGTGAATGTGATCTTTCTTTTCTACTATTTCTGCACTGCTTTTAATTTTACACTTTTTTTAAACTGCAAGTTTTACTTAAAGAATTGTTCACTTGTTAACTGACTTACTAGAAAGTATAGTCTCTCTATAGCTTTTGGGTGGGGGGGTAAGCCATTCTTCCCAAATGTTATCACAGCTGTTGATATTATACACTTCAAACATGCTTTGTACAATTTATTGTAAATTCTAAAGTAAGTATATAATTCTGGGCTGAGAATGGAGCTGTCTGGTTTTAAAACTCTGCATATATGGTAATGCTTTTTAATATATTTTATAAACATTCCCATAGACATTGTCCCACTTGTCATTTTTCCTCATGCCTCACAGCCAAGTGTTGTGGTTTAACCTCAGTTGGCAACTGAGCACCACACAGCCGCTTGCTCACTCCACCCTCCGCCGGTGGGATGGGGGAGAGAATTGGAAGAGCACAAGTGAGAAAAACTTGTGGGTTGAGATAAAAACAGTTTAATAATTGAAATAAAATGATTATAATAATGTAATAATAATAATAATACACAAAGCAAGTGATGCACAGTACAATTGCTCACCACCTGCTGACCGATGCCCAGCCTGTCCCCGAGCAGCGCCCCCCCCCGGCCAGCTTTCCCCAGTTTATGTACTGAGCATGACGTCACATGGTATGGAATGTCCCTTTGGCCAGTTTGGCTGTGCCCCCTCCCAGCTTCTTGTGCACCTGCAGCCTTCTCAGTCGGTAGAGCATGGGAAGCTGAAAAGTCCTTGACTAGTGTAAGCATTACCTAGCAACAACTAAACCATCCATGTGTTATCAACTTTGTTCTCCTAAATCCAGAACACAGCACTGTACCAGCTACTAGGAAGGAAATTAACTTTATCCCTGCCGAAACCAGGACACCAAGTCAACTATACTCCCAGAAATATACCATACTCTGAGTGTTTGGGGTTTTTTATCACTTAATGTTCATTCAAGAGGATAAGAGTATTGGAAAAATAATATGTGCTTTTATGGTTTGTAACAGTGAGAAGCTCCATGAGGCTAACAATGAGCTACAGAAGAAACGAGCTATTATTGAGGATTTGGAACCAAGATGTAATAACAGTTGTGAGTTTTCTCATATGCACTCCATTTCTTTTAACTGTAAAATGTTTTGCATGCAGGGAATGATATTTAATATTTCATTTAATATCTATAAAAGCTGTAAGAAAAACAAAACATATGTTTCAAGTGGTAGTGGTATGTGTGGTGTTAATTACTCTGAAAGCTATAATGACCAAAAACATGATACTAATTCTTGAGATGTAGCAGATCACATTTTAGAGCCCACCGTGGCAAAGAATGATCATCTGTCATTTAAACTCAGTTGTTTGCAACTGTTGTTTTCTGAAAATAGTATTTTGTTTTCTAACATCTTATGTTTAAAAGTCCTTGTTGCCATCTCCACGTTATTTTAACTCCCAATATATGTTACATCAATCTGTTTTCAGATTACAGAGTGGAATTGTGCTATAACTTGAGAAAGTTTTTGGACACTGGTCAATGAGAATATAGCTTTTGAGCCATTTTGGGCATATCACAGCAAGACCTCAGTACCCATTTGTAAATGACTGAAGGGTACATCACTTATGGCTACCAGCATTTGCCTTTTTTATACTGACTACTCTTGCTAAATAATACATTGTCTCTTACTTTTGTCAAGTAGCAATGTCAGCTTCTCTTGGAAGCACCAAAGCAATTCTATTCATTAAATGGTCTGGGAAGACCGAAATATCATTTTGGTATTCATTAGATGAATCATAGAATCATAGAATTATTTAGGTTGAAAAAGACCTTTAAGATCATCGAGTCCTACCGCTACTAAGTCCACCACTAAACCATGTCCCTAAGTGCCACGTCTACACGTCTTTTAAATACCTCCAGGGATGGTGACTCAACCACTTCCCTGGGCAGCCTGTTCCAATGCTTGACAACCCTTTCGGTGAAGACATTTTTCCTAATATCCAATCTAAACCTCCCCTGGCGCAACTTGAGGCCGTTTCCTCTTGTCCTATCACTTGTTACTTGGGAAAAGAGACTGACACCCACCTCGCTACAACCTCCTTTCAGGTAGTTGTAGAGAGCGATGAGGTCTCCCCTCAGCCTCCTTTTCTCCAGGCTAAACAGTCCCGGTTCCCTCAGCCGCTCCTCATAAGACTTGTTCTCCAGACCCTTCACCAGCCTCGTTGCTGTTCTCTGGACACGCTCCAGCACCTCAATGTCTTTCTTGTAGTGAGGGGCCCAAAACTGAACACAGTAGTCGAGGTGCAGCCTCATCAGTGCCGAGTACAAAGGGACAATCACTTCCCTCCTCCTGCTGGCCACACTGTTTCTGATACAGGCCAGGATGCCATTGGCCTTCTTGGCCGCCTGGGCACACTGCTGGCTCATATTCAGCCGGCTGTCGACCAACACCCCCAGGTCCTTTTCCGCCAGGCAGCTTTCCAGCTACCTAATGATTATGTAATCATTAGGTAAATTTTAGATCCAAGAAATTTTCTTTAGTTTCCAGTTAAAAGCACAGAACAATATTATGTTACAAAATTCCACATTTTAGAAAATGATAAGACAACTGGAGATTAAGTTCAGGAGCTGAGTAGTTGAGTATGTAATCCTTCCATACTTAACATGCCTCAGATGTGGGGGGCCGGGCAGAAAGGGGCCTGGTTTTCTGAGTCCCTAACCTCTAAAATTTAGAGCATATTCAGACTTGTCTGATTGGCTTACTTGAATTGCAAGTTGTTTGTGAAAAACCTTGGGCTGAGCTTCTATCTTTCTATGACAAAGACAGCTAAAGTAGTTATACTTCTTTTCTTTCCATGAATAGGATAAATGGTGTGGGGATTGTTTCTTTGGATTCTTTTAACTGGACTGAATTATGGCCAAGAAGTTTGTGCCAGAATTATACAAAATTTTGAAAAACAGATTCTATAGTCTTGATGAATACCTGCAATTGGTTCTGTAACAGATCAGCGGAAGAAATCTTACCCATTCCTCATCTTGGTGTTTTCCTTATGCTTAGAGAGAAAATTGTAAATAAGACAAACATAAATGAGAATTGAAAAATGAGGTTACAAAACAGACAGATTAAGAGTTGTGAAATATTTATTGTCTGAGAACCAGACACCAATGTTATATATTATTTGATTGATGGTGACAAATTTGATCTTTCTCTGAGATGCAAGTAGGATGCATAGCTTGCACAAGTAGTAGTGGTTGGCACATTCTTAAATCAACACAGGAAACTGGATGTACAGTGAAACTGTCCTGTTGCTCTGCGTCTCTTCTTGAGGATGATGTGAAGAAAACATAATTGGAGTATTTTCATGTCACAGTTTTGAAGAATTTTGTTCATTGCTACCTTTGGGCAGATATGAGCAAGAATCTTGTTTGTCACTTAGGACTGTTAAACTTCTGTTCATTTGACCT
Organism: Spheniscus humboldti; assembly: GCA_027474245.1. Classification (NCBI taxonomy): domain Eukaryota; kingdom Metazoa; phylum Chordata; class Aves; order Sphenisciformes; family Spheniscidae; genus Spheniscus; species Spheniscus humboldti. Next base: position 37,101,994 of record CM049922.1, read on the forward strand.
ACAATATACCATTTTTCATATGCATTTTTCATATGCGTTTCTGAGGTTTTGGATTAAACTTATTGTGTCCACTGCATCAATAAGCATTTTTCATTCCTTATGTAAGCTTTTCTTAACTGAAATAAAGTTCTAGCTATGGGTTTAATGTCTGTTTAAATGCATGTAAATAAATGTAATGTAATTATTTTATCCTCTAATCCTGACATAAAGCACTCAAAATTGAAGAATTACAAGAAGCTTTGCGGAAAAAAGATGAAGAAATGAAGCAAATGGAAGAACGATACAAAAAGTATTTGGAAAAGGCCAAAAGTGTAAGTGTCTGGGTTCCAAGTTAACAATCCTTCCCTAACAGGCTGTACCACATTTTCACTCTGTAGGAATAAAAATAAATTAAGTATCTATACTTGTGACTACTATCTAACCAAAAGCCTTTGTACTACTTCTGTACACATATGTACCCCACTGATACAGATTTATATTAGAGTTACCCAGATAAAGCTCCTTAAGAGTCACAAGTGCCAGTGGATAACACAGAGATGGTGTTAACCCCTTCCTGATGTTATAATAACCTGTTTCTTGGTGGAAGTTCTTCCAGGCTCATCAGTGAGTGATGCAGTTTGGCTGAAATCATGTCCATGCTAGGGCTCACGTTTTTAAAAAGTTTTTCAGCTATTTTCTAGGACAAACTTAAAAACCTCGGCCTTTACTGGAATCATTCTTGAGTATTTGTTAGCACTCAAATGCTGCCTCTGATGGGTGCTACATAAGAATGTAGTTAGTTGTTTCCCTCATCTTACTTAGTGGCAGAAACTTCATCACACATGCACTGCCATGGATTCTTCTTGGCTGTAGCAGAACTTCCTAAAATTTGCATTACTGTTGCTCCAGATCCCTGAATCACAGCCTCTTTCCAGATAGAAGTAGTCCTTGAGTTCACAGTGAGGAGTGAGTTGAGGGGTAACAGATAGGCAATCCTTAGCTATAAAGAGAAAAAGGCTTCAAGGAAAGGTTTCACATGCTCTGGCCCCATGGGAGTGCAGAATGGGGGCAGGAACTGCTTCCTTGTGTCCAAGATATTGAACCTCCAAGGTCTTGCTTCCTCCTATCAACACTTTTGTTTGACAGTCCTGTTAGAGCACATTTCAGATGATGTGTGACACTTCATGATTGTTGTTTAGAGATAGTCTCCATCATCCTGGTTGACAATTTAGAGCCTCTGTCTTATTAGGAGAGGGATGTGTTTGTATTATATGTCAGCCTTTTAAAATTAAGCGTTCTTTTGTTTGACATCTTAAAATGTCATTTTACTTTATTATATTGACATGTTTTAAGTCACTTCTATGTCTCTTAATCTGCCTTATGTGGTTATAATGCCTTGATGCCTTTTCCAACACTGATTTAAAAACAAACTGTGGTTTTCCTCGCACAGGTTATCCGCACCTTAGATCCTAAACAAAACCAGGGTGCAGCTCCTGAGATTCAGGCACTGAAAAATCAGTTGCAGGAACGCGACAGAATGTTCCATTCATTAGAGGTAATAATCTCCATGTTTCCCAGTAGATCTTTTGTGTTTCCTCATTTTTGGGTATAGACTGTGCTTCTCTAATATTTACTGTTCTCTGCAGTTAAACAATTTTAAATATATGGGGTTTGTTTTGTTTTAGAAAGAATATGAAAAAACAAAGAGTCAAAGAGAAATGGAAGAGAAGTTTATTGTTAGCGCCTGGTATAATATGGTAAGAATCTCCAAACTTAAAAACAATAAAAAAGTTAATCTTAGTTGTTTCTGTGGTGTTTATCAAGGTCTTCATTTATTTATAATATTTTTGTGTATAAAGTATTTTCAAATATATATGCAGATGAAAGCATTCTCTTGTAGTTATCATTATATAACAGTTAACCGCTAGTGGAAAACAATAAATTTGTAAAAGGCTTGACAGAGTTCATACTGAAAAACAGCAAAGTAAGCCTCAGTTCAGAATATAGAAACCAAGGTGGTTGCTATTTTCAAGTTTCAAAACCTGAAGCATCACTTTGTGGGGGGGAAAGGAAGCCTCAGTTTTCTTTTTTGTAATTTCAGACCTATACTGTCTTCTAATACTCAAATTAATTCTCTTCTTTGCCCCCTCTCCAATCTTCTGCTTGTTTCTATTTCATTAGAGTGACAATGCTGGTAGTTTTGTACACACCTGATACTCTTCTTGTGGCATTTATCAAGCTATACATATCTGGTTCTTTCATTCTGTTTACTACGTATGAAAATGGGTGAGCGCACGGTCAAGCCTCACTTACACTATTCAAAGCATAAGGGAATTGTATATCAATCACACAGTGTCGGACCTTTTGCAGGGAATTGTTCACCTTCAGCAAATGTGTTCAAGACTTACCTTTGATTGGGTGTGGCTGTGTATTTGGTTTGTGTGGCAAGGTTTTGGTAGCAGCGGGGCTACAGGGGTAGTTTCTGTGAGAAGCTGCTAGAAGATTCCCCCATGTCTGATAGAGCCAATGCCAGCCGGCTCCAAGACGGATCCGCCGCTGGCCAAGGCTGAGCCAATCAGCGACGGGGGTAGCGCCTCTGTGATAACATATTTAAGAAGGGGGGAAAAAAAAAACCCTGCACAACTGCAGCTGGAAGAGAGGAGTGAGAATATGTGAGAGAAACAACTCTGCAGACACCAAGGTCAGTGAAGAAGGAGGGGGAGGAGGTGCTCCAGGCACCGGAGCAGAGATTCCCCTGCAGCCCGTGGTGAAGACCATGGTGAGGCAGGTTGTCCCCCTGCAGCCCATGGAGAGACCACAGCGGAGCAGATATATGCCTGCAGCCCATGGAGGACCCCACGCCGGAGCACGTGGATGCCCGAAGGAGGCTGTGACCCCATGGGAAGCCCTTGCTGGAGCAGGCTCCTGGCAGGACCTGTGGACCCGTGGAGAGAGGAGCCCACACTGGAGCAGGTTTCCTGGCAGGACTTGTGACCCCGTGGGGGAGCCACGCTGGAGCAGTCTGTTCCTGAAGGACTGCACCCCGTGGAAAGGACCCACGCTGGAACAGTTCGTGAAGAACTGCAGCCCATGGGAAGGACCCAAGTTGGAGAAGTTCGTGGAGGACTGTCTCCTGTGGGAGGGACCCCACGCTGCAGCAGGGGAAGAGTGTGAGGAGTCCTCCCCCTGAGGAGGAAGGAGTGGCAGAGACAATGTGTGATGAACTGACCACAACCTCCGTTCCCCGCCCCCCCTGCGCTGCTTGGGGGGGAGGAGGTAGAGAAATCTGGAGTGAAGTTGAGCCCGGGAAGAAGGGAGGGGTGGGGGGAAGGTGTTTTAAGATTTAGTTTTTATTTCTCATTAGCCTACTCTGATTTTGATTGGTAATAAAATTAAACTAATTTCCCCAAGTTGAGTCTGTTTTGCCCATGACTAATTGCTGAGTGATCTCCCTGTCCTTATCTCGACCCACAAGCCTTTTCTTATATTTTCTCTCCCCTGTCCAGCTTAGGAGGGGAAGTGATAGAGTAGCTTTGGTGAGCACCTGGCATCCGGCCAGGGTCAACCCACCACAGGCTGCTTTGAAACTGCTCTCCTGATAGGAGTCCCTGACCCCCCTGTAACATGCATCTGCTTCATCATAGAGGTTAAATCATTTCACTCTGTCTTCCCTTGGAAGAGTTTCCTTCTTGCTGTTTTATGTTCCTGCTACGTTCATGAGTAGGAGAGTAAAATGGTGTTTAAACAGAGCATTTGAATCTTTTTGGTATTGAAGGCACTTTCAGGTGACCTCGTGCCCTTGTCCAACTACATAATCTTGGTCCCACTGGTAAGCAGAAGACAAGGCTGAGCTGAGAGATATAGTTCAGTAGCCTGACTCTCATGTAGACGAAGATGATTAGTGATAGCTTCACCTGCTTCTTCCTTTTAGTTAGTCTCTGATTTATCCACAGCCCACCATAGCATCTCATACTGGTCAGGGTCTTCCAGTCAGTATGCGATTTTCTTCTTTTCCCTGCCATTCAACAGTGGTAATATTTCATAGCTCCTAGCATCTGCTGAAGACACAGATTCTCTCAAAAACAGAGTATCACAGAATAGCTAAGGTTGGAAAGGCCTTTGGAGATCATCTGGTCCAACCACCCTGCTCAAGCAGGACCACCTAGAGACAATTGCCCAGGACCATGTCCAGATGGCTTTTGAATCTCTCCAAGGATGGAGGCTCCACAACCTCTCTGTGCAACCTGTTCCAGTGTTCAGCTACCCTCACAGTCAAGAAGAGTTTTCTTATGTTCAGAGGGAACCTCCTGTGTTTCTGTTTGTGCCCATTGTCTCTTGTCCTGTCACTGGGCACCACTGAAAAGAGCCTGGCTCCCTCTTCTATGGACCCTCTCTTCAGGTATTTGTACACATTGATGAGATCCCCCCAAGCCTTCTCTTCTCCAGGCTAAACAGTCCCAGCTCTTTCAGCCTCTCCTTGTATGAAAGATGATCCAGTCCCTTAATCATCTTTGTGGCCCCTTTCTGGACTGTCTCCAGCATGTTCATGTCTCTCTTGTACTGGGGAGCCCATAACTGGACACAGGACTCCAGATATGGACTCACCAGTGCTGAGTAGAGGGGAAGGATCACCTCCCTCGACCTGCTGGCAACGCTCTTTCTTATGCAACCCAGGATGCTGTTGGCGTTCTTTAGCACAAGGATGCATTGCTGGCTCATGTTCAACTTGGTATCCACCAGCACCAAAATATACTCCCACCACTTCTATTAATTTAGTATTTTCATAGAGGGTGAATATAATTGAGAAGTACTCTTCTAGCTCAACTTCTGGGGGGAGTGGGGTGGGGGGTGGCTTTCCAAAAGGTTTGTTATAGCACCATGTGTTCATGTGTGGAAATACACGTTCAAGACCTGGCACATTGGGAGTCCTTTTTCTCAAGAATTACTGCAAACTTGCATGATGATAAAAAGTTAACTCATTGAAAAGGCTCAGGAAGAATGTCTTAACCCCATTCATGAAAATATAATGCTTGAAATTCAAACCAGGTTAGCTCGTATTTGTGAAGAAGAAATAATAAATTGTAAATGAGTTGTTCATTGTTATTTATTGGTATTCACTGATAAGTTTCTCTTTATAGGGAATGACTCTGCATAAAAAAGCAGCAGAAGACAGACTGGCTAGTACAGGCTCAGGACAGTCCTTCCTGGCTAGACAAAGGCAAGCCACAAGCACAAGGAGATCTTACCCTGGTTATGTCCAGCCAGCAACAGCAAGGTAAAGAAGCCTTGCCTTTAGAAAGAAAATTGCCCTGTGATCCCGGCCACTTCTGTTGCACATGACATTTCTGGAAACTCAAGCAGTATCCTATCTCTTTATCCCATGTAACCACTGTTATTTCTCAGTTCAAAAAGGGGTTTTATCATGGTTTCTCATTGTTCTAATGTATTTTGTTCATGTTTTTTGGAGTCTCTGTCACTTACTCTCTCTGCCTTTTTGATTGTGCAAAAGTTTTGAAAAAATCTAGAAAAATGTTGTATAATAATGGAGTCTTTAAAATTTCTATGAAGCCTTATCTCATATGAAAAGCCTGACATAGGCTGTATAGCAAACAAATTTGTCACAGTTGATATATTTGTGCCTACATGTATTATTATTCTATAATGTTATTGTGAAATGTATTTGCAGCCAAAAAACTTAATATTTGCAATGAGAGTAGCCTAGCCACATCCTTTGCTATCTCATTTAGGATATTTATGAGTTAAGAAAAGCAGAAAGCAAACAATCCCCCCCAAACAAACCCCTAAAACAAACAAAAAAAACCCCTAACCCCCCACCCATCTTCTCCTACATACAGAGGTTGCTCCTATTCTTGATGCTTGGCATTTAGTAGGGAAGTGGAATTTTTGCAGGCTTTCTTTTATTCTTCCCTAAAAATAGTTCCTATCTGCTTTTGTTTATCAGCTGCTGTTATGTTTGCTGATAGGTGAATGTTTTCAAATGGTTTGTTCCACTCATTGAAGTTTGTGTGTGTGTGCATATATACATAAATAAATATAAAAGAAAGTTTTAAAATATTCAAAATGCTTTAATATGCTACAGCATCATTCATTTAAAAGAAGGCATTTATTTTAAGCTTTTGTAATTACGGATTAGCAGTACATAATGGATCAATCCATCGAGGTCCAAATGTGTAGTGTGGAGGTTAATGTAGTCAAATTGTTATTCCCTACTAAAAGATCTGTTTTTAACATATTAATTTAGAGGATGATTATATCAGTTGCCTTACTAATGGTACTAGCTTCTTGAGGCAAGTTTCTTTGTTGCTAACTGTTGAAAATTGACTGTTGGTTATTGTACTAACTTTTAAACATGTAGCTGTCTAATAATGTCTCACCCTTGTAGCACCTTTTTGTTGGTCAGTGGAATGGATGAGGGTGCCTATTATTAATTTAGGCCCTGGTCCTACAAAGTTCTGAGCATCCCCTGAGTAATTCTTAACTCTCCCTATCATTTATTTCAAGTAATTGATGGTGCTGGACACAAAGTGCATCTGATCATTGGTTGTAATACATTTGCTCAGGGGAGAGTTTCATACGCATGCATTCTGTGGCAATTTCATCTTAAAGTCCTTTTATTTATTCTGTTTTGCTCTAGTTTATAAATTTATCTTTTTTCCATTATTTTTCCATTATCTTTCTCCAGTGAAAGCTTTTACTTTTGATATATTCCTTCAGATAAAACACACAATAGCTTTTACTTTAACCATCCCAAGATATATTTTAATCTACACGTACCATGGAAAAGGCAAAGGATCATTTAAAACCAGCATGCTTGAATTAAAGGATAGGTATAGATGAGTGGCATTTATAGAAACTGTTTTAAAGCATCAGCTGTTCATATCAAATCCAGGCTAAAAACCTGCATTCAATATGTGTTTGAAGAACTTTTACCCTTTTTCATTTGCATTTTTTTTCCAGCAATGCAAACAATGTCTTCTGAAGTCTTACCACTGATGTATATGTTTGTCTACCACAATTGCTCTTTGTGCAAAGGAGCAAATAGAAACATTTTTCTGAATGAATTTAACATTCTTGATTGACAACACAGCGTTTATATATCATCCAACAGAAAAAAAAATATTTAAAATTATCATTTTACTTTTGGCTGGCTGGCTCTTCTTGTCTGTTACCAAACTGCCAAAATCGATTTGTGAAAGAAAGGGATACCAAGACTTCAGTAGGAGGTTTTATCTCCTTGATTTGTCTACTAATTCAGTTTACTATTGCCATTAATTTGACGTGTGTCTAAAAGAAACTCAAATACACTCTCCACACTAGAATAAAACCACTTGCTCTTATTATCATTTGTGTTACCATTTTGCTAAGGCTTCAGTCACAAAGGCTCTTACAGGTTATACGCTTAACAAACATTCATTAGAAACCTTCCTTCTGGCTTTTACTTTTCTGTCTCTTGGGTCTCTGTTCTTTTGTCTTGTTTTGAGGAATTTTTCCCTCCTCCTTTTCCCACAAGATTAGATACTATAGTGTTTTCCTGGGTTCTCTCCAAGAAAAAAAATCCTATTCAGCTTTGCGATACTGTATATGTAGGAGCAAAAAAGAGTAATATTGAATCTATGCTTCACTGCTGCTCATAATAATTGTCAGGTAAGACCAAATAAATATTTTGTTCTCTGAGAACTTCCAAATTTGTAGAAATTCTGTATTCCCCAGGATTTGTGTTACATTTAAACCTCTAAAAGTATGCTAGGAGCTTGTAGAAAATTCTCTAAATACAGTCTGGTTAGTTCCAGGAGGTCATTTATTCTATGTTTTAATGGAAACCTATAGGATTTTGTTCTTTGTTCTTAAGCATTCACTCTTAATATTTGTTGCACACATCAGTTACTGTGTGTGGATGGTTCTCTTCAATGCAGGTGGTAAGCATCAGTGAACCTTCCCTATAACGTTTCTTTATTGGAAGGATTCAACTTCATTACTTTTCTGTTAAGGAATCTTGCTAATATGTAGCTTTGGAAATAGTTTTGGTATTAGAAACAGAGTTCAGAGTGTGACTTCAAGGAGTAAGCAGCTGCATGGATGAACTACCAGTGAGTACTCTCTTTTTCATATCTTCAGTAATAAAAGAATATAAGCAAAAAAGCTGAAAAACAGATTTTCCCAATACCATAACTACTTATAAATTTTTGGGAGGGTTTCTTATGGGGCACCAAAGACTAATTACATCAAAATTGTAATGATTAGTTATTAAATCAACATTATGTGTTGTCCTGATAAACTTAGAAAAAGAAGAGAGAGAAGAAAAAAAAGAAAGAAAGAAAAAGAAAAAAAAGAAGCCTGCAGAGAGATGTTAGAGAGAAATGGTGAATAGTTCATAAGAGCACATACTGCCATTCCTAAGTACTGTTCCTGGGATCTGGCTGGCTGAATCTTTCCCAGAGATTGGAATTAAATAACAATTAAGGCTAACAGTTAAACACGCAAATGTGTTTACTGTCCAGCAGCTGGAGCTTAGTTTCTGATCTTCAAGAATGTATGCAGTCCAGTTTGTATACTTCCATGAGGAGTTGAGGTACTATTGTATATATAATTAGGCATCATAAAAAAGAATATTAATGATCCCTGTTTTCCTGATAGCAACACTTACCACTTATATCATGCCATATATTTTCCAAGTGCTCTATAAACTATAATAATCTAATGTAAAGGTAATATGTATCCCACTTATAGTGCAAAGGAAAATATCAGAGCACACAGCTATAAATATTTTAAAATTAAATAAGTACATATCAGCTCTCAGATACTTTTATCTCCTTGGAGTTAAGCAATTGGGAATCCTTTGCAATTCTGTTGTCACCTGGAGATGGTAATACTTGTTCTGAAAGTTGTCTGAAGCTTTCTATTCAAGTAAGGAACACTATCAATTTTATGTTCATTAGAGTATGAAAGAATTAATGTTGACTTTTTCTGTTGCTGTTTTATGAACATCTTAGCTTGCACATACCACAGCATTGTCAAGAAAATTCAAGAGGTTTTGGGCAAATTTAATGGTCCCTGTATTTTGATGTGTGCCAATAGCTTTTGCATTTTCTCAGTCCTCTTGTATATGATACTGTCCACTTAGCAACTTCCTGGAAGATTTTTGACGGGTTTGATTGACTTGATGTTTTCTTTGTAGATATGGTAATTAGAAAATATTATCTTACCACTTGTTTTTCCTTTAGTTAGACATTCTGAAGAAGAATATCCTGAATGTGTCTTTCAAATTTTTTGCTACAAAGCAAACAATACCTGGATTTCATTCCTCTTATGGAGATTTTTTTCCCCAAACTCAACTCTCCTCTCCTCTCCTCTCCTCTCCTCTCCTCTCCTCTCCTCTCCTCTCCTCTCCTCTCCTCTCCTCTCCTCTCCTCTCCTCTCCTCTCCTCTCCCTTCCCTTCCCCACAGATTGAGGGGGAAGGTTTTTTGCACTCAGTCAGATATTTAACTCTGACTTCTAGGGTTTGTGCACATGTGTCTTAGGTAGCTTGTGGACCCTGTATTTATCAATAATTTTGTATTAACAAACTTTGACACCTCCAAATCAAGCTTAGGTAATTCTGCAAGCTTTTCCCTCACCTGTACTGTGTAATAAAGAGTGGAAAGAGGTTCCTCCATCACGACATACTTATATAACCATGTATTTTTCTGCAAGTCTTAGGCATTCATACTGCAGGGATGTCACCTGCAGAGAAGTTTTGAGAGAATTCTGACTGAAGTGTGATCTCAGGAAATCAAGCGCTTAAGAAGAAACTTTTTCAGAAACCATTCCTTAGAATGATTGTATTAGCTAAAGCTGGAAATGTGACACACAGGTATTTTTTTCTGTTAAACAGAAAAGTTAAAAAATAAATAACATAAACAAAGTGATCAGGTAAGCAAGGAATTTGAGTGGGGATTTGAGCCAGGCAGATTGCACACAGCCAAGGTACACTTTCCCTTCCAGACCTGAGCAGTCCAGCTCCCTTCTGGACTAGAAATGATATTGCTTTCCAACTTTGTGGCTTTTGTGAGAAGGCAGAAGTGAAATTTTGCTTGTTCTTGTAAGGTGGAAGTAGGAGCCCTTCTTAGAGCGAGGGACAAATCTCCCTTGCACTCATAACATCTCCATGAGCTACATTCATGTCATCTGGGGGGAGTAGGGTGAAGAGAGAGGTGACAGATTATACATAGGATCCAGCAATATCTGGTTGCCACTCTCAAGGAATTTGAGAGCTTTCTAGCATATGTGATTGTGTCGCCTTGCACCTATGACTTGTCTTCCCTCTCTGGAAGTCCAGAAAAGCAGCAGGAGCTTGTGAGTGACCTCTGCACGCAATAAGTAAAAATAAGTGATGATTTTCTCAGTTTGGAGGGAAAGGAGGCGGAAGATGAAAGAACCTGTTCCAGGAAGCTTGTTGAGTACAAAAATCTGAAGAGTAGTGTGTCTACCTGCATGCTGCTTTTTTGCTGTAGTTTGAAAAAGAATCATGAGCTCTTTGAATGGGTCTCTTTTTTTTTTAATTAATTTTGAGTTGCAGTTGAGTATTTGAGGTTTCACCCTATATGAATAAGACTGAAGTTGTTTTATCGGCCATGTCAACCTCAGACTTCCTGCATCTGGTACAGTGAATTCCTGGAGATCTTGTCTTTGCTGCCAGCTTCACTGCAGTGTTTGGAGAATTTGTGGACTTCTCTGGTTTTGTCCTTTTTTCTTTTCTTTTTTTTTTGCCCCCTTTATTTTCATGGGTTCACTGAAAAAATGAGACACAAAGGTCTTTTTAAAAACATATCAATTGATTAAATTAGTGAATGAATGAATACAGATTGAGAAGATTGTTGACCCTCAGCAAGTTTGTAGATGACACAAAACTGGGAGGAGTGGCTGATACGCCAGAGGGTCATGCTGCCATCCAGAGGGACCTGGACAGGCTGGAGAAATGGGCTGATGGGAACCTCATACAGTTCAATAAGGGGAAGGGCAAAGTCCTGCACCTGGGGAGGAACAACCCCAGGCACCAGCACATGCTGGAGGCCGACCAGCTGGAAAGCAGCTTGGCAGAAAAGGACCTGGGGGTCTTGGTGGACACCAAGTTGAACATGAGGCAGCAATGTGCCCTTGCCACAAAGAGGGCAAATGGTATCCTGGGCTGCATTAGGAGAAATGTTGCCAGCAGGTGGAGGGAGGTGATCCTTTCACCTCTGCTCTGGTGAGACCCCACCTGGAGTATTGTGTCCAGTTCTGGACTCGACAGTACAAGAGAGACATGGACATACTGAAGAGAGTCCAGTAAAGGGCCACAAAGATGATTAAGGGACTAGAGCATCTCTCCTATGAGGAAAGGCTGAAAGAGCTGGGATTTTTTAGCCTGGAGAAGAGAAGACTCAGGGGGGATCTCATCAATGTGTACAAATATCTGAAGGGAGGGTGCAAAGAAGAGGGAGCCAGGCTCTTTTCAGTGGTGCCCAGTGACAGGACAAGAGACAATGGGCACAAACTGAAACACAGGATGTTCCCTCTGAACATAAGAACACTCTCCTTGACTATGAGGGTGGTTGAACACTGGAACAGGTTGCCCAGAGAGGTTGTGGAATCTCCCTCCTTGGAGCTACTCAAAACCTGTCTGGACATGGTCCTGGGCAACTGGCTCTAGATAGCCTTGCTTGAGCAGGGGGGTTGGACAAGATGAACCCCAGAGATCCCTTCCAACCTCAACCGTTCTATGATCCTGTGCAGCCCTAGAAAACTTGGCAAAGCACACAATCCCACAGGACATCAAAGGAACACATGGCAGTAGAACCAAGGCAGCTTCCCAAACAAATTGTTTTGGTATCAAACCACAGCTGATGACTTGGCAGGAACTCTTGGTAAATTCTGCAGTGAAACACTCATCTGTGGAGGCCAGTGGATGCTTTTCTTCTTAGGGCCCAGATTTCACACTCTATTTGTAGGGCCTTGCTAATGCAATGGGATTCACAGAATCGTAGAATAGCCCAGGTTGGAAGGAACCCCGAAAGATCATCTTGTCCAACCTGTTGTGGGAAAGGGAGCCTAGATGAGATTATCTAGCATCCTGTCCTATCGCATCTTGAAAACCTCCAGTGACGGGGACACTACCACATCCCTGGGGAGGTTGTTCCAGTGATTGATTGTTCTCACTGTAAAAAATTTTTTTCTTATATTGAGATGAAACCTATCCCATTAAAACTTGTACCAATTGCCCCTTGTCTTCTCCATGTGGCTCCTTGTGAAGAGAGAGCCTCCATCCTCTTTGTGGCCACGCTTTAAGTACTAGAATACTGTGATGAGGTCCTCCCTGAGCCTTCTCCAGGGAGAAAAGACCTAACTCCTTCAGTCTTTCCTCATACGGCAGGTTCTCCAGCCCTTTGATCATTTTCGTGGCCCTCCTTTGGACCCTCTCCAGTCTGTCTGTGTCTGTCTTGAATTGTGGGGACCAGAACTGGACACAGTACTCCAGGTGCGGCCTGACAAGTGCTGAGAAGAGTGGGATGATGACATCTCTATCTCTGATAGTAACGCCCCTGCAGATACAGCCCAGAACCTGATTTCCCTTTGTTGCTGCAGCAGCACACTGCTGACTCATAGAATCATAGAATCATAGAATCATTAAGGTTGGAAAAGACCTCTAAGATCATCGAGTCCAACCGTCAACCCAACACCACCATGCCCACTAAACCATATCCCTAAGCGCCTCATCAACACGTCTTTTAAATACCTCCAGGGATGGTGACTCAACCACTTCCCTGGGCAGCCTGTTCCAATGTTTAACCACTCTCTCCGTAAAGAAATTTTTCCTCACATCCAATCTAAACCTCCCCTGGCGCAACTTGAGGCCATTGCCTCTCGTCCTATCGCTTGTTACTTGGGAGAAGAGACCGACAACCACCTCGCGACAACCTCCTTTCAGGTAGTTGTAGAGAGCGATGAGATCTCCCCTCAGCCTCCTTTTCTCCAGGCTAAACAACCCCAGTTCCCTCAGCCGCTCCTCATAAGACTTGTTCTCTAGACCCTTCACCAGCCTCGTTGCCCTTCTCTGGACACGCTCCAGCATCTCAATGTCCTTCTTGTAGTGAGGGGCCCAAAACTGAACACAGTATTCAATGTGCGGCCTCACCAGTGCCGAGTACAGGGGCACGATCACTTCCCTACTCCTGCTGGCCACACTGTTTCTGATACAGGCCAGGATGCCATTGGCCTTCTTGGCCGCCTGGGCACACTGCTGGCTCATGTTCAGCCGGCTGTCAACCAGCACCCCCAGGTCCTTTTCTGCCAGGCAGCTTTCCAGCCACTCTTCCCCAAGCCTGTAGCGCTGCATGGGGTTGTTGTGGCCCAAGTGCAGGACCCGGCACTTGGCCTTGTTGAACCTCATACAGTTGGCCTCGGCCCATCGATCCAGCCTGTCCAGGTCCCTCTGCAGAGCCTTCCTACCCTCGAGCAGATCAACACTCCCGCCCAACTTGGTGTCGTCTGCAAACTTACTGAGGGTGCACTCGATCCCCTCATCCAGATCATCGATAAAGATATTGAACAAGACCGGCCCCAAAACTGAGCCCTGGGGAACACTGCTCGTGACCGGCCGCCAACTGGATTTCACTCCATTCACCACAACTCTCTGGGCCCGGCCGTCCAGCCAGTTTTTACCCAGCGCAGAGTACACCTGTCTAAGCCGCGAGCCGCCAGCTTCTCTAGGAGAATGCTGTGGGAGACGGTGTCAAAGGCCTTACTGAAGTCCAGGTAGACCACATCCACAGCCTTTCCCTCATCCACTAGGCGGGTCACCTGGTCATAGAAAGAGATCAGGTTGGTCAAGCAGGACCTGCCTCTCGTGAACCCGTGCTGGCTGGGCCTGATGCCTTGGTTGTCCCGCTCATGCCTTGTGAGCACCCTCAAGATGAACCGCTCCATAATCTTCCCTGGCACCGAGGTCAGGCTGACAGGCCTGTAGTTCCCCGGATCCTCCTTCCGGCCCTTCTTGTAGATGGGCGTCACATTGGCAAGCCTCCAGTCATGCGGGACCTCCCCCGTTAACCAGGACTGCTGATAGATGATGGAGAGTGGCTTGGCGAGCTCCTCCGCCAGCTCCCTCAGCACTCTCGGGTGGATCCCATCCGGCCCCATAGACTTGTGCGCATCCAGGTGGCGTAGCAGGTCGTTGACTGCTTCCTCTTGGATTATGGGGGGTTCATCCTGCTCGCCCCTGTCTTCCAGCTCAGGGGGGTGAATACCCTGAGGATAACTGGTCTGGCTGTTAAAGACTGAGGCAAAGAAGGCATTGAGTACCTCAGCCTTTTCCTCATCCTCGGTGACAATGTTCCCCCCTGCATCCAATAAAGGATGGAGAGTCTCCTTGGCTCTCTTCTTGTCATTCATATATTTGTAAAAACTTTTTTTGTTGTCCTTAGCGACAGCGGCCAGATTGCATTCCAGCTGGGCTTTTGCCTTTCTCATTTCCTCTCTGCATGACCTAACGAGATCCCTGTACTCTTCTTGGGTCGCCTGCCCCTTCTTCCAGAAGCAGTAAACTCTCCTTTTTTTCCTGAGTCCCAGCAAAAGCTCCCCGTTCAGCCAGGCCGGTCGCCTTCCCCACCCGTTCTTTTTACGGCATACAGGGACAGCCTGCTCCTGCGCCTTTAAGACTTCCTTCTTGAAGATCGTCCAGCCTTCCTGGACCCCTTTGCCCTTCAGGACTGTCTCCCAAGGGACTCTCTCAACCAGCGTCCTGAACAGGTCCGCCCTCCGGAAGTCTATGGTTGCAGTTTTGCTGTCTCCCCTCCTTATTTCACCGAGAACTGAGAATTCTACCATTTCATGGTCGCTAAGCCCAAGACGGCCTCTGACCACCACGTCTCCCACCAGTCCTTCTCTGTTTGTAAATAGTAGATCAAGTGAGGCACCTCCCCTGGTAGGCTCACTTACCAGCTGTGTCAGGAAGTTGTCTTCCACACACTCCAGGAACCTCCTAGACACCTCCTAGAGCACTCACAAGCGCCTTTGCCCTCCATGGATGCTTCCCATGGAATCCCTTGCAGCTGGGCTCTGACTCATGTTCAGCTCATGTTCTGACTCATGTTCAGCTTCTTGTCCACCAGGACCCCCAGGTCCCTTTCAGCAAGGCTGCTCCCCAGCCACACAGATCCTAGCCTGTTATTTGTTTTATTTTGGATATTCCGACCCAGGTGCAGGACTTTGCACTTGTCTTTGTTAAACTTCATACTGTTCTTGCCAGCCCACTCTTCCAGCCTGACCAGGTCTCTCTGTAAAATGGCTCACCCTTCTGGAGTGTCCACCTCACCACCCAGTTTAGTGTCATCAGCAAACTTGGTGAGGGTGCTTTCAATCCCATCATCCAGGTCATTTATGAAGATGTTGAACAGCATGGGGCTCAGTATCAACCCCTGGGGGACCCCACTTGTGATAGGCTGCCAGCCTGAGTAGAAACCATTGACCACCACCCTCTGAGGGTGGCCTGTTAGCCAATTTCCTACCCATCTCGCAGACCACCCATCCAGTCTGTATCCTACCAGTTTGTCCAGGAGAAGGCTGTGGGAAACAGTGTTGAACACTTTGCTGAAGTCCAGGTAAACAACATCCACTGCTCTCCCCGTGTCGACAGAAGATGTTATTTTGTTGTAGAAGGTGATCAGGTTAGTCAGGCATGATTTGCCCTTGGTAAATCCGTGCTGGCTTTTCCCAGTCACCTGCTTCATTTGGCTTGTGACAGTTTCTAGGAGGACTCGTTCCATTACTTTCCCAGGGACTGAAGCAAGACTAATGGGCCTGTAGTTTCCTGGGTCCTCTTTTGGGCCTTTCTTGTAGATGGGTATGACATTTGCCCTCTTCCAGTCATCAGGGACATCCCCTGATCTCCACGACTTTTCAAAGATTATAGACAGTGGCCTTGCAACAATGTCAGCCACTTCTCCTAACACCCTGGGGTGGATTCCATCCTGGCCCATAGATTTATACGGGTTGAGCCCTTGCAAGGGGCCGCAGACCAGCCCTTCCTCCACTGCTGGTGGGTCAACACGTGTTGCTGTAGCTACTCGATCCTGTGATCTGGGGTCCAGCTATGCCGTTAAAGACAGAGGCAAAGGTGGCACTGAGAACCTCTGCCTTGTCAGCATTAGTAGTGACTATTTTCCTTGCCCTGTTTAGCAATGGGCCTCTGTCTTCCCTGTGCTTCTGCTTACTGCTCACGTACCTGAAGAACCCTTTCTTGTTGTTCTTGACATCTCTGGCCAATTTCAGTTCTAGCTGAGCCTTAGCCTTCCTGACTGCATCTCTGCATGCTCTAGCAAGGTTCTTGTAGTCCTCGATGGCTATTTGGCTGCCTTTCCATAGCCGGTATGCTTCTTTTTTGCTTTTAAGCACACCCAAAAGCTTTTTTTTAAGCCAGGGTGGTCTCTTGTTCTGCCTTCTTCCTTTACCTTTCCTGTTCTTGTGCTTCCAGGAGGCTGTTCTTGAATAACTCCCAGCACTCGCAAGCTCCTTTGCCCTCCATGGATGCTTCCCATGGAATCCCTTGCAGCTGGGCTCTGAGCATCTTGAAGTTGGCTCTTCTAAAATCCAGGGTCTTTGTCCTACTACTGGCCTTCAGCATGCTTGGCAGGATCTTAAACTCCACAATGTTGTGGTTGCTGTATCCAAGGCTACCATTGGTAGTTATGTTGTCAAGTAAGTCTTCTCAGTTTGTGAGCAGTAAATCTAGCAATGCGCCATTCCTAGTCGGCATGTCCAGCATCTGTAGCAGGAGGCAGTCCTCAATGCATTCCAGGAACCTGATGGATGACTTGTGCACTGCTGTGTTGTTTTCCCAACAAATGTCCAGGTAATTGAAGTCACCCATGAGGACCAGGTTCTGTTAGCTTGACACTTCCTTGAGCAGCTGAAGTAAGGTTTCGTCAGCCTCGTCATCCTCATTGGGAGATCAGTAACAGATACCTAACATAAGATTCCCCCTTGGTGATGATCCCTCCAATCTTGATCCAAAGGCATTCGATAGAACATTCATGGACTCCATAGCTCACCTCCATACACTCAAATTTCTCTTTTACATAAAGTGCAACTCCAGCTCCTCGTCTTCCCTTCCTATCTTTCCGAAAGAGCTTGTAGCCATCCATTGTGGTCTTCCAGTCATGTGAGTTTTCCCACCAAGTTTCTGTGATTCCTATGACATCATAACTCTCAGACTGGGAATGGAGCTCCAGTTCCTCCTGTTTGTTGCTCAGACTACATGCATTGGTATACATGCACTTGAGGTGGCTGGACTTAGGGTTCTTGCCTTTGGAGAGAGTTGGGGAGCATTCCTCACTACTCTGGTAGTAGTGGCTCATCCACCCTGTTGCTTATGGATATACAGGTGTCACAGCTGTGGACCCTACCCCCCCAAGTTCGTTAGTTTAAAGCACGATTCACTAAGTCAGCCAATCTGCTAGTGAAGATTCTCCTGGCTCTTCTAGATAGGTGGATCCCATCTCTTCCCAATAGGCGGTATTCATTGAAGAACATCCTGTGATCATAGAAGCCAAAGCCCTGGTGACGACACCAGCCACGAAGCCAGGTATTGATCTGCATGATGCGTCGACTTCTGCTCGTACCCCTATCCCTGACTTGCAAGACAGAGGAGAAGATCACTTGGGCACCTGTCCCTTTCACTTGTGCCCCCAGGGCTCTGAAGTCCTGCTTGATCTTGCCCAGGTTTTGCTTTACTGCGTCATTGGTGCCCACATGGAAGAGAAGTAGGGGATAGTAGTCTGTGCTTTTTACCAGTTGTGGCAGTCTCTCTGTGACATCCCAGATCTTGGCTCCTGGCAAGCAGCAAACTTCCCTTGACTGTATATCAGGCCGGCAGATGGGTGCCTCAGTGCTTCTCAGCAGAGTCACCCACTACTAGCACTCGCCACTTCCTTTTGCAGCTTTTAGTATGTGCTGCTGGTGTGATTTCTCCCTGTGAATCTTGCTCATTGGTTTTGTCCACTGCCAAGGCTTCATATCTGTTGCTAGTTGGCACATATGAGGAAGGGGAGTGAAGTGATATCCTGTTCCCATGGGTCACCAGAGACCATGGTGCCTCCTTCTCCAAGGTGCTGTCTGTTTGCTGTGGACGCTTTGTCTGGTAGTTCTTGGAGGTCAGTGCCACGGGGCCCTAGTATTTCTTCTTGCAACACCTTGAATAATACTCTGTTTCTTGTTCCCCCTCCCTAATACAGCATAACCTGCTGACTTCCTCCTGCAGCTCCTCCGCCTGCTGCCCGAGTGACTCTACCAGAGCACACCTTGCACAGGTGGAGCTTCCACCCTCTTCCACCCAGGAGTGTGGGGTGCAGTCTTTGCAGCCCTCCACCTGGACAGCAGCTTCCCTGATAGGAAGCTCTGTCTGGGTGGCTGCCTCCACTTGTCCCAGGCTAGCCTGGCTAGGTAGATGGTTCCTGGCTGCTGCAGAGTGCAGCCCTTGCCTGGTCTCTACCACATGCTTCTGACAACCACAAAGCACTGCCTAATAAGCCCTTCTAATTCCCTGGAGATCTCAAGCTGCTGGGTAGGCTTGCACAGCCACCAGTTAGTTGGGGTGACCATTGGGGCTGCAGCCTAAGCCTGCGAGTGAGCAGAGCAGGCAGCAGCCAGACAGCTGGTAAAGTGCGTTGCCTTTCTCGTGCAAATTCAAACTACCACGCCACTCCCTGTTTGCATGCCGGTTATATGCAGCTTCCCGCAGTTTGAACTAGCTGCAGGAACAGCTGGCACTGCTCAACTCTTGCCCGCCCTTCTCGTGAGACCTGTCGCCTGCCAGCCAGTCCCTTCCCTACACAGCCCAAGGGTGCCAGGGGCCCAGACCCCCCCCCCCCCCCGACACCCCCCGAGGACCTCACAAGCCTCGCACTCTTCTCAGCACACAGCAACAACTGCTGCTGCCGCTGCTGGCATTGGCTTCCCGTGGTTTGAACATTGTTTCTCTGAAATACTTCTCTCTGTTAGTTAGCCACAATAGCAAATCAAGAAATTCCTCTGCTGCCGTTTACTGTGCATATGCAAAATTATTTGGGAAACTGATAGCATAGCCTTCAGTCTCCTTAGCACTATTGTGTTGATCCCAGACTGAAAGTGGATTCTATCTGACAGTCATAGAAAAATCTCCTGGTGCTGTTCTGGTGCCTCTGATCTCAGAGCATGATCCAGACAAAGTGAAAAGTGTGGCTAATAGAGGGGAAATGCAGGGCAGTCAGGAAACCTTTCCTGTTTGGTGGCAGCATTATTCATTGTTTGGTCTTGGGGTGTTTCTTGACTGTCAGATAAAGGTAGACTATCAGTATTTCAGAGAGAGCAACATGGTTACTTTAATCTTTACAGAAGTGGAATTTCCAACTTCTGGTTCCAGCTGCGAGCTCTCCAGTTGTGTTCAGGTCTGTTTTTGTTGTGTCATTTCTATGTTTGTTCTTGAAAACTTTCTTATAGATTGCATCTGTTTCAAAATTCATAACAACTTTTCTAGGTGAGAAAATGTGCTGCCCCCAGTTCAGAAACATTGGCTACCTGTTACTCAACCACTGTGCACATCATGCTAATTTATTGTCACTGTGAAGAGCTGTTAACTATTGTAGCTGTTAACTATTTGAAGTATTGCAACAGCAGATATTTCCACAGTTAGGGAGCAATGTATGAAATAGGCAAACTAGAAATGGCTTTCCTGTTACAAAAAGAAAGAACTTTTCTGGCAGTGGTTATTCTGCAAGTGGAAATTGAAACCCTAATAATGAAGTCAACTTTTTAAAGAGAAAATTAACATGAAGACTGATTGTTACTATGATCATTAAATGAGCAGAATTTTCATTATCAGTGCCAGTCAAAATATTGGAATAGTAATGAACATGTCATAGTGTCATGGTTTAACCCGGCAGGCAGCTAAACACCACACAGCTGTTCACTCACTCCCCTCCAGTGGGATGGGGGAGAGAATCGGAAAAAAGGTAAAACTCGTGGGTTGAGATAAAGACAGTTTATTAGGACATAAAAGGAAGGGAAAATAATAATAATGATAAAAAATATACAAAACAAGTGATGCACAACACAATTGCTCACCACCTGCTGACCGATGCCCAGCCAGTTCCCAAGCAGCGGCCGCGCCCCCATGGCCAACTCCCCCCAGTTTTTTGTTCAGCATGACGTCCCATGGTATGGAATATCCCTTTGGCCAGTTTGGGTAAGCTGTCCTGGCTGTGTCCCCTCCCAGCTTCTTGTGCACCTCCAGCCTCTTCACTGGCAGGGCAGTATGAGAAGCTGAAAAGTCCTTGACTTAGTGTAAGCACTGCTCAGCAACAACTAAAACATCTGTGTGTTATCAACATTATTCTCATTGTAAATCCAAAACACAGCACTATACCAGCTACTAGGAAGAAAATTAACTCTATCCCAGCCAAAACCAGGACACATAGGAAAGCCAAATTTTTTTAAATTTATAATTTGTGCTCTCAGATTGAAAGAGCTATGAAAACACAAGGTGGTGTTAATACAGCTATAGAGGATATTATGTTGTGAGGCTCTTTTTAAAAGTCAAAATAAAATACCATGGTAGATGGAGGAGAGGCGGGACTTAACAGTAGAAGCCAGGAAGTAATGAAGTTAGGAAATCTGCAAGCAAATAAATCTGGAGGCAGTTAATTCAGAGCAGAGACTTGGTAGAAATACTTGGGAAATTAATGCATATAGTGCTGGACTTAAAAGTAAACAGATTGCATTGCTCTGATTGCTTTAGTGATTGTGTGGCAGTGGCACTTAGGGACATCAAATGATTGGCTACACAAATCCTGGTTCATCTTAGGACCAAAACTACATTAAATTGAGGGAGGTTAAAAAAACAAGCAAACAGGAAGTTCAGTGTTCTTTGCATTTGATTTGGTTTGAAAGTCTACTATAAGCATGTTTTATAGTGCACATGTGGATAGGTACCTCCAGAGCTGGTGAGGGTGGTGAAATGGAGAAGTTGCCATCTTTTCTGCAGCTGAGACAGCCTGGAGCTATCTATATCACTTCTGTGCATTCAAAAACCACAAGAGCAGAGAGAAGTTGAGATTTTTAAAGGAATGATAGCCACATGTGATGAAGTAGAGCTAATGAGGTTTGACACTGAATATCAAAGGGGGATTCCTTACTAAGGAATAATCCCCCAGGCTAGCAATGATAGCAGCATTACGTCAGTTATTTACAGTCAGAATATTCTGTGCTGGCAAGGGAAGCAAATAAGAGAAAATCCATCTTTTCTATAGACGGAGTCTCTGCTGAAGAATTGTCATATTCTGATGAAACCACAGAAGTAATGACAGGTTATGCCAGCTGTGGATCTATCCTCACATCTTGCATTTCTCTTCTCTGAAATGATGCTGCTGCAACAGGTTCCTTTTGAAGTTAATGATTTATTTCAGGTGTTTCCTGAAAGGAAAAAATGAACAAAGCACTCTGTTCTCATTTCTAAATGAAAGAAAATTTCTTGTCAGAAGAGAACTAATGATTCTTAATGATTCTTGGATGAATCAGGGTATTGTATAATATCCTTCAAAGAGAATATACTGTCCAGTGTTTACAAGATATTAACTTATTTTTTCTCAAAAGAACTAACATCTGAAAGACAAAATTGTAATATCAGTTCTGTTAATGTGCAACAGGACTAATGAGATGCTACTACACAGCAGAACTGAACTGGCTTGTATCCAAGTGAGACTAGAGGACAGGCTGTGATTATTTATATGTAGTAGAATAGATGCACTCTTATATAGAATCATAGAATCATAGAATATCTCGAGTTGGAAGGGACCCATAAGGATCATCAAGTCCAACTCCTTGCTCCTTGCAAGACTACCTAAAACTAAACCATATGACTAAGAGCATCATCCAGACGCTCCTTGAACTCTGACAGGCTTGGTGCCGTGACCGCTTCCCTGGGGAGCCTGTTCCAGTGACCGACCACCCTCTCAGTGAAGAACCTTGTCCTAATGTCCAGTCTGAACTTCCCCTGATGCAGCTTCATTCCATTTCCTCGTGTCCTATCGCTGGTCACCAGAGAGAGGAGATCAGCACCTCCCCCTCCACTGCCCCCCTTGAGGAAGTTGTAGACTGTGATGAGGTCCCCCCTCAGCCTTCTCTTCTCCAAGCTGAACAAGCCAAGTGACCTCAGCCCCTCCTTATAAATCTTGCCCTCGAGACCTTTCACCATCTTGGTTGCCCTCCTCTGGACACACTCTAATAGTTTGATGTCCTTCTTATATTGAGGTGCCCAAAACTGCACACAGTACTTGAGGTGGGGCCGCACCAGTGCAGTGTAGAGTGGGACAATTGCCTCCCTTGACTGGCTAGCTATGCTGTGCTATAGCTTGAACATTTAATTTTTAATGGACTTTACAATAATATTCATCCTGAACACTGTAACTTTAGCTTACTTAGCAGTGTTTATGTGCATAACAACACACTTCAAACAGACATGCAAAATATACTCTCAAGTTCTGCTTTGAATGTGTTCATTTTATGCATTCTTTATTTTTATTTAATTTGATCTGTTATGCCTGGGCTTCCTGTGTGCTTTCTCACTACTGTTAGCCTTCTAGGTTGGAGGACAAGGAGGAAAAGGGAGGGATACACAAGCTTAGAATAGTTTCCTGATCAGTGCAATAGTTAGAGGGGGAACAATAACCATGATTCACAGAATATGAGTTCAGTCCAATGAAACCATTTTATTCTTTGCAGCACAGTGAGACGAGAAAATTTGGATTAGCAGATAATGCTGTGCTGTGTAGGGAGATTTGTGTTTGTGGGGGGAGCTGAAAGCACCATAGCTGTGGTAGTAAAGCATTTCACCTGGCCAATTTCATGAAATTGCTGAGAAAGAGGGTATAATAGCCAGGATGGAGTAGTATGCTAACATCTTCTATGCACTGTACCTAGACTGGCTTAAGTAACGCTATATAGCACCATGATGTGATGTGCAGACTATTCAGTGGCTCCTATCCTGCATATTTTATTAGGAATACCTATAACTTGCGTGTGCTGAAAAAAATTTAATTTGTATGAAATGAATAGAGTTTGCCAGTGTAATATGACACTGTAATATGACACTGTATTTTTAACATCAAACACAGGGTTGGCTTTGATCAAAGATGATAAGCACTTAATCTTTAAGAGCTTGCTCTTGCGCTCAAAGCTTGAAGTCTCATATAGGGCAGTTACAACCCCTATTGTCTTTCTGTAGATAGCCATACATTGTATTGGACCTTTCACTTCATATTGTGTCTTGGTTTTGATTTTTGTTTTTTAACTGATTGCACTCAGCAAGAAAGCATGAGGTGTTTTCATAGCTGTGTGGACTAATTTCATAGCTGTGTTAGTTGAGAGTGATGCCTTTTAGGCTCTTAGCAGAAAAATATTAAAATTTTTCTGAGTTTAGCCATTGTTAAAGGCTCGCTTTTGTTGCTTCTATTTTTGGCATGTAATCTTCCTGAGAATTGGAAGAATTACCCTAACAAAGAAGTTTTCCCTGTGAATTTGCACAACTCTAGCAACAGCCATACTAAACTGCTTTGAAAATGTCTTCTAACAACAATATGTTTGTTGATTTTTTACTTTCTTGATTTTTTTTTTATTATTTGCAGTGATGTGGCTGCATGACCTGCAGCATTATTATAACAGGGACTGTTCAGTGCATGACTTACTTTTCTGTCCAGACTGCATAACCAAAACATAACCAGTTCTACAATTAAGACTCATGAGCATATGATTTCAAAGAGGTCTACTTGCAGAGAAGCTTACCATCTTGGGGAGTTGCTTTCCCATTTCCCTCTTCCATTTTTTTGCCTTCAGAAAAAGTATCCTATGAGGCTAGAAAGAGAGGAAACCCACTATTCAGAAGTTCAGAGAAGGCATTCTGCAAACTGACAGAGCACTGTCAGCTCTCCATTTTACATCTTTCTGTCAATTTCTAATTAACAGCATTAACACACAGATTTCCTGCAAGATTTTATAGAAAAATATAGTCTTAATGGGTTCATGAAAAAGCACCTTTGGTTACTGTTACAATTTTTGAAGCATCTGCACCCTTAAAGGATTCACTTGTAGTCTTTAAATAATTAAAAGTAAAGCCAAGAAGGTGTGTTCATCTAATAAGCTCTGAGCCAGGCAAACTATCATGCCTTATTTTGTTTACAGACACTGCCTGCTTATGTATATACCCTGTAGTTTGTGGCTGTTGTCAGTTTCTTTCAAAAACTTTTTTTTTTTAAATCTGTGTACAATTGTTAGTCTGAGGAAAGAACATGAACAGTGATAATGAGAATGAAAGCAGTCTACGTTTTCAGTATTATGCAGTGTCCTTGCTAGTTTATAATTTGGATTATCTTTTTCCAGTACTATTTTTCTCTCTTTCCCCCCCTTATTTTAGCTATTTAATTTCCAATTGCACTAACATGGCTGTTTCTTTGTATTATGAAGTTTTGCTATACGATTTTGCTGTATTTAAGCAGTGTAACTCAATGTTTTGTGCTGTCTGTATTAATTTAAAAAAAAAACCCTACTTATTTAATATTCTTAAATATCTGCACATTTGTATTACTGTATATTCATTTTGTACTTGGGCAACCTTTTTAACTAATTTGATATCCTTCTTTGATAAGGTCACCCGCCTAGTAGATGAAGGGAAGGTGGTGGATGGAGTTTTTCTGGATTTTAGTAAGGCTTTTGATAGTGTCCCTCACAGCATCCTTCTGGACAAATTGTCCAACTGTGAGATGAGCAGGTACACGCTGCGCTGGGTGAAGAACTGGCTGAAGGGCAGGGCTCAAAGGGTTGTAGGGAATGGGGCCACATCTGGCTGGCGACCAGTCACCAGCAGTGTTCCTCAGGGCTCAATTCTAAGGCCAGTTCTGTTCAATATTTTTATCAATGATCTGGATGCAGGAGTTGAATGCACCGTTAGCAAGTTTGCTGACGATACCAAACTGGGAGGTGCTGCTGACTCGAGAGAGAGACAAGAGGCCTTGCAGAGGGATCTCGATCGATTGGGGCATTGGGAAATCATCAGTGGCATGAAATATAACAAGTCCAAATGTCGGATTCTGCACCTGGGATGAAGTAATGCCAGGCACAAGTATAAATTGGCAGAGGAGTGGCTGGAGAGCAGCCCTGCAGAAAGGGATCTGGGGGTGCTGGTCGACAGCAGGCTCAATAGGAGACAGCAGTGTGCCCTGGCAGCCAAGAGGGCAAACCGCATCCTGGGGGGCATCAAACACAGTATAACCAGCCGGTCAAAAGAGGTGATGATCCCGCTGTATTCAGCGTTGGTGCGGCCTCACCTTGAGTACTGTGTGCAGTTCTGGGCCCCACAATTTAAGAAGGATGTGAAGGGCCTTGAATGCGTCCAGAGGAGGGCAACAAAGGTGGTGAAAGGGCCGGAAAGCATGTCCTATGAGGAGCAGCTGAGGACTCTGGGTTTGTCTAGTTTGGAGAAAAGGAGGCTGAGGGGCGACCTCATTCCTCTCTGCAGCTTCCTGAGGAGGGGAAGTGGAGAGGGAGGTGCTGATCTCTTCTCCCTGGTATCCTGTGACAGGACGCGTGGGAATGGTTCAAAGCCACACCAGGGGAGGTTTAGACTGGACATTAGGAAGCATTTCTTTACCGAGGGGGTGGTCAAACACTGGAACAGGCTTCCTAGAGAGGTGGTCGATGCCCCAAGCCTGTCAGTGTTTAAGAGGCATTTGGACAATGCCCTTAATAACAAGCTTTAACTTTTGGTCAGCCCTGAAGTGGTCAGGCACTTGGACTAGATGATTGTTGGAGGTCCCTTCCAACTGAACTATTCTATTCTATTCTGTTCTGCTCTGTTCTATTCTAACCAGTATTGATGTGTCCACTAGTCTCTGCAGTCACTCCCAATCACAAAACACAGCATGAGCCTAGTCCCTGGCCCATCAAATGAGGCTCTAGGCAACCTCATGCTGAGATACCTACATTTGTTTAGTCTTCAGGGTCCTTAATACCTGTGTAGGTAGTGATATGCAGCGCGATTTGGAGGTACAGCTTGTCCTTACCTCCTGTTGCACAGGAAGGTCTCTGCCATGCTATGAGGGGAAGTGCAGGTAAGGACTGAGTTCCAGGCAGACTGTAGGAGAAGAGAAGGCTCAGGGTAAGTTACCAGACCATTCTCTCTCCCTACCCCTGCCTTGGAAGAAAGAGAAGTATACAGTCTGGGCCTGCGTTCTCTCTTCTGAATTTGGGAGATTTGAGCTCCCTGGCTGACAGCAGTCTGGGATGGCTCCTCACTGTTTAGGAGACAGAGACATGTCCTTCCTGATCCCCCAGCATCCAGGGGATGAAAATGTGTTCTCTTCCGTCTTGGGAGTTTGATGTATGATGCATTTCTCATTTGCAAACACTGCTGCTATTAGGACCTCACCCCTTCCCCAAGCCACATTGGATGTGGGAATTCTGATGCTGATAGTTCTGTGTTGGGTGGCAGGGGTTGGCTGTGCTTTGTTTGTAGCCATCTTGATGGGTGTTCTAAGACATAGTAGAACTGTACCTCATTTTTTCAAGTGGTCTCTGACATTAGTGACCAACTAGCAGTTGTTTTTGAGCCTGAAGGCATTTATATGGAAGTGAGTTTAGCTTTACAAAAGCTGTTTGAGTCCACTTAATGCAGCAGAGAAACATCGGGTGGCACTAGTAACTTCCAGCAACTGCTGGCTATTTTAATTAGATTAGATTAGCATTTCTGTGATTAAGTGACTGCAAATTTCAGTCACAACTCAGCAGTGATCTCCACCATGTCTATGATATGCTAACTTCATTTGTGCTGCATAGAAAACTGTTTTACTTTCTTAATAACAATTTGTTTGATAGACCTGAATTAGGTGTTGACCAGTTACCAAAATACCTGTTTATGAAATTGCCAGTGATTTATTTTCTATAAGAGACTGGATTCCTACAGTGTCAAAAAATTAATTTCCCATTTCAGTTCACCTATGACTTCTGTAACTACCAGGTTGTCATGGTACTGGTAGCAATATTTGTATACAGACAAAAAATACTTGGTAATGGTCATTAGAATTAAAACATTTAATATTTTTCCCAAATAAAGTAATGCTTCCAAGGCAACAGAAAAGTGTACAGTTGTTAAACAAGTTGTAAATAAAGGCTTTATAAAAATTTTAATGCTTGCTTTCTCTCTGTTTCTTACTCTGTTATAATGAGCAGTTAAAGCACAGTTCATGTTAAAAATATAGTTTTGAACGTGAAGTGCTCTTTGCTGTATAAGATGTTGGTGGTGCCTTCTGCATCCAGCAGGTGATTATCCAGGATCACACAGATAATGCAAAGCAGATGTAAACTATGTAATAAGAAATTTAGTCAATCTACAATGGGAAAGAGAACAATCATTGATGCTGTTGCCTATAGTGCATGGAGATCTGTAGGTTACCACTGACTTGAGTCATAAGGCCAGGTGAAAGTGATCGTGCTGCTTCCAGGCTTGAAAAGTCAGCTCAGGGGTCTCTGCACTCACATCTGGGGATATTAATCATGCCATGAGCTTATTCTGCTGTGCTTTTAAGTTTAGGATTGACGTTGCATGCAGTCCAATTAAATCACAAGCAAGTATGTTTACTTGCTGCATTTCAGATGGACCAAGGGAGGAAGCAGGAGGACAAGGTTAAAACAGTTCTTCCCTCCCCAAAAAGGGAGGGAGAGGAGAAAGGGGGGAGGGGGAGAGAGGAGGGGAAAGAGAGGGGGGCACATGGGCACAAGAGCACAGGACAGAGAGAGGTAGAGAGAGGAAGAGAGCCAGCTATAAAGAGAGATAGGGAGTGTGTGAGGGGGAGACAGCTGAGAAGGCAGAGACAGCGAGAGAGACAGAGGGGCAGAGAGACCAAGAAGGAGAAATACAGAGGGGGAGAGAGAGAATTAGAGAGGCAGAGAGAGAGTGAGAGGGGAGGGGGAGGGAGATGGAGAGGGAGAGAGGCAGATGGAGAGGTAAAGAGCCAGAGAAAGGATTAGAGAGAAAGCGAGACAGGGAGAGAGGCAGAGAATGAGTGAGGAGACAGGGAAACAGAGAGGTAGAGACACTGAGGAAGAGAGGGGGATGGAGAGAGCACAAGAACATGCAAGAGCGTGCAAGAGCGCATGCGGGGGGGGGGGGGGGCATGGGAGAGACACCAAGAGAGCATGAGTGAGAGAAGTGGGGAGAGGCAGTGTGAGAGAGAGACAGGCAGAGAGATAGAGGGCAGACAGAGAGATGAGGGGAGAGAATGAGAGAGACCAAAACGGTGAGAGGGAAAGAGGCAGCAAGGGAGAAAGGGAAAGGTAGAGGGAGATGAGGGGGGGGAGAGCACTCAGCGGAGAGGGATGGGGGGGAGATATGCGCAGAGAGAGCCAGAGGCACAAAGAGACTATGGGAGACAGAGGGAGAGAGCGTGAGTGACACTGACAAGGAGAGAGAAAGACAGTGTGTGACAGACATGGGAGGGCATACAGAGAAATAGAGAATGAGACGTAGAGATAAATGGAAAGAGAGACAGCATGAGAGAAAATGAGTGAGAAAAAAAGCAAGAGAGAAGGTCAGGGAGAGAGTTATTGAGAGAGCAGGGGGGAGAGTCAGAGACAGACATAGAGAGGCAGACAGAATAAGAAGGAGAGGGAGAGGGGAATGGACAGAGAGGGAAAGGCACAGAGAACAAATTGGAGAGACAGAGAGGCAAAGAGAGTGAATGAGAGAGAGCTGAAGAGACAGAGAGGGAGAATGTCAGGCAGAAATGAGGAGCGAGAAAGACAAAGAGACAGAGATAGAAACCAAGAAACAAGGCAAAGGGGGCAGGGAGAGAGAGACGGGGAGGGACAGGGAGAGGAAGAGCGAGAAAGAGAGATATGGTGAGAGAAATAAAATGAGAGACAGCTAGAATGAGACACAGAGAGAGAGACTGTAAGAGGCTCCTCGATGTACAATGGTCTTCTGGTCAGGATTACTACAGGGACCAAGAGAGACACATAGAGCAAGAAAGAGGCAGAGGCAGCAAAAGAGACCGGGGAAGAGACCAAGAGAGAGCATGGCACAGGGAGGAGGGGAGATATAGACTGAAAGAGAGTGATCCCAAAGCAGGGAGAGGGGCACACTGAGACAGAGTGTGGGACTAAAAGAGAGAGACTTACAGGGAGAGAAAGGCAGGGGAGGGGGCCTGAGGGGGTGAGATACTGAGAGAAAAAGAGAGGGGCACACACCAAGAGATTCCACAAGAGAGAGAGAGGCACACTGAGAGTGAGAGTGAGAGAGGGGCCACGTGACTGAGAAGGAGAAGCTGAGGCCAAGAAAGAGATCCAGAGGGTGAGAGGGCAGAGGCCAAAAGTGTCAGAGAGAGATGGAGATCAAGATAGAGAGACTGAGACCGAAAGAGAGGCCGAGGCTGAGGGAGAGATCGGGAGAGGCTGAAACCAAGCGGGGGGGAGAGGGGAAGAGAGGCCAAGACCAGGAGGGAGGGAGGGAGGGAGGTGGTGGGAAGAGGCCAGGGTGGTGGTGGGGGGAGAGAGTTTGCTACATGCAAAGAGAGATAGGGTGTGAGAGACAGAGGCCAAGACAGGCAGAGAGACAGGCAGAAGGACAGAGAGGGGTGGGGATCAAGCAAGATAGACTTGCCAAGGCTGAGCAGAAGAGAGAGGGGACATGGCTGGAGGAAGGGGGAGGAGAGAGACGGACACACACACACAATGAGACCTTTGGGGGGGGGTGAGAGAGGAAAAGAGATAGTGGATGAGACTGGGGGGGGGGAGTAGGGGAGAAATAGAGGGGGGCAGGAATCCAGATGCTGAGAGAGAGAGAGAGGCCAAGAGAGCATGGGAGTGGGGGGGATCAAAACGCAGGTGTGCAAGAGCAAGACTGAGAAACAGAGAGGCTGAGGCAGGGGGAGGGTGAGGGGGGGCAGAGAGAGGGTGAGGGCAAAAGAGAGATTGAGAGAGGCAGAGACTGAGAGAGAGACTGAGATTGAGAGAAAGAGAGAAGTCCAAAGGCAGTGAGACAGAGAAGGGGGGGGGTACAAGAGAGTGTGACAGAGAGGGGTACAGAGAGGAAGAGATCCAGACACCATGAGACAGTGAGAGAGGCCAAGACCAAAAGAGTGTGAGAGAGAGACAGAGAGCAGGGGAGGCGGGGGGGGACACGGCAAGACAGAGACACAGAGAAGCTGAGACCTGCCGGGGGGACACACGGACGGACGAGAGAGGATGAGAGTGGGTGGGCGAGATGAGACATGCTGAGAGAGACTGAGAGAGAGAGAGAAAGTGAGAGGGGGTGAGAGCGGGTAGGTGAGGCCAAGACAGTGGCCGGTGGCAAGAGAGTGTGTGTGTCGGGGGGGCAGAGGTGAGAGAGAGAGGTGCTGGAGGTGAGAGAGCTTGATACATGCCAAGGGGGGGCGGGGCAGGGAGAGGGGGCAAGAGAGGTCGAGAGACAGAGGACAAGCTGGGGAGGTGGAGAGAGGGAAAGAGAGGGGACGAGGCAGAGAGCGAGAGGGCGGGGGGGGGGGGGGGGGCAAGACCAGGGGAGGAGAGGAGAAGAGAGAGTCAAAGATAGAGAAGGGGGTGGGAAGAGAGATATCCAAAGACAGAGAGGGGGTGAGACTGAGACAGAGAGACCGAGTCTGAGAGACAGAGAGGTGCTGAGACCAAGAGAGGGCGAGACTGAGGAAAAGAGAGAAAGACATCCAGAGACCGGAGGGGGACACAGAGATGGGGGGGGGAGAGGAAGAGATCCAAAGGCTGAGAGAGAGAATGTGTGGCCAAGACGGGGGGTGAGCGGCAAGGGCAAGAGAGAAAGCGATAGACCAGGGGGTGGAGGGGGGGAGAGGGAGAGAAGCTGAGACAAAGAGAGATTCAAAGGCTGAGGGGGGCGAAACCGAGAGAGGGACAGGGAGAGGCAGAGAGGAGGGGGAGAGCTATGCTATGACTGAGAGAGAGATTGAGACATGCTGAGAAAGAGAGCGTGATCAACAGAGTTTGAGACAAGAAAAAGAGAGAGACCAAGAGAAGTAGAGGGATCTAGACTAAGAGTGGCTGAGACAGGGGGCAGGGGGTGAGATAGTGTTAGAGAGAGGGCAAGACCAAAAGAAAGAGGCTGAGACTGAAAGAGGCGGGGTGGGGGTGGGAAGAGAGAGAGGGAGAGGGAGAGATTGAGGTGGGAGGAAAGGGGGGAGGAGACAGGGAAAGGGAGGGGTAGAGGGAGAGAGACTGTTTGGGGGGTTGAGATACAGCGGGCAATGCGCGAGAGACAGGGGCAGGGGCAGAGAGAGGTGGAACATGCATGAGCAAGAAAGGCCAGAGGCCATGGCTGAGAGAGAGAGAGAGACTGGGAGGGGGAAGAATGAGACACCGAGAGAGGGGGGGAGGCCAAGGACGAGAGCACACATGAGCACAAAACCAAGAGAGCGTGAGACTGATCCATGCCAAAAGAGACTTAACGAGAGAGGGGCTGAAAGAGAGAGCATGGCTGTGCCGGGGGGGGTGGGGTGAGGGAAGGAGAGACACCAGGCAAGAAAGAATGATACATGCCACAACAGACTTAGAGAGAGTATTGGAGAGGGAGGGAGAGGGGCCAAGGCCAAGAGGAGGGGATCGAAAGCCTGAGACGGGGGGGGAGGGGAGGGAGGAGGCCGAGAGGGAGAGGGAGATGGTGCAAACAAAGCTGAGTAAAAGAGACTGACACGTGCCAAGAGGGAGGGGGGAAGGGAGAGGGAGAGGCCAAGTCACACTGAGAGAGAAGCTAAGACTAGGGGGAGAGATGCAGAGAGAGAGAGAGAGGCAGCAGGAAAGGGGGGTATCCAAATGGGGGGGGAGGGAGATAGAGAGGGGAGGGGAGAGGAGGGGGCGGAGGCAGGGCCAAGACAGGGAGGGGGAGCGGCAGAGAGAGAGAATGCTACATGCAAAGAGAGAGAGTGTGAAAGCTTGAGTGGGGAGCTGAGACTGAGGGGGGGGCATATGGGGGGAAAAGAAAGAGGGGGGCAGAGAAAGGCCAAGGGCAAGGCAGAGAGTGGGGGAAGCCATGACAGACAGAGGTGTAGAATGAACAAGAGAGATGCAAAGGCTGAGAGGGTGCTGTGGTTTAACCTCAGTCGGCAACTGAGCACCACGCAGCCGCTCGCTCACTCCTCCCCCCCCCGACCCCGGTGGGATGGGGGAGAGAATTGGAAGAGTAGAAGTGAGAAAAACTCGTGGGTTGAGATAAAAACAGTTTAATAATTGAAATAAAATAATAATAGCAATAATAATGTAGTAATAATAATAATACACAAAGCAAGTGATGCACAGTGCAATTGCTTACCACCCGCCGACTGATGCCCAGCCAGTCCCCGAGCAGCGCCCCCCCCAGCCAGCTTTCCCCAGTTTATGTACTGAGCATGACGTCACATGGTATGGAATGTCCCTTTGGCCAGTTTGGCTGTGCCCCCTCCCAGCTTCCCGTGCACCTGCAGCCTTCTCAGTCGGTAGAGCATGGGAAACTAAAAAGTCCTTGGCTAGTGTAAGCATTACCTAGCAACAACTAAAACATCGGTGCGTTATCAACTTTGTTCTCACCCTAAATCCAAAACACAGCACTGTACCAGCTACTAGGAAGGAAATTAACTCTATCCCTGCCGAAACCGGGACAGAGGGGGTAAAGAGAGGAAGAGGTCCAAATGTCACGTGAGAGAGAGAGGCCATAACCGGGGGTGGGGGTGAGACTGGGGGAGAGGGGCAGAGGGCAAGGACAAGAGAGAGAGACTGAGACATGGCAAGAGACACTTAAAGAGCGAGGGGCAGAGACCCAGGGGGGGCGGGGGGAGAGAGACATGCACACAGAGGCCAGGCACGAGAGAGAGAGAGGGGCCAGGGGTAGGACAGATTGATACATGCCAAGAGACACTGAAAGATAGAGTGAGAAAGACAGAGGGTGAGGCAGAGAGAGGGAGAGAAGGAGGAAAGAGGGAGGCCAAGGCAGAGAGAGAGGCCAGGACTGTGATGGGGGAGTGATATTGAGAGAGTGAATGAGACAGAAAGGGAGGGGGCTGCAGGGCCGGGGAAGGCCAAGATAGAGGGAGAGGCCGAGACCGAGAGAGATTAAGAGAGACCCTGAGAGAGAGACAGGCGAGGCGAGGCGAGGAGGAGGAGAGGAGAGGAGAGGAGAGGAGAGGAGAGGAGAGGAGAGGAGAGGAGAGGAGAGGAGAGGAGAGGAGAGATCCAAAGGCAGCGGGGGAGACCGATACCGAGAGAGAAAGCAAGAGGCGGGGTGGAGAGGGGGGAGACTTGCTCTGCAAGCACAGAGAGAGAAAGAAATCCAAAGGCTGATAGATCTGGTACATCTAGAGAGGGGCTGAGACAGGGAGAAAGGGTAAGGGGGAGGAGCGAGAGAGAGGCTGAGAGGGTGAGACAGAGCAGTAAGGAGAGAGACTGATCCGAATGCTGAGAGATAGAGGGACAGAGAGAGAGGCAAGACTGAGAGAGACCTGAGACCGGGGCCAGGGGCAGGTAGAGAGGAAGCGGGAGAGAGGGAGAGGCACTAAGACAGAGAGGGAGAGATTTATATTGAGGGGAGAAAGAGAGATTGAGGCATTTGGGGGGTGAGAGAGAGGGCCAGACAGAGAGAAAGAGAAGAGAAGGCTGATACCAGGAGACAGAGAAGTTGAGACTGAGGCCAAAAGAGGGGGAGAGGGGTTGAGAAACACATCTATAGAGAGAGTGAGATAGAGACAGACAGACAGGGGTGGGGTGGGAGGCGCTATCTCCAAAGACAGTGGGCACACCTAAAAAAAGGGGGGGGGAACAAGAGGGGGTTGGTGAGACTGAGGTTGGGGGTGAGACGGGGGGGGGGGCGGGGAGAGATCGACAAAAAAAAGAGATGGCAAGACCACATGCACGAGAGAGGCCGAGAGAGAGAGGTCAAGGGAGAGAGGCTAAGACTGAAAGATAGAGACATGCTGAGAGAACTCTAGAGAGGGAGAGGGAGGGAAGGGGAGGAGAGAGGGTGAGGTGCTAAGACCGGATGAGAAAGAGAGCTTGAGACATGCCAAGGGCAAGAGAGGGTGTCGGGGGAGAGGAGCTAGAGGGAGACAGAGAGAGACAGCGAAGGAGTGGATGAGAGAGGCCAAGACTGACAGCAAGAAGGAAAGGGCGGGGGGGGGGGGGGGGGGGCTGGAAATATGAGAGAGACTGAGAGATTGAGAGCCGGTGGGGGGGTGAGAGAGGGCAAGAGGCATAGGCTGAGGCCGGGGGGGGGGGCAAAAGGGGGGGGGGGGCAGGGATCCAAATTCAGGGGGGGAGAGGCTGAGAGAGATTGAGACATGCTGGGGGGGGGGGGGGTGTGCACCGAGAGAGAGAGGCTGAAACTGAGTGAGGGACAGAACGAGACAGAAATTGAACGGGAGCGAGAGAG
This sequence comes from Spheniscus humboldti, assembly GCA_027474245.1. NCBI lineage: Eukaryota > Metazoa > Chordata > Aves > Sphenisciformes > Spheniscidae > Spheniscus > Spheniscus humboldti. The sequence goes on from CM049922.1 coordinate 37,136,448, forward strand.
ACCAGAACAAGCGAGAGACTGAGACCTGCTGAGAGAAAGAGAGGGAGGTCGTGAGGCAGAGGGGGAGATGCTGGGGGGGGCAAAGGGACAGAGAGAGGCAGAAGAGGCAGAGAGAGAGGTGGAGACAGAGAGAGGCTGTGGCCAAGAATGACAGAGAAAGAAAGAGAGGTAGAGCCTCTCGCTATGCAGGGGGCTGCAGTAACTGGGAAGTCCTACAACCTCTCTGGGCAACCTGTTCCAGTGCTCAGTCACCCTCACAGTGAAAAAGTGTTTCCTGATGTTCAGACGGAACCGCCTGTGTTTCACCTTGTGCCCGTTGCCTCTTGTCTTGTCACTGGGCACCACTGAAAAGAGCTTGGCTCCATCGTGTTTTCATCCCCCCCCCAAGCCTTCTCTTCTCTAGGCTAAACAGTCCCAGCTCGCTCAGCCTTTCCTCATAGGAGAGATGCTCCAAGCCTTTAATCATCTTTGTGGCCCTTTACTGGACTCTCTCCAGCATGTCCATGTCTCTCTTGTACTGAAGAGCCTAGAACTGGACACAGTACTCCAGGTGTGGCCTCACCGGTGCTGAAGAAAGAGGAAGGATCATCTTCCTCGACCTGCTGGCAACAGTTCTCCTAATACAGCCCAGGATACCAATTGCTGGCTCACGTTCAACTTGGTGTCAGTATTGGCCTTACATGGCAAGATTATGGTAGCGGGAGGGGCTGCCGGGGTGACTTCTGTGAGAAGACACCAGGAACTGCCCCCATTTCGGACAGAGCCAGTTCCAGCTGGCTACAAGATGGACCAACTTCTGGCCAAAGCTGAGCCAATCAGCGACACTGGTAGTGCCTCTGTGATAACATGTTTAAGAAAGGGTAAAAAACGCTCCGCAGCAGCTGTGAGAGAGGAGTGAGAGAAACAACCCTGCAGACACCAAGGTCAGTGAAGAATGAGGGGGAGGAGGTGCTCCAGGCAGCAGAGCAGAGATTCCCCTGCAGCCTGTGGAGAAGACCATGGTGACGCAGGTTGTCCCCCTGCAGCCCACGGAGCACCACGTCAGAGCAGATATCCACAATGCAGCTCTTGGAGGACCCCACGCCAGAGCAGGTGGATATGCCCTGAAGGAAGCTGCAGCCTGTGGAGAGGAGCCCACGCTGGAGCAAGCTCCTGGCAGAACCTGTGGCCCCGTAGAGGGGAACCCACGCAGGAGCAGGTTTGCTGGCAGGACTTGTGACCCCGTGGAAAGGACCCACACTGGCGCAGTCCGTTCCTGAAGGACTGTACCCCATGGAAAGGACCCACGTTGGAGCAGTTCGTGGAGAACTGTCTCCCGTGGGAGGGACCCCGTGCTGGAGCAGGGGAAGAGCATGAGGAGGAAGGAGCGGCATAGACAAAGCGTTATGAACTGACCGCAACCCCCGTTCCCTGTCCCCCTGTGCTGCTCAGAGAGGGAAAAGGAGGTAGAAGAGTTGGGAGTGAAGTTGAGCCTTGGAAGAAGGGAGGGGTGGGGGGAAGGTGTTTTTAGATTTGTTCTTATTTCTCATTGTCCTACTCTGTTTAAATGGCAATAAATTAAACTAATTTCCCCAAGTCGAGTCTGTTTTGCCCGTGACGGCAATTGGTGAGTGATCTCCCTGTCCTTATCCCGACCCTTGAGCTTTTCATCGTACTTTCTCCCCCTGTCCTGTTGAGGAGGGGGAGTGATAGAGCAGCTTGATGGGCACCTGGCGACCAGTCAAGGTCACCTCACCACCCTGTCCACCAGGACCCCTAGGTCCTTCTCTGCCAAGCTGCTTTCCAGCTCAGTGTCCCCCAGCATATATTGGTGCATGGATTTCTTCTTCCCCAGGTGCAGGACTTGGCACGTCCCCTTGATGAACTTCATGAGACTTAGAGAGAGGGTAAGACTGAGATAAAGAGGGACTGTGACTGAGAGAGAGAGGTGCGGGGGGCAAGGGTGCAAGAGAGAGAGAGAGTAAGACTGAGAGGGAGATATTCACGCATTCCAAGGGACACTTAGAGAGAGGGGGATAAGAGACATCAAGAGAGAGGCTGATGCCGAGAGAAAGAGAGAGAGAGACAAAGGGTGAGGGGTGTGAGGCAGAGAGAGGGACAGTGAAGGGGAGATTGAGAAAGAGGCCGAGATGGGGGAGAGAGAAATCGAGGGCAAAAGACAGAGAGGGAGTGTGGATGAGACAGAGAGAGAGAGAGGGTGAAAGAGGGAAAGAGGCAGAGGCTGAGACCATGGGCGGGGAGAGGGGGAGTTAGAGAGAATGAGATCAAGAGAGGGGGAGGGGGGGAGAGAGGCCAAGATCAAAGTTAAGATAGAGAGGCCGAGAGAGATTGAGACATACTGAGAGAGCACGGGGGGGGCGGGCAGAAAGAGAGAGAGAGGCAGAGGCAGAGAGAGGCTGTGGCCAAGAATGACAGAGAAAGAAAGAGAGGAAGAGACCGAGAATGAGGGTCCAAGACCAGGAGAGAGTGGCTGAGATCAAGAGCGAGAGGCAGGGGTGCCAAGAGAGAGGCTGGGGGCGAGTACAAGAGAGAGAGGTGTAGAGAGCGAGACTGAGAGAGAGGTCGAGGATGACACAGAGGGAGGGAGCAGCCAAGACTGGGAGAGAGAGGTCGAGAATGAGGGTGGGGGGAGGGAGAGTGACCTTGTCCAAGGGTGAGAAAGGGAGATGCCGAGACTGAGAGGAGGGGTGGTGGAATGTGTGGGGGACAGCACGTGAGAGACAGAGGAAGGATGGAGGGAGAGATGGGGCCAGACGTGCTGACAGTTTCTCTTGCTACATTCCGCTGAGAATGGTGAAAGCCAGCTGAGCGGAACAGCTAGGTTTCTGTTTATTGCTGCCTTTAGCTATTAATTACATCAAAGAAACAAAAAGCAATTATTGCATCAAAAATTCTGTGTACTTGTGATGGACTGAATTCTTCTTGTCCTGGTTTCAGCAGGGATAGAGATAATTCCCTTCCTAGTAGCTGGTACAGTGCTGTGTTTTGGATTTAGGATGAGAACAAAGTTGATAACGCACCGATGTTTTAGTTGTTGCTAGGTAGTGCTTACACTAGCCAAGGACTTTTCAGCTTCCCATGCTCTATCGACTGAGAAGGCTGGAGGTGCACAAGAAGCTGGGAGGGGGCACAGCCAAACTGGCCAAAGGGACATTCCATACCATGTGACGTCATGCTCAGTACATAAACTGGGGAAAGCTGGCTGGGGGGGCCGCTGCTCGGGGACTGGCTGGGCATTGGTCGGCGGGTGGTGAGAAATTGTACTGTGCATCACTTGCTTTGTGTATTATTATTATTATCTTATTATTATTATCATTTTATTTCAATTATTAAACTGTTTTTATCTCAACCCACGAGTTTTTCTCACTTGTGCTTTCCCAATTCTCTCCCCCATCCCACCGGGGTGCGGGGGGAGTGAGCGAGCGGCTGCGTGGTGCTTAGTTGCCGACTGAGGTTAAACCACGACAGTCCTTGTTGGCGCCCAACGTGGGGCACGAAGGGTTTGAGATAATAACAGATTAACCGGAGTGTATTAAGGAACTTATATCTGTTAACAGTTGTGGGTCACAATGTTGGTTTCTCTGTTCTCGATATTGATTTGTATAATCTGCATCGTGCTCCTTTTTTTGCTGTACATGTTAAAGATTGGTGTTGGTTTTTGCAGTTTGCTGTGGTCTGCAGTGATTAGTGATGTCTCGCTTGTGAGGTTGGTTTTTAGAACATTGACCTTGACGTTAGTGTGGTATGTAAGCTTCGCAATGAAGCCGTTACTGTACCACGGATACCATTTCATGGAGACAACTAGCAATTACAGTGACTTTTCTGAGAGTTTTTTTACAGAGGAAATACAGAATGGCAGTGTCACTACCTTCTTCTATGATGTTTCCTCCTTCATTACAGTAACTTTTCAGTATTTTGAACAGCCTTGGGTAGTTAAGATACTTCTATTGGTACTTCTTGGGAATATTGTTTCGGATTTGTCTAAAGTTGGTAAGCAATTTAAGAATATCATCCAGAGATCTGCCCCAAGGCTGGATAGTTATGAGTGGCAGGGTGTGTGGGACAAGATGGGCAAGTACCTAGGCCAATGGGCACCCCCAGTGTTTTGGAGCTTCACCCCTGAGCAAGTGTGGAATCCTGAAAAGTTAGTAGAACACTTGGACAAAGTATGCTGTCACCCTGGCAACTCCAGAGAGATGCAGATCATTGCAACGTGCTGGGGCCTGGCCCATGCCTACCGAGCCCTGTTCAACACCATTCAGTACCCTCAAAGGGAGGAGACGGTCTCTGGATATAACAGTAAAACGTCACGCACTGCGGACACTCAGACCCGGGCAACACGCTCTGCGACCACTCCAACCCCAGCAACATGCTCTGCAGCTACTCAGATCCCAGCAACAGGCTCTATGGCCACTCAAACCCCGGCAACAGGCACTGCAGCTACTCATACTCCAGCAACAGGCCCTGCGGCCACTCAGACCCCGGCGACAGGCCCTGTGGTTGAACCAAAGAACCAGCCTGTGCCGGTATCAGTCACCCCTGTACACAAGAAGAAATCTTGGAAGCAGAAGTTGGCTCGTTTAGTAAGGGAGGAAGAAGCTTCTTCTAAAAGGGAACGGGAGGACGAACTGTATGAATACCCTGGAGAAGGGCCATCACGAGACCGGGAGGAGGAGAGCCGGCAACTGATCAGGGAGGAAGAAGAGGAAGAACTCATAAACGAGGCAGTGACCACCCGATCCCTATCCCTGAGTGAGCTGCGAGATATACGAAAAGATTTCAGCTGTTGTCCAGGCGAGCATATTGTCACCTGGCTGCTCCGATGCTGGGATAATGGGGCCAATAGCCTGGAATTAGAGGGTAGGGAAGCCAAGCAGCTGGGATCCCTTTCCAGGGAAAGGGGCATTGACAAAGCGATTGGAAAAGAGACACGAGTCCTCAGCCTTTGGAGGCGACTCTTGTCAAGCGTGAAGGAAAGGTATCCCTTCAAGGAAGATGTCATATGTCGCCCAAGCAAGTGGACCACCATGGAGAAGGGTATCCAGTTTCTGAGAGAATTAGCTGTGCTGGAGGTGATTTATGATGACCTGAGCAATGAACAGCTATCTAAAGATCCAGATGAAGTCAAGTGCACACGACCCATGTGGCGGAAGTTTATAAGGAGCTCACCATCGTCATACGCCAATTCATTGGCAGTGATGAACTGGAAAGATGGAGAGGAACAAATGGTGGATGAATTGGCTGGTCAACTCCGGCAATATGAGGAAAGTCTCTCTTCCTCCCTCGTCTCGGCTGTGGAGAAACTGTCCCGGGAGATCCAGCAACTCAGAGAGGATAGGTCCTACTCCCCACCTGTGAGGACCAGTATCTCGGCTATTAGGAGTCAGCGTTCTTTTGCCCAAGAGAGAGAATGTAAATGGTACACACCACGGGGCACCCTATGGTTTTACCTGCGTGACCATGGAGAGGACATGACGAAGTGGGATGGAAAGCCTACCGCAGCCCTAGGGGCACGGGTACGTGAATTGCAAGGGAAAACAATCACAGAAAGGGGTTCTTCCAGGAAAATTGCTGCTCCAGTTTCCAGCGGGCAGTTCCCCAGACAGAGTAGAAGGGCTGATCTTACTCCTAATCTTAATGAAGAAACTTCTGACTTGTATTTACAAAGAGTAAGAAATGAGTACTGTGATGAGGACTAGAGGGGCCCTGCCTCCAGCCAGGGGGAGGAAAGGGACAACCGGGTTTACTGGACTGTGTGGATTCGGTGGCCTGGCACATCAAACCCTCAGGAGTATAAGGCTCTAGTGGACACCGGTGCACAGTGTACCCTAATGCCATCAAGCTATAAAGGGGCAGAACCCATCTGTATTTCTGGGGTGACAGGGGGATCCCAACAGCTAACTGTATTGGAAGCCGAAGTAAGTCTAACTGGGAATGGGTGGCAGAAGCACCCCATTGTGACTGGCCCAGAGGCTCCGTGCATCCTTGGCATAGACTACCTCAGGAGAGGGTATTTCCAGGACCCAAAAGGGTACCGGTGGGCTGTTGGTATAGCTGCCTTGGAGACGGAGGAAATGAAACAGCTGTCCACCTTGCCTGGTCTCTCGGAGGACCCCTCTGTTGTGGGGTTGCTGAAGGTCAAAGACCAACAGGTGCCCATCGCTACCACCACGGTGCACCGGCCGCACTATCGCACCAACCGAGACTCCTTGATTCCCATCCATGAGGCTGATTCGTCGACTGGAGAGCCAAGGAGTGATCAGCAAGACTCGTTCACCCTTTAATAGTCCCATATGGCCAGTGCAAAAGTCTAATGGAGAGTGGAGACTATCGTGGCCTGAACGATGTCATGCTGCCACTGAGTGCTGCTGTGCTGGACACGCTAGAACTTCAATACGACCTGGAGTCAAAGGCAGCCAAGTGGTATGCCGCAAGTGATATCGCTAATGCGTTTTTCTCAATCCCTTTGGCAGCAGAGTGCAGGCCACAGTTTGCTTTCACTTGGAGGGGCGTCCAGTACACCTGGAACCGACTGCCCCAGGGGTGGAAACACAGCCCCACCATTTGCCAGGGACTGATCCAGACTGCACTGGAACAGGGTGAGGCTCTGGAACACCTGCAATACATTGATGACATCATCGTGTGGGGCAACACAGAGGAGAAGTTTTTGAGAAAGGGAAGAAAACAGTCCAAATCCTGCTGAAGGCCGGTTTTGCCATAAAACAAAGTAAGGTCAAGGGACCTGCACAGGAGATCCAGTTTTTAGGAATAAAATGGCAAGATGGACGTCGTCAGATCCCAATGGATGTGATCAATAAAATAACAGCCAGGTCTCCACCAACTAGCAAAAAGGAAACACAAGCTTTCTCGGGTGTCGTGGGTTTTTGGAGAATGCATATTCCAAATTACAGTCTGATCGTAAACCCTCTCTATCAAGTGACCCGAAGAAGAAGGATTTCAAATGGGGCCCTGAGCAACGACAAGCCTTTGAACAAATTAAAGAGGAGATAGTTCATGCAGTAGCCCTGGGGCCAGTCCGAGCAGGACAAGATGTAAAACATGTGCTCTACACTGCAGCTGGGGAGAACAGCCCTACCTGGAGCCTCTGGCAGAAAGCACCAGGGGAGACTCGAGGTCGACCCCTAGGGTTTTGGAGTCGGGGATACAGAGGATCCGAGGCCCGCTATACTCCAACTGAAAAAGAGATATTAGCAGCATATGAAGGGGTTCGAGCTGCTTCAGAAGTGATCGGCGCTGAAGCACAGCTCCTCCTGGCACCCCGACTGCTGGTGCTGGGCTGGATGTTCAGAGGGAGGGTCCCCTGTACACATCATGCAACTGATGCTACGTGGAGTAAGTGGGTCGCACTGATTGCACAGCAGGCTTGAATAGGAAACCCCAGTCGCCCAGGGATCTTGGAAGAGATCATGGACTGGCCAGAAGGCAAAGATTTCTGAATATCACCAGAGGAGGAGGTGGCGCATGCTGAGGAGGCCCCAATGTATAATGAACTACCAGAAAATGAGAAGCAATATGCCCTGTTCACTGATGGGTCCTGTCGTCTTGTGGGAAAGCATCGGAGGTGGAAAGCTGCTGTATGGAGTCCTATACGACAAGTGGCAGAAACTGCTGAAGGAGAAGGTGAATCGAGCCAATTTGCAGAAGTCAAGGCCATCCAGCTGGCTTTAGACATTGCTGACCGAGAAAAGTGGCCAGTGCTCTGTCTCTATACTGACTCAGGGATGGTGGCAAATGCCCTGTGGGGGTGGTTACAGCAATGGAAGCAGAGCAACTGGCAGCGCAGAGGCAAACCCATCTGGGCTGCCGCATTGTGGCAAGATATTGCTGCCCGGGTGGAGAACCTGGTTGTAAAAGTCCGTCACATAGATGCTCACGTACCCAAGAGTCGGGCCACTGAAGAACATCAGAACAACCAGCAGGTGGATCAGGCTGCTAAGATTGAAGTGGCCCAGGTGGATCTGGACTGGCAACATAAGGGTGAGTTATTTATAGCTCGGTGGGCCCATGACACCTCAGGCCATCAAGGAAGAGATGCAACATACAGATGGGCTCATGATCAAGGGGTGGACTTGACCATGGACACTATTGCGCAGGTTATCCATGAATGCGAAAGATGCGCTGCAATCAAGCAAGCCAAGCGGTTAAAGCCTCTTTGGTATGGAGGACGATGGCTGAAATATAACTATGGGGAGGCCTGGCAGATCGATTATATCACACTCCCACAAACCCGCCAAGGCAAGCGCCACGTGCTTACAATGGTGGAGGCAACCACCGGATGGCTGGAAACATATCCACAGCCAAACTGGCCAAAGGGACATTCCATACCATGTGACGTCATGCTCAGTACATAGACTGGGGAAAGCTGGCCGGGGGGCCACTTCTTGGGGACTGGCTGGGCATCGGTTGGCGGGTGGTGAGCAATTGTACTGTGCATCACTTGCTTTGTGTATTATTATTATTATCATATTATTATTATCATTTTATTTCAATTATTAAACTGTTTTTATCTCAACCCACGAGTTTTTCTCACTTGTGCTCTTTTCCAATTCTCTCCCCCATCCCACTGGGTGGGGGGAAGTGAGCGAGCGGCTGCATGGTGCTTAGTTGCCGACTGAGGTTAAACCACGACACTGCTCCTCAGGAAATTTCTGTTTCTTTTCTTATCATGAACACTCAACAGTGTTGCTTAACCTCAGGGGCCTGATTTCCCCCTTCCTATACAGGATCACTTGGGGCGGGATAGGGAAAGGGAGAGTTATCAGTAATGGCATGGGACTGGGGGGGGCAGGTCCCTTGCGCGATACCTCAAGGTATCTGTTGCTTTTGTTTCCCAAAGCATAATAAAGTAAGAAAGGGTGGCATGGGACAGAGCACGGTCACCTAATTCACAGTGCAAGTTTCTGTTCAACCTTTCATGGTAGGGTGTCCCCTACAGGACTAGAAACCCTGCCTGGTCCTGCCAACACCAAAATGGTGAACTTCTACCCAAGGGATAAAATTATTTCTGCTGAGGCATCCAGTTGAAAATGCCAAGGAACCTGTGCTGCAAATGGTTCCAAATAGAAGCAGGGTGGCAGCCTGGAACTGCTGAAAAGAGGGTACATGGCCACATGTGCTTCACTATTGAGAGCCACCCCACAACTGAGTCAGCTGCAGTCAGCACATGCACCTGGGTGAACCTCTACACCAAAATCAAAGCGGGGGGAGAGGCCAGATACAACCAGCACCATTGTCCTGGTTTCGGCAGGGATAGAGTTAATTTCCTTCCTAGTAGCTGGTACAGTGCTGTGTTTTGGATTTAGGATGAGAACAAAGTTGATAACGCAGCAATGTTTTAGTTGTTGCTAGGTAATGCTTACACTAGCCAAGGACTTTTTAGTTTTCCATGTTCTACCAACTGAGAAGGCTGGAGGCGCACAAGAAGCTGGGAGGGGGCACAGTCAAACTGGCCAAAGGGACATTCCATACCATGTGATGTCATGCTCAGTACATAAACTGGGGAAAGCTGGCTGGGGGGGCCGCTGCTCGGGGACAGGCTGGGCATCGGTCTGCGGGTGGTGAGCAATTGCACTGTGCATCACTTGCTTTGTCTATTATTATTATTATCTGTCCTGGTTTCGGCAGGGATAGAGTTAATTTCCTTCCTAGGAGCTGGTACAGTGCTGTGTTTTGGATTTAGGGCGAGAACAATGTTGATAACGCACCGATGTTTTAGTTGTTGCTAGGTAGTGCTTACACTAGCCAAGGACTTTTCAGCTTCCCATGCTCTACCGACTGAGAAGGCTGGAGGTGCACAGGAAGCTGGGAGGGGGCACAGCCAGGACAGCTGACCCAAAATGGCCAAAGGGATATTCCATACCATGTGACATCATGCTCAGCATATAAAGCTGGGGGAAGAAGAAGGAAGGGGGGGACGTTTGGAGTGATGGCGTTTGTCTTCCCAAGTAACCGTTACGCGTGATGGAGCCCTGCTTTCCTGGAGATGGCTGAACACCTGCCTGCCCATGGGAAGGAGTGAATGAATTCCTTGTTTTGCTTTGCTTGTGTGCGCAGCTTTTGCTTTACCTATTAAACTGTCTTTATCTCAACCCACGAGTTTTCTCACTTTTACCCTTCCGATTCTCTCCCCCATCCCACTGCGGGGGGAGTGAGCGAGCGGCTGTGTGGTGCTTAGTTGCCGGCTGAGGTTAAACCACGACATTATCTTATTATTATTATCACTTTATTTCAATTATTAAACTGTTTTTATCTCAACCCATGAGTTTTTCTCACTTGTGCTTTTCCAATTCTCTTCCCCATCCCACCGGGGTGTGGGGGGAGTGAGCGAGCGGCTGCGTGGTGCTGAGTTGCCAACTGAGGTTAAACCACGACAACCATAAAACACAGTTCAGGGACAGGGAGTGCCTTCAGAAGATGGTGGGACCATAGAACAGATGTGAGGGGAAGGAAGCAGAGAGGATGGATTTCTGCCATCTGTTAGAGACAGGACATTGGGAGTTCTGTTGCCATGTGCTTTACTAGCAACATTGCTCTGTTGTTGACAGCCTCCAAGGAATAGAGACTTGAAGGTGGCATTATCATTTCTTGGCACATAAGAAGCAACCCGTGTGCACAAGAAAAGTTAGATGGGCAGAAGACACCATCTTACAGGCACAAAGCTAACCCAAGGAAAATAAAGCTACATATTACCTTTTGAGGTGTAGTTAAAAATTTCAGCACAAAAAAGAAAAAGAGCTGAGAAAATAGACTTATATAAAGAACAGGTACTCACAGACTTTTTTGATGCCTGCTGATCTGACAGTACAGATATGGCTTGAGCTTCCTCACAGGATCCAGTTCGCAGACACACAAATAGCAACTTGTCTTGTTCCCCAAGGACTGTGCAAAGCAGAAGAATACTATTTGTGTATCAGGAGTACCCAAGGAAACAAAGACCTCCCAAGCTTTCCCTGGAGAGTCTGAACTGGCTAGTCCATCACAGCAAGAATTACCTAGGCATTTTGCTTCAAGAAGGACCAAGTATAAACTTCCAAATACTCATACAGTTCTGCTGACTGCATTTTAGCTACAGAAGTAGTCAAAAGTGCCCCCTGCCCCCCCCCCCAATACACTGCTAATATGAGCAGAAACATTTTCCTTTCGTTCTCTAGAGTGAATCAGCTTCTTTTTTCTTTTTGGGGTGGGGGCAGGCAGGTGGTGTCAAACAGAAGAAGCAGGACATTGTCCATATTTTGGTGATAGGAAATGCAACGGCTAGGAGCAGTTACTGAGCCCACAAGCATGGTGTATGATGCTGATGCTGAAAAGGCATGAGCAAACAGCCCAAAGCAACTTTTCAAGGGCTGTCTTGAGAGCAAAAAAGAGGGCAACCTCCTGTTCCTCTGCAAGCACAAAGACCATGGCTGCATCCCACCCCTCCCCCCACCCCCCCCCGAAGCAGTGACTTCAGCAAAGACATATGTAAAACACACCATATATAGTAAATTCACGTATAAGGTGGACTTCCAGACTATTGAAGAAAGAGCAAGGTGTAGAGAATGTTACCAAACCTAGAAGTAACCCCAAGGGAATCCTAAAGCAAGGAGGAAGAAGCCATTAGCATCAACATCATACTTCTCCCAGGGAAGAAATGCCAGAGTTACACAGATATCCGTTCAAAGGAGATGATGCTCTGTAAATATTATGTCTTTGGCTGCCATTGCTGTGTTATCAGGAAAGCAAATAAAACTGGCTAGCAGGCAGAGCTCAGCCTCTTTGAGCTATTGCCTGCTAGAGCCTTCAAATCCTAAAGTTTTGTCTCTTGTCTTGGGCCTGCCCTGACAACTACCTCCAATAGACCCTCCCTGCTGAGAATACTGGGTAAAGATGTCTGGTTCCCAAGCCCTTGCAGGCATATCTGCAGAGGATGCTGTTAAAGCTCTGCAGTGTACAGAACAGATAAAACAGCTCTAGTAGCAGTATTCACAGGAACTGGGATTGTTATTGGGTGAGATATGGGAGAAGACTTGAACCTTGATAGAGCAGCTTTGTCATCATGTGGAGGCTGTGGAAAGGGCAGGCTGTTTCACCTCCCCATTCTCCCCCTATTGCTATTCTTTTGCATGGTGGGGGTTTTTCCCTCATGTCTGTCTGTTCTCTCCTCTCCCTCTCCATATTCTGGGGATACGGATCCCCTCTTTTTGCATATCTTACGGAAGTTTTCTTGGAGGGTTGGGATAGTGCTTTTCCCAGTGATTGTGCAAAGGTTAGCTTTCTTTTGTCCTGTTTGGGGGGCAAGGCCTTGTAGTGGGCTCAGTCTTTGCATGCTCAAGGAGATGGGGTTTTGGATGATTCTACCTCCTTGCTTGCAACATCAGTGGATTTCTTTGGGCTTGTGCCTCAACCATGTTTTTTAACCCGCTGCACCAAAGGGGGCAGAGTGTGGCAGAGTACACCGGCGGATTTCCTGAGCATGTCCTCAGAGCTGAAGTGGGAGGATGTGTGGGGATTAATGGCACGGACTCTGGCATGCAGCAACCAAAGACCTTTATTGCTCTCTATTAGCGCACTTTATAGCAAGCAGAAGTGTTCACGCGCTATCTGCAGCCTGCAGATAGGTTACAGCCTTGTGTTCTCGCGCATCTATGCTCTAGCGGATTGGCCTGTTTCTTCCTGACCACGTGAAATGCCTTCATGGCCTTTATCTTGTTTTCTCCTGTCCAGCAGCTCATTCCTTTCTTCCTTATCTTCTGATTTACGTGCTTTCTCACGGGCACAGTGCTTGCTCATTAAAATCAAACTCAGTAATGTCCATAGTTGAAATTCCTATCCCCACAAGGATGACTTTTTGTTACCTCTCTATATTCATGGCCTGGCTGGTGATGTCTGAAGAGAGGTAGCCCGGGGGTTGGCACCAGCAGATTTGCAGGCTGCCATTAAACGTGTGTCTGAAGCAGAGCAGCTCCTGTGCTTGCCTGGTTCTGCTCCGGCTTTGATGCCCCCCGCAGCCCCCCCCTGCTTGGCAAGATGGCAGGTGCCATGCTGGCAGTGCCGGGGGTGGGGATCATGTGGCCAGGACTAGCGTGGCACCTCCCTGCCCCAGCCCTGCTGTGGGAGAACCAGATCCTAGAGCAGTATCTCCATTGTTATATTAATTACCATCAGGATGACTGGGGCTCTGTGTTACCATTGGCAGAATTTGCCTATAACAGCAGTGTCCACTCTTCCACACAGCAGACCCCTTTTTACGCGCAGTATGGTTTTCATCCCTGTGACCACCCAGCTACTCCGGTGGCTCTCCAGGGGTTTTCCCCTGAGGACTCCCTTGAGCGGTTGTGGCATATTCGCTTCTTTGAGAGCAGCTGGAAAAAGCAAAGGCTGCTTGCAAACATTATACAGATAGATGTCAGCAACCAGCATTGAACTTTGTGGTCGAGGACTATATTTGACTGTCCAGTGAACATGATTGTTCAGTGTGTCCTTCTAAGTTGGACCACCATTACCTGGGCCTGTATAAAATCTTGGCCCGGTGTTGTGGGTAAATCCCAGTAGGCAGCTAAGCACCACACAGCCACTCGCTCACTTCCCCCCCACCCCCAGTGGGATGGGGAAAGAGGAAAGGAAGAGTAAAAGCAAAACATGTGGGTCAAAATAAAAATTGTTTAATAAGCGAAGGAGAAGTGGAAGAAGAGAGAAAGAAAACAAAACAAATGATGCAAAGGCAATCACTCACCACCTCCCATGGGTAGACTGATGCCCAGCCAGTTCCCAAGCAAAAGATGGCTAACCTCCCTAAAACCCCCACTTTTTCGTTTTTATTACTGAGCATGACGTTATATAGCATGGAATATCTCTGGTTAGTTTGAGTCATCTGCCTGGTTGTATCCCCTCCCAATCTTGCACACCCTCCAATCTACTCACTGGGGGGGGGGGGCAGAGTGAGAAACAGAAGGCCTTGACGCTGTGCAAACACTGTTCAGCACTAGCTAAAACATCAGTGTGTTATCAGTATTGCTTTGGTCACAAATCTAAAACACAGCACCATGTGGGCTGCTATGAAGAAAATTAGCTCTATCCCAGCCAGACCCAGTACACCCGGGTTAATCTCATTGCGTTTCATCCGCAGCTTCCACATGCTCTCAAGATTCACCTTGTTCACATCTCCCTGTTAAATCTTGTTCACCCAGATCCCTTCCAGCAGCAACCTCCACTTCTGCCTCCAGTTATGGTCCAGGGCCAGAAGGATTATTGCATCCAGGCAACTTTTGGATTCCAGGATATCCCAGGCTAACTACTAGAGCCTTTGAATCTTATGTTTTTGTCTCTCGTCTTGGGGCTGCCCTGACAAGAACTTGGGATGCTGAAGACTCACTATACAGCCCCCTCCACCAGACTGAAGCCACTGACCTTAGGAAGGTGAGCATAACACCAGAGAAAGGGGTAGATACTAGAAAGTCTGGGGGTTTTTAATTTTAACTGCATATAATTTGAATTGTCTTAGTATCACTGTAACTGGACTAATAATAATTCTTTGGTTAGACTGTTAAGACTTTACTTCAACTAAAAATAAGTTCTTAGCTTTACATATAAAAGCAAAACCGCAACCATGGACTTCCAGAGGGCGGACTTTAGCCTGTTCAGGACGCTGGTTGAGAGAGTCCCTTGGGAGACAGTCCTGAAGGGCAAAGGGGTCCAGGAAGGCTGGACGTTCTTCAAGAAGGAAGTCTTAAAGGCGCAGGAGCAGGCTGTCCCCATACGCCGTAAGAAGAACGGGCGGGGAAGGCGACCGGCCTGGCTGAACGGGGAGCTTTTGCTGGGACTCAGGAAAAAAAGGAGAGTTTACCGCTTGTGGAAGAAGGGGCAGGCGACCCAAGGAGAGTACAGGGATCTTGTTAGGTCGTGCAGAGAGGAAATGAGAAAGGCAAAAGCCCAGCTAGAATGCAATCTGGCCGCTGTCTTTAGAGACAACAAAAAATGTTTTTACAAATATATTAATGACAAGAAGAGAGCCATCCATCCTTTATTGGATGCAGGGGGGAACATTGTCACTGAGGATGAGGAAAAGGCTGAGGTACTTAATGCCTTCATTGCCTCAGTCTTTAACAGGCAGACCAGTTATCCTCAGGGTACTCAGCCCCCTGAGCTGGAAGACAGGGATGGCGAGCAGGATGAACCCCCCATAATCCAAGAGGAAGCAGTCAACGACCTGCTACGCCACCTGGATGCTCACAAGTCTATGGGGCTGGATGGGATCCACCCGAGAGCGCTGAGGGAGCTGGCGGAGGAGCTCGCCAAGCCATTCTCCAACATTTATCAGCAGTCCTGGTTAACGGGGGAGGTCCCGGACGACTGGAGGCTTGCCAATGTGACGCCCATCTACAAGAAGGGCCGGAAGGAGGATCCGGGGAACTACAGGCCTGTCAGCCTGACCTCGGTGCCGGGGAAGATTATGGAGCGGTTCATCCTGAGGGCGCTCACAAGGCATGTGCGGGACAACCAGGGGATCAGGCCCAGCCAGCATGGGTTCATGAAAGGCAAGTCTTGCTTGACCAACCTGATCTCTTTCTATGACCAGGTGACCCGCCTAGTGGATGAGGGAAAGGCTGTGGATGTGGTCTACCTGGACTTCAGTAAGGCCTTTGACACCGTCTCCCACAGCATTCTCCTGGAGAAGCTGGCAGCTCACGGCTTAGACAGGTGGACTCTGCGCTGGGTCAAAAACTGGCTGGATGGCCGGGCCCAGAGAGTTGTGGTGAATGGAGTGAAATCCAGTTGGCGGCCAGTCACGAGCGGTGTTCCACAGGGCTCAGTTTTGGGGCCGGTCTTGTTCAATATCTTTATCAATGATCTGGATGAGGGGATTGAGTGCACCCTCAGTAAGTTTGCAGACGACACCAAGTTGGGTGGGAGTGTTGATCTGCTCGAGGGTAGGAAGGCTCTGCAGAGGGACCTGGACAGGCTGGATCGATGGGCCGAGGCCAACTGTATGAGATTCAACAAGGCCAAGTGCCGGGTGCTGCACTTTGGCCACAACAACCCCATGCAGCGCTACAGGCTTGGGGAAGAGTGGCTGGAAAGCTGCCCGGTGGAAAAGGACCTGGGGGTGTTGGTCGACAGCCGGCTGAACATGAGCCGGCAGTGTGCCCAGGCGGCCAAGAAGGCCAATGGCATCCTGGCCTGTATCAGAAACAGTGTGGCCAGCAGGAGTAGGGAAGTGATCGTGCCCCTGTACTCAGCACTGGTGAGGCCGCACCTTGAATACTGTGTTCAGTTTTGGGCCCCTCACTACAAGAAGGACATTGAGGTGCTGGAGCGTGTCCAGAGAAGGGCAACGAGGCTGGTGAAGGGTCTAGAGAACAAGTCTTACGAAGAGCGGCTGAGGGAACTGGGGTTGTTTAGTCTGGAGAAAAGGAGGCTGAGGGGAGACCTCATCGCTCTCTACAACTACCTGAAAGGAGGTTGTAGCGAGGTGGGGGTCGGTCTCTTCTCCCAAGTAACAAGCGATAGGACGAGAGGAAATGGCCTCAAGTTGCACCAGGGGAGGTTTAGATTGGACGTGAGGAAAAATTTCTTTACGGAGAGAGTGGTTAAACATTGGAACAGGCTGCCCAGGGTAGTGGTGGAGTCACCATCCCTGGAGGTATTTAAAAGACGTGTTGATGAGGCGCTTAGGGACATGGTTTAGTGGGCATGGGGGTGTTGGGTTGATGGTTGGACTCGATGATCTTAGAGGTCTTTTCCAACCTTAATGATTCTATGATTCTATGATTCTATGACCAGGTGACCCGCCTAGTGGATGAGGGAAAGGCTGTGGATGTGGCCTACCTGGACTTCAGTAAGGCCTTTGACACTGTCTCCCACAGCATTCGCCTAGAGAAGCTGGCGGCTCATGGCTTAGACAGGTGTACTCTGCGCTGGATCAAAAACTGGCTGGACGGCCGGGCCCAGAGAGTTGTGGTGAATGGAGTGAAATCCAGTTGGCGGCCGGTCACGAGCGGTGTTCCCCAGGGCTCAGTTTTGGGGCCGGTCTTGTTCAATATCTTTATCGATGATCTGGATGAGGGGATCGAGTGCACCCTCAGTAAGTTTGCAGATGACACTAAGTTGGGCGGGAGTGTTGATCTGCTCGAGGGTAGGAAGGCTCTGCAGAGGGACCTGGACAGGCTGGATCGATGGGCCGAGGCCAACTGTATGAGGTTCAACAAGGCCAAGTGCCGGGTCCTGCACTTTGGCCACAACAACCCCATGCAGCGCTACAGGCTTGGGGAAGAGTGGCTGGAAAGCTGCCTGGTGGAAAAGGACCTGGGGGTGCTGGTTGACAGCCGGCTGAACATGAGCCAGCAGTGTGCCCAGGCGGCCAAGAAGGCCAATGGCATCGTGGCCTGTATCAGAAATAGCATGGCCAGCAGGAGTAGGGAAGTGATCGTGCCCCTGTACTCGGCACTGGTGAGGCCACACCTCGACTACTGTGTTCAGTTTTGGGCCCCTCACTACAAGAAGGACATCGAGGTGCTGGAGCGTGTCCAGAGAAGGGCAACGAGGCTGGTGAAGGGCCTAGAGAACAAGTCTTCTGAGGAGCGGCTGAGGGAACTGGGGTTGTTTAGCCTGGAGAAAAGGAGGCTGAGGGGAGACCTCATCGCTCTCTACAACTACCTGAAAGGAGGTTGTAGCGAGGTGGGTGTCGGTCTCTTTTCCCAAGTAACAAGCAATAGGACGAGAGGAAACGGCCTCAAGTTGCGCCAGGGGAGGTTTAGATTGGATGTGAGGAAAAATTTCTTTACTGAAAGAGTGGTTAAACATTGGAACAGGCTGCCCAGGGAAGTGGTTGAGTCACCATCCCTGGACGTATTTAAAAGATGTGTAGATGAGGCGCTTAGGGACATGGTTTAGTGGGCATGGTGGTGTTGGGTTGACAGTTGGACTCGATGATCTTAGAGGTCTTTTCCAACCTTAATGATTCTATGATTCTGTAAGGTGTTCTCCTTTTGCCCATACCAGAACAAGATTTTGAGTGAAACAAACTGTAATGTAGCCCATGTCTAGGCATATGTGGGAGAATGAAATGGCCACCCCCCCCATCATACACCCTGCTTCTCCAGAGATGTTTGTCCAGCAGAGAGGACAGAACCCCGCTAGGCAAGCACTGAGAGAACATACTTCAGCTCAACAAGCCCCATCTAAGGATCATACAGGTGGCATTAAGGATAGAGCAGCCCTACCCTACCCACGAGGGAATGGATCTGTCAGAGTCCCACTGCGCAGTGATTAATAGAGGACTGAAGACTGCTTAGCATCTGTCCAGTGCCCTTCTCTGACAGCTGAGCCCAACACCTTTGTACCTTCTGTGCTCTCTACAACCAGGAGCCAGCATGCTTGCTAAGCATCATATTGGAAGAAGCATGAACAAGCATGGCTGTTAGGACTTCAGTACCACCAAGACTGAGGGAGCCCTGGATGGTAGTGATGCTCTGCTCTATAAAACAGAACATTGCAGAAAAGATAAGGGGGAGAGTTGCCCTCAGACTTACACAGACGCATACTTTTTCCCTCTTCCTCACCTCTCAAGAGGTGAGGGTATTGTGGTTTAACCCCAGCTGGCAACTAAGCACCACACACCTGCTCGCTCACTCCCCCCTGGTGGGATGAGGAAGACAATCAGAAGGGTAAAAGTGAGAAAACTCGTGGGTTGAGATAAAGACAGTTTAATAGGGAAAGCAAAAGCTGCGCACACAAGCAAAGCAAAACAAGGAATTCATTCACTACTTCCCATGGGCAGGCAGGTGTTCAGCCATCTCCAGGGAAGCAGGGCTCCATCACGCGTAACAGTTACTTGGGGAGATAAATGCCATAACTCCAAACATCCCCCCCTTCCTTCTTCTTCCCCCAGCTTTATATGCTGAGCATGATGTCATATGGTATGGAATATCCCTTTAGTCAGTTGGGGTCAGCTATCCCAGCTGTGTCCCCTCCCAACTTCTTGTGCACCCCCAGCCTACTCGCTGGCAGGGCGGTGTGAGAAGCAGAAAAGGCCTTGACGTTGTGTAAGCACTGCTCAGCAATAATGAAAACATCCCTGTGTTATCATCACTGTTTTCAGCACAAATCCATACCAGATACTATGAAGAAAATTAACTCTATCCCAGCCAAAACCAGCAAAAAGGGAATAAAATTAACTCATCAGAACAAGCTATTCCCTTTTGTTTTGGTAAACAAAGCACAGCCAGCAGTAAAGCTGAGATTGCCAGAGAGTTAGCAAACACCAAATGCATTCACTGTTTAGCACCCTCTGACAGGACTGAGACTTCTCTGTGTAATAGCAAAGAATCACCTTTATTCCCTCCAAAAGCGCAGCCAACAGAGGCAGCAGCTTGTACAGCAGTCTCTTGGTTCTGCTTTGGGAGCTTCTGGATCTTCTGGGGACAAGATCCAGGATCATCGAGGAACGCCTAGGAACCCTCTGAGAAATGTGAGGGTGCCTGCTGCTGCTAGGTAAGGATGAGGTAGGGGGACCCACAAGGATGTGGGCCTGAGGAAGCTCTAGCAGCTTCTAATAAGCATGATCAGCTGCCCTTGACCCAAGGGTATCTGGAGCCTTTGTTACACCTGCTCCCTGATTAGGGAGGGTCAAGCACCCTTTTAGCTGGTGCTAGGGCGAGGCCTATATAAGAGACAGGCCTAGAGTACAGCTGACAGATAGAGCAGTTTGCACAAAAGGGCACAAAGAAGGAGGCCTCAGCTGAATTTGTATCAGCATAACAGTCTCAGGTATAGTGGTGATATGCCACAGGGCAGTGTCCTGGTTTTGGTTGGGATAGAGTTAATTTTCTTGCTAGTAGCTGGTACAGTGCTGTTGTTTGGATTTAGAATGAGAATAATGTTAATAATGAATAAAATGGCAAGATGGTTGTCATCAGATCCCAATGGATGTGATCCACAAAATAACAGCCATGTCTCCACCAACTAGCAAAAAGGAATCACAAGCTTTCTTAGGTGTTGTGGGTTTTTGGAGAATGCATATTCCAAATTACAGTCTGATTGTAAACCCTCTCTATCAAGTGACCCAAAAGAAGAAGGATTTCAAATGGGGCCCTGAGCAACAACAAGCCTTTGAAGAAATTAAAGAGGAGATAGTTCACGCAGTAGCCCTGGGGCCAGTCTGGGCAGGACAAGATGTAAAAAATGTGCTCTACACCGCAGCCAGGGTCAACCGGCCCCACCCAGTCAAAACTTTTACGTACTGTAGAAGGGGATAAAGTCCCTGTAGTGCACATAAAAAATATGTTGGGGAAGACAGTCTGGGTTATTCCTGCCTCGGGCAAAGGCAAACCCATCCGTGGGATTGCTTTTGCTCAAGGACCTGGGTGCACTTGGTGGATAATGCGGAAGGATGGGGCAGTCCGATGTGTACCTCAAGGGGATTTGATTTTGGGTGAGAATAGCCAATGATCTGAATTATGTGATGTTAAGTACTAATTATAGTTATAACAGTTATACTAATAATACACAAATATACTAATAATATTATATGCCATACTAATGTTATTACAATAAGAATCACCCAGACTAATGAAGAATAACTTCGATGAAACCAAGCAAAGCACAGTGATGATGGTACCAGAACTGACTTCAACATAAAACAATCCAACACCACATACCATCTCCATCTTTCCTGCCCTGGAAGATTATTACAACAGATGGAGCCCAAAGTCACGGACTAAACGAACTCACCGAACATTTTGGAGGGATGACCCATAGACTAAGGGAATGATAGCTCTGTGTGTGTACATATCAAAAGACAGGAAAAGGGGTGGTGATTAATGAAAATGTACTGGAAAACATGAGACTTGAGCATGACATAGATGGTATAGAATAAGGGGTGGATATTGTCCTGGTTATGGCAGGGATAGAGTTAATTTCCTTCCTAGTAGCTGGTACAGTGCTGTGTTTTAGATTTAGGGTGAGAACAATGTTGATAATGCACCGATGTTTTAGTTGTTGCTAGGTAATGCTTACACTAGTCAAGGACTTTTCAGCTTCCCATGCTCTACCAACTGAGAAGGCTGGAGGTGCACAAGAAGCTGGGAGGGGGCACAGCCAGGACAGCTGACCCAAACTGGCCAAAGGGCTATTCCATACCATGTGACATCATGCTCAGTATATAAACTGGGGGAAAGCTGGCCGGGGGGGCCGCTGCTCAGGGCCTGGCTGGGCATCGTTTGGCGGGTGGTGAGCAATTGCACTGTGCATCCCTTGCTTTGTGTATTCTTCTTCTTATTATTATTATTAATTATTATTATTTTATTCTATTTCAATTATTAAACTGTCTTTATCTCAACCCACGAGTTTTCTAACTTTTACTCTTCTGATTCTCTCCCCCATCCCATCGGGGTTGGGGGGGAGTGAGTGAGCGGCTGTGTGGTGCTCAGTTGCCGACTGAGGTTAAACCATGACAGGCAGTTTCCCCAGCAGGTGCTGGAGCTGCTGCCCCTGCCAGGACAGAGGCTTCGTTGCAGACAGAGCTTGGGATGGTGGATGCAGCCTTCCAAGTCCCAGGCTGCAGGGAGTGCCTGGGGGCTCTCTCTGATGCCAGGAGATACGGCCTTCTTTCCTGCAGAATATGTGCTGTCTTGGAGGAGCTGTGTCGCCAACTGGAGGAGTTACAGGAGTTAGTGAGCAGGCTGCATGGCATCAGATAAGATGAAAGGGAGATAAGACAATATGTTCTCTGAGATGCAATAGCTTGAAGAGGCCCGGACCTCAACTGCAGTAAAGACGCAGGTAGTGTCCCCCCCTAGTACTAAGGTAAGTGCAAACTCTAGAGAAGGCGAAGGATGAAAGCTGGTGACTTCTGGCACCCAGAGGAAGGCTCCTGACCCACCTAAGGGTTTACAACTACAAACTAGGTTCACCACCCTCAAAGTTGAAGAGGAGCCAGATGTGCCCACAAGCAAAGAACCTGGTCCACCTGACCCTAAACCATGCAAGACTACCAGGAAGAAGCAGCAAGTGATCATAATGGGCGACTCCCTGCTGCAGGGGTCAGAGGCTTGCTGCCTGCTGGGGGCCAGGATCTGGGATGTTGTGGAGGGACTGACGAAGCTTGTCCAGCCCTCCAACTACTAACCCCTGCTGTTCTTCCATGTGGGCACCAATGATACTGCTAGGGGAAACCTGGACAGTATCAAAAGTGACTACAGAGCTCTGGGGGCGGTAGTCAAGGGCATGGGGGCCCAGGTGGTGTTCTCCTCCCTCCTGCCGGTGAGGGGAAAGGGTGTGAGGAGGAGGGCGCTGATAACGCAGGTCAATAATTGGCTGCGGAACTGGTGTTGGTGCCAGGGTTTTGGGTTCTGCGACCATGAGACCCTGTTTGCATATCAGTGTCTGCTTCGGAGAGGTGGGACCCACCTAAGCAGGACAAAGGTATCTTTTCCAGCAGGATGGTTGATCTCATAAGGGCTTTAAACCAAGAATGAAAAGGAGGGAGAGAGTAACCAGCAGTCCTGTGAAGGAGTGACAGACAGGGTTGACATGCAAAGGACCTGGAGTGATGTGACTGAAAGGGATCACAAAATCAACAAAAGAGGGCCCATGTTCACAGGCCCTGGTCGTCATGGGGGACTTCAGCCACCCTGATATCTGCTAGAGGGACAACACAACAGGGCATAAGCAATCCAGACAGTTCCTGGAGAGCATCGACAACTTCCTCATCCAAGTGGTAGAGGAGCCAAGGAGGAGAGGGGCTCTGCTGGACCTCACACTCAACCACAAGTAGGAGCTTGTTGGGGATGTGAAGGTCAAAGGCAGGCATGGCTGCAGTGACCATGAGATGGCAGAGTTCAGGATCCTGAGGGGAGGGAGCAGGGCAAAAAGCAAGATCACAACCCTGGACTTCAGGAGAGCAGGCTTTGGCCTCATCAGAGATCTGCTTGGAAGAGTCTGATGGGATAAGGTCCTGGCAGCCAAGAAAACTGGTTGATACTGAAGAATCACCTAATCCAAGCTCAAGAGCGGTCCATCCCAATGAGCAGGAAGTCAGGCAAAAATGCTAGGAGGCCTGTGTGGATGAACAAGGAGCTCCTGGCCAAACTCAAACACAAAAAGGAAGCCTACAGAAGGTAGAAGCAAGGACGGTGTACTGGGTTTACGTGGCAAGGTTTGGAGGGGGGGGCTGTAGGGGTGGCTTCTGTGAGAAGACACCAGAAGCTGCCCCCATGTCCGATAGAGCCAGTTCCAGCCCGCTCCAAGATGGACCAACTGCTGGCCAAAGCTGAGCCAATCAGTGATGTTGGTAACATTTACAAAAGGGTAAAAAATGCTGGAGCAGTCCGTTCCTGAAGGACTGTACCCTGTGGAATGGACCGATGCTGGAGCAGTTCGTGAAGAACTGCAGCCCGTGGGAAGGACCCAAGTTGGAGCAGTTTTTGAAGGACTGTCTCCCTTGGGAGGGACCCCACGCTGGAGCAGGGGAAGAGCATGAGGAGGAAGGAGCAGCAGAGACGAAGCATTATGAACTGACCGCAACCCCCATTCCCTGTCCCCCTGTGCTGCTCAGAGAGGGAAAAGGAGGTAGAAGAGTTGGGAGTGAAGTTGAGCCTTGGAAGAAGGGAGGGGTGGGGGGAAGGTGTTTTTAGATTTGTTCTTATTTCTCATTGTCCTACTCTGTTTAATTGGCAATAAATTAAACTAATTTCCCCAAGTCGAGTCTGTTTTGCCCGTGACGATAATTTCTGAGCGATCTCCCTGTCCTTATCTTGACCCATGAGCTTTTTGACGTATTTTCTCCCCGTCCTGTAGATGGAGGAGGAGTGATAGAGCAGCTTGGTGGGCACCTGGCAGCCAGCCCAGGTCGACCCACCACAGATGGGTAACCTGGGAGGAATACAGAGACATTGTCTGAGCATGCAGGGATGAGCTAAGGAAAGCCAAAGCCCAAATGGAATTGAATCTGGCCAGGGATATCAAAGACAAATAGAAGGGCTTTTCTAAGTACATAGGTGATAAAAGGAAGACTAGGGAAAACGTCGGCCTGCTGCTGAATGAGGCAGGGGACCTGGTGACACAGGACATGGAAAAGGCTCAGGTACCGAATGTTGTCTTCGCCTCAGTCTTTAGTGGCAAGACCAGCCAGGAATCCCAGGTCCCAGAGACCAGGGGGAAAAATATGGAGCAAGGAAGATGTACCCTTGGTGGAAGAGGATCAGGTCAGGGATTACTTAAGCAAACTGGACATACATAAGTCCATGGGACCTGATGGGATGCATCCACGAGAGCTGAGGGAGCTGGCAGATGTCATTGAAGGCCGCTCTTGATAATCTTTCCCTGATCATGGTGATTGGGAGAAGTGTCCGAGGGCTGAAGGAAAGCAAATGTCCCTCCTATCTTCAAGAAGGGCAAGAAGGAGGAAACAGGGAACTACAGGCTGGTCAGCATCACCTCCATTCCTGGGAAGGTGATGGAGCAGCTAATCCTGGAAACCATTTCAAGGCACACGAAGGACCAGAAGGTGATTGGGAGTAGCCAGCATGGATTCACCAAGGGGAAGTCATGCCAGACCAAAATTGATAAACTTCTATGATGAAATGACTGGCCTGGTGATTGAGAAAAGAGCAGTGGATATTTTCTACCTAGACTTGAGTAAGATTTTTGACACTGTCTCCCATAAAATACTCATAGAGAAGCTGATGAAGTATGGGCTGGATGAGCAGACAGTGAGGTGGACTGAAAACTGGCTGAATGGCTGGGCCCAGAGGGTGGTGATCAGTGGCACAAAGTCTAGTTGGACACCAGCGACTAGCAGTGTACCCCAGAGATCAATACTGGGTCCAGTCCTGTTCAACATCTTCATTAATGATCTGGACGATGGGCCACAGTGTACCCTCAGCAAGTTTGCTGGTGACACAAAAGTGGGAGGAGTGGCTGATACACCAGAGGGTCATGCTGCCATCCAGAGGGACCTGGACAGGCTGGAGAAATGGGCTGACGGGAACCTCATACAGTTCAATAAGGGGAAGGGCAAAGTCTTGCACCAGGGGAGGAACAACCCCAGGCACCAGCACATGCTGGGGGCCACCCAGCTGAAAAGCAGCTTGAAAGAAAAGGACCTGGGGGTCCTGGTGGATACCAAGTTGAACATGAGCCAGCAACATGCCCTTGCCGCAAAGAGGGCAAACGGTATTCTGGGCTGCATTAGGAGGAGTGTCGCCAGCAGGTCGAGGGAGATGATCCTTCCCATCTACTCTGCATTGGTGAGGCCACACCTGGAGTACTGTGTCCAGTTCCGGGCTCCTCAGTACAAGAGAGACATGGACATGCTGGAGAGAGTCCAACGAAAGACCACGAAGATGATTAAGGGTTTGGAGCATCTCTCCTATGAGGAAAGGCTGAGCGAGCTGGGACTGTTTAGCCTAGAGAAGAGAAGGCTCGGGGGAATCTCATCATGTAAATACCTGAAGGGAGGGTCCATAAAAGGGGGAGCCAGGCTCTCTTCAGTGGTGCCCAGTGACAAGACAAGAGGCAATGGGCACGAACCGAAACACAGGAGGTTCCCTCTGAACATCAGGAAACACTTTTTCACTGTGAAAAAGTTGTGCACCAATGTCATACGCCAACACCCTGGCAACGATGAGCTGGACAGACACGGAGGCACCAACTGTGGATGCATTGGCCAGCCAACTCCAAGAATTCAAAGAGAATCTCACTTCGTCCCTATGGGCCTGCGTCTCAGCTATGAAGGAACTGACCCAAAAATTGTCCCAGCAATCAAAGAAGGATAGGTCTTCCTCATGCACTCCAACCAAGGTC
Source organism: Spheniscus humboldti (assembly GCA_027474245.1). NCBI lineage: Eukaryota > Metazoa > Chordata > Aves > Sphenisciformes > Spheniscidae > Spheniscus > Spheniscus humboldti. The sequence goes on from CM049922.1 coordinate 37,162,248, forward strand.
TCAGCTATTAAGAGTCAGCCTTTTTCTGCTCAAGGGAAAGGGTACCAGTGGTGAACACCACGTGCAACCCTGTGGTTCTAGCTGCATGACCATGAGGAGGACATGAGGAAGTGGGACGGTGAACCAACCTGTAGACTAGAAGCTCAGGTACAGGAATTGCAAGAAAAAACAACAGACAACAGGCATCCATCCAGGAAAAGTACTCCTCCAGTTTCTGTTAGGCAGAGTAGAAGGGCTGATCTTACTTCTGACCCTGATGAAGGGACTTCTGGTTTGCAGTTACAAAAATCAAGTAATGAATACTCTGACCAGGAATAAAGGAGCCCTGCTTCCGGCCAGGCGGAGGAAAGGGACAACCAGTTCTATTGGACTGTGTGGATTCGATGGATGGAAAATCTACCTCAGCCCTAGAGGCACAGGTACGTGAGTTGCAAGGAAAACCAGTCACAAAAGAGGGTTCTTCCAGGAAAATTGCTGCTCCAGTTTCCAGCGGGCAGTTCCCCAGACAGAGCAGAAGGGCCGATCTTTTACTTCCAATCTTAATAAAGGGACTTTTGATTCGCAGTTACAAGAAGTGAATAACGGATACTCTGACCAGGACTAGAGGGGCCCTGCCTCCAGCCAGGGGGAGGAAAGGGACAACCGGGTTTACTGCACTGCGTGGATTCGGTGGCCTGGCACATCAGACCCACAGGAGTATAAGGCTCTAGTAGACACCGGTGCACAGTGTACCCTAATGCCATCAAGCTACATAGGGGCAGAACCCATCTGTATTTCTGGAGTGGCGGGGGGATCCCAACACCTAACTGTATTGGAGGCTGAAGTGAGCCTAACTGGGAATGAGTGGCAAAAGCACCCCATTGTGACTGGCCCAGATGCTCCGTGCATCCTTGGCATAGACTGCCTCAGGAGAGGGTACTTCAAAGACCCAAAAGGGTACCGGTGGGCTTTTGGTATAGCTGCCTTGAGTACGGAGAAGATTAAGTTTGCTTGGTCTCTCAGAGGATCCTTCTGTGCTGGGGTTGCTGAGGGTTAAAGAACAGCAGGTACCAATTGCCACCATGACAGTGCACCGGCGACAATATCGCACCAACCGAGACTCCCTGATTCCCATCCATAAGCTGATTCGTCGACTGGAGAGCCAAGGAGTGATCAGCAAGACTCGCTCACCCTTTAACAAGTCCCCATATGGCCAGTGCGGAAGTCTAATGGAGAGTGGAGACTAACAGTAGACTATCGTGGCCTGAACGATGTCACGCTGCCACTGAGTGCTGCCGTGCCGGACATGCTAGAACTTCAATACGACCTGGAGTCAAAGGCAGCCAAGTGGTATGCCGCAAGTGATATCGCTAATGCGTTTTTCTCAATCCCTTTGGCAGCAGAGTGCAGGCCACAGTTTGCTTTCACTTGGAGGGGCGTCCAGTACACCTGGAACCGACTGCCCCAGGGGTGGAAACACAGCCCCACCATTTGCCAGGGACTGATCCAGACTGCACTGGAACAGGGTGAGGCTCTGGAACACCTGCAATACATTGATGACATCATCGTGTGGGGCAACACAGAGGAGAAGTTTTTGAGAAAGGGAAGAAAACAGTCCAAATCCTGCTGAAGGCTGGTTTTGCCATAAAACAAAGTAAGGTCAAGGGACCTGCACAGGAGATCCAGTTTTTAGGAATAAAATGGCAAGATGGACGTCGTCAGATCCCAATGGATGTGATCAATAAAATAACAGCCAGGTCTCCACCAACTAGCAAAAAGGAAACACAAGCTTTCTTGGGCGTTGTGGGTTTTTGGAGAATGCATATTCCAAATTACAGTCTGATCGTAAGCCCTCTCTATCAAGTGACCCGAAGAAGAAGGATTTCAAATGGGGCCCTGAGTAACGACAAGCCTTTGAACAAATTAAAGAGGAGATAGTTCACGCAGTAGCCCTGGGGCCAGTCCGGGCAGGACAAGATGTAAAACATGTGCTCTCCACCGCAGCCGGGGAGAACGGCCCTACCTGGAGCCTCTGGCAGAAAGCACCAGGGGAGACTCGAGGTCGACCCCTAGGGTTTTGGAGTCGGGGATACAGAGGATCCGAGGCCCGCTATACTCCAACTGAAAAAGAGATATTGGCAGCATATGAAGGGGTTCGAGCTGCTTCGGAAGTGATCGGCGCTGAAGCACAGCTCCTCCTGGCACCCCGACTGCTGGTGCTGGGCTGGATGTTCAGAGGGAGGGTCCCCTGTACACATCACGCAACTGATGCTACGTGGAGTAAGTGGGTCGCACTGATTGCACAGCAGGCTTGAATAGGAAACCCCAGTCGCCCAGGGATCTTGGAAGAGATCATGGACTGGCCAGAAGGCAAAGATTTCTGAATATCACCAGAGGAGGAGGTGGCGCATGCTGAGGAGGCCCCACTGTATAATAAACTACCAGAAAATGAGAAGCAATATGCCCTGTTCACTGATGGGTCGTGTCGTATTGTGGGAAAGCATCGGAGGTGGAAAGCTGCTGTGTGGAGTCCTACATGACAAGTCGCAAAATCCACCGAAGGAAAAGGTTTGCAGAGGAGAAAGCTGTCCAGCTGGCTTTAGATATTGCTGACCGAGAAAAATGGCCAGTACTTTATACTGACTCATGGATGGTGGCAAATGCAGTTCATCAAGGGGACGTGCCAAGTCCTGCACCTGGGGAAGAAGAAATCCATGCACCAATATATGCTGGGGGACACTGAGCTGGAAAGCAGCTTGGCAGAGAAGGACCTGGGGGTCCTGGTGGACAGGGTGGTGAGGTGACCTTGACTGGTCGCCAGGTGCCCATCAAGCTGCTCTATCACTCCCCCTCCTCAACAGGACAGGGGGAGAAAGTACGATGAAAAGCTCAAGGGTCGGGATAAGGACAGGGAGATCACTCACCAATTGCCGTCACGGGCAAAACAGACTCGACTTGGGGAAATTAGTTTAATTTATTGCCATTTAAACAGAGTAGGACAATGAGAAATAAGAACAAAACTAAAAACACCTTCCCCCCACCCCTCCCTTCTTCCAAGGCTCAACTTCACTCCCAACTCTTCTACCTCCTTTTCCCTCTCTGAGCAGCACAGGGGGACAGGGAACGGGGGTTGCGGTCAGTTCATAACGCTTTGTCTATGCCGCTCCTTCCTCCTCATGCTCTTCCCCTGCTCCAGCACGGGGTCCCTCCCACGGGAGACAGTTCTCCACGAACTGCTCCAACGTGGGTCCTTTCCATGGGGTACAGTCCTTCAGGAACGGACTGCGCCAGTGTGGGTCCTTTCCACGGGGTCACAAGTCCTGCCAGCAAACCTGCTCCTGCGTGGGTTCCCCTCTACGGGGCCACAGGTTCTGCCAGGAGCTTGCTCCAGCGTGGGCTCCTCTCCACAGGCTGCAGCTTCCTTCAGGGCATATCCACCTGCTCTGGCGTGGGGTCCTCCAAGAGCTGCATTGTGGATATCTGCTCTGACGTGGTGCTCCGTGGGCTGCAGGGGGACAACCTGCGTCACCATGGTCTTCTCCACAGGCTGCAGGGGAATCTCTGCTCTGCTGCCTGGAGCACCTCCTCCCCCTCATTCTTCACTGACCTTGGTGTCTGCAGGGTTGTTTCTCTCACTCCTCTCTCACAGCTGCTGCGGAGCGTTTTTTACCCTTTCTTAAACATGTTATCACAGAGGCACTACCAGTGTCGCTGATTGGCTCAGCTTTGGCCAGAAGTTGGTCCATCTTGTAGCCAGCTGGAACTGGCTCTGTCCGAAATGGGGGCAGTTCCTGGTGTCTTCTCACAGAAGTCACCCCGGCAGCCCCTCCCGCTACCATAATCTTGCCATGTAAGGCCAATACCGACACCAAGTTGAACGTGAGCCAGCAATTGGTATCCTGGGCTGTATTAGGAGAACTGTTGCCAGCAGGTCGAGGAAGATGATCCTTCCTCTTTCTTCAGCACCGGTGAGGCCACACCTGGAGTACTGTGTCCAGTTCTAGGCTCTTCAGTACAAGAGAGACATGGACATGCTGGAGAGAGTCCAGTAAAGGGCCACAAAGATGATTAAAGGCTTGGAGCATCTCTCCTATGAGGAAAGGCTGAGCGAGCTGGGACTGTTTAGCCTAGAGAAGAGAAGGCTTGGGGGGGGGATGAAAACACGATGGAGCCAAGCTCTTTTCAGTGGTGCCCAGTGACAAGACAAGAGGCAACGGGCACAAGGTGAAACACAGGCGGTTCCGTCTGAACATCAGGAAACACTTTTTCACTGTGAGGGTGCCTGAGCACTGGAACAGGTTGCCCAGTGGGGTTGTGGAGTCTCCCTCCTTGGAGATATTCAAAAGCCGTCTGGACATGATCCTGGGTAACCAGCTCTAGGTGGACCTGCTTGAGCAGGGGGGTTGGACCAGATGACCTCCAGAGGTCCCTTCCAACCTCAACCATTCCATGATTCTATGAACAGACAGGGGCCCCAAGACAGAAATGCATGCACATGTAGACACTTGGCTTTTGAGGCAGGCTACAGCGTCCTTAAGTAATCTGTGAGTAAGAGTCCACACCCTTAAATAACACACCCAAGATAGGTTAAAAAAAAGGCGCTCATTTCTTTCAAAGATAGAGGGAGATATACAAGTTAGAGCTACTGCCTAAGCTCACAGTTCTACTTCCAGCCTCACTGCATGTCAGATGAGGAATCATGCTGGTCCCTTCTGTGTAGAATCACTATGAAAACATTACCTTCGTGTGCTGAGCCCAGACTGCTGAGCACATCCCACGCTTAGTTTGCAACCCATCACATTTCCATCCAAGACCCAGATCTCATCCAGACCAAATGTCATGTTTCTTCCCCCACTCATTTCCCAGACAAAGTATTTGCTAAGGGACAGACTGTCCTTTCCCTGCTACAGCAGTAATAATCTTGTCCCTCTCAATAAACAGGAACAATGACCCGATCAGAGCCAATACTCTTAACTCCCACAAAACAGAAAAGCTTCCAGTAGGTGAAGCTGGCAAAGGCTAACAACAACATTATAGAAGTGAGAGAACCAAGAAGCTCCTATGGGAAGAACAAAGCCTCATTTCCAAAAGAAACTACCCAGTGGAAGTAGTGACAGCCATAAAGGCTTTCTACTGAGAGGTTTAGTAGGTCTGACAGTCTCCAGAACCAGTTATAATACTAGTAAGATGTAGTTAACCACTTCACCTCCTGGCCATCTCGTTTGACTACCTCCAAGTCCCCAGAGATGTTTAAGTTAAAAATGCAATTTCATTCTGTTCCATGTTCCACCTCATGCAAATGTCTGTTTCTGGCACAGTACCAAACAGATGAAAAACCTGGTTAAATCAGATTAGAAGAGTTGCAAATAGTCTGAATTGCACCATACTTACTAAACATAAGTACCCACAGGCACCTAAAGCAGGACTTGTTCCCCAACAGCTTCAAAAAAGTTCACATCTCTTCCCATTTCTATATAGGAATATGCCCTTCTCTCTCCAAAAGGGATCATTTTTGCAGCACTTGTAAGCTCAATATCAGCATCACACTAAGGACAGCTACAGTGCTTTCAGTCAGCACAGAATGCAGGTAAAAAACCAAGCTGACCTAACAGTCTCACTGGTCTCCAGAGCTAACATACATACACAAACACAAAGGTCAACATCCTCACACAGGTAGAGTCTCATTTGCCATCTTGCAAGACTCGGTCTAAGGGCACATGGGCACCCTACCCTCTCCTGCAAAATTCAACACAAACTTCCATACTCCATAAGGCAACATACAGATTCTTGGCTGATTAAACAGAGGAAGCAGAAGCAAGCCACATCTGAGCTCCAAGGTGCAAATTCATAGGAGAGCACACCAAATTCCAGATGCGCTCTCTATTCATAGATGTAGCGTCTCTGCAAAGATTGTCACAGGCTGTGCCACATTTTTGGGAAAACAAAGTTCTCTCACACAAATGCACAGGATTCAACAGACTTCTTGTGAATGTCAGGTATGCTGAATGCTACGGCCCTCTTTTCTGAAGCGGTGGTCTTAAGGTAGGAAATTATGTGATATCCCCTCCAGGATCCCCTTGAAAAGTTCCCAAAGGCTACTTTCACTATAGCCCACAGCATTATGAAAATAAACATCAGTATTTTGAAAATAACAAAAATATAATTTTGAGAAACATTCTTTCAATGAAGAACACTTCCCCGCTCATCAGCAGAGTGCTAGAACAACACTCTCCCAGTCGCTGTTTGGCATTATTTCTAAGCTAACAAAATCTCACACACTTGTGATTCTTAGAGGAGTTAATGCAGTAACTAAATTTAATTTTAAATGTAAGCCAGCAGATACTCAGATTCTAATAATAAACATGGACAGTAAGAGTTCGCAGGCTTTCCAAGCGCTTTATGTAAAAGCAGAATGGAGTTTGCAAACCCTGCAATGTAAACATCCTCAATAGACCAGGTATATCTAGATTAAAAAAAATATATATTCATTAAGATACTGTTTTTAAACAAGTCTTTTCTAGAAATTCAATGCACGTACCTATGAAGCTATAAGATTACATGCTTAATCACTGCTACATGCACTGCACAGAATATGCACTTTTTAAAAACTGTTTATGTAAATCACCCCAGGGTTTCGCCATGAAATGCCTTTGCATACAGCTGTGAATGATAGTTTAATTCCAGAATTTCTTCTACATCATCACCAAAGAATCAACTGAACAACAGCCTTTAAAATGCTTTATTGAACTGAGTCTTTTTGTAATGTGCAGAAGATGTATCCGAGAAGACTGCAGTTTGATTTTTTTTTTTTAACATCCTCAAACAATCAATTAAAAATGAATCTTTATTGAGGGTAACTCCTGAGATAACCAGAAGACTAGTGTAAAAAGTTCCCTTAAAACATTTTCTGTTGCAGAGACTAAAAGAAAAGCAATGCTAATACAGTACTAGATGGAAACAATCAGAATTTGAGAACTGAGAAAATGAGAATGGAACTCAAATGTCAACCTATGGGGTAGCTTCTTTTGTTGCTGTTATCTTAGATTAACATACATATCACAGTTCTCTTAGGAACGTCATCAGGTTTTCAAGTCTAATTTTCAGAAGTTGTGTGCATTTTTATCTTTATAAGCTAACTTTACATTCCAAATAACTAAAGCCTTGCTGTCCCTTGCTTTGGGGCTATTATAATAATCCATACAAAAAACCTTATAGGATTAACAGTATAGGCAAATAGGTAGCATGACTCAATTAAAAAGGCTTTATTTTTTGTCAGAAATATAACCCAAAAACCCAATAAATAAAGGTTTATAGGAAGTTAGCATTAAGAATTCAATTGTAACATATGGAGATATCTGGGAAGTCAAATCCTCAAGCTCTCCTGATACTAAGGAGTCTCTGCAAACTATGAAGCAAATACATAAATAACTCAAAATGATAAGGACTGTGAAGGCTTAGAACTAAGACAACACAATCCAGGTTAACTCCCCCCTGACAGCGAATATATGAATCATTTACACCTAAATAAAGTATATTTAACACAAAAAGGAAAACTTTAAAGAAAGGTGAGCAAAATTTGGTTTTATGGCACACAGAAGCCCTTTGTGGTAGATTCCAGTAGTGGCCCTTGTTTTTTGTCTCCTACAGATGAATACAAAGTTCAATTCCACATGGATATGATGTCTAACAGGGCAACATAGTGGTCATGATATAGCAAAACGTCACACTCTGGAAGCAAAAATATAGCCTACTGCAGAGTTTGCATTAATACGCAGGGAGGGCACATAAAAAGGTCATTGGTCATGTGTTACTCAAAGGCTACTTCACGGCCACAAACTGCTAGTGAGCATTAATCTTTTTTTTTTGTCACGTTACCTTTGAATAATGGGAAAGCTTTGGGGTTTTATAGTTTTACTCCTTGTACTTACATTTTTTTAAATGACAAGGTCACTAAAACTCATGCACGCTGCAAAAAAAACATGCAGTAGTTAAGGTAAACCATCCAAGCAATTTTTATTCATTAATATTCATAAATACACACAGCAGCTTCATTAGAGATTTTTCATTTTTTCCTCTTCAGTTTGAATGTGGAGTATTAGGAGAGCTTTTTGCACGTCAAGCTACAGGACACAGAGCTTTTTTCTCTGCACTGCAACCTATATTTACCTGCTAAAAGTAAAAATTGGTTAAGTGGAAATGATTATCGTATATATCTTTTCTCTCTTCCTTTGAATGTACACAATGTAACAAGAGTGACAGACCTGAAATTACAATCACCAAAACAAACCCAAGATAGTTGTTGCCCACTTTCATTGGCAAATACAGCACGGAGGACATTGTCTGCAAAGTGGGATGCCATCAAAGAGGAGGCTCATTTCCTTTATTATTCTCTTTTAAATTTAGGTTTTCTAAAGCAACATCTAGAGGCATAATATCTACACAGCCCATAGCACCAAAATCAGCAATCTCTCCCCGTTCATCCTCATCTGAGGAGGAACTTTCTTCCCGCATCAAAGTGGACAGTAGAAGCTCTTGAACAAACAAGCTGCGGTCTGCCCGTTCGCTTTCCTTTGACTGACGCTCTGCTTCTGACATCTTAGGATCATTCAACCTGCATAGCGTCACAGAAAGAGAGAAGACGACAGGCTTAGTAGTATCATCAACAAAATGGGCTTTCACTAATTGCCTAAACAGCTGGACTGATGCATGCTGAACAACATCTGAAAGCGATTCCTTTGAGAAACAACCTAGGTACTGCTGCACTTCTTTTGACATGTACAGATCTGACAACACCTGGCACTCCTGATGCAAGAATACAGACATTTAACAAACTTGTTCCTAGATGCTTCAAAAAACTTCACAGAAGTGGATTCTAGGGCTGAAGGGAAAAAAAATAGCTATTTCTGAAGTTTCTTTCCCTTCAGAGGGGTTTTGTTTTAAGGGGTGTTAAAATTCTGTAGTCATCCCTTAAGCGCTCATTTTGTCCCCAGGACAACTTCTAAATGCAAGCATGACACAAAATACATTACTACACACATAATGCCCAGAGATTCCCAAAGCACAGTACATCATTCACTTCACTTATCAGTGCGTGCACCATCACCTAATAGAAGCAAGGAAATTGCTTGCTCCAGTTCTATCCTAGCTCACAAGATCAGTGACTGACATTTGCAGATACTTTCATTAAAGTTGTTATTTTCAAAAAGTTTTGGATTGAGGTATTATCACAAGTTTTGATAAAAATCAGCATGACAGCAATAACTTGTCCCAACCCAGGTTTCTAGACACAGAAACTGTTTAAATGCCTGTGCTTTCTCAACATCTAATTGAAAAACACGCCCCCCCCCCCCCCCCCCTTGAATCCAGAAAATCAATATTCTAAACCTCCTAAAAAAGCTGGAATGAGAGTGGGCAACTCTTCTATAGCAGAATGGACTAGATGATCGTTGTAGGTCCCTTCCAACTGAACTATTCTATTCTATAGAACTCTAGGATCTAACTATACTTTCTGAAACAGATATGTATTCTGCTTATTAATAGCACATTCCTTATTTGCTTTTTTCATCCAAAATACTTTATATATAAACCTCTATTCAACCTTCAGCCTTCATTAAAGATTCATTTCCTATTAAATAAAAATACCTTTTAAGTTCTCTCCCTTCACATTATCAGCATAAAAGTCGGAAACATATTATTGCAAAGGCTCTTGTTTTATCAGAAGTAGTAGGGTAAACAAGCACAGTTTACCAAAGTAATATCCCTTACGTTTCTCTTCAAATTGAGAAACAGCAAGTAATATTTATTCATTGCCTAGGAACAAACACACAGCAGGGTTGAAAAGGAGATGTTACAAATGCAAACAAAAGCACAGTATCTCAACTCCAAACTTCATTAGGGATCTGGCAGTAGTTTCACTGAACTCTATGTCCATAACAGGACCAAGGAAAACAGAAATGGCAGAAGAGTTAAACCCACAGAACAAGTTACCTCGTAAGAAGAAACTGGGAATTCTGTATAGTCTGCTGATTGTTTTCTGTGTTAGATGTGTTGGTTGCTGCTATAGATTGTGTAAGAGTGGTGGGGATGCTGCTTGTGTTAGTGCGTCTAGTTGCATTGCGTGCAGTCTCCAGTTGTTGTCTTGCTGCCTGTGCATGCTGTCGCTCCAACTGCAGTTGCATCTGCAGCTGCTGTAACTGAGAAGCAGAAGGGCCAGAAGAATTGAGCTGCCCTGCAGAACGTCTCACGCCTGATAACTGAGATAAAAGCTCTGCCAGAAAAGAGAGAAGTTTCTACAGTGAAATCTGCTTAAATACGTATCACACAACAGCATAAATATGTCCTGAATACCAGTATATCAATACCTTTGCTTTCTAAAACCTTTCATAAATGAAATTAATGAACAAATTGTATTGATTTGAAAAGCTTCATGAGCTATCCATTACAAGCATCCCACGTCTCAAAGCCCATAGGGTAACGAAGATTAAGAATCATCTAGAGTAAAGAACTGTGCATAAATAGGAAAGTCAAAGCTTAAAGCTTTTTAAACCAATAAGAGTCAACCTATGGGGAATACCATATAAGTAATATCCTGTGCAACAATTCTCTAAAATTTTATCTTCAAGTCCAAATAGTTATTGACTGGAAAACCACTTCAATTCTGACTTCAGTTGGTGGCTTTATATCCCCCCATGCACCTTCAATGCATATTCCAGAGGGAAGCTGTGCTGCAGAAAAGACAAATATTACAGCATCATTTCAGACATTTTTAGAAAATATTCAGTTCAGAAAGGTTTTTCAAATGTTATATTATATGAAAAATATTTGACCACAGCAGGGCTTTTTTGTGAGACCTTCAACCTCTGCTGGAAAAAGAGAAATTCTAATGATAAAAAAAATTAAACAAGTCTAGCCTGGATTCCTTTTCTCCAAAGTTCAAGACTCTGACAAATTCTGTCCATGTAAGCATTTCCCAAAATAAAAATTAATAATAAGTTATTACTCAGTGATTTACTACAGATTATATTCCACACAAAGTTGTGAGTACTACTTTGTTGTGTTTGATGCAAGGAGGGCAGTAGTAGTAGATTATTTTGTTACCCTATCTATCCAACCCTCACTAAAGCTGCAAGTTGTTATTACAGGTCATAAAAATTTTCCTTCAATCTTACTTTCAAGATATAATCCTTTGAAACTAGGCTTTTCTTAGGGGAATAAAGCACAATGCAGTAGCTCTTTACATCAGGAACACTTGGAATGCCAACAGTAAATGCTCAAGTCACTTTCAATCAGCACAGCTAATCATATCAAGATTAACTACCAATAATATTTTATTTCACTAATTACTGATAACCACCACAAGGAGAAAAATAAATAAATAGTGTTTACAGGTCTGTCACAAGCACAAGTTCTAACTTCTGGCAGTATGTACTAATTATTACCCCAATACAAAGGAAGACTTATAACACTGCCAGGTAAGACAGATGCATTTATCCTCGCTGTTTGTAAGATCATTTTGAGTACAGCTCAAAGCTTTGAGTACACATGCTCCTAAATGGGAAGGCCTTGTGAGGCTGAAACAAACCAAGGCAGTCACTCCACATTTAACTCTGCTGAACTAACACCCACTGTAACAGTAAGAGGAAGTCTTGCACTCCAGGGTACACAAACATCCTCCCTTCTTGCACCAACTTTAGTGCTTTACAGACCCATGTCCTAACTTAACTCACTAAGATGACAGAAAATTTTTCATCCTCATTTGCTGGGATATTTTTAGTAGTAGGAATACAGCCAGCAGGTCCCGGGAAGTGATTCTTCTCCTCTATTTGGCACTGGCGAGGCCACATCCAGAGTGCTGTGTCCAGTTTTAGGCTCCCCAGGACAAGAGACACATGGACATAATGGAGCAAGTCCAGTGGAGGGCCACCAAGATGATCAGGAGATTGGAACACAGTACATGAGGAAAGAGCGGGAGAACTGGGTTTGTTCAGCCTGGAAAAAGAATACTTTGGAAGATATCTTATTGCTGTCTGAATCTACCCAATTGGAAGATACAGAGAAGACTACGCTAGGCTCTTCTCAGAGGCATACAACAATAGGACAAGAGTCAGACAAGGGAACATGGGAAATTCCAATTACATCCAAAGGGTTTTATTTTTTTTTTTGTATCCCCCCCACTCCCCCCTTTTAAAACATGAAGGTTTTTAAATACTAGAACAGGCTGCCCAGAGAGGTTGTAGGACCCCTGTCCTTGGAGGCATTCAAAACTCAACTGAACAAGGCCTCGAGCAGCCTGATCTAAATAGACCTCCTTTGAGAAAGGGGTTGGAAATAGACAACCTGCAGAGGTCAATTCAGAAGTAAATTTTTCTATTATTTTTCTGCCATTTCAATGAGTTAAATCAGCTCACAGAGGGCCTGAAGAACAGCCAGCACAACAGAGGCAAAGGAACTATGCCTATAGAAAGGGGGTGGGTGGGTGGGGGGTGGAGCTGCAGCTTCCTCTTTCAAAAGCTATGCACTCTAAAGTTGGTTCACTGCCTCTCAAGGAATCATAGCCTAACAATAAGAAGCTCCAGTTTAAACATTCATGCCCTTCCACCGGGGTTTGAAGCAAAGGCAGATAATAGCAGGAACTTATATAAGTGCAGGAAGTTCTGAAGTTATCTTTCACTATACAAGTGTAAGATTGATGTCTTAAGATTTTACAGTAGGACAAATTATAGCTCTTTTAAAAAAATCAACTTCTTGGTCAATTTTTTTTTTTTTACCTCTTTATAGAGAACTTATTCTTGAAAATCAAAGTTGATTACTGTAATCTGTAATACTATAACCTGTAATACTTACAGATTATATCTGTAAATCCTAAAAACATGCCTGCGTGATTGTTGGAAGTTAAAAGTTTCTTCCCCTTGAAAATTCTCCTAAACCTGACCAAAATATGACACACAAATTAAAGAATGGTTTGGGTTGGAAGGGACCTTCAAAGATCATCTAGTCCAACCCCCCTGCCATGGGCAGGGACACCTTTCACTAGATCAGGTTGCTCAAAGCCCCATCCAACCTGACCTTGAACACCTCCAATGATGGGGCATCCACAACTTCTCTGGGCAACCTGTCCCAGTGTCTCACCACCCTCACAGTAAAAAAAATTTCATCCTTATGTCCAATCTAAACCTACCCTCTTTCAGTTTGTAACCATTGCCCCTTGTCCTGTCACTACAGGCCCTGATAAAAAGTCTCTCTCCATCCTTCTTATAAGGCCCCTTTATATATTGAAAGGCCGCAATAAGGTCTCCCCAGAGCAGTCTCTCCTCCAGGCTGAACAACCCCAACTCTCTCAAGCCTTTCTTCATAGGAGAGGTGTTCCATCCCCCTGATCATTTTTGTGGCCCTCCTCTGGACCCGCTCCAACAGGTCCATGTCTTCCTTGTACTGGTGACCCCAGAGTTGGATGTACACTGGACGCAGGACCTTGCACTTGGCCTTGTTGAACTTCATGAGGTTCCCACGGGCCCACTCCTCAAGCCTGTCAAGGTCCCTCCGGACGGCATCCCTTCCCTCTAGCGAATCAACTGCTCCGCTCAGCTTGGTGTTGTCTGCAAACTTGCTGAGGGTGCACACAATCCCACTGTCTACATCATTGATGAAGATATTAAGTAGTACTGGTCCCAGTACGGATCCTTGAGGGACACCACTCGTTACTGGTTTCCACTTGGACATTGAGCCATTGACTAGAACTCTTTGGACACAGCCATCCAGCCAATTCCTTATCCACCTAACAGTCCATCCGTCAAACCGATATCTCTCCAGTTTAGTGGCAAGAACGTTGTGGGGGACCGTATCAAAGGCCTTACAGAAGTCCAGATAGATGACGTCCATAGCTCTTCCCTTGTCCACTGATGCCGTCACTCCATCGTAGAAGACCACTAGATTAGTCAGGCACAATTTGCCCTTGCTGAAGCCATACTGGCTGTCTCGAATCACCTCCCTGCCTTCCATATGCCTTGACATAGCTTAGCTTCCAGGAGGATCTGCTCCATGATCTTACTGGGCACGGAGGTGAGGCTGACTGGTCAGTAGTTCCCAGGGTCCTCCTTGTTACCCTTTTTAAAAATGGTGGTGAAGACCCTCTTGCCCCACTTGGTCAGGTAAAGCCCATCAGCTCCCAACAGACCCAGCTTCTCAAAGGCAGATCCATGATCACAGAAGCCAAAACCTTGAGTATGGCACCAGCCACGCAGCCAGGCATTCACCTGTTCAATTCGTCTCCTCCTTCCTGGACGCCTTCCCCTGACTGGGAGGATAGAGGAGAACACCACTTGTGCTCCAGATCCTTTTAACATTGCTCCGAAGGACGTATAGTCTCTTTCGATGGTTCTAAGTTGCCTCGTCACAGTATCATTGGACCCTACGTGGAATAGTAGGAGTGGATGATAATCTGCAGGGTTCACCAGGCTCGGCAGCCTCTCAGTGATGTCCACAAATGCGAGCTCCTGGTAGGCAGCAGACTTCTCTAGAGAAATTGTCTGGATGGCAAATGGGTGCTTTGGTGCCTCTCAGTAAGGAGTCTCCAGTTACTAATACTTTCCATGCTTTTCTGGTGGCATCGGTTCTAATGTGGGTGGATGGTTGGATCAGCTTTGCATGGTCAGCTTTTCCTGGATCCTGTCCGTTACTCATGTGCTCTTCGTTCTCCAACCCCAGAGCATCGTCTCTGTTATGCAGGGGCACTTTGAGGGAAGGTTCTTCCTTCTGCCCTGAGCAGAGACAAGGGTCCAGTCTCCTTCATCTCGTGAGTTTCTTGTGTCAGTCAGCTCAAGGTTGAATTCAGGCTTACCTTCCCCTTGCACAACCTTAAGGCAGGGCTGTCACTCAGCTCTATATAAAATGCTTATTAAAATACAGTTATTTAAGAATTTTAAAAGACAGTTAAAAGACCTCCTAAAAATCAGCAAGCCTGTCATCCAAAATGTAATCTGAAAGTAAACTGAGCACATTTTAAATGTCTATCAATAATATTCCAATTGAACCAATTTCATCTTGATGAACTCATGTACAGCACTTGGTTTGTGCTAAAAAGAAATTAAAATTCATCTCTAACACCACTATGCACACAGCAAATTAAAGCTAGATGCACTGAAGTAGGTAATGGTGGTTAGAAACAATTACATTTAAAAATACATACATATCATATGAGGAGAGGCTAAGAGACCTGGGACTCTTCAGCTTGGAAAAGAGAAGGCTCAAGGGGGAGGAATCTTATCAGTGCATATAAATACCTGATGGGAGGGAATGAAGGCAAGGGAGCCAGACTCTTCTCTGTACTGCCCACTGACAGGACAAGAGGCAATGGGCACAAATTAAAACAAATGAAATCCATCTGAAC
Source organism: Spheniscus humboldti (assembly GCA_027474245.1). Classification (NCBI taxonomy): domain Eukaryota; kingdom Metazoa; phylum Chordata; class Aves; order Sphenisciformes; family Spheniscidae; genus Spheniscus; species Spheniscus humboldti. The sequence continues at coordinate 37,177,612 of CM049922.1, forward strand.
ACAAGAAAACACTTTTTACTGTGAGGGTGGTCAAACACTGTAAGAGGTTGCCCAGAGAGGTTGTAGAGTCCATCTGTGAAGATATTCAAAACCTGACTGGACATGGTCCTGGGCAACCTGCTCTAGGTGGCCCTGCTTGGGGTGGAAGAGGGTGTACTAGATGATCTTGAAAGGTCCCTTCCAACCTCAACCATTCTTTGATACCACCTGTGGACAGGTCAGTCATGGGAATGAGCCTAGAAGTCTCTAAATTTAAAAGCACAAGCTAAAAGGGGCAGTGTTTTTCATTTCAGAAGTTCCAGGTTCAATCCCCGTAGACAATCCAATTAAGGATACTTTTCATCAGTAAACACCCATCAATTACGACATTGGGAAGCATATATATTTATTTTTTTTTCCAAAAACACAGAAAAACAAGGCAACTATTATCATCTTAGATTTTGTTTCAAAGTCTATTTAAGGACTCTCAGCTAAAAATCAGTGGTTACAGCTCTTACCAGCTATAGGATCCATGGTTTCTCTATTGCTTGGAGAATATGAACTCTGAGAAGATGAAAGCCCACCAGTGGAACTGCTAGTAAAGTGCATGTTTGATCTACGTGCACGGGGGCCTCCCAAACCCCGGCCTGGGTGAAACATTCTACGTACATGCCGAACACCACTAGATTCATCGTAACCAAGCAGTTAAGAAAAGTCTTTTGCTATCAAGTATTAAACAGCAAGAACATTTACTAGGTGGAATAATCAGGCAACACACTATTCCTCATTCATAAAACAGTGATTCAACTTTATAAGCGTAATGGAATCATAGCTATGGTGCCAATCAGACCTGACCTATAGATCTGAACCCAAGGCACCCAGGGCTGCTTGCACCAAATTCATCTTTCCCAGGCTTTTTATCATGTCTAAAAAAAAATGTCAGGATGGATTTCCTGCCTTCTGGATCAAAGTTTTCTACTAGGTAATTTAAACTGATGATGCATATTCAGCAGAACGTAAGGATTTTAACATCAAAATTGGGAAAGAAGAGTATTTAAATACTGAAAATAATCTACAAAGTTTTATTGCCATTCTTACCAAGAGCACACAGTAATTATTGCATTTTATACTTTTATCCAAGGAATTTCACCCACTCCAGTCTTCAAGGAATTGCAGGTCAACAGAGGATTCAGCACTTCTGTCATACCCCTTTGCTTCATCTTCCCTCTCTTTCTCCACACAAATTCCATTTGCTCCAATTATGAAAACAAGCCCTTTCACTTTTTTTATTTCCCACATTTCTTAGATGTCTATAAAAGCTATGACTTGAAATATAAGCTTTTTCATAGATACTAAGAGACTATCAGCAAATCATTTAAAGATGATCTTTCCCAGAACAGTGTTAACATATGAGTTCTCCCAAGACAGTCTAGCTAATGCTTCCTTTTATCTTAAGAAGCACTAGTGCAATTAACTACTAAGCTAGGAAATAATGTACTTGGACATATCTTATTTTTCCAATTTCTAAATTAGTAGCTTTAGCTCACCTTATCTCCAATTTTCTTATTTTCAAAAATAGCATGTTTATCACTTGTATAAAATCTATTATTTGTATCAGACTGGTGCCCAATGTACTTATCACACAACGTATGATTATGGTGTAGAATTCATTTCCTCATGATATCACAGAGTTGAGAAATTTATGACTGAAAAATTATTAGACTTCTTTTGGCAAGTAAGAATATCCAGTTACTATAATAAATACTTTCAGGAAGAATTGACTCTTTCAAATCTATTATGCTATAGAGCATAAAACATTTCACTTGCAGGGTTTGGGGGGGAACTCTCTTGGGACAGAATACAGTTGTCTAGCACAGATTAGTTTCTTCCTCCTTTGAATCTGTTGATACTGGTAGCGACAGAACATTGTCACTAATATTTTACTGATTGACTACTGCTCTCATGCGGTTTGGGAAGCTTTCCATAGCTACATCTGACAGAAAAATGCCCCCATTATGGGATTTTTTTAAAGTAAACTTGGGAAATAAGATAACTAGAACATCCTTAATATAAATCCTTTGAAAAATTCCAGCCTTGATCTCATTTAGAAAAGGATCTTAGTAGCTTGCTTACTGCACCTTTCAAAATGTTTTTAAGATAAACAACATTATTTAAATACTAGTTAAGAGTATATTGATGTCTCACTCAACTATGCTGGGGTTAGAAAAGCATTTGGAACTCTTAACACATCGCAAACATATACTGAAAACAACCAAGCTAGAACCATTTACATGGTCAAGACTAAAGTCATGTTTTAAACAGTAAAACAGTTGAAAATTGTTTAAGAAAGTGTCGTGGTTTAAACTGGAATTTAAAGAGCTGTCCAGAGCCTCCAAGGATAAAGGCGGTATCTTGCAGTGGCTGCACAGGATTCTTCACAAGAAATATGTGCAGCCATTTAAAACAGCTTAAAAAACCCCTTCTAACTGCTATACAGAAGACAATATCCTTTCCTAAACTGCTAGCAACTGGGTGGGGAGAAATCTCTCCCCCTTTTTCTTCCTTTTAGTCTTAGCTGTCAGAAGACATGAAATAGCACCCGACATGGAACAGCTAGTCCAGAAAAATTTTCCCTATCAAGTTTTGTGGACTTGGCAACACTGATTGCTAAAACAACGCTGTACAGAAACTTCCACATGCATTTTCTATAATTATTTATAACATGGTCCAATTTATAAAGCTCCCCCCCATCAGTTTTGTGATGACTCAGTAATTGAAAAGATTATTCTGATTTCTCTAGCTCTTACGTAGCTAGTAATAAACACACATTTCCCAATTAAAAGTTATCTGACATCACTGATGTAGGAGGGGGAGGAAAAGCTCCAGAAGTGTGAATTCTAATCCAACACCTCATCCACTTCAATAAGGAAGTTAATTTCACTGTGTAATTGGGACTGACAATTTAAATGCTAACAAATTTAAATGTAAATACAGATCACAACCAAAGCGAAACCATTTCCTCTAATGTTGCTAGCAGTAGATATAATGAACTTGAGTTGTTAGGCTTTATTTTTTTCTTTTAAGAAGCCCTGAACAAAAAAGGCACTATCAAATTACACTAGGATTGTATTTTTTTTTAAATGAGATACAGAAAGATAAATAATTTAGAGATCACTTAACGAGAGTTTTTCACGATGTCCTGTACTTCCATGAAGTAAGAGTACCTTCTGAAACTATGTTGTAGGTATTTGTACAGCAAAAAACAAGCCACATTACTATTCCTAAGACCAAGTAACGTAAAAGAAAATTGTCCTAATCCCTAGGAAGTCTCCTGATAACAGGCCGAAACTACCCTATTGAAATATAGTGATAAAACTAATCAAACACTTAAAATCACTCAATTTCAAAGTTCAAAGCATTCTCTAACACATTTGCTTTTGGTGAAATTTACTGCTTTCAGTCTCGTAATTATCTATAATACACTACTGCATCTGGATTGCTGCTTTCCCATACACAAAATGACATCAGAACTAATGACCAAGAAGGGTAAAACCTGCAGTGCAGAAAGAAGCAGCTGGGTGTCAAAAACATCTTTAAAAGGTTTTGCTATCAGGAATAAAACAAAAACACATACCCACATTGTCAAGCTACACCTAAAGCCCATTCACAGTCTGATAGATATAAATATATATACACATATAAAAAATTCAGACATGCATCGGTATATATAAACAAACCTTATAACTAAACACCAATTTAAAAAATAAGCAAAAGTGATGTAACCACTTGACTACAGAAGTCAAAACAAGTAGTTACAGCTATCATAAGAAATAGTCTATCCCTTTCCCCTCAACTTAAGAAAGGATATTAAATCTCTAGGAGCTCTGTGTTCCAGTGTAAGATGAGCTGCAAAGTCATCTGTGACATGATTAGGATCCCCTCCAGGTAATGCTGCACATATTGGACAAATCTGAAACAACAAAGTGAGAAAAAACCAAACAACCAACTTTACACAAATCACAAAACACATAATTCAGAGTTGATCACTTGACATGGATTCTTATACTTTAAATATCGCATTCTAATCCTATATCTAAACAGCCACAGGTTTAAAACGGTAAATGTGTTCAAATACAGCTGTTAATTTTAGTATCTTTTTAAGACCCACTTTTCCTTGTAATTATGCTTTTAATAATACCATGGAAACTAAGTAGTAAAATTTTCAAATCCTATTTGCAATGTTTCAGCTTTCAAACTTGTCTTTATATGTCAATTCCAGCACAGAGAGTAGGTCTGGTTACACAGGATTACTGCTTGTACGTACCTGCATATGACATTATCAAGTTTATTTACTGCTCTTTGAATCCCCAAGCAACTTCTCATTCATCTCACCAGAGAAGTGTGGGAAGGAGAATGAAACCAGATGTGAATATTCATTAAAGTATCACCACTGAGACCACCCACTGAGGTAACATGCAAGTAGAGATTTGGCAGAGAAGAGAAACTCCTTATTTCTACCAAGTATTTTGGGAGATGGCATTATAGTTTTGTTTTTTCCTTAAGCCTACACACATTTAAAAAAAGTCTAGGAACACTTACTACCATAGCAACCTTCATTTATTACTTTTATTTTTCCTCCTAATGACTTTGCATCCACCTGAGAGAAGTGTGCCTTAAAAGTCCTTTGCAACAGTTTTGCAGGCCAGCCTTAAAGTTTGACAGATAACAGGTTAATAAGCCAGAAAGGAGAAACTTCCACACAGTATGTTAGGTCTTAACTACTCTTCCAGGGAGATTAACCTGGACTTTGCAACTGATAAGACTGTAAACTAGGGGGGAGACCCCTGACACCAGACTGGGAGAAGTGAGGGAATCAATAGAACCATACAAACCGATTAAGAGACATGCAGGGGGAAGGGAGAGCAGGAAGGAACAAAGGGGAGGGTAGACACAAAGGGGTATAAAGTGGGCTGGTCGCATGTAAAACAGAGCCGGTCAGTATGTTTGCCTGGCTGAGCCCTGAGCCTGATCACTGCAGTCTGTCCTGTCTTCTTATATCTTCTTATTAAATCTTAACAACCTCTGCATAATCTCTACCCCATGTGTATGTATGCTGCAAGGACTAAGTGCCAGCTACTAGTGAGACCTGTGTATGTGTGAATGAAATTTGGTGCCAGCTACTGGAGTCAGACTGGAGCTGTAGGCCTGTGGTGTCAGCTACTGGAACAAGTGAGGGTCCTAGCATCAGTAGTTGGAGGGGCCATAGCTCTCTAGACCTAGGACAGGTACTACAAACTTTGTGCCTGGAGTGCTAGCTACTAGGGGGGGCTGTCACAAGTGGATTTGGTGCCAGCTACTCCAGTCAGCTTCTACGCATCTTCTATGGTGTCAGCTACTGGACTGAGTGGGGTCTTAACATCAGCTACTGGAGCGAGTCGTGGTCTCTGCCTCCAGCCACTGGGGCGGGAATGGTGTGTGCCCCCCCCCCCCCCCCCAAACCAAAAAAACACAAACCACTAATTGGGGGGGGGGGGACGGGACGGGACGACACGATGACACCAGCGTGAGTGAGGGGCCCAGCACCGGTGGCTGGAACAGGACCACCAGTCACAGCCCTTGTGGTGCTTGGTGCCAGCTGCTGGGGGAAAGGGGGGTGGGGGGGGTGGGTGTCTGCATCTTCCCCAAACCTGGGGGGGGGTGTGTGTGTGTGTGTGTGTATTGGCTAGCAAACTTCAAGCTGGACTAGCTAATGAGTAGGAAGGAGCCTCGAGTCTAGGCAGGAGTATGAAGCAGGCAAGGGTCTGTGCTGGTATGCCCAGGGGGACTTGTGAATGTGGAGTGCCTGGGGGATGAGTGCATGCGTATTTGCTAGTGAGCATCAAGCTGGACTAGCTAGCAAGTTGGAGACCTGTGAAGCAGGTAAGAGTGCCTGGGAACCAGGCAGGGGTACTAGACAGACAAAGGGGGCCATGCCAGTACTCGAGGGATCACAGTGAACGTGTGTGTGCTTGTGAATCTAGAGAGTATAATGTGTGTACCTTCACTAGTGACCTTCTATCTCTACCAGCTGAAGAGGAAGAAGGGGACTTGGCTGCCTATACTTATGTTTTATGCAAGTCCTACATGTAGGTGCTGTTGTGTGGTGCGTCTGTGGTCATCTGTGTGACGGGCCATGTCAGTATCTTCTGTGTGTGTACGGGTCTCTGGAATATGTGCTCAGCTTCACTATTGGTTGAACCTGCAAACAGGAAAGTGGCAGCCGCATCCCTCAGCCTAGGCAGAGGCCCCAGGTCCCTGGGCTGGGCTTCAGCAGCTGAGCAGAAGGGAGCCCTGGGCTGGAGAAGGCAGCCACACTCTTAACATCCCTTAAAATTAACAGATCACCATATTACTTTGAATGAAATCCAGGAGATGATTAAAAAGCCTTAAGCCAGTTAGGCTCCAAACTTCACAGTTGACTCGACAGTTTCTAGATCTGTTCTCTTATTACCACCACCTCCCTATTTATACAAGTATACTGGTTTTGACTGGGATAGAGTTAAATTTCTTCATAGTAGCCCATATAGTGCTATGCTTTGGCTTTGTGACCAAAAGAGTGTTGATAACACACCAATGTTTTAGCTATTGCTGAACAGCTCTCACACAGCATCAAGACTTTTTTTGTCTCTCACACTGCTCCAACGGCAGATAGACTGGGGATGTAAAAGAAGTCAGGAGGGGACACAGCTGAGACAGCTGATCCCAACTTACCAAAGGGATATTCCACACCATATGCCATCATGCTCAGCAATAAAAGCCATGGGGAAGAAAGAAGGGGGGATATTCAGAGTTATGGTGTTTGTCTTCCTAAGTAACCATTACACGTGATGGAACCCTGCTTTCCTGGAGATGGCTGAACACCTGCCTGCCCATGGGAAGTAGTGAATGAATTCCTTGTTTTGCTTTGCTTGCGTAGGCAGCTTTTGCTTTCCCTATTAAACCGTCTTTATCTCAACCCATGAGTTTTTGCACTTTTACCCTTCTTATTCTCCCCCCCCCCCCCGCATCCCACTAGGGGCAGGGGGGAAGTGAGCAAGCAGCTGTGTGGTGCTTAGTTGCCAGCCAGGGTTAAACCACAACCAGTGTTTCTGGCACCCAACGTGGGACTCAAAGGGTATGAGATAATGACAGATTTGACCAGAGCATATTAGAGGGAACATGTAATTCTTATAGCTGTTTAACCGTTGCTGACCACGATATTAAACTAATATCAAGAACAGATAAGTTATCTGATCTGTGCCATGCTCCCTTTTTTGCTGTACATGTTAAAGACTTTTTGGCTTGAGAAGACACCAGAAGCTGCCCCCATGGCCGACAGAGCCAGTTCCAATCAGCTCCAAGACAGACCCGCCCCTGGCCCAAACTGAACCAATCAGTGATGGTGGTAGCACCTCTGTGATAACATGTTTAAGAAAGGGTAAAAAAAGCTGCACAGCAGCAGCTGTGAGAGGAGCGAGAGAAACAACCCTGCAGACACCAAGGTCAGTGAAGGAGGGGGAAGGGGTACTCCAGGCAGCAGAGCAGAGATTCCCCTGCAGCCTGTGGAGAAGACCATGGTGACACAGGTTGTCCCCCTGCAGCCCACGGAGCACCACGTCAGAGCAGATATCCACACTGCAGCCCTTGAAGGACCCCACGCCAGAGCAGGTGGATGTGCCCTGAAGGAAGCTGCAGCCCATGGAGAGGAGCCTGTGCAGGAGCAGATTTTCTGGCAGGAACTGTGACCCCGTGGAAAGGACCCACGCTGGCACAGTCTATTCCTGAAGAACTGCAGCCTGTGGGAAGGACCCATGTTGGAGCAGTTCATGAAGGACTGTATCCCATGGGAGGGACCCCACGCTGGAGCAGGGGAAGAGCATGAGGAGGAAGGAGCAGCATAGAAAAAGCGTTATGAACTGACCGCAACCCCTGTTCCCTGTCCCCCTGTGCTGCTCAGGGAGGGAAAAGGAGGTAGAAGAGTTGGGAGTGAAGTTGAGCCTTGGAAGAAGGGAGGGGTGGGGGGAAGGTGTTTTTAGATTTGTTCTTATTTCTCATTGTCCTACTCTGTTTAATTGGCAATAAATTAAACTAATTTCCCCAAGTCGAGTCTGTTTTGCCCGTGACGGCAATTGGTGAGTAGCATCCCTGTCCTTATCTCAACCCACGAGCCTTTCACCATATATTCTACCCATCCTGTTGCTGGGGAGGGAGATGAGATAGAGCAGCTTGGTGGGCACCTGGCAGCCAGCCAAGGTTGACCCACCCCACCTGGTCCTTTCACTTCAGTCTAGTTGCTGCCTTACTAAATACAGAATGAATCCGCTAAGTGTGATTGAGTAGCAGAAAACTGATGTCTTCACTCTGAAACTTGATTCAAAGATGATATCTGATGGCATTTCTTACAATTTTCAGAGCTGCAACCCTAAAAAACTTCTACCTGAATGCTGTGTTTTATTTGTTAATCACTCCACTCTACTGAAACCCAATAGGCAACAGTAACAATCATCATAATGCCAGCCACATCCATCTGCATTTGCCCTGTATTGCTGACCATTATCCTTGATCATTTAATGGAGAAATAATAATTACTGAAGTTTTAGTTCTAAAAATAAAGAAATATACATCAATAGTTCATATGTTCTTAGGCAAGACCAGGACACCTTTGAGTCTCAGAACAGGTTGACCAATTTTACCTCCTCTACTACTCCTTCACATAAGGCCCTTAGCAGGCTCTAAGGAAAGAGATTCTCCTTCCCCCACATAATTTCTCAAGAAGTGAAGAGAGCTTAGAGGTCAGAACAAACAAGTTCAAAATCACGAGTCCTTTCTCCACAACTTAAGATTTTAATAAATTTTCCTCAAGCATGCACATTTTTATAGGAATCTACAGCAAAAATAACTAGACAACAGTTCCCTGAATGTCTTTCTATAATCATACATTCCTCAGACATAAACAGTATTCACACACAAACATGAATATATCCCCCACTGCTGGAAAGATACCCAAACTTCTTGGTCAAGAATTTAACCTAGGATTTCAAACACACATAACTGTTGAATTAGTGAAGTGGGCTTTAAAAATAAATACAAAACATACCCCTGCACCATAAAGGAAAATCTAAAAACAGGGCTACAGACTTTTCTAAAAAGAAAATAGTCTGAACACTAAGCAGTGCAAGCATGTAGTTTCTCAACATTGTAATGAAGGCTGAGAACAAACCATTTCTAATAGTATCAAAAACCAAGTTATTTATTATTTTATTGTTTACGTAGCAAAGAAGTCACCTCACATTTTGGAAAAATTTCAGACCTTCTGGCACAAGCAACAGTAACATCTAGATATAAAAACTTGAGGAGATCAGAACACTTACTGACAAAAACAGAAGCAAAACAATTATTCCAGTAGTCTATTATATGGTATATAATTGCTCTGCAGCAATTACTACTGTTGAAATCATCAGGAAAGTCAAGTGGTAGGGGGTAAAGGGAAACAGCAAGGGCCACTTTTTATAAAGTCAATATATTTAAAAGCTATTTATTTTTACAAGGGTTTAACCCTCTCTGTAACACCAGGATTTAGTGGCCTGCGTATCAAGGAACCAAGGACTCAGCTGCATAACCTTGACTCAGACTGCTGAGAGCAAGCTGTGAGAAAGTCTGTAGAGAGGTAAAGGTGACATTATAGGCAGATGTAGGATCATTGAGTTGGGGACTGTTAGTAGCTCAAGGAGTCAAGAGGGAAAACACCAGCATGGTGTGTATGTATGGTACATACCTTCCTAATCAGTATTTAAATGAACACATACTTCAAGAAAAAAAAAAAAAGGACTAATTTCCTGGAAATTTTCATATACTTTCATTGTAATTGAAAAACAGTGCTGAATCGGCTTACCACCTCTGTTGATGTTTCTGCGTGTTCAGAAGCAACATGTTCTTGAAGAGATGTTTCCGTATAACCCATCTTTCCACAATAAGGACAAGTAAAGGACTGTGGCTGCTCTACAGAGAAAGCTTCTCCACCATAATACAAATCTGGAAAAAAGATGATGTTTTAGGAGGGGTTATTTTCAAGCAGCATAGCTCATTATTTTATTTATATAAACTCTTTATATATATACACCTACGTGCATGTAATCGCTGTCAAATTCATTCATTATTTAATCAAAATAAACATTTTAATTCTGCACAAAGTGCATATGCCAATATTCTAAAGTTGTTCAATGACTCAACTTCCAAAAGAATAGAGACACTACACAATTTTCACTAGCAAACAACATAATTTTCTAATATTCAGGAAGAGCAAAGTCTGATGGTGCTGCCAAACCATTACTTTTCCCCCATCCTTGTTTTTACCATAGGTGAGCTTGTACTACAGATAAGATCACTGTAGATGCACTGTGCTCTCACAGCCTTACTTGCAGCAAATCTATCATAACATCATGTTTAACAATAAGGGGAAATTTTAGCAAAATTTTAGCAGAAAAAATGAAGCAAGAGGAGTGAGATGTTACGTACCAGTTTCAATACTTCAGCACTTCTTGACTACCAAAGTAGCAGCCTCCCTTAAGCTGCTAATTTAGCAATTAACATGAGCCAAACCGATCATGAAAATTTAACAAACCATGCTAAATTCATACTAAATTGCATCACTCCAGGAAGAGTTTCCTTCACTGCTTATAGAGGAAGAGCACTAAGATGATGCTTAGGCTCAGAATGCTCTCTAAAGGGGACTTGATGGCATACTAAATTAGATTTCAAGCCTAAGGGTATTTGGAAACTATAGTGTTTCCTAAAGGAAATGGCTTTAGGACATCTGACAATCTCAATGGGAAAGAAAAAAGAACAAATTTTGCTTCATCAACCACAGAGCTAGGACATTCTGCTCTGGTTGCAAACCTCCTGGCACTCATTCAGAAATACACTAGCATTCCTCAGACAAAACCAGTATTTCAAGGAGATGATTCAGAACTAAATGTAACAATTTGTCCTTGTAGACCGAGGAGACACATTACTTTAATAAGGTACACAGAAGACAGAGGAATTTTAATAACACTTATTTTCATACAAGTACAACTTCATTTCAATATAATATACATAAACTAAAAATGCTGACATCGTACAAGTAATATGCTGATTTCACACTAATATTTGAACTAAAAAGTTGAAGACACTGAATGCTGACAAGCTTTTGCCCCCCCCCCCCCCCCCTTTTTTTTTTGAGGTGGTACTTTAACACTGATCAATACACTTCATTAATCAGAACAGTATTACCCTTAAAGCTACTGCATCTTCTGTTTTGCTTCACATTTTCTAGCTAAAAAGCTTCCTAAGCCCTCTGGCTAGGTACCCTGCCAAAAGCATAAAGAAACAATGCATACCTCTTTATATCTCCCCCTCCTTTGTAAATACTCAGATAAAGACGTATAATAATATAGCTACATCTTTCATAGACACTAACATTTTGTCAATCACCATTTTTTATCCTGTTTTACTGAATGGAGTGATCTAATCCCAACAAGTAGAATTTCTATTCACCTTATTTAGAACTCTCTAACAGAAACCTCCCTTTTCAATAAAAATGCAGCACAAGAGCTAGAGTAAAACGTAAGTTTGGCAGAGTCTGGAAAGAGCTGCCAATTGCTTCTATATAGCGCATCAATATTTCAACCTTTTTGAAATATCTCAGTCTAGCCACGTCCAGTAGCAAGAAACAGCACATTCTCCATTTTTCTTCATACAAATTCATCAGTTTCTCAGTGTTCAGCTACAGAGCTAAGTAGCGCTTGCTGGGCTAACTACTTGAGAATCAGAAACACTCTGCTGGGTCTGACAGACACCCCATGGCAGGGATTCAGTTAATTCATCCAGCAGTAGCTGGACATTCTGTTGTTGATACCACATACCAAAGCCATGAACACACACAGGTGATGATGCAGATTACAAAGGATTTGATGCCCAGTTGTCAAAACCTAACACTGCCAACACAGCTGTTGCTACTTGACTTAGCAAGACATGCAAGACTAAATGGATCATCTTTTAATAGTTTAAGACTGGTAAAGCCTCAAGCTGAATTCTAGTCAATCTATCCAGACCTCAGACTTGGCATTTTTAAGCTTAACTTCACGTAAGCAGCTCACGTTTTTGCAAAAGGTAGCTGGAGGGTTTTGATCTTGTACTCTATAAGCACCTGAGCTGAACTTATATTGTGTTACTTCTGTTTTAGTCCCCAGCGTAAGTTCTTAATACAATTTTCCAGGAAAATCGTATTACTTTCTTTGCCTAGTCTAACCCCTTGAAAATGGCAGGGATAGTGAGGAAACAACATGCTTCCACATAATACAAATCATAAAGCATCCTAACAGCTTAGAAATTAGAGTTTGTGGCTCACTGCCAGCAATTCTTTTTCAGGAACACCAAAACTAGGAAGTCTGTTCTGAACGTCTATGCTGTTCTAGCAAAAAGTATAATTTCTACAGAGACTACTAGATATGCACATCCCTATTCTTTAAATAGACCTATTGCAATGCTGTTCTGTCCTTTGCTATGACAGCATACCAATGTTTGTGCCCATTCAGCATTTTAAAGTTTATGTCTAACAAGCATCTTTTCCCAGCATCACTCTAGGAACTGAAGAACAATACAACTGTCACCGTTCAGAATTCCACCTTCCTCATTCAGAAGAAATACTAGATTGTGCATTGACTTACAGAAGAAGTGAGCCAACTAGGCTCATAAACACAAACACGGGTGAAGCTGGAAGTCACTAGTGCTTCTTATTCATTCCCAACAGTCTCACATGAGTTCCTACACTGGTCCAAGTCTCTGGAAATTCAAGGCCGTGACTAAAGTTCCTCCAGGAACTTCTTGTTAATATATATTTCACAGCATTTTAAGGCTCCTAAGCACTATAATAATTGACCAGGTGTGGCAGGTTGATCTAGGCTGGCCGCCAAGTGCCCACCAAACCACTCTCACTCTCCCCCTCTTCAACAGGACATGGGGAAGAAATAAGATGGAAAAGCTCGTGGGTTGAGATAAAGGCAGGGAGATTGCTTACCAGTTATTGTCATGGGCGAAACAGACTTACTTGGGGAAAATTAACTTAATTTATTGCCAATTAAAAATAGAGTAGGATGATAAGGAACAGAGGCAAAACTAAAAACACATTCCCCCCTACCCTCCTCTTCTTCCCAGGCTCCACTTCACTCATGATTCTTGTACCTCCTTCCCCCCGAGCGGCGCAGGGGAATGGGGGACTGCAGTCAGTTCATAACACTTCATCTCCTCACGCTCTTCCCCTGCTCCAGTGTGGGGTCCCCTCCCACAGGATTCAGTCCTTCACAAACTGCTCCAACGTGGGTCCTTTTCCACAGTCCTTCAGGAACAGACTGCTCCAGCATGGGTCCCCCATAGGCCACAGATCCTGCCAGAAAAACCTGCTCCTACATAGGCTCTTCTCCACAGGCCACAGTTCCTGCCTGTTCCTCTGGTGCGTGGTCCTCCACAGGCTGCAGTGTGGTCCTCCACAGGCTGCAGGGGAATCTCTGCTCCAGCACCTTGGAGTACCTCATCCCCCTCCTTCTTCACCAACCTTGGTATCTGCAGGGTTGTTTCTCTCACATTTTTCTCACTCTTCTCTCACAGCTGCTGCACAGTGTTCTTTACCCTTTCTTAAATATGTTATCACAGAGGCACCACCGACACTGCTGATTGGCTCAGCTTTGGCCAGTGGTGGGTCTGTCTTGGAGCCAGCTGGAACTGACTATCCTACATGGAGGCAGCTTCTGATGTCTTGTCACAGAAACCACCCCTGCAGCCCCCCCCACCCCGCTACCAAATCCTGGTGTATTGGGTTTACATAGCAAGTATTCTTACAGAGTTATACAACTGCACACTAATTTCATTAGATGTCCAAGCTATCTCTGACACCTACGAGAATCTCCTTGGTTCGTTGCCCCATCACAAACCAGAACTTGAACAAGGTTTCAAGCACAGATTACCAGTACAGTGTCCACAGGTTTCTATATAGAGACAGTGCTGCCTACTGGGTAGCATGCTGAATGGAACTAGAGATACTTAGATCCTTCCCTTAGGTCCATCTTCATCATCAACTACAGATGGATCTTGAACAAATCATTCCTATGACACATCTTCCCCTCCCCCCCAATCTTTAAAGAGGGGGGGATACTGACCTCCTCTGAAATTTCAGTTTTGCAATTAAAAAAAAAAATTTAGTCCCCTGCCTCCTCTTTACCACAAAATAAAGTGTTCACCATCTTGCCTACTGTCCACTCCCCAACTCCATCAACTATTAACAACCACAATGAGTTTATTCCCATTAAAACAGTCTTCACACATGCACAACCTTGCATCTTTTATTCAAATCTGACTGCAAGCAATAATTCTGAGTTTTGTCAATGGAAAGGTATTCTAGTAATCACACATCTACCTTCATTAACAGTCTTCCATTCTGTTTTTACTTCAGGTGTTTTCCTCCCAGTGTTCTTTATTCTTATGTTTCCCACTCATACTTCCGTAGACAACAAATGACATCTCCGTCCAGTTCATCTTTTTTCATTTAGTTTTATACTACTGTTTCCCTTCAGAATGTTTTCTTTTAATCTTTTTGTACATATTTGCTTCATGATTTTTAGTTTCACTAGAACAGCTAACCTGACAACTCTGAAACAAGTTTAGACTAACTCCAGCATTAATTATATTTTTTCCTTATCTACTAAATTCCTCTAAGTCACATGATCTCCTTATTTATAAAATGCCCTTTAAAAAGTTACTACACTTTCTCTAGGCATCTGGTTTTTAACCACACCATACATACTCTTTCTTACCTTACATTCCATACAGGATTGTAATACAAGGCATAAATATTTTCAGAATGACGTCATAAACCTTCCTAAAGCCTAAGCAGAAAGACATTTATAAACATTCTTTATTTTACTCTGCTGCATAAATCAACAAGGTGAGTTGTACTTTGGTGTTCTCTGCCATTAGCCCTTGTTGCAGTTCAGAATACAGTGACATGCTTTCCTCTCATGCTGTTCCACATTTAATAAAACAAAAAGTCTTGTTGAAGGACCGAGCTTCAGCATTTTCTTCTCCTCTTACTAACATTAAATCCAGAAAAACTATATCCACCGCCTTCCCTTCATCCACTAGGCAGGTGACCCTATCATAGAAGGATATCAAATTAGTTAGACAGGGCTTTCCCTTTGTGAACCCATGTTGACTGTGCCCGAGGATTGCATTGTTCTTTAAATGCCTTTCAGTAGCACCCAGTATGACCTTCTCCATAATTTTTCCAGGTACTGAGGTTAGACTAACAGGTCTGTAGTTTCCTGGGTCTTCCCTCACGCCCTTCTTGTAGATTGGAATAACGTTGGCTAGCTTCCAGTCAGCAGGGACCTCCCCCGACTCCCAAGACCTTTGGTAGATGATCGAGAGGGGTCCTGCTGTAACATCCGCTAGCTCCTTCAGTACTCTGGGATGAATCCCATCAGGCCCCATGGACTTGTGAACATTCAGCTGATACAACTGGTCCCTTACAATTTCAGTGTCCACAAATGGAAAGTCACTGTTCCCACACTCGTGATTCTCCGACTCAGGCGACCGGGCAGACCAAAGTCTATCAGTATTATTAAAGACTGAGGCAAAAAAAGCATTGAATGCCTCTGCTTTTTCTTCATCCCTATTAGTCAGGTGACCATCTTCAACAACTATCGGTCCAATGTTTTCTTTAGGCCTCCTCTTGGTAATAACACACATAAAAAAAAAGCCTTTCTTGTTGTCTGAAACAACACTGGCAAGTTTCAACTCTAATCAAGCTTTGGCCTTTCATGTTTTCTTCCTGCATATACGAACGACAGCTCTGTAATCTTCCTGCAAAGCCTGACCTCGCTTCCAGAGATTGTACAATTTCTTTTTCCTCTTGAGCTCCACAAGGAGTTCCCTCTTCAGCCAAGCTCATCTTCTGCCCCGCTTGCTTGACTTTCGACACAAGGTGATTGCCTGCTCCTGTGCTTCTAAAAGGTGCTTCTTAAAGACTGACCAGCACTCGTGGACTCCTAAGCCCTCAAAAGCAGATTCCCAGGGGACTCTGCTAAATAGCTCCCTGAATAGCTTAAAGTTTGCTCTCCTGAAGTCCAGGGTAGCAACTCTGCCGACCTTTTTTAAAATATTTAGTGTAATGAGAAACTCAACCATTTCGTGATCTCTGTGGCCAAGACAGCCACCTACCATCACATCCCCCACAAGTCCTTCTCTATTCACAAATAGCAAGTCTAGGAGGGCATCTTTCCTAGTTGGCTCACTGAGTACTTGCGACAAGAAGTTCTCTCCCATAAACTTCAAAAATTTCCAAGACCTGCTCGTCACAGCAGTATGGTATTCCCAGCTGATGTCTGGGAAGTTGAAATCTCCCATAAGGACAAGGGCTACCGATCCAGAGATTTCTCCTAATTGCCTATAGGATAACTCATCGGTGCTTACATCCTGGCTGGGTGATCGGCAGTAGACACCCACTACATCATCTCCTTTGTTTTCCATCCCCCTAATCCTCACCTAGAGGCTCTCAACCACATCACTGCTAACTGTAAGGGCTGTACAGTCAAGCCTCTCCCTTACATATAGTGTGACACCTCCACCTCGCCTGCCCTGCCTATCCTTCCTGAACAACCTGCAGCCCTCCATTTGTGGGACTTATTCCACCAAGTCTCACTAATACCAGTAACATCATAGCTCTGGGAGCTGACCAATGCTTCCAGTTCATCTTGTTTGTTTCTCATACTGCGTGCGTTGGTGTACATTTCAGATACACTCCTGAGCCCTTTGTGTTCCCAGGAGCAGCGTAAATGTTCCCACTAGCAATGCCACCCTCAGGCGATGCTGTGCCAACCCTTGGCTTACCAACAGGACTGCAGTAGGTACGCCCTTCCCCCATCAATTCTAGTTTAAAGCTCTCTCAATCAGCCCCACCAGCTTATGCCCAAAGATGCATTTTCCCCATCGGGACAGGTGGATCCCGTCAGGCCCCAGCATACCTTGTCTCTTGAAGGCTCTTCCATGGTTTAAAAACACGAAGTTTTGGCAGAGGCACCAGTCCTGGAGCCAGGTATTGATATCCTGGGCTCGCCTGTTTCTTCCAAAGTCCCCCCCCATTACTGGAAGGATTGAGGAAAACACTACCTGTGCTCCCAAATTTGTTAGCATTCTTCCCAGGGCTCTGAAGTCTCTTTTGATTGACCTCAGACTTTTTGTTGCAACATCATTTATACCCACATGAAAGAGCAGGAATGGATAGTAGTCTGAAGGTTGAACTAGGCTCTTCAGTCTTGTAGTGATGTCCCTAATTCGGGCCCCAGGGAGGCAGCAAACTTCCCTGAAAAGAGGGTCTGGTCTGCAAACAGGTGCTTCTGTTCTGCACAGGAGGGAATCACCAATAACCATAACTTGCTGTTGTTTCTTCTCGGCGCTGGTCTTAATGCAGATTTTGTTGCAAGGGGTTGGTCTCTCTGACCTTGGCAAGACTGCTTGCATAGGTTCCTCCTCTATCTCATTATGCGCTTCATCTACCGTACCCAGGGCCTCGTATCTGTTCTGTAAGGGTATCTTAGAGGGTAAGGAGGGGTTTCTCTTACCGCTTTGTGCTGTAACCTTCTTCCACCCCTCCTTATCCCTTGTGACACTGCCTTCCTCCTGGCACAAAGCAGATCCAGAACCTGCCTCCATAGTGGCCATGCTGAGTTGGCTTCTATGCATCACAGATGGCAGAGTATGGCTCCACTGATCAATCTCCCCCTCAGACTCTTGAATATTCCTCAGTCTGCTCACCTCCTCCTGCAGCTCAGCCACCAAGCAGAGCAGTTCATCAGTCTGGTCACACCTCCCACAGTCTTGCTTGCAATCACTTTCCACCTCTAGGAATATCCCTTCACACATCCCACAGCCGGAAACCTGGGTGGTCGCATGCTTGAACAGGAGCTCTGTCCGTGTGGCTGCATTGATTCTACCAGGTGCTAGAAGCTCAGAAGCAGAGGACACTGCTTTTTGCCAGGTGGTCACCATGCTGCCACACACCTGCCTGCTGGGAATATATATGCTTGTCCATTGCAATCAGCTGGGCTGATTGTTTTTGCCTGCTTAAATCTCCCACACTGCCAGGCACAGGCTCCACCCCTTGCTGTCTCTTCCAATCAGTGGGTCTGGGGTCAGTTGCTTGTGGAATGCCCCCTGTTCAGACAAGCCTCTACTTGTCCATGTGTATCCCTCATGGGGTTTATAAATTATAAGAGTAACACACCCTAATCCAAAGGTGTGTTTACTTAGAGGCTTTCAAAGAAAAATATTGAGGTTTCCAAGAAACAAAGTGTTTTCTAGATGCACAGAACACTCACAAGATTGGTTGGAAGGACTTTTAAAAAGTTAAATGACTTGCAATAAGTTTTCCCATTGTATTACATTCAAACTTTTAGCATTGAATCATATGTTAACTTATGGCTCCACAGCAAGCATACATCAGTCCTCTTTTCCCTATGAATCATGTACACTTAATGCTTATGACGATGCTGCTGTTTAACCCTATATGTTATATACAAGAATAACTGTCATCAGGGACAAATAAGTTTGAACCATGTATCTCAAATAGTGACCAGAACACTGAATTAATATATATTGTTACACAAATATTTTTACCTCATGAATAAGGAAAAGCAAAAATGTAAAGCCCAAGAAGAAATATCTAGAAACTTAAATGATATATACATTTTCAAAAATATATTTGTATATTTAAAATTGTCTTTCCAAACTCTGGATTCTCAGAGCATAGATTTCAAAGTCATTACAAGGCAGGCTTAGGGTAAGCAGCTACTTAAGAATTACACATGAATGAGAGACTTCTCTGCTCAAAGAGAGCTCTGAGAAAGAAGCTGTATATTGGTATATTCAGCTGTTCTGAGCTTTAAATGCATATAAGAAGTAGCATAATGTGTATATTCAATACTTTTTTTTAATCAATAAGGTAAAAAAAGACTAAGAGAGCTGAAAAACTTCAAGAACAATATAGTTTGAATCACTACAAACAGTTTTTACTAAAACATTAGCCTTGTGGGCTTAAAACAGTTATAAAAAGAAATAAGCATCCAATGTCAACAACGTCTTAATGCAAAGATTTGCTATGGAAGTATCTCCTGAATTACAACACTGGTGTTATAAATACGATGTGATAGAAACGACTCAGGGAAGAGAAAACAGCAACTAAGAGGACTACTTCCTAGCCCTTGCCACTAGTCTTCCACATTCAGTACAGCTTACCACCCCTGCTGCATTAACATCCCCTGATGTAACTAGAAAACAACATTTTCCTCAAACTCTCACCACTATTTCTCTTCTTCACCATGGTACTTTCTGGTACAACATATTGGGGGAAGGGAGGGTGGGTGCATGTAGTTTTGTTGCACCTTTTGAATTGGAAGTTAATTTAGGAGTAATCCTTTTAATCAGATATATATCTAATAGTCTGATAATTTGCTGTGGGCCAAAACACTTAATCCAAAAGAGTAAAGCAAATTTCATATGCTAGAACCAAAGAGAAAGCAAGCTTTTTATCACAGAGATAGGAACTTGCTATAATTTTCAGCATGCTATTTGGGGAAAAAAGTTCCTTAGTAGTGAAACAAAAATACAAGTTTTTAACTACTACAAACAGCTCTAATATGAATTAAATTATTACTTACCAAAATCTACTCTTGTTAGTATGCACTGCATTGGATGGTCAGTTGTATGCCTCGTTGTTGTTGCACCACTTTCATAACAAGTTGCACACAAATCGTAATCATAGCAAATTAAACACTTGTATCTGCGACCTCGAAAATTTCCTTTTAAACATGCATCACAGCTGACACCTGTGAACAAAGAAAATTGCTTGAAAACAACAATAATTTCACATTGTTTTAATGATACAGATTTGTTGCTATTGCTCCCCAACAACAAAAGGAATTCAGCCGAGAAGCTTTTATGCAGCTGATGCACAATAAGACTCAATTTTAAGCATATTTATATCTTTAAAAAGGCAATAATCATCCAAAGTGAAAGTCAAACTCAAAATAAAAACCAGTCAAGCACCCAAAACAATAATTGGTTAGGCTATAAATTCTTTTTAATCACTTTTTTCCCCTGCTCAGAAGCTTGGTTCAAAACACTCTTAAGGTTAAGTAGTACAGTGGTTGATCTGAAAGTTTTGTGAAAACAAGCAAACAAAGAAAAAGCCCACAGCAGACCATCCCACAAGCCACACAAACACACACACCACCACCTGTCCTGGTTTCGGCTGGGATAGAGTTAATTTCCTTCCTAGTAGCTGGTACAGTGCTGTGTTTTGGATTTAGGGTGAGAACAATGTTGATAACACACCGATGTTTTAGTTGTTGCTAGGCAGTGCTTACAGTAGCCAAGGACTTTTCAGCTTCCCATGCTCTACCAACTGAGAAGGCTGGAGGTGCACAAGAAGCTGGGAGGGGGCACAGCCAGGACAGCTGACCCAAACTGGCCAAAGGGACATTCCATACCATGTGACATCATGCTCAGTACATAAACTGGGGGGAGTTGGCCAGGGGGTGGTGACCACTGCTCGGGGACTGGCTGGGCATCGTTTGGCAGGTGGTGAGCAATTGCATTGTGCATCACTTGTTTTGTGTATTCTTTTACCATTATTATTTTCCCTTTCTTTTCTGTCCTATTAAACTGTCTTTATCTCAACCCACGAATTTTACTTTTTTTTTTCCCCCCTATTCTCTCCCCCATCCCACTGGAGGTGTGGGGGGAGTGAGCGAACGGCTGTGTGGGGTTTAGCTGCCTGCCGGGTTAAACCACAACACCACCACATAACACCATCCCTCCCTGGCTTTTATGTTTATTTTTCTACTTTCTAATAGTTCAATTCTGAAGAATGCCACAACCATTTTTCACAACGTATACGTATCTGGGAGCAGAAATTTGGGTCTCCTATTTTGAAGTACAGAAGAACTTTGAATACATCTTAATTTTATATTGAATGAGCTCTTCAGCTTCTTCCTTTTGGAAGTTCAATCTTTGCACTGTAAATCAGTCACACTGCCTGCGTCAGAAAAAGGCTTCATTATCTTCTAAAAGTTTTTGCAATTTTCTCTGTGTCATTTCAGCTCTCTGCTGTTAATTTAGATAAGGGCAAAGGAAGCTTCATCATCTTTTCACCTGTCAAGGCCCATGAAAACTTTTCACTTGCAGTAGTAAATTAAGGGCCTTCATGAAAATAACTAGTGTGTACAAAACATGCGATATTTTGATCGAAGTCCTCTTTCAGGATCAATTTAAACAAGCTTTTCATACTTCAGTGCAAATGCAGAAAACATTATAGAAACAGTGTTATTGGAAGAAAGCACTGACATTGACTCCAAGAAGATTAGTAGAGGAAGATCCACCAGGGGGGAGTGAGCGAGGGGCTGTGTGGCGCTTAGTTGCTGGCTGGGGTTAAACCACGACACTTTCATATCCTTTAATGTAACAGGAGAGGAAAGTATCAAGAAAAAAAGCCTCATAAGTTCAGCTCTGTTCTTTTTAACCCATACATTGCGTTAATTAGAATTTTAGAAGTTTGCCTCTCTGCCCCTTAAAAAAAACCCAACACTGAAAGGTAACAGAATGCCAAATTGAACTGGATGCATCCATATTAATCTCAGGTTTTGAGGAAACACACACACTCAGGAAGGGTTCCATTATAAGCAGGGAACAAAAAGAGCAAACGAATAAACAAGCTGTGAAAAGAATTCAGATTCTTTACGAAGTTCTGATTTACATGATGTGTTAGTGACTTTTTAAAAGCTTTTAAAATTAATTCCTATTCAATGAAAACTGTTCTCCTGCATCTTCTCCAGAATGACCTTATGGAAATGACCACAGAAGAGAAATAATCTAGTTTATTTTTAAATAAAGTTTTTGATGCATTTTACCTTAGAGAATAGCAAGGAGACTTTTTCAGTTTTTCTACTGTCAATTATCAATACACAAATACAGATGTAGACTGATAAACAGGCCCAAATAATGACATTTATACTAACGTACCCTCTCCTCACAAACAGAATAACTGGGGCTACCAAGTCTAGTTAAAAAAACTTGTTGCTCATGGACGAAAACGTGCTTGCTTTTTAATGCAACAGTATTCCACTAGAGGGTAGCATTGAGCTTAAGATTTTTTTACTCATACTTTTTATTGATCAAACCTCACCCCTAAAGGCATCTTCAACGGTATTCCCTTCTCGGTAATATCAATCAATTTCTACAGGTAAGCATTTTGAATTTATGGACGAATCAAGAGATGCATAACAGTCCCATGAATTAAAAAAAAAAAAAAAAAGGATGTTTTCCTTTAACACATTGGACTCACTATTCTGGTATGTCAAATTAACCACATTTTTCACCTCTGTCATGGCTGAAAATTTCAGAGAAGAATTTATCACACAAGCATTTTATATGCAACATGCTTAATACTAATATATTAAAAATATGTATAGTTCCATATTTATTCTCATCTTCCCAATCAAATATCATTTATTCTTATGCTATAAAATTTGGTTAATTTCTAATAAAAATAAACAGAAAAAAGGAGCTAAGTATTTATCAGATTAAGATGAACATCTGATCTAACATCAAGAAAAGGAGAATAGTGCTGAATAATATTAGGGTTCAAATACCACCTTGCACTGGGATTAATTTTTAAAACTACAAAAAAAACTCAGGTGTGAAATCTAATAAGATAACCTGAACATCCAAAATGAAAAAATGAGTAGCCTTGAATAAGTGGAAATAACGACTTGTTTTCTCTCTGAACAGTAAAAGACTTTTCTATTTGACTTCTCCAAATACTATGGACAATCAAGATAATATTAGGAGCAGGTAAAAATAACATTGGAAATTTCATATTCAGCTCACACAGGATACGCAAGACTTCAGGCTTATCAAAAGACCTCAGAAATAGCATTTCGAGAACATCAGTCCGAGATAAAATTTTAAATAACTTGCTTCCTTTGTCAGTCTTATCCAAGACTGGCTCTATCCTGTTTCAGTATTTCACAGGAAAAGCACAGAAATATTGAATTCCACTTAACTACTAGACAAAATAGGAACAACACTTCAATGTAAATATAAAACAATTAAAAAGAGAACATGCCCATTGTAAACAAAGAAGCACTCTTTACTTGAAGACATTAAGCCACAATTACTTCCTACTCAGAACGTATACCCAAGAAAGATAACCGATTTTAATTAGAATAAGTAACAGTTGCAAAGTAGAGAGCAATAACTCATCCCTTCACAATCAAATTGAAAGACGTGGTCTATGGTTGCTGAGACGATCAGCTCCGGTGCCGGCACGATCGGCAGCGGAGCGCTCTAACGCGGTATACAAGGGGGTTTCCTGAACCAGGGAAACCTTAGGGGAGCCGAGAGAGCCGCCAGGAGCCCGCGGCTCACGTGACAGTGGCTGACGCGACCTGGGCGAGGCCAGGAGCAACGGCAGCTAAGCCCCCACACGTATAAAGGGAGCGCTAGCGAGCAGCGCGGGCAAACAGGGCACGGCACGACAGTTTGCGCAGAAGGGTGCTGTGACTCTGCCGGCCCGACCAGGGAGCAATGGTATCCACCCGGCAGAAGGCCATGGCCTCTCTAAACTCTGCACCCGTCGCAACTGACACAGCTTCCCAGACAGAGCTCCAATGGGAACACGCTGGTGTCAGGCTTATGCCAGTATCAGGCAGCAATAGTAAGTACACCTGTGGGAGGTGCACCCAGGTAGAGGCAGAGCTCTGGGAGGTGAGTAGGTTGAGGAGTATCAGGGAGTCTGAGAGGGAGATTGACTACTGGAATCGCACCTTACTTTCCCTGGGACAGGCCTGTCAGGCAGACAGGACACATGATACAGAAAATTCCCTATCCTCTCTCCGCCCAGCAGAACGCAGTGACTTAAGGGATAGGAGGGAATGGTGACAAGTTCCTGCCCAGTGCAGCAGGCGTGTCTCCTCTGTGACTACCTCACCTTCCCAGGTGCCCTTGCATAATAGGTATGAGGCTCTGCAAGTAGAACCAAACAATGACGAAGGACGATGGTTCATCTAGCTTGGAGGTGTCACCAAGGTCAAGTCGGCCTATGCACTGTGTCAAAACCACTTCCATAAAGAAAAAAAGACAAGTTATTGTCATAGGAGACTCTCTACTGAGGGGAACAGAAGGTCCAATTTCTTAGGGAAGTCTGCTGCCTCACTGGGGCCCAGGTTAAAGATGTGACAAGAAGACTTCCTACCCTGGTACGGCCCTCGGATTATTATCCATTATTGCTTTTTCATGTAGGCAGCGATGAAGTTGCAACAAGAAGTCCAAGGGCAATCAAGAGAGACTTCAGGGCCTTGTGACAACTGGTTAAGGGATCAGGAGCACAAGTAGTGTTCTCCTCTATCCTTCCAGTTGCAGGGAAGGATGAGGGAAGAAACAGGAAGACCCAGCTGATCAATAACTGGCTCAAAGACTGGTGTCACCAGCAAAATTTTGGGGTTTTTGATCATGGGTCAGTCTACATGACACCAGGACTGCTGGCGACAGATGGGGTACGCCTGTCTCAAAGGGGGAAAAGGATCTTTGCACAGGAGTTAGCAGGGCTCATAGAAAGAGCTTTAAACCAGATTTGAAGGGGGAAAGGGACAAAACCAGGCTTGCTAGAGATCAGCCTGAGGGCAGCATGCCAATGTTTGTGGGACAGTGTGCTAGCAAGGTCCTTCAGTCTGCTCCACGATGTGCTGAGTACACTGGAGCACATTTGAAATGTGCCTGTACTAATGCACGCAGCACCCTAGCCATCTCAGTGGGGGTAGGGGATGGAGATCCACACAACAGCAAAGACCCAACAGTTATTGATATGTTAGAAACCACGAAAACACCTGAGAACAGTCACATAGGAATTAGGGCTTCTCCCCCAAAAAAGGTGCCAGGATCAATAGCCCAACTGAAGTGCATCTACACCAATGCACACAGCATGGGCAACAAACAGGAGGAGCTGGAAGCCATTGTGCAGCTGGAAAACTATGATATAGTTGCCATCACGGAAACATGGTGGGATGACTCACACAACTGGAGTGCTGCAATGGATGGCTATAAATTCATCAGAAGGGACAGGCAAGGAAGGACAGGTAGTGGGGTAGCCCTGTATGTTAGGGTGCGTTTTGACTATCTAGAGCTTGACGATGGTGATGAAAGGGTTGAGTGTTTATGGGTAAGAATCAGGGGAAAGGCCAACAAGGCAGATATGGTGGAAGTCTGTTACAGACCACCCAACCAGGATGAAGAGGCAGGCGAAATATTCTATAAGCAGCTGAGGCTAGTGAACGTGAGACTTCTCCTTGTTCTCACGGGAAACTTCAACTTACCAGATGTCTGCTGGAAATACAGTACAGCAGAAACAGTCTAGGAGGTTCCTGGAGTGTGTGGAAGACAACTTCCTGACACAGCTGGTGAGTGATCCAACTAGGGAAGGCGCCCCGCTGGACCGGTTGTTTGTGAACAGAGAAGGACTTGTGGGTGATGTGGTGGCTGGAGGCCGTCTTGGGCACAGTGATCACAAAATGATAGAGTTTTCGATTCTTGGAGAAGTAAGGAGGGGGGGTCAGCAGAACTGCTCCCTTGGACTTCTGGAGGGCAGACTTTGGCCTGTTTAGGGGCCTGGTTGAGAGAGTCCCTTGGGAGGCAGTCCTGAAGGGCAAAGGAGTCCAGGAAGGCTGGACATTCTTCAAGAAGGAAGTCTTAAAGGCGCAGGAGCAGGCCGTCCCCATGTGCCGAAAGCCGAGCCAGCGGGGAAGACCACCGGCCTGGCTGAACAGAGAGCTCTGGCTGGAACTCATGAAAAAAAAAAAAAAGGGAGTTTATGACCTTTAGAAGAAGGGGCAAGCAACTCAGGAGGACTACAAGGATGTTGTGAGGTTATGCAGGGAGAAAATTAGAAGGGCCAAAGCCCAACTAGAACTTAATCTGGCTAATGCCGTAAAAGACAATAAAAAGCGTTTCTCTAAATACATTAGCAACAAAAGGAGGGCTAAGGAGAATCTCCATCCTTTCTTGGATGTGGGGGGAAACATAGCGACAAAGGATGAGGAAAAGGCTGAGGTACTTAATGCCTTCTTTGCCTCAGTCTTTAACAGTAAGACCAGTGGTTCTCGGGGTACCCAGCCCCCTGAGCTGGAAGACAGGGATGGGGAGCAGAATGAAGCCCCCATAATCCAAGGGGAAATGGTTAGCGACCTGCTACACCACTTAGACACACACAAGTCTATGGGGCCAGATGGGATCCACCCAAGGGTACTGAGGAAGCTGGCGGAAGTGCTCACCAAGCCACTTTCAATCCTTTATCAGCAGTCCTGGCTAACCGGGGAGGTCCCAGTTGACTGGAGGTTAGCAAATGTGACGCCCATCTACAAGAAGGGCTGGAAGGAGGATCCGGGAAACTACAGGCCTGTCAGCCTGACCTCGGTGCTGGGGAAGGTTATGGAGCAGATCATCTTGAGTGCCATCACACAGCACGTACAGGACAACCAGGTGATCAGGCCCAGTCAGCATGGGTTTATGAAAGGCAGGTCCTGCTTGACTAACTTGATCTCCTTCTATGACAAGGTGACCCCGCCTGGTGGATGAGGGAAAGGCTGTGGATGGTGTTTACCTGGACTTTAGTAAAGCCTTTGACACCGTTTCCCACAGCATTCTCCTCGAGAAGCTGGCTGCTCATGGCTTGGACGGGTGTACTGTTCGCTGTGTCAAAAACTGGATGGCTGGCCGGGCCCAGAGAGTTGTGGTGAATGGAGTTCAATCCAGTTGGCAGCCGGTCACGAGCGGTGTTCCCCAGGGCTCAGTTTTGGGGCCATCTTTATCAATGATCTGGACGAGGGGATCGAGTGCACCCTCAGTAAGTTTGCAGACGACACCAAGTTGGGCGGGAGCGTTGATCTGCTCGAGGGTAGGAAGGCTCTGCAGAGGGACCTGGACAGGCTGGATCGATGGGCTGAGGCCAACCGTATGAGATTCAACAAGGCCAAGTGCCGGGTCCTGCACTTGGGTCACAACAACCCCATGCAACGTGATAGGCTTGGAGAAGAGTGGCTGGAAAGCTGCCTGGCGGAAAAAGACCTGGGGGTGCTGGTTGACAGCTGGCTGAATATGAGCCAGCAGTGTACCCAGGTGGCCAAGAAGGCCAATGGCATCCTGGCCTGTATCAGAAACAGTGTGGCCAGCAGGAGGAGGGAAGTGATCGTGCCCCTGTACTCGGCACTGGTGAGGCCGCACCTCGACTACTGCGTTCAGTTTTGGGCCCTTCACTACAAGAAGGACGTCGAGGTGCTGGAGCGTGTCCAGAGAAGGGCAACGAGGCTGGTGAAGGGTCTAGAGCACAAGTCTTATGAGGAGCGGCTGAGGGAACTGGGGTTGTTTAGCCTGGAGAAAAGGAGGCTCAGGGGAGACCTCATCGTGCTCTACAACTACCTGAAAGGAGGTTGTAGCGAGGTGGGTGTCGGTCTCTTCTCCCAAGTAACACGTGATAGGATGAGAGGAAATGGCCTGAAGTTGCGCCAGGGGAGGTTTAGATTGGATATTAGGAAAAATGTCTTCACCAAAAGGGTTGTCAGGCACTGGAACAGGCTGCCCAGGGAAGTGGTTGAGTCATTATCCCTGGAGGTATTTAAAAGACGTGTAGACGTGGTGCTTAGGGAAATGGTTTAGTGGTGGACTTGGCAGTGTTAGGTTTACAGTTGGAATCGATCTTAAAGGTCTTTTCCAACCCAAATGATTCTATGATTCTATTTCAATTGGCATGACAAAGCAACCATGTGAAGGATATTTTCAAACCACATGAAAGATGTCTCGAAGGTGAATTGTCATCTGAAGTGAAAAGCTCAAAATCTAAGCTGCCAAAACTATAAAGCAGTGCAAACTTCACTCATCAATAGACTAATTCAGGACTAGAACTTAGTAGCTAGTTTTCTTATGAAGAATGCATGGTCAAGGGGAATCGTACAGTGAAACTGATATATTCAGTTGTCTCTTGCTCTCTGCCTCAAACATTATGAAGCATTGCACATTTAGCAATATTTTGGGATGCATATTTAACTTTTAGAAAAACCAAAGGGAGAAAAGATTATCCCCTAATCACTATAAATCCTACTTAAAATGGACATGAAATCTGCATCTGAGGTATTCAAGTAGAAAATGTTCCTGGCTAAGAAAGCTCAATGAGGACAGCAAGATTTAGCTGTGGATACAGAACAGTATCTCAAGGTTAGAAAAACAATTTAGACTAAACCCCTTTAGTTTTAGCAGGACACTGAAGCAATGTGATGTTTGTGGGTAGTTCCATTAATGTAACATTCCAGTTAAGTGTTCAAGAACTAGCCTTCTGGCCTGTAACTTGGTTACAGTCCTTCCTTCATTAATATACAAATTAAGGATTAGCAAATCCTTTTGGTATCCTATGTACATACAAAACTAGCCTAACAATGATCTCTTCTCCAGAAGAAAATTGCCAGTTATCTAATCTTTTCTTCCTAACTTAGAGTGCTAAGTAGGTTGATCCTTCTCAAAGACTAACAGAATTACATGCAAGAATACCACTGAATTTCAACATGCAACATCATCCTACAGCAGCATGGAAAAAGAAGCAACCAGACTAAAGTGTTTCCAAAATCAATTGGTAGGACAGGCTGCAGCCAAAGGCAAGGTAGATTTGTAGTTTAATAGAAAGGAGGAAGAAAACCAGGCCTACATTAAGTCAGAACGGCAGAAGAGTTGTTATTCTCCAAATGAGACTCTTCCTCTCTCCCCCAACCTGGAGTAGAAGCAGATCCCCAGATTTTGTTCTCTCTCTATTATCAACAAGCTTGGAGTCCACTGCTACAGCATCTGATACTCATCTGACCCTATTCTAAAGATATGAGCACCATCCAGTACTGCCGAGCCAGTGAGTTTCAGCTCTGCTCATAACACACATGGGTATAAACACAATGTTAAAAGGAGTTGTTTCACTTTGCTTTCACACCCCAGATTCCCAAAGTTACACATAAAAAGTGCAATTCATCTAGAAAGCAAGTAACAAGTGATTAATAAGCACCCAATAGTTTGGCTTGCCTGACGCTCTACAACAGACATGTGGCAGAGGTACAATCACTTCTCCACACCAATGTCTTAAACAGGAATCTATCATTTTCCTTCCTGAACTTCCCAACACACATCAGCTCTTGCAAGAAAAGCAGCAATGATTTTTTTGGGGGGGGGGGGGGGAAGGAGAATCCCCTCCCTCAACCTGCTGGCCACGCTTCTTTTCATGCAGCCCAGGATACGATTGGCTTTCTGGGCTGCAAGCACACAATGCCAGCTCATGTCCAATTTTTTCATCCACCAGTATCCCCAAGTCCTTCTCTGCAGGGCTACTCTCAATCCATTCATTCCCCAGCCTGTACTGATATTGGGGATTGCCCCAACCCAGGTGCAGGACCTTGCACTTGGCCTTGTTGAACTTCATGAGGTTCCCACGGGCCCACTCCTCAAGCCTGTCAAGGTCCCTCCGGACGGCATCCCTTCCCTCTAGCGAATCAACTGCTCCGCTCAGCTTGGTGTTGTCTGCAAACTTGCTGAGGGTGCACACAATCCCACTGTCTACATCATTGATGAAGATATTAAGTAGTACTGGTCCCAGTACGGATCCTTGAGGGACACCACTTGTTACTGGTTTCCACTTGGACATTGAGCTGTTGACTAGAACTCTTTGGACACAGCCATCCAGCCAATTCCTTATCTATTTAACAGTCCATCAGTCAAACCCACCTCTCTCCAGTTTAGAGGCAAGAATGTTGTGGGGAGACCATATCAAAGGCCTTACAGAAGTCCAGGCAGATGACGTCCATAGCTCTTCCCTTGTCCACTGATGCAGTCGCTCCATCGTAGAAGACCACTAGATTAGTCAGGCACAATTTGCCCTTGCTGAAGCCATGTTGGTAATCTCTAATCACCTTCCTGCCTTCCATATGCCTTTACATGTCTTCCAGGAGGATCTGCTCCATGATCTTACCGGGCACAGATGTGAGGCTGACTGGTCGGTAGTTCCTAGGGTCCTCCTTATTACCCTTTTTAAAAGTGGACGTGATGTTTCCCTTTTCTCCAGTCACTGGGGACTTTACCTGACTGCCATGACTTTTCAAATATGGAGTGGCTTGGCAACTACATCAGCCAGTTCCCTCAGGACCCTGGGATGCATCTCATCAGGTCCCATGGACTTGTGTATCTTCAGGTGGTCTCAAACTTGATCTTTTCTTGCGATGGGAGGGACTTCGTTCCCCATCCCTGCTTTGAGATTCAGGGGCTTGAGAGATGTGGGAAGAGAGATTGCCAGTGAAAACTGAGGCAAAAAAATTGAATACATCTATCATACCAGGAGAGGGCATGCCACAACTAACACCAATGCCACAGGCCTAAGAATAATCTTGCGACCCAAGTATAAACACCAAGTGCTTATTTTTTCCCTTTTATATTATATCACCGAAATAGTTTCACTACCACCCGAGGTGGAACAGTCTGTTGGCTAAAGTTGTTTTCTTACAATCCTAGCTGGATGTCATAACACAGATTACTAGTAGACCCAGGGAGCACAGTTTATTTTTAAATGTATTCAATACAAGGTTACATTCAAACAAGTGATCAAGTTCACTGAACTTTGTGTGCCCAACCCCAACAAATCAGTAAACTATTGATGTTATCAAGTTGATTATCACAAGAACCAAGCCACTGAGAGGATACAATACAAATACTTCTATGGGATAAAATATAAAAACATTACTCATTTATACTGAAGTAGACCAGAATGGGTTCTATATCAAAACACTCTAGGTATAACTTGGATCAGTTTCTGCCAATATTAAACATATACTCTCTCTCAATATGCCAAGAAGATAAATCAGTTCTAAGGATTTACATGCAAATCTGCAGATGCTTTCAGCTCTTCAAGTATACCTCTGGGACACCAAGCACATGAATCGGAGACTCCTCTAGTTAGACACTTTTGAAAACTGGACCTGCTCTCTAGACAGCATTTGAATCCACCCACCCACCCCACCCCACCCCACCAAAAAAAAAAAAAATCATTATATGGCCTACAATCTAATACAACTATCTTCCTGACAAGCCAGGATGAACACTTCCCAGTCTCAGCTCTGGTGAAAAGGAAACCTTTATCTGCTTTAAAGAGAAAAACACAGACAAACAAACTGGACACACTTATGCCAAATTCAGAAAGCAATCATGGACAAGATGACAATTTTAATATGCTTATAGGATTCCCAGGCAACTCATCTAGATAACAGCTGCAGAAAAAACTCTCTTCATCTCAAGAATGCTTTAGTTTGTTTAGCAACATGTAATTGCTTAATTCGCATTATTGGAGAAGAGCTATTATTGCTGAAACCTCCAAGAATAACACTTCTATTTGCTGCCTTCTATGCATTTTTTTGCTAGCTTTACGACTTCCAGAAAACACTGCAAAAAAGACAAACCATGTTTTTCCACAGTTAAATAAGCAAAGAACTTCACATTGGTAATACTGACTATCCAAAATTTATTCTTTATGCCTGATGCCCTAATCAGTCTATTATTATAGTCTACTTTTCTCTGAGTTAGTTTAAAGAACTATTAATAAAGCACTTCCTCCTACAGCACACAGATATGCCTGTATTCAGACTACTATGGACCTTCGCATTTAAGAAAAAAGTTAGGTATCTTTTCAAAATATTACATTTAACATATCTAAACATTTAGAAGATAACAGAAGTCATAAGGTGTAAGCAAAACTTATTTACAATACAAGGTTTTTTCATACCTAATAACTTTATAAAATAGGATTACGAACTTAGTAGACAATGCAAGGACTTGTAATCAAGCAGACTTTGTTTTAATTAAATATCTGATGTTGTCTCTCAGTAGCCTTATCTTTCAGTTAAGATAATTTAGTCTTCAAACACCATCACAACACAGCTTGCTTTACTATAAATACAGTAATTTAAGTAAACAGCAATGCATTGTATCAGCACAGAAATACTTATGTGGCAGCATAAGAATTGACACTGTGCATGGTCTTACTTAACATTTCTGTTAGTTTGGAAATTGGTAAACAGCACATGAATTCTATGAACAGAGAATACTTGAACTGAGGAGAGCTCTAAACAGTAACAAGTGCAAGAAAATATCAATAGCAGCACCCTAACCCTGCACTCATTAAAGTCAATGGTGAAGTTTCTCATTTAATAGCATGGGATCAAGGTCCTGAGGTTTTTGTAGTTGTGGAAAGGACAATAAACATTTAGCTTGGGAGAACACAGGCTGAAGGGGAGGAGGAATCACCTGAAAATTAATTTTATAGTTAGAATAGTGAAGAGAAGGAACACAGAAAATCCTAAGGGTAAACAAAAAAATTAAGAACTAACATTTCTCTGTTGAGTCCTGCAAGGCTTAGGGATTGTCTTCTTGAAGAAAAGCTTTGAAGGTTTTTAAGAGCTTGCCTTAACACACAACAAAACACACACAGAAGAGTGACAAAAAAGGAGAAAGCAAACAATGGGAACAAGTGATATACCCGATTAGGCTTCAGAGAACTAAGTAGTACGGCTCAGTTGAACAAACTGCCTTCACCTTAACTCATACTTTTATAGACTTAACCAAGCTTTTTCTTTCAGCCACTAATTACTTAACACATCTGGCAATAGTACAACTCAATTTTCCTTGTAAACTCTTACCTTTACACAAGGCTAGGTGGAAATTGGCTATTCTATTTAAAAGGTACACTCTGTTAGGAGGTGCTGAAGCTGGTAGCTCAATAAAGGCAAGGCTACCACAGTGCCATACCCCCAAGTCCAAAGAGTAGCAAGACTGAGTGAGCATGTATTTCCGATAGGCACACATGCACGCAATACATACATACAAAGCCAGCCACACAGATCAATGACAGAAAAAATACAGCAGCACTCTCACAAACAGCACCAATAGCCTGTTCCTGTTCTTCTCTCTGGCTGATCAGGATGAAAGACATTAATGGAAAATACATACATATGTACAATATGAATCCCTCCAGTAGCTGGCCCCTAGATCCCTAGTCTCCCCCATTCCTAGCAACTGGGCATGTGAACTCCCAAGGCTTGCAGCCCCACTCCAGCTGCTGGTACTCAGACCTCATGCATGCACGCATACATACACATGCACATACTGTGGATTCCTCCAGTAACTGGCCTTAGACACTCAGTCTATCCAGTAGCTGGCCCTTGGATCCCCTGGTCTTCCAGTTGCCTCACACAAACATGCCTCTATGGTAGCTCATCCAGACTCATGGCCTTTCCAGTAGCTGTCTCTCAGACCCTCTGGTCTCTCCAGTAACTGACCCAGACTTACAACCTCTCCGATACCTGGCTCCCAAGCCAGCTAGTCCGGCTTGAAGTTTACTAGCTATTACATGCACCCACACAACTGGAAGGCACTCCAGTTGCTGGGACCTCAGGCTCATGAGCCCCTATAATTCCATGGCCCCTTCTCCAGTTGCTGGCATCTAGACCTCCATACACACACATGCACGCAAAACAGAGAACCTCCTCACCTAGGAAAAATAGTTAGGGAGTTTAATAAGACAGGACAAGACTGCGTTGATCAGGCACAGGGCATGGCCAGACAAGCGTACTGATCAGCAACCTGTTTACATGTGACTGGGCCTTTTATCCCCTTATCCCTCTATTTTTCCATGTTTATTCCTCTCCAATCCACCTTGATACCTCCCTTCCCTTGCCTTTGGGCCTTCCCCTAAATACCCCATATTAAGTCTTGCAAAATCCCAAAATGCTCTTCCCCCAGCATCCTATGAGTCCTTGTCATGGTTTAACCCCAGCTGGCAACTAAGCACCACACAGCCGCTCGCTCACTCCCCCCACAGTGGGATGGGGGAGAGAATCGGAAGGGTAAAAGTGAGAGAACTCGTGGGTTGAGATAAAGACAGTTTAATAGGGAAAGCAAAAGCCGCACACGCAAGCAAAGCAAAACAAGGAATTCATTCACTACTTCCCATGGGCAGGCAGGTGTTCAGCCATCTCCAGGAAAGCAGGGCTCCATCACGCGTAACGGTTACTTGGGAAGACAAACGCCATCACTCCAAATGTCCCCCCCTTCCTTCTTCTTCCCCCAGCTTTATATACTGAGCATGACGTCACATGGTATGGAATACCCCTTTGGCCAGCTTGGGTCAGCTGTCCTGGCTGTGCCCCCTCCCAGCTTCTTGTGCACCTCCAGCCTTCTCAGTCGGTAGAGCATGGAAAGCTGAAAAGTCCTTGACTAGTGTAAACACTACCTAGCAACAACTAAAACATCAGTGCATTATCAACTTTGTTCTCACCCTAAATCCAAAACACAGCACTGTACCAGCTACTAGGAAGGAAATTAACTCTATCCCTGCCAAAACCAGGACAGTCCTGTATCCCTGAAGGCAGAACACACACACATCCCCCAGAGTCTGCACAGTAATATAAGGAGAGCCTCTCTTGTTGACTCCTCTCAGCAGGTCTCACACCCACACAATGGGCTGACTTGCAAAAATAAGGGTTTCTTTGAACCCAAAATAATACAAGTGTACTGAAAAAAATTATAGTAGAACATAAAAAAAACCACCTACGCTGGATCATTTAAATATTACCCGTGTTCTACCTTGAGGAATTCTCAAACATTTTCTTACAATGGAAACGTAACAAAGAGAATGGCTTCACAACCACTCCCACCCACCATCACAGAGAATCTCTTTTCAGTCAGATAACACACCCACAGAAACTACAATTGCTTACAAGGAAAAGCAATACTAGTAAAGTACTGTCTTTAATATGGGAATTGTATAGTCTTTATAATAAAAAGCCTCAAGAACTTTCATGCCTATTTCAGTCAAGCTTTAAACTTGTTCCATTCCTCTCCCCCCCCTTCTTTCACTCACCACTGCACATGCTTCTTAGCTATTGGCTTGTACTTTCCCCAAATACACAACCCAAACATCTGCCTGCCATACCACACATCCATCTTGCTTTCTCTTGGTCTCATCAGCAAGGGTCACCCTATTGGCTTCATGATTCAAAGTTTCTAATTTCTCTCCTGTTGGCGTACACAGGAAGCATCCAAAATATACCACAATATGAACCCCCTCCAGTCTCGCATCATTTTTACATGCCTCAGACCTATTTCTCAACATAAAGTGCCTAAACATTCCTCCCTAACAGTACATGAACACAAGGAAAATAGTAAAAACAAATGACAAAACAACTTTACATATACCAATAAAGACTTTAAGAGCCATCACTGACCAATGGATCACAGTTGATGCAATCACAGAATAACTTATGTGGGAAGGGACTTCTGAAGGTTTCTGGTCTAACCCCGTACTCAATGTAGGGCCAATGAGAGCAGATTGCACAGGGCCTTGTCCAGCTGAGGTTTGAATACCTCCAAGGATGAAGATATCACAACCTCCCTGGAACCCTGTTCCAGCATTTAACCACCCTCATGGAAGAAAAAGGTTTTTCCTTATATCTAATCAGGATTTCCCATGTTCCAAACTCATTGCCCATTTCCTCTTGTTCTATCCTTGCACAGCTCTGAGATGAGACTGGCTCCATCTTCTCTACTCCCTCCCATTAGGTAGTTTTAAACAGCAATGAGATCTCCCCGATAATTCTCTTCAAGAGATCTGGGTTTGTTCAGACTCTCTTCACTATCACATGCGCCAGTCCCCAACTATGTTGGTGGCCCCCGCTGGATTCACTCCAATACGTCATAGAATGGTTTGGGTTGGAAGGGACCTTTAAAGATCATCTAGTCCAACCCCCCTACAACAAGCAGGGACATCTTCAACTAGATCAGGTTGCTCAAAGCCCCGTCCAACCTGACCTGGAATGTTTCCAGGGATGGGGCATCTACAACTTCTCTGGGAAACCTGTTCCAGTCTCTCACCACCCTCATTGTAAAGAAATTTCTTCCTTATATCTAGTCTGAATCTACCCTCTTTTAGTTTAAAACCATTACTCCTCAATCCTATTGCTACAGGCCCTGGTAAAAAGTCTTTTCACTGTCTTTCTTATAAGCCCCCTTTAAGTATTGAAAGGCCACAATAAGGTCTCCCCAACGCCTTCTCTTCTCCAGGCTGAACAACCCCAACTCTCTCAGCCTTTCTTCAGAGGAGAGGTGTTCCAGCCCTCTGAACGCTTTTGTGGCCCTCCCCTGGACCTGCTCCAACAGGTCCGTGTCTTTCTTATGCTGAGGGCTCCAGAGCTGGACGCAGTACTCCAGGTGGGGTCTCACCAGAGCGGAGTAGAGGGGCAGAATCCCCTCCCTCGACCTGCTGGCCACGCTGCTTTTGATGCAGCCCAGGATACGCTTGGCCTTCTGGGCTGCGAGCGCACATTGCCGGCTCATGTCCAGCTTTTCATCCACCAGTACCCCCAAGTCCTTCTCGGCAGGGCTGCTCTCAATCCCTTCATCCCC
The DNA here is from genome assembly GCA_027474245.1 of Spheniscus humboldti. Lineage (NCBI taxonomy): Eukaryota > Metazoa > Chordata > Aves > Sphenisciformes > Spheniscidae > Spheniscus > Spheniscus humboldti. The sequence goes on from CM049922.1 coordinate 37,214,218, forward strand.
CAGGCTGTATTGATACCGGGGGTTGCCCCGACCCAGGGGCAGGACCTTGCACTTGGCCTTGTTAAACCTCATGAGGTTCACACGGGCCCACTTCTCGAGCTTGTCCAGGTCCCTCTGAATGGCATCCCATCCCTCAGGCATGTCAACCGCACCACATGTCCATGTCAGTCTTGTACTAGGGAGCCCAGAACTGGACACACGAGATCACATCTGGAGTCCCAAGTGCTGAACAGAAGGAAAGAATCTCTTCCCTCGACCTGCTATTACGCTCTTGCTAACACAGCTCAGTATTTGGTTAGCCTTCACTACAAGGGCATACTGCTGTCTCATATTCAACTTGTCCACCAGGACCCTCATGTCCTTTTCTGCAAAGCTGCTTTCTAGCCAGTTGATGCTCAGCCTGAACTGGCGTGGGGTGTTATACCTCCCCGGGTGCAGGATTTGGCATTTGTCCTTGTTGAACTGCATGAGGTGCCTGCCAGCCCATTTCTCCAGCCTGTTGAGGTCCCTCTGAATAACAGCCCAGCCTTATAACATATTGACTGCTCCCCACAATTTGGTCTTATCTGCAAACTCGCAGAGAGGGGACAAAGTTGCATTATCCAGTTGTTAATAGACATTAAACAGTATTGGCCCCAATATCCATCTCTAAGAGATACCACTAGTAATTGGCCACCAGTTGGACTTTGCACTGCTGATCACAACCCTCCAAGTCCAGCAGTCCAGCTAATTTTCCACCCACCTTATCATCCACTTCACCAAATTTGTGAGGTATGAAGATGACATCAAAAGCCTTTCTAAAGTCAACATCCACTGTTTTCCCCCTTGTCCACGCAGCCAGTCATCGCATAGAGGGCAATCGGGCACAGTTTACGCTTGGTAAACCAAGGCTGGCTGCTCACAATCACCTTCTTGTACTTCACATTCTCGGATATGACTTCCAGGAGGATTTGTTCCTTAACTTTTCCAAGGACTGAGGCAAGGCTAACCAGCCTGTAGTTCCCCAGATCCTCCTTGAAAATGGGAGTAATGTTTGTTTGTTGTGTCCTGTCCGTGTGTGTCCCCCCCCAAGTCATCAGGAACCTCTCCCAATGACCATGGCCTTTCAAAGATGACAGAGTGGGCTCACAATAACATGAGCCAGTTCCCTCGGCACCCTCAGATGCATCCCATCTGGTCCCATGGACTTGTGAATCTGCAATTTGTTTAAGCAGTCCCTAACTTAATCTTTGTCTATTGTGGGCAATACTTCACTCCTACAAACTGTCACTAGACTCTGGGACATGAGAGGCCAGAAGGCAGACCTTACCAGTGAAAACCAAGGCAAAGTGGCATCTAGTACCTAAGTACCTCAGCCTTTTCCATGTTCATCGAGGAGAAGACTGGGCCTTTCGCTGCCAATGTAACCGTTCCTGCTGTCCTTCACATCCCTCTCTAGTTGCAACTCCAGGTGATCTCAGGCTTTCCTAACTCCATCTCTGCATGCTCAGACAATGTCCTGGGCTGCCCACAACTCTATAAAAACTCTGATACACTCAAGATCACCCTAGCATTATCATTGGTGCCCACATGCATGAGCAAAAAGAGGTAATATTCCAAGGGCCAGATGAGTCTCTGCTCTTACTGCCCAAATCCAAGCCCCTGATAAGCAACAAGCCTCCCAAGACTGCAAGTCAGGCTGACAGATGGATGCCTCAATCCCCCACAGGAGGCCTCCAACTATCATCACCCACCACTTTCTCTTGGTAAGGAATCTTTCATAATTCAGTTTTTAACTGAATTAACACTTAAGTGAAACTGCTATGCTTTTTTAATTAGAGTATGTGTGAAAACCCATCCTCTGAAAATAAAAGTCTGATCCACAACAAAAACATTATGCAGCATCATTTTTAGTCTAATGCAGCTAGAAGAGACATCACTGACTACAGTTGGGAAAAAGCAAATTCATAATGCTGTCAACACCAGATAGCAACGGATCAACATACTGTAGAGAACAAATAAGAAATACAAGTTTATCAGCCTCACTATTACAGTGCCATACAATCCAAATCATATTAGGAAATTTCATGACAGAAAGAGAGAATTCACTTTTGTTTCTACAAAACAGAAGAATTGCATGCAATTTTAAAAAAAAAAATCATCTATTTCTGCATGTCTAGAAACTGAAAAGACATTAAGACCATTACTTAGAGCATTTGTTTTTATTTGGGGACAATGACTCCAAAGTAGTTCCCTTAAAATAGTCACTGTGGTTTTATGCTCAACATAAACCCCTTCCAAAAGGCTTAGTACAGAATCCCAAATTTAGCAATTGACTTACTGAACAAGACACATACACACCAAGTTTTAAAAATTATAACATTAAACTTGAAGCCAAAAAGCTTTTTCCTAAATTTAAGTGATTCTATGCTACAGAGATGTTTTCCTTTATTTGCTGAACTAGCTTTCTGAAAATACAAACTTTATTATACTATTATGTTGAAGTATATGATGCAACATTGTATTTAATAAATCATTGCATCAACACACATGTATCCCACTCCATAGATTGAGACACAAGCAAAGAGAGCATCAAAATCCAGGTCTCATGATTCCTAATTATATACTCAGACCCTAAGGTGCAATTACAAAAAGAAAATGCACAAAATAGTATATTATTATTTAACAGTATTTTAACAGATGGGGGGGTCAACTATATTAACACAAGTTTGACAAATCTTCACCAGGACAATTATGATTTCAGTGACCTGTCTATTAGAAAAGAAAAGCTTACAAAATGCTTAAGAATTAGGAGATTTTAAATAAAGCTAGAAATCTAGAAACAGCTACTCTGTCAATTATACCTTTTATATGATGCAGTCACATTCAGAAAAAAAAAAAAATCACAATTGATTATCTAAGAGTCCCCTTGATATTTAAGTTAGTATATTTTAGTCTTGTTCACTTATTCAGAGAAGCAAGTTTGTTGATCTAATATTTAGCTAAAGGAATTGGATAAAAACTGAGATACAGTCAGCACTTCAGACTTAAGAAGTCTGCTAGGTGGCAAAATAAGACCCAGTAGTTCTGATAAATAACAGGAGAGAATATAGATTTGATTGAGGCTCACAACTGAACAATAAATAGCAGTATGGTAAAAACTGCCTGTAGAAGCTAGTATATGAAAATATTGTGATCTCTGGACTATGTTAATGTTATGAAACAGGAAAAGCATGAGTGTCTGATCTGCATATAAAAGGTAAGAGGAAAGACAATGCTTTAAAGTTAGTTCAAAAGAAAGGTCCAGTGCTCTCTTGCTGCAAGCATAGTATGTTCTTACATGTATTGACCACTAGAGTAGAAAGGAAATCAGATGCTCAGGAAGAAAACCTAGATAATAAAGGGAGGGGACACACTGAAAATACAGAAAAAAAACCATGAGATAACAATATAGAAGTATGTCAGGGAAAGAGATTATGACAGCTGAAACACTGAAGAGCAAACAGCTCCAACTTCAAATTTCAGAGAACTATAAGCCCTATCTTGTTTTCTATTGAGCTTCACTCAAATGCCTTTCAAAAGGGTCATTTTTGCTCAGTACATTTATGAGTAATCTGAAATCGTCAGATGCCTGTGAGGAAATGCTCACCCTCACATGAAATGCACCTCCAGTAGTTAGCACCTTCTTTAGAAAACATAAGATGTATGTAAGATGTCAATGGCTCAATGTCCAAGTGGAAACCAGTAGCAAGAGCGGTGTCCCTCAGGGGTCTGTACTGAGACTAATACTGATGAAAATATTCAACGATGACATAGACAGTGGGATTAAGTGCACCCTCACAAAGTTTGCAGACAACACCAAGCTGAGTGGTGCAGTTGATTACCTAGAGGGAAGGGATGCCATCCAGAGGGACCTTGACAGGCTTGAGGAGTGGGCCTGTGTGAATCTCATGAAGTTCAACAAGGCCAAGTGCAAGGTCCTGCACCTAGGTCAGGGCAATCCCCAGTATCAATACAGACTGGGGAATGAATGGATTGAGAGTAGCCCTGCAGAGAAGGACTTGGGGATACTGGTGGATGAAAAGCTGGACATGAGCCAGCAATGTGCGCTCGCAGCCCAGAAGGCCAAGCGTATCCTGGGCTGCATCAAAAGAAGCGTGGCCAGCAGGTCGAGGGAGGGGATTCTGCCCCTCTACTCTCCTCTGGTGAGACCCCACCTGGAGTACTGCATCCAGCTCCGGGGTCCCCAGTAAAAGACAGACATGGACCTGTTAGAGCAGGTCCAGAGGAGGGCCACAAAAACGTTCAGAGGGCTGGAACACCTCTTCTATAAAGAAAGGCCGAGAGAGTTGGGGTAGACCTTATTGCGGCCTTTCAATACTTAAAGGGGGCTTATAAGAAAGATGGGGAAAGACTTTTTACCAAGGCCTGTAGCAATAGGATGAGGAGTAATGGTTACAAAGTGAAAGAGGGTAGATTTAGATTGGACACAAGGAAGAAATTTCTTTACGATGAGGGTGGTGAGACACTGGAACAGGTTGCCCAGAGAAGTTGGAAGGTTGCCCCATTATTGGAAGCATTCAAGATCAGGTTGGACGGGGCTCTGAGCAACCTGATCTAGTGAAAGATTTCCCTGCCTATGGCAGGGGGGTTGGACTAGATGACCTTTGAAGGTCCCTTCCAACCTAAACCATTCTTTGATTTGATGCTGCACATAAGATGGTCTCACCCATGTGCTGTATTCTCAAGTTTCCTTTTAAGAATGCACATCACAGAAATATACAACTCTATCACCCTACTGTTTTACCACATCAAGACAGCACAGTTCTCTAGTCTAGGAAATTATGTACACACATACATGAGCTTGATATTCCATCAATTCATTTCAGAGCAATTTTTAAGAAGGTGGCATTTGGGGGGTGCTCTAGCCTATAGAGTAAGTCTACCTGTAGCACAGTACTTCCATATTCCTAGTATTACTTGAAACAAACTTATTTTCACATCTTTTATGAGCTCTCTATATAGAGAGTTAGCCCATCCTGGCTCCTGCAGGAGATCCTAAGGATGAATTGCTCTCCTTCTACATTCTGCCACACACACCATAGCAGTTACCACCTTACAGCACTGGCAATGTTGCTTTGCAGAACACTAATTCAGAAGCAGCTCAGCACCTCATACCAGCCTCCTGACAATACCAACGCACGTCCAAAACTTTTTTAATCCTGCATTAGCCTGTCAAAGAAGAGAGAGGTATGATACAGCAAAGGCTCTAGTGTAGCAGCTGTAATATTTACTACAGAATGTATTTTACAAAATAGCTCGAGCTTTTTCAAGTTAGAGCCTATGAACAGGTCTGCTTTTCTTCTGCACCATTTGCAGAGGCCTTAGAACAACCACTGGTAGAAAACAAAAGTATTCTCAACCCTATTATTTATACGCAACTTCTCTAGCCTCCTGAACTTCTAATTTTTTTTCTTGAACTACATAAATCTAATAAGTCAAAGGTATTGCCTCATTTTAACCAAAAGAAATTAAAGCAGCATAGACGACTATAACTGCATCATACAGCTGACATCCAAGTCCTTAGTGCCACGAAGAAGAATGCAGGCAACTTCTTGCAGTCTAGAGAGGTTTAACACATTATCCTACATAGTTAAAAAAAAATTCCATTGTCTTCAAAAGCATTAATTAACAAAAAAAAAACATTTGAGGAAAGGGAAAAATGCGTTTGGAGCAAGTTTAACATGAAATTCAGTGCAAGCATCACAAACAGAAGCCATTAGCTGCTAATCTGATGTAGTTGCTCAGAAAACATCCATTGTGGCTTCCCTCCAAGCCAGAATTCAGAGTTCTGTACCCCCAACCAATTATTATTTCAAAGTTGTTTTTTTTGTTGGTTTCTGTTGTTTGTTTGGTTTTTTTAATTCCTGAATAGACTGTTGTATTTTTACATATGATTCTCAACAATTCTATCAGAGATGAGCTCCTTATTTAGCTTTCTGGTCACACTGCTTAAATCATTCCTGCTTCCAGGATACAAGAAACAAAAGAGTAACTAAGCTCTATATTACAGGGAACCAGTTACTGGAAAGCCATGATTCTCCATTACGTAAAAGACTGAATAATTTACTTTTCTCACACCATTACAGACTATAAAACACATCCATATATGTGAAAACACCATTTAAATATGATTTCTTTAATATGCTGCCATGCGTTAAGCCTAATAACTTGTGCTCAGCTGTCTGAAGGAACAGGGGATCTGCAATCTGGAATAACATCTATAGGAACACCTACCACTAGTAGTTTGACCCATGAGGGTCACAGAACTACTCTAAGAACATCCTTTACTTATAAAGCACTCTTCTATAAGAAGGTTCCATATTACTTTTTCAGCTCCTCACACCAAGTCTTCCTTATCCTGGAAGTTGTTGGTTTTTTTCATACTGTTGGGTCCTGCCTACCAAACAGTCTGGCAATTTGTAGGCCTTATACCAAGAGACCTGAAAGAGAACATTTTGCAGATCATTGCATCTATTCTGCTTTCAGTATCCAAAACACAGGGCAAAAAGCTTTTCATCCTTAGAGTTCTCTGAAGTTGAAGATAACCAAGGGAGAAGAGTGCTGGGAAGCATATCTAAAGTCTTTAGGAGTCAACTGATACCACCGAGCTTCCAATTCAACTTAATAAATCTGCAATTGATTTAATGAATATAGTTTACAATTACAAGTCTATAAAATGAAAGATGGTCATGGTTTACAGCAGGAGTAAGAGTCTGGGGATGAGCCTTCCATCTGTACAGCAATCAAGTCAACTTACATTTGTTGATATTTTCATCTTACATGGGCAATACATACAATAGCAGGGGACAGGGAAAGAATTAAGATGTATATAAAGTAGTTCACACAATCTTAAGAGTTGGGGGGAGGGGGGGTGTTTTAAAAGCTTAAACTGCAAAGAGTTCTGTTCTCTATGGCTTACTTTGGCAAAGCTTTGGTGCCCTTCTTAAAGGGCATCTTGAATTTTTCTTTCAGACACCTACCTTTCCATAGTCAAATTTAGAATGAAATCTGCTGTAAATGAATCTGTTGTCTGGCTACAAGGACGTTCTAATAATCATAGAAGTCCAGCTGACAAAGGCTTATCTATATTGAGACTCCCAGCAATTTCAAGATCCACCCAAGCAAAAAATTTTCTAAAATACAACCAGTGTACACAGAAGTATATAAGTTATGCAATAAATGTGTAGCACATTTATAAATCTGAACACTATTTTTAATAATTTTTTTTTCACAGCAAAGATTGAAATTACTGACAGGTACACAATGAGCCCTTCTACTAATATCTCCTAATACATTTCCAACCTTGAGAAACTCCTATGATCCACTGCTGCTGGGGCTGGGATACTTGAGATAGGTATCCAGACATCATCACTAATAAAGCAGTTTAGAGCATGACTATCCAGTTGGATACCTTCAAGACACTTATGTCCAGATCCCAAATAATACTAAAGGCTTTCTAGCACACTTGCACATGCCCATATATTTATTCACAGAGGCTACCACCAATTTCCTGCAACACTACCATGAATCTGTAGAGCAACTCAAGTGTTTTGCAGAGGTAGAGAAGACAGCTTTAGCTTAAACAACAAACCTAGTCACTCTACATGAATTAAACCCTCAAGGTTTTATTCATGTTCAAGAAGGGCTCCAACCTTGAACCAAAGGCTGCAAAAGGTATGAGTCAAGCAACTGCTTGTACTCACTTCTGAGATTCAGTTCTGAACTCCATGAACGAAGAGCACTCATGCAAGTGATAAGAAAAGTTGAAGGTACTTCTATGAGGGAGAAAATATTTTAACTTTGCAGAAACCTCACTCACTTTCACGGTCTAGACAGTTGTCAAGCTTACACAAAATAAAGTTTCATGAAATAGCTCAAAGCCAAAAGATTCATTTACATATACTGGAAACCAGTGAAACTACTGAGCATGTCACTATACTCTGCACTGAAAGAAATTCAAAATGACCTTATTTCATTGTTACTTTATCACAGCATTATCATAATTAACTTTGAAACAAACATGTGGTGGTGGGTTAACCTCAGCTGGCTACCAGATAGCCAGACACTCTCACTCCCCCTCCTCAAGAGGATGGGGGGGTGGAATAGAATGGAAAAGCTCATGGGTAAAGATAGTGAGATCGCTTACCAATTACTGCCACAAGCAAAACAGACTTGACTTGGAGAAAATTAATTTAATTTATTGCCAATTAAGAATAAAGTAGGATGGCGAGAAACAAACCCAAAAAACTAAAACACCTTCCCTTCCCCCCCTTCTTCCCAGGCTCAACTTCACTCCTTCATTCCTCTCTTCTACTTCCTCCCCCCAAACCAAGAGGCACAAGAGGGATGTGGAATTGGGGGTTGCAGTCAGTTAATAACAGTTTGTCTCTGCCGCTCTGTCCTGGTTTCAGCTGGGATAGAGTTAATTTTCTTCCTAGTAGCTGGTACAGTGCTGTGTTTTGGATTTAGGAGGAGAACAAAGTTGATAACACACCGATGTTTTAGTTGTTGCTAACACTAGTTCAAGGACTTCTCAGCTTCTCATACTGCCCTGCCAGCGAGGAGGCTGGAGGTGCACAAGAAGCTGGGAGGGGGCACAGCCAGGACAGCTGACCCAAACTGGCCAAAGGGCTATTCCATACCATATGATGTCATGATGAACAAAAAAAACTGGGAGGAGTTGGCTGGGGGGGGTGGGGGGCGGCGGCACAGCCACTGCTCAGGAACTGGCTGGGCATCAGTCAGTGGGTGGTGAGCAATTGCATCGTGCATCACATTTTGTGTATTCTTTTACCATTACTATTTTCCCTTCCTTTTCTGTCCTATTAAACTGTCTTTATCTCAACCCACGAATTTTACTCCCCCCCCCCCCCCCGATTCTCTCCCCCATCCCACTGGGGGTGGGGGGAGTGAGCGAACGGCTATGTGGTGTTTAGCTGCCTGCCGGGTTAAACCACAACACGCTCCTTCTCCTCACACTTTTCCCCTGCTCCAGCACAGATCCTCTCCACGGACTATAGTCCTTCAGGAAAAGACTACTCCAGCATGGGGTCCTCTCCATGGGCCACAGTTTCTGCCATTAGCCTGCTCCTGCACCAGATCATCTCCACGGGCCACAGTTTCCTCCTGGAGCCTGCTTCATCATGGTCCTCTCCACAGGCCACAGGTTCCACCACTGGCCTGCTCCCACTCCTCTCCATAGGCTGCAGGGAAATATACCTGCTATAGCACCCAGAGCACCTCCTCCCCCTCCTTTTTTTCTGACCTTGCTGTCTGCAAGATTGTTTCTTACACTTCCACTCCCCTCCCCCCTTTCTTACACACACTGCTGCACAGCATTTTTACCCTTTCTTAAGTTTGTTTTAACAGAGGTGCCATCAGCTTCAATGACTGCCTCAGCTTTGGCCAGCAGTGGGTTCTTTGCAGAGCCAGCTAGAAGCAGCTCTGTCCAGCACGTGGGCAGCCCCATGTCTCTTCTCACTGAGGTCACCCCTGCAGCCCCCCACCACCAAAGCCTTGCCACGTAAACCCAATGCACGTGAATGACATTAAGGATCATATTTACATAAGAACATAGGAATTAGCATGAGTTCAGATCAGAGATTCAGCTGACTATTCATGGAAAGTTGTAGGAACATCACAGAATATCAGACATTAGATTCTCTACAGCAACCTTTTAGTCTCAAATAGTTAAGAGACATGAAATATGAAGTTTGAGATAGAATCCAAAGTTTTAATCCTTCAAACTGGAAACCAGGTGGTATAACTTTTTCTGTAAGTATTGCACAGTCTAGTTACACAGTGTGAAAAAGTACTTCTGTTAATCAGTTTTGAATTATCAGCCTCTGTAATTGTATAACCTCCTGTTCTCATATTATAAAAAAAAAAAAAAAAACAAACCCACAGTTATAGGCACTCTTCATCTATATTAAGCTATTCATTCTTTTTAGATTCTCTTTGTCAACCTTGAAGATAAAGATTTTTTCAGTCTCTATTCATGCAATAGTCCTTTGTGTCCCCCCCCAGTCACATCACTTCTTCAGTTCTTTGGAGGGGATTCAAGCTGCATACAATAGTTTATAACACTGTTATACTGAAATCTCACAGTGCTGCCTGAATTTAACTGTTTGTTGGTCTTCTCCTTATGGCTCATTTTCACAGCCTTTAACAACCACATTTGTCCACCTAGTTAAAGTTCCCTAGGCCAAGAATGCATTTTGTTTGTAAGTTTCAGCCAAAACATTTCTAAGAACTAAAATAGAAGAAAAGCCACTAATTTGCAGGTATTAGAGTTGCGGCTGTGAATGCCCAAAATTTTCAGTTGGGCCTTCATGAAACAAAAAACAAACAGATAGCAGCCAACTGTAAACTCTTGTCCAAGTGATTTGCCTGGCATTTCCTAAGAACTCCATAGAAGAGGCAGGAATGAATCCAGCTTTCCACAACAAAATTCAACTATCAACATCACAAAAATATTTTCTTTCTACAATGCCTCATCTCCTTGTTTACTGTCCACCTCAAAAAAAAGAACAAGGGTCCTCCCCTACATACAACAGCCTCCTTCCCTATACACCCTTGACAAGGCAGGGTACAACAGAGAAGATAATATGAGGCTATAATTTCACAGTGCATGTACTCAAAGAGGGCTGAATTAGGTTTCTCTGCGCAAGCTAGTTCTGGCACATCTCAACTCCTGAGTGCTCAACTTGACAACCTTACTGTTCTGAGCAGCTTCTTGAATGCAGTAACATTTTTCACATCTTACCAACAAACACAGTAGCAGTAAAAACAGAAGCATGATTATCTACAGTGATACCCCACAACCTTTCCCAAATTGATACCACTGAAGTAGACACTTTAAGGAACCTGAAGAGTTAATTTCTCCCTATTGCTTTTCCTTTTAACACAAGTTAATTTCACTCCTCTTGCGCTGCTCATGCATTGAGCTTATTCAGCTCTTTCTAAAGTTAAAAGCTTATTTAGCTCTTTCTCGGAAGACCTTCTAGTCACCCCCTAGCTCAAATAACTGTCTTATTTGCAAACATTTCTATCCCACTATTCCCTTCCCCCACATCCTCCACTCTCTGGATAATTTTTAAAGTTCTATACCAGTTCCATTTCTGAAGGTATTAAACAGTCAATGGCAAAAGGTCGATGGTTGAATTCTACTCTCTCTTTTCCTGTCTCCCAACCAACCTCTGATCCACAACATGACTTAATTTCTTGCCGCAAAGCAAAGAAAATTGCCAAGAGACCCTGATGAAAAGTAAGCTTATACCTCCATCAAATACTTATTTAGAGCCCTGAGACATTGGAATTCCAAGTTCTCCAGAATTTATCTTCTCAAATACATCCTTCCCCATCACAAAACTGATTCTGGCAAGAACAAGCCATTTTGACAAAACACACACAGCAGAGATTCAATCATGTTAATAAATTGTAACTCACTTTTCTCCTATACCTTATCCTTGCAAAAACAACTTCCATCAACTTACAGATTGAGAACTCTCAGCCAACCACAGACCCTACATCAAGGCAACTTATTCTAACCTTATAACCAATATAAAATTAACACTTAAAACATGTTAAATGGGGAATAAAAGAAAAACATTAAACTCAAGACAAACCAGGTTCCTATAAAAAAAAATTCTATCAAAGTACAACTGTTGCTGCAGCTTTATATCTTTTCAGTTTTGATGGAGTTTTTCCTTCTTTTTTATATAAAGATATTTATGTCAACAATGTAACATTACCATCAACAGTTTATTAGAAAATAATTATTTTCATTTTTAAAAACATGCAACTTCAAAGAACATTGATATACCTGTTTCCAATTTTTAACAAAACCACGCTTAACATTATTTCCATACTTCGATTTCTGCTGATGAATAGAAAGACTGAGAAAAACATTATTCCCTGTGCTACAAACAAAACCTAACATCCACTAGAAAAACCTCAAAACATAACCTCTATCAATCAGAAACATTTAAAAAAAAAAAAACTGTTTTGATAATTCTTCTCCTTTATTAAAACATCACAACACTGAACAACACATCATACAACTTTTGTAGCTTTAACCAGTGCAACCTAACAAGTCTGCATCCTACTACCCCACTTTAAATTGCATACCATGGATATCTATCACAGCAGCAGATTACAGAGTACTTTCTCCAACAAAGCCACAAACAAAAACTTTTTATTAACCCTTGTTTTACTCACTGTTGTTAGCATTTGCCTCATTATCTGCATAATCCAACAACCCCACCCACCTTCGGGGGGGGGGGGAGGGGGGAACGGGACAGGGACGACACCACCAAAAAAAGCAAACACAAATCCCAAAAAAACACACACCGCCAAAAAAAAAAAAAAACAACACACACACAAAACCACATCTTAATCAGAAAAGAACCAAGAGGATTTGGTACCTTTACTAGAAAAAAAAGTGTTAGTAGATTCAGGCAAGACTGGTCTTAGATAGGCAAGCACACACACTAACAAAATGCTGTAGCTATACACTGAATAGCCATCATACTTACTCTAGTTCAGCATCAAGCTACCAACCCTCCATCTAGAAGTCAGTATTATTACTCCCAAACATTGAAGTCTTCTAGTACATTGCTTTCAAAACATTAAGATTAAATAAAGATATCTGCATTTCTTTTTAAAAGATTATTCTCACAGCTCTAGGAGAATCAAAGTTATGTATGGAGACAGGTGCTAAATTTAGTTCCTAACAGAGCAAAAAATTATCCTTTCAAGATACAAGGCAGAACTTCTACAGAGTATTTTATACTAGTGCAACTACTGGTAAGAAGAGATAGAAAACCAAGCAAGTTTCTTTACAAATATCACACACAACTTCTCTCTACATAAGTTTCCTTCTTTCATTTTTCTCTCCATTCTTCTCACTTTTTTTTAATTAATCCTTAACTATCCACTTCACTTACCCATAACAAAAAAAACCCCCACAAACAAAAAAACCCACAAAACAGAACAAGGACAAACACACAAAATAATTGTATGATGACCTCTCTGCAAAAGCTGCTACTACATTAGCATGTTTCCTCTTTTAAAATACAAAACTAAAAAAAGAATATTACTTCTCAACCTGCCAAAGCTACCAAAATACAAACTACACCTGAACAAGGCCATGAAGACTGCATAAACTCTTTCTCCCAATCCCAACACCACAAGTTACATGCATGAGTTCACTCTACACCTGCCGCACAACCCCCCCCCACCACCTTCATTATACCAAAGCAGACCACACCTTAATCCACTTCCCCTGGATGCCAGGCCACCCTCCTTGCATCGCCTCCCCTCAAGCACTACTCTCCCCATGCCTCAGACCCCACAGTCACTTCTCCTCCCCCCCACCCTAAGAAACCTGGGGGCACTTCTCCTCACAGGGAGCACATCATGCCAAGCCTGCCTCCCCTTCCCCTCCTGCACCCCTTCTCCCTTCACATCATGCCATTCACAACTCCCAGGACACCTCAGCAAGCCACCCTGACACGCACCTCCCACCCCCTTACACCTTCCTCCTTTCCCCCAAAGCAGATTCCTCCAGGCCCACCTCTCAGGCCCATCCTTTAAACAGTGAAGTAAGAGTGAAAATAAACAGCTCTCCTATCTCCTCCCCCCTATTATCTGCCTCGGACATACTCCTTGCCCAGGGCAAGGCAAGGCCCGAGTCGCAGGCTAGTGAAGGGTGACAGAGATCAGACCCACTTCAAGCTGCAGCAGGCCCTTCAACCTCAGCGAGCACGGGCCTGGCGTGCGTGCTTAGTGGCGACAGAAAAGGGACTCGGGGCCTACCCGTAACGGACACGGCCGCCACCTCCCCTCCCGCGACACTGCAAAGCGAGGCCTGGCCGCCGCCTTCCTCCTCCCACCATGGCCACTTTCCGCGACCGACTCCACAGGCTCCGCTCTCAGCGACGGCAGCGCCGCCATGTTGACCCACCTCACACGGCGGCATGCGAAGCCCTAATGCCGTACAGGGCCCAAGGACATCTCTTCCCCGCCCCCTCCCCCGCGGCCTTGGGTCTCTCACCTTCATGTCGGGACATCCTAATTTTGAGGCTGCAGCCCAGGCCTGTCCCTAGGCTCCCGCTGGGCTGCTCGGGCGTCGCTTTAGCCTAGGTCCCTCCCGCCTTACGCACTGACCCCCAAGCGCGAAGCGAACAAGCAACAAAAAGGGGAAAGAAATGGAGGGGTGAAGCAAAGAGATATCTGTTCCAACGGCCCCGGCCGGCCGGCCGGCCTGCCTGCCTGCCTCACTCCCTCCCTCCCTCAGGGGGGCGGATCCACCAGCAGTGACTTCCCAGGCGCCGCAATACAGTGAATCTTAGGCCTCTCTTCCTCTTCCGCCGCTTTAATCTACACCCCTCTTCCTGAGTCCCCACCTCTGTTCCCTCTTCTATTGTTACTGTAAGAACACTGACTCCTCCTTGCACCCCTCAGCTCTTTCCCGTCCTAGGCTCAAGGTCTCCCAGTTTCTTTCCTTCCCCACCTGTTTTGGTTTTTTTTAATTCTTTCTCTCTTTTTTCTTCATTCCTTCTCTGTCCAATAGCCGCTGCTACTGCACACAGGAAGGAAGAGGAAATACACACCCAATGGAAAGGAGGATCGGCACCACCCAACGCAGGGAAAGCCGCGGGGTTGAGCGTAGCTTACATGTACTGGATGGGGCTCTCCCCTTCTTCCTCCAAACTAGGAAAGACTGCTGTCTCCAGGCATTCTCCAGAAACACAACCTCTTCCACCACTTCGGCCTCTGACAACTGCCCGCGTGCCGCGTGAGGCAGAGAGAAGAGTCCTCCCGCTCGCCCCTGTTGTAGAACACACTGCTGTAGCGGTGGGGCTGCGCCTTTGCGGGTGCACGGAGATCTCCCCCCTCGCCCCCTAGTAAGGACGCCAGAGAGCGAGGAATGGCAGCAACCCGACAGCAGCCTCGAGGAGGGGGACAAGTTCAGCGAGGTGGTTCATGATACTTCCCATTCCCTCTCCTTTCCAGTGTGGCTTGCAAAACCCTCTCTGTAATTCGGGGAGGTGTAGCGAGCAGTGATGAATCTGACACATGCCCTGATGCTTCCTGCCCCGTCCTGGCTGCCTGATTCCTGCAATGCTGAGGGTACTCAGGTGACTTCTTAATCAGCCGAGAAAGGTAAATGCCAGCCTGCCTGCAACAGGTGCCATATTGCACACGCATGGGTTTTACCTAGTCTTGATAATTCTCAGTGTTTCTGCTTAGGCTGCGAAGTGCTGAGGTGAAGAGAGGGCGACCTTGTGGCCACAGTAACATACTGATTTGTCATAGGTGAACTAAGCCATTTTAGTGGGATGTTCCCATACTTTTCTGTGCGTTTTCTTTTTCATTCTGCCTCTTCCTAGTGTTAGGCTCCAAAGAATAGGGATGTGTGTTTCAGAATGGGGAGGGCGAGCTCCAAACCTTGTGCAGCTCCTGACTGCTGCAGGAGCTTTCCCATAAGAGGTTTAAGATAGCAGCGGCATGCCCGATTACTGTGACGGACATGTCCCGAGAACTGAGAGCCACATAGTTGGGAAGGGGGGAGGCAGAACCTTATAAAGAATGATGAAAAAGCAAAAAGTTTGTGACTTGCAGAATTTTATTTGCTTTCCATGCAACTTTTTGTCTTTTGCGAAAAGACATTAGTCTAGAGAAGAAATTGAAAAGGTAAAACACCTATCAAGGGAGGGGAGAGGGAGATGGGGGAGGGGGGAAGAATGGATCGGATGGGGGAGGGGTGGTAGGGGGAAGGAAGGAGGGGGTAGGGAGGGGAGGAGAGGAGAGAAGGGGGAGGGGTAAGAGGGAGAGGGAGATGGGGAAAATGGGGAGGGGGAGTTGGGAGGAGGACAGGAAGTGAGAGGGAGGTATGGGGAGCGGGAAGAAGGGAGAGTAGGGAGGAGGGGAGGGGGCACAGGGGCGTGGGGTTGAAGGGAAGGGGAAGAGGGGAAAGTAGGGAGAGGGGGTTGTGGGTAAGGGAGGAGGGGGAAAGGAGAAGGGGGTTGGGGGTAAGGGGGAGGGAGTATGGGGAGGTGGAAAGAGGGAGGGGTGGGGAAGAGGGCAGAAGGGGATTGGGGGGGTAGGGATTCGGGAGTAAAGAGGGAGGAGGGTGTTTTGCACCAGGAGGTGCTGTTTCACGATGATCGTGGTAAGAAAGGCGCTTAGACTCTGTAATGTATCATTTAAAATGCTATTTATTAGAGCTAACACTATAAAGAAGGAATCATAGAATCATTAAGGTTGGAAAAGACCTCTAAGATCATCGAGTCCAACTGTCAACCCAACACCACCATGCCCACTAAACCATGTCCCTAAGCGCCTCATCTACACGTCTTTTAAATACTTCCAGGGATGGGGACTCAACCACTTCCCTGGACAGCCTGTTCCAATGTTTAACCACTCTTTCAGTAAAGAAATTTTTCCTCACATCCAATCTAAACCTCCCCTGGCGCAACTTGAGGCCATTTCCTCTCGTCCTATTGCTTGTTACTTGGGAGAAGAGACCGACACCCACCTCGCTACAGCCTCCTTTCAGGTAGTTGTAGAGAGCGATGAGATCTCCCCTGATCCTCCTTTTCTCCATGCTAAACAACCCCAGTTCCCTCAGCCGCTCCTCAGAAGACTTGTTCTCCAGACCCTTCACCAGCCTCGTTGCCCTTCTCTGGACACGCTCCAGCACCTCAATGTCCTTCTTGTAGTGAGGGGCCCAAAACTGAACGCAGTATTCGAGGTGCGGCCTCACCAGTGCCGAGTACAGGGGCACGATCACTTCCCTACTCCTGCTGGCCACACTGTTTCTGATACAGGCCAGGATGCCATTGGCCTTCTTGGCCGCCTGGGCACACTGCCGGCTCATATTCAGCTGGCTGTCAACCAGCACCCCTAGGTCCTTTTCCGCCAGGCAGCTTTCCAGCCACTCTTCCCCAAGCCTGTAGCGCTGCATGGGGTTGTTGCGGCCAAAGTGCAGGACCCGGCACTTGGCCTTGTTGAATCTCATACAGTTGGCCTCAGCCCATCGATCCAGCCTGTCCAAGGAGAGGATAGTTGTCGTGGTTTAACCTCAGTTGGCAACTAAGCACCACGCAGCTGCTCGCTCACTCCCCCCCACCTGGTGGGATGGGGGAGAGAATTGGAAAAGCACAAGTGAGAAAAACTCGTGGGTTGAGATAAAAACAGTTTAATAATTGAAATAAAATAATAATAATAATAAAAATAAATTGTAATGAAAAGGAAAATAACAGAGAGAGAGAAATAAAACCCAAGAAAGACAAGTGATGCAAATGAAAACAATTGCTCACCACCAACTGACCGATGGCCAGCCAGTCCCTGAGCAGTGGCCCCCCTGCCAACCTCCCCCCTAGTTTTATTGCTGAGAATGATATATGGTATGGAATATCCCTTTGGTCAGTTGGGGTCAGCTGTCCCAGCTGTGTCCCCTCCCAACTTCTTGTGCACCCCCAGCCTACTTGCTGGTGGGGTGGTGTGAGAAGCAGAAAAGGCCTTGACTCTGTGTAAGCACTGCTCAGCAATAACTAAAACATCCCTGTGTTATCATCATCACTGTTTCCAGCACAAATTCAAAACATAGCCCCTTACCAGCTACTGTGAAGAAAATTAACTCTACGTCAGCCAAAACCAGCACATTCTCCATCCCTTATTCCATACCATTTACGTCATGCTCAGGTCCCACACTATCCAATACATCCTCATTAACCACCACCCCCCTTCCCATCCTTTAAGATAATACACAGATATCTTTCCCTTAGTCTATGGTCCACCCCTGTAAAATGTCCAGAAATGTCCATGAAATATCCATTGAGTTCATTTAGTCCGTGACTTTGGGCTCCATCTGTGATGGTGGTCACTCAGGACAGGAGAGGTGGGGTGTTGCATGGAGTTATTGGGCACCAAAGCCATCTCAGATCGGGTCACTGCTGCACTTGCACTGCTTCCTATAAGGCTCGTCCTCCACTGGTTCAGGTGGTTCCTGCTATAGTAATTCCTATAACATGCAACTCAAATCATGGGTTAGAACAATTTAAAGGTATTTCCATTACAATCCACACCCCTGGTCCCTTTGGGCTAGGCCTTAAGTTTTAACATTGCAATGAATTCCTCCTCTTGCCTCTAGCCTGACTAGCAGTAAGGGGTTCCTGCTATAATACGTTTGATATATGGCAGCCACAGCAGTGGTGACATACAGCATCATGTAATATTGCCATCATACAATTCAAATCATGGGTTATTTTCACCCAGGATTAAATCACCTTGAGGTACACATCGGACTTCCCCATCCTTCCGCATTATCCACCAAGTGCACCCAGGTCCTTGAGCAAAAGAAATCCCATGGATGGGTTTGCCTTTGCCCGAGGCAGGAATAACCCAGACTGTTTTTCCCAACAAGTTCCTTATATGTACTACGGGGATCTTATCTCCTTCCACAGCGTGCAGGGGTTTTGATTGGGCAGGGCCAGGTCAACTGGCAGATCCTCTACTGTTAACTAGCCTAACTGGCTTCTGCTAAATGTGTATCCCAATGTTTGAATGTCCCAGCACCCATTGCTCTCAGTGTAGTTTTTAACAGTCCATTGTATAGATCGGTTTTCCCAGAGGCTGGTGCATGACAGGGGATGTGATATACCCACTCAATGCCGTGATCCTTGGCCCAGGTGTTTATGAGGTTGTTTCGGAAATGAGTCCTGTTGTCTGACTCAATTCTTTCTGGGGTGCCATGTCGCCATAGGACTTGCTTTTCAAGGCCCAGGATAGTGTTCCGGGTAGTGGCATGGGGCACGGGATATGTTTCCAGCCATCTGGTGGTTGCCTCCACCATTGTAAGCACGTGGCGCTTGCCTTGGCGGGTTTGTGGGAGTGTGATATAATCGATCTGCCAGGCCTCCCCATATTTATATTTCAGCCATCGTCCTCCATACCAGAGAGGCTTTAACCACTTGGCTTGCTTGATTGCAGCGCATGTTTCGCATTCATGGATAACCTGCGCAATAGTGTCCATGGTCAAGTCCACCCCTCGATCACGAGCCCATCTGTATGTTGCATCTCTTCCTTGATGGCCTGAGGTGTCATGGGCCCACCGAGCTATAAATAACTCACCCTTATGTTGCCAGTCCAGATCCAGCTGAGCCACTTCAGTCTTAGCAGCCTGATCCACCTGCTGGTTGTTCTGATGTTCTTCAGTGGCCTGACTCTTGGGTATGTGAGCATCTACGTGACAGACTTTTACAACCAGGTTCTCCACCCGGGCAGCAATATCTTGCCACAGTGCGGCAGCCCAGATGGGTTTGCCTCTGCGCTGCCAGTTGCTCTGCTTCCATTGCTACAACCACCCCCACAGGGCATTTGCCACCATCCCTGAGTCAGTGTAGAGATAGAGCACTGGCCACTTTTCTCGGTCAGCAATGTCTAAAGACAGCTGGATGGCTTTCACCTCTGCAAACTGACTTGATTCACCTTCTCCTTCAGCAGATTCTGCGACTTGTCATGTAGGACTCCATACAGCAGCTTTCCACCTCCAATGCTTTCCCACAAGACGACAGGACCCATCAGTGAACAGGGCATATTGCTTCTCATTTTCTGCTAGTTCATTATACATTGGGGCCTCCTCAGCACGCGTTACCTCCTCCTCTGGCGACACTCTGAAGTTTTGGCCCTCTGGCCAATCCACGATCACTTCCAGGATTCCTGGGCAGTTGGGGTTTCCCATTTGAGCCCGCTGTGCAATCAGTGCGACCCACTTACTCCACGTAGCATCAGTTGCTTGATGTGTACAGGGGACCCTCCCTCTGAACATCCAGCCCAGCACAGTCAATCAAGGTGCCAGGAGGAGCTGTGCTTCAGTGCCGATCACTTCTGAAGCAGCTCGAACCCCTTCATATGCTGCTAATATCCCTTTTTCAATTGGAGCGTATTGGGCATCAGATCCTTTATATCCTGGCTCCAAAACCTTAGGGGTCAACCTCTAGTCTCTCCAGGTGCTTTCTGCCAGAGGCTCCAGTTGGGGCACTTCTTGTGCACCCCCAGCCTACTTGCTGGTGGGGTGGTGTGAGTAGCAGAAAAGGCCTTGACTCTGTGTAAGCACTGCTCAGCAATAACTAAAACATCCCTGTGTTATCATCATCACTGTTTCCAGCACAAATCCAAAACATAGCCCCTTACCAGCTACTGTGAAGAAAATTAACTCTATCCCAGCCAAAACCAGCACAATGGTCATCCTGGTGGTTTGGGTCTGTGAGGCTCTCTTGTTTCAGCTCACAAGATTGGTTTCTTCTTTGCCCCGGGGCAGGGGTTACATGGATGCCCCTTGAGTAGCCTCCTAGGAGGGGTCCATAGCGCTTGTGCATGTTCAAACTTCTTTGTGTCTCTCCGATCCTTTTGGCACACCCCATTCTCTTAAACTCCTCCTCACAGAGAACACAGAGAACAACAGATAGAGCAGGGGCACAAAGGGACCAAGCACTTCAGAATAGGAATAATGCTCTGGGCACTGGTGAGGACAAACAAGACCCTTCAGGGGATTCATCAGAGCTACATGAGCCAAAGCCTTGTGTCTGCACGAAGGAGAAAAGGCATGTGATAGTTACTGGAGATTCCTTCCTGCAGAGGATGGAGGCATCAATCTGCCAACCTGACCTGATGTCTCAGGAGGCTTGTTGCTTGCCAGGAGCTAGAATCCAGGATGTTGCAGAGGGACTGCCAGGGCTTGTCTGGCCCTCTGACTATTACCCCTTTCCTGTTCTTCCATGTAGGCAGGACCAGTACTGTCAAGGGTATCCCAAAGTGTATCAAGAGTGACTACAGAGCTTTGGGGATGAGGGTAAAGGGCATGGGGGCTCAGATGGTGTCTCCTCAGACCTGTCAGTGAAGGGGAAAGGCTCATGTAGAACTGGACTCATTCAGCAGATCAACACCTGGCTGTGGGGCTGGTGTCACACAGATAGGGCTTTGGCTTCTATAACTATGGGACCCTATTTGAGGAGTGAGGACTGCTGAGCAGGGATGGGATACATTTGACAAAGTGGGGCAAGAGTGTCTTTGCAAAAAGGCTTGCTAACATACTGAGAAGGACTGTAAGCTAGGTATGTTGCTGGAGGGTTGCTACAACCTGAAGAGAAATGAAGGTGCAGGAGGCAGAGCAGATGTGTCTAGGGGACAGCATGACAGGGGAGGCTTTCATACTTTGCCTGTGTAAGGGGCTTAAGGCAGTCCTGCCAATTTATAGGTTTGGGATATAGTTAATGTGGTGGGTTAGCCTTAGCAAACAGCCAAATGCCCACCCAGCTGCACATTCATTCCCCCTCCTCAGCGGGACGGGGGAGAAAATAGGATGAGAAAGCTTGTAGGTTGAGACTGTTTACCAGTTACTGTCATGGGCAAAACAGACTCGACTTGGGGGGGAAAAAAATTTATTGTCAATTAAAATAGATTTGGTTAGTGAGAAACAAAGACAAACATTAAAACACCACCTTTCCTCTCCCCCCTCTTCTAGACTCAACTTGAGTCCTTCGCTCTGATAGCCTCTACCCTGCCCCACCCTGCTGAGTTGTGCAGGGGGATATTGCGGGGTTACAGTCAGTACATAGCAGTTTCTCTGCTGCTCCTTCCCTCTCACACTTTTCCCCTGCTCTGGTGTGGGCTCTCCCACAGGGTGCAGTCCTTCAGGAAAAAAAACTGCTCCAATGTGGGTTCTCCTTGGGCTGCAGTTCCTTCAGGAAATATCCATCTTCTCGGGTATTGGTCCTCTATGGGCTGCAAGGAATATCTGCTCCAGCACTATGGAGCGCTTCCTCCTCCTCCTTCTCTGACCTTGGTGTTCCCTCTGCCATTTCTCTTTTTGTTTGTTTTTTTTTTCTCCCCTCCTCCTCTCTCTGTCTGGCCTTCCCCGTGTCCCCCCCCTTCCTTAAATGTGTTTTCACAGATTGATTGGCTCAGCTTTGACCTGTGGTGAGTCTGTTGCCGAACCAGCTGGAACTGGCTGTGCCTGGCACAGGGCAGTCCCTGATGTCTTCCCACAGAGGCCACCCCCCCATTACCAAAACATTGCCATGTTGTGACCGATCAAGGAACCCCTACAACAGAAGAAGGCTCAGAGAAGATAGGCAAGGATGCACTCATGAAGCTCAGAAAAGAATGCAGGAAATGACCACAGCTATCGTAAAGGAAGCTGAACTTATCTGAACTTATCTCAAGACCAAGGGGACCAGAGGGTCACCTTTGCTCTAGATAAATGGCTGTATCAGTTGAGTGGGTCAACTGGTTATGTAAATGGCCTTCCCTAAAATAATCAATAGAAAGTATTATCTTCCTGAGCCAGCCAGACCAACATGGGGGAAGGGTATATGTGTCTCAGCCCATCACAGAGTATAAAAATCGAACAACCAGCAAAATGAACTTTGAAGAGAGCAACTGGCTTGAGCTGGCTTCAACCCATGTATTCCTTCCCAGCAACTGGAGACGCCCAGCGTTGTGACGATGAGCATAAAGAGACTGGTAATGGGAATCATGTTTGTTTTGTGATTCAACTGTATATTGCAATTGCTATATTATGCTTCTGTTGTGATTTCAGTATATTGCTGTATCACTCTGCTAAATCAAAATCATATGTATCATCAAATATCTTCAACTAATTAATTTTCATATTAAAACATTAAAGCCTCCTTGTATGGAGTATCTAAAAGAATCTGGTCAGAGAGTATTTGACTCTGACACATGTACACCCAATACAGTAACAAGACACCAGACCAGCAGCTTTAGGGCTAAACAATTTATCTCAAAATAACAATACAGTAGCAAATACAAATCAGTAGTACAATTAACGGGGTTGAAACAACATTAAATCCAGTAATTCACTGGGCTAAACTTAATATCCAGGCATGCGAACACTTACATAACCAAAGTTATCAGGCAGGCCAGCAGGAAGCAGGGCATAGTTTCTGTTACGAGTGACTTGGACCAGCTGACAGGCTTGGGAATTCCAAATTCCCTGATCAGACTGTCCTTTTTTATTGTGGAGTCATGGAAGCACTATCTGGGCTTGATAACCAATCATCGCATCCCAACTCTGCTCCCCCTCTGTGCTGGTTCTTTCCATTGTGTGCACAATGCTCAGATGCTACCTTAAAAGTTGTGCAACTGCCATATGGAGCTGTAGCCATATAAAGTGCAGGGTCATAATGTGGAGAATTACCATATAAGGCAGTAATATACGGACAACTTTTATCCAAGATAAGAAGTGACAGGTGCCCTGCCCCCCTGCAGGCATCCACATGTACCATTTGCCCCAGAAGGCAATCCCCTCTTCTGGTCATATGCTCTGTTGTGATTGGCTGACAGGACCAGCCATCCCTTCCAGTTTACCCAGAAGTACATCAGACCAGAAAGTGCCTTCCCCTACACACAAAGGAGGCTGCCATTTTGTTTAAGATGCCATTTTATGGCAGGGAGTTGCCATTTTTGACAATGTCATACCTATGTGTTCTCAGATCTCCCTCTGATAGGCTGCCCACATCCTTTGGACCAGGAAGTGTTCAAATATCACAGAATCACAGAATCACAGAATCACAGAATGGTTGAAGTTGGAAAGGACCTCTGAAGGTCATCTAGTCCAATCCCTCTGCTCAAGCAGGGCCACCTAGGGCCAGTTGCCCAGGACCATCTCCAGACAGCTTCTGAATATCTCCAAGGAGGGAGACTCCACAACCCCTCTGGGCAAACCCTTCCAGTTCTCAGTCACCCTCACAGTGAAAAAGTGTTTCCAGATGTTCAGACGGAACATCCTGTGTTTCAGCTGGCCTGAAGGGGATTCTTCTGTCTTCAGAAAACCAACTCCAAGAGCTGGCTGCAGAAATAGCCCATGGAGTCTCAGTGTTGGTAAAAGTGAGTGGCAGTCTCACAGGCATGCTGCATTTCTTCTACGTGCCTAGGAATGTATTTAAAGCTTTAGATTGGAATATGGCTTAGTTGTTTTCTGCAGACCTTGGAAAGGAGGTTAGTCTTATAATTTGAGCTATGGCTGCATGAGCTGCTTACAGTTCCAGCCACGGAACTACTGCCAGATCCCTAATGAAGTTTGGAGTTGAGATACTGTGCTTTTGTTTGCATTTGTAACATCTCCTTTTCAACCCTGCTGTGTGTTTGTTCCTAGGCAATGAATAAATATTACTTGCTGTTTCTCAATTTGAAGAGAAACGTAAGGGATATTACTTTGGTAAACTGTGCTTGTTTACCCTACTACTTCTGATAAAACAAGAGCCTTTGCAATAATATGTTTCCGACTTTTATGCTGATAATGTGAAGGGAGAGAACTTAAAAGGTATTTTTATTTAATAGGAAATGAATCTTTAATGAAGGCTGAAGGTTGAATAGAGGTTTATATATAAAGTATTTTGGATGAAAAAAGCAAATAAGGAATGTGCTATTAATAAGCAGAATACATATCTGTTTCAGAAAGTATAGTTAGATCCTAGAGTTCTATAGAATAGAATAGTTCAGTTGGAAGGGACCTACAACGATCATCTAGTCCATTCTGCTATAGAAGAGTTGCCCACTCTCATTCCAGCTTTTTTAGGAGGTTTAGAATATTGATTTTCTGGATTCAAGGGGGGGGGGGGGGGGGGCGTGTTTTTCAATTAGATGTTGAGAAAGCACAGGCATTTAAACAGTTTCTGTGTCTAGAAACCTGGGTTGGGACAAGTTATTGCTGTCATGCTGATTTTTATCAAAACTTGTGATAATACCTCAATCCAAAACTTTTTGAAAATAACAACTTTAATGAAAGTATCTGCAAATGTCAGTCACTGATCTTGTGAGCTAGGATAGAACTGGAGCAAGCAATTTCCTTGCTTCTATTAGGTGATGGTGCACGCACTGATAAGTGAAGTGAATGATGTACTGTGCTTTGGGAATCTCTGGGCATTATGTGTGTAGTAATGTATTTTGTGTCATGCTTGCATTTAGAAGTTGTCCTGGGGACAAAATGAGCGCTTAAGGGATGACTACAGAATTTTAACACCCCTTAAAACAAAACCCCTCTGAAGGGAAAGAAACTTCAGAAATAGCTATTTTTTTTCCCTTCAGCCCTAGAATCCACTTCTGTGAAGTTTTTTGAAGCATCTAGGAACAAGTTTGTTAAATGTCTGTATTCTTGCATCAGGAGTGCCAGGTGTTGTCAGATCTGTACATGTCAAAAGAAGTGCAGCAGTACCTAGGTTGTTTCTCAAAGGAATCGCTTTCAGATGTTGTTCAGCATGCATCAGTCCAGCTGTTTAGGCAATTAGTGAAAGCCCATTTTGTTGATGATACTACTAAGCCTGTCGTCTTCTCTCTTTCTGTGACGCTATGCAGGTTGAATGATCCTAAGATGTCAGAAGCAGAGCGTCAGTCAAAGGAAAGCGAACGGGCAGACCGCAGCTTGTTTGTTCAAGAGCTTCTACTGTCCACTTTGATGCGGGAAGAAAGTTCCTCCTCAGATGAGGATGAACGGGGAGAGATTGCTGATTTTGGTGCTATGGGCTGTGTAGATATTATGCCTCTAGATGTTGCTTTAGAAAACCTAAATTTAAAAGAGAATAATAAAGGAAATGAGCCTCCTCTTTGATGGCATCCCACTTTGCAGACAATGTCCTCCGTGCTGTATTTGCCAATGAAAGTGGGCAACAACTATCTTGGGTTTGTTTTGGTGATTGTAATTTCAGGTCTGTCACTCTTGTTACATTGTGTACATTCAAAGGAAGAGAGAAAAGATATATACGATAATCATTTCCACTTAACCAATTTTTACTTTTAGCAGGTAAATATAGGTTGCAGTGCAGAGAAAAAAGCTCTGTGTCCTGTAGCTTGACGTGCAAAAAGCTCTCCTAATACTCCACATTCAAACTGAAGAGGAAAAAATGAAAAATCTCTAATGAAGCTGCTGTGTGTATTTATGAATATTAATGAATAAAAATTGCTTGGATGGTTTACCTTAACTACTGCATGTTTTTTTTGCAGCGTGCATGAGTTTTAGTGACCTTGTCATTTAAAAAAATGTAAGTACAAGGAGTAAAACTATAAAACCCCAAAGCTTTCCCATTATTCAAAGGTAACGTGACAAAAAAAAAAGATTAATGCTCACTAGCAGTTTGTGGCCGTGAAGTAGCCTTTGAGTAACACATGACCAATGACCTTTTTATGTGCCCTCCCTGCGTATTAATGCAAACTCTGCAGTAGGCTATATTTTTGCTTCCAGAGTGTGACGTTTTGCTATATCATGACCACTATGTTGCCCTGTTAGACATCATATCCATGTGGAATTGAACTTTGTATTCATCTGTAGGAGACAAAAAACAAGGGCCACTACTGGAATCTACCACAAAGGGCTTCTGTGTGCCATAAAACCAAATTTTGCTCACCTTTCTTTAAAGTTTTCCTTTTTGTGTTAAATATACTTTATTTAGGTGTAAATGATTCATATATTCGCTGTCAGGGGGGAGTTAACCTGGATTGTGTTGTCTTAGTTCTAAGCCTTCACAGTCCTTATCATTTTGAGTTATTTATGTATTTGCTTCATAGTTTGCAGAGACTCCTTAGTATCAGGAGAGCTTGAGGATTTGACTTCCCAGATATCTCCATATGTTACAATTGAATTCTTAATGCTAACTTCCTATAAACCTTTATTTATTGGGTTTTTGGGTTATATTTCTGACAAAAAATAAAGCCTTTTTAATTGAGTCATGCTACCTATTTGCCTATACTGTTAATCCTATAAGGTTTTTTGTATGGATTATTATAATAGCCCCAAAGCAAGGGACAGCAAGGCTTTAGTTATTTGGAATGTAAAGTTAGCTTATAAAGATAAAAATGCACACAACTTCTGAAAATTAGACTTGAAAACCTGATGACGTTCCTAAGAGAACTGTGATATGTATGTTAATCTAAGATAACAGCAACAAAAGAAGCTACCCCATAGGTTGACATTTGAGTTCCATTCTCATTTTCTCAGTTCTCAAATTCTGATTGTTTCCATCTAGTACTGTATTAGCATTGCTTTTCTTTTAGTCTCTGCAACAGAAAATGTTTTAAGGGAACTTTTTACACTAGTCTTCTGGTTATCTCAGGAGTTACCCTCAATAAAGATTCATTTTTAATTGATTGTTTGAGGATGTTAAAAAAAAAAAATCAAACTGCAGTCTTCTCGGATACATCTTCTGCACATTACAAAAAGACTCAGTTCAATAAAGCATTTTAAAGGCTGTTGTTCAGTTGATTCTTTGGTGATGATGTAGAAGAAATTCTGGAATTAAACTATCATTCACAGCTGTATGCAAAGGCATTTCATGGCGAAACCCTGGGGTGATTTACATAAACAGTTTTTAAAAAGTGCATATTCTGTGCAGTGC
Source organism: Spheniscus humboldti (assembly GCA_027474245.1). Classification (NCBI taxonomy): domain Eukaryota; kingdom Metazoa; phylum Chordata; class Aves; order Sphenisciformes; family Spheniscidae; genus Spheniscus; species Spheniscus humboldti. The sequence continues at coordinate 37,241,679 of CM049922.1, forward strand.
ATGTAGCAGTGATTAAGCATGTAATCTTATAGCTTCATAGGTACGTGCATTGAATTTCTAGAAAAGACTTGTTTAAAAACAGTATCTTAATGAATATATATTTTTTTTAATCTAGATATACCTGGTCTATTGAGGATGTTTACATTGCAGGGTTTGCAAACTCCATTCTGCTTTTACATAAAGCGCTTGGAAAGCCTGCGAACTCTTACTGTCCATGTTTATTATTAGAATCTGAGTATCTGCTGGCTTACATTTAAAATTAAATTTAGTTACTGCATTAACTCCTCTAAGAATCACAAGTGTGTGAGATTTTGTTAGCTTAGAAATAATGCCAAACAGCGACTGGGAGAGTGTTGTTCTAGCACTCTGCTGATGAGCGGGGAAGTGTTCTTCATTGAAAGAATGTTTCTCAAAATTATATTTTTGTTATTTTCAAAATACTGATGTTTATTTTCATAATGCTGTGGGCTATAGTGAAAGTAGCCTTTGGGAACTTTTCAAGGGGATCCTGGAGGGGATATCACATAATTTCCTACCTTAAGACCACCGCTTCAGAAAAGAGGGCCGTAGCATTCAGCATACCTGACATTCACAAGAAGTCTGTTGAATCCTGTGCATTTGTGTGAGAGAACTTTGTTTTCCCAAAAATGTGGCACAGCCTGTGACAATCTTTGCAGAGACGCTACATCTATGAATAGAGAGCGCATCTGGAATTTGGTGTGCTCTCCTATGAATTTGCACCTTGGAGCTCAGATGTGGCTTGCTTCTGCTTCCTCTGTTTAATCAGCCAAGAATCTGTATGTTGCCTTATGGAGTATGGAAGTTTGTGTTGAATTTTGCAGGAGAGGGTAGGGTGCCCATGTGCCCTTAGACCGAGTCTTGCAAGATGGCAAATGAGACTCTACCTGTGTGAGGATGTTGACCTTTGTGTTTGTGTATGTATGTTAGCTCTGGAGACCAGTGAGACTGTTAGGTCAGCTTGGTTTTTTACCTGCATTCTGTGCTGACTGAAAGCACTGTAGCTGTCCTTAGTGTGATGCTGATATTGAGCTTACAAGTGCTGCAAAAATGATCCCTTTTGGAGAGAGAAGGGCATATTCCTATATAGAAATGGGAAGAGATGTGAACTTTTTTGAAGCTGTTGGGGAACAAGTCCTGCTTTAGGTGCCTGTGGGTACTTATGTTTAGTAAGTATGGTGCAATTCAGACTATTTGCAACTCTTCTAATCTGATTTAACCAGGTTTTTCATCTGTTTGGTACTGTGCCAGAAACAGACATTTGCATGAGGTGGAACATGGAACAGAATGAAATTGCATTTTTAACTTAAACATCTCTGGGGACTTGGAGGTAGTCAAACGAGATGGCCAGGAGGTGAAGTGGTTAACTACATCTTACTAGTATTATAACTGGTTCTGGAGACTGTCAGACCTACTAAACCTCTCAGTAGAAAGCCTTTATGGCTGTCACTACTTCCACTGGGTAGTTTCTTTTGGAAATGAGACTTTGTTCTTCCCATAGGAGCTTCTTGGTTCTCTCACTTCTATAATGTTGTTGTTAGCCTTTGCCAGCTTCACCTACTGGAAGCTTTTCTGTTTTGTGGGAGTTAAGAGTATTGGCTCTGATCGGGTCATTGTTCCTGTTTATTGAGAGGGACAAGATTATTACTGCTGTAGCAGGGAAAGGACAGTCTGTCCCTTAGCAAATACTTTGTCTGGGAAATGAGTGGGGGAAGAAACATGACATTTGGTCTGGATGAGATCTGGGTCTTGGATGGAAATGTGATGGGTTGCAAACTAAGCGTGGGATGTGCTCAGCAGTCTGGGCTCAGCACACGAAGGTAATGTTTTCATAGTGATTCTACACAGAAGGGACCAGCATGATTCCTCATCTGACATGCAGTGAGGCTGGAAGTAGAACTGTGAGCTTAGGCAGTAGCTCTAACTTGTATATCTCCCTCTATCTTTGAAAGAAATGAGCGCCTTTTTTTTAACCTATCTTGGGTGTGTTATTTAAGGGTGTGGACTCTTACTCACAGATTACTTAAGGACGCTGTAGCCTGCCTCAAAAGCCAAGTGTCTACATGTGCATGCATTTCTGTCTTGGGGCCCCTGTCTGTTCATAGAATCATGGAATGGTTGAGGTTGGAAGGGACCTCTGGAGGTCATCTGGTCCAACCCCCCTGCTCAAGCAGGTCCACCTAGAGCTGGTTACCCAGGATCATGTCCAGACGGCTTTTGAATATCTCCAAGGAGGGAGACTCCACAACCCCACTGGGCAACCTGTTCCAGTGCTCAGGCACCCTCACAGTGAAAAAGTGTTTCCTGATGTTCAGACGGAACCGCCTGTGTTTCACCTTGTGCCCGTTGCCTCTTGTCTTGTCACTGGGCACCACTGAAAAGAGCTTGGCTCCATCGTGTTTTCATCCCCCCCCCAAGCCTTCTCTTCTCTAGGCTAAACAGTCCCAGCTCGCTCAGCCTTTCCTCATAGGAGAGATGCTCCAAGCCTTTAATCATCTTTGTGGCCCTTTACTGGACTCTCTCCAGCATGTCCATGTCTCTCTTGTACTGAAGAGCCTAGAACTGGACACAGTACTCCAGGTGTGGCCTCACCGGTGCTGAAGAAAGAGGAAGGATCATCTTCCTCGACCTGCTGGCAACAGTTCTCCTAATACAGCCCAGGATACCAATTGCTGGCTCACGTTCAACTTGGTGTCGGTATTGGCCTTACATGGCAAGATTATGGTAGCGGGAGGGGCTGCCGGGGTGACTTCTGTGAGAAGACACCAGGAACTGCCCCCATTTCGGACAGAGCCAGTTCCAGCTGGCTACAAGATGGACCAACTTCTGGCCAAAGCTGAGCCAATCAGCGACACTGGTAGTGCCTCTGTGATAACATGTTTAAGAAAGGGTAAAAAACGCTCCGCAGCAGCTGTGAGAGAGGAGTGAGAGAAACAACCCTGCAGACACCAAGGTCAGTGAAGAATGAGGGGGAGGAGGTGCTCCAGGCAGCAGAGCAGAGATTCCCCTGCAGCCTGTGGAGAAGACCATGGTGACGCAGGTTGTCCCCCTGCAGCCCACGGAGCACCACGTCAGAGCAGATATCCACAATGCAGCTCTTGGAGGACCCCACGCCAGAGCAGGTGGATATGCCCTGAAGGAAGCTGCAGCCTGTGGAGAGGAGCCCACGCTGGAGCAAGCTCCTGGCAGAACCTGTGGCCCCGTAGAGGGGAACCCACGCAGGAGCAGGTTTGCTGGCAGGACTTGTGACCCCGTGGAAAGGACCCACACTGGCGCAGTCCGTTCCTGAAGGACTGTACCCCATGGAAAGGACCCACGTTGGAGCAGTTCGTGGAGAACTGTCTCCCGTGGGAGGGACCCCGTGCTGGAGCAGGGGAAGAGCATGAGGAGGAAGGAGCGGCATAGACAAAGCGTTATGAACTGACCGCAACCCCCGTTCCCTGTCCCCCTGTGCTGCTCAGAGAGGGAAAAGGAGGTAGAAGAGTTGGGAGTGAAGTTGAGCCTTGGAAGAAGGGAGGGGTGGGGGGAAGGTGTTTTTAGTTTTGTTCTTATTTCTCATTGTCCTACTCTGTTTAAATGGCAATAAATTAAACTAATTTCCCCAAGTCGAGTCTGTTTTGCCCGTGACGGCAATTGGTGAGTGATCTCCCTGTCCTTATCCCGACCCTTGAGCTTTTCATCGTACTTTCTCCCCCTGTCCTGTTGAGGAGGGGGAGTGATAGAGCAGCTTGATGGGCACCTGGCGACCAGTCAAGGTCACCTCACCACCCTGTCCACCAGGACCCCCAGGTCCTTCTCTGCCAAGCTGCTTTCCAGCTCAGTGTCCCCCAGCATATATTGGTGCATGGATTTCTTCTTCCCCAGGTGCAGGACTTGGCACGTCCCCTTGATGAACTGCATTTGCCACCATCCATGAGTCAGTATAAAGTACTGGCCATTTTTCTCGGTCAGCAATATCTAAAGCCAGCTGGACAGCTTTCTCCTCTGCAAACCTTTTCCTTCGGTGGATTTTGCGACTTGTCATGTAGGACTCCACACAGCAGCTTTCCACCTCCGATGCTTTCCCACAATACGACACGACCCATCAGTGAACAGGGCATATTGCTTCTCATTTTCTGGTAGTTTATTATACAGTGGGGCCTCCTCAGCATGCGCCACCTCCTCCTCTGGTGATATTCAGAAATCTTTGCCTTCTGGCCAGTCCATGATCTCTTCCAAGATCCCTGGGCGACTGGGGTTTCCTATTCAAGCCTGCTGTGCAATCAGTGCGACCCACTTACTCCACGTAGCATCAGTTGCGTGATGTGTACAGGGGACCCTCCCTCTGAACATCCAGCCCAGCACCAGCAGTCGGGGTGCCAGGAGGAGCTGTGCTTCAGCGCCGATCACTTCCGAAGCAGCTCGAACCCCTTCATATGCTGCCAATATCTCTTTTTCAGTTGGAGTATAGCGGGCCTCGGATCCTCTGTATCCCCGACTCCAAAACCCTAGGGGTCGACCTCGAGTCTCCCCTGGTGCTTTCTGCCAGAGGCTCCAGGTAGGGCCGTTCTCCCCGGCTGCGGTGGAGAGCACATGTTTTACATCTTGTCCTGCCCGGACTGGCCCCAGGGCTACTGCGTGAACTATCTCCTCTTTAATTTGTTCAAAGGCTTGTCGTTACTCAGGGCCCCATTTGAAATCCTTCTTCTTCGGGTCACTTGATAGAGAGGGCTTACGATCAGACTGTAATTTGGAATATGCATTCTCCAAAAACCCACAACGCCCAAGAAAGCTTGTGTTTCCTTTTTGCTAGTTGGTGGAGACCTGGCTGTTATTTTATTGATCACATCCATTGGGATCTGACGACGTCCATCTTGCCATTTTATTCCTAAAAACTGGATCTCCTGTGCAGGTCCCTTGACCTTACTTTGTTTTATGGCAAAACCAGCCTTCAGCAGGATTTGGACTGTTTTCTTCCCTTTCTCAAAAACTTCTCCTCTGTGTTGCCCCACACGATGATGTCATCAATGTATTGCAGGTGTTCCAGAGCCTCACCCTGTTCCAGTGCAGTCTGGATCAGTCCCTGGCAAATGGTGGGGCTGTGTTTCCACCCCTGGGGCAGTCGGTTCCAGGTGTACTGGACGCCCCTCCAAGTGAAAGCAAACTGGCCTGCACTCTGCTGCCAAAGGGATTGAGAAAAACGCATTAGCGATATCACTTGCGGCATACCACTTGGCTGCCTTTGACTCCAGGTCGTATTGAAGTTCTAGCATGTCCGGCACGGCAGCACTCAGTGGCAGCGTGACATCGTTCAGGCCACGATAGTCTACTGTTAGTCTCCACTCTCCATTAGACTTCCGCACTGGCCATATGGGGACTTGTTAAAGGGTGAGCGAGTCTTGCTGATCACTCCTTGGCTCTCCAGTCGACGAATCAGCTTATGGATGGGAATCAGGGAGTCTCGGTTGGTGCGATATTGTCGCCGGTGCACTGTCATGGTGGCAATTGGTACCTGCTGTTCTTTAACCCTCAGCAACCCCAGCACAGAAGGATCCTCTGAGAGACCAAGCAAACTTAATCTTCTCCGTACTCAAGGCAGCTATACCAAAAGCCCACCGGTACCCTTTTGGGTCTTTGAAGTACCCTCTCCTGAGGCAGTCTATGCCAAGGATGCACGGAGCATCTGGGCCAGTCACAATGGGGTGCTTTTGCCACTCATTCCCAGTTAGGCTCACTTCAGCCTCCAATACATTTAGGTGTTGGGATCCCCCCGCCACTCCAGAAATACAGATGGGTTCTGCCCCTATGTAGCTTGATGGCATTAGGGTACACTGTGCACCGGTGTCTACTAGAGCCTTATACTCCTGTGGGTCTGATGTGCCAGGCCACCGAATCCACGCAGTGCAGTAAACCCGGTTGTCCCTTTCCTCCCCCTGGCTGGAGGCAGGGCCCCTCTAGTCCTGGTCAGAGTATCCGTTATTCACTTCTTGTAACTGCGAATCAAAAGTCCCTTTATTAAGATTGGAAGTAAAAGATCGGCCCTTCTGCTCTGTCTGGGGAACTGCCCGCTGGAAACTGGAGCAGCAATTTTCCTGGAAGAACCCTCTTTTGTGACTGGTTTTCCTTGCAACTCACGTACCTGTGCCTCTAGGGCTGAGGTAGATTTTCCATCCATCGAATCCACACAGTCCAATAGAACTGGTTGTCCCTTTCCTCCGCCTGGCCGGAAGCAGGGCTCCTTTATTCCTGGTCAGAGTATTCATTACTTGATTTTTGTAACTGCAAACCAGAAGTCCCTTCATCAGGGTCAGAAGTAAGATCAGCCCTTCTACTCTGCCTAACAGAAACTGGAGGAGTACTTTTCCTGGATGGATGCCTGTTGTCTGTTGTTTTTTCTTGCAATTCCTGTACCTGAGCTTCTAGTCTACAGGTTGGTTCACCGTCCCACTTCCTCATGTCCTCCTCATGGTCATGCAGCTAGAACCACAGGGTTGCACGTGGTGTTCACCACTGGTACCCTTTCCCTTGAGCAGAAAAAGGCTGACTCTTAATAGCTGAGACCTTGGTTGGAGTGCATGAGGAAGACCTATCCTTCTTTGATTGCTGGGACAATTTTTGGGTCAGTTCCTTCATAGCTGAGACGCAGGCCCATAGGGACGAAGTGAGATTCTCTTTGAATTCTTGGAGTTGGCTGGCCAATGCATCCACAGTTGGTGCCTCCGTGTCTGTCCAGCTCATCGTTGCCAGGGTGTTGGCGTATGACATTGGTGCATTTTGTACAAACTTTCACCATTTGTACCGCCACATGGATGCCTGGTTGTTGTCCAGGTTGCTGTAGATCACCTCCACCACAGCTAATTCCCTCCGATACTTGATACCCCCCTCAATGGTGGTCCATTTGCTTCAGGAATTTGCAAGTTCTTCCTTCAGGGGATACCTTTCCTTCACACTCAACAGGAGCTGCCTTCAGAGACTGAGGACTGCTGCCCTTTTTCCAATCCCTTTGTCAATAGCTTTATCCCTAGCAAGGGATCCCAGTTGCCGGGCTTCCTTACCCTCTAATTCCTGACTACTGGCTCCAATATCCCAGCATTGGAGTAAACAGCTGATAATTAGCTCGCCTGCTTGATGGCTGAAATCTTTCTTCATATCTTGCAGCTCACTTAGAGATAGGGATCAGGTGGTTTCTGACTCATTTATGATTTCAGTCTCTTCTTTCTCTTGTTCTTGTGGCTGTTCTGCTGCAGAACAGGCTGCCTCTTCTGATTCTTTCTCCTGCTCCCTCTTAGGAGAAGCTTCTTCCCTTACTAAACGAGTTGACTTCCACTTCCATTGTTTCTTCTTGACTATGGGGGTGACTGATATAGTTGAGGGTTGGGTCTCAGGTTTAGCCACAATGTCTGTTGGTATGTCTTCAGATCCAGAGACACTCTCTTCTCCTTGAGGGTGCTGAATAGTACTAAATAATCTTGGGATATTGTGGTGGGTTGACCTTGGCTGGATGCCAGGTGCCCACCAAGCTGCTCTATCACTCCCCCCTCCTCAACTGGACAGGGGAGAAAAAAATACGATGAAAGGCTAGTGGGTTGAGATAAGGACAGGGAGATCACTCAGCAATTGCCGTCACGGGCAAAACAGATTCCACTTGGGGAAATTAGTTTAATTTATTACCAATCAAATCAGAGTAGGGTAATGAGAAATAAAAACCAAATCTTAAAACACCTTCCCCCCACCCCTCCCTTCTTCCAAGGCTCAACTTCACTCCCGAATTCTCTACCCCGAGCAGCGCAGAGGGATGGGGAATGGGGGTTGTGGTCAGTTCATCACATGTCTCTGCCGCTCCTTCCTTCTCACACTCTTCCCCTGCTGCAGCGTGGGGTCCCTCCCACAGGAGACAGTCCTCCACGAACTTCTCCAACTTGGGTCCTTCCCATGGGCTGCAGTTCTTCATGAACTGCTCCAGTGTGGGTCCTTTTCATGAGGTGCAGTCCTTCAGGAACAGACTGCTCCAGCGTGGGTCCTTTCCACAGGGTGCAGTCCTTCAGGAACAGACTGCTCCAGCGTGGGTCCCCTGCGGGGTCACAAGTCCTGCCAGAAAACCTGCTCCAGCGTGGGCTCCTCTCTCTCCACGGGGTCACAGGTCCTACCAGGAGCCTGCTCCAGCAAGGGCTTCCCATGAGGTCACAGCCTCCTTCAGGTGCATCCACCTGCTCTGGCGTGGGGTCCTCCACAGGCTGCAGGTGGATATCTGCTCCACCGTGGTCCTCCATGGGCTGCAGGGGGACAACCTGCCTCACCATGGTCTTCACCAGGGGCTGCAGGGGAATCTCTGCTCTGGCTCCTGGAGCACCTCCTCCCCCTCCTTCTTCACTGACCTTGGTGTCTGCAGAGTTGTTTCTCTCACATATTCTCACTCATCTTTCCTGGCTGCTGTTGCGCAGCAGGTTTTTTCCCCTTCTTAAATATATTTTCACAGAGGTGCTACCACCGTCGCTGATTGGCTCTGCCTTGGCCAGCGGCGGGTCCGTCTTGGAGTTGGCTGGCATTGGCTCTATCAGACATGGGTGAAGCTTCTAGCAGCTTCTCACAGAAGTCACCCCTGTAGCCCCTCCTGCTACCAAAACCTTGCCATGCAAACTCAGGCCCCAGCACAGTGTGAGAAGTTGTGTCTCTTTGGCATAGCCAAGGCCAGAGCATCCTTTTTTCAAACTTTCTATCACTTCATCAGGATCCCGCACTTGTTCAGGGGTGAAGTCCCAGACCATTAGAGGTGACAACCTTTCTATGTACCTGCCCATATTCTCCCATATGCCTTGCCACCCATAACCACACTGCCTCGGGTCATATCCCTGGGTGATATTCCTAAATAGTTTGTTAACCTTAGAAAAAGCTGAAACAGTATTATTGAGAAGAACCAATAGGAGTATATTGGTTACCCAAGGATGTTCAAGATACTGAAGGATTATTGTAATGAGGGAGAAAACATCTGACACACAGAAGAAGGTGGTGAAGGTGCCATTCTGTGTTTCCTCCACGGAATGGCTCTCAGAGGAGAAAAGGGAAAAAGTCTAATTGTTAATTGTGTCCATGAGATTGTTCCTGAAGTACAGGGATGGCATCAATGCAGAGCCCAAATACCAGATTAAGCTCAAGGCCAGTGCTTTGATAATAAATCTCCCAGACAAAACATCACTAAGCGCTACAGAGCACAGCAAACTGCAAAAGCCAAAAAGTCTTCAAAATGTACAGCGAAAAAGGGAGCATGGCACAGATCAGATGATAAACTAATATCAAGAACAGGTAATTCAATATCGTGATCAGCAACTGTTAAATATATATTAAGTATAAGTTCCCTCTAATACACTCTGGTCAAATCTGTTGTTATCTCAAACCCTTCGAGCCCCATGTTGGGCGCCAAAAAGGACTGTTGTGGTTTAACCCTGGCTGGCAACTAAGCACCACACAGCTGCTTGCTCACTCCCCCTGCAGTGGGATGGGAGGGGAATAGGAAGGGTAAAAGTTAGAAAACGCATGGGTTGAGAAAAACAACAGTTTAATAATTTAAAAAAAAAGAAAAAAAACCCCCAACAAACCAACAAAGAGACAGGAAAATAAAATCCAGGAAAAACAAGCGATGCAAGAGGAAACAATTGCTTGCCACCAACTGACCGATGCCCAGCCAGTCCCCAAGCAACGGCAGCCCCTGTCAACCTCCTCCACCACCACCACCACCACCACCCCCCCCAGTTTTATTGCTGAGCACGATGTCATATGGTATGGAATATCCCTTTGGTCAGTTGGAGTCAGCTACTATGAAGAAATTTAACTCTATCCCAGCCAAAACCAGTACATTCTCTACCCCTTATTCCATACCATATGACATCATGCTCAACAATAAAAGTGGGGGAAGAAGGAGGAAGGGGGGGACGTTTGGAGTGATGGCGTTTGTCTTCCCAAGCAATCATTATGTGTGATGGAGCCCTGCTTTCCTGGAGATGGCTAAACATCTGCCTGCCGATGGGAAGGAGTGAATGAATTCCTTGTTTTGCTTTGCTTGTGCATGCAGCTTTTACTCTTCTGATTGTCTCCCCCATCCCACCGGGGAGGAGTGAACGAGTGGCTGTGTGGTGCTTAGTTGCCGGCTGGAGTTAAACCACGACAACCCATCAGCTTTTACAATCTTGCAGCAGAGGTGCAGCAGAGTGTTGTTCAGATCTTTGTAATCTTCCCCATTTCCAGCTATGAAAAAGTCCAGAGGTGCAGATGCTGTAATAGGGGAAAGTGGAGGCACCTCAATAATCAGGCATTTCTCAATGCTGATCTGCATTGGGGACACTTCAAACAAATCCAGCTCGGTTCTGGTACATTCTTCTGAGCAGCCATGAACGAAAGCCATCCCTTTTAAAATATATTTCCTTTTCTAGTGGTAGAATGGGACCTCTTTCTCTGGGTTTTCTGTTTCTTTTGCACTGTTTGGCCTGGCTTGTTCTTTTTCTTCTTATTATTCTGGTCAGACTGTTGTCTGGTGCCCCCCTTCTTTTTTCTTTTAAAAGGCTGGGGCAGTCCTTCTCTCCAGGAACATGACATGGCTCCCATTAAGGCTTTTTCTTTGAATATAAGCAAATCCTGAGCTCTCCTGATTTGCCAGTGTTTGCAACTTGTCCATGACAACCTTGGAAACATGTCCAAACATGTTTTTTGCAATATCTTGACTGGCACTTTTAACGTGAGGCTTAACAATTTCCAAAACCCTTTTCAAAAGTGGGATGGCCTTTCTAAACAGGCTACAGAATATACCTCCAGTGCCCACATCATACATCACAGGAATGCCTTGAAAACCAGGAAGACCATTGCAAGCCTGGGCTCTGTAATAATTCACATATGAGGATGAGTCCTCATAACTTTTTAACACTACCATTTTGGTGTGGTTACTTAAAATATCAGAGGCTTCCGGGGCCAAAGATGCAGCTTCCCAATCACCTTCCCAAAGCAAAATGAGATGTGCTTGTTCTGGTCAGTCTTTATTTCAATGCTGATCATGTCGATGTGCTGGTGGTTTACCGGCACGTAGTGCAGCTTATCATACGTCACTGTCACAATCTCATTATTACCACCAGTCAGAACACAACACAATAATGGAACCACAAAGTCCCCGACAAGCTTGTGTTCTACAAGATCTGTGTAGAGGTAGGGCGAGTTAAACCCTAAGGTGATATCCGCCACAAAACAACCCCCAGAGAATCCCCCAAAACATGTGCTTGATTCCCCAGTTGTAGAAAAAGCATAAGGCTTTTCATCCATTTTGAGCTTTGTTTTCCTTATGATGTGATCATAGATCAAGCACCCTGCTGGAGAATCAATGGCTGAAGCTTTGCTGTGAGGGTTAATAAGATGGTTCATAAATTCCATCAACATGGAAAGGGATGGATAATAGCCTTTCTGCAAAGTATACTGCCATGTCTTACCCTGCAGCACTATTTCAAAGATAGCATCTTCATTGATGTTATTCCAGCTGTGCAGGTACTGTATTTCCACAAGCCCCACCTCCCACTTGCCTGAGAGCTCCAGGGGCCTCACCAGCTGTATGCTAAGGTTCAAGCTGGGGTTTTGTGGGAAGATTTGGTGCTAGCATTGCTGGGTAGCATGATGTAGAACCCCGTTTGTCATCCTTCTTTCCCCTCCGCTCCACTGCCAATCACTAGATGTCCTGGATTGGGAGGCTTCTAGCCAACTGTTAAATTTCTGGGGCCAGCCATGCCACTTCACCAGCAGCTATTTCTTCCTTTCCTTTTTGCAGCAATGATCTTTTCAATTCTATAGATTCTGTCTTCGTCGGGATTCACTTTTTTAACTTCTTCAGGGTAAAATCTTCCCTCAATTGCTTTGTGACCATAGTCTATTAAGCAGTACACAGGTATCTGTCCCTTTCTCACAATTTCAGCTACTATGAAAATTTCATCTGTGAATGTCTGTTCATAACCTTTCTCAAATCTCTCTTGTTCTTGATACCCTGAGGTGATCTCCCTTTTTGAGCAAAGGTTCAAATTCTTTAATTTTAAGCACACTCCCATATATGGTTTTCTAAACCCTTGCAGAGTTGAAAGGGTTCATGTCTACAAGCTTGGCTCTAATAGTTCTCTGGAAGCTATGGTTATAGCTCTTTATAACCTCCGATAGCACATCAAAGTTGCATTATCCACCAAGTCTGCCTGCCATTGTGCATCCACCTTTGTCACAATCACCTTGTTTCTTTTAACGTGCTTTCTTACAGCCTAGCATAAGCTGTAAGCAGCCTGGTTTTCAAGCCAGGTGGCCACTTAGCTTCTGTTCAGATCAGCAATTCACCTTTTAGCAGCTTCAAAAAGGGAATTTACACCCCCAAAGCTTCTCACCTCCCCAGGAGCATAGTAAATCTCTTTTAACAGAAGTGGTGGCATAGACATGTCTACTGACATGCTGCTACTTCACACATGTATGAAATGAAACAATGGACAATCAATTTAACAAAGAAACTTTATTAACAGGGTATGAGTGGAGTTGGTTGCCAGTCAGACTTCTCCAGGCTTTTTCCTTTTTTTTCTTGAATGCCACTGTCACTTCTTTGCCCATTCTCCTTTCTTTGGCCATTGCAGGCCCGGACAGCAATGCAGACAAGTCAAGGTGCAGTTCTGTGGTGGTGTGCTCCCCCTGCCCTGCGTAAGCAATGACCACCAGTGGGGGTCGTTGTGGCTGCATCCAGCTTATGCTGGACTTTGGGGATGGATGGCAACATAGTAGCCAAGGGCTGCCTGGAGCAGTGACCCAAACGACTTGCTGATATGCAACTATGACTATAAGTCAATCATCTTACTCTATAAATAGTGGACAGCCCAGGGCCTGTTGAGCTCTCCTGCACGGCAGCGGGCTGCATGCCAGGATCTCCCCTTGAGTAGGGACGCCTCTCAAGGTTACTCCTCGAGGTTGAGAGATTCCTTGCCGCAACAGATCCTTGGTAGGTGACTAACAGCGTGCTAAACTTTGAAATCTTAGCTAAGTGATGTAAAGGATTGATTGCGCATATATAATCCTTTAGACATAAACCATTGACCAAGTCTGGGACTAGGACTGGATCCAGCCGCACCTAGACTCCTCTCTGAGGAGGAGTTTAGAAAGCAAGGGGGTCCTTTCTGAACCTCATGGCTCGACGGGAGGGTCTCCCTGACAGTTCTGTCTGACCCTGTCCTCTATGCAGTAAATAATCAAGTGTACCTTGCCATCGAATCTTGTTAAACCACTGTCGCGTTTACCATTGAACTTTGTTAACTCACACTTTAACTCAGAGTTTTCTATCAATAAAGTGTATTGTTGCTTCTCTCTTACGAGTGAAGTGCAGTCTCACTCCATCCGCGACAAGTTATGACTTTTCCCTCATCAGTCAGTCAGCAGGAGTTTTTTGAAACATTCTGTAAGGTCATCAACCTAAGGATAAAAAAGCATAGAGCACCAGCCTGCACCCCACAGTGGTCTTACAGGTAGCTGTAAGATCCCCTACAATCATAGGCAAAGGGAACTTACCACCACCACCACCTGTCCTCTCTGTGACATCTCGAAATCCAGTTTGGGATTCATAGACCCATTGGCCAGTTCTTCTGGCTTGCATGATCTTTTTTGGGAATCCCTTAGGGCCTTTTACTTATTGTCCCCATGCACTTGTTCTTCTGAAGTTGGCATTTTGTTCTGGTTTTCCATTTTTGCAGGCAGCGTTGCCTGTGTCTTGCAGCATCATGCAAAGCCCAAAGTCTGCTCCAGTAATAGTGCATGATCATCCTGTTGGGCTGGGCCTAGATGCGGGGGCCTCTCAGTCCAGCTCACAGGATTCATCTCTTCTTTGCATGTGACAGGATTTGCACTGGGGGCACCTTGGTGAGCCTCCTAGCCCATAGTCTTCGGGCATGTTCCAACTTGTCTGTGTCCCCCACCTTTTTGGCGCCCCTCCACCGTCTTGAACTTCCCCCCCGACCCCAGACGTTCTAGGGCTTGTATTTCAGCCTTGTAAAGTGGAACACCCCAAACATGCCTTTTACCTTTGTTTAGTTATTGTCTATTCACATTTAAACTTTAATTATTCATTCCATTAGCTCTTATTAAAGAATATTTTAAAGAATGATTAAGGGACTGGAGCATCTGTCCTATGAAGAAATTGAGCCTATTTCTATGTATGTATATACAGTATATATTGTATATAAATTTATATATTTTAATATCTGAGCATTTCCTGGCCCAAAGGAAGTGGGCAGCCAATCAGAAGGGGATCTTAGATCATGTGGGTATGACAGTGTCAATGACATTGAGGAAAATGGCAGCTACCTACCATAAAATGGTCACTGAAAAACCATGGTGGACTCTGCATATTTAGTGGGAGAGGGGCTTCCTGCTCTGACATCTTTCTGGGGTAAACAGGAAGGTGTGGGTGGCTGTCTGAGAACACATGGGTATGACAGTGTCAAGAAATGGCCATCAGCCAATCACAGAGCAGTATGGAAACACATGGATTATGCCATTTAACAAAATGGCAGCTCCCTGCCATAAAACATCTGGCTGAAACAAAATGGCACCACCCTGTGTATGTAGGGGGAAGGGACCTTCTGGTCTGATGTAAACTGGAAGGGGTGGCTGGTCCTTCCAGGCAATCACAACAGACCACATGACCTGAAGAGGGGAATGACTTCCAGGACAAATGCTACATGTGACTGTCTGCAGGGGGGTAGGACTTCTGCCAGGGCACCCATCACTTCTTATCTTATCTTGGATAAAAGTTGTCCCTATACTACTGAAGGCAGTACTAGCCTCACAGCCTGTAAAAGCAGCATGACTTGGGGGCCATCTCAAACACCTGTACCCAAATACACATTGCATGGGAAAGAAATAGGAGAAATTAGAAGCCTGTGCACAGCTGCAGAGCTATGACCTCGTTGGGATTACAGAGAAGTAGGGGGAATAGCTCTCATGACTGGAGTGATGCAATGAATGGATATAAGCTCTTCAGGAAAGACAGAGTGGGAAGGGGAGGAGAAGGGGTTATGATCTCTCCAAAGGAGTGGCTTAAATGCATGGAGCTTTGCCTTGGAACATGTGATGAGCTAGTCAAGAGCTTGTGAGTAAGGATCAAAGGACAGACCAGCACAGATGATGTTGTAGAAGGTGTCTGCTACAGACTCCCTGAGCAAGAAGAGAAGGCATGAAGCCTTGTTTAGGCTGCTGGAGAAAGCCTGACAATCACAGGCCCTGGTATTCATAGGTGACTTTAACCTCCCTGATATCTGCTGGAAGGGCAGTGTGACTGAGCACAAGCAATTCAGGAGAAATCTGGAACATGATGAAGATAATTTCTTGATGCAGGTAATTAGTGAACTGACTAGGGGAGATGCTATGTTGGACCTGCTCCTCACAAACAAGGAAGACTTGATGGATGATGTGAAGGTCAAGGGCAGCCTTGGCCGTAGTGACCATGAGACTGCAGAATTTAGGATCCTGAGAGGAGTGAGCAAGACAGCAGACCCTGGACTTCAGGAGAGCAGAGTTTAGCCTCCTCAGGGACCTGCTTGGCAGGATCCCATGGGAAACTACTCTGGAGGGCAAAGGGGCTCATGGCAGCTGGTTGATCTTCAAAGACAGCCTCATCAGAGCAAGAGAACAGTCCATTTCAAAGTGCAGGAAGTCAAGCAAGCATGGCAAAAGGCCAGCATGGATGAACAGGGAACTCCTGACTGAGCTCAAACACAAAAAAGGAAGCACACAGAAGTTGGAAGCAGGGAAAGGCTACTTGGGAGGAATACAAAGGCATTGCCTGCATTGTGACTGTTCACTCAGCTCCTGCTCAGATTTTGGCTAACACAGCTCATGCTAAGGCCTGATGTATGCTGGAAGCAGCGTCATTAGGTCAAAGTGAGAGCACCAGGTAGGCAGGACAGGTGGCCAGAAAGAGCTAGAGGGCATTATGCAGCCATTATCACCTGAAGATTGCTGTCGCCTGCAGCCATCATCTTTGCATATTGATTGTCTGGCAGTTTCTTCAGAATCTGCTAACTTATGGAAATGGCATAGACCAAACTTCCAAGCTGGAAAGTATAAATACATCAGCTTACCCAAAAAGCTTTTGACGTGGATCCAACAGCAGCTGGACTGCTGAGGCTTTTGTGCTTCCCGGTGTGATATGGGGATGCACGCACCGTGACGGAGGAGGAAGGATGAGCACTCTCACTGTTGGCTAGGTAACTATTTTGCTCATAGGTGCACGAGTTATGAAACCTCATGACTTAAGTGGTGAATTAGTGAATTCACGTGACAGACTGTGCAAAGGGGATTGAGCCCTTGTTTGTCGTGTTTGTTTGTTATAATTCTTAATGAGCTCATAAAATAAAGTTTAATTTGCAGAGTATGTTGTCCTGTAAAATGTGAGAGATCCAAATGGACCGTGACACTGCATATGTAGGAATGGAGTCAAGCTCAGTTAGAGTTCACACTTCGGAAGAGCACAGTCACTTGCTTTAAGCAAAATGAGCATCTCTCGGGGGTAGTGGATGGTACATAAATATTAGGGTTTCAGGCAAGTGATTTGGTCTCTGACTAGGCCTTGGCCTGAGGTTCAGCTAACTGAACAAAATGTAGAAAACTACAGGCCATGACATGAGAAATTGATGGACATGACAGATAACAGAGTGAGAAGCTGCCAAAAGTTAAAGGCAGCACTGTGAGGAATGGCTGGATTGCACAGGTGGTTAAGGGGAAGCTATGTGAGAGATGGACAGACTTCACAGACACCTGACAGGGAGCATTGGGGGCCTTTTGGGGAGTTGAACCTTGTAAGGCCAGCAGTGCATGGGTAACTATATCAATAATAGCATATAAGGCTGAGAGTGCCTAGGGACTGCTATCAGAAATACAAAATTTGGGTACAGATATAGCAAAACAGACCAGTGGGGAAAAAGCAATTTGTGATGGGCTGTTTATTTGGGAGGAGACTAGGGTAGAGAAAAGGAGATATAAGAGCTGCAAAGGGAGGATACAGGCAATTTTGCAGCTACTTAATGGGTAACATAGTCTGACCTGTCTGTCAGTCAAGCTGTTTAGCTATGGAAAACAAGGATCCTACAGTGCCTTGTTGTATCCTTTTTTTTCCCCTTTTTCCCACTGAGTATGCACTGAACATCAGGAAACAACTGCAGCTAATTGGGAGACTGTGTATGTGTGTACATATGTACACACAGAGAACACACATCCCAGTGGTCTGCAGCAATGTGCAAGATAAGTTAAAATTCCTCCCACATAATGTTTGGCTTCTTGTCGTGGTTTAACCTCAGTCGGCAACTGAGCACCATGCAGCCACTCGCTCACTGCACCCTCTGCCGGTGGGATGGGGGAAGAGAATTGGAAGAGCACAAGCGAGAAAAACTCGTGGGTTGAGATAAAAACAGTTTAATAATTGAAATAAAATTATAATAATATGATAATAATACACAAAGCAAGTGATGCACAGTGCAATTGCTCACCACTTATCCACCCCTTATTCTATACCATCTGCGTCATGCTCAAGTCTCATATTTTCCAGTACATTTTCATTAATCACCACCCCCTTTTTTTTTTTTAATATATATATATACACACACACACAGAGATATCATTCCCTTAGTCTGTGGGTCATCCCTCTAAAATGTTCGGTGAGTTCATTTAGTCCATGACTTCGGGCTCCATCTGTCGTAATAATCTTCCAGGGCAGGAAAAATGGAGATGGTATGTGGAGTTGGATTGTTTCATGTTGAAGTCAGTCCTGGTACCATCATCACTGTGCTTTCCTTGATTGCAGCGCATGTTTCGCATTCATGGATAACCTGCGCAATAGTGTCCATGGTCAAGTCCACCCCTCGATCACGAGCCCATCTGTATGTTGCATCTCTTCCTTGGTGACCTGAGGTGTCATGGGCCCACCGAGCTATAAATCCCTCACCCTTATGTTGCCAGTCCAGATCCACCTGAGCCACTTCAATCTTAGCAGCCTGATCCACCTGCTGGTTGTTCTGATGTTCTTCAGTGGCCCGACTCGCGGGTACGTGAGCATCTACGTGATGGACTTTTACAACCAGGTTCTCCACCCGGGCAGCAATATCTTGCCACAATGCGGCAGCCCAGATGGGTTTGCCTCTGCGCTGCCAGTTGCTCTGCTTCCATTGCTGCAACCACACCCACAGGGCATTTGCCACCATCCCTCAGGCAGTGTAGAGGCAGAGCACTGGCAACTTTTTTCGGTTGGAGTAGAGCGGGCCTCGGATCCTCTGTATCCCCGACTCCAAAACCCCAGGGGTCGACCTCGAGTCTCCCCTGGTGCTTTCTGCCAGAGGCTCCAGGTAGGGCCATTCTCCCCGGCTGCGGTGTAGAGCACATTTTGTACATCTTGTCCTGCCCGGATTGGCCCCAGGGCTACTGCATGAACTATCTCCTCTTTAATTTGTTCAAAGGCTTGTCGTTGCTCAGGGCCCCATTTGAAATCATTCTTCTTCCGGGTCACTTGATAGAGAGGGCTTACGATCAGACTGTAATTTGGAATATGCATTCTCCAAAAACCCACAACGCCCAAGAAAGCTTGTGTTTCCTTTTTGCTAGTTGGTGGAGACCTGGCTGTTATTTTGTTGATCACATCCATTGGGATCTGACGACGTCCATCTTGCCATTTTATTCCTAAAAACTGGATCTCCTGTGCAGGTCCCTTGACCTTACTTTGTTTTATGGCAAAACCAGCCTTCAGCTGGATTTGGACTATTTCCTTCCCTTTCTCAAAAACTTCTCCTGCTGTGTTGCCCCACATGATGATGTCATCAATGTATTGCAGGTGTTCTGGAGCTCCACCCTGTTCCAGTGCAGTCTGGATCAGTCCATGGCAAATGGTGGGGCTGTGTTTCCACCCCTGGGGCAGTCGCTTCCAGGTGTACTGGACGCCCCTCCAAGTGAAAGCAAACTGTGGCCTGCACTCTGCTGCCAAAGGGATTGAGAAAAATGCATTAGCGATATCACTTGCGGCATACCACTTGGCTGCCTTTGACTCCAGGTCGTATTGAAGTTCTAGCATGTCTGGCACAGCAGCACTCAGCGGTGGTGTGACTTCATTTAGGCCACGATAGTCTACTGTTAGTCTCCACTCTCCATTAGACTTCCGCACTGGCCATATGGGGACTTGTTAAAGGGTGAGTGAGTCTTGCTGATCACTCCTTGGCTCTCCAGTCGACGAATCAGCTTATGGATGGGAATCAGGGAGTCTCGGTTGGTGCGATATTGCCGCTGGTGCACCATGGTGGTAGCGATTGGCACCTGTTGGTCTTCAACCTTCAGCAACCCCACAACAGAGGGGTCCTCCGAGGGACCAGGCAAGGTGGACGGCTGTTTAATTTCCTCCGTCTCCAAGGCAGCTATACCAAAAGCCCACCGGTACCCTTTTGGGTCTTTGAAATACCCTCTCCTGAGGCAGTCTATGCCAAGGATGCACGGAACCTCTGGGCCGGTCACAATGGGGTGCTTCTGCCACCCATTCCCAGTTAGACTTACTTCGGCTTCCAATACAGTTAGCTGTTGGGATCCCCCCATCACCCCATAAATACAGATGGGTTCTGCCCCTCTATAGCTTGATGGCATTAGGGTACACTGTGCACCGGTGTCTACTAGAGCCTTATACTCCTGAGGGTCTGATGTGCCAGGCCACCGAATCCACACAGTCCAGTAAACCCGGTTGTCCCTTTCCTCCCCCTGGCTGGAGGCAGGGCCCCTCTAATCCTCATCACGGTACTCGTTTCTCACTTCTTGTACATACGAGTCAGAAGTTTCTTCATTAAGATCAGGAGTAAGATCGGCCCTTCTACCCTGTCTGGGGAACTGCCCGCTGGAAACTGGAGCAGCAATTTTCCTGGAAGAACCCCTTTCTGTGATTGTTTTCCCTTGCAATTCACGTACCTGTGCCCCTAGGGCTGCGGTAGGTTTTCCATCCCACTTCCTCATGTCCTCTCCGTGGTTACGCAGGTAAAACCATAGGGTGCCCCATGGTGTGTACCCTTTATATCCCCTCTCTTGAGCAAAAGAACGCTGCCTCCCAATAGCCGAGATACTGGTCCTCACAGGTGGGGAGTAGGACCTATCCTCTCTCAGTTGCTGGACCTTCTGGGACAGTTTCTCCACAGGCGAGACGAGGGAGGAAGAAAGACTTTCCTCATATTGCTGGAGTTGACCAGCCAATTCATCCACCGTTTGTTCCTCTCCATCTTTCCAGGTACTCACTGCCAATGAATTGGCATATGACGATGGTGAGCTCCTTATAAACTTCTGCCACATGGGTCGTGTGCACTTGACTTCATCTGGATCTTTGGATAGTTGTTCATTGCTCAGGTCACCATAAATCACCTCCAGCACAGCTAATTCTCTCAGAAACTGGATACCCTTCTCCATGGTGGTCCACTTGCTTGGGCGACATATGACATCTTCCTTGAAGGGATACCTTTCCTTCACGCTTGACAAGAGTTGCCTCCAAAGGCTGAGGACTCGTGTCCCTTTTCCAGTCGCTTTGTCAATGCCCCCTTCCCTGGAAAGGGATCCCAGCTGCTTGGCTTCTTTACCCTCTATTTCCAGGCTACTGGCTCCATTATCCCAGCATCGGAGCAGCCAGGTGACAATATGCTCGCCTGGACGACAGCTGAAATCTTTTCGTATATCTCGCAGCTCACTCAGGGATAGAGATCGGGTGGTCACTGCCTCGTTTATGAGTTCTTCCTCTTCTTCCTCCCCGAGCAGCGGCCGGCCCTCCTCCTCCCGGTCTCGTGATGGCCCTTCTCCAGGGTAGTCTGCCTCATCCACTTCTTCCTCTGGCTCCCTTTCAGAAGAAGCTTCTTCCTCCCTTACTAAACGAGCCGGCTTCTGCTTCCAAGATTTCTTCTTGTGTACAGGGGCGACTGATACTGGCACAGGCTGGTTCTTTGGTTCAGCCGCAGTGCCTGTCGCTGCGGTCTGAGTGGCCACAGTGCCTGTCGTCAGGGTCTGAGTGGCCGTGGGGCCTGTCGCTAGGTTTGTAGTGGCCGCAGGGCCTGTTGCCAGTGTCTGAGTAGCCGCAGAGCATGTCACTGGGGTCGGAGTGGCCGCAGTGCCTGTCGTTTTACCGTCAGATCCAGAGACCTTCTCTTCCCTTCGAGGGTACTGAATGGTGTTGAACAGGGCTCGGTAGGCATGGGCCAGGCCCCAGCACGTTGCAATGATCTGTGTCTCTCTGGAGTTGCCAGGGTGACAGCATACTTTGTCCAAATATTCCACTAACTCTTCAGGATTCTGCACTTGCTCAGGGGTGAAGTTCCAAAACACTGGGGGTGCCCATTGGCCTAGGTACTTGCCCATCTTGTCCCACACACCCTGCCACTCATAACTATTGAGCCTTGGGGCAGATCTCTGGATGATATTCTTAAATTGCTTACCAACTTTAGACAAATCCGAAACAATATTCCCAAGAAGTACCAATAGAAGTATCTTAACTACCCAAGGCTGTTCAAAATACTGAAAAGTTACTGTAATGAAGGAGGAAACATCATAGAAGAAGGTAGTGACACTGCCATTCTGTATTTCCTCTGTAAAAAAACTCTCAGAAAAGTCACTGTAATTGCCAGTTGTCTCCAGAAAGTGGTATCCATGGCACAGCAATGGCTTCATTGCGAAACTTACATACCACGCTAACATCAAGGTCAATGTTCTAAAAACAAACCTCACAAGTGAGACATCACTAATCACTGCAGACCACAGCAAACTGCAAAAACCAACACCAATGTTTAACATGTACAGCAAAAAAGGAGCACGATGCAGATTATACAAATCAATATCGAGAACAGAGGAACCAACATTGAGACCCGCAATTATTAACAGATATAAGTTTCTTAATACACTCCGGTTAATCTGTTATTATCTCAAACCCTTCGTGCCCCACGTTGGGCGCCAAAAAGGACTGTCGTGGTTTAACCTCAGTCGGCAACTGAGCACCACGCAGCCGCTCGCTCACTACCCCCTGACCACGGTGGGATGGGGGAGAGAATTGGAAGAGCACAAGTGAGAAAAACTTGTGGGTTGAGATCAAAGCAGTTTAATAATTGAAATAAAATGATAATAATAATAATATGATAATAACAACAACAATACACAAAGCAAGTGATGCACAGTACAATTGCTCACCACCCGCCAACCGATGCCCAGCCAGTCCCCGAGCAGTGGCCCCCCCGGCCAGCTTTCCCCAGTTTATGTACTGAGCATGACGTCACATGGTATGGAATGTCCCTTTGGCCAGTTTGGGTCAGCTGTCCTGGCTGTGCCCCCTCCTAGCTTCTTGTGCACCTCCAGCCTTCTCAGTCGGTAGAGCATGGGAAACTAAAAAGTCCTTGGCTAGTGTAAGCATTACCTAGCAACAACTAAAACATCGGTGCGTTATCAACTTTGTTCTCCTCCTAAATCCAAAACACAGCATTGTACCAGCTACTAGGAAGGAAATTAACTCTATCCCTGCTGAAATCAGGACACTTCTAAAGCTTGGTTTGAAATTGGCCATTACCAGGGTAATGATTCAATCCGTTTTTAACAGTTGTTGTACTCCCTATCAGTGGATAAGCATGCAACCTTGGAATAACACCCTTGTCACCTCTTCTGTAGCTATCATCAGAAGAGATGGTCTTATTTAGGGCAATTAGTATATAGCTCTGCCAGCATTCCACTCTCTTGAATTCCCAAGGCATCATATCCAGTGGAGGGAAATCTCTTGCAACCCCAAAGGGAAAAAATAAAATGGAAGCCACAGCAGCAGTTGCCATTAATGTTAAAATTCCAACTTCAAACTAAAACGAGTGCTAAGTTACCTCCTGGACATAAGGGCTTGGAGAATCAGGTCTAATTTTCAAAGTGAAGAGTGGGCCCTCTGTTCATTTTGATGCTATATCTCAGGCTTGGAGAACCCATGCTATGTTTACAAAAAGATCTCAAAATAACTCCCGGTGGAGATATAAAGGACATTCAAGACGTCTTTGGTGCATTTTGCTCTCTCTTGCTCACTCTTACCTTTTACCCTGTTATCGAATCCTTGTCAATGGCAAATGTTTTTGAATATTAATATAAATATTAATATTAATGTTAATATTATTACCACATAAGGAAAGCCAGGTCAGCTGTCCACCTTGCCCACTCTCCAAAAGTGGCAGATAGGTGTAGTAGAGTAAGAGGAAGGCAAACATGCATGCTACTTCCCCCTAATATTCTCCCAATCTCCATCTATTTTCAGCTCAGAGATTTCCTGACCCATGTGTAATTGCTATGGATTTAGTAATCCTCAGTGGATTTCTTTTCCATGGGCTTGTCTGAGCTCCCCTTGAACCCATGAAAACATTTAGAATCCAGAATTTCTTCTGTCAGAGTTCCTCCAATCCACTATCTATTGCATAACAAGCCACATCCTTTTGTTTCTTTTCAACACAGCTCCTACTAGCTTCATTTTTTGTATTGGAAGAGATAGTGAATAGTCCTTATTTACAAGCCACTCATGATTTTATCGAACTTTGCCATATCTACCTTCCATTGTCTTTTTTTCAGACTGACAAATCCCTGCTTACTCAGTAATTCCTATACAGAAGCAGTTCCACTGTATTTGGTTTATGTGGCAAGGTTTTGGTAGCGTTGGGGGCTGCAGGGATGGCTTCTGTGAGAAGAGATCAGGAACTGCCCCCATGTTGGTCAGAGCCAGAATGGACCCACCACTGGCCAAAGCTGAGCCCATCAGTGGCGCTGGTGGTGGCTCCGTGATAACATATTAAAGAAAGGGTAGAAAAAACGCTGCACAGCAGCTGTGAAAGAGAGGAGTGAGAAAAAAATGTAAGAAAAACAACCCTGCAGACACCAAGGTCAGTGAAGAAGGAGGGAGAGGAGGTGATCCAGAGCAGATATTCCCCTGCAGCCCTTGGAGTAGACCATGGTGAAGCAGGTATTCCCTGCAGCCCATGGAGGACCACATCAGAGCCAATATCCACGCTGTGGCCCGTGGAGGACCCCACGCCAGAGCAGGTGGATATTCCCTGAAGGAAGCTGCAGCCTGTGGAGAGCCCATGCTGGAGCAGGCTCCTGGCAGGAACTGTGACCCATAGGGGACCCACACTGGAGCAGTCTGTTCCTGATAGACTGTGTAAAGTACCCACGCTGGAGCAGTTTGTGAAGGACTGTATCCCATGGGAGAGCAGGGGAACAGTGTGAGGAGGAAGGAGCGGCAGAGACAAAGCATTACAAACTGACCACAAACCCCATTCCCCATCCCCCTGTGCTGCTTGGGGGCAGGGGAGGAGGTAGAAGAATTGGGAGTGAAGTTGAGCCTGGGAAGAAGGGAGGGGTGGGGGGAAGGTGTTTTTAGTTTTGTTTTTATTTCTCACTGTCCTACTCTATTTTTTAATTGTCAATAAATTAAATTAATTTCCCCAAGTCGAGTCTGTTTTGCCCATGACGGTAACTGGTGAGCGATTTCCCTGTCCTTATCTCGACCCACGAGCTTATTTTCTCCCACTGTCTTGCTGAGGAGGGAGAGCGATAGAGTGGCTTGGTGGGTACCTGGCAGCCAACCAAGGTTAACCCACCACATCCAGATATTTGTTCATCTTTGCTGAGCTCTGAATCTTTCCCAGTTCTTCTATATGCATTCTGAGAAAAGAGGACCAGAACTATTCAAAGTGCATAAGATTTGCACAAGCATGGATTTGTTTGATTTGTTTCTATTCTTTCCTAAAATTTCCTAACATATGATTTGTTTTTTTGACTGCTACTGAGCACTGGGATGACATTTTCATAGAGCAACCTCTTACAGCCCCAATACCTTTCTGCTGAGCAGTAATATTTGGTGCAAAGTCGAGCATCCAAATTTAAACAATTAGAAATGTCATATCTAGGAAAAAGAGTCAGAGACCTCCATTAGGGCAAGTTAGACAACTCAGGGAAGAGTGGCACACAAAGAAGGTAACCTCCAGAACAAATCTGGAACTAAACAGAAAAGACCTTTACAACCATATTTAGAACAAGAAAGGTGATAGCTAGTGGCCTGACACAGTCTGCTGGGCAGTTGGGCCAATACAACACAGAAGCAATTTATTCCAGCACCTCTTTTACTGAAAATTAATACCAAAACCTTAAATAAATCAACAATTGCTCATTTCTCTGTATTTGAAATAATAAATTCTTTAGTTTATTAGTAGCTTCTAGCTTCCACGGTGTGTTATTTGATCAGTTTTCCTTATGGATGCATTCTTTCTCTCTCTCCTGAACAATAAATTAGCATTCTTTTTTAAAGGAAAAGAAGGGAAAAAAGAGGATACATTGGATTTATTTAAAGCAAAATAAAAAAGCACAAATATGTTAAACATATCTTAAAATGCTATGACAACTCTTTGTGTTAGATGCCTACAAATAAGTGATAGAGGACATTATGTTATTTACAGTGTTACACAAAAACTGAGACCCTCATTTGACACATAACTCATAAAGACAGTAAATGATGCAGAAAACATCCGAGTATGTACAACATGCATTTAAAATACAATGGAGAATTAGAAACGATGATATGTGGCAATTTTATTTGGCTGCTTTTCTCTGCAGGATTTCATAGGTGCTTTTTGTTTCTTACTGGAAGCAAGTCCTGGTTGATGGAATGTAGCCACACTGCAGGACCAAGAAGAGGCCTTTCTTATGTTCACCAAGCTGAGATGTGTTCATTGAGGGCACAAAAGTTTGGTATCCTGGATGTACAAGTAACTGCTTGTAATGTGTGTGAAGATACAGTAGCTGGAGAGAAGCAAGGAGATGTAGCTTTGTTGTTTTGAAGGACTGGAAAGAAAAGGAGCTTTCCTGTTTACCTGATAACCTTAGTGACTTCTCTCAAACCTGGGAGTGTTGAGGTGGCTCAAATGGGGAAGGGAATAACTGGGTCAAGAGAAGGGACAAGGTTTTTGTCTGGTGTAAATGGGCTTCCATGGAGCTGTGCTAATTTGCACCAGCTGAATAGGCAGGCTGCACAAGGTTGTGCACAACATCTTTCAACTATATGCCCCTGAAGGGAGCCCTTTAGTACAGAGAATATCCACATATATATGCATAAACACACAAAAAACCCACAGCCTAAGTTAAATAACATGACACTAAGAAAATAAGAAAAACTTCACAGTACTTTACTCCTCTTCAAAGCATGTTTCTGCTTGTCAGGCTTCATCCAAAAGTTAGCAAGGATTACACAGTGGTGACCCAAGGGTAACAGGACTGCCTAGATCAGAGGTCTGGGTAACAGAGCAAACAGAGGAGCTGGCCTTTCCCTCATGTATTTGCTGACTGTGCTCTATACTGCTACAGGAGCTAGCATGTAGCCAAGCAAGGGCTAGCTACAGCCTGGCAGCAGAACCTGGCTCCAAGTAGATTTACTAACTTTGGAGTATGGATTTGACTGAATCACAGGCTGTTTTGGTTTAACCTCAGTCGGCAACTGAGTACTACACAGCCACTCGCTCACTCCTCCCCCCCCGCCCCCCAGTGGGATGGGGGAGAGAATTGGAAGAGTAGAAGTGAGAAAAACTCGTGGGTTGAGATAAAAACAGTTTAATAATTGAAATAAAATGATAACAACAACAATAATAATGTAATAATAATAATAATAATACACAAAGCAAGAGATGCACGGTACAATTGCTCACCATCCACCAACCGATGCCCAGCCAGTCCCCGAGCAGCGGCCCCCCCGGCCAGCTTTCCCCAGTTTATGTACTGAGCATGACGTCACATGGTATGGAATGTTTCTTTGGCCAGTTTGGGTCAGCTGTCCTGGCTGTGCCCCCTCCCAGCTTCTTGTGCACCTCCAGCCTTCTCAGTCGGTAGAGCATGGGAAGCTGAAAAGTCCTTGACTAGTGTAAGTATTACCTAGCAACAACTAAAACATCGGTGCGTTATCAACATTGTTCTCATCCTAAATCCAAAACACAGCACTGTACCAGCTACTAGGAAGGAAATTAACTCTATCCCTGCCGAAACCAGGACAGTATCCACCCCTTATTCTATACCATCTGTGTCATGCTCAAGTCTCATATTTTCCAGTACATTTTCATTAATCACCACCCCTTTTCCTGGGTTTCTTTTAATATATATATATACACACACAGATATCATTCCCTTAGTCTGTGGGCCATCCCTCCAAAATGTTCGGTGAGTTCATTTAGTTGGTGACTTTGGGCTCCATCTGTCATAATAATCTTCCAGGGCAGGAAAAATTGAGATATTATGCGGTGTTGGATTGTTTCATGTTGAAGTCAGTTCTGGTACCATCATCACTGTGCTTTGCTTGGTTTCATTGAAGTTATTCTTCATTAGTCTGGGTGGTTCTTATTGTAATGTCATTAGTATGGCATATAATATTATGTAGTACTTAACATCACATAATTCAGATCATTGGCTATTCTCACCCAAAATCAAATCCCATTGAGGTACACATTGGACTGCCCCATCCTTCCGCATTATCCACCAAGTGCACCCAGGTCCTTGAGCAAAAGCAATCCCACGGATGGGTCTGCCTTTGCCCGAGGCAGGAATAACCCAAACTGTTTTCCCCAACATATTTTTTATGTGCACTACAGGGACTTTATCCCCTTCTACAGTACGTAAAAGTTTTGACTGGGCAGGGCCAGCTCGATTGGCAGATCCCCAAGTGTTGACTAACCAGGTGGCCTTTGCTAAATGCTTTGTAAGGCTTTGTAAGCATTCTA
Source organism: Spheniscus humboldti (assembly GCA_027474245.1). Taxonomy (NCBI): domain Eukaryota; kingdom Metazoa; phylum Chordata; class Aves; order Sphenisciformes; family Spheniscidae; genus Spheniscus; species Spheniscus humboldti. The sequence goes on from CM049922.1 coordinate 37,269,485, forward strand.
TACATCTGTCGTGGTTTAACCTCAGTCAGCAACTAAGCACCATGCAGCCGCTCACTCACTCCACCCTCCGCCGGTGGGATGGGGGAGAGAATTGGAAAAGCACAAGTGAGAAAAACTCGTGGGTTGAGATAAAAACAGTTTAATAATTGAAATAAAATGATAATAATAATAATAAGATAATAATAATAATACACAAAGCAAGTGATGCACAGTACAATTTCTCACCACCCGCCGACCGATGCCCAGCCAGTCCCCGAGCAGCGGCCCCCCTGGCCAGCTTTCCCCAGTTTATGTACTGAGCATGACGTCACATGGTATGGAATGTCCCTTTGGCCAGTTTGGCTGTGCCCCCTCCCAGCTTCTTGTGCACCCCCAGCCTTCTCAGTCGGTAGAGCATGGGAAGCTGAAAAGTCCTTGGCTAGTGTAAGCATTACACAGCAACAACTAAAACATCGGTGCGTTATCAACTTTGTTCTCATCCTAAATCCAAAACACAGCATTGTACCAGCTACTAGGAAGGGAATTAACTCTATCCCTGCCGAAACCAGGACAATATCCACCCCTTATTCTATACCATCTGTGTCATGCTCAAGTCTCATATTTTCCAGTACATTTTCATTAATCACCACCCCCTTTTTTTTTTTTTATATATATATATATACACACACACACACACACAGAGATATCATTCCCTTAGTCTGTGGGCCATCCCTCTAAAATGTTCAGTGAGTTCATTTAGCCCATGACTTTGGGCTCCATCTGTCATAATAATCTTCCAGGGCAGGAAAAATTGAGATATTATGCTGTGTTGGATTGTTTCATGTTGAAGTCAGTTCTGGTACCATCATCACTGTGCTTTGCTTGGTTTCACTGAAGTTATTCTTCATTAATCTGGGTGATTCTTATTGTAATAACATTAGTATGGCATATAATATTATTAGTATTATTAGTATAACTATTATAACTATAATTAGTACTTAACATCACATAATTCAGATCAGTGGCTATTCTCACCCAAAATCAAATCCCCTTGAGGTACACATCGGACCTCCCAATCCTTCCGCATTATCCACCAAGTGCACCCAGGTCCTTGAGCAAAAGCAATCCCACGGATGGGTTTGCCTTTGCCCGAGGCAAGAATAACCCAAACTGTTTTCCCCAACATACTCTTTACGTGCACTACAGGGACTTTATCCCCTTCTACAGTACGTAAAAGTTCTGACTGGGCAGGGCCTGCTCGATTGGCAGATCCCCAAGTGTTGACTGACCAGGTGGCCTTTGCTAAATGTGTGTCCCAATGTTTGAATGTCCCACCACCCATTGCTCTCAGCGTAGTCCTTAACAGTCCATTGTATCATTCAATTTTCCCAGAGGCTGGGGCATGGCAGGGGATGTGATATACCCACTCAATGCCGTGCTCTTTGGCCCAGGTGTCTATGAGGTTGTTTCGGAAATGAGTCCCGTTGTCGGACTCAATTCTTTCTGGGGTGCCATGTCGCCATAGGACTTGCTTTTCAAGGCCCAGGATAGTGTTCCGGGCAGTGGCATGGGGCACGGGATATGTTTCCAGCCATCCGGTGGTTGCCTCCACCATTGTAAGCACGTGGCGCTTGCCTTGGCAGGTTTGTGGGAGTGTGATATAATCGATCTGCCAGGCCTCCCCATAGTTATATTTCAGCCATCATCCTCCATGCCAAAGAGGCTTTAACCGCTTGGCTTGCTTGATTGCAGCGCATGTTTCGCATTCATGGATAACCTGCGCAATAGTGTCCATGGTCAAGTCCACCCCTCGATCACGAGCCCATCTGTATGTTGCATCTCTTCCTTGATGGCCTGAGGTGTCATGGGCCCACCGAGCTATAAATCCCTCACCCTTATGTTGCCAGTCCAGATCCACCTGAGCCACTTCAATCTTAGCAGCCTGATCTACCTGCTGGTTGTTTTGATGTTCTTCAGGGGCCCGACTCGTGGGTACGTGAGCATCTACGTGATGGACTTTTACAGCCAGGTTCTCCACCCGGGCAGCAATATCTTGCCACAATGCGGCAGCCCAGATGGGTTTGCCTCTGCGCTGCCAGTTGGTCTGCTTCCATTGCTACAACCACCCCCACAGGGCATTTGCCACCATCCCTGAGTCAGTGTAGAGGCAGAGCACTGGCCACTTTTCTCGGTCAGCAATGTCTAAAGCCAGCTGGACGGCCTTGACTTCTGCAAATTGGCTCGATTCACCTTCTCCTTCAGCAGTTTCTGCCACTTGTCGCATAGGACTCCATACAGCAGCTTTCCACCTCCGATGCTTTCCCACAAGACGACAGGACCCATCAGTGAACAGGGCATACTGTTTCTCATTTTCTGGTAGTTCATTATACAGTGGGGCCTCCTCAGCATGTGTTACCTCCTCCTGTGGAGATATTCCAAAATCTTTGCCCTCTGGCCAATCCATGATCACTTCCAGGATTCCTGGGCGACTGGGGTTTCCTCTTCAAGCCCGTTGTGTGATCAGTGCGACCCACTTACTCCACGTAGCATCAGTTGCATGATGTGTACAGGGGACCCTCCCTCTGAACATCCAGCCCAGCACCAGCAGTCGGGTGCCAGGAGGAGCTGTGCTTCAGCGCCGATCACTTCCGAAGCAGCTCGAACCCCTTCATATGCTGCTAATATCTCTTTTTCGGTTGGAGTATAGCGGGCCTCGGATCCTCTGTATCCCCGACTCCAAAACCCTAGGGGTCGACCTCGAGTCTCCCCTGGTGCTTTCTGCCAGAGGCTCCAGGTAGGGCCATTCTCCCCGGCTGCAGTGTAGAGCACATTTTGTACATCTTGTCCTGCCCAGACTGGCCCCAGGGCTACTGCGTGAACTATCTCCTCTTTAATTTCTTCAAAGGCTTGTCGTTGCTCAGGGCCCCATTTGAAATCGTTCTTCTTCGGGTCACTTGATAGAGAGGGCTTACGATCAGACTGTAATTTGGAATATGCATTCTCCAAAAACCCACAACGCCTAAGAAACCTTGTGTTTCCTTTTTGCTAGTTGGTGGAGACCTGGCTGTTATTTTGTTGATCACATCCATTGGGATCTGACGACGTCCATCTTGCCATTTTATTCCTAAAAACTGGATCTCCTGTGCAGGTCCCTTGACCTTGCTTTGTTTTATGGCAAAACCGGCCTTCAGCAGGATTTGGACTGTTTTCTTCCCTTTCTCAAAAACTTCTCCTGCTGTGTTGCCCCACACGATGATGTCATCAATGTATTGCAGGTGTTCCAGAGCCTCACCCTGTTCCAGTGCAGTCTGGATCAGTCCATGGCAAATGGTGGGGCTGTGTTTCCACCCCTGGGGCAGTCGCTTCCAGGTGTACTGGACGCCCCTCCAAGTAAAAGCAAACTGTGGCCTGCACTTTGCTGCCAAAGGGATTGAGAAAAACGCATTAGCGATATCACTTGCGGCATACCACTTGGCTGCCTTTGACTCCAGGTCGTATTGAAGTTCTAGCATTTCCGGCACAGCAGCACTCAGCGGTGGCGTGACTTCATTTAGCCACGATAGTCTACTGTCAGTCTCCACTCTCCATTAGACTTCCGCACTGGCCATATGGGACTGTTAAAGGGTGAGCGAGTCTTGCTCATTACCCCTTGGCTCTCCAGTCGACGAATCAGCTCATGGATGGGAATCAGGGAGTCTTGGTTGGTGCGATATTGCCGCCGGTGCACCGTGGTGGTAGCGATTGGCACTTGTTGGTCTTCAACCTTCAGCAACCCCACAACAGAGGGGTCCTCCGAGAGACCAGGCAAGGTGGACAGCTGTTTCATTTCCTCCGTCTCCAAGGCAGCTATACCAACAGCCCACCGGTACCCTTTTGGGTCCTGGAAATACCCTCTCCTGAGGTAGTCTATGCCAAGGATGCACGGAGCCTCTGGGCCAGTCACAATGGGGTGCTTCTGCCACCCGTTCCCAGTTAGGCTTACTTCGGCTTCCAATACAGTTAGCTGTTGGGATCCCCCTGTCACCCCAGAAATACAGATGGGTTCTGCCCCTATATAGCTTGATGGCATTAGGGTACACTGTGCACCAGTGTCTACTAGAGCCTTATACTCCTGTGGGTCTGATGTGCCAGGCCACCGAATCCACACAGTCCAGTAAACCCGGTTGTCCCTTTCCTCCCCCTGGCTGGAGGCAGGGCCTCTCTAATCCTCATCACAGTATTCATTTCTCACTTCTTGTACATACGAGTCAGAAGTTTCTTCATTAAGATCAGGAGTAAGATCGGCCCTTCTACCCTGTCTGGGGAACTGCCCGCTGGAAGCTGGAGCAGCAATTTTCCTGGAAGAACCCCTTTCTGTGATTGTTTTCCCTTGCGACTCATGTAGGCATGCCCCTAGGGCTGCGGTAGGTTTTCCATCCCACTTCCTCATGTCCTCTCCGTGGTCACGCAGTTAAAACCATAGGGTGCCCCGTGGTGTGTACCCTTTATATTCTCTCTCTTGGGCAAAAGAACGCTGACTCCCAATAGCCGAGATACTGGTCCTCACAGGTGGGGAATAGGACCTATCCTCTCTGAGTTGCTGGAATTCCCGGGACAGTTTCTCCACAGGCGAGACGAGGGAGGAAGAAAGACTTTCCTCATATTGCCGGAGTTGACCAGCCAATTCATCCACCGTTTGTTCCTCTCCATCTTTCCAGGTCATCACTGTCAACGAATTGGCATATGACGATGGTGAGCTCCTTATAAACTTCTGCCACATGGGTCGTGTGCACTGGACTTCATCTGGATCTTTGGATAGTTATTCATTGCTCAGGTCATCATAAATCACCTCCAGCACAGCTAATTCTCTCAGAAACTGGATACCCTTCTCCATGGTGGTCCACTTGCCTGGGCGACATATGACATCTTCCTTGAAGGGATACCTTTCCTTCACGCTTGACAAGAGTTGCCTCCAAAGGCTGAGGACTCGTGTCCCTTTTCCAGTCGCTTTGTCAATGCCCCCTTCCCTGGAAAGGGATCCCAGCTGCTTGGCTTCTTTACCCTCTATTTCCAGGCTACTGGCTCCATTATCCCAGCATCGGAGCAGCCAGGTGACAATATGCTCACCTGGACGACAGCTGAAATCTTTTCGTATATCTCGCAGCTCACTCAGGGATAGAGATCGGGTGGTTACTGCCTCGTTTATGAGTTCTTCCTCTTCCTCTTCCCCAAGCACTTGCCGGCTCTCCTCCTCCCGTTCTCGTGATGGCCCTTCTCCAGGGTATTCGTACAGTTCTTCCTTCCGTTCCCTTTTAGAAGAAGCTTCTTCCTCCCTTACTAAACGAGCCGAGTTCTGCTTCCACAATTTCTTCTTGTGTACAGGGGCGACTGATACCGGCACAGGCTGGTTCTTTGGTTCAGCCGCAGGGCCTGTCGCCGCGGTCTGAGTGGCCGCAGGGCCTGTCGCCGGGGTTGGACTATCCGCAGTGCCTGTCTCCGGGGTCTAAGTGGCCAGATGGCCTGTCACTGGGATCTGAGCAGCTGCAGAGCATGTTGCTGGTGTCGGAGTGGTTGCAGAGCGTGTTGCCCGGGTCTGAGCGGCCGCAGGGCCTGTCGTTTTACTGTTCAGATCCAGAGAGCTTCTCTTCCCTTCGAGGGTACTGAATGGTGTTGAACAGGGCTCGGTAGGCATGGGCCAGGCCCCAGCACGTTGCAATGATCTGCATCTCTCTGGAGTTGCCAGGGTGACAGCATACTTTGTCCAAATATTCCACTAACTCTTCAGGATTCTGCACTTGCTCGGGGGTGAAGTTCCAAAACACTGGGGGTGCCCATTGGCCTAGGTACTTGCCCATCTTGTCCCACACACCCTGCCACTCATAACTATCCAGCCTTGGGGCAGATCTCTGGATGATATTCTTAAATTGCTTACCAACTTTAGACAAATCTGAAACAATATTCCAAGGAAGTACCAATAGAAGTATCTTAACTACCCAAGGCTGTTCAAAATACTGAAAAGTTACTGTAATGAAGGAGGAAACATCATAGAAGAAGGTAGCGACGCTGCCATTCTGTATTTCCTCTGTAAAAAAACTCTCAGAAAAGTCACTGTAATTGCTAGTTGTCTCCACGAAATGGTATCCGTGGTACAGTAACGGCTTCATTGCGAAGCTTACATACCACACTAACATCAAGGTCAATGTTCTAAAAACAAACCTCACAAGCGAGACATCACTAATCATTGCAGACCACAGCAAACTGCAAAAACCAACACCAATCTTTAACATGTACAGCAAAAAAAAGAGCACGATGCAGATTATACAAATCAATATCGAGAACAGAGAAACCAACATTGTGACCCACAACTATTAACAGATAAGTTCCTTAATACACTCCGGTTAATCTGTTATTATCTCAAACCCTTCGTGCCCCACGTTGGGCGCCAAAATGGACTGTTGTGGTTTAACCTCAGTCAGCAACTGAGCACCACGCAGCCGCTCGCTCACTCCCCCCCACACCCTGGTGGGATGGGGGAGAGAATTGGAAAAGCACAAGTGAGAAAAACTCGTGGATTGAGATAAAAACATTTTAATAATTGAAGTAAAATTATAATAATAATAAGATAATAATAATAATACACAAAGCAAGTGATGCACAGTGCAATTGCTCACCACCTGCCAAACGATGCCCAGCCATTCCCCGAGCAGCGCCCCCCCCCCCGGCCAGCTTTCCCCAGTTTATGTACTGAGCATGCCGTCACATGGTATGGAATGTTTCTTTGGCCAGTTTGGGTCAGCTGTCCTGGCTGTGCCCCCTCCCAGCTTCTTGTGCACCTCCAGCCTTCTCAGTCGGTAGAGCATGGGAAGCTGAAAAGTCCTTGGCTAGTGTAAGCATTACCTAGCAACAACTAAAACATCGGTGTGTTATCAACTTTATTCTCCTCCTAAATCCAAACCACAGCCCTTTACCAGCTACTAGGAAGAAAGTTAACTCTATCCCAGCTAAAACCAGGACACATCTGAATGTCCACATTTCTGGAAACCAACAATCTGTCTCCTAAACAACTCAAACACCTTTCTTATGAGGCGCGTGTGGCTGTATTTTTTACATCATGGATATCCAGGGAGTTCAAACCCACTGTGATTTCACGCTGTTCAGAGAGTTGGTCCAGTAACACCTTGTTCTCTTCTGCTCCTGATTGTCTGGAGCTAAGCTCTTTTCAAATGTCTTGTTTGCTTCTCATTCCTTTCATTGGCTACTCTGAGGCCATCCCATCCTCTTGAGTTAAAAATCTCAGCCCAAAGCTCAGAAACCTCCAATGAAAGTTTTCTTGAAGCTGATACATTTCAAGGCACACTTTAGGTATTGATGAAACGGTCTTTTCTGAGAAAACATTACTTTGTTGGAAAATTCCTGGCTAGCTTTGTGACTGTTGTTGATTTAATAGGAGCCTGGGCTCTTCTGTCTTGCAATTTGTGTTCCTTGCTTTTATTTACTAAAATTCCAAGGACAGTTTTCAAAGTACGTAATGGATTTAGGAGCTGTAATCCCACAGAAAGTAGGTGGTGGCTGCATCCTTATATTGCTTAGAAGTCCTTTGCAACCTCCCTCCTATGGATCAATATATGGCTTTCTCCTCATCTTTTGTTTCTGACAAAATCCATAAGTTTACTTATTTGCTTGTTGCAAGTAACTGACAGAGTTAGGCAAAGGTCTCCTTTTACTTTATTTTACAATGAAAAATTCCTGGTGGATCTCCAAATGTTAACTGCTGCCTGCTAGCAATAAGTCCAGAAAAGGCAGGAAGGGCAGAAATGTATTTGGTAGAGTTTAAACTATAGAGGTCTCTATCTTTATGAACGAGGAGAGGCATTCCCTACATGAACAGGGTTGATTGATAGGTTTCCTCTGTGATCCCAAACCACTAGGATTCACTTTGAATCTATTTTAGACTGTCAGGCCCTGCTAGCTAGTGAGAATAAGATGGTGGTGTAATACCTTTCGCTGTGAGGGGAGTCTCAGTAGGAGTCAGGAGGCTCTTTCGCATGCCTGAGGAAACTGTTGCAGCCCTGTGGACCTCCAGGACCACTGAAGTGTTCCCTGGGTTGTGTTGGGCTTGTATACCTGCTGTTTTCCACAGATGAGCTCACCAGCACAGAGTGGCTTTCAGAGATAATGCTTTCAGTGTGGCCATTACTCCAACTGGAAAAGACCAGTCAGGAAAGGAGAAAGAGGGAGGAGAGAGTGAAAGGGCAATTTTATTTTAAATGCAAAACAGGAGAAAGCAAACTAACAGAAGTTTAATAAGGGGAGAGCAAGAACGCTGTGCAGCTCAGGATGTTCAATTTAAGCTTAAGATTGAGAAATGGGGATGCAGAATTTTGTGAATAGTGTGATTAAACACACATAAAGATGGTTTTGTGTGCATGGATGAAGGGAGGGAAGGGAAAGGATTTCCAGTTAGTAGGAGTGGAGACCACTCTTTAAAACAAAAGACCTGTAATGATTTAGTAGTTTGCATATATTAAAATTCACAGTATCAATAATGGAATGCCATGCAATCAATAAAGCTCTTTGTAAATTCCTAGAAAGATAATTAGTTTGGTGAGATGGCATCAAATACAATTAAGTCTAAAACTCTACAAAGGGAGTGCATGTTTTGGGTTTTTTTTTTTCACATCTTTTCTGTACATGCAACAACAGCACTGACAGTACAAGGGGTTTTTTTCCCTTCTCCAATGCTGTTTGTGTTCCTGCTCCAGTACTTCTGTTTGGGTGTCAGGGTGACCAATATGGAGTGATATGTTGTTGACGTGTAATGGCTTGTGGAAAACAAAGTCTCTGTTTCTTGTTCAGTGACGTGCTCACTGGAGAGTACCTTTTTTGAAATGTACTGCTGGAAAAAAACAAAGACTTTTTCACACACACCAAAGCACAGGTTCTTGTCACCCATGCACAAAGACATTGCATTGACTCTTTAGTGCATTCATGTACACTTTTGTGTACACATCCCCTTTAAACTCAAACCAGGACGAAACATGTGAGTTAATTTGCAAAGGGCTGTATCCCAAGCAGGTTATAAACAACATGCACATGGTATAAGGAAATGAGAAGTTGTCATGGACAGAGACTTGGAAAGCAAACACACCCAGTGCTACCAGATGCAGCAAGAATACTGCTCTCTAATGGACAACACAGCAGTAGTTAATTCATTCTTTTGTCCTTTACATTATAAAGGATCTGGGCAGGAAATGGCTATTTACAGTGCCAAAGGATACCATGTCACATGGCTGCAGCACCAGAGTAAAGCTATTGTTCAGTTCTTAAGGGAATCTGCAGAATGATCCAAAAGCCTTGTGCAGATGGGGCTGGAGGTGTGCAGTGCCCGGTATTCTGCACAGTTTTTTTCTGGGGTCTCCACTGGTCTCAACAGAGATGCTGTTGCTGGTAGGGCACTCCATTGTTCCTAATAGGAACTCTTGGCTTCTCCACTTTTAAAAATATGGCCATGGATTTAGGTCCCTAAAGGGGAAGTGTTGGAAGTTGAGATGTTTTGAAAATGTATCTTTGCCTTACCCAAGTCAGTAGGAACTTTGCCATTGACTTCAGTGGAGCCAGGGCTCACCCCTGCACTGAGCTGACACTAATATTTACAGTGATGGTGAAACAGAAGAGCAAGAATGGCTTGTGGCTGCAGGAAGCAGACTTTCTGGACAATGGACTTCTACAGGGAAAGGTGGAGTGAAAGGAATGGCTATGCACAGTGTAAACTCTGGCCTCTTCCACAGAAGCTAATGTAAGCTATGAATAGGCATGTGTGTAGAGCTTTGTTCTCACAAATGGCTGGTGGGATGCCGGAGAAGTGTCTGTCCCAGCCCCGCTTCACCAGCCTAACACACATCCTGTTCTATTATTCAAATAAGTTTTTTATCCAGCCTTTTATTTCTAAGGCTACTTTTTTAACTCCTCGCTACTTATCCTCTCACACACAGCAGCAGCACCTTGGTTGATGAGGCCCAACGCTTTTCACAAGAACTAGCATGGTCTTGTTTAGTGTGCTCTGGGAAGTGGTGGTGAAATCCTACCCTACTGAAGTCAGTGGGAGCCCTGCCATTTACTACAGTGGGACAGAGACTTCTCCCCTGAAACTTGCTGTAGACTACGCCTTTCTTATACAAAAACCCTCATCTTTTTCTTCTTGCTTCAGAAACAATGGAAACGTTTGCTTTATGGACTACTGGAATGGGGATTACAGTGAGCATTGTCCTTTTGATGCTCATGCTCACGGTGTCTGGGAGTCTGAAGCATGAATTCATAATGTGATGTCCCAGATCATATGTGGCCTTCTCTACTCACCAGCTGTCAGGCCAGGAAGAGCAAGAAGTTTAAGACATGAACGTACTTGAAGAAAATGATCCCCATACACACACACAGCCCTACTGCAGTTACAAATTCTGAGGTGTTTTTGTTGGTACTGGTGTTCTAGGTCCACAGGCTCTGCTACAGTACTGCTGCACATGCTAATAAGCTGATCATCCTTGACAATGTTCTCATTTGACTGCACATTTGCAACTTAAGTTTCTAATTGCTTCTGGGTGGAGAACGCCAAGAGAATCTAGTCATCAGTCTTTGGCAGATGCAAGTTTAAAAGCTGCAGGATGAGTTCTGCTGTGGCACTGACAGTCTAGAGTGAAATACAGGCAGTAAAACCTACATGCATCAGCTGGATGTTCTCTGGTGGTGGATTGGTGTGGCCCGTTGGCCATGTTAACCATGTTGTTCCTTTCTGAGCGCAGGCTCTGCTGAAAACAGTCATGGAACTTTTTCCTGTTTCCTGTATGTAAAAAATGAAAACAGTTTTAACAGATAAAAGGAAAGCAGGTGCACCTTTTAGATGATAATGATGATGATGATGATGATGATAATAATAATAATACCACTTTATTGCCAACACATTCCCCATTGCTGCAAGATCTCAGAGGAACTCCTAACAGCATGAATGTAACTGCAGCTAGAGCTGTGGGGACCTGCAGAGTGGGGGAAGGGGTGTGAGAACCCTTCTGAGAGTCAGCAGGGCCACAGAGGGACAGGAAAAAGTGTGAGGAAAAAGAAAGTTGTTTCCAAAATGTACTCCATTTCAGGGAGAGCTCTTCTAAGCATTCAAAAGTAAAAGGGGCAGGGATTTTAACCCTATCACCTTGCCACTCTCACCAAGGCCAAGGTGAGTTTTTGACGATCCTCTGGATTACACCTGCTGTGGTTTCCATTTATCGTATGGAGTTGTCACTGCTTACTGCTGAGAAGGCAATGACACACAATATGACAGCCTCACCTCCCTTAGGGCTTGCACACATTCATCGAAAACAGTGGTGTGAAGTATATGTGTGCATTTGACAGCTTTCTGTCCAATCCAAGAGGTTGCACTGGAAGCCACTCCTTTGTGAGCCTACAGAACTAGTACCTGAGGCAGGGAACATGACATTGATCCAAGGGGAAGCAGTCAATGATCGCTACGCCACCTGGATGCTCATAAGTCTATGGAGCTGGTAGGAAGGCTCTGCAGAGGGACCTGGACAGGCTGGATCGATGGGCCGAGGCCAACTGTATGAGATGCAACAAGGCCAAGTGCTGGGTCCTGCACTTTGGCCACAACAACCCCATGCAGCGCGACAGGCTTGGGGAAGAGTGGCTGGAAAGCTGCCTGGCGGAAAAGGACCTGGGGGTATTGGTCGACAGCCGGCTGAACATGAGCTGGCAGTGTGCCCAGGCGGCCAAGAAGGCCAATGGCATCCTGGCCTGTATCAGAAACAGTGTGGCCAGCAGGAGTAGGGAAGTGATCGTGCCCCTGTACTCGGCACTGGTGAGGCCGCACCTCGACTACTGTGTTCAGTTTTGGGCCCCTCACTACAAGAAGGACGTTGAGGTGTTAGAACGTGTCCAGAGAAGGGCAACGAGGCTGGTGAAGGGTCTGGAGAACAAGTCTTATGAGGAGCGGCTGAGGGAACTGGGGTTGTTTAGCCTGGAGAAAAGGAGGCTGAGGGGAGACCTTATCGCGCTCTACAACTACCTGAAAGGAGGTTGTAGTGAGGTGGGTGTTGGTCTCTTCTCCCAAGTAACAAGCGATAGGACGAGAGGAAATGGCCTCAAGTTGCGCCAGGGGAGGTTTAGATTGGACGTGAGGAAAAATTTCTTTATGGAGAGAGTGGTTAAACATTGGAACAGGCTGCCCAGGGAAGTGGTTGAGTCCCCATGCCTGGAGGTATTTAAAAGACGTGTAGATGAGGCGCTTAGGGACATGGTTTAGTGGGCATGGTGGTGTTGGGTTGACGGTTGGACTCGATGATCTTAGAGGTCTTTTCCAACCTTAATGATTCTATGATTCTATGATTCTTTTCAGGGAAAAGTTAATCAGACCATGACAGGAAAGGCAGATCAGTGCTGAAGGACAGAGGAGACGGTGCTTGGCCTTTCTAGTCTGCATAGGCCACAAAAACTTCTGTCACATGCCTGTGGACAGCCACAAGAGTAATTCCAGAATCATAAGGGCTGGGGCATGGGCCTGCGTACCTTGTGGAAGCTTACAGGAAAATCACCTTAAGTTCCTCTGAACTTGGGCAGCCTGGCACATTCTGGGCCACAGTCACCCGTGGACTTCCTTTGGTCACTGAACATCACAGTATGACCCACGGAGATGGCACGGGTGAGCAGAACTTTAGCCTATTCACCAGAAGATTTACAAAACATGGACTGATCTTCATATGGGATAAACTAGCATCAGTCCTCTAAGTTCAGTGGGGCTGCCTGATTTATACCAGGTGAATCTAACTCAAAATATCCTTGCTGGGGAATTTCAAAGTGGCTTCAGGGAACTGTACAATTATGAAAAAACCCCACTGCACTGGACACATCTGACTCAGCATTCATCTCTACACCATGCAGTCAGCCACCGACTTGCCTGTCAGATTTTTCTCTCTGACTGGCATAACATTTACAGAGCCAGTTAATGATATTCAGCAAAATAACACACACTGTTTAAAGTACTCATCAAACTAGCTTGGAAGGAATTAACAACCTTGGGGAAAAGCCCTTAGAGAAATATATATGCAGTGAGAATTTAGAGATTTTTTTTGCCTGTTAAATATAAAAAAATACTTTGACTATTTGTTTGTTTTTTCTAGAAAATACTAGGAAAAGGCAAACCAGCATGAGTCTTAAAATAATAAATCCCTCTAGGTTCAGCCTTTCAAACATGCACATTATGCAAATAAATTTGCATTGCCCTAATTTATACATAGTTGATAATGCATGTGGACTTTAATTTGCTCTATTTTAAAGTTTTTCTTCTCACAGATATGTCAGAAATTTTTGAAGAATTGTATTTCAAGAGGGAGTTGAAAACGCTTTAAAAAGTTCCTTGCACATTTACTGATAGACGTTTATATGTAAAACAACATTTGCAAGCCAATTTTCATAAGATTTTAATTTAATTCCTCACATATTAATGTAGCCATATGTTTTCTTCTATTACAGTCCAGTAGTCATGACTTAATATTAATATTATCCTGTAATAATAATAACAGCTGGGTCATGAGAGATTTTTTAAATTCAAATGTGTAATGGGTGTTTCCAGAGTTCACAGCTTAGGGTAACGTCAATTCATGTAAGCATTTTTAATAAGAATCTAAACTTAATCTTTGTGTAAAGTGCCAGTGGCTAGTTCTCCTCATTTGTTGAGAATTTCCAAACTAAAATCAAATTGAACTTCATCATAACAACTCAGCCAGTTCCATAGATGCTTTAACCTTTACCCTGATTACAAAATGTTAATAACATAAGTACAGTCTATTCATGTAAAGAGTTTATAAGATTTATTTCTATTATATTTAAGCTCCAGGGTAAAAACTATTGTCAGCGTGGGTTCATTATTAGAAATGCCGAACATATTTGCCTACTTGATGAACTGGAATCTAGCTGTAAACCTCTACTTAAGTTCTTAAGTAGCTTGAAATTTGGTGCTAATTTACATACATATATATGCATGTATATGTGTATATAATTTACATATATGAATATGCATATAATTCACATACCTAGATATGGATTTAGGCATAAAACTTTACTTGGAAAACAGGTCTCAAACGCACAAAATTTGCTGCAGAATTTTAAGCAGCTATAACAATTTATCAAATATTTTTATAGAGTCTATTAGTCACTTTGCCTAATGCATTCATTGTTTTCAAAATCCAGCAACCCTAGAAAAACTTATCTAATGAAAACATCAAAACTACCCAGAAGAAAAATGAATATACAGTGTGTTATGAATACTTCAGTGATTCCTAGAACTCCTTAGAGCTGGATTATCCTGTCACTATTACCATTCTAGTGAGTTGATCTCTGCTAGCGTTTTGACAAAGGTGATTCTTATAGCTGTATGATCCCTTCTAAAACACAAAGAAATTGGTTAGAAATTGAAAGGAGGAGGTGGAGAAAAACAGTTTTTAATTTCTCAGGCTCTAAAATCAGCAGGCTAAAAGGAATGATTGGTCCATACCCATAAATTCAATCCCAAAATGCACTGCCAATGCAGAAATTTGATGAAAAAAAGGAAGAAAAAGTTTCAGAAAGAAAGTAAGGCACTGTACTCAAAAAACAAATCACACAGAAGTATTATGGCTAGTTTATGTCTGCACATTAAAGAGGACAAAGGGGCATGTGGTTAAAGGGGCAGTGCTCAAGTATGCCCCTGTAAACTATATGATCAGAACTTTCATCTTAAAAGGGTTACACACCAAAATATGCATGTGGTAACTTCACAGGCACAATGCGGTGAACACAGGAGGAACCATTAACCCTTAAAGATCTTACTAAGATGAATGGGGCCATGGCTTGAGAATACCACTTGAAAGAGTTGCTTGTTTTAAGACTGGACCATAAGAACATAGAGATTATTTACATGGAGTGACATTCCTCCACACACAAAGAGTTTAGCAGAGTCCTCCCTTCTGGCCCTGTTTCTCAAAATGGAGTCATGGCAGGACACTTTTCCTGTTATGTGTATCACCTTCCTGTTGCCTGTTGCTATCTAGAGGGAAGCTGAAACCGGTACTTCAGAAGAACAAGCTCTCATCATCTTTGCAAGTAGTTTAAACTGACTTCAGTAGGACTCCTTCCATTTGTGATAAATGAGGAGCCAATCCCTCTGTCTTTGGGCTGCACAGTTTCTGCGGAATCATACTTTGGCCAACTGGAATGCACTTTGTGATGAAGGGGTGATGGAATTTCCATAAAATCAATTGCTTAAATTAGCATCCTCAGGCCAGAACAAGTTAGAGAGGGAGAAGGAACACAATTTTCCCTTCTGCTGTGTGCTCTAGGAGAGCCCTTGAGCTTTCATAGGTGCAGGACATTGCTTTGGGCAGACCAGTTTCCTGACCTGCAGCACTACTCTATTGGATAAAATCCTGGCTGTGTTGAACTCAATGGCAAAACTCCCAGAGCTTTGAAAGGGCCAGGCTCACACCCACCATGTGGACTAGCTAAAAGGGTTACCCCACAAAATCATATAGGGCCTAAGTCCTGCCAAAATTTATTTTCTCCTCCCATAGGGCCAACACCATAACCACAGTAGCTCTCACTTTCTTTGTTCTTGAATTTCATTATCTAAATTTGTTCTCTACGTCACAAGAAATTTTAAAAGTTTAGCTTTAGTCTGATTTGGATTAAAACCAAACTAAAAACCTCAGAACTGTCACAAACCAGAAATCCTACATTTTGGCCAGTTCTACTTGAGGGCCCAGGATCCCCTTTCTCACATGTGGCTTAGGTACTTTGGACCCAAAGTCCTATTTCATTTCTGTGGCATTCAGGTTCTCAAATCCCTTTTAAATATGGAATGTAGAGTCCTATGTCTCTTGTGAAAAATGTTACCCTATGACTAGTTCAAATTTGAAAAGATATAAAATGTCCTTTCTTAATGAGATGCCCCTATTATATGTTTTCCCCTTTAATTTCTGAGCCAAACACATTTCAAGAATACAGGGCAGAGCCTATCATCATTTTAACATAATTTTCCTTCTGCCCCACTTGAGGTTATTGCTCACCAAGGATGGCAGAGCTGAAATGGAGCATAATTTAAATTGGCATATCATACTGAAATACTTGCCTTCAGGAATGCAGGGACCTTTCCCACATTCAATCTATGCATGAGACTAGGTATAGATGTGCATGCCCACAAAATGTTTTAAATGCCCAGTACAGATATAATTACTAACTAGTGAAGTGAGCAAGTCATCTAGTTCTCTGGAATGGGGTCCTTGGCACATCCAGGACAGGTTGAAAGGACAAAGAGTTTGCCTGTGATTATGTTCTAGAGAAGTGTTCTTCAAACTTCTTAAAACCAAGATTCCCCCAGTCTTTCTGAATCCAAAGACCATCCTGAACAGTGATGCCACAATAGTTGTCATGGATAACTACAAAGAAATTAGGCTAAACTTTTAAAGTTACTTCATTACTCTTATCTTCCTCAATTTGCTTTGCTTCCTTGTTTGCAAGTATGGGAATATGAGAAAGTTTACATATAAATATACAGAAAAATATATATGTGGAATAGATGTATTTTTGCAACTCTTTTGTAGACCACTTTCTTATGTCTTATGGACCACCATCAGACCATAAGCTCCAAGGTCAAAACCACTGTAGCAGAAAGCCAACTGGTACATTTCTAGCCTGAATTCTATGGATGCAGCATGAACTCACAGCCAATATCCATACACTAGGTTTGCACATGTTCCCTATTGTGTCTGTCTCAAATTTTCCCTTCCTCATTTGGTAAGACTAGGTAGTTCAAGGGGATGGGAGAACACACCCAGTGGCAGGTATGGCTGTTATGCTCAAGGAAAGGACCTTACAGGATCTGCTAGCTAGACCTCACAGACCAGCAAGACTAACACCATTTGTTTTTTATTTCACCTTGGGCTGCAGTGGCAGGAAGTACTAGTTAAAGGGGAAACATTGCTTAGTTGCAATCCTGGAGATGATTATGGTAGTGGGGAAACTAAAAGCTGACAAATCTCATCCATTTATATGGAGGAAGTTTCCTTAAAGATATTCATCTAAATTAATTTTCTCTCTTTTCAGTCTGCTTTCAGTGCACCATGATAACCAAACAGTGTTTACATATTTCAGGGCCAACCAAATTGTTCCCTAGACAAACCAGCAAGCTTTGCACCCTGTCAGTGAGATTTTCAAAACACTCAGCATTGGTCTAGTTCTGATTCTGCCCTAGAACTGATTTGTGAAGCTAGCTTTTTGTTAACAGCCAAAAATACAGCCTTAGGATAGTAACAGCTCATCTCTAGGCATTCTTTACATAGAGCCCTATTTAGATACTCTTTTCAAATGCAAAAAGACCCTTCTGAAATCAATTCAAATTAGATGGCACTATATAGTTCACATGTACATGTGTTTAACGTTCTAGTTTGCTCTATAATTTGCAAAATTATTTTGATAGAGCTAAATTAAATTATTTACCTGATATACTTGGTCCAAATTATGAGCTTGCCTTTCAGCCCCAGATTAAATATTTTCCTGAAGAGAACTCTCATTCTGAGTTCTCTTTTTTAATTGTATGCCTTGATCAATATTGGACATAGTAATAAAAAGTCATATAAGTGATTTGTAATTGATTTTTCTGGTTAAATATAAATGTACTCTCATTGGACCCATTCCAAAAGTGTCATTTTAAGAACTGTAGCAATTTAAGAAACCTCACGTTATGCTGCAGATGTAAGATGCTAGAATCTAATAACCATTGCCTGGAATTCTCAGAATAGCCTAAGATAATTGTGTGCTCTCTTGACAGTGCATTTAAAGTAGATTTAATCTAGATTCTCTTAAGAGTATAACTAAGAATATCTCCTGCTGAAAGGCAAGGGCATCTCTACTTTTTCCAGGGAGGCAACTTCAGAAAAGCTCAGCTTGGCACCTACTACACAAAGAATAATTTAGGAATCCAAATCAAAATTAGGAAACTGAAAAAATAACGGGGGGGGGGGGGAATCCCAAATAAATCTGTTTTTTTTTTCTGGGTCTAAAATAATGAACTTAGGATCAACAATTCTTCCATGGTTTTCAGTGTAAATTCAGTTGCAAAAAAGTGGATACTATCTTTTTACACTGCCTCCTTTTCAATTGCTCTTCTAAGCTGCTAGAAAGCACTAAATCTTTACTTTTCTTCAAAATAAAGACAAAAGGCTATTTAAATCTAAACCTTGGTAATCTAAAGCACTGTAATAGCCTAGACATTTTTAGATCCATAGGTATCGAGTATTTTTTTTTTAAATAACTCACAGTAATAAGGCTTTTAAAACAGAGGCTAAAAGAAACACTTGAATGCAGAAAGGTATAATCTCCACCCAGTGCCCTTGGCATTTACATGGGTAATTTCCATGATGAGCAATATGAATTATGTATGGATATTTTTTATCCATTACTGTAAGAGAAAACCTATGCATCTTTTCAGGCTCGAAGATGTCCAACAGCTTTTTGTCCTATGTACTAATGGAAATCAAATCAAGCTAGCCTATAGTCTCTGAAAACTTTCCATGCTGGCCAGCACCATTCCATGTTAATTTCACAGCATTCTTAAGTCCTCCATTTCCCCATAACCCCCATGTCAAACAATCCAGGAGAGTATTGCAATTATTTTTTGTTATCATCATTTTCATGCAACAGGCAGAACTGATGAATAATAGGCCTAAGGCAATATATCTAGTTACAGATTTAAAAAAAAAAACAATGGAGGAAAGATGCACCAAGAAAGCAGAACCAACTGAGCATGCTTCTACTGCAGCACAGACAGAAAGGTAGTGGACGTACTGTAGAAGCTGGCCATTATGTAGTTTTGGCAGTGATCACCAGTAAATTCATTTGAGCACTTGAGAGGAAAAACAAACAAAAAAATAATGGAGAAAAACACAGAAAAGAGAAGAGGTGAATATATGATAAGAAAGAAAATCCTTCAGTGTGAACTGATATGACTTGGTGAGTTCACTTTCAGAAATGGAATCTTGATTTAGTGTGTCAAAATGGCTCAACATGTTGAAAGTGACTCATTTACTCTGTGGAAACAAAAAAGACCACCACCCCCCCCCACCCAATCAAAACCAAAACAATCCAGATCAAAGTGTGTTTCAAGATATGAGAGAGAAATTCACCATTCCAAATTCCCAAATTGCTTTTAGAATGTACTTTTCAGAAGGCAGCTAGGAAACAGAATCTGTACATCACCGATTTCAGTGAGTTTGTTCTTTTAGGGTAGCATTTTACATCAGTCTCCCAAACAAGAAAGGTGCTAGTGTGTGCAATACAAATAGATGTGTGAATGGATGGAGGGATTAAACTGAGAAAACACTAAATGAGTAACATTTGGGAGTTCGATAATGCCATGGTGTGCAGTGTCAAGTTTAAAGAATCAAGTAATAAATTAGAGTGTAAAGATGCCAGTTCCAACTGAAATGTGAAAACACCAAGTACTAGTGATGTTGTTGCTGTAATTTTTGGGGAAAAAAAAGTTCAGATTATTTTAACATACTTTCTTGGTTTAGGCTTTTCATGGGCAGCATTTCAGTACATCTTTCTTCAGTGAATCCAGGTTGGCACTTAAAAGGGCAAAAGCGTGATAAGCGGTAGAACAGCAAAACCACTGCAGTATCAGACTGACATCTGCTGGCCTAGGAAGAATGAGTGCTTTAATTGACCTACTGGTTAGGTGTGAAAAATGGTCAGAAAAGGGGAAAGAAAGTCTAACCTTTGAGGAAGATAACACTTTGCAAAATTTACAACAAAAAACATAACAGAGAAAAATCTAGGAAGCCTTTCTGTTTGTCTGTTTTTAAAAAGAAAGATGAATCAGGAAGAGCAAAAATGAATTTCATCTCATAAGCAATGAGATGATTTGCATTTTTGCCAGTCCTGATTCATCTTTCTTTGCTTATTTCTCCTCATTAAGGGACCATGTTGAATTATTTCATTTTGCAATGCAGTGTGTGACACTGTTGCCTTCACTAATCTTAGAGGACATATGGAAATATCATGATCTCCCTATTTCTGTAATAGCATGTGTTTTCAAGTACTTTCTTTAAAAGGGGAATAGTTAAAACAACAATCTCAAAATACCCACCCCTCCAAGTGAGAAAAAAGTCTGAAACCCAAAGGCAGCAATCATATTTGACATGGCTGACAGTATAGGGTCTGGCTGGGATGGAGTTAACTTTCCCCATAGCAGCCCTTATAGTGCTGTGCTTTGTATTGGTAGCTAGAACAGTGTTGATAGCACACCAGTGTTTTGGCTACTGCTGAGCAGTGCTGGCACAGCATCAAGGCTGTCTCTCCAAAGTCCCCTGCCAAAGGCCAGTAGGCTGGGGGTGGGGAAGAGGTTGGGAGGGGACATAGCCAGGACAGCTGACCCAAACTGACCAAAGAGATATTCCATACCATATGACATCATGTTCAGCAATAAAAGCTAAGAGAAAGGGGGGGGGGATTCATTAGTAAGGCGTTTGTTGGTTCTTTCGAAGTAACTGCTACGCGTACTGAGGCCCTACTTCCCAGGAAGTGGCTGGACATCACCTGCTGATGGGAAGTAGAAGAATAATAATAATATTTTTGGTTCCTTTGCTTCCGTGCATGGCCTTTGCTTTTCTTTATTAAACTGCCTTTATCTCAACCCATGAGTTTTTCATCTTATTTTGTCCCCCTGTCCTGTTGAGAAGGGGGAGTGATAGAGCAGCTTGGTGGGCACCTGGCATCTAGGCAAGGTCAACCCACCACAGTCCTTTTTGGCACCCAACATGGGCCACGAGACAATGGCAGGTTTGTATTAAGCGTGCTATAGCTATAGTAGTTATTAAGTGGCAAGCTTCTGTGCGGGTCACGGAGTTTCCTGGCTGCACTGCTTATCTCTTTATTTTGCTGAGCTTGGGAACATGTTAGTACAAACAATGGCTATGTGCTTTGCCCTGGCATTGATGCCCTTACTGTGCTGGGGGAGCTATCTTGTGGAGAGGCTGAGGGAATACACCTCCCTATTCCTATCCGGGACTGATGTGGGTGGTTTTATTATGCAGGCTCCCGAGGTCCTTGTTCACCCTTATGTGAGCTGTTTAATACTACTAATTAACACTGTTAGCATATTATGGGGTTTGTGGAATCTGGTGTCGTCCTGGTGTAAGAGAAGACAACTTTTGGGTGAGGTGATACTGAAATGTGCCCTGAGGCGGCCGGTCCCTGGGTGGCAGGGTGTGTGGAAGGATTTGGGCAGGTTCCTAGGGCGGTTATCACCTCCCATAGCCTGGGACTTTACACCTGAACAGGCAAGCAACCCTGGCAAACTGACATGCCACCTGATAGAAGGGTGCCTTGCCTACCCCAATGAAAACCAGCAGCTTCTAGCACTGTACTGGGGCTTGGCCTGTGCCTATCGAGCCACAGTTCAGTACTGTCAGAGAACTGTGGTTAAAGCAGGGACCCAAACCACCTCTGAGAATACCTTGACTGAGACCGGGGTGCAAACTACATCTGAGGACATGATAGTAGAGATGGGGACCCAAACTGCATCTGAGAACACCATGGTTGAGATAGAGACCCAAACAACAACTACAGTAATTGCCCCAGTAGTGAAAAAGAAACAGTGGACAAGGAGGTCAATGGGTCCATATCATTGATTAGTAAGGGAGGAGGAGGAAGAGGAAGGGTCTGACCAGGAAGCCTGTTCTTCAGCAAAGAAACAGGAGGAAGGAGTGAGAGAAATCAGACAAGAGGCAGAAGTTACCCCATCCCTGACCTCATCAGAACTTCCAAGACATGCTGAAAGATTACAGCCGCCAGCCAGGTGAGCAGATTGCTGCCTGGCTCCTCTGATGCTGGGATAGCGGGGCCAACAGTCAGCAATTGGAAGGTAAGAAAGCTGGGATCCCTTGCTAGAAACCGGCGAATTGACAGAGGAATTGGAAAAGAGGCAGCAATTTGCAGTCTCTGGACACAGCTCCTCTCAAGTGTGAGGGCAAGATATTTGTTCAAGAAAGGTCTTGCGAATTACCAAGGAAAGTGGAGTACCGCAGATGAAGGCATCCAGTACCTGAGAGAATTAACAGTGCTGGAAGTCATCTACAGCAATCTAGATGACGAGGTCTCCAAAGATCCAGAGGACGTCCTGTGCATACGGACCATGTGGAGGAAGGTGGTCCAAAATGCCCCAGTGTCATATGCTAACAGCTTGGCAACAATATATTGCTTAGATACAAATACACCAACTGTGGAGAGAGCATCTTCCTGGCTTCAAAATTTTGAAGAAAATTTCTGTACCTCCTTATCCCTATGGGCCTTGGCTGTCAGGGGTGCCCCAAGAAGTCAGACCCCTCCTGCCCCGGTCAGAGGGAAAGGGAGCCCCAGGCACATGCCATGTGGCGCATTCTGGTTCTTCCTGCGTGACCAAGGGGAGGACATGAGGAAGTGGGATGGTGAACCCACCCTTAAGCTGGAAGCCCATGTACACAAACTGAGGGGGAAGACAGCTGTTAAGAAGGGGTCACCCAAGAAGGCTGTCAGCTTAGTTGCTATAGAGACACAAGAAGGCAATCAGCGATCTCCCAGACATAGAAGAAGGACTGAGATCGCCTCCATTGATTCTAGTGAGGAGACCTCTGGTCTGGCACTGAAAGGGTCAGACAGTGAATACTCTGACCAGGAACAGGAATAGAGGGTCCCTGCCTTCGGCCAGGAGGATGAAAGGGATGATTGGGTATACTGGACTGTGTCAATTTGATGGCCTGGCACATCAGAGCCACAGAAATATAAGGCTTTGGTAGTCAACAGTGCACACTGTATGCTGGTGCCATCAGGGTATAGGGGCACAGAACCCATATGGGTTTCTGGAGTGACAGGGGATGCCAACAATTGTCTATATCAGAGGCTGAGGTGAGCTTAACAAGGGACAAGTGGCAAAAGCACCCCATTGTGACCAGCCCAGAGGCCCCTTGTATCCTTGGCATAGACTACCTCAGGAGAGGGTACTTCAAGGACCCAAAGGGGTACCGATGGGCTTTTGGTGTAGCCACTGTGAAGGAAAAAGAGTAATTCAGATTCTTCTGAAAGCTGGTTTTGCCATAAAAAGAAGCAAGGTCAAGGGACCTGCACAGGAGATCCAGTTCTTAGGAGTAAAATGGCAGGATGGATGTCATCATGTCCCTATGGATGTGAACAATAAGATAGCAACTATGTCTCCACCAGCTAACAAGAAAGAAACACAAGCTTTCCTAGGCATTGTGGGATTCTGGAGAACACATATTCCAGGTTACAGTCAGCCTGTGAGCCCTCTCTATCGAGTGACCCGAAAGAAGGACTATTTTGAGTGGGGCCCTGAGCAACAGAAAGCCTTTGAGCAGATAAAAAAGGAGACGGCTCATGCAGTAGCTCTTGGGCCTGTCCATACAGGATCAGCTGTGCAAAATGTGCTCTACACTGCAGCTGGGGAGCATGGTCTCACCTGGAGCCTCTGGCAGAAAGAACCAGGAGAAACCTGAGATCAACCTCTAGGGTTTGGAGCTGGGGGTATCAAGTGTCAGAAGCCCACTACACCCCAACTGAAAAAGAGATACTAGCAGCATATGAGGGGCTTCGATCCGCTTCAGAAGTTGTTGGTACAGAAGCACAGCTCCTCTTGGTACTGTGATTGCCTGTGCTACACTGGATTTTCAAAGGAAACATTCCCCTCTACACATCACGCAACCAACACTACATGGAGTAAGTGGGTAGCGTTGATCATGCAACAGGCTTGAATGGGGAACCCTGATCACCCAGGAATCCTGGAAGAGATCATGGACTGGCAGAAGGCAGAGATTTTGGAGCATTGCCTGAGGAGGTGGCTCATGCCCAAGAGGCACCACCATATAATGAGTTATCAGAAGATGAAAGGCGTTATGCTCTGTTTACCGATGGATCCTGTCATGTTGTAGGAAACCATTGGAAGGGGAAAGCTGCTGTGTGGAGTCCCACATGACAAGTCGTTGAAGCCACTGAAGGAGAAGGTGAGTCAAGTCAGTTTGCAGAAGTGAAAGCCATCCAGCTGGCCCTAGATTGCTACTGACTCATGGATGGTGGCAAATGCCCTGTGGGGGTCGCTACAGCAGTGGAAGAAGACCAATTGGCAGTGCAGAGGTAAACCCATCTGGACTGCTGCACTGTGGCAAGACATCACTGCCCAGGTAGAAAACAATTGCTCTAAAGGTAGGTCATGTAGGGCTCACATGCCCAAGAACAGTGCCACTGAAGAACATCAAAACAACAAACAGGTAGACAAGGCTGTCAAAACTGAAGTGGCTCAGGTGGACCTAGATTGGGAGCGTAAGGGTGAGCTCTTTGTAGCTTGATGGGCCCACAAAACATTGGGACATCTAGGGAGAGATGCAACATACAGATGGGCTCATGGTTGAGGGGTGGACCTGACCATGGAGGCCATCACGCAGGTCACTCATAAATGTGAAACATGTGCCACAGTCAAGTGGATGGAATAGAGGGCGGTGGATGGGTTTTCGATATGGGGAGGCCTGCCAAATTGACTATATTGGACCACTGCCACAAACACGCCAAGGCAAGCGCTACGTACTCACCATTGTGGAAGCTACTACCGGGTGGCTAGAAACATATCCTGTAAACCATGCCACTGCCTGAAACACCATTTTGGGCCTTTAAAGGCAAATTTTGTGGTGACATGGTACCCCAGAAAAAATTGAGCCAGGACACAGGATTCATTTCCAAAATAACCTCATAGACTCCTGGGCCAAGAAACATGGCATTGACTGGGTGTATCACATCACCCAGAAGCGTCAGAAAAGATTGAGAGATATAATGGACTGTTAAAGACTATGTTGAGAGTGTTGGGCAATGGGGTATGGAAGCACTGGAATATAAATTTAGCAGAAGCCACATGACTGGTTAACACCAGAGGATCTGCTAACTGTCCTGGTTCTTCCCAAACAAAGCCCCTACATACTGTGGGAGGAGATAAGGTCCCCATAGTCCACATAGGGAAGTGGCTAGGGAAGGCAGTGTGGGTTGCTCCTCCTTTGGGAAAAGGCAAACCCATTCGTGGGATTGTCTTCACTCAAGGACCTGGGTATACTTGGTGGGTAATGCGGAAGGATGGGGAGACCCGGTGTGTACCTCAAGGAGATTTAACCTTGGGGGAAAAATAATCTGTGATGTGAGTTGTATGTTGTGGGAAGTAATGTAGCAGGAACGACCTGAACTGACGAAGAGTGAGCTTCACAAGGAACCGGGCGAGTGCAGTTATGACCCAAACCAAGCCGGTGTTGGTGCCCAGCAGTCGAATGTGCTGCTTCTCCTGTCCTGAACACCCATCTTGACAGATGGGGCCCAAGTCATAGCCAGTTCTTATGAACATTTGGAGGAGTGGCGGAAGCCCATGGAATGGGAGAGTAATATCTATCTATCTATCTATCTATGAAGGAACATGGGATAGTAGTTAATGAGAATGTACAAATCTGTATGTTGGTGTCCTGGTTTCGGCAGGGATAGAGTTAATTCCCTTCCTAGTAGCTGGTACAGTGCTGTGTTTTGGATTTAGGGTGAGAACAAAGTTGATAACGCACCGATGTTTTAGTTGTTGCTAAGTAGTGCTTACACTAGTCAAGGACTTTTCAGCTTCCCATGCTCTACCGACTGAGAAGGCTGCAGGTGCACAAGAAGCTGGGAGGGGGCACAGCCAAACTGGCCAAAGGGACATTCCATACCATGTGACGTCATGCTCAGTACATAAACTGGGGAAAGCTGGCCGGGGGGGCTGCTGCTCGGGGACTGGCTGGGCATTGGCCGGCGGGTGGTGAGCAATTGTACTGTGCATCACTTGCTTTGTGTATTATTATTATTATTATTATATTATTATTATTATCATTTTATTTCAATTATTAAACTGTTTTTATCTCAACCCACGAGTTTTTCGCACTTCTACTCTTCCAATTCTCTCCCCCACCCCACCAGGGTCGGGGAGGAGTGAGCGAGTGGCTGCGTGGTTCTCAGTTGCCGACTGAGGTTAAACCACGACAGTCCTTTTTGGCGACGCAGATGGGACATGAACCCACAATCCCCAGCGGCTTGGCTTCCCTACCCTCTATTTCCAGGCTACTAGCTCCATTATCCCAGCATCAGAGCAGCCAGGTGACAATATGCTCGCCTGGACGACGGCTGAAATCTTTTCGTATATCTCACAGCTCACTCAGGGATAGAGATCGGGTGGTTACTGCCTCGTTTATGAGTTCTTCCTCTTCTTCCTCCCCGATCAGCAGCTGGCTCTATCCAGAAATACATTGATGATATCATCGTGTGGGGCAACACAGCAGGAGAAGTTTTTGAGAAAAGGAAGGAAATAGTACAAATCCTGCTGAAGGCTGGTTTTGCCATAAAACAAAGTAAGGTCAAGGGACCTGCACAGGAGATCCAGTTTTTAGGAATAAAATGGCAAGATGGTTGCCGGCGATATCTCGGAAATGCTGTCTGACGCCGGAGGGGGAAAGCGCGGTTCCGGAGTAATGATGAGTCCCAATGTGGGTATGGTC
This sequence comes from Spheniscus humboldti, assembly GCA_027474245.1. Taxonomy (NCBI): domain Eukaryota; kingdom Metazoa; phylum Chordata; class Aves; order Sphenisciformes; family Spheniscidae; genus Spheniscus; species Spheniscus humboldti. The sequence continues at coordinate 37,296,073 of CM049922.1, forward strand.
ATTCTCCTTTATTATCGCTCACAGCATTGTTTATATAGACACACAGCTTGATCACGCGCAACACAACAACTACTAATTGGTTTAGCTACATTGTCCACGCGCCTAAAACTTAAGTCCCATTGGCAGGGACTTGCTTGCTTGCTCCAGGACATAGCTCCGTCTTATCTGCTTACTGCAGGTGGTGCCTTCCCTGATATCAGCATTGAAGGACATGTCTGGGTTGCTCAACAACAACAACAACTCAATTTCGCCGAGGCAGTAAGACACTACTTCTGCTGCTTTCTGACAACCATTCTTCCACAATTCCCCCTTCTTGTTTTTGAGCAACCCAAACAGCTGACATGGCCTTTTCTATCATCTTCTGCATACATCGTAACAAGCAAGGAATACATACTAAAATACAGCAAAATACTAAAAGGACTAAATTACTATGTTTACATTTAGTTTTATGAATATTAAGCTACTCTGCGTTCTAATCAACTAGCTGAAGCCAAGCGTGTTTGCTGGTGGCAAAAGCAAGCGTATTAAGCTCTGCGTGACCAGTGATTAACAAGATTCTATAATATGCTACTCTTTCTATATAGCAAGAAGAGCACCACTGGCGGGCACGACTACGCCGAGCCCACTAACAGTTCTCACACTGTCCACAGCCACACAGGACCCACGGTTCGCACTGTAGACAATCTCCACAGCTCACTTGGGTCCTGTGCTTCACCAGTGGAGTGGTCATAAACTGGAACAGATTTGGTGGTGCTGCTACGGGCCTGTCTGATTTAAAGGTGGCACGGCTTCACCGATTTGCTTGGTACCCAAACCGGTCCGTTATCTGTGGAAACACACATATATCCTCTTCCACTAAAGATCACTGAGACGGGGCCCAGCCACATGCCAGTGACAGGGTCCCGGTACATCACTTTAAAATCCGGTATAGTAGTTTGCTGATTGAATTTGAGATTCTGATGATGAATAACTATTGACGGCTCCTCCCTATCCCCCATCAGGCAGAGATAATTTAGGGTAAAGAGGACCTTATTTAGCCTTAATTGTGGGTCCTTTTCTTCCCCTTACTGTTTGGATAAATAATCTTTAAGTATCTGGTGAGTACGCTCTACAAGGCTTTGTCCTGTTGGAGAATATGGAATACCGGGGACATGCTTAACACCCCAAGTCATTAGAAAGGTTCTTAATTTTGCGCTGGTATAAGCAGGACCATTATCCGTTTTTATCTGTTCTGGCACTCCCAATACTGCAAAGCAGGCAAGGAGGTGTTTACATACATGGCGAGCCTTTTCACCTGGCAAGGCTGAACTCTCAGAAACATCCATTCTAAAATAACAAAGAACGTATGGTTTGTGGTTTTAGACGCGCTTTTGTCCCTCTTGTTCTTATTGTCATCATATTTGTCCTCATATTTATCAGCATATTTGTCAATGGCATCTCCAAGCGGTAGCGGGGTCCCAGAGGCCCCGTTTTTGTTTTGCCATTGACAAATGACCGCAAAGGGGGAGTCACCAAGATTACAAATGAGTAACGAAATGGAGCTTCGTTGCATGAGTACCTTTCTGACACTTATGACATCAAACAGCGGTGCGGCAGTGTCGTCAACTATGCCCTTGCTCTCCGCAGCGGTAACATCGCCCTCGGAAGGGTGGCAGCGATTTAGAGTGTTGTATTGCGGCCGCTAATGGCTGCACCACTTCCTTGACCGTGGTCTGCAATGTTGCAGCCATGGCTTCATTCTGCTTTCGAGCTCGGGCCCGCTCCACTTGGGTAATCATTTCTTCCACCCCCGCACCCTTAGGCAAAGTAGCCAAGATACTCTTGGTAGAATTGTTTGCATTGTCAAAGGCTAATATACGAAATATTTGTTGTTTATTATCCTCCCCCAAGTCCGGATGATTCATCACCGATTCCCATAATCTATCAATGAAATGTGCATATGCTTCAGTAACACCTTGCTGTACCGAGCTAAAAGAAGGTGTGGAAGACCTGGGTAAAGCGAGAAAGGCATCCAATGCAAGCTTAGCAGATAATTGTAACATATTTGCCGGAAACGTCAGCTGGACGTTTATGTCTGTATACGCCCCGCCCCCCCAATCAGCATTTCTGCAGTTACCCCGTACAAGGGATCCCCCTGTTGTTGATGTTGTGCTGCGGCAGTAACTGCTCGCTGGGACCACGAGGACCCCCATAATAGGAATTGTGTGGGTGTCAACAATAGGCGCATTAAATTTTGACAATCATGTGGACACATCAAATCCGCAGAAAAAATCCAAGTGACAATTTGACGGGACGCCTCCGACTTAACCCCATACTGCGATACCGTATTTTTGGCCTGTTGTAAAATTTTCCTTTTTTTTTTTTTCTCTTTTTTTTTTCCGTCTTTTTTTTTTCTCTTTTTTCTTTTTTTCTCTTTTTTTTTCTTTTTTTTTTCTCTTTTTTTTTTTTTTATTTCTTTTTATTTTATGGGTAATAAAGCATCTCGAACTATGCCACTCCAGCGTCCTGGTCGTGGTGTCACCGTGGGCTCGGAGAAACAGAGAGGAAGAGAACTCCCATCATTCGATTGCCGTGCTGTTATGCTTGACCGTAGGGTCGGGGTGTTCAAATGTTTAAGCTGTTGCAGAACCTCTCTCAGTAGTTCCTCAGTGCTAGCGGTGGCTTTGCTTTCACCGGCAGCAGCCGGAGGAGTAGCCGTGTCCGAAGAGTTTGTTGAATCTGGCAAAGGCGGGTATAAAGGCGGAGCAGTAGGCGTGGGAATGCGGCGGTGGGCGGCGGGGTGGCAGTTCTCTCCGCCCACTGAGTGAGTTTCTAATCCTTCCGCCCTTGGCTCAGTCTGCTGCTCTGCCTTCACAGTAACAACTTCCGGTTTATCAGAGCAGGACGTAGTAGCGGGAGGGCTGGGAGGGCGCAGTTCTGTGGGGTCCGCTGACTCGGGGCGGTGCTCAACACTATTTTTTAGCTCCTGCGCGGTACCATAACTAGTTCCTGAAGCCCCCTTTACAGCATATAATCCAAAAAACCGCGCGAAAGGTCCTGCCTTGGGTTCAAGACTCTTAGGCACCTCCGACACAGGTTCAGGAGCCAGCATCTGCGCTGCCGCACACGCCACTTCCCTTTCTGCTTTCATATATTGCAAAGTCTCTAACACATTTCTCCACAATTCACGCACCGACTTGATTTCTTTTTCTGTTTTTTCATCACCTTGAATAGTCTTTTCCCACAAGGTGTTCCCTAATTCTCGCCATTCGAGCACAGAAAATACTGTATGATTATCCTTGAAATGCCCCCAACGTTGTCCTAGTTTAATCAACTTATAAAGTTGCTTCACCATTGCCGCTATCCCTCTCTTTGAGAGTATACTTGCAAGCAACACCGCCGCTGCCTCACTATCCATGGAGGCGGCGTCCCTCTGGGAGGCAGGTAGCTACTCTGCTCCGTTATCTATCCCGGGGCATCAGCGGGATAGTACTTCTCCCAGCCGCTGTTTTTTCCCCCTCCCCTTCTCTAGCTGCGCTTACCGCAGTCTCGAAGCAGGGGCGTCAGATAACCATCCTCTGCTACCAGATGCCGGCGATATCTCGGAAATGCTGTCTGACGCCGGAGGGGGAAAGCGCGGTTCCGGAGTAATGATGAGTCCCAATGTGGGTATGGTCATTCTCCTTTATTATCGCTCACAGCATTGTTTATATAGACACACAGCTTGATCACGCGCAACACAACAACTACTAATTGGTTTAGCTACATTGTCCACGCGCCTAAAACTTAAGTCCCATTGGCAGGGACTTGCTTGCTTGCTCCAGGACATAGCTCCGTCTTATCTGCTTACTGCAGGTGGTGCCTTCCCTGATATCAGCATTGAAGGACATGTCTGGGTTGCTCAACAACAACAACAACTCAATTTCGCCGAGGCAGTAAGACACTACTTCTGCTGCTTTCTGACAACCATTCTTCCACAGATGGTCGTTGTCAGATCCCAATGGATGTGATCAACAAAATAACAGCCATGTCTCCACCAACTAGCAAAAAGGAAACACAAGCTTTCTTGGGCGTCGTGGGTTTTTGGAGAATGCATATTCCAAATTACAGTCTGATCGTAAGCCCTCTCTATCAAGTGACCCGAAGAAGAACGATTTCAAATGGGGCCCCGAGTAATGACAAGCCTTTGAAGAAATTAAAGAGGAGATAGTTCACGCAGTAGCCCTGGGGCCAGTCCGGGCAGGACAAGATGTAAAACATGTGCTCTACACCGCAGCCGGGGAGAACGGCCCTACCTGGAGCCTCTGGCAGAAAGCACGTGGGGAGACTCGAGGTCGACCCCTAGGGTTTTGGAGTCGGGGATACAGAGGATCCGAGGCCTGCTATACTCCAACGGAAAAAGAGATATTGGCAGCATATGAAGGGGTTCGAGCTGCTTCGGAAGTGATCGGCGCTGAAGCACAGCTCCTCCTGGCACCCCGACTGCCGGTGCTGGGCTGGATGTTCAGAGGGAGGGTCCCCTGTACACATCATGCAACTGATGCTACGTGGAGTAAGTGGGTCGCACTGATCGCACAACGCGCTCGAATAGGAAACCCCAGTCGCCCAGGAATCCTGGAAGTGATCATGGATTGGCCAGAGGGCAAAGATTTTTGAATATCTCCAGAGGAGGAGGTGACGCATGCTGAGGAGGCCCCAATGTATAATGAACTACCAGAAAATGAGAAACAATATGCCCTGTTCACTGATGGGTCCTGTCGTCTTGTGGGAAAGCATCGGAGGTGGAAAGCTGCTGTATGGAGTCCTATACGACAAGTTGTAGAAACTGCTGAAGGAGAAGGTGAATCGAGCCAATTTGCAGAAGTAAAGGCCATCCAGCTGGCTTTAGACATTGCTGACCGAGAAAAGTGGCCAGTGCTCTGTCTCTATACTGACTCAGGGATGGTGGCAAATGCCCTGTGGGGGTGGTTGCAGCAATGGAAGCGGAGCAACTGGCAGCGCAGAGGGAAACCCATCTGGGCTGCCGCATTGTGGCAAGATATTGCTGCCCGGGTGGAGAACCTGGTTGTAAGAGTCCATCACGTAGATGCTCACGTACCCAAGAGTCGGGCCCCTGAAGAACATCAAAACAACCAGCAGGTGGATCAGGCTGCTAAGATTGAAGTGGCTCAGGTGGATCTGGACTGGCAACATAAGGGTGAGGGATTTATAGCTCAGTGGGCCCATGACACCTCAGGCCACCAAGGAAGAGATGCAACATACAGATGGGCTCGTGATCGAGGGGTGGACTTGACCATGGACACTATTGCGCAGGTTATCCATGAATGCGAAACATGCGCTGCAATCAAGCAAGCCAAGCGGTTAAAGCCTCTCTGGTATGGAGGACGATGGCTGAAATATAACTATGGGGAGGCCTGGCAGATCGATTATATCACACTCCCACAAACCCGCCAAGGCAAGCGCCACGTGCTTACAATGGTGGAGGCAACCACCGGATGGCTAGAAACATATCCCGTGCCCCATGCCACTGCCCGGAACACTATCCTGGGCCTTGAAAAGCAAGTCCTATGGCGACATGGCACCCCAGAAAGAATTGAGTCAGACAACGGGACTCATTTCCGAAACAACCTCATAGACACCTGGGCCAAAGAGCACGGCATTGAGTGGGTATATCACATCCCCTGCCATGCCCCAGCCTCTGGGAAAATTGAATGATACAATGGACTGTTAAGGACTACGCTGAGAGCAATGGGTGGTGGGACATTCAAACATTGGGACACACATTTAGCAAAGGCCACCTGGTTAGTCAACACTTGGGGATCTGCCAATCGAGCAGGCCCTGCCCAGTCAGAACTTTTACGTACTGTAGAAGGGGATAAAGTCCCTGTAGTGCACATAAAAAATATGTTGGGGAAAACAGTCTGGGTTATTCCTGCCTTGGGCAAAGGCAAACCCATCCGTGGGATTGCTTTTGCTCAAGGACCTGGGTGCACTTGGTGGATAATGCGGGAGGATGGGGCAGTCCGATGTGTACCTCAAGGGGATTTGATTTTGGGTGAGAATAGCCAATGATCTGAATTATGTGATGTTAAGTACTAATTATAGTTATAATAGTTATACTAATAATACTAATAATATTATATGCCATACTAATGTTATTACAATAAGAATCACCCAGATTAATGAAGAATAACTTCAGTGAAACCAAGCAAAGCACAGTGATGATGGTACCAGAACTGACTTCAACATGAAACAATCCAACACAGCATAATATCTCAATTTTTCCTGCCCTGGAAGATTATTACGACAGATGGAGCCCGAAGTCATGGGCTAAATGAACTCACTGAACATTTTAGAGGGATGGCCCACAGACTAAGGGAATGATATATCTGTGTGTGTGTATGTGTATATATATATATAAAAAAAAAAAAGGGGGTGGTGATTAATGAAAATGTACTGGAAAATATGAGACTTGAGCATGACACAGATGGTATAGAATAAGGGGTGGATATTAAAAGGACTGTTATGGTTTAACCTCAGTTGGCAACTGAGCACCACGCAGCCGCTCGCTCACTCCCCCCCACCCCAGTGGGATGGGGGAGAGAATTGGAAGAGTAGAAGTGAGAAAAACTCATGGGTTGAGATAAGAACAGTTTAATAATTGAAATAAAAGGATAATAATAATGAAATAAGAATAATAATACACAAAGCAAGAGATGCACGGTACAATTGCTCACCACCCACCAACCGATGCCCAGCCAGTCCCCGAGCAGCGGCCCCCCTGGCCAGCTTTCCCCACTTTATGTACTGAGCATGACATCACATGGTATGGAATGTCCCTTTGGCCAGTTTGGCTGTGCCCCCTCCCAGCTTCTTGTGCACCTCCAGCCTTCTCAGTCGGTAGAGCATGGGAAACTAAAAAGTCCTTGGCTAGTGTAAGCATTACCTAGCAACAACTAAAACATCGGTGCGTTATCAACTTTGTTCTCCTCCTAAATCTAAAACACAGCACTGTACCAGCTAGTAGGAAGTAAATTAACTCTATCCCTGCCAAATCCAGGACAGTTGGTTATACAGATGGTTTAAGTATGTAGTATAAGTTGTTAGTGTTGGTAAGAAGGTATTTTAGCAATCAGAATTAGATACAATGGGATGGTTAGAAGATATGTAAATTTATTAAATTACGTGGGACCTGAGCATGACGCAAATGGTATGGAATAAGGGGTGAGGATTGTATTGGGTCTGGCTGGGATGGAGTTAACTTTCCCCATAGCAGCCCTCATAGTGCTGTGCTTTGTATTGGTAGCTAGAATGGTGTTGATAACACACCAGTGTTTTGGCTACTGCTGAGCAGTGCTGGCACAGCATCAAGGCTGTCTCTCCAAAGTCCCCTGCCAAAGGCCAGTAGGCTGGGGGTGGGCAAGAGGTTGGGAGGGGACATTGCCAAGACAGCTGACCCAAACTGACCAAAGGGATATTCCGTATAATATGACGTCTTTCTCAGCAATAAAAGCTAAGAGAAAGGAATAGAGGGGGCATTCGTTATTAAGGTGTTTGTCTTCCGAATCAACTGCTACGCGTACTGAGGCCCTACTTCTCAGGAGGTGGCTGGACATTGCCTGCTGATGGGAAGTAGAGAATAAATCTTCTTTTCTTTTTTTGCTTTACTTCCACACATGGCCTTTGCTTTTTTTTTTTTTCATTAAACTGCCTTTATCTTGACCCATGAGTTTTTCATCTTATTTTCTTCCTCCATCCTGCTGAAGAGGGGCAGTGAGAGAGCGGCTTGGTGGGCACCTGGCGGCCAGCCAAGATTAACCCACCACGGTGTGGGTGTGTAATTCATTAGCAAACTTCAAACTAGACTAGACAGTAAGTAGGAGGCCCTGGGTCTGGGTAAGGGTATCAGGCAGGCAAGGGTCTGTGATGGTATCTGGGGGGACTTGTGAGTGTAGAGTGCCTGTGAGATGAGTATGTGAGTGCGTGCGTGTGTTTGCTAGCGAGCATCATGCTGGATTAGCCAGCGAGTAGGAGACCTGTCAAGTGGGTAAGAGACCCTGGGATCCAGACAGTGGTACCAGACATACAGAGGCCCTGGGTCCCAGGGCGCACTGGACTGCACTCCAGCAGCTGGGCAGGAGGAAGTACTGGGCCAGAGCATCTGGAGGAGATGGCCCCACTTTTAACATCTCCTAACAGGGAGGAGAGGTCAAATTCTTTTGCTGAGTCAGCTTTGGCCATCTATTTCCTCCCTGGGCAGTGCTAGTTCTCATCATTATGGCCAATTCCCGAGTCTGGTGAGAGTGAGAATTATTAGGGCAATTGCTACAAAGGATTGCCATGCAACCAATATGACAGTTCTGTGCCTTCTCAAAAGCTTTTTATGCTTCCCCTATCAGTGACCTACTGCAGTCTCCACTACTAGTTTATTCGCAAATTCAACATATTTAGGAAATGAGGGCACTGTGGCAAAAGCTTTCTTAAAAAAAAAAAAAAAGCATCACTTTTCCTGCAGCATACCCTGAAGAACAATGTTTACCAAGGCTCACTTTTTTTAAATGTGAATCTTAGTATCTTAAATGTTACAAGTTTGCAATATGGGTGTTAGAGTGCACATTCAAGTGACAGATGGATTAAAGCTACTGTAAAACTGGTACTATTATCCTCTTGATACATTCACTGTATTTAAGTGTTAGTGTGATAGGGGGAGGGTGGAACCCCCCTCCCCAAACTCCACTGCCGTATTTATAATTACACAGCTTCTAGGCCAGCAATGCCAGTGCTCTCTATTCCCTGTGGTTCAAAGATCCCTTGCTGACTTTATCCTCATCACAACTGTATGCCCGTCAGAGGATGCTGGTCCTCATCTCATTTTCTGCTGTGAAATTTATCAAAAAGCAGCTCAAATTACATACTTTTCTAATATTATATTTTCATATCATAGTCTTGTCTGTTTAGTTGCCCCAACTGCAGCTTCTCTTCCAAGCAATAATTGTACTCTTCTCCCAGAGCCAGGAGCAGAGACTGCATAATCTGTTTTCTGGCATTCTTTTGCTTTCTATCAACCACCACCAAAGAAGCTGTAAGCATGGAGGAAGTGGTTGTACAATTAAGGTTTTATGCTGTGCCTGAAGGGGACTTGAGTTTTATCCCTGGCTCTACCACATACTTCCAATGCAAGCAAGCTGGTGAGTTCTCTAAGTCACTACTCCTGTTTCTTTTTCTGACAGCTGGGACCTGATCTTTCCAAAGCACAGTGTCTTCCAACATGCTGTCTGAATGTGGAACTGAGGAATCTAAAAGCTAAAGTTCCAAGTATCAGGGTCCTGAGTGCACTAATAGGCCTTAAGGGCCCTGACCAGCCTCAACTGGGGCCTCCACCTACTGCCTGTGGTCCCAGGAGCCCCATTTAAGCTCAGCCCTGGGCCTTCAGTCCTTGCTTGAGCTACGTCATGGGTCTATCTGTACCCAGTCCTGTTCTCTAATTATTGTTTGGACTTCTTAGATTGACCTTGGACCTGACTTGTTGCCTTGCCTTTGTCTGATGATTTCTGGACTGTTCATGGAACCTTTTATTGTGACCATCCCCGCTCACCCAGCTCAGGTGCACACTGGTTGGTGAGGGTACTGCCACTACCTGTGTTGTGGTCACCCTTGGCTCACTTTCACTTGTGGAACAGCCTGCTTTTGCTGCTCTCTGACACTAAGTGTGTGAGAGAGGACTGGAGTTCTTACAGAGAAAATAGTAACACATTTACAAATTTACACATGGTCCAGCCACTAGAGGGAGATGAAGAGAGCATTCCCTGAAGCTACACAAGAGGACACACTTAAAGAGTTCAGGCAGTGGGATGGTGGATACTCTTTCAGCCTTACAGGCAAAACATCCCACTCTTCCAGGTATTAAGTGAAAAGCTCAACTGAATTTTAAGAGTATGTTTATGAGAGCATTGCTTAATTTTCAGCAAAAATCATCACTCTACTTGGGGCAGCTGATAAAACCATTTGGTTGGCTACAATCTCTTTCAGCACATGGAGGGTTATTATATTCAGCTAATATGACTTTCTGCATAACTTAGGACATGCAGCTCTTGAATAGTAAAGGAGACAAAAATATCCTTATGCTGCATTTGGAAAAATAGATTGTTTGGGACATGTTGTGTTTGTGTGTGCATGCACATGTGTGCATAAGTACACATTATTGTGTGGGCACAATGGGCAAAAAATTCACAATTAAAGCAACTTTCTGTCACTTGGAGAGTGCAGGATGTTTATTGCTAGGGATAGAATAGTTATTGTCTATTGAAAAAAAAAAATTAGTGTGGAAATTCCAGAAAGTTTCAAAAATCACCCTTAACATTTCTGAAACAATCTAGAGGTTTTTAGACATTTACAAGATCATTCAGCTCTTCCATCAAAAAACGTGTATGATCCTGTTCATATTTTTATTCAGGCAAATTGGAGACTTCATGAAATAAGGAAAATATTTAAAGAAAAAACAAACAAACAAATAAAAAACTTGGCCTGAAGAGCTTGCCATAAAATGAAATGAATTAATATATGTTTTATCATAACTAACAAAATCATGTCCTCTTAAAATTCAGATTCCTGACAGTGCCAAGATTTTAAACCTCTGTTTTCAGTAAAAGATCATACAGGATTGGCAAGACAGACTAAGTGTACAAACTCCATGAAACGCATAAAAAATGAAAATATCTTTTAAAATGATATATTAGGTTTTGGGCCTCTGGATTTTTGAAGTTTTACGGTCCACATTTTCAAGCTTCTCTTTGTAACCATTAAGATTAGTAACTAACTAAGAAAAGAAAGTATAGATTTTCATGTAGTATTAGGGCCCAAGGGACTGAGTCTTTCTGAAGGAGGCTCCAAGTACTGAGACTCATGATAACAGCATAAGAGTTAGCCCATGCAGAACAGTTTACGGTTCTATCATCTGGATGATTTTTTTACAAGGCACTTGTCAATTTTTTCTTTCTTAAGTGCCACAATGGTAGAAAATCTGACTTGGCTACAAAAGTCTTGCAAGATACTTGGTATCAGGGCCCCCAGTGCATCTCCCCCCTCCTAGGGGTTTGGCTGCCTAGGATCAGGGGCAACTTAGATAAGCAGCTATGTGGCATTGAAACTGTGGTGAAAAAAGCTTCAAGTGAAAGCTGGAAGAAGACTCAGTGAAGGCTCTCTCCCCTTCTCTTGGGAGCTGCATTTAAGCTAGACGTTCACCCTAGGCACTTGCCCTTGGTCCTTGCCTGAGCTACATTGCAGCCATGCCCATGTCTGGCCATGTACTCTGTTGATCTGGACCCTTACCTGCTGGACTTGACTTCATGGCTTGACCTCAGACTTGCCTCATCACTATGGACTTGCCTGGCCATCACCGGACTGTGGCTGACCCTGGTTACTGTCACCAGACCTGCTCTGCTCCCCTTGTTTGGATATTGTGTGACTGCCCTGTTGGTGAGGCCACTGCCCCTTGCCTGCCTTGCTGTCACCCTCGGCTCCTGGCTCACCTGCCCTTATGCAGCAACCACTCTTGCTGCTTCGTAACAGTTGGTCTGACCACCTATCCTTTAAGGTATTTTTTATTACAAAGCAGATATCTCCTAAGAAATGCTACTTCAATTAACATTTATAGAGACCTTTAACCAATAGTCATTAGCAGTTTTTGGCAACAGCTAACCAAATCAGGCTAATTCAACTGGGTGCTCACAGCTCTGGCCACCACTGAGGTCACAAAAAGCATGAGACATTGCATGAACCTGGGCCACAATGGTCAAACATGCTGTCGGAAAAAAGTCCTGGTGATGTGATAGTGAGATGAAGAATGGCCCTTATCACATCCTTCTGAGAGGATGGAATTCTCCTAGAAGAACAGATTTCATACCTGAGCATGGGATCATTTGCTGTGCTGAACAAGGCTTTCAGGCCTTGTTCCAGATCTGGTGTATGAGCAATATACATTCTTGCTTCAGCCACAGAAGGAGACGGCCATAATCCTGACCGTTTCTATGAGGGCATCTATGAGCAGAACTAGGCCTGCACTTTGAGGGATTTTGCTCCTTTCTACTCATACAAAATCTGCCCTGATATTGTTTCTCATTCTGCAGGAGCAAGTTTTGACCTTGGGTATGTGTCTGGGAGGGGGCAAGAGGAAGGAGGGATACAGTGATCTCTGTGTGGATTAGTTCTAATGTTATACAGCATTAATTAAGAGTTGCCACACAAAAAGAGTTAGCAGCTGTGCCTTTGTTTTTATAGGGATATCATATACAATTAGAGCTTGATCCAGCAGGTACTGCAGATTGTTCTGAGCTTTTCCAGCCATAGGACAGCTTTGCACTCTGTCTTTGCATGCACTCAGCTAAGGGGCAGTCACAACTTAAGCCCTTAGCTACCCGGGTAAGTGACTTCCAGCATGTTTGGAATATAGCACTTTGCTGAACAGGTATCTGAATCTGTACATGCTGCTTCTCCTGAAACTCAAACCCAGAGCTTTCTGTCCTGCACCTCCTATTCCCTGTATGAGCCTCTAGTCCAAATTGCAACTGAGAACTGTTGCTTAACAACTACCTTTCCTTACATGTTCCCCTAAGACCTTGTACTGAATTTCTCAGTCTCTGATACCGAAATACTAAGGAGACATACGGTTTTCTTTGTCAAAACAAAGTAGCTAAATGTTCTGCAGACTGGACATTCCATAGATAAAAGGAATCCTTGAAGCTCTGTGTACAGGGGTGGAATGGATAAGGAGGTTATGCTGAAATCAGCTACTGCAACTAGGCGAAAAGACTGAGTTCAATTAGCGGACACAGTGAGGAAGACTATCGACGACCACCAGAGGACCCTGGAAGACCACCAATGAACATAAGAGCACATGCGTTTGTCCTGGTTTCGGCAGGGATAGAGTTAGTTTCCTTCCTAGTAGCTGGTACAGTGCTGTGTTTTGGATTTAGGGCAGGAACAAAGTTGATAACACGCCGATGTTTTAGTTGTTGCTAGGTAGTGCTTACACTAGTCAAGGACTTTCCAGCTTCTACCGACTGAGCTAGGCTGGAGGGGCACAAGAAGCTGGGAGGGGGCACAGCCAGGACAGCTGACCCAAACTGGCCAAAGGGATATTCCATACCATGCGACGTCATGCTCAGCACATAAAGCTGGGGGAAGAAGAAGGAAGGGGGGGACGTTTGGAGCGGTGGCGTTTGTCTTCCCAAGTAACCGTTACGCGTGAGGGAGCCCTGCTTTCCTGGAGATGGCTGAACACCTGCCTGCCCATGGGAAGGAGTGAATTAATTCCTTTGTCTTGCTTTGCTTGCGTGTGCGGCTTTTGCTTTCCCTATTATACTGTTGTTATCTCAACCCACGAGTTTTCTCACTTTTACCCTTCCAATTCTCTCCCCCATACTACTGGGGGGGAGTGAGCGAGCGGCTGCGTGGTGCTCAGTTGCCGACTGAGGTTAAACCACGACAGCGTTAAAGACTTTTGCATATGTTAATGAGTTCCAAGAAATAACATGAATATACTAATCATTTCTCAGAAATCTAATGAATATGTATATTCTGACTGTACATAACTCCCATAGTTGAGCAGCCTGGCACGTACACTAGGTGGAGCGATCCCCTGTGCGCCCGGCGCCGCAATAAAGAATGCCTGCTTTCTAAAACTCCAAATTGAGTCTTAGAGAGTTTTTCGTCTGCCGAGTTACAGTAACAGTTTTGGCAACCCAGATGGGACCCTGCTCTTGAGCCTCGACGGATCCTGGGATTGCGGAACCTCAGCCGGCACCGAGGGATTCTCAGAGAGGACTTCTCCCGATCCCCGGACCGAAGAGCCCCTGAGCGAAGAACACTGCTTTGTGAATAATAAGGCATTCTTTTTGAAAATTTTGGAAGGGGTTAGAGTCCCCACTCAAGGGGGTTAGAGTCCCCACAAGGGGTTAGAGTCCCCGCTACCTGCCGGTCAGACGCAGCAAAAGCTCCTCAGGGTTGGGTATAAGACCCGAGTAGGGGTTAGAGTCCCCGTTTGGAAGGGGTTAGAGTCCCCACAAGGGGTTAGAGTCCCCACTCAAGATAAACATTAAGAGCAACCACGGTAACAATTATTGTAAGTACTTGTCTATTATTGTAAGTATTTGTCTCATATAGTAATTAGTTATTTGTATTATTGTTGCTGTACAAAAGGCTCATCTGTGTGTGATTCTATTATTGTAAGTATTTGTTTGTAGTTATTTGTATTGTTGTTGTTGTACGAAAGACTCGTTTGTGTGCGCGATTCCCTGTATATAAAATGGGTGCTGGATCATCTGCCGGATCATCCACTTGTGGGGGAATCTTAAAGAAATCACCTTTGGGTTGTATTTTAAAGCATTGGAAACAAATTGCAGGATCCTCTGGTGGGGTCGCAAAAAGGGACGATCTAATTAAGAATCGTAATCAATGGTGGCCACTATACAAACTAGAAGATGGAGAAAAGTGGCCAAAGAATGGTACTTTGAATTATAATACTCTGTTACAACTAATGCTGTTTCTAAGGAGAGAAGGAAAATGGGATGAGGTATTGTATGCTGATATGTTCTTTACATTAAGGCAGCATCCTGAGTGGTAAAAGGAGCGTGGAATTAATTTGGCCCCAACTGATCCTCTGGTATTGGCATTGGAAAAGGAGAAACGAGAGAGAGAAAAAGGGAAAGGGTTAAAGAGGTGTTGTCCGTCATGCAGTATTGGACACAGATGTTTGAAGTTGACCCAGAATGAGCAGGAAGAGGATTTAGGGATGTTAGTGGCTCCAGGGTTGAGGCAGAGGCCTCAGAACCATGAACTTGAGCCCTTAGGGGCAGAGGGTGGATTGGACGATGAGTCCGAGAGAGACGCTGCAGGGGCCACGCCGGTGGCAAGGTGTCGTGGTTTAACCTCAGTCGGCAACTGAGCACCACGCAGCCGCTCGCTCACTTCCCCCCCAGTAGTATGGGGAAGAGAATTGGAAGGGTAAAAGTAAGAAAACTCGTGGGTTGAGATAACAACAGTTTAATAGGGAAAGCAAAAGCCGCACACGCAAGCAAAGCAAGACAAAGGAATTAATTCACTCCTTCCCATGGGCAGGCAGGTGTTCAGCCACATCCAGGAAAGCAGGGCTCCCTCACACGTAACAGTTACTTGGGAAGACAAACGCCACCGCTCCAAAACGTCCCCCCCTTCCTTCTTCTTCCCCCAGCTTTATATACTGAGCATGACGTCGCATGGTATGGAATATCCCTTTGGCCAGTTTGGGTCAGCTGTCCTGGCTGTGCCCCCTCCCAGCTTCTTGTGCCCCTCCAGCCTAGCTCAGTCGGTAGAAGCTGGAAAGTCCTTGACTAGTGTAAGCACTACCTAGCAACAACTAAAACATCGGCGTGTTATCAACATTGTTCTTGCCCTAAATCCAAAACACAGCACTGCACCAGCTACTAGGAAGGAAACTAACTCTATCCCTGCCGAAACCAGGACACAAGGAGAACTCGTAACCGACAGGGAACCACGTTGCAAGCTCCGTTGAGACAAACAGTAGGGAATGATGGTCCAGTTTAGTGAAAGTGCCTTTTTCGATTACATATTTAAACAACTGGAAAGCAGCTGCTGGTGGTTATAGGGATGATTCTGATCAAGTGGCTAGTGCTTTTGAAATGATAAAAACTCAGGATCCAGATTGGAAAGATATCAAAGTTATCATGCAAGTATTGTTTGATAGTACAGAGAGGGAGATGATTCGTAAAACGACAAGGACTCAGGTTGAAGCCCAAATAGCAGCAGGGACATTACAAGGACAGTTGGAGCATCATTTTCCCTTGGCGGATCCTGGCTGGGACCCTAATGATAATGGCCAGAAATTGTTATTAATGCAATATCAGAGGTGGGTTCTGTTTGGTATAAGAAATGCTATACCAAAAGCGATAAATTGGTCAAAATTATATGAGAATTAAGCAGGATAGAAAGGAATCTCCCACCAATTTCCTAAATAAATTGCAAGAAGCTACTCGGAAGTATACCACTCTGGATCCTGAATCAGAGGAAGGGAAGAATCAATTAGCAACTTTGTTTATCGGGCAGTCTGCTGATGATATCCAAAGAAAGCTGCAGAAATTACAAGGAACAGGTGCCAGGAACCTGGGAAAATTGTTGGATGTGGCTTGGGTGATCTATAGGAACAGAGATCAGCAGAAAGAAAAGGGGAATACTAGACTAATTGTGGTACTAGGAGGAACTTATGGTCCTCGAGAAGGACCCAGGGGAGGATTTAGAGGTGGTTATCGAGGAAGAGGACGTGGTAGAGGATTCCCAAGGTCCCCAATAGGAGAGAGACAGTGTGTTTATTGTAAAAGAAAGGGACACTGGAAACGAGAGTGCCCATTTTTGCAGAAATTAGGGGAACAAGACACTCCCGTGTTAGCTGTAGAGGCGAGAGACTGAAAAAGACCGGAGGGATCTTCCCCAGCAGAACCTCTGGTTAAAATTAAGCTGGGGGAAGATGAAACTGAAATAGAATGTTTGGTCAATACAGGGGCCACCTATTCGGCTTTGAACACAAAGAAACATGAGTTAGGATATGATACTGTGAGAATTATTGGTGCGACAGGAAAGCCGGAGACACGACCCTTCTTTAAACCATTAAAATTTAAAATTGGAAAACAGTGGGTAATGCATCAGTTTTGTATCTACCAGGTGCACCAAAACCTTTAATAGGCTGAGATTTATTAGAAAAACTAGAAGCTGAAATAAAGTTAAAAAATGGAGAAGTAGAAGTGTCAATGCCTGAATCTAAATTTGTCCAAGCCTCAATATTGTTACTGCAGGAAATTGAGCAGGTGGAAAGAAAAATCCCGGCTGAAGTTGAGGATGCAGTGATTCCTGTCATCTAGGCAGGAGAAATACCCGGAAAATCAAAGAGGGCTGAACCCGTAAGGATAGACCTTATACCAGGATCAGCACCGGTAAGACCGAAATGGTATCCCTTAAAGTTAGAAGCTAAACTTGGGTTGGTACCTATTATACAGAAGTTTTTGGAATATGGGTTATTAAGAGAATGTGAATCCCAGTATAATACTCCCATTTTACCTGTTAAGAAAGCTGATGGGAAATCTTATAGGTTAGTCCAGGGCCTGAGGGCAGTGAATCAAATAGTCCAGGATATACACCCAGTGGTAGCAAACCCATACACACTATTAACTGCTCTCACTGAAGATCAGGGATGGTTTACAGTCTTAGATTTAAAAGATGCCTTTTGCTGCATCCCACTTGACTCCGGAAGTCAGGAATTGTTCGCCTTTGAGTGGGAAAACCCTGAGACGGGAAGAAAGACTCAGTATACTTGGACAGTATTACCACAAGGATTTAAAAATAGTCCAACGATTTTTGGAAATCAACTAGCAAAAGAGTTAGAATTATGGAGACAAAACAATAAAAATGGAGTAATGTTACAATATGTTGACGACATACTATCAGCTGGGAACTCCTGAGAAGAATGCTTGGAACTGACAATCAGTTTATTAAACTTCCTTGGACTTAGCAGTTATCGACTGTCAAAAGGGAAGGCTCAAATTGCACAAGAAACTGTAACATATTTAGGCTTTGAAATTCTGAAAGGACAGAGACAGTTAAGCAATGAAAGGAAAGAGGCCATTTGTCAACTTCCAGAACCTCGAAATGAAGGAAGTTATGCTGAAATCAGCTACTGCAACTAGGTGAAAAGACTGAGTTCAACTAGCGGACACGGTGAGGAAGACTATCGACAACCACCAGAGGACCCTGAAAGACCACCAATGAACATAGGAGTGCATGCGTTAGAGACTTTTACATATGTTAATGAGTTCCAAGAAATAACATGAATATGCTAATCATTTCTCAGAAATCTAATGAATATGTATATTCTGATTGTACATAACTCCTATAGTTGAGCAGCCCGGCACGCACACTAGGTGGAGCGATCCCCTGTGCGCCCGGCGCTACAATAAAGAATGCCTGCTTTCTAAAACTCCAAATTTAGTCTTAGAGAGTTTTTCATCTGCCGAGTTACAGTAACATCTCCAGCACGAGAACAAGACATGCTAATATCTTCACTTTTTGTTTTATGTTCTTCTGCTAGCCTTAGAGGGGCAGATAGTACTTGAACTGGCACAAAGCCCGTCAGTACAAATTTTTGTAACAAATTTGAACCGAGTGAGTTTCTTTCAGATCATAGTACTGGTCACCATCGAGATGAAATATTTTTGTCCCTGTACTAGGTTCCCCCAAAGCTGGGTTGCTGTCAAACCACAACCTCCAAATGTCATCTTCAAAAGGGGGGCTGTACTCTAAAAGTATGTTAGAGGTGGTCAACTTGGGCTGTGTAAGCCATAGTTTTGATAAATCACTGCAGCTCAAGAGGCAGAAGCTGGGAAAGGGGAGTTTAAAACATCAGAGAAGGCCTGGCCCAGGAGTCTTTGATTCAGTCCCTAGTTCTGCTTTTAATTCACCCTTTGTCTTGCTTGACTTCCTAGAATGCAAACACTTAAAAGAAGGGCATTATCTCTTATCTCAATTTGTTTGCGTAGCAGGTTGAAGCCTCAAGGCATGGCTAATAATACTGTTGTTAGGTTATGTTATGTGATAAAGCTCATCTGCACACCCACAAAGGAGCTCAGAGAGACAATGGCAAGAGGGGAAACCCAAATAATACCCTGCTGGGCTACTTCCATGTCCATCACAGTGGCCATCAGCCCATCAAAGGCCCATCTGCACAAGCTCAGAGGAGCACAGGGGTGCACAATGGCAGGCAGAACCCGGATCAAGGACTCCCAAGGAAAGAACACCTTGTCCAGGCCCCTCCCAGGGCTGTCCCAGCAGAGCCATCACCCCCATTGTTCAGGAGTGAAACCTGTCATGATTAGTCATCTGATGTAGCTCTCTTTTGGACTAAGGGCAGGTTGCTGCCTAGAGGTGGGACAAGTTATGGGATGGAGTGGAAAATCAGTTCAGGATCACACAGAATTTATTATAGGATTGTGGTGGGTTGACCTTCACTGGCTGCCAGATGCCCACCAAGCTGCTGTCTCACTCCCCCTCCTCAGCAGGACAGGGGGAGAAAAGAAGATGAAAAAGCTCATGGGTCTAACTAAAGACAGGGAGATTGCTTACCAGTTATCATCATGGGCAAAACAGACTTGACTTGGAGAAAATTAATTTAATTTATTTCCATTTAAAAATAGAGTAGGATGGTGAGAAACAAAGACAAAGCTAAAAACACCTCCCCCCTCACTCCACACCCTTCTTCCCAGGCTCAACTTCACTCCTTCATTCCCAGCTCTTCTACCTCCTTCCCCACCGAGTGGTGCAGGAGGGATGGGGAATGGGGGGTTGCAGTCAGTTCATAACACTTTGTCTCTGCTTCTCCTTCCTCCTCACACTTTTCCCCTGTTCCAGCATGGTGTCCCTCCCACAGGATGCAGTCCTTCAGGAAAAGACTGCTCCTGCATGGGGTCCTCTCCATGGGCCAGAGATCCTGCCAGGAGCCTGCACCAGCATGGGCTCTCCACAGGCTGCAGCTTCCTTCAGGGCACAGCCACCTGTTCTGGTGTGAGGTCCTCCATGGGCTGCAGTGTGGATATCTGCTCCAATGTGGTCCTCCATGGGCTGCAGGGGGACAACCTGTGTCACCATGGTCTTCACCAGGGGCTGCAGGGGAATCTCTGCTCCGGTGCCTGGAGCACCTGTTCCCCCTCCGCAAGGCCATTTCTCTCACAGCTGCTACATTTTTTACCTTTTTTTACCTTTTCGTAAATATGTTATCACATAGGCGCCACCAGCTTCGCTGATTGGCTCAGCTTTGGCCAGCAGGGGGTCTGTTTTGGAGCAGGCTGGAACTGTCTGTGTCTGGCACAAGGGCAGCTCCTGGTCTGTTCTCACAGAAGCCACTGCTGCAGCTCCCTCCCCCACCAAAACCTTGCCATATAAACATGGATGTTTAGGGAAGAAACCAAAGGTGGGAAAAGGGAGGGGTTTAGGTAATTTGGGGAGGAACGAGTGTGGGAAAATAGAGGGGTAAGGGGAAAAGAAGGGCCAGTTGCATGTAAATACTTTACTGGTCAGTATGCTTGTCTAGCTATGCCCTGTACCAGATCAGCACAGTCTGTCCTATCATCTTATGAAAATCCTTTCTAACTCTTTCATGGGTTATGGACTTTATTCTGTGTACGCCTGTGTGTATAGGGGTGTGAGTGCCAGCAACTGGAGTCAGACCACCGGTCGGAGGGCCTGTGTGTCCATGGTGGTGCCAGCAGCTGGAGCAAGTGCAGATGTTTGAGTGTGATTGTTAGCAAAGATCAACCCAGACTAGCCAGTGAATAGGTGAAGTGGCCTGGGGGCAAGGGGATGTATGTGTGTGTGTGAGACGGTCTGTACCAGCAACTGGAGTAGGGCTGTGGCCTCAGGGGGTGGTATGTCCAAGTGCCAGCAACTGGGGACACTGGGATCCAGGGGCCAGCTACTAGGCAGACTGAGTGTCTGAGCCTAGCTGCTGGAGGGATCCACTTTGTACATATGTATATGTGTGTATATATATATGTGTATTGGGTCTAGCTGGGATGGAGTTAACTTTCCCTATAGCAGCCCTCATAGTGCTGTGCTTTGCATTTGTAGCTAGAATGGTGTTCATACACCGATGTTTTGGCTACTGCTGAGCAGTGCTGGCACAGCATCAAGGCTGTCTCTCCAAAGTCCCCTGCCAAAGGCCAGTAGGCTGGGGGTGGGCAAGAGGTTGGGAGGGGACATTGCCAAGACAGCTGACCCAAACTGACCAAAGAGATATTCCATACCATATGACATCATGTTCAGCAATAAAAGCTAAGAGAAGGGAGGGCATTCGTTATTAAGGTGTTTGTCTTCCGAAGCAACTGCTACATGTACTGAGATCCTACTTCCCTGTCGCGGATGGAGTGAGACTGCACTTCACTCGTAAGAGAGAAGCAACAATACACTTTATTGATAGAAAACTGAGTTAAAGTTCAATGGTAAACGCGACAGTGGTTTAACAAGATTCGATGGCAAGGTACACTTGATTATTTACTGCATAGAGGACAGGGTCAGACAGAACTGTCAGGGAGACCCTCCCGTCGAGCCATGAGGTTCAGAAAGGACCCCCTTGCTTTCTAAACTCCTCCTCAGAGAGGAGTCTAGGTGCGGCTGGATCCAATCTTAGTCCCAGACTTGGTCAACGGTTTATGTCTAAAGGATTATATATGCGCAATCAATCCTTTACATCACTTAGCTAAGATTTCAAAGTTTAGCACGCTGTTAGTCACCTACCAAGGATCTGTTGCGGCAAGGAATCTCTCAACCTCGAGGAGTAACCTTGAGAGGCGTCCCTACTCAAGGGGAGATCCTGGCATGCAGCCCGCTGCCGTGCATGAGAGCTCAACAGGCCCTGGGCTGTCCACTATTTATAGAGTAAGATGATTGACTTATAGTCATAGTTGCATATCAGCAAGTCGTTTGGGTCACTGCTCCAGGCAGCCCTTGGCTACTATGTTGCCATCCATCCCCAAAGTCCAGCATAAGCTGGATGCAGCCACAATGATCCCCCATTGGTGGTTGTTGCTTATGCGGGGGGAGCACACCCCCACATTCCCAGGAAGTGGCTGGACATTGCCTGCTGATGGGAAGTCGAGAACAAATATTTTTTTTTTGCTTCGCTTTCACACATGGCCTTTGCTTTTTTTTTCATTAAACTGCCTTTATCTTGACCCATGAGCTTTTTCATCTTATTTTCCTCCCCTTGTCCTGCTGAGGAAGGGGGTGATAGAGCAGCTTGGTGGGCACCTGGTGGCCAGCCAAGGTCAACCCACCACAATATATTCTCAGTAGCGGACCTCCATCCTGCTCAGCTAGAGAAGGGAGCAGGATGAGGCCGTTGGTGTTGTTTGTGTTTATGTGAGTGCTCTGAGTGTCTGTCTGTGATCTGTGTGGCTGGCCATGTATATATGTCTGTATATCTGTATGTATATGTAGTGTATATGTGTGGTTTGTGTGTGCGCGCTTGCTGGGAATACATCTTTGTCCTACCTTGCTATTGGTTGGACCTGGGGACATGGAGCAGCAGCAGCCTCGCCTCTCTTGGGCTATTGTATTTGGCATGATATATTTTCCTATAACATTATTGATAAAAAACACTGACTAGCAAGTTATTAATTTGGTCTGAAAATATTAAGCTGACTTGCAACAGAAGCTAAAAGCAACCACGTGTATGTGCATTGTTTCACATCCTGATCCCACTGAGGTTGGTCTTTCCACAGACTAGAATTAGGGCCAAAGACACGTTCACATCAATGGGAAGACCTGCATTGCCTTGGAGGATATGATGCCCAAGGCCTGACATCTTGGTCACTCAAGGTTGAATTTTAGCTGCAGCAGTCTCCTTTAGCTGCAGCAGTCTCCTTTGGCATTTTCAGCATTACAAACACTAATTACAATACTGAGAAGATTATCTATACATACTAGGATTTGGGTGTAATTTAACCCCTTTGTTCCTTCGGATCCCTCTGTATCATGGGTTACAGCACAGGCTGCTACAGCTTTTCTAGCTTGTTCAATAGGCAGTGATAGGATTTGAGCATTCTCATTCTCCTACTGGGCCGTGCAGAACAGCGTGAATTGACAAACGGGGAAAGTCTGGGAAACATGTTGCAATTAGTTGGACATACAGTATGCCACAAAAAAGCAAAAGTGAAGAGATTCTGCCATACCAGCTCTGAGAAAACTCTCATGTCTACAATGCATAGTGCAATGTGTCCCTCAAAACAGTATAGTCATGCCAGTGAAATAGGCTAATTAGCCAAAACCAGGACACCATGTCCAGATAGCTTTTGAATATCTCCAAGGAGGGAGACTCCACAACCTCTCTGGGCAACCTGTTCCAGTGCTCAGTCACCCTCACAGTGAAAAAGTGTTTCCTGATTGTCCTGGTTTCAGCTGGGATAGAGTTAATTTCCTTCCTAGTAGCTGGTACAGTGCTGTGGTTTGGATTTAGGATGAGAACAATGTTGATAACACACCGATGTTTTAGTTGTTGCTAAGTAGTGCTTACACTAGTCAAGGACTTTCCAGCTTCCCATGCTCTACCGACTGAGAAGGCTGGAGGTGCACAAGAAGCTGGGAGGGGGCACAGCCAAACTGGCCAAAGGGACATTCCATACCATGTGACGTCATGCTCAGTACATAAACTGGGGGGAGTTGGCTGGGGAGCAGTGACCGCTACTCGGAAACTGGCTGGGCATCAGTTGGTGGGTGGTGAGCAATTGCATTGTGCATCACTTATTTTGTATATTCTTTTATTATTATTATTATTATTATTATTATTTCCCCTTCCTTTTCTGTCCTATTAAACTGTCTTTATCCCAACCCATGAATTTTACTTTTTTTTTTTTCAATTCTCTCCCCCATCCCACTGAGGGGGGTGGGGAGTGAGTGAACGGCTGTGTGGGGTTTAGCTGCCTGTGGGGTTAAACCACAACAATCACCCAGAGATCTGTCCTGACGCTGAATAGTTATGAGTGGCAGGGTGTGTGGGATAGCATGGGCAAGTACCTAGGACAGTGGGCACCTCCAATGTTTTGGAACCTCACCCCTGAGCAAGTGCAGAATCCTGAAAAGTTAGTGGAATATTTGGACAAAGTATGCTGTCACCCTGGCAACTCCAGAGAGATGCAGATCACTGCAACGTGCTGGGGCCTGGCCCATGCCTACCGAGCCCTGTTCAACACCATTCAGTACCCTCAAAGGGAAGAGAAGGTCTCTGGATCTGACAACAAAATGACAGGCACTGTGGTTACTCCAAGCCCAGTGACAGGCACTGCAGCTGAACCAGAGAACCAACCCATGCCGGTATCAGTCGCCCCTGTACACAAGAAGAAATATTGGAAGCGGAAGTCAGCTCATTTAGTAAAGGAAGAAACTCCTACTAAGAAGGGGAAGGAGGAAGAAGTGAACAAGGCAGGCTACTCCAAAGCAGGGCCACCAGAAGAAGAGGAGGAGGAAGAGACAGAACGCATAAACCCAATCCCTATCCCTGAGTGAGGAATGGTAGGGAAGTCAAGCAGCTGGGATCCCTTTCCAGGGAAGGGGGCATTGACAAAGCGATTGGAAAAGGGACACAAGCCCCCAGCCTCTGGAGGCGACTCCTGTCAGGTGTGAAGGAAAGGTATCCCTTCAAGGAAGTTGTTATATGTCACCCAGGCAAATGGACCACCATGGAGAGAGGTATCCAGTACCTGAGGGAATTAGCCGTGCTGGAGGTGATTTATGATGACCTGGACAACGAGCAGTTATCCAAAGATCCAGATGAAGTCAAGTGCACTAACTGGGAATGAGTGGCAGAAGCACCCCATTGTGACTGGCCCAGAGGTTCCGTGCATCCTTGGCATAGACTGCCTCAGGAGAGGGTATTTCAAGGACCCAAAAGGGTACCGGTGGGCTTTTGGTATAGCTGCCTTGGAGACGGAGGAAATGAAACAGCTGTCCACCTTGCCCGGTCTCTCGGAGGACCCTTCTGTTGTGGGGTTGCTGAAGGTCGAAGACCAACAGGTGCCAATCGCTACCACCACGGTGCACGGGAGGCAATATCGCACCAACCGAGACTCCCTGATTCCCATCCATGAGCTGATTCCTCGACTGGAGAGCCAAGGAGTGATCAGCAAGACTCGCTCACCCTTTAACAGTCCCATATGGCCAGTGCGGAAGTCTAATGGAGAGTGGAGACTAACAGTAGACTATCGTGGCCTGAACGATGTCACGCTGCCACTGAGTGCTGCCATGCCAGACATGCTAGAACTTCAATACGAATTGGAGTCAAAGGCAGCCAAGTGGTATGCCACAGTTGATATTGCTAATGCGTTTTTCTCAATCCCTTTGGCAGCAGAGTGCAGGCCACAGTTTGCTTTTACTTGGAGGGGCGTCCAGAACACCTGGAACCGACTGCCCCAGGGGTGGAAACACAGCCCCACCATTTGCCATGGACTGACCCAGACTGCACTGGAACAGGGTGAGGCTCTGGAACACCTGCAATACATTGATGACATCATCGTGTGGGGCAACACAGCAGGAGAAGTTTTTGAGAAAGGGAAGGAAATAGTCCAAATCCTCCTGAAGGCTGGTTTTGCCATAGAACAAAGTAAGGTCAAGGGACCTGCGCAGGAGATCCAGTTTTTAGGAATAAAATGGCAAGATGGACGTCGTCAGATCCCCATGGATGTGATCAACAAAATAACAGCCAGGTCTCTACCAGCTAGCAAAAAGGAAACACAAGCTTTCTTGGGCGTCGTGGGTTTTTGGAGAATGCATATTCCAAATTACAGTCTGACTGTAAGCTGTCTCTATCAAGTGACCCGGAAGAATGATTTCAAATGAGGCCCTGAACAATGACAAGCCCTTGATCAAATTAACCACAACTCTGATGTTCAGACGGTACCTCCTATGTTTCCATTTGTGCCCATTGCCTCTTGTCTTGTCACTGGATACCACTGAAAAAGAGCCTGGCTCTGTCCTCTTTGCACCCGCCCTTCAGGTATTTATATACATTGATGAGATTCCCCCCTGAGCCTTCTCTTCTCTAGGCTAAACAGTCCCAGCTCGCTCAGCCTTTCCTCATAGGAGAGATGCTCCAAACCCTTAATCATCTTCGTGGCCCTTTACTGAACTCTCTCCAGTATGTCCACGTCTCTCTTGTACTGGGGAGCCCAGGAACTGGACACAGTACTCCAGCTGTGGCCTCGCCAGTGCTGAGCAGAGGTGAAAGGATCACCTCCCTTGACCTGCTGGCAACACTCCTCCTAATGCAGCCCAGGATATCGTTTGCCCTCTTTTCTGCAAGGGCACGTTGCTGGCTCACGTTCAACCTGGTGTCCACCAGGACCCCCAGGTCCTTTTCTGCCAAGCTGCTTTCCAGCTGGGTGGCCCCCAGCATGTGCTGGTGCCTGGGGTTGTTCCTCCCCAGGGGCAGGACTTTGCACCTCCCCTTGTTGAACTACATGAGGTTCATGTCAGCTCATTTCTCCAGCCTGTCAAGGTCCCTCTGGATGGCAGCATGACCCTCTGGCATATCAGCCATTCCTCCCAGTTTTGTGCCACCTGCAAACTTGCTGAGCGTGTGCTCTGCCCCATCATCTAGATCATTAACGATGATGTTAAATAGCATTGACCCCAGTGTTGATCCCAGGGGTACACTGCTAGTTACTGGCCTCCAATGAGACTTTGTGCTGCTGATCACCACCCTCTGGGCCTGGCCGTTCAGCCAGTTTTCAATCCACCTCACTGTCTGCTCATCCAGCCCATACTTCAACAGCTTCTTGTGGAAGACAGTGTCAAAATCCTTCCTGAAAGCAAGGTAGAAAATATCCACTGCTCTCTCCTCAGCCACCAGGCCAGTCATTTCATCATAGAAGTTTATCAGTTTTGGTCTGGCATGACTTCCCCTTGGTGAATACATGCTGGCTACTCCCAATCACCTTCTGGTCCTTCGTGTGCCTGGAAATGGTTTCCAGGAATAGTTGCTCCATCACCTTCCCAGGAATGGAGGTGAGGTTGACCAGCCTGTAGTTCCCTGGGTACTCCTTGCCCTTCTTGAAGATAGGAGGGACATTTGCTTTCCTCCAGTCCTCAGGCACCTCTCCCAGTCACTATGATCAGGCAAAGATTATCAAGAGCGGCCTTGCAATGACATCTGCCAGCTCCCTCAGCACTCGTGGATGCATCCCATCAGGGCCCATGGACTTATGTATGTCCAGGTTGCTTAAGTATTCCCTGACCTGATCCTCTTCCACCAAGGGTACATCTTCCTTGCTCCACATTTTCCCCCTGGTCTCTGGGACCTGGGATTCCTGAAGGCTGGTCTTGCCAGGAAAGACTGAGGTGAAGGAGGCATTCAGTATTTCAGCCTGTTCCATGTCCTGTGTCACCAGGTCCCTCATCTCGTTGAGTAATGGACACACATTTCCCCTAGCCTTCCTTTTGTCACCTATGTACTTAGTGAAGCTCTTCTTGTCTTTGACATCCCTGGCCAGATTCAGTTCTAGGTGGGCTTTGGCTTGGCTTTCCTAACCTCATCCCTGGATGCTCAGACAATGTCTATGTATTCCTCCCAGGTTTCCTGTCCCTGCTTCCACCTTCTGTATACCTCCTTTTTGTGTTTGATTTTGGCCAGGAGCTCCTTGGTCTTCCACACAGGCATTCTAGCATTTTTGCCTGACTAGTCTTCTAATGCTTCATGAGCATCCACTGTCTGGGTTACCCACAAGAATGAAACTTAATGCCTTTTTAATTAACAGAACCAGTATTAGATTTCAGATGGTCATTGCAGTGGTTCCTCTATTTTTACACACAGAGGTCCAGTTATAACTGGAAGGGAAAAGAACAATTCCAATCCTGAACAGTCACAAGAAAAAAACCAACTGTGTAGCTGAACTGCCATTATTATTCAATACAAACTAGAGCAAGAACATAAAGAGTTTTTTCAAATATTCATCATAAACAAATACATTTTGCATTCATTCACAGTCACAAGAGAATAGAGCCTGAGTTAGCTAAAGTTGATGGGATTGATACATAAACCAGTTATCCTGGGGTAGCAAGTTGGCATGTTGCAAATTTTGGCAATAATGTTGTTAACACAGTTTCACCCTGTGAATGCTTGAGGTCAGTTCTCAAAGAGAAATTTCCATCAGTTAATTAATCTTGTTCTTAAAAAACAAAAAAACACAACACCCCCTCCTCCAAGAATAAACCCCAGAAAACCTCAACACCCAAATCTGTGGTTAGTTTCTAGCTTGAATTATCTGATTTCAACTCCTCCTCATATGATGTTGCTCGGCCTTCCCTTGACAGATCTACACATCCAAAATCATCTCTCTGTGTAGTGGCTCATAGGCACCCATGGTCAAGTCACTTGCATTAACTTTCTCTTGGATAAGCTAAATAGACTAAGCTTTTTAAGTCGTCCTCTGCAATGGCAGGATTTCCGTGACTTGAATGACATTTACAAGCTCCGTTAAAAAAAAAAAAAGGGTAGTGTTTCTAGTAAGTATTCATTTTGGATTAATTATTAGGACTATTCTGTTTTTATGTGATATTTGTAAAAGAAGAACTCAGCAAAGATCCTGTGTACCTTTATGCAATGAACCTGAGTTCAATACTATGGACCTGCAATCTAACATCATTAGTATTAAAGGTTGCACTCACTATATAGCTGTCCTGGTTTCGGCAGGGATAGAGTTAGTTTCCTTCCTAGTAGCTGGTACAGTGCTGTGGTTTGGATTTAGGGTAAGAACAACGTTGATAACACACCGATGTTTTAGTTGTTGCTAGGTAGTGCTTACACTAGTCAAGGACTTTCCAGCTTCTACCGACTGAGCTAGGCTGGAGGGGCACAAGAAGCTGGGAGGGGGCACAGCCAGGACAGCTGACCCAAACTGGCCAAAGGGATATTCCATACCATGCGACGTCATGCTCAGTATATAAAGCTGGGGGAAGAAGAAGGAAGGGGGGGACGTTTGGAGCAGTGGCGTTTATCTTCCCAAGTAACCGTTACGCGTGAGGGAGCCCTGCTTTCCTGGAGATGGCTGAACACCTGCCTGCCCATGGGAAGGAGTGAATTAATTCCTTTGTCTTGCTTTGCTTGCGTGTGTGGCTTTTGCTTTCCCTATTATACTGTTGTTATCTCAACCCACGAGTTTTCTCACTTTTACCCTTCCAATACTCTCCCCCATACTACTTGGGGGGAGTGAGCGAGCGGCTGCGTGGTGCTCAGTTGCCGACTGAGGTTAAACCACGACAGTCCTTTTTGGCGCCCAACGTGGGGCTCGAAGGGGTTGAGATAATAACAGACTAACCGAAGTGTGTTAAGGAACTTCTATCTGTTAGCGGTTGTAGATCACAATGTTAGTTTCTCTGTTCTCAATGTTGATTTGTATGGTCTGCATCGTGCTCTTTCTGCTGCTGTACATGTTAAAGATTGCTGTTGGTTTTTGCAGTTTGCTGTGGTCTGCGATGATTAGTGATGTCTCGCTTGTGAGGTTTGGTTTTAGAACATTGACCTTGACGTTAGTGTGGTATGTAAGCTTCGCAATGAAGCCGCTGCTGTACCATGGATACCATTTCGTGGAGACGACTAGCAATTACAGTAATTTTTCTGAGTTTTATTTTACGGAGGGAATGCAGAATGGCGGTGTCACTGCTTTCCTCTGTGGTGTTTCCTCCTTCATTGCAGTAACTCCTCAGTATTTTGAACAGCCTTGGGGGATTAGGATACTTCTATTGGTATTTCTTGCAAATATTGTTTTGGTTCTGTCTAAAGTTGGTAAGCAATTTAAGAATATCATCCAGAGATCTGCCCCAAGGCTGAATAGTTATGAGTGGCAGGGTGTGTGGGACAAGATGGGCAGGTACCTAGGCCAATGGGCACCCCCAGTGTTTTGGAACGTCACCCCTGAGCAAGTGTGGAATCCTGAAGAGTTAGTAGAATATTTGGACAAAGTATGCTGTCACCCTGGCAACTCCAGAGAGATGCAGATCATTGCAACGTGCTGGGGTCTGGCCCATGCCTACCAAGCCCTGTTCAACACCATTCAGTACACTCAAGGGGAAGAGAAGGTCTCCGGATCTGATAGTAAAATGACACGCACTGCGGCCACTCAGACCCCAGAAACATGCTCTGCAACCACTCCGACCCCAGCAACATGCTCTGCAGCTAATCAGACCCCGGCGACAGGCACTGCGGCCTCTCAGACCTCGGTGACAGGCACTGCGACCCCTCAGACCCCGGCGACAGGCCCTGTGGCTGAACTAAAGAACCAGCCTGTGCCGGTATCAGTCGCCCCTGTACACAAGAAGAAATCTTGGAAGCAGAAGCTGGCTCGTTTAGTAAGGGAGGAAGAAGCTTCTTCTAAAAGGGAGCCGGAGGAGGAAGTGTACGAGGCAGACGACCCTAGGGAAGGGCCATCACGAGAACAGGAGGAGGAGAGTCGGCCGCTGATCGGGGAGGAAGAAGAGGAGGAACTCATAAACGAGGCAGTGACCACCCGATCCCTATCCCTGAGTGAGCTGCGAGATATACGAAAAGATTTCAGCCGTCGTCCAGGTGAGCATATTGTCACCTGGCTGCTCCGATGCTGGGATAATGGGGCCAGTAGCCTGGAATTAGAGGGTAAAGAAGCCAAGCAGCTGGGATCCCTTTCCAGGGAAGGGGGCATTGACAAAGCGATTGGAAAAGGGACAGGAATCCTCAGCCTTTGGAGGGGACCCTTGTCAAGCGTGAAGGAAAGGTATCCCTTCAAGGAAGATGTCATATGTCGCCCAAGCAAGTGGACCACCATGGAGAAGGGTATCCAATTTCTGAGAGAATTAGCTGTGCTGGAGGTGATTTATGGTGACCTGAGCAATGAACAGCTATCCAAAGATCCAGATGAAGTCAAGTGCACACGACCCATGTGGCAGAATTTTATAAGGAACTCACCATCTTCATACGCCAATTCATTGGCAGTGATGACCTGGAAAGATGGAGAGGAACAAACGGTGGATGAATTGGCTGGTCAACTCCGGCAATATGAGGAAAGTCTATCTTCCTCCCTCGTCTCGCCTGTGGAGAAACTGTCCCAGAAGGTCCAGCAACTTGTAGAGGATAGGTCCTACTCCCCACCTGTACGGACCAGTATCTCGGCTGTTAGGAGTCAGCATTCTTTTGATCAAGAGAGAGGATATAAAGGGTACACACCAAGGGGCACCATATGCTTTTACCTGCGTGACCACGGAGAGGACATGAGGAAGTGGGATGGAAAACCTACCTCAGCCCTAGGGGCACGGGTACGTGAGTTGCAAGGGAAAACAATCACAGAAAGGGGTTCTTCCAGGAAAATTGCTGCTCCAGTTTCCAGCGGGCAGTTCCCCAGACAGAGTAGAAGGGCTGATCTTACTCCTGATCTTAATGAAGAAATTTCTGATTCATATGTACAAGAATTGAGAAATGAGTACTGTGATGAGGACTAGAGGGGCCCTGCCTCCAGCCAGGGGGAGGAAAGGGACAACCGGGTTTACTGGACTGTGTGGATTCGGTGGCCTGGCACATCGGACCCACAGAAGTATAAGGCTCTAGTGGACACCGGTGCACAGTGTACGCTAATGCCATCAAGCTATAGAGGGGCAGAATCCATCTGTATTTCTGGGGTGACAGGGGGATCCCAACAGCTAACTGTATTGGAAGCCGAAGTAAGTCTAACTGGGAATGGGTGGCAAAAGCACCCCATTGTGACTGGTCCAGAGGCTCCGTGCATCCTTGGCATAGACTACCTCAGGAGAGGGTATTTCCAGGACCCAAAAGGGTACCGGTGGGCTTTTGGTATAGCTGCCTTGGAGACGGAGGAAATGAAACAGCTGTCCACCTTGCCTGGTCTCTCGGAGGACCCCTCTGTTGTGGGGTTGCTGAAGGTTGAAGACCAACAAGTGCCAATCGCTACCACCACGGTGCACCGGTGGCAATATCGCACCAACCAAGACTCCCTGATTCCCATCCAT
Organism: Spheniscus humboldti; assembly: GCA_027474245.1. Lineage (NCBI taxonomy): Eukaryota > Metazoa > Chordata > Aves > Sphenisciformes > Spheniscidae > Spheniscus > Spheniscus humboldti. Next base: position 37,327,627 of record CM049922.1, read on the forward strand.
GAGCTGATTCCTCGACTGGAGAGCCAAGGAGTGATCAGCAAGACTCGTTCACCCTTTAACAGTCCCATATGGCCAGTGCGGAAGTCTAATGGAGAGTGGAGACTAACAGTAGACTATCGTGGCCTAAATGAAGTCACACCACCGCTGAGTGCTGCTGTGCCAGACATGCTAGAACTTCAATACGAATTGGAGTCAAAGGCAGCCAAGTGGTATGCCACAGTTGATATTGCTAATGCGTTTTTCTCAATCCCTTTGGCAGCAGAGTGCAGGCCACAGTTTGCTTTCACTTGGAGGGGCGTCCAGTACACCTGGAACCGACTGCCCCAGGGGTGGAAACACAGCCCCACCATTTGCCATGGACTGATCCAGACTGCACTGGAACAGGGTGAGGCTCCGGAACACCTGCAATACATTGATGACATCATCGTGTGGGGCAACACAGCAGGAGAAGTTTTTGAGAAAGGGAAGGAAATAGTCCAAATCCTCCTGAAGGCTGGTTTTGCCATAAAACAAAGTAAGGTCAAGGGACCTGCGCAGGAGATCCAGTTATTAGGAATAAAATGGCAAGATGGACGTCGTCAGATCCCAATGGATGTGATCAATAAAATAACAGCCAGGTCTCCACCAACTAGCAAAAAGGAAACACAAGCTTTCTTGGGCGTCGTGGGTTTTTGGAGAATGCATATTCCAAATTACAGTCTGATCGTAAACCCTCTCTATCAAGTGACCCGGAAGAAGAAGGATTTCAAATGGGGCCCTGAGCAACGACAAGCCTTTGAACAAATTAAAGAGGAGATAGTTCATGCAGTAGCCCTGGGGCCAGTCCGGGCAGGACAAGATGTACAAAATGTGCTCTACACCGCAGCCGGGGAGAACGGCCCTACCTGGAGCCTCTGGCAGAAAGCACCAGGGGAGACTCGAGGTCGACCCCTAGGGTTTTGGAGTCGGGGATACAGAGGATCCGAGGCCCGCTCTACTCCAACCGAAAAAGAGATATTGGCAGCATATGAAGGGGTTCGAGCTGCTTCGGAAGTGATTGGTAGTGAAGCACAGCTCCTCCTGGCACCCCGACTGCCGGTGCTGGGCTGGATGTTCAGAGGGAGGGTCCCCTGTACACAACATGCAACTGATGCTACGTGGAGTAAGTGGGTTGCACTAATCACACAACGCGCTCGAATAGGAAACCCCAGTCGCCCAGGAATCCTGGAAGTGATCATGGATTGGCCAGAGGGCAAAGATTTTTGAATATCTCCAGAGGAGGAGGTGACGCGTGCTGAGGAGGCCCCAATGTATAATGAACTACCAGAAAATGAGAAGCAATATGCCCTGTTCACTGATGGGTCCTGTCGTCTTGTGGGAAAGCATCGGAGGTGGAAAGCTGCTGTATGGAGTCCTGTGCGACAAGTTGTAGAAACTGCTGAAGGAGAAGGTGAATCGAGCCAATTTGCAGAAGTAAAGGCCATCCAGCTGCCTTTAGGCTTTGCTGACCGAGAAAAGTGGCCAGTGCTCTATCTCTACACTGACTCAGGGATGGTGGCAAATGCCCTGTGGGGGTGGTTGCAGCAATGGAAGCAGAGCAACTGGCAGCGCAGAGGCAAACCCATCTGGGTTGCCGCACTGTGGCAAGATATTGCTGCCCGGGTGGAGAACCTGGTTGTAAGAGTCCATCACGTAGATGCTCACATACCTAAGAGTCAGGCCACTGAAGAACATCAAAACAACCAGCAGGTGGATCAGGCTGCTAAGACTGAAGTGGCTCAGGTGGATCTGGACTGGCAACATAAGGGTGAGTTATTTATAGCTCGGTGGGCCCATGACACCTCAGGCCATCAAGGAAGAGATGCAACATACAGATGGGCTCGTGATCGAGGGGTGGACTTGACCATGGACACTATTGCGCAGGTTATCCATGAATGCGAAACATGCGCTGCAATCAAGCAAGCCAAGCGGTTAAAGCCTCTCTGGTATGGAGGACGATGGCTGAAATATAAATATGGGGAGGCCTGGCAGATCGATTATATCACACTCCCACAAACCCGCCAAGGCAAGCGCCACGTGCTTACAATGGTGGAGGCAACCACCGGATGGCTGGAAACATATGCCGTGCCCCATGCCACTGCCCGGAACACTATCCTGGGCCTTGAAAAGCAAGTCCTATGGCGACACGGCACCCCAGAAAGAATTGAGTCAGACAACGGGACTCATTTCCGAAACAACCTCATAGACACCTGGGCCAAAGAGCACGGCATTGAATGGGTGTATCACATCCCCTATCATGCACCAGCCTCCGGGAAAATTGAACGATACAATGGACTGTTAAAGACTATGCTGAGAGCAATGGGTGGCGGGACATTCAAACATTGGGATACGCATTTAGCAAAGGCCACCTGGTCAGTCAACACTCGGGGATCTGCCAATCGAGCAGGCCCTGCCCAGTCGGACCTTCTACATACTGTAGATGGGAATAAAGTCCCTGTAGTGCGCATAAAGAATATGTTGGGGAGAACAGTTTGGGTTATTCCTGCCTCGGGCAAGGGCAAACCCATCCATGGGATTGCTTTTGCTCAAGGACTTGGGTGCACTTGGTGGTTAATGCGGAAGGATGGAGAAGTCCGATGTGTACCTCAAGGGGATTTGATTTTGGGTGAGAATAGCCAATGATCTGAATTATGTGATGTTAAGTACTAATTATGGTCATAATAGTTATACTAATACTACACAGATATACTAATAATAATATATGCCATACTAATGTTATAGATATTACTCTAGCAGGAACCACCCGAACCAGTGGAGGACAAGCCTTACAAGAAGCAGTGCAAGCGCAGCAGTGACCCGACCTGAGCTGTTTTTGGTGTCCGGTAACTCCATGCAACACACTACCTCTCCTGGCCTGAGTGACCACCATAACAGATGAAGCCCAAAGTCACGGACTAAATGAACTCAATGGATATTTCATGGACATTTCTGGACATTTTACAGACATTCCATAAGGGTGGTTAATAAGTTTGTACTGGAAAATATGGGACTTGAGCATGACGTAGATGGTATAGAATAAGGGGTGGATACTGTCCTGGTTTCGGCAGGGATAGAGTTAATTTCCTTCCTAGTAGCTGGTACAGTGCTGTGTTTTGGATTTAGGGTAAGAACAACGTTGATAACGCACCGATGTTTTAGTTGTTGCTAGGTAGTGTTTACACTAGTCAAGGACTTTCCAGCTTCTACCGACTGAGCTAGTCTGGAGGGGCACAAGAAGCTGGGAGGGGGCACAGCCAGGACAGCTGACCCAAACTGGCCAACGGGATATTCCATACCATGCGACGTCATGCTCAGTATATAAAGCTGGGGGAAGAAGAAGGAAGTGGGGGACATTTGGAGCGGTGGCGTTCGTCTTCCCAAGTAACGGTTACGCGTGAGGGAGCCCTGCTTTCCTGGATGTGGCTGAACACCTGCCTGCCCGTGGGAAGGAGTGAATTAATTCCTTTGTCTTGCTTTGCTTGCGTGTGCGGCTTTTGCTTTCCCTATTAAACTGTTGTTATCTCAACCCACGAGTTTTCTTACTTTTACCCTTCCAATTCTCTCCCCATTCTGCTGTGGGGGGGGAGTGAGCGAGCAGCTGCGTGGTGCTCAGTTGCCGACTGAGGTTAAACCACGACAATAGCGCAGGAGATGACTTAGAATCATAGAATAATTTAGGTTGGAAAGGACCCCTGAAGGTCATCTAGTCCAAGCCCTGGCTCAAAGTGGGCATGGTGGTGTTGGGTTGATGGTTGGACTCGATGATCTTAGAGGTCTTTTCCAACCTTAATGATTCTATGATTCTATGATTCTATGATTCTATTTAGATCAGATTGCTCGAGGTCTTTTTAGTGAGCCTAACTGGAAGACCATTGTACATGTACATGTATTTATCTTGAAGTGAAGCAGCATGTTCACATGCTCTCTGGGCCTCTATTCCAGTATTTGACCACCCTCGTGGTAAAAAAAAAAATTAAAAAAATAATCCTTATATCTAATCAGAATTTCACATGCTCCAATTTGGTATTATAGTTATTAGGAGAACAGCCATCATTATTCATTTGTAATAAAGAATAACATATATAAAAGTAAAATATGTAGGAAATGTAAATGTACAGCAGATACAGCCTAGATATGCAACGTTGTTAAAATCAATGTGTATTAGGATCCTAAAAGTGCCAGTAACAATCCTGAGAAATGAAACACGTCACAGATATTTTCCAGTCTCTACAAAGAACATAACCAGATATTACTGAGGAACTTGGGAAACCTGCTCACTGTCTCTTAAGAACGACTCAATTTAAATACCACATTCTTTTTTGAATGTTGGTATACTGCGATGCCATATTTATCAGATCTCAGTCCTGTTAAAAAGGAGAACAGGCAGCAGAGTATCTGGGAATGTGAGCGGGAGACCGATACACGGTATTGTGTGCTGTCCCAGGCTGGGTAACAGCCCAATCTTAAGTCTGCGCAAGGGGAAGATAAGCCTGAATTCAACCTCGAGCTGACTGACAGTCCTGGTTTCGGCAGGGATAGAGTTAATTTCCTTCCTAGTAGCTGGTACAGTGCTGTGGTTTGGATTTAGGGTGAGAACAAAGATGATAATGCACCGATGTTTTAGTTGTTGCTAGGTAATGCTTACACTAGTCAAGGACTTTTCAGCTTCCCATGCTCTACCGACTGAGAAGGCTGGAGGTGCACAAGAAGCTGGGAGGGGGCACAGCCAAACTGGCCAAAGGGACATTCCATACCATGTGACGTCATGCTCAGTACATAAACTGGGGAAAGCTGCCCGGGGGGCCGCTGCTCGGGGACTGGCTGGGCATCGGTTGGCGGGTGGTGAGCAACTGTACTGTGCATCACTTGCTTTGTGTATTATTATTACTATTATTGTATTATTATTATTATCATTTTATTTCAATTATTAAACTGTTTTTATCTCAACCCACGAGTTTTTCTCACTTGTGCTCTTCCAATCCTCTCCCCCATCCCACCGGGGTGGGGGGGAGGAATGAGCGAGTGGCTGTGTGGTGCTCAGTTGCCGACTGAGGTTAAACCACAACAGTCCTTTTTGGCGCCCAACGTGGGGCACGAAGGGTTTGAGATAATAACAGATTAACCGGAGTGTATTAAGGAACTTCTATCTGTTAATAGTTGTGGGTCTCAATGTTGGTTTCTCTGTTCTCGATATTGATTTGTGTAATCTGCATCGTGCTCCTTTTTTTGCTGTACATGTTAAAGACTGGTGTTGGTTTTTGCAGTTTGCTGTGGTCTGCAGTGATTAGTGATGTCTCGCTTGTGAGGTTGGTTTTTAGAACATTGACCTTGATGTTAGCGTGGTGTCTAGGTTTCGCAATGAAGCCGTTACTGTACCACGGATTCCATTTCATGGAGACAACTAGCAATTACAGTGACTTTTCTGAGCCTTTTTTTACGGAGGAAATACAGAATGGCAGCGTCGCTACCTTCTTCTATGATGTTTCCTCCTTCATTACAGTAACTTCTCAGTATTTTGAACAGCCTTGGGTAGTTAAGATATTTCTATTGGTACTTCTTTGTAATATTGTTTTGGTTTTCTCTAAAGTTGGTAAGCAATTTAAGAATAATCCAAGAGGAAGAAGTCAACGACCTGCTATGCCACCTGGACGCTCACAAGTCTATGGGGCCGGATGGGATCCACCCGAGAGTGCTGAGGGAGATGGCGGAGGGGCTCGCCAAGCCACTCTCCATCATCTATCAGCAGTCCTGGTTAACGGGGGAGGTCCCGGACGACTGGAGGCTTGCCAATGTGACGCCCATCTACAAGAAGGGCCGGAAGGAGGATCCGGGGAACTCCAGGCCTGTCAGCCTGACCTCGGTGCCGGGGAAAGTTATGGAGCGGTTCATCTTGAGGGTGCTCACAAGGCATGAGCAGGACAACCAGGGCATCAGGCCCAGCCAGCACGGGTTCACGAGAGGCAGGTCCTGCTTGACTAACCTGATCTCCTTCTATGACCAGGTGATCCGCCTAGTGGATGAGGGAAAGGCTGTGGATGTGGTCTACCTGGACTTCAGTAAGGCCTTTGACACTGTCTCCCACAGCATTCTCCTCGAGAAGCTGGCGGCTCACAGCTTAGACAGGTGTACTCTGTGCTGGGTCAAAAACTGGCTGGACGGCTGGGCCCAGAGAGTTGTGGTGAATGGAGTTCAATCCAGTTGGCGGCCGGTCACGAGCAGTGTTCCCCAGGGCTCAGTTTTGGGGCCAGTCTTGTTCAATATCTTTATCGATGATCTGGATGAGGGGATCGAGTGCACCCTCAGTAAGTTTGCAGACGACACCAAGTTGGGCGGGAGTGTTGATCTGCTCGAGGGTAGGAAGGCTCTGCAGAGGGACCTGGACAGGCTGGATCGATGGGCCGAGGCCAACTGTATGAGATGCAACAAGGCCAAGTGCCGGGTCCTGCACTTCGGCCACAACAACCCCATGCAGCGCTACAGGCTTGGGGAAGAGTGGCTGGAAAGCTGCCTGGCGGAAAAGGACCTGGGGGTGCTGGTCGACAACCGGCTGAATATGAGCCAGCAGTGTGCCCAGGCGGCCAAGAAGGCCAATGGCATCGTGGCCTGTATCAGAAACAGTGTGGCCAGCAGGAGTAGGGAAGTGATCGTGCCCCTGTACTCGGCACTGGTGAGGCCGCACCTCGAATACTGTGTTCAGTTTTGGGCCCCTCACTACAAGAAGGACGTCGAGGTGCTGGAGCGTGTCCAGAGAAGGGCAACGAGGCTGGTGAAGGGTCTGGAGAACAAGTCTTATGAGGAGCGTTTGAGGGAACTGGGGTTGTTTAGCCTGGAGAAAAGGAGGCTGAGGGGAGACCTCATCGCTCTCTACAACTACCTGAAAGGAGGTTCTTGCGAGGTGGGTGTTGGTCTCTTCTCCCAAGTAACAAGCAATAGGACGAGAGGAAATGGCCTCAAGTTGCGCCAGGGGAGCTTTAGATTGCACGTGAGGAAAAATTTCTTTATGGAGAGAGTGGTGAAACATTGGAACAGGCTGCCCAGGGTAGTGGTTGAGTCCCCATCCCTGGAGGTATTTAAAAGACGTGTTGATGAGGCGCTTAGGGACATGGTTTAGTGGGCATGGTGGTGTTGGGTTGACGGTTGGACTCGATGATCTTAGAGGTCTTTTCCAAACTTAATGATTCTATGATTCTATGATTCTAATATCATCTAGAGGTCTGCCCCAAGGCTGAATAGTTATGAGTGGCAGGGTGTGTGGGACAAGATGGGCAATTACCTAGGCCAATGGGCACCCCCAGTGTTTTGGAACTTCACCCCTGAGCAAGTGCAGAATCCTGAAAAGTTAGTAGAATATTTGGACAAAGTATGCTGTCACCCTGGCAACTCCAGAGAGATGCAGATCATTGCAACGTGCTGGGGCCTGGCCCATGCCTACCGAGCCCTGTTCAACACCATTCAGTACCCTCAAGGGGAAGAGAAGGTCTCTGGATCTAACAGTAAAACGACACGCACTGCAGCCACTCAGACCCGGGCAACACGCCCTTGTTGCCATTCCGACCCCAGCGACACGCTGTGCAGCCACTCAGACCCCGGCAACAGGCTCTGCGGCCACTCAGACCCCAGCAACATGCTCTGCTGCTACTCAGAGTCCGGCAACAGGCCCTGCGGCCACTCAGACCCCGGCGACAGGCCCTGTGGCTGAACCAAAAAGCCAACCTGTGCCTGTATCAGTCACCCCTGTACACAAGAAGAAATCTTGGAAGCAGAAGCTGGCTCATTTAATAAGGGAGGAAGAAGCTTCTTCTGAAAGGGAGCCGGAGGAAGAAGTGGAAGAGGCAGACTACCCTGGAGAAGGGCCATCATGAGAACAGGAGGAGGAGGGCCGGCAACTGCTCAGGGAGGAAGAAGAGGTAGAACTCATAAACGAGGCAGTGACCACCCGATCTCTATCCCTGAGTGTGCTGCGAGATATACGAAAAGATTTCAGCCGTCGTCCAGGTGAGCATATTGTCACCTGGCTGCTCCGATGCTGGGATAATGGGGCCAGTAGCCTGGAATTAGAGGGTAAAGAAGCCAAGCAGCTGGGATCCCTTTCCAGGGAAGGGGGCATTGACAAAGCGATTGGAAAAGGGACATGAGTCCTCAGCCTTTGGAGGGGGCCCTTGTCAAGTGTGAAGGAAAGGTATCCCTTCAAGGAAGATGTCATATGTCGCCCAAGCAAGTGGACCACCATGGAGAAGGGTATCCAGTTTCTGAGAGAATTAGCTGTGCTGGAGGTGATTTATGATGACCTGAGCAATGAACAACTATCTAAAGATCCAGATGAAGTCAAGTGCACACGACCCATGTGGCAGAAGTTTATAAGGAGCTCACCATCGTCATACGCCAATTCATTGGCAGTGATGACCTGGAAAGATGGAGAGGAACAAACGGTGGATGAATTGGCTGGTCAACTCCGGCAATATGAGGAAAGTCTCTCTTCCTCCCTCGTCTCGCCTGTGGAGAAACTGTCCCAGAAGGTCCAGCAACTTGTAGAGGATAGGTCCTACTCCCCACCTGTGAGGACCAGTATCTCGGCTATTAGGAGTCAGCGTTCTTTTGCCCAAGAGAGAGGATATAAAGGGTACACACCACGGGGCACCCTATGGTTTTACCTGCGTGACCACGGAGAGGACATGAGGAAGTGGGATGGAAAGCCTACCGCAGCCCTAGGGGCACGGGTACGTGAGTTGCAAGGGAAAACAATCACAGAAAGAGGTTCTTCCAGGAAAATTGCTGCTCCAGCTTCCAGCGGGCAGTTCCCCAGACAGAGTAGAAGGGCTGATCTTACTCCTGATCTTAATGAAGAAACTTCTGACTCGTATGTACAAGAAATGAGAAACGAATACTGTGATGAGGACTAGAGGGGCCCTGCCTCCAGCCAGGGGGAGGAAAGGGACAACCGGGTTTACTGGACGGTGTGGATTTGATGGTCTGGCACATCAGACCCTCAGAAGTATAAGGCTCTAGTAGACACCGGTGCACAGTGTACCCTAATGCCATCAAGCTATAGAGGGGCAGAACCCATCTGTATTTATGGGGTGATGGGGGGATCCCAACAGCTAACTGTATTGGAAGCCGAAGTAAGTCTAACTGGGAATGGGTGGCAGAAGCACCCCATTGTGACTGGCCCAGAGGTTCCGTGCATCCTTGGCATAGACTGCCTCAGGAGAGGGTATTTCAAAGACCCAAAAGGGTACCGGTGGGCTTTTGGTATAGCTGCCTTGGAGACGGAGGAAATGAAACAGCTGTCCACCTTGCCTGGTCTCTCGGAGGACCCTTCTGTTGTGGGGTTGCTGAAGGTCGAAGACCAACAGGTGCCAATCGCTACCACCACGGTGCACGGGAGGCAATATCGCACCAACCGAGACTCCCTGATTCCCATCCATGAGCTGATTCGTCGACTGGAGAGCCAAGGAGTGATCAGCAAGACTCGCTCACCCTTTAACAGTCCCATATGGCCAGTGCGGAAGTCTAATGGAGAGTGGAGACTAACAGTAGACTATCGTGGCCTAAATGAAGTCACACCACCGCTGAGTGCTGCTGTGCCAGACATGCTAGAACTTCAATATGAATTGGAGTCAAAGGCAGCCAGGTGGTATGCCACAGTTGATATTGCTAATGCGTTTTTCTCAATCCCTTTGGCAGCAGAGTGCAGGCCACAGTTTGCTTTCACTTGGAGGGGCGTCCAGTACACCTGGAACCGACTGCCCCAGGGGTGGAAACACAGCCCCACCATTTGCCATGGACTGATCCAGACTGCACTGGAACAGGGTGGAGCTCCAGAACACCTGCAATACATTGATGATATCATCGTGTGGGGCAACACAGCAGGAGAAGTTTTTGAGAAAGGGAAGGAAATAGTCCATAAAACAAAGTAAGGTCAAGGGACCTGCGCAGGAGATCCAGTTATTAGGAATAAAATGGCAAGATGGACGTCGTCAGTTCCCCATGGATGTGATCAACAAAATAACAGCCAGGTCTCCACCAACTAGCAAAAAGGAAACACAAGCTTTCTTGGGCGTTGTGGGTTTTTGGAGAATGCATATTCCAAATTACAGTCTGATCGTAAACCCTCTCTATCAAGTGACCCGAAAGAAGAACGATTTCAAATGGGGCCCTGAGCAACGACAAGCTTTTGAACAAATTAAAGAGGAGATAGTTCATGCAGTAGCCCTGGGGCCAGTCCGGGCAGGACAAGATGTAAAAAATGTGCTCTACACCGCAGCCGGGGAGAATGGCCCTACCTGGAGCCTCTGGCAGAAAGCACCAGGGGAGACTCGAGGTCGACCCCTGGGGTTTTGGAGTCGGGGATACAGAGGATCTGAGGCCCGCTCTACTCCAACCGAAAAAGAGATATTGGCAGCATATGAAGGGGTTCGAGCTGCTTCGGAAGTGATTGGCACTGAAGCACAGCTCCTCCTGGCACCCCGACTGCCGGTGCTGGGCTGGATGTTCAGAGGGAGGGTCCCCTGTACACATCATGCAACTGATGCTACGTAGAGTAAGTGGGTCGCACTGATCACACAACGCGCTCGAATAGGAAACCCCAGTCGCCCAGGAATCCTGGAAGTGATCGTGGATTGGCCAGAGGGCAAAGATTTTTGAATATCTCCAGAGGAGGAGGTGACGCGTGCTGAGGAGGCCCCAATGTATAATGAACTACCAGAAAAGGAGAAGCATTATGCCCTGTTCACTGATGGGTGTAAGGGATGAGGCCGAAATGACTGTGCTGTAAGCACAGACAAGACCCCAGAAAAAGCTCCAGAAGCCAGCCACGGGGAGGGGCCAGGTGTCACTTTCCTTGACTGACTAATGTCTCAACCACTCCTGGAGCTGGGGTGAGAGAAGATACTAGAAACCTTGGGCTGGAGCCAATAAATAGGGGCGCACGTGAGCATCCTGAGAGCACTCTCCACACCAACACCCCTCCCCCCTGTCAGCAGGTCCGATGCTGGATCCAGGATTGGTGATTTCTTTATCTCTCTCTCTACCTGTCTCCTCCTTCCCAGATCTTTCTTTCTCTCTCTCTCTTCCCCTCCTCCTTCTTGCTCTCTGCTTTTGATGTTGCTAAGTAATACAAGGCCTACCTCAACTCCTCACAAAGCCGCCTAGCTTGTATTATATATTAAGACATAGAGGGCTGATGCTTATAGAAGTGTTTGTGCCATTAAAGTTGCAGTTTGTTTTTGCACCTTGAGTGTTATTTCATCTTAATACACACCGAGGGGATTTGCGGACCTTAGTCACTCTCCCCTTCCCGCAGGTGGGACGTGACAATGGGTCCTGTCATTTTGTGGGAAAGCATTGGAGGTGAAGGCTGCTGTATGGAGTCCTATGCGACAAGTTGCAGAAACTGCTGAAGAAGGTGAATCGAGTCAGTTTGCAGAGGTGAAAGCCGTCCAGCTGGCTTTAGACATTGCTGACTGAGAAAAGTGGCCAGTGCTCTATCTCTACACTGACTCAGGGATGGTGGCAAATGCCCTGTGGGGGTGGTTGCAGCAATGGAAGCAGAGCAATTGGCAGCGCAGAGGCAAACCCATCTGGGCTGCCGCATTGTGGCAAGATATTGCTGCCCGGGTGGAGAACCTGGTTGTAAAAGTCCGTCACGTAGATGCTCACGTACCCAAGAGTCGGGCCACTGAAGAACATCAGAACAACCAGCAGGTGGATCAGGCTGCTAAGATTGAAGTGGCTCAGGTGGATCTGGACTGGCAACATAAGAGTGAGGGATTTATAGCTCAGTGGGCCCATGACACCTCAGGTCACCAAGGAAGAGATGCAACATACAGATGGGCTCGTGATCGAGGGGTGGACTTGACCATGGACACTATTGCGCAGGTTATCCATGAATGCGAAACATGCGCTGCAATCAAGCAAGCCAAGCGGTTAAAGCCTCTTTGGTATGGAGGACGATGGCTGAAATATAACTATGGGGAGGCCTGGCAGATCGATTATATCACACGCCCACAAATCCACCAAGGCAAGTGCCACGTGCTTACAATGGTGGAGGCAACCACCGGATGGCTGGAAACATATCCCGTGCCCCATGCCACTGCCCGGAACACTATCCTGGGCCTTGAACAGCAAGTCCTATGGCGACACGGCACCCCAGAAAGAATTGAGTCAGACAACGGGACTCATTTCCGAAACAACCTCATAGACACCTGGGCCAAAGAGCACGGCATTGAGTGGGTATATCACATCCCCTATCATGCACCAGCCCCCGGGAAAATCAACCGATACAATGGACTGTTAAAGACCACGCTGAGAGCAATGGGTGGCGGGACATTCAAACATTGGGACACACATTTAGCAAAGGCCACCTTGTCAGTCAACACGAGGGGATCTGCCAATCGAGCTGGCCCTGCCCAGTTGGACCTTCTACATACTGTAGATGGGGATAAAGTCCCTGTAGTGCACATAAAAAATATGCTGGGGAAGACAGTTTGGGTTATTCCTGCCTCGGGCAAAGGCAAACCCATCCGTGGGATTGCTTTTGCTCAAGGACCTGGGTGCACTTGGTGGGTGATGCAGGAGGATGGGGCAGTCCGATGTGTACCTCAAGGGGATTTGATTTTGGGTGAGAATAGCCAATGAATTAAATTGTATGAGGTTAATTGCTATATAATACTATATATCATCACTTCTGTGGTGGCTATATGCCATATCAACAGTATTACAGTAAGAACCACCCAAATTAATGAAGAATGAACTTTGATGAAACCGTGCGAAGTGCAGCCATGATAGAACCGGACAAGTGCAGTGGTGATGGGACCAAAACTGGCTCCAGCATGCAACAATGCAACACCACACTCCATTTCTCCTGCCCTGAAGGACTGTTATGACAGATGGAGCCCAAAGTCATGGACTAAATGAGCTCAACGAACATTTTATAGGGATGGCCCATAGACTAAGGGAATGATATCAGTGTGTATATATAAAAATACAGGAAAAGGGGTGGTGATTAATTGGGATGTATTGGAAAGTGTGGGGACCTGGGCATGACGCAGATGATGTAGAATAAGGGATGGATACTGTCCTGGTTTTGCCTGGGAGAGAGTTAATTTTCTCCCTATTAGCTGGTATAGTGCTGTTTTTTGGATTTAGGATGAGAATAATGTTGATAACACACCGATGTTTTAGATATTGCTAAGTAGTGCTTACACTAGTCAAGGACTTTTCAGCTTCTCATGCCCTGACAGCGAGAAGCTGGGAGGGGGCACAGCCAGGACAGCTGACCCAAACTGGCCAAAGGGCTATTCCATACCATGTGACATCATGCTCAGTATATAAACTGGGGGGAGTTAGCCGGGGGAGGGGTGACTGCTGCTCGGGAACTGGCTGGGCATTAGTCGGCACGTGGTGAGCAACTGCATCGTGCATCACTTGCTTTGTATATTCTTTTATCATTATCATTTTTTTCCCTTCCTTTTCTGTTCTATTAAACTGTCTTTACCTCAACCCACAAATTTTACTTTTTTTTCCCGATTCTCTCCCCCATCCCACTGGGACGGGGTGGGGGAGTGAGTGAACGGTTGTGTGGGGTTTAGGTGCCTGCTGGGTTAAACCACAACAGAGGTACCCTATGCTGGTGCAGGGGAAGAGAGTGAGTAAGAAGCAGCGGCAGAGACAACGTGATGAACTGACCGCAACGTACATTCCCCATCCCCCTGTGCTGCTCGGGGGGAGGAGGTAAAGAATAAGTATATGGCTATGTTTTGGATTTGTGCTGAAAACACTGTTGATAACACAGGGATGTTTTCGTTACTGCTGAGCAGTGCTTATACAGAGTCAAGGCCTTTTCTGCTTCTCACACCACCCTGCCAGCGAGTAGGCTGGGGATGCACAAGAAGTTGGGAGGGGATACAGCTGGGACAGCTGACCCCAACTGACCAAAGGGATATTCCATACCATATGACGTCATGCTCAGCAATAAAAGCTGGGGGAAGAAGAAGGAAGCAGGGTACGTTCAGTATTATGGTGTTTTCCTTCCCAAGTAACCATTATGCGTGATGGAGCCCTGCTTTCCTGGAGATGGCTGAACACCTGCCTGCCCATGGGAAGTAGAGAATGAACTCCTTATTTTGCTTTGTTTATGCGCGCAGCTTTTGCTTACCTATTAAACTGTCTTTATCTTAACCCACAATTTTTTCACTTTTACCCTTCCGAGCAAATGACTGTGTGTTGCTTAGCTGCCTACTGGGGTTAAATCACGACACTTGGGATGCTGAAATGAGGGACAGTCTCCAGAAAACAGGCTTACTGGCATAAAAAAAAAGCTATGCTGTATATCATCACTCTTCAAAACTATTTGACTCATGTGAAGCAGAGCAGAAAAGAGAGAAATTAACTCTCATTCGACTGGAACAAAATGAAATAGAAGTGGTAAAGCCTTCTGAGACTCCTGACCACACTGATCCCATTGTTTACGAAGTGTTGGATAGCGTGCATCTCTGGTTTAGGAAGAATGCACAAGTGATCCCAGGTAAATTGGGGTGACACAAGCATGTTACTTTTTGGGTCAACCAGGGGAGTGTTGTATACAGATGAGATGTAGTCAAGGGATCCAAACTGTTCAATCATCTCATCTGGGTAGTCCTTCAGACTCAAGCCCCTTCTAGCATGAGAACACCTAAATGCTGGAACACTTTCATGAAAGCAATAGCTGCTGTCACCAGTCTCTCTTCTTTCATGGGTAGTACAGCTAATGGGGATCCCTTGAAAAAACTTAAAGTGTCTGAAGCAGACCAAGGAACAGCACCCACACCACCTAAGAAGAGAAAGCTACCCAAAGCCCAGTGGCTCGTCCTGTAAGGTACCCTGTAAGGTGTAACACAAAAAAAAAAATTAGTACTATCACAGAACCCTTCAACTTTGTTGTTTGTCATGTCCCTTTTTTTTAAAGGTGTAGAAGTTGTAGATAGTTAAAGAACATACAGAAGACTGCATCAAAAGAAGCGTGGCCAGCAGGTCGAGGGAGGTCATTCTGCCCCTCTACTCTGCTCTGGTGAGACCCCACCTGGAGTACTGCATCCAGCAGTACCAGAAAGACATGGACCTGTTAGAGTGGGTCCAGAAGAGGGCCACGACAATGATCAGGGGGATGGAACACCTCTCCTATGAAGAAAGGCTGAGAGAGTTGGGGTTGTTCAGCCTAGAGAAGAGAAGGCTTTGGGGAGACCTTATTGCAGCCTATCAGTACTTCAAGGGGGCTTATAAAAAAGATGGCGGCAGACTTTTTAGCAGGGCCTGTTGCGACAGGACAAGGGGGAATGGCTTTAAACTAAAGGGGGGTAGATTTAGACTAGATATAAGGAAGACATTTTTTACGCTGAGGGTGGTGAAACACTGGAACAGGTTGCCCAGAGAGGTGGTGGATGCCCCATCCCTGGAAACATTCAAGGTCAGGTTGGACGGGGCTCTGAGCAACCTGATCTAGTTGAAGATGTCCCTGCTCATTGCAGGGGGGTTGGACTAGATGACCTTTAGAGGTCCCTTCCAACCCAAACTGATTTATGATTTATGATTTTTTTTTAAACCCATTGGTAGGGTTGTGAGTTTTAGTTTTATTAAACATTTATGAATGTTGTAGGCCCAGTCAAATGGAATGGTCTGTATTCATGTTATACATAATGCATCACCAGCTGTTCATTTTGTATTAAATTGTTAGAATACAATTTTAGAATCCGTTCAAATGGCAGCCCGTTGTTATGGTGATGTAGGAAAAAGACACAGTGATATCTGCAGGCTGTAGAGAGGGGATATTGCAGCTGCTTCCTCTGGAAAGCAATGTCCATAGCATTGTGTTTTAAAAAGGACATGACGTTTTCAGGAAAGAAGGTGCTGTTTGGGAGGGGGTAGCCGTATGAGTCAAAAAAATGCTGCACAGTTCTGATCTGCCAGAAAATTGCTAGGAAGTGATCTCCAGGCCAGTTATGCAGCTGCATATTCACAACCACACTCACTGGTCCTGGAGAAACACAGGCCCCTAGAAAGCCCCTGCAAAGCATATTTCCTCTCTCAGGTTCCCTGTTTTCATCTCAGAATAGTGATCAGCACAATCCTGGTGTGGAGACAGGTCGAAGGCAAAGTGGGTATAGCCATGGGCAAACTCTTCCCTGTCAACCAGCAGTGAGTGATCTTTCACATGCTTACTGATTGTCTGTGTGAGCTGCACGTATTCTCTCTCACATGGCATCTGTCCTCACAGTTGTGTTACAGTGGCTTCAGTGAGGTTTATTTGAAATTCATGTACAAGGCCACAAATTTAATATCATAAAGTTTAACAATGAAAGGGTTCGTAGCATATTTGTCACTAAAAGCGTCATTATCCACAAACCCAATAACAACAAGCTTGGGCAGTTATCTCAAAACCAAATTTTCCTGGTTGCTGACACACCTGTTGACTGGAATGCTGAACACTTTTATGCCCATCTGGTAATTCAGGTGTTTTGCATTAGCCACGAGCAAAGCCTCTGCATGTCTGAAATGCACCCTGGATGCTACCTGCACTTTCTTCACAAACAGGTGTAGGTGATAACCAGCTTGCAGGCCCCTCTCACTGGGGAGTTCAGCAAACAAAAGCTGTCTTTGCTGCGCATCAGCCTAATTTTTAGGTCCACATTCTTCAACAAAATTTTCATTCCCAACAATTCACCCCTCCTATT
Organism: Spheniscus humboldti; assembly: GCA_027474245.1. Classification (NCBI taxonomy): domain Eukaryota; kingdom Metazoa; phylum Chordata; class Aves; order Sphenisciformes; family Spheniscidae; genus Spheniscus; species Spheniscus humboldti. The sequence continues at coordinate 37,344,351 of CM049922.1, forward strand.
CTGGGCTGTCAGAACCAAGCATTGCCTAAATTTCTGATTATCAGCAACATCCAGGATGACCACCTCCTGCTGCACATCCATGTCTTTGTAGAACAGGCACATGGAGAAATATGTGGACTTCTTGTTGGTGCTCTACAAGAGCCATGTGAAGGCAGAGCATGTTAAATCATTTTGGTAATATCAGCCATAAAGGGAAATTTCCCTGGAGAAGCCCCCAAAATATGAACTAGATCCCCAGCTGTACAAAAAGTGTAAGGATTTTTATCTGTTTTAAGCTTAGTTTTTCTAGTCACAGGATCATAGAGCAGGCTTACAGCTGGAGAGCCAATGGCTGAAACATTGTTGTGAGGGTTAATAAGACTGCTCGTACATTCCAGCAACAGAGAGAGGAATGGATTTTTAAACTTCTGGAGCTAGCCATGCCATTTCACCAGCAGCTGTTTCTTTTTTCCTTTCCATTTTACAGTGCTGATCTTTTTAATTTTGTAGAATATGTCCTCATGGGGTTCACTTTTTGAAGTTCTTGGGGGTAAAAATGTCCTTTCAATTGCTTCTCAAATTGCTTTCTCAAATCTCTCTTTTGTTCTAGACACTCTCACATGGTCTCCCTTTTTGAGCAGAGACACAGTGTCTTTAATTTTAAATCAATACCTATACAGAGTTTTCCAAACCCTCACAGAGTTTTAAGGGTTCAAGTCCACAGATCTAGTTCTGATAGTTCTGTGTAAGCTGTGGTTATGGCTCTTTAACTCCAGTAGCACACTGATGCAGTGAAACACGTGTCTTGTAAAATATTGCCACATCTTAGATTTTAGCATCCTGTCAAAGCAGGATGGAGGCTTTCACTTAATTATTAGCAACAGAGGCGAACATTATACTGCTTTAATAGCTTGTTGAAAGGATAGTTTTAAAAGTCTTTTTACTGGTCTGTAATTTCTAAGGCATTGCGACTCCTGCTAAAACTGATTTTAAAAGCCCTGGCTATTGCAGATCCTTTTTTGCCTTTTAGACCCATGGCCATGGGTCATTATCCAACCATAGTTGGATAATATGGCTATCATCATTGTCGTGGTTTAACCTCAGTCGGCAACTGAGCACCACGCAGCCGCTCGCTCACTCCCCCCCAGTAGTATGGGGAAGAGAATTGGAAGGGTAAAAGTGAGAAAACTCGTGGGTTGAGATAACAACAGTTTAATAGGGAAAGCAAAAGCCGCACACGCAAGCAAAGCAAAACAAAGGAATTAATTCACTACTTCCCACGGGCAGGCAGGTGTTCAGCCATCTCCAGGAAAGCAGGGCTCCCTCACGCGTAACGGTTACTTGGGAAGACAAACGCCACCGCTCCAAACGTCCCCCCCTTCCTTCTTCTTCCCCCAGCTTTATATACTGAGCATGACGTCGCATGGTATGGAATAGCCCTTTGGCCAGTTTGGGTCAGCTGTCCTGGCTGTGCCCCCTCCCAGCTTCTTGTGCACCTCCAGCCTAGCTCAGTCGGTAGAAGCTGGAAAGTCCTTGACTAGTGTAAACACTGCCTAGCAACAACTAAAACATCGGCGTGTTATCAACATTGTTCCTGCCCTAAATCCAAAACACAGCACTGCACCAGCTACTAGGAAGGAAACTAACTCTATCCCTGCCGAAACCAGGACAGTATCCACCCCTTATTCCATACCATCTACGTCATGCTCAAGTCCCATATTTTCCAGTACAAACTTATTAACCACCCTTATGGAATGTCTGTAAAAATGTCCAGAAATGTCCATGAAATATCCATTGAGTTCATTTAGTCCGTGACTTTGAGCTTCATCTGTTATGGTGGTCACTCAGGCCAGGAGAGGTGGTGTGTTGCATGGAGTTACTGGACACCAAAAACAGCTCAGGTCGGGTCACTGCTGCGCTTGCACTGCTTCTTGTAAGGCTTGTCCTCCACTGGTTCGGGTGGTTCCTGCTAGAGTAATTTCTATAACATTAGTATGGCATATATTATTATTAGTATATCTGTGTAGTATTAGTATAACTATTATGACCATAATTAGTACTTAACATCACATAATTCAGATCATTGGCTATTCTCACCCAAAATCAAATCCCCTTGAGGTACACATCGGACTTCCCCATCCTTCCGCATTATCCACCAAGTGCACCCAGGTCCTTGAGCAAAAGCAATCCCACGAATGGGTTTGCCCTTGCCCGAGGCAGGAATAACCCAAACTGTTTTCCCCAACATATTCTTTATGCGCACTACAGGGACTTTATCCCCTTCTACAGTATGTAGAAGGTCCGACTGGGCAGGGCCTGCTCGATTGGCAGATCCCAGAGTGTTGACTAACCAGGTGGCCTTTGCTAAATGTGTGTCCCAATGTTTGAATGTCCCGCCACCCATTGCTCTCAGCGTGGTCTTTAACAGTCCATTGTATCGTTCGATTTTCCCGGAGGCTGGTGCATGATAGGGGATGTGATACACCCACTCAATGCCGTGTTCTTTGGCCCAGGTGTCTATGAGGTTGTTTCGGAAATGAGTCCCGTTGTCTGACTCAATTCTTTCTGGGGTGCCGTGTCGCCATAGGACTTGCTTTTCAAGGCCCAGGATAGTGTTCCGGGCAGTGGCATGGGGCACGGGATATGTTTCTAGCCTTCCGGTGGTTGCTTCCACCATTGTAAGCACATGGCGCTTGCCTTGGCGGGTTTGTGGGAGTGTGATATAATCGATCTGCCAGGCCTCCCCATATTTATATTTCAGCCATCGTCCTCCATACCAAAGAGGCTTTAACCGCTTGGCTTGCTTGATCACAGCGCATGTTTCACATTCATGGATAACCTGTGCAATAGCGTCCATGGTCAAGTCCACCCCTCGATCACGAGCCCATCTGTATGTTGCATCTCTTCCTTGGTGACCTGAGGTGTCATGGGCCCACCGACCTATAAATCCCTCACCCTTATGTTGCCAGTCCAAATCCACCTGAGCCACTTCAATCTGAGCAGCCTGATCCACCTGCTGGTTGTTTTGATGTTCTTCAGTGGCCCGACTCTTGGGTACGTGAGCATCTACGTGACGGACTTTTACAACCAGGTTCTCCACCCGGGCAGCAATATCTTGCCACAATGCGGCAGCCCAGATGGGTTTGCCTCTGCGCTGCCAGTTGCTCTGCTTCCATTGCTGCAACCACCCCCACAGGGCATTTGCCACCATCCATGAGTCAGTGTAGAGATAGAGCACTGGCCACTTTTCTCGGTCAGCAAAGCCTAAAGCCAGCTGGATGGCCTTTACTTCTGCAAATTGGCTCGATTCACCTTCTCCTTCAGCAGTTTCTACAACTTGTCGCATAGGACTCCATACGGCAGCTTTCCACCTCCGATGCTTTCCCACAATACGACAGGACCCATCAGTGAACAGGGCATATTGCTTCTCATTTTCTGGTAGCTTATTATACATTGGGGCCTCCTCAGCACGCGTCACCTCCTCCTCTGGAGATATTCCAAAATCTTTGCCCTCTGGCCAATCCATGATCACTTCCAGGATTCCTGGGCGACTGGGGTTTCCTATTCGAGCCCGTTGTGTGATTAGTGCGACCCACTTAGTCCACGTAGCATCAGTTGCGTGATGTGTACAGGGGACCCTCCCTCTGAACATCCAGCCCAGCACCGGCAGTCGGGGTGCCAGGCGGAGCTGTGCTTCAGTGCCGATCACTTCCAAAGCAGCTCGAACCCCTTCACATGCTGCTAATATCTCTTTTTCAGTTGGAGTATAGCGGGCCTCGGATCCTCTGTATCCCCGACTCCAAAACCCTAGGGGTCGACCTCGAGTCTCCCCACGTGCTTTCTGCCAGAGGCTCCAGGTAGGGCCGTTCTCCCTGGCTGCGGTGTAGAGCACATTTTTTACATCTTGTCCTGCCCGGACTGGCCCCAGGGCTACTGCATGAACTATCTCCTCTTTAATTTGTTCAAAAGCTTGTCGTTGCTCAGGGCCCCATTTGAAATCGTTCTTCTTTCGGGTCACTTGATAGAGAGGGTTTACAATCAGACTGTAATTTGGAATATGCATTCTCCAAAAACCCACGACGCCTAAGAAAGCTTGTGTTTCCTTTTTGCTAGTTGGTGGAGACCTGGCTGTTATTTTGTTGATCACATCCATTGGGATCTGACGACGTCCATCTTGCCATTTTATTCCTAAAAATTGGATCTCTTGTGCAGGCCCCTTGACCTTACTTTGTTTTATGGCAAAACCAGCCTTCAGCTGGATTTGGACTATTTCCTTCCCTTTTTCAAAAAATTCTTCTGCTGTGTTGCCCCACACGATGATGTCATCAATGTATTGCAGGTGTTCTGGAGCTCCACCCTGTTCCAGTGCAGTCTGGGTCAGTCCATGGCAAATGGTGGGGCTGTGTTTCCACCCCTGGGGCAGTCGCTTCCAGGTGTACTGGACGCCCCTCCAAGTGAAAGCAAACTGTGGCCTGCACTCTGCTGCCAAAGGGATTGAGAAAAACGCATTAGCGATATCACTTGCGGCATACCACTTGGCTGCCTTTGACTCCAGGTCGTATTGAAGTTCTAGCATTTCCGGCACAGCAGCACTCAGCGGTGGCATGACTTCATTCAGGCCACGATAGTCTACTGTTAGTCTCCACTCTCCATTAGACTTCCGCACTGGCCATATGGGACTGTTAAAGGGTGAGCGAGTCTTGCTGATCACTCCTTGGCTCTCCAGTCGAGGAATCAGCTCATGGATGGGAATCAGGGAGTCTCGGTTGGTGCGATATTGCCTCCCGTGCACCGTGGTGGTAGCGATTGGCACCTGTTGGCCTTCGACCTTCAGCAACCCCACAACAGAGGGGTCCTCCGAGAGACCAGGCAAGGTGGACAGCTGTTTAATTTCCTCCATCTCCAACGCAGCTATACCAAAAGCCCACCGGTACCCTTTTGGGTCCTGGAAATACCCTCTCCTGAGGTAGTCTATGCCAAGGATGCACGGAACCTCTGGGCCAGTCACAATGGGGTGCTTTTGCCACCCATTCCCAGTTAGACTTACTTCGGCTTCCAATACAGTTAGCTGTTGGGATCCCCCTGTCACCCCAGAAATACAGATGGATTCTGCCCCTGTATAGCTTGATGGCATTAGGGTACACTGTGCACCGGTGTCCACTAGAGCCTTATACTCCTGTGAGTCTGATGTGCCAGGCCACCGAATCCACACCGTCCAGTAAACCCGGTTGTCCCTTTCCTCCCCCTGGCTGGAGGCAGGGCCTCTCTAATCCTCATCGCAGTACTCATTTCTCATTTCTTGTACATATGAATCAGAAGTTTCTTCATTAAGATCAGGAATAAGATCAGCCCTTCTACTCTGTCTGGAGAACTGCCCGCTGGAAGCTGGAGCAGCAATTTTCCTGGGAGAACCTCTTTCTGTCATTGTTTTTCCTTGCAATTCACGTACCCGTGCCCCTAGGGCTGCGGTAGGTTTTCCATCCCACTTCCTCATGTCCTCTCCGTGGTCACGCAGGTAAAACCATAGGGTGCCCCGTGGTGTGTACCCTTTATATTCTCTCTCTTGAGCAAAAGAACGCTGACTCCTAACAGCCGAGATACTGGTCCGTACAGGTGGGGGGAAGGACCTATCCTCTACAAGTTGCTGGACCTTCTGGGACAGTTTCTCCACAGCCGAGACGAGGGAGGAAGAGAGACTTTCCTCATATTGCCGGAGTTGACTAGCCAATTCATCCACCGTTTGTTCCTCTCCATCTTTCCAGGTCATCACTGCCAATGAATTGGCGTATGAAGATGGTGAGCTCCTTATAAACTTCCGCCACATGGGTCGCGTGCACTTGACTTCATCTGGATCTTTAGATAGTTGTTCATTGTTCAGGTCATCATAAATCACCTCCAGCACAGCTAATTCTCTTAGAAACTGGATACCCTTCTCCACGGTGGTCCACTTGCCTGGGCGACATATGACATCTTCCTTGAAGGGATACCTTTCCTTTACACTTGACAAGAGTCGTCTCCAAAGGCTGAGGATTCGTGTCCCTTTTCCAATCGCTTTGTCAATGCCCCCTTCCCTGGAAAGGGATCCCAGCTGCTTGGCTTCTTTACCCTCTAATTCCAGGCTACTGGCCCCATTATCCCAGCATCGGAGCAGCCAGGTGACAATATGCTCGCCTGGACGACGGCTGAAATCTTTTCGTATATCTCGCAGCTCACTCAGGGATAGGGATCGGGTGGTCACTGCCTCGTTTATGAGTTCCTCCTCTTCTTCCTCCCCGATCAGCGGCCGGCTCTCCTCCTCCTGTTCTCTTGATGGCCCTTCCCTAGGGTCGTCTACCTCGTACAGTTCATCCTCCGGCTCCCTTTTAGAAGAAGCTTCTTCCTCCCTTACTAAATGAGCCGACTTCCGCTTCCAGAATTTCTTCTTGTGTACAGGGGCGACTGATACCGGCACAGGCTCGTTCTTTAGTTCAGCCACAGGGCCTGTCGCCAGGGTCTGAGGGGCCGCAGTGCCTGTCGCCGGGGTCTGAGTAGCTGCAGAGCATGTTGCTGGTGTCGGAGTGGTTGCAGAGCATGTTTCTGGGGTCTGAGTGGCCGCAGTGCGTGTCATTTTACTATCAGATCTGGAGACCTTCTCTTCCCCTTGAGTGTACTGAATGGTGTTGAACAGGGCCCGGTAGGCATGGGCCAGACCCCAGCACGTTGCAATGATCTGCATCTCTCTGGAGTTGCCAGGGTGACAGCACACTTTTTCCAAATATTCTACTAACTTTTCAGGATTCCACACTTGCTCAGGGGTGAAACTCCAAAACACTGGGGGTGCCCATTTGCCTTGGTACCTGCCCATCTTGTCCCACACACCCTGCCACTCATAACTATTCAGCCCTGGGGCAGATCTCTGGATGATATTCTTAAATTGCTTACCAACTTTAGACAGAACCAAAACAATATTCGCAAGAAATACCAATAGAAGTATCCTAATCCCCCAAGGCTGTTCAAAATACTGAGGAGTTACTGCAATGAAGGAGGAAACACCACAGAGGAAAGCAGTGACACCGCCATTCTGCATTCCCTCCGTAAAAAAACTCTCTAGAAAAATTACTGTAGTTGCTAATCGTCTCCACGAAATGGTATCCATGGTACAGCAGCGGCTTCATTGCGAAGCTTACATACCACACTAATGTCAAGGTCAATGTTCTAAAAACAAACCTCACAAGAGAGACATCACTAATCATCGCAGACCACAGCAAACTGCAAAACCCAAGAGCAATCTTTAACATGTACAGCAGCAGAAAGAGCACGATGCAGACCATACAAATCAACATTGAGAACAGAGAGACTAACATTGTGATCCACAACCGCTAGCAGATATAAGTTCCTTAACACACTTCGGTTAGTCTGTTATTATCTCAACCCCTTCGAGCCCCACGTTGGGCGCCAAAAAGGACTGTCATGGTTTAACCTCAGTCGGCAACTGAGCACCACGCAGCCGCTCGCTCACTCCCCCCCAGTAGTATGGGGAAGAGAATTGGAAGGGTAAAAGTGAGAAAACTCGTGGGTTGAGATAACAACAGTTTAATAGGGAAAGCAAAAGCCGCACACGCAAGCAAAGCAAAACAAAGGAATTAATTCACTACTTCCCATAGGCAGGCAGGTGTTCAGCCAGCTCCAGGAAAGCAGGGCTCCCTCACGCGTAACGGTTACTTGGGAAGACAAACGCCACTGCTCCAAACGTCCCCCACTTCCTTCTTCTTCCCCCAGCTTTATATACTGAGCATGACGTCGCATGGTATGGAACATCCCGTTGGCCAGTTTGGGTCAGCTGTCCTGGCTGTGCCCCCTCCCAGCTTCTTGTGCCCCTCCAGCCTAGCTCAGTTGGTAGAAGCTGGAAAGTCCTTGACTAGTGTAAACACTACCTAGCAACAACTAAAACATCGTCGTGTTATCAACATTGTTCCTGCCCTAAATCCAAAACACAGCACTGCACCAGCTACTAGGAAGGAAACTAACTCTATCCCTGCCGAAACCAGGACAATCATTGAGATGTGCTTAACGCTATCATTGTATTTGGAAAACTGTCGTATATCGCCCAAATCCACCTGCCATGGAGTGTCCATAATCACCTTGTTTCTTTTAAAGAACTTTCTCACCGTCTTGTAGAAGTTAAATTCATCCTGGTTTGCAAGCCATGTTGCCACCTGGCTTCTGTTTAGATCAACAGTCAGCCTTTTAGCTGCTTCACAAAGGGTATTTACACCCCCAAAGCTTCTCACCTTCCCAGGACCATAGTAAATGTCTTTTAACAGAGTCTGTGACATAAAAATGTCTACCAACAGGCACACATGTAACAAGTCAAACACCAGACAATCAAATTAGCTCATGCTGAAAGAAAATTTATTAATAAGGTATCAGGGTGATGATTGACCATCTGGCATCTCCAGCTTTATTCTTTTTTTCCTTGAATGCCGCTGTCCTTTCTATGTCCTTTCTGCAGGCCCAAACAGGAACAATATCAGTTCATGGAACAATGTTGTCTTCTACTTGATCAACCAGGCTTAGGTTTTGAAATGATGATATAAAATCCTCATTGACTTAAGGATAAGGAAACCCATATAGCACAAACCTATATCCTGTAATGGCATTAGAAGTAGTTCTAAACTCACTTACAGCCATGGGAAAAGGGAGCCCTGCAATCACCCACCCTCTCCATGTAACACCTCGAACTTCAACTTCTGAATAACTGACCCATCTGTCATTTCTTCTGATGCACATCATCTTTTTAGGGAAGCTCTTTGGAGCTTTTCCTTACCGTTCCCAAGCACACCTTCCTGTGAAGTTTGCTGTTCTGACTTTCAGTCACAGGTCATTCTGATATCACATGGGGTATGACTGACAAAACAGTGGTTGCAACAAAACCCATAGGCACTGGGATGGGCTGCCTTGCCTTGATGTACTTCTGGGCTAAACAAGAAAGGGTGCTTTCAGCTGCCATGCAATCATAGGGCATTCTGAGATCATGTTGGGGTACGACAGTGTATTGGGTGTAAATGGCAAGGTTTTGTTAGTGGAGGGAGGGCTGCAGGGGTAGTGTCTGTGGAAGGAGGTCAGGAGCTGCCCTGTGCTGGAAATGGCCAGTTCCAGCCAGCTCAGCAACAGACCCACCACAGGCCAAAGCTGAGCCAATCAGCAAAGTTTGTGGGGTCTCGATGAAAACATTTAAAAAACACTGGACAGAGAGAATGGAGAGACATGGAGAGAATGAGGGAACAGAGAGAGAAGGAGGGAATCAAAGGGAAACGACAGAGTGAACACCAAGGTCAGAGGAGTAGGAGGTGTTCCATGGTGGAGCAGATATTTCTGAAGGGACTGCAGCCTGTGGAGGACCCATGCCAGAGCAGGTACTTCCCAAATGGACTACAGCCCATGAAGAATCCATGCCAGAGCATAGAATCATAGAATGATTTGGGTTGGAAGGGACCTTTAAAGATTATCTAGTTCAACCCCTTTCACTAGATCAGGTTGCTCAAAGCCCCGTCCACCCTGACCTTGAACACTTCCAGGGATGGGGCATCCATAACTTCTCTGGGCAACCTGTTCCAGTGTCTCACCACCCTCATAGGAAAAGAACGAATAGGAAGGAGTAGCAGAGAGAAACTGCTATGCACTGACCCTGATCTCCTACGCTGCCCGTTGCCTCACTGAAGGGACTGAGTGTAACCTTCAGCAAGGGTGGAGGAGAGGTGCTTGGAATGAAGTTGAGCCTGGGAAAGGAGGAGGGGTGTGTTTTCCTAAGTGTTGTAATGTCTGTTTCTTTTTTGTTGCTGTTTACCAATAACTGAATCAGTAATTAAATGTTTATGTTAATTGGTGTTGTACTGGGTCTGGCTGGGATGGAGTTAATTTTCTTCAGAGCAGGCCATATGGTGCTATGTTTTGTGTGTCTGGGAAAGGGCAAGGAGAAAAGGGCTGCTAGGATTTGGCAGGAGGTGAGAAGCTGTTTTCAGCAGCCCCTTCCAGTTAGAATTTTGGGGACTGGAACAGCCTCCCCCTCTTCAAAGAGCAGGACAGCTACATGCCATTCTGCTACATCCTTCTAACAGCAGCTTTCCTCAGGCTCTTTGGTATGACAAATTTGGCTATGACTGTGGGAAAATGTTCTGTCACATGCTGGTTTCCCCTTACAGATCCAGGGGGTCTGCTGGTCTTACATACATCAGCTATATATAATACCGGATCTGACCTGCAGCCAGAAAGATGGAAGAAGCAGAACCACTTGCCTGACCTGTTTCTGATTCTGCAGTGTTTTTCCCAACCTGGGGCCCATCAGGCTTTCTAACTGATGGGTCCAATGAGCTTTAACTGATACTGCACCTGGCTTTCCTGTTATGGTGTTGTACTGGGTCTGGCTGGGATGGAGTTAATTTTCTTCATAGCAGCCCGTATGGTGCTATGTTTCGGATTTGTGACCAAAACAGTGTTGATAATACACCAATGTTTTAGATATTGCTGAACAGTGCTTACATAGTTGTGGGGATTAACGACACGGACTCTGGCAGGCAGCAACCAAAGACCTTTATTATGGTGTAACTTTTCCTTTTATACAAAACTCAAGTGTTCATGCACTATCAGCAGCTTACTGATAGGGCACAGCCTTTTGATCACGCGTAGCTCACGCGTAGCTCACACAAGCACATAGGCTATTCTTTTAAAAAACAGCTGTTCTCTCCTTCGCGTTCTTCTTACTTGTTGTTCTCTTCTCAAGGACACAAGGCTCGGTCATTGTCGTCAAGCTGCCTATCCCCACAATTCCCCCTTTTTGTTTTACAGCAAAGACTGCCGAAACCGACCTTTCGACCATCTTCTGTATACATTGCAACAAACATGGTACACAAACCAAAACGATCCCAGAGGTGACTTTTTCAAAATTCTCCCTTCTAAGGTTTGTCCAGAACCCACGATACAACAATTACAGACAACAATTACCAACAATTAACAATATCAGACACGTTCACACACTCACAACAACACACACTTCCGCGGATATACTCACAGCACTCACACTTTTCCATGGTTGGCACTTACGTGCAAACAAGCCTTCCCTTACATGGCTGGCACTCCGGGAGTCCCCGTAATAACGTGCAAACAAGCCTTCCCTTTAACCGGTTTCCCTTTTAGTCCCTTACGGACTGGTTCCCTTAGAAGTAATGCCTTATAATCCCAGGGGATTTTGCATTGAACTCACCGGATCTGGGGATCGGAGGATCTCCCCGAAAAAAAACTTCAGTGGCGCCGGAGTCCTCTCGATCCCGAGAATCCGTCGAGCGTCAGATGCGGTGTCCCATCTGGGTCGCCAAATTGTCACCAAAAATCGGGAATAAAACTCCTTAACACTGGGTGTATTAAAGAGCAGGCATTACTTTATTCGGCCGGGTGCATGGGGGATCTCTCCTCCTAGCATGCACACCGTACGTTGCATCAACTGTCCCTTATATGGTTCTGCGATATACATATTCATAATAATTTCTTGGAAAAAATCATGCATATTCATTATATTTCTAGGAACTAATTATAATATCTGCATAGTCCTTCACGCATGCGTTATGAGTCCCTAGGAGCATCTTCAGGTGTCTTAGGTGGTCTCTGGAGGTCTCTCGTGGTCTCTTGTGGTCTTTGCAGGAGGTGAACTTTTCTTGAACCTTTGGGCCCTTCTCCTTATCTGCTCGCAAATTGGCTCAGCACTGCCATTTGCCACAGTTTTGGTTGTCCTCGTTCAGTCTCTGCTAGTACTTATCTGTCTCTTACGATGTGCTCCTTAGCTGTGGCCTTGTATGCGATGTACTCGTTAGCTTTGGCCTTGCATGCTTGATGCACACTTGATTAGTCCAGCATTCCATCTTACAACTATTTACAACAATTCCCCCCCTTTGAGACTTCCAAGATTCTTTTCCTGGGAGTCTCACAACTCATGTTCATATGTACTTCTTGCAATCCTTGTTCTGCTAGTGCAGCAATCGGCTTCCTTTCCCGATTCCTCTCAACAACCTTAAATCAACTACTGAAAACGGAACTTTAACAGTAACCGGCCCATTAGTTCCAACTGCTTGCCAGAGAGGTGCTTGAAGTGCCTCCCCCCTTTCCGCATCATGATGTTCCATTCCCCGAACAATTTGTCTAGCCAGTTCCAGGGGTCCTCTCCCCGGCGGAGCGACTGCTCCCGTAGCTGTATGGGCCGTGAGGAGGAGCTGTCTGATACCCGCAAGTCCGCAAGTGCAGCAGCCAGGGGGTCTTTCTCCCCGGCCACTCCCCCATCATTTGCCGGAATGGAGGGGGTGGCTGGGCAAGCTGGGCCCGGGAGAGCCGGGCCCGGCAGGTCAGGGGCAGTGGCCACCGCCACTGCTTGATGGGCGGCGCGGTCAGTCTTTAGTGAATCTGCTATCAGCCGCCACGTAGTCAACAGGTTTTTTGCGGCCTCCTCCCCCTTCGTCGCCGCGTCCCATAACAAATCCCTGGCTTTATCCCAAGTCTCTACCCGAAAGGCTGTTGCTGAGTCCGGTGGAATCCCTTTTCTTTTTAGCCATGCAAGCAACAGGCGGAGGGTATAATCATCATACTTAATCCCATGCTTCTCTAATAGCTTCTTAAAAATACATAGTATAGACTCCTCCTCCTTCGTTAACTGCGATCCCATTCTTAAGTTCCCAGCTGCTCACCTCTGCTCCAACAAGGCGATGATTCAAAGTTCCGGCTCCAGCTCTGCCTGAGACTGCTCCGTCTCCCGCTGGCTGTTGTTCATTCAGCTGGCTCCCCACCGGTGCTCACGTCTGGCATTCGGGCCCCACGTTGGGCGCCATTTGTGGGGATTAACGGCATGGACTCTGGCAGGCAGCAACCAAAGACCTTTATTATGGTGTAACTTTTCCTTTTATACAAAACTCAAGTGTTCACGCACTATCAGCAGCTTACTGATAGGGCACAGCCTTTTGATCACGCGTAGCTCACGCGTAGCTCACACAAGCACATAGGCTATTCTTTTAAAAAACACAGCCGTTCTCTCCTTCGTGTTCTTCTTACTTGTTGTTCTCTTCTCAAGGACACAAGGCTCGGTCGTTGTCGTCGAGCTGCCTATCCCCACACATAGTGCCAAGGCCTTCTCTGTTTCTCACTCTGCCCCCCAGCAAGTAGGCTGGGGGTGCACAAGAAGTTGGGAGGGGACACAACCAGGACAGCTGACCCAAACTCACCAAAGAGATATTTCATGCCATGTAATGTCATGCTCAGCAATAAAACTGGAGGGAAGGGGAGTTTTGGGTAAGTAGCCATTGCTCAGGGCCTGGCTGGGCTTCAGTCTACTTGCGGGAGGTGGTGAGTGATTGCCTTTGCATCACATGGTTTTTTCTGTTTTTCTTCCTCTTTCCTTTGCTTATTAAACTATTTTTATCTTGACCTACAAGTTTTCTAAGTTTTTTTCTTCCTATTCTCTTCCCCTGTCCCGCTGGTGGGGGGAGTGAGTGAGTGGTTGTTTGGGGCTTAGCTGCCAAGACAGGGTCAGCCCAGTACAATTCACAATAAATTAAATTTTCCAAGCCAAGTCTGTTTTGCATGTGGCAGTAATTAGTAAGTGATCTCCCTGTCTTTATTTAAAACCACAAGTCTTCTTGCTCTCATGTTCTTAATTTCTCCCCTGTCCTGCTTGGAGGGGAGTGAGCAAATGGCTGTATGCGTCCCTGTCTGCCAGCCTGGGCCAACCCACAACAGAGGGTGTCAAAAAAACAGGGGAAAGGGAGGGGGGATAAAGTCATGTGACTGGAAAAGGAGAGGGGCTTCTGGGTCAAGTGAGACATGTGACTGTAATTGAGGGGCAGGGCTTCCATCAGAATTGGGGTGTGTGACAACTGTCACTTCTTCTGTGAAAGTTGTCTACCACTAAAAAGTGAACAACAGTTGTGAATAAAATGGCCAGAAGCTTTATATTGGCAACTGACAAAACCCATACTGATAGATTGGCCAATGTAATTTCAAGGCCTCTCTCTATCACCTTTGAAAGGTCATGGTGATCAGAGGATGTTCCTGACAACTGGACAAAAGTAAATATCACACCCACCTTGAAGGAGGCATGAAGGAGGGTCTACAGATCTACAAGACAGTCAGGCTTGCCTCAGTCCCTGGGAAGGTTATGGAACAAATCCTCCTGGAAGCCATTTCCAAGCACATGAAAGACAAGAAGGCAATTGGGAGCAGCCAGCATGGATTTATCAAGGGAAAATTGTGCCTGACCAGCCTGATATTGCCTTCTACAATGAGATGACTGTGGATGGTGGGGAGAGCAGTGGATGTTGTTTACTTTGACTTCAGCAAGGCCTTTAATATGCTATCAATGGTATCCTTGTAGCCAAACTTGTGAGATATGGACTGGATAAGTAGACTACAAGATGGGTAGAAAACTGGCTAGAGTTTTGGTCTCAAAGAGTAGTGATCAGCAGTACAAAGTCTTAGTGACTAGTTACTAGTGGCATTCCCCAGGGATCAGTACTGGGGCCAGTACTGTTTAATGTCTTTGTTAACAACGTGGACAATGGGGCAAAGTGCACTCTCAGCAAAATCAAAACAACGTCAAAATGAGGGGAGTGGTCAATACACTGGAAGGCAGGGCTGCTATTCAGAGGGACCTCAACAGGCTAGAGAAATGAGTTGACAGGAACTTCATGAATTTCAGCAAAGACAAATGCGAAGTTCTACACTTGGCATGGAACAAACCCATGCAACAGTACAGACTGGGCACCAACTAGCTAGAAAGCAGCTTTGCAGAAAGGGACCTAGGAGTCCTAGTAGACAAGAAGTTGACTATGAGTCATGTTGCACAGATTCATGGAGAGTGTTTTTGTTAAAAAAATATGCTGATTTATTGGGTCCTTTTGCATGGGGTAAAGCTCACATGGGGAACTGAATCTCTCAAACAGGATGGCCATTCACTAACCAGATGGTAACAGGAGTCTTGCACGCTGTCAGGGCCCTCAGTGCACTAATAAGCCTTAATGGTCCTGACCAGCTTCACCTGGGGCCTCCACCCATACCCTCTGTCCATGGGCCCGGGGCTTCATTTAGGATGAGGCCTGGGCCTTCAGTTCCTGTTTGAACTGTTGTAGGTGTATGTCTCCAGTTCTGTCACAGCCATGTTTGTGCTTGGCCATGGACCCTGTTGATCCAGACCCTGTCCTGTGGACTGACTTCCTTGCTTGATCTCAGACCTGATGTATCACCACAAACTTGTCTGGCAAGCTGGACCCTCAGTTGATCCCAGATGCTATCTCCAGGCCTGCCCTACTTGCCTTGTTTGGGTACTGTGGGACTGGGCCCTGGCTGGCAATGCCCCTATCCTGCTGGCTTTGTTACTGCTTTCAGGTCCCTGACCCTGAGGGAGAAGTGGGCTCTTGCTGCTTCCTGACAGCAGCAAGGCTAAATGTGTATTCCAGAGAGACACATACACACACATATGACACTAACATGGCTGATCACACAGTCCAACACAGAGCAGTGACTTGTGCCAGCACATGTATACCAACAGCATTCACATAAATGTGAAGATGGATAGCCCAATCCTGTTCCTCCTCTCCAGCTAAACAGGATTGTAGTTCACTAGTGGAAACACCCACTGTCTAGATTCACAAGCACACTCACGTTTACAAAACCCTTGAATATTAGCATGGGCTCTAAGCCCATCCATGCCTGGACCCTGGGCCCCTTACCCAGCCACTAGCTCAGAGTTTGAGTCCTTTGAGATGCAAATCTCCTCCCACTTGCCAGCTAGTCTATCTTGAATTTTGCTAGAGAATTACACATTATACAGAGGATTAAGTTGACTAAGGAAACGTAAGCACACCCTGGGCCCTCCAGTTGCTGGCACCTAGACCTACAGGCCCTGTGACCCATGGCTTTTTCTCCAGTTGCTGGCACTTAGACCTTTAAGCACTCACATGGGATAGAGAGTGAGATTACACAGAAAAAAATAGTTAAGAATAGGAATTAATAAGATAGGATAGACTGTGGTGATCAGTTGCAGGGCTCAGTCAGGCAAGCATGCTGCTTGCTTATACACGACCGACCCCTTTTATCCCACCCCGTTCTCTCCATTTACGCGTGCTTGTACTTCCCTCCATACATCTTGATACCTCCCTTTCTCTACTCTTGTCTCTTCCCAAAGAAATAACCCACCCCTAATTACTTTTTTCCCATTGGTTCTAGTCTTGCTACATCCATATCTGCCGGCGATATCTCGGAAATACTGTCTGACGCCGGAGGGGGAAAGCGCGGTCCCGGAGTAATGATGAGTCCCAATGTGGGTATGGTCATTCTCCTTTATTATCGCTCACAGCATTGTTTATATAGACACACAGCTTGATCACGCGCAACACAACAACTACTAATTGGTTTAGCTACATTGTCCACGCGCCTAAAACTTAAGTCCCATTGGCAGGGACTTGCTTGCTTGCTCCAGGACATAGCTCCGTCTTATCTGCTTACTGCAGGTGGTGCCTTCCCTGATATCAGCATTGAAGGACATGTCTGGGTTGCTCAACAACAACAACAACTCAATTTCGCCGAGGCAGTAAGACACTACTTCTGCTGCTTTCTGACAACCATTCTTACACACATATCCAAATTTGGTTTCTTTGATACCGTTACCAAGATCATCTTGGCCTTACAGGGTATTGCTGTTATGGTTACCCAGGCACTGTTGACCTTACAGGGTTGCACTCCCCAAAATGTCACCAATACTCCCCTCCAATTATCTGTGAAGCTTGTTCATCTCTCTCATACTTCTCCCTTGACCACCTGTGAAATCTGGCCATTCTTCATGAAGAAGGTAACTTTTGTCAGCTTCTCACTGTGTTATTTGTTATGTTCATGTTGTGGTTTAACCTCAGCCGGCAACTAAGCACCACACAGCCGCTCACTCACTCCCCCCCAGTGGGATGGGGGAGAGAATCGGAAGGGGAAAAGTGCGAAAACTCCTTGGTTGAGATAAAGACAGTTTAATAGGTAAAGCAAAAGCTGCGCACGCAAGCAAAGCAAAACAAGGAATTCATTCACTCCTTCCCATGGGCAGGCAGGTGTTCAGCCATCTCCAGGAAAGCAGGGCTCCATCACGCGTAACAGTGACTTGGGAAGACAAACGCCATCACTCCGAACGTCCCCCCCTTCCTTCTTCTTCCCCCAGCTTTATGTGCTGAGCATGACGTCACATGGTATGGAATATCCCTTTGGCCAGTTTGGGTCAGCTGTCCTGGCTGTGCCCCCTCCCAGCTTCTTGTGCACCTCCAGCCTTCTCAGTCGGTAGAGCATGGGAAGCTGAAAAGTCCTTGACTAGTGTAAGCACTGCTCAGCAACAACTAAAACATCGGTGTGTTATCAACTTTGTTCTCATCCTAAATCCAGAACACAGCACTGTACCAGCTCCTAGGAAGGAAATTAACTCTATCCCTGCCGAAACCAGGACAGTTCAGCAATTTCTCATGTCATGTCCAGTAGTTTCTCAAGGTCTGTTCAGTTAGCTAAGCCTCAGGCAAGGGCCTAGTCATCTGCCTGCATATCTGTCCTGGTTTCGGCAGGGATAGAGTTAATTCCCTTCCTAGTAGCTGGTACAGTGCTGTGTTTTGGATTTAGGATGAGAACAAAGTTGATAACGCACCCATGTTTTAGTTGTTGCTAGGTAGTGCTTACACTAGCCAAGGACTTTTTAGCTTCCTATGCTCTACTGACTGAGAAAGCTGCAGGTGCACAAGAAGCTGGGAGGGGGGCACAGCCAAACTGGCCAAAGGGACATTCCATACCATGTGACGTCATGCTCAGTACATAAACTGGGGAAAGCTGGCCGGGGGGGCCGCTGCTCGGGGACTGGCTGGGCATCGGTCGGTGGGTGGTGAGCAATTGCATTGTGCATCACTTGCTTTGTGTATTATTATTATTATCATATTATTATTATCATTTTATTTCAATTATTAAACTGTTTTTATCTCAACCCACGAGTTTTCCTCACTCGTGCTCTTTTCCAATTCTCTCCCCCATCCCACCGGGTGGGGGGGAGTGAGCGAGCGGCTGCGTGGTGCTTAGTTGCTGACAGGTTAAACCACGACAGTCCTTTTTGGCGCCCAACGTGGGGCACGAAGGGTTTGAGATAATAACAGATTAACCGGAGTGTATTAAGGAACTTATATCTGTTAATAGTGGTGGGTCACAATGTTGGTTTCTCTGTTCTCGATATTGATTTGTATAATCTGCATCATGCTCTTTTTCTTGCTGTACATGTTAAAGATTGGTGTTGGTTTTTGCAGTTTGCTGTGGTCTGCAGTGATTAGTGATGTCTCGCTTGTGAGGTTTGTTTTTAGAACATTGACCTTGACGCTAGTGTGGTATGTAAGCTTCGCAATGAAGCCGTTACTGTACCACGGATACCATTTCGTGGAGACAACTAGCAATTACAGTAATTTTTCTGAGAGCATTTTTACGGAGGAAATACAGAATGGCAGTGTCACTGCCTTCTTCTATGATGTTTCCTCCTTCATTACAGTAACTTTTCAGTATTTTGAACAGCCTTGGGTAGTTAAGATACTCCTATTGATACTTCTTGGGAATATTGTTTTGATTTTGTCTAAAGTTGGTAAGCAATTTAAGAATATCATCCAGAGATCTGCAAGGCTGAATAGTTATGAGTGGCAGGGTGTGTGGGACAAGATGGGCAAGTACCTAGGCCAGTGGGCACCCCCAGTGTTTTGGAACTTCACCCCTGAGCAAATGCAGAATCCTGAAAAGTTAGCAGAATATTTGGAAAAGGTATGCTGTCACCCTGGCAAGTCCAGAGAGATGCAGATCATTGCAACGTGCTGGGGCCTGGCCCATGCCTATCGAGCCCTGTTCAACACCATTCAGTACCCTCAAAGGGAAGAGAAGGTCTCTGGATCTGACAGTAAAACGACACGCACTGCAGCCACTCAGACCCGGCCAACACGCCCTGCAGCCTCTCCGACACCAGTGACACGCCGTGCAGCCACTCAGACCCTGGCCACACGCTCTGTGACCACTCCGACCCCAGCAGCATGTTCTGCAGCTACTCAGACTCCAGCAACAGGCTCTGCGACCACTCCGACCCCAGCAACATGCTCTGCGGCCACTCAGACTCCAGCAACAGGCCCTGCAACTACTCAGACCCTGGCAACAGGCCCTGCGGCCACTCAGACCCCGGCAACCAGCCCTGCGGCCACTCAGACCCCAGCGACAGGCCCTGCGGCCACTCCGACACCGGTGACAAGCACTGCGGCCACTCCGACCCCGGTGACAAGCACCGCAGCTACTCAGACCCCAGTGACACGTCCTGTGGCTGAGCCAAAGAACCAGCCTGTGCCGGTATCAGTCGCCCCTGTACACAAGAAGAAATTTTGGAAGCGGAAGTCGGCTCGTTTAGTAAGGGAGGAAGAAGCTTCTTCTAAAAGGGAGCCAGAGGAAGAAGTGGAAGAGGCAGACTACCCTGGAGAAGGGCCATCACGAGAACGGGAGGAGGAGAGTCGGCCGCTGATCGGGGAAGAAGAAGAGGAAGAACTCATAAATGAGGCAGTGACCACCCGATCTCTATCCCTGAGTGAGCTGCGAGATATACGAAAAGATTTCAGCCGTCGTCCAGGTGAGCATATTGTCACCTGGCTGCTCCGATGCTGGGATAATGGAGCCAGTAGCCTGGAATTAGAGGGTAGGGAAGCCAGACAGCTGGGATCCCTTTCCAGGGAAGGGGGCATTGACAAAGCGATTGGAAAAGGGGCACGAATCCTCAGCCTTTGGAGACGACTCTTGTCAAGTGTGAAGGAAAGGTATCCCTTCAAGGAAGATGTCATATGTCGCCCAAGTAAGTGGACCACCATGGAGAAGGGTATCCAGTTTCTGAGAGAATTAGCTGTGCTGGAGGTGATTTATGATGACCTGAACAATGAACAACTATCTAAAGATCCAGATGAAGTCAAGTGCACACGACCCATGTGGCGGAAGTTTATAAGGAGCTCACCATCGTCATATGCCAATTCATTGGCGGTGATAACCTGGAAAGATGGAGAGGAACAAACAGTAGATGAATTGGCTAGTCAACTCCGGCAATATGAGGAAAGTCTCTCTTCCTCCCTCGTCTCAGCTGTGGAGAAACTGTCCCGGGAATTCCAGCAACTCAAAGAGGATATGTCCTACTCCCCACCTGTGAGGACCAGTATCTCGGCTATTAGGAGTCAGCGTTCTTTTGCCCAAGAGAGAGAATATAAAGGGTACACACCACGGGGCATCCTATGGTTTTACCTGCGTGACCACGGAGAGGACATGAGGAAGTGGGATGGAAAACCTACCTCAGCCCTAGGGGCACGGGTACGTGAATTGCAAGGGAAAACAATCACAGAAAGAGGTTCTTCCAGGAAAATTGCTGCTCCAGTTTCCAGCGGGCAGTTCCCCAGACAGAGTAGAAGAGCTGATCTTACTCCTGATCTTAATGAAGAAACTACTGACTCGTATGTACAAGAAGTGAGAAACAAGTATTGTGATGAGGATTAGAGGGGCCCTGCCTCCAGCCAGGGGGAGGAAAGGGACAACCGGGTTTACTGGACTGTGTGGATTCGGTGGCCTGGCACATCAGACCCACAGAAGTATAAGGCTCTAGTAGACACCGGTGCACAGTGTACCCTGATGCCATCAAGCTATATAGGAGCAGAACCCATTTGTATTTCTGGAGTGACAGGGGGATCCCAACAGCTAACTGTATTGGAAGCTGAAGTGAGCCTAACTGGGAGTGGGTGGCAGAAGCACCCCATTGTGACTGGCCCAGATGCTCCGTGCATCCTTGGCATAGACTACCTCAGGAGAGGGTATTTCAAGGACCCAAAAGGGTACCGGTGGGCTTTTGGTATAGCTGCCTTGGAGATGGAGGGAATTAAACAGCTGTCCACCTTGCCTGGTCTCTCGGAGGACCCCTCTGTTGTGGGGTTGCTGAAGGTCGAAGACCAACAAGTGCCAATCGCTACCACCACGGTGCACCGGCGGCAATATCGCACCAACAGAGACTCCCTGATTCCCATTCATGAACTAATTCGTCGACTGGAGAGCCAAGGAGTGATCAGCAAGACTCGTTCACCCTTTAACAGTCCCATATGGCCAGTGCGGAAGTCTAATGGAGAGTGGAGACTGACAGTAGACTATCGTGGCCTAAATGAAGTCACGCCACCGTTGAGTGCTGCTGTGCCAGACATGCTAGAACTTCAATATGAATTGGAATCAAAGGCAGCCAAGTGGTATGCCACAATTGATATTGCTAATGCATTTTTCTCAATCCCTTTGGCAGCAGAGTGCAGGCCACAATTCGCTTTCACTTGGAGGGGTGTCCAGTACACCTGGAACCGACTGCCCCAGGGGTGGAAACACAGCCCCACCATTTGCCATGGACTGATCCAGACTGCACTGGAACAGGGTGGAGCTCCAGAACACCTGCAGTACATTGATGACATCATTGTGTGGGGCAACACAGCAGGAGAAGTTTTTGAAAAAGGGAAGGAAATAGTCCAAATCCTGCTGAAGGCCGGTTTTGCCATAAAACAAAGTAAGGTCAAGGGACCTGCACAGGAGATCCAATTTTTAGGGATAAAATGGCAAGATGGACGTCGTCAGATCCCCATGGATGTGATCAATAAAATAACAGCCATGTCTCCACCAACTAACAAAAAGGAAACACAAGCTTTCTTAGGCGTCGTGGGTTTTTGGAGAATGCATATTCCAAATTACAGTCTGATTGTAAACCCTCTCTATCAAGTGACCCGGAAGAAGAACGATTTCAAATGGGGCCCTGAGCAACGACAAGCTTTTGAACAAATTAAACGGGAGATAGTTCATGCAGTAGCCCTGGGGCCAGTCCGAGCAGGACAAGATGTCAAAAATGTGCTCTACACCGCAGCCGGGGAGAACGGCCCTACCTGGAGCCTCTGGCAGAAAGCACCAGGGGAGACCCGAGGTCGACCCCTAGGGTTTTGGAGTCGGGGATACAGAGGATCCGAGGCCCGCTATACTCCAACTGAAAAAGAGATATTAGCAGCATATGAAGGGGTTCGAGCTGCTTCGGAAGTGATCGGTAGTGAAGCACAGCTCCTCCTGGCACCCCGACTGCCGGTGCTAGGCTGGATGTTCAGAGGGAGGGTCCCCTGCACACATCATGCAACTGATGCTACGTGGAGTAAGTGGATCGCGCTAATCACACAACGGGCTCGAATAGGAAACCCCAGTCGCCCAGGAATCCTGGAGGTGATTATGGATTGGCCAGAGGGCAAGGATTTTGGAATATCTCCAGAGGAGGAGGTGACGCGTGCTGAGGAGGCCCCAATGTATAATGAACTACCAGAAAATGAGAAGCAATATGCCCTGTTCACTGATGGGTCCTGTCGTATTGTGGGAAAGCATCGGAGGTGGAAAGCTGCTGTATGGAGTCCTATACGACAAGTTGTAGAAACTGCTGAAGGAGAAGGTGAATCGAGCCAATTTGCAGAAGTAAAGGCCATCCAGCTGGCTTTAGACATTGCTGACCGAGAAAAGTGGCCAGTGCTCTATCTCTATACTGACTCATGGATGGTGGCAAATGCCCTGTGGGGGTGGTTGCAGCAATGGAAGCAGAGCAACTGGCAGCGCAGAGGCAAACCCATCTGGGCTGCCGCATTGTGGCAAGATATTGCTGCACGGGTGGAGAACCTGGTTGTAAAAGTCCGTCACGTAGATGCTCACGTACCCAAGAGTCGGGCCACTGAAGAACATCAGAACAACCAGCAGGTGGATCAGGCTGCTAAGATTGAAGTGGCTCAGGTGGATCTGGACTGGCAACATAAGGGTGAATTATTTATAGCTCGGTGGGCCCATGACACCTCAGGTCACCAAGGAAGAGATGCAACATACAGGTGGGCTCGTGATCGAGGGGTGGACTTGACCATGGACACTATTGCGCAGGTTATACATGAATGCGAAACATGCGCTGCAATCAAGCAAGCCAAGCGGTTAAAGCCTCTCTGGTATGGAGGACGATGGCTGAAATATAAATATGGGGAGGCCTGGCAGATCGATTACATCACACTCCCACAAACCCGCCAAGGCAAGCGCCATGTGCTTACAATGGTGGAGGCAACCACCGGATGGCTGGAAACATATGCCGTGCCCCATGCCACTGCCCGGAACACTATCCTGGGCCTTGAAAAGCAAGTCCTATGGCGACATGGCACTCCAGAAAGAATTGAGTCAGACAACGGGACTCATTTCCGAAACAACCTCATAGACACCTGGGCCAAAGAGCACGGCATTGAGTGGGTGTATCACATCCCCTATCATGCACCAGCCCCCGGGAAAATCGAACGATACAATGGACTGTTAAAGACTACGCTGAGAGCCATGGGTGGTGGGACATTCAAACATTGGGATACGCATTTAGCAAAGGCCACCTGGTTAGTCAACACGAGGGGATCTGCCAATCGAGCAGGCCCTGCCCAGTCAGAACTTTTACGTACTGTAGATGGGAATAAAGTCCCTGTAGTGCACATAAAAAATATGTTGGGGAAAACAGTTTGGGTTATTCCTGCCTCAGGCAAAGGCAAACCCATTCGTGGGATTGCTTTTGCTCAAGGACCTGGGTGCACTTGGTGGATAATGCGGAAGGATGGGGAAGTCCGATGTGTACCTCAAGGGGATTTGATTTTGGGTGAGAATAGCCAATGATCTGAATTATGTGATGTTAAGTACTAATATAGTTTTAATAGTTATACTAATAATTCACAGATATACTAGTAATACTAATAATATTATATGCCATACTAATGTTATTACAATAAGAATCACCCAGACTAATGAAGAATAACTTCAATGAAACCAAGCAAAGCAGTGATGATGGTTCCAGAACTGACCTCAACATGAAACAATCCAACATCACATACCATCTCCGTTTTTTTTTTTCCCTGCCCTGAAGGACTGTTTTGACAGATGGAGCCCGAAGTCATGGACTAAATGAACTCACCAAACATTTTAGAGGGATGGCCCACAGACCAAGGGAATGATATCTGTGTGTGTGTGTATATATATATATATTGGAAAAAGGGGGTGGTGATCAATAAAAATGTAATGGAAAATACAAGACTTGAGCATGACGCAAATGGTATAGAATAAGGGGTGGATATTGTCCTGGTTTCGGCAGGGATAGAGTTAATTCCCTTCCTAGTAGCTGGTACAGTGCTGTGTTTTGGATTTAGGATGAGAACAAAGTTGATAACGCACCCATGTTTTAGTTGTTGCTAGGTAGTGCTTACACTAGCCAAGGACTTTTCAGCTTCCTATGCTCTACTGACTGAGAAAGCTGCAGGTGCACAAGAAGCTGGGAGGGGGGCACAGCCAAACTGGCCAAAGGGACATTCCATACCATGTGACGTCATGCTCAGTACATAAACTGGGGAAAGCTGGCCGGGGGGGCCGCTGCTCGGGGACTGGCTGGGCATCGGTCGGTGGGTGGTGAGCAATTGCATTGTGCATCACTTGCTTTGTGTATTATTATTATTATCATATTATTATTATCATTTTATTTCAATTATTAAACTGTTTTTATCTCAACCCACGAGTTTTCCTCACTCGTGCTCTTTTCCAATTCTCTCCCCCATCCCACCGGGTGGGGGGGAGTGAGCGAGCGGCTGCGTGGTGCTTAGTTGCTGACAGGTTAAACCACGACAATATCTTAACAAGGACAATGGGAAGATGCAGGGTGGGGGGAACTGGCATGATATATAGTGAACTACATTGTCCAGAGGAGGAGGGAAAAGCAACATTTGAATGAACAAAGCACCCCAAGCACACATTTCTGAAAATATGATGCTATACACCTCAGCATTTGGCATAAATTTTATGGAAATAACATTTAATAAGTATTCAGGGTGGTTATGATTCTGTTTTAGAGCAATGCCCACTCACCTAAAATAAAATTATTTAGTTCTCAGGAGGCTAATTGCTGACTAACAACTTGGCGGGGGGGGGATTCACAAAGATAAAATTCAGTATTTTGGAAACCTTTAAGTCTTGGAGAAATGGAGAGTAAAGGAACCCATTTTTCCAACATGTCAACACAGGAAGGATCACAAGGTATTGACTAGTAAATGTATCTCTAGGCCATAAGCTTCTAGCATAACAAAGCCCTCACTCTATTAGTCACACCTAGACTGATAACTGTCTACTATTACTATTGATGCTCGTACTAGGCTTTAGGTCAAGCATCTGTTCTGTAGTACAGGGAAAGGTTGACATTATATCATTGTGGCAAGAAAGAACAGGGAAGGTTTTGGCATAAGTTATTCCACTTCCCAAACAGTAGCTGTTGGAAGCAGCCCAGAGGGACAAGAACATCTGAAGCAGTCCTAGGGCAGATGGGATAATGTGTTGGATTGGTCCCAGCTAGCGGCCACACAGTCACTCACTCACCCCCCAGCAGGGCGAGTAGGGGGAGAAAATAGGAGGAACAAGGAGCAAGAAAAATCGTGGGTTGAATTAAAGACAGGGAAATCACTTACCAATTATTGTCAAGGGCAAAGCAGACTCGACTTGGGGAATTTAACTTAATTTATTGCCAATTAACATAAACATTTAATTACTGATTCAGGTATTGGGAAACAAAGAAGACAAACATTTAGACATTTAGGGAAAACACCCCTCCTCCTTTCCCAGGCTCAACTTCACTCCGGACACCTCTCCTATCCCCTTGTTATCACCGTAGGTTACACTCAGTCCCTTCAGCGAGGGAATGAGCGGCGCAGGAGGTTGGGGTCAGTGCATAGCAGTTTCTCTCTACTGCTCCTTCCTTCTCACTCTTTTCCTATGATCCAGTGTGGGTCCTACACAGGCTGCAGTCCCTTTAGGGGCATGCCTACTCTGGCATGGGTCCTCCATGGGCCTCAGTCCCTTCATGAATATCTGCTCCTGAATGGTCTTAGCCACGGGCTGCAATCCCTCCAGGGAAGTACCTGCTCTGGCATGGGTCCTCCATGGGCCTCAGTCCCTTTAGGGGCATGTCTGCTCCTCCATAGAGCACCTCCTACTCCCCTGACCTTGTTATTCCCTCATTCCCTCTGTTGTTCCTTCCTCCTCTTTCTCTCCCTGGCATTTTCTGCCCTTTCTTAAAAATGTTTTCACAGAGGCACCACAAACTCCTCTGAATGGCTTAGCTTTGGTATGTGGTGGGTTTGTTGTCGAGCTTGCTGGAACTGGTTGTGACCAGCACAGGGAAGTCCCTGACCTCTTCCCACAGAGGCCACCCCTGCAGCATGCCCCCCCGACTCTGCACTACCAAAACCTTGCCATTTACATCCAATACAGATAAGCAGTCATGGTGGGCAAAGGTGAACACAAAACATCATTTCTGATTCAGCTCTGCAATTAGCAGCCCAGGTTGTACCTCCCAAGCACATGTTCACTCACATATAAGGAGACGATTGCATGCGTAAACAAAAGACTTCATTACTGTGGGTCATGTTTTCTCTGCCAGAACAAAACACCAGTACAACTGGGGATAATTGTTTTTACCAGCACAGATTCATTCTGTTGTTGATTCAGCTCTGCTAAAGCAAACTACTTTGAGATTTAATGTAACCCGATTGCTCTGGTTTTATATTGCTGCTTCTCTTGTCAATGAATTTGAAACAAGGTGGTCAAAAAAACCCTCCTAATATCTCCACTATCAACATGGAAACTTTAAACACATCTCAACCAATCTCAGTCTAGCCAAGACTCTGACAGCAGAGACTTGTGTGCTCTTCCCAGTCACTAGATCTTCTATTATCTCTAAACATCTTTTGGTTCCTGGTCTACGGCCCTTCAAACACACCCTTTCTTTTCACTCCTGCTATTTGTTGCAACCAACAGCTCTGACAGCTCCTCTATATTTTTGTATCTAAAGTTCTAAAAGGAAAGGAAAAGGGGAAAAGCCTATGTGGCTGCTGCTCCCTCCACCCATATGTTTTTCTTTCCAGCACATCTCCAGTTAAATCTGCATTGTCCAGGCAGATCTGGTTAACATGGCCAGAAAAACTCTGTCAGACTGCTGATCATCCAGGAACCTCACTAGGGAGCCCCAGGATAGGGGGCCTGACCCAAGAAATTTAGGGAGTCATGGACCTGCAAGCCTGGTGTTTATATCGGGCAAGTTAGCAGAAACTATTCTAGAGAACAGAACAGTCAGGCATGTGAATAAATAAGATATATTGGGGAACAGTCATGGTGGCCTTTCTAAAGGGAATTTGACCATCACAAGCTATAGTGAACCTGACCGAATGACCACTGTACATCGATGAGTTAGTGATCCACATAACAGTTAACCTGAGTAGGCCCAGCCCTGTACTGTACTGTGCTATACTGCATATACAGCTTGGCCTTCAGGCCTGTGTTGTGTTGCGCATAGCCCTTGGCTGCAGGATAAACTTAGCCAGTACATGATAACAGAGGAGCCTGTAGGCAGCTCTCACTTGGTACTGGCAATTACACCACCTGTGTGTACTTGCCTTTATCTAAAACTGCAGCAACAAGTTCTCATGTGAACATCCTTTTTATTTGACAGCAGAAATGATGAACAGAGTTGTTTTCTTTTAAGAAAATTCTATAAGAGCTCAAAAGACCAGAATGTACAGTAACCTTTCCACGGATGGGATCTGCACAGCATGCTGTGCCTTGATTGGACACCCATTCGATACCACACAACTTGGGGTTTCCAGTATCTGAAGGGACATAAGATTATCTATACTATCCTCTCTTTCTTTATAGTGTTAGCTCCAATGAATGGCATTTTAACTGATACTTTACAGAGTCTGAGTGCCTTTCTTACACACCAGCATCTCATGGTACAAAACTGTATTGGGTCTGGCTGGGATGGAGTTAACTTTCCCCATAGCAGCCCTCATAGTGCTGTGCTTTGTATTGGTAGCTAGAACAGTGTTGATAACACACCAGTGTTTTGGCTACTGCTGAGCACAGCATCAAGGCTGTCTCTCCAACACCCCCCCCTCCACCTCACCCCCAAAGGCCAGTAGGCTGGGGGTGGGCAAGATCTTGGGAGGGGATATAGCCAGGACAACTGACCTAAACCGACCAAAGGGATATTCCATACCATATGACATTGTGCTCAGCAATAAAAGCCAAGAGAAAGGAGGAGGAGGGGAGGTATTCATTATTAAGGTATTTGTCTTCCGAAGCAACCGCTATGCGTACTGAGGCCCTACTTCCCAGGAAGTGGCTGGACATTGCCTGCTGATGGGAAGCAGAGAATAAATCTTTTGTTTTCCTTTGCTTCTGCATGGCCTTTGTCTTCCTTTATTAAACTGCCTTCATCCTGACCCACAAGTTTTTAATCTTATTTTCTCCCCCTGTCCTGCTGAGGAAGCAGAGTGATAGAGCGGCTTGGTGGGCACCTGGCGGCCAGCCAAGGACAACCCACCACAAAAACACAAGTCTATAGGAGTTCTTGGGAGGAATAAATGAGCATGCAGAGAAAGGAATCTGGTTCTAACTAACCTGCCATGGGATAAGAGGAAAAAGTTGTCACACAGATTTTAAAAAAATAGTTAACAGATAGGAAACAGAGAGTAGGAATAATTTGTCAGTTTTCTCAGTGGAAGATCTCCAAAGCAGGGGGGGTATACTGTTCAACAGTTGTAAATGAGCTGAAAAAGGGCAGGAGAGAATCATAGAACCATAGAACAGTTTGGGTTGGAAGGGACCTCTAAAGGTCATCTAGTCCAACCCCCCTGCCGTGGGCAGGGACATCTTCAACCAGATCAGGTTGCTCAGAGCCCCGTCCAACCTGACCTGGAATGTTTCCAGGGATGGGGCATCCACCACCTCTCTGGGCAACCTCTGCCAGTGTTTCACCACCCTCAGCGTAAAAAATGTCTTCCTTATATCTAGTCTAAATCTACCCCCCTTTAGTCTAAAGCCATTCCCCCTTGTCCTGTCGCAACAGGCCCTGCTAAAAAGTCTGCCGCCATCTTTTTTATAAGCCCCCTTTAAGTACCGATAGGCTGCAATAAGGTCTCCCCGAAGCCTTCTCTTCTCCAGGCTGAACAACCCCAACTCTCTCAAGCCTTTCTTCATAGGAGAGGTGTTCCATCCCCCTGATCATTGTCGTGGCCCTCTTCTGGACCCGTTCCAACAGGTCCATGTCTTTCTTATGCTGAGGGCTCCAGAGCTGGACGCAGTACTCCAGGTGGGGCCTCACCAGAGCAGAGTAGAGGGGCAGAATCCCCTCCCTCGACCTGCTGGCCACGCTTCTTTTCATGCAGCCCAGGATACGATTGGCCTTCTGGGCTGCGAGCGCACATTGGCGGCTCATGTCCAGCTTTTCATCCACCAGTACCCCCAAGTCCTTCTCGGCAGGGCTGCTCTCAATCCCTTCATCCCCCAGGCTGTATTGATACCGGGGGTTGCCCCGACCCAGGGGCAGGACCTTGCACTTGGCCTTGTTAAACCTCAGGAGGTTCACACGGGCCCACTTCTCGAGCTTGTCCAGGTCCCTCTGGATGGCATCCCGTCCCTCTGGCGTGTCGACCGCACCACTCAGCTTGGTGTCACCTGCAAACTTGCTGAGGGTGCTCTCGATCCCACTGTCTATGTCATTGATGAAGATATTAAACAGTACCGGTCCCAATACGGACCCCTGCGGGACGCCACTCGTCACCAACCTCCATCTGGACCTTGAGCCGTTGATTACTACCCCCTGGATGCGACCATCTAACCAATTCCTCACCCACCGGACAGTCCACCCATCCAATCCATACCTCTCCAGTTTAGAGAGAAGGATGTTGTGGGGGACCGTATCAAAGGCCTTACAGAGGTCCAGATAGACGACATCTGTAGCCCTTCCCGTGTCCACTGATGTAGTCACTCCATCATAGAAGGCCACTAGGTTGGTCAGGCAGGACTTGCCCTTGGTGAAGCCATGCTGGCTGTCTCGAATCACCTCCCTGTCCTCCATGGGCCTTAGCATAGCTTCCAGGAGGATCTGTTCCGTGATCTTCCCAGGCACAGAGGTGAGACTGACTGGCCTGTAGTTCCCCGGGTCTTCCTTTTTTCCCTTCTTAAAAATGGGGGTTATGTTTCCCCTTTTCCAGTCAGTGGGAACTTCTCCGGACTGCCACGACTTCTCAAATACGATGGATAGTGGCTTAGCAACTTCATCTGCCAGGTCCTTCAGGACCCTGGGATGGATCTCATTGGGTCCCATGGACTTGTGTACCTTCAGGTGCCTTAGATGGTCTCGAACCTGATGTTCTCCCACAGCGGGCGGCTCTTCATTCTCCCAGGCCCCGCCTTTGCCTTCTGCGGCTTGGGTGGTGAGGCTCGAGCACTTGCCGGTGAAGACCGAGGCAAAAAAGTCATTGAGTACCTCTGCCTTCTCCGTGTCCTGGGTAACCAGGACTCCCGTTTCGTTCCGGAGAGGGCCCACCTTTTCCCTCGTCTTCCTTTTATCCCCGACGTACCTATAGAATCTTTTCTTGTTGCCCTTGATGTCCCTGGCCAGATTTAATTCTATCAGGGCTTTAGCTTTCCTAACCTGATCCCTGGCTGCTCAGACAATTTCTCTGTATTCCTCGCAGGCTACCTGTCCTTGCTTCCACCCTCTGTAGGCTTCCTTTTTGCGTTGGAGTTTGTCCAGGAGCTCCTTGTTCATCCATGCAGGCCTCCTGGCGTTTTTGCCTGACTTCCTCTTTGTTGGGATGCATCGCTCCTGAGCTTGGAGGAGGTGATCCTTGAATATTACCCAGCTTTCTTGGGCCCCTCTTCCCTCCAGGGCTTTGTCCCATGGCACTCTACCAACCAGATCCCTGCAGAGGCCAAAATCTGCTCTCCTGAAGTCCAGGGTAGTGAGCTTGCCGTGCACCCTCCTCGGTGCCCTAAGGATCTTGAACTCCACCATTTCGTGGTCACTGCAGCCCAGGCTGCCCTTGAGCTTCACATTCCCCACCAGCCCCTCCTTGTTGGCGCGAACAAGGTCCAGCATAGCACCTCTCCTCGTTGGCTCCTCTGCCACGTGGAGAAGGAAGTTATCATCGACGCATTCCTGGAACCTCCCGGATTGCTTATGCCCTGCCGTGTTGTCCCTCCAAGAGATGTCGGGGTGGTTGAAGTCCCCCATGAGGACCAGGGCTTGCGAGCGTGAGGCTGCTCCTATCTGTCTATAGAGGGCCTCATCTGCTCGGTCTTCCTGTTCGGGTGGCCTGTAGCAGACCCCCACCGTAATGTCACCTGTCCCTGCCTTCCCTTTAATCCTGACCCACAAGCTCTCGGTTGGCTCCTCATCCATCCCCAGGCTGAGCTCCATGCACTCCAGCTGGTCATTGACATAGAGGGCGACACCCCCTCCTCGTCTCCCCTGCCTGTCCTTCCTAAAGAGCCTGTATCCCTCCATCCCAGCACTCCAAGCATAGGAGCCATCCCACCAGTCTTCGTGATGCCAATAAGGTCGTAGCCCTGCAGGCGTGCGCATGTCTCGAACTCCTCTTGTTTATTCCCCATGCTACGTGCGTTTGCATAGAGGCATTGAAGCTGGGCCCCCGCTGAAGCTGTCTTACTGGCTGGAGTTCCTTTGTGCTGCTCTTCAGGCGCTCGCCTGCTGACCTTTGTTCCTTCTCCAGGCTCTGGGCATCTAGTGCTGGCCCTGGCATCAAACTGGTAGGAGTGGGATGGATTGAGGTTCCCCTCCCCCGGCATCTCTAGTTTAAAGCCCTCTTCACCAGCTTGGCAAGCCTATGACTTGAAGATGCTCTTCCCCTTCTCTGACAGATGGACCCTGTCAGCCCCCAGTAGACCAGGTTTCTCAAAGCGAGTCCCATGGTCTAAGTAGCCGAACCCCTGGCTGTGGCACCAGTCCAGTAACCATTTGTTGACTTGCCAGATTCGACTGGCCCTTTCAAACCCCTTCCCTTTGACCGGCAGGATTGATGAAAAAACTACCTGTGCTCCCGAGTCCCTTACCGCCGCTCCCAGGGCTCTGTAGTCCTTCTTGATAGTCCTCAGACTGCTCCTGGCTGTGTCACTGGTGCCCACGTGAAACAGCAGCAGCTGATAATAGCCAGTGGACGGTACGAGGCTTGGTAGCCTCTCGGTGACATCCCTGATGTGAGTCCCCAGTAAGCAGCACACCTCTCTAGAGAGTGTGTCCGGTTGGCAAATGGGTGCCTCCGTACCTCTCAGAAGAGAGTCGCCTGCTACTATCACCCGTCGCCTTTTCTTAGTGGCGCTGGTTGTTATACGGGGGGCAGATCGGGCTGCATTACTCAGCTCCAGCGCTTCTCCTGGTGTGACAGGACTTTCCTCTTCGGCCTGCAGAGCGGTGAGGCGGTTCTGCAAGGGCACCTCAGGCTTCGGGGGAAGTCTCTTCCTCCTGCTGGTCCTTGCCTTTGCAACCGTCCATTCTTCTGCGTTATTGGCCCCCCTGCTCCCTTCTGCGTGTGCCAGTGGGGGAGTTATTGATTGTTTGGCTGCGGGCTGTGGGTCCGCTGCAGACTGTGCTTGGAACCAGCTATCTAGCTCCTTCTCTGCCTCCCTGATGTTACGCAGCCTTCTCACCGCCTCCTGCAGCTCAGCCACCTGCTACAGGAGGTCCTCCACCTGGGCACACCTTTTGCAGGCAGGTCCGCTGCCTGTCTGCTGCCTGTCCCTGCCCCAGGAGAGAAGTCTAGGCACTTCCTGCAGCCTGAGGTCTGCACTGCAGCCTCTCCCTTCAGCAGTTCCGTCTGCGTGGAGGCATCAGCTGCCGCTGGGGTAGATGGTGCAGTTGCTGGTGAGCAATTGTTTTCATTTGCATCACTTGTCTTTCTTGGGTTTTATTTCTCTCTCTTTCTTATTTTCCTTTTCATTACAATTTTATGGTTTGGTTTATTTTTTTTATTATTATTAAACTGTTTTTATCTCAACCCATGAGTTTTCTCACTTTTACTCTTCTGATTCTCTCCCCCATCCCACTGGAGGGGTAATGAGTGGCTGTGTGGTGCTTAGTTGCTGGCTGGGGTTAAACCATGACAGTCCTTTTTGGCACCCAAGGTAAGGCTCAATGGGTTCGAGATAACGACAGGTTTGATTGGAATATGCTAGATCGAATTTACAGCTGTTATTGCTGTTTAGCTATTAATTGGCCATGGGGCTTGCTTGCTTTACTGTATATTAGACTCTAGTGCTTGTTAGTGGCTGCTTATTGCTTTTGCTGTTTGCTGTACTGCTTATCATCTTATTCTACTGTGCCTGGGAACTTTCTGATAACAGCAAAGGCTATGCGTCTGGGCTGGCAGATGGAACTCCAGTGTGAACTCGAGTCAAAAGGACCGTGATGTGTGGATGAGTCCACACAGGAGCAGGACACCCCGAAGCATCTGTGACTGTGGATAAGTCCACACCAAAGCAGGTACACCTCCACCTCAAAGCATCTGTGGCTGTGGTTATGTCCATGCCGCAGCAGGTATACCTCTGAAGGGATTGTGGCCCAAGGATAAGTCCATGCTGGTGAAGGTACACATCGAAGCATCAGTGGCCGTGCATGATGTCATGCTGGAGCGCCTCAAAGCGTGTGGCCATGGATAAGCCCATGACAGAGCAGGTACGCCCCTGGAGGGACTGCAGCCATGGGTGAGGCCATGTTGGAGCAGGTTCACTCCTGAAGGGACTGTGGCTGTGGGTAAGGCCACACAGGAGCAGGTATATCTCTGAAGGCATTGTGACCCATGGATAAGGCCATGCTGGAACAGGTGCACCTCAAAGTGACTGTGGCTGTGGACAAGTCTATGCCACAGCAGGTATAGCCCTGGAGAGACTGTGGCTCATAGATAAGGCTCCACTTGGAGCAGGTACAACCCTAAGGGACTGCAGTCTGTAGATAAGTCCAAGCCGGAGCAGGGGCAAGGGGAGGAGTTCATTGCAATGTTAAACCCTATGGTTTGATCCGAAGGGACCAGGGGTGGAGATTGTAATGGAAATACCTTTAAATTGTTGTAACCCATGATTTGAGTTGCATATTATAGGAACTACTATAGCAGGAACCAAAGGTTTTGGTAGCAGCGGGGCTACAGGGGTGGCTTCTGTGAGAAGATGACAGAAGCTTCCCCCATATCTGATAGAGCCAATGCCAGCCGGCTCCAAGACGGATTCGCCACTGGCCAAGGCCGAGCCAATCAGCGATGGTGGTAGCGCCTCTGTGATAATATATTTAAGAAGGGGGAAAAAACTGCTGCGCAACAGCAGCCAGGAGAGAGGAGTGAGAATATGTGAGAGAAACAACTCTGCAGACACCAAGGTCGGTAAAGAAGGAGGGGGAGGAGGTGCTCCAGGTGCCAGAGCAGAGATTCTCCTGCAGCCCGTGGTGAAGACCACAGTGACGCAGGTTGTCCCCTTACAGCCCATGGAGGTCCATGGTGGAGCAGATATCCACCTGCAGCCCGTGGAGGACCCCATGCCAGAGCAGGCGGATGTGCCTGAAGGACACCATGACCCTGTGGGAAGCCTGCGCTGGAGCAGGTTTGCTGGCAGGACTTGTGACCCTGTGGAAAGGACCCACGCTGGAGCAGTTCATGAAGAACTGCAGCCCATGGGAAGGACACACGTTAGAGAAGTTTGTGGAGGACTGTCTCCCATGGGAGGGACCCCACGCTGAAGCAGGGGAAGAGCGTGAGGAAGGAGTGGCAGACACATGATGAACTGACTGCAACCCCCATTCTCCATCCCCCCTGGGCAGGGGAGAAGGAGGTAGAGAAATTGAGCACAGGAAGGGGGGGGGGGGAAGGTGTTTTAAGATTTGGTTTTATTTCTCATTGCCCTACTCTGATTTGATTGGTAATAAATTAAATTAATTTCCCCGAAGTCAAGTCTGTTTTGCCCGTGATGGTAATTGGTGAGTGATCTCCCTGTCCTTATCTCGACCCACAAGCCTTTCGTTTTATTTTTCTCCCCCTGTCCAGTTGAGGATGGGGGAGTGATAGACCGGCTTGGTGGGCACCTGGTATCCAGCCAACGTCAACCCACCACATTACAAGAACAAATGATACAGCTTGCAGCTCCAAGCATTAGGTTGCATCTCAAGCAGTTATCCAGTTAACAGAGCTGTGACCTCTTCTGGAAAAGGAATGCTACTGCTTGGAGGGAAGTATGTCATACTCATTGATTTAGTACATATTACATAGTAGACATTTTCTAAATTTTTATAGAATCATAGAATAGTTTGGGTTGGAAGGGACCTTTAAAGGTCATCTAGTCTAAACCCCCCCCGCCATGGGCAGGGACATCTTCAACTAGATCAGGTTGCTCAGAGCCCCGTCCAACCTGACCTTGAATGTTTCCAGGGATGGGGCGTCTACAACTTCTCTGGGCAATCTGTTCCAGTGTTTCACCACCCTCATCATAAAAAATTTCTTCCTTACATCTAGTGTGAATCTACCCTCTTTTAGTTTAAAACCATTACTCATTATGAGAGCATTCTTTATTACAATGTATCCAAACTGTGTTGGACTTGAAGGCTGTGGTCTGGAAAATAAAGCCAACCGAATTTAAGTGAAGAAAACAGCTGATCAATGCTGAACCAGTTTCACTAATGTATTCCAAGTAGTTTTGCCAACTGGAATTATTACAGCATATCAGCTTCCTGCCATACCAAGAGTCTGCAAGAAAACTTGGTGCTGGTTTGAGAAGAGGCAGCCCTTCTACATGGGGAACCTACTTGAGTGAGCAAGCAGCTGTGGGTGCTTGGCTGTTGGCCAGGATCAATCTAGAATGCATTCTTAACACCATGGACACATGAAATAGAAAATAACTAATGTAGCGGTAGAAGCTCTTTGTGTTCTTGATGTCCCTTGCAAGTCTCAACCCCAGCTGAGCTTGGACTTTCCTGACAATGTTTCTAATTTCCTCCTTTGTAGCCTGTTCCTGCTTCCACCTCCTGCATGCTGCCTTTGTGCATTGGAGCTCTGTCATGAATTTCCTACTTAGGCAAGCTGGTCTCCTGATACATCTACTTCTTTTCCTGAGTATTGAGATGGACCATTCTTGTGCTTGGAGGACATTGTCCTTAAAGACCTGTCAGCTCTCTGGAGCTCTGCCCTTCAGAATTGCCTCCCATGTGATTCCACCTACCAGTCCTCTAAATAAGCAGAAGTCTGCTCTCCCAAAGCCCAGGGTCTGTACTCTGCTACTCTCCTTCCTCACTCCCCTCAGGATCTTGAACGCCATTAGTTCATGGTCACTACAGCCAAAGCTGCCATTGATTATCATGTCTCCCAAAAGTTCCTCCTTGTTAGTGAATAGCAGATCCAGTTGTGCATCACCCATGGTTGGCCCATGTGGTACCTATATCAAGAAGTTATTCTTGACACTCTCCAGAAATCTTGACTTGTTTGCATCTCGCTGTGTTGCCCTTCCAGGAGATATCAGGGAGGCTGAAGTTCCCTATAAGAACCAGGGTCTCTGATGCAGACTTCGATTTGTTTAAAGAAGGCTTTGTTCACTTCCTCATCCTGATCAGGTCATCTGTAACAGACTCCCATCACAGTCTCACCATTACTGGCCTCTCCTCTGATCCTGACCCACAAACTCATATCCACTGTCATCTGTCTCATAGAAGAGCTCTGTACATTTGAGCTGCTCCTTCATACAGAGAGCAATGCCCCCTGCTCATCTTCCCTGCCTGTCTTTCCAAACGAGCTTGTATACATCCCCTGCAGCACTCAAGTCATGCAATGTCTCACCTCATATCACTTATTCCAACAATGTTGGAGTTCTGTGGTGGCACACAGCTCTAGTTCTTCCTGCTTGTTTCCAGGCTGTGTACATTTGCGTACATACACTCAGAGAGATTCATTTTTAATGGGAAGATTGAGTAAGACTAATCCAAGCAACTGGATTCATTTTCATAGATGAACTGTTGCATAAAGAATGCTGAGACAGGCTTACATGTAATAAGTTTTATTCATGGGGGGTCTGTAGTTGATGGTATACATTGACTTCAATGTTTCCAGGGGGAGAAGGGAGAAACCTCTCCCCAGTGGTTAGACAGGAAGAGAAGTGACAGGATCCCCAAACAAGCATCCTTCCTGGGATATTGTCTACAGTGCAGCAGGTGGCAATGATGATGATGATGAAGGTGATGACGATGAAGATGATGATGACAAGTTTTTGCCATGCTTTTCCCCTACTACTATACACTATACACCTGCTCAAACTCCCTATTGGTTGTTCCCATTTATGCCACTATTAGCACTGATTGGAGCTTGCTTAATTTGGCACGTGTTGCATACTGGTTGGTTGATAAGCTTTGTGCATGCATAGTAATGGACAATACTTATCAGATATTTAAATGACTATTATCTACACTTCATTATTCATTGTCTTTTCCCCTAATGTAAACTAAAAGCTACAAAACTTTCAGCGAAGCCACCGAGGCGAAGGGCTCCGGAGCGGAGGATCGCGCCGGGGGACCCTTCCTGAAGCGGCAAAACCGCGGCAAAACCCGCGAAGGCAAAAGCGCAGGGAGGGAGAGGGTGCCTCAGCCCCCCTCCCGGAGCCGGAGGAGGGAGCTCCTGACGAGGAGCGGCAGCTCTGACTCAGCGTGGGCGGGGCCAAGAGGGACGGCGGCCAAACCCCCCTCACTTACAAGAGCAGCCCCCAGGGAGCGCGAGCGACCCGGAGCGTGGCGAACAGGACGGGCAAACAGGACGTGGCGCGTCAGAAGGGCGTGGCGCGGCAGTTCACGAGGGAGGGTGTGCAGGGAAGGTGAGCGGGCAAGGTGCAGTCCCCCTCCTGGCTCTAGAGGCCAACTCAACTAGTAGTTGTCGCCTTCCCAGAAGAGGACCAGCTATGGTTTCCACTCGGCCGAAAGCCGTCGCCAGAAGGAATGTGGCGACCCAGATGGAGCCCTCACGCAAGCACGCAGCTGTCCAGGTCTCTGGCTGCAGGGAGTGCCTGAGCCTGTCAGTTGTACCAGAGGGCAGCGGAGACAACAACCTGTGTGTGGTGTGACCAGGTGGATGATCTGCTCAGCCTGGTGGCAGAGCTGAAGGTTAGAAGGTTAGCTGAAGTGGAAAGGTTAAGGAGTATCAGGGAGTGTGGGAGGGAGATAGATTGGTGGAGCCACACCTTACCATCCCTGAGGCAAAGGCAGCAGATGGAGGCTCCATGAGAAGCAGAGGATCCCCTGCCCTCTTGCCACCAGGTAGAAAGAGGGGACCTAAGCGACAGGGGGGGAATGGAAACAGGTCCCTGCTTGGGGTGCCAGGCAAACCCCTGCCCGGCCTCCCTCACCTTCACAGAACAGATATGGGGCCCTGGAACTTGAGGGCCAGGCAAATGAGGATGTAGATAAAGGTCCATCCGGGAGGTTGCCTAGGGTGAGGCAGTCAGCCCCACGCATTATGACTGCCTCTGCTAAGAAAAAAAGGAGGGTGATTGTCATAGGCGATTCCCTTCTGAGGGGAACGGAGGGCCCAATATGCCAACCAGACCCATCCCACAGGGAAGTCTGCTGCCTCCCTGGGGCCCAGGTCAGAGACATTACTAGGAAACTCCCTGGTCTGGTACGGCCTTCTGACTACTACCCGCTGTTGGTTATACAGGCTGGCAGTGATGAGGTTCCAGAGAGAAGTCCTGACGTGATCAAAAGGGACTTCAGGGCACTGGGGCGACTGGTTGAAGGATCAGGAGCACAGGTAGTGTTTTCCTCAATCCCTACAGTGGCAGGGAAGGATACTGAAAGGAACAGGAAAACGCACCTGATCAACACGTGGCTCAGGGGCTGGTGCCATCGGAGGAATTTTGGCTTTTTTGATCATGGGGAGGTTTACACGGCACCGGGCCTGCTGGTGACAGATGGAGTTCACCTGTCTCACAGGGGGAAAAGGATCATGGCTCATGAATTGGCAGGGCTCATTGAGAGGGCTTTAAACTAGGTTTGAAGGGGGACGGGGATAAAACCAGGCTCACTAGAGACGAGCCTAGGGGTGGCATGCCGATGCTGGGGGCGAAATCAATAGCCCAGCTCAAGTGCATCTACACCAATGCACGCAGCATGGGCGGCAAACAGGAGGAGCTGGAAGCCATTGTGCAGTGGGATAGCTATGACTTAGTCGCCATCACAGAAACATGGTGGGGTGACTCTCACGATTGGAGTGCTGCAATGGATGGCTATAGACACTCCAGAAGGGACAGGCGAGGAAGGAGAGGTGGTGGGGTGGCCCTGTGTGTTAGGGAGTGTTTCGATTGTCTAGAGCTCAACGACTGTGATGATGATAAGGTCGAGTGTTTATGGGTAAGGATGAGGGGGAAGGCCAACGAGGCAGATATCCTGCTGGGAGTCTGTTATAGACCACCCAACCAGGATGAAGAGGCGGATGAAGCGTTCTACAAGCGGCTGGCAGAAGTCTCTCAATCGCTAGCCCTTGTTCTCGTGGGGGACTTCAACTTCCCAGACATCTGCTGGAAATACAACACGGCAGAGAGGAAGCAGTCTAGGAGGTTCCTGGAGTGTGTGGAAGACAACTTCCTGACGCAGTTGGTAAGTGAGCCTACCAGGGGAGGTGCCTCGCTCGACCTGCTGTTTACAAACAGAGAAGGACTGGTGGGAGATGTGGTGGTCGGAGGCCGTCTTGGGCTTAGCGACCATGAAATGACAGAATTCTCGGTGAAGTAAGGAGGGGGGCCAGCAAAACCCTAACCATGGACTTCCGGAGGGCGGACTTTGGCCTGTTCAGGACGCTGGTTGAGAGAGGCCCTTGGGAGACAGTCCTGAAGGGCAAAGGGGTCCAGGAAGGCTGGACATTCTTCAAGAAGGAAGTCTTAAAGGCGCAGGAGCAGGCTGTCCCCATATGCCGTAAGAAGAACGGGCGGGGAAGACGACCGGCCTGGCTGAACGGGGAGCTTTTGCTGGGACTCAGGAAAAAAAGGAGAGTTTACCACTTGTGGAAGAAGGGGCAGGCAACTCAAGAAGAGTACAGGGATCTCGTTAGGTCATGCAGAGAGGAAATGAGAAAGGCAAAAGCCCAGCTGGAACGCAATCTGGCCGCTGTCTTTAGAGACAACAAAAACTGTTTTTACAAATATATTCATGACAAGAAGAGAGCCAAGGATAATCTCCATCCTTTATTGGATGTGGGGGGGAACATTGTCACTGAGGATGAGTAAAAGGCTGAGGTACTTAATGCCTTCTTTGCCTCAGTCTTTAATAGTCAGACCAGTTATCCTCAGGGTACTCAGCCCCCTGAGCTGGAAGACAGGGACGGCGAGCAGGATGAACCCCCCATAATCCAAGAGGAAGCAGTCAACGACCTGCTACGCCACCTGGATGCTCACAAGTCTATGGGGCCGGATGGGATCCACCTGAGAGTGCTGAGGGAGCTGGCGGAGGAGCTCGCCAAGCCACTCTCCATCATCTATCAGCAGTCCTAGTTAACGGGGGAGGTCCCGGACGACTGGAGGCTTGCCAATGTGACGCCAATCTACAAGAAGGGCCAGAAGGAGGATCCGGGGAACTCCAGGCCTGTCAGCCTGACCTCGGTGCCGGGGAAGATTATGGAGCGGTTCATCTTGAGGGCGCTCACAAGGCATGAGCGGGACAACCAGGGGATCAGGCCCAGCCAGCACGGGTTCACGAGAGGCAGGTCCTGCTTGACCAACCTGATCTCTTTCTATGACCAGGTGACCCGCCTAGTGGATGAGGGAAAGGCTGTGGATGTGGTCTACCTGGACTTCAGTAAGGCCTTTGACACCGTCTCCCACAGCATTCTCCTCGAGAAGCTGGCAGGTCAAAAACTGGCTGGACGGCCGGGCCCAGAGAGTTGTGGTGAATGGAGTCAAATCCAGTTGGCGGCCGGTCACGAGCGGTGTTCCCCAGGGCTCAGTTTTGGGGCCAGTCTTGTTCAATATCTTTATCAATGATCTGGACGAGGGGATCGAGTGCTCCCTCAGTAAGTTTGCAGGTGACACCAAGTTGGGCGGGAGTGTTGATCTGCTCGAGGGTAGGAAGGCTCTGCAGAGGGACCTGGACAGGCTGGATCGATGGGCCGAGGCCAACTGTATGAGATTCAACAAGGCCAAGTGCCGGGTCCTGCACTTGGGCCACAACAACCCCATGCAGCGCTACAGGCTTGGGGAAGAGTGGCTGGAAAGCTGCCTGGCAGAAAAGGACCTAGGGGTGCTGGTCGACAGCCGGCTGAACATGAGCCGGCAGTGTGCCCAGGCGGCCAAGAAGGCCAATGGCATCCTGGCCTGTATCAGAAACAGTGTGGCCAGCAGGAGTAGGGAAGTGATCGTGCCCCTGTACTCGGCACTGGTGAGACTGCACCTCGACTACTGTGTTCAGTTTTGGGCCCCTCACTACAAGAAGGACGTTGAGGTGCTGGAGCGTGTCCAGAGAAGGGCAACGAGGCTGGTGAGGGGTCTGGAGAACAAGTCCTATGAGGAGCAGCTGAGGGAACTGGGGTTGTTTAGCCTGGAGAAAAGGAGGCTCAGGGGAGACCTCCGTTCAGGTATTTGTAGAGAGCGATGAGGTTGTCGCGAGGTGGGTGTCGGTCTCTTCTCCCAAGTAACTAGCGATAGGACGAGAGGAAATGGCCTCAAGTTGCGCCAGGGGAGGGTTAGATTGGACATGAGGAAAAATTTCTTTACTGAAAGAGTGGTTAAACATTGGAACAGGCTGCCCAGGGAAGGGGTTGAGTCCCCATCCCTGGAGATATTTAAAAGTAGTGTAGATGAGGTGCTTAGGGACATGGTTTAGTGGGCATGGTGGTGTTGGGTTGACGGTTGGACTCGATGATCTTAGAGGTCTTTTCCAAACTTAATGATTCTATGATTCTATGAAAATAAGGAGTAGGAAGAGAAAGGGGTGATTCTCACACCAGTGGCCTTTGCTTCCCATGAGAACCTGCCATAACAGTATTGGAATGTGCAGGTGCAAGGTCATAAGAATAACAGCATGAGAACAACAGCATGAGAATAAGGGAGAAGTACTGACACAGAGGTTCTGGAAAACACTGCCACAGCATCTTGGGTGAAAGGGTACGGATCTGCAAGTGGAAATCAGGCTACAGAATCACAAATGGCAGGACCATAGCATTACACAGGTTACAGTACTATGCAACAGAAGTATATGTTTATACATGCAAAAATACAGTCATTACACAGAACACACCAAGTACCAGTCATGCTCTAATTTATGCCCAGCAATACAAAACCTCTATAGACGTGATCACAGAGCAAACTGAAGAAAATTATTATGTGAAAGATGCCTTAGAGTGAATTTCAGAAGGTGGAGCATGACTTAAATCTTGTGAGATTATCTACCAAAACATACTCTTGTAAATTTTTCTCCTGCTAAGTCCAACAAGAATGTCTTATAGCAAAAATAAAGAGCGAGCTAAGTAATACCCATTTTACAAGCTAAAGACAGAGGGTTTTTTTTTATATCCAGGTACGTAAAGAGTTAATTCAAGTGAACTTTTAACATAGATTATATTATACAATTATATCCATTATATCCCTACTCAGACACTTAATTCAGAAGTGAAAGTGATTTAAACTTCAGTGAATAAAGGTCAATTTAATCCTGAGTAGTTGTCCACACAGGGACACTTCAAATTCACTTTAATCAACTTATATTGAGATATAATATGTATTTTTTTTTCTGAATGCCCC
Organism: Spheniscus humboldti; assembly: GCA_027474245.1. NCBI lineage: Eukaryota > Metazoa > Chordata > Aves > Sphenisciformes > Spheniscidae > Spheniscus > Spheniscus humboldti. Next base: position 37,387,053 of record CM049922.1, read on the forward strand.
TATCTCAAAAAACTCAGAGCTATTGTACAAAAGGAGACATTTAGCTTATAATTACTCTTTCTTATTGCAGAATAGCTTAAATACTCAACTCAGATTATAAATAGATGAAGTGCTAGCAGTTGGCATTTTTATCACGTTGAATGACCTCTAAAGAAAAATATAGTTTGTTGCTCATTAACTGCAGAGACAGGTTTATGCTTTCAGGGCTCACTTACATGATTATTGCCAAAGCTTATTGTGTGAGACTTTAGGAATTCCATGGGCAAGCTACAATTGCTTCTATTCCTGTGTGCGGTGGTTTAAGCACCGTGCGTGGCAACAAGAGGGGGTTTGCTCTGTTCCACCCCACAGTTCTGTTTAGATTTTCCATGATGTACGATTGAGTCTAGTTTAGAGGAATCATTTTAAGTTACCACAAAAGTAATGGAAATAAAAAAATAAAAGGTCAAAGAAATTATATTTCTGTGCAAAAAAGAGAAAATCTGAACTGCTACAAGTATAATATACACAGAAAGATACAAAACATTAAATTGAAAAACAATTTTTACAACAGGATATTTTGCAAAGGTCACATTCATAATAAACATTGATAGTGCTGTCTTTAACCATTCCTGAAATGACATATACATGCAAGCCATTCCTACTGCAAACCTAAAGAGCTTCCTTTGGACATGACAGAGGATATGGAAAAGGCCAAGGTACTGAATACCTTCTTCACCTTGGTCTTTACTAGTAAGATTTGCCCTCAGGAATCCCAGGCCCCTGAGACCAGTGGGAAAGTCTGGATCAAGGAAGACTTACCTTTGGTGGAGGAGGATCAAGTTAGGGAACATGGAAACAGACTGGACATACCCAAGTCCGTGGGACCTGATGGGATGCATCCACAAGTGCTGAGGGAGCCAGCCAATGTCATTGCAAGGCTACTCTCTATTATTTTTGAAAGGTCTTGGCAATCAGAGAAGGTTCCTGAACACTGGAAGAAAACAAATGTCACTCCTGTCTTCAAGAAGGGAAAGACAGGATCTGGGGAACTACAGGCTGATCAGCCTCACCTCAATCCCTGGGAAGCCAATGGAGCAACTAATCCTGGAAATCACTTCCAAACATTAAGGACAAGAAGGTTACTGGGAGTAGTCAACATGGATTTAGGAAGGGAAAATCATGCTTAACCAACCTGACAGATTTCTACAGTGAGATGATTGGCTAAGGTGGATGAGGAGTAGATGTTTGTTTACCTTGACTTTAGCAAGGCTTCCAACATTGTCTCCCACAACATCCTCATAGAGAAGCTGATGAAGTACAGGCTAGATAAGTAGACAGTGAGGTGGACTGAAAACTGTCTCAACTGACAGACTCAAAGGGTTGCGACCAGTGGCATGAAGTCCATCTGGAAGCCAGTCACTAGTGGTGTACCCCAGGGGTCATTATTGGGGCCAATCCTGTTTAACCTCTTCATTAACGATCTGGACAATAGGACTGAGTTTACCCTCAGCTAGTTTACAGATGATACAAAACCAGAAAGAGTGGCTGATAGACCAGATGGTTGTGCTGCCATTCAGAGGGACTTGGACAAGCTGCAGAAATGGGCCAACAGGAACCTCATGAAGTTCAACAAAGGGAAATGCCAAGCCCTGCACTTGGGGAGGAACAATCCCATGCACCAGTACATGCGATCCTTATCCTCTGCTCAGCACTGGTGAGGCCACATCTGTTGTGCTGTGTTCAATCCTGAAGCTCCCCAGTACAAGGACATGGGCATACTGGAGCAAGTCCAGCAAAAGACCACAAAATTGATTAAGGAATTGGAACATCTGACATATGAGGAGAGGCTGAGAGAACTGGGACTGTTCAGCCTGGAGAAGACAAGGCTCAGGGGGGGATCTTATCAATGTGTGTTAATACCTGATGGGAGGGCAGTAAAGAAGATGGAGCCAGACTCTTCTAGTAGTGCTCAGTGACAGGACAAGAGGTAATGAGCACAAATTTAAATACAAGAAATCCCCCTAAACATAAGAAAAACCTTTTTTACTGTGAGGGTGATTGAACACTGGAACAGGTTGCCCAGGGAGGTTGTGGAGTCTCCATCCTCAGCGATATTCAAAACCTGACTAGACATGGCTCTGAGCAACCTCCTCCAGGTGACTGTGCTTTGAGAAGAGGGGAATTGGAATAGATGATCTCCAGCTGTCTCTTCCAACCTCAACCATTCTGTGAAGCATATGCCAATTAAGAATCGATAGCTTACACACTGTATATCATTATGTACTTCTGTCCAAACATGTTTGGTCACAGATAGCAGTTGTTTTAGTCTCACTATTCCAGCATGGTATGGGAGTTGGAAAAAATAAAATCTATAATTATACTACTATGAAATAGAACATTTCTAGCACTATTTTTTTTTCTGGATTCCTGAAATTCACTAAAAACAGCATAGTGGGAAAAAGCAAGCTGAACCAGATGTGTCACCAACTAGTTCACAGACAGATGAACAGCAGTAGAAAGGACAGGTGAAGTGTCAGAACCACTAATAATGAGGACATGTAGGATTTACAATTTGCAGTGTTTGCTCTGGCAGTAGAATGAGTGCTAACGCTTATCCACTTTTAAATGACTATTTATAAATAAAGTGACCTTCCTCTGTTAGATCTCTCATGTCAGTATTTCAATGAACCAATCAGTGGTAATCTGTGACATCCCCTTGGGATGATTATACATGGCTACTACTGGTGCGAGAATTGTGTGCAAGAACAAACCTCTGACTTCGAACCAATCCAAAACTCTTGACAATTCTAAGCTTATTAGCAGAAAAAGAACCCTTCTGTATTCCTCAATACAAAGAGCAATAGAATAGTCTGTAAATACACAGTACTGTAGGAAGATGCTACAAGAACACCCTCTCCCAAGCCCATCAGGGACAGCTATGCCCTCTTCCTCCTTATTCAAACAAGAGAAAAGTCAGAATTTGGGTTGGTATGCTTTTCAATTTGACATGTGTCCAAAAGAGTGTCACAGTCCAGCCTACCCCTCTGCATCAGCATCATGAGATAAGAGCAAAACTTAAAATAACATGTATAGGTAGGGCAAGTAGTTTTTCTGGATTTCAGTAAGGCTTTTGATACTGTCCCTCACAGCATCCTTCTGGACAAGTTGTCCAATTGTGAGATGAGCAGGCACACAGTGCGCTGGGTGAAGAACTGGCAGAACGGCGAGGCTCAAAGGGTTGTAGGGAATGGGGCCACATCTGGCTGGCAGCTGGTCACCAGCAGTGTTCCTCAGGGCTCAATTCTAGGGTCAGTTCTGTTCAATATTTTTATCAATGATCTGGATGCAGGAGTTGAATGCACCATTAGCAAGTTTGCTGACGATACCAAACTGGGAGGTGCTGTTGACTCTCTTGAGGGACAAGAGGCCTTGCAGAGGGATCTAGATCGATTGGAGCATTGGGCCATGATTAATGGCATGAAATTTAACAAGTCCAAATGCCGGATTCTGCACCTGGGACGGAGTAACACTGGGCACAAGTCTATACTTGGGAGAGGAGTGGCTGGAGAGCAGCCCTGCAGAAAGGGATCTGGGGGTGCTGGTCGACAGCAGGCTCAATAGGAGTCAGCAGTGTGCCCTGGCAGCCAAGAGGGCAAACCACATCCTGGGGGGCATCAAACACAGTATAACCAGCCGGTCAAAAGAGGTGATTATCCTGCTGTATTTAGCGTTGGTGCGACCTCACCTTGAGTACTGTGTGCAGTTCTGGGCCCCACAATTTAAAAAGGATGTGAAGGTCTTTGAATGCGTCCAGAGGAGGGCAACAAAGCTGGTGACAGGGCTGGAAGGCATGTCCTATGAGGAGCAGCTGAGGACTCTGGGTTTGTCTAGTTTGGAGAAAAGGAGACTGAGGGGCGACCTCATTCCTCTCTGCAGCTTCCTGAGGAGGGGAAGTGGAGAGGGAGGTGCTGAGCTCTTCTCCCTGGGATCCAGCAACAGGATGTGCGGGAATGGCTCAAAGCTGTGCCAGGGGAGGTTTAGACTTGACATTAGGAAGCATTTCTTTACCGAGGGGGTGGTCAAACACTGGAACAGGCTTCCTAGAGAGGTGGTTGATGCCCCAAGCCTGTCAGTGTTTAAGAGGCATTTGGACGATGCCCTTAATAACAAGCTTTAACTTTTGGTCAGCCCTGAATTGGTCAGGCAGTTGGACTAGATGATCATTGTAGGTCCCTTCCAACTGAAATAGTCTATTCTATTCTAAGTATATTTATACTCACAAATACATTGAAATGGTAAAGTACCTACTTCCTGTCCCCCCAACAGAAGACATGTTAATTAACTGATAGGCAATTATGGCCACACATTTGGCACAGACATTTCAGCATCGCATGTCATAAAGTACTCCTTTGCGCCATGCCAACATCTCAGCTGAGTAAGATGGGAATAAAGATTGAATGACCATGTATGTCATTCTTGTTCCAGTCACACTGTGTTTGTTTAAGAACATAAAGGACTAGCTCCCATAATATAGTACGGGGGGGGGGAATGGAACGGAACAACTACCACCAGCCTGGCAGGATTTCAGTTAGCTTTTTTACTTTTATTAACAAGCATATAATATTATTTGGCAAAACACTGGATACAAGCATCACTATCGTAAAATCAAAACATTAAGCAATAATCCCAAAAGGCTTCTTCAGACCAAAACTAGCCACCAATAGTACAAAAATCACACAGGAAACAGTATAAAAAAGTAATCTCTCAAGTGAAACGAAGTCAAAAATATGGTCTTACACTGTGATAGTTTCGGTATCTTTATTATGCCACATATCAAGGATAAAGGCTTAGTGATTGTATTGGTTTATTGTCCTTTAACCTTAATTTAATGTTGTTGCAGAAAAAGAACAAACTCTTTTTGTCCAATTAAATTACTTGGATAGAAGAACTTTATTAAACCAATGCTTTTTAAGTTAAAAGATACAGAAACATCAGTCCGTCCTTCAAAAATTAGGACTCCATATTGCAGACACACATTTAAGTAATTTTGTCCACATGAACAATTCCACTGCTTTCAGTGGAACTATCTAGGTTAATAATAAAGTTACCACTGTAAGAGTTTGCAGAATTGGCCTTTTAGCCCCTATCTTGCAATCTGACCTCAGCAGATCATGGTGGCTTCAAAAGGTTTCCAAGAAGCCTTGAGGATCCACTCAAGTGGCTCAAACAACAAGAATAGAGTTTTAAATTTGTGTATAGGCATATCAAACTCCATTGTAAAAATGACTGTTGGCTTCCCACAAAAAGCAGATACCTAGAGAGTGTCTGTACATGATTACAGATTTTGATGAAAGCAGACATTAAAGTATTTTTCCATGCTGATGTTAGGCACCTTAATGCTCTCTCTGCACCTTTAAAAGAGACAGAAGTCAATACCTCTCAATTATAGTTAAGTGAATCTTATGCAAAGATTCTGGTATGTATGACATTTTTTCTTGTTATTAACTTCAGGCAGAAAAAATGAAGCATAGATTGTATTAACATCTCTGGTGAAATGTCCAAACTGAATCAATTACCTGAGGAAATACAGAAACTAGATTTTTCTGTAAAATTCAGTCTTATGTACTAAACACATTTCTTAAGTACTGCTGAGAAAATGCATTTATTAAGATTAATGTGGTATTGTACAGACTAGTTGGCTCTTTCCGATTATACTTAACTCAATGGTAAGATTCATATAATTGAAAAATAGGCTAGCTGTATAGTTCTATTTACCATCCAGTAGGAAAAAAAAGTGAATCTCCTAAGACTAATTATGCCATTATAACAATAGAGCCAGATAAGCTTTCAAAGGCTCATAGTCTATTGAAAAAAAATAGTACCATCATAACTGTAGTCTCATTTTTGCAGTCCCACATTCCCAGAGGTGACAGTGTTGTGTATATTATTGCACAACCAATAAAAATAAATATTCTCAGGTTAGATGACACACAAAGATACCAGACATAACAATGGCACAAACCAATTTTGGATAGGCTGCATCTTTTGCATATTACTTCCACAATTCATATTGAACTTTCTTGCTAGATCATCCATTTTAAAATATTGCTGGTGGGTAGTTCTTGCACTTAAAGATTTTACAAGCCCATAAAATTCCAAACTTCATTCTTAAAAAACCACAAAAAACCCCAACAAACCACAAATGAAAATCCCAAGCAAAAACCAACTGAATGTATATATGAAAATCCCCATCTACATTGCTTTTCAATTTAGAAGTAGATGCTACATTTACAGTTTAAACATATGCCTTACAAATGCATGTTTCTGACCCATTGCACAAAAGAATAAGCAAAGCTCTTTAGCCATACATAGCAAAGACATACAAATAAAAGCCATTCAAACCTAATATAACAGGAAGAAGCTGTAAAAACTTTTTACAGTTTTATATGCCTGCAAATAAAGCTGGACCTTTGAAACAAAAAAATACTCTAATGATAAAATAAAACAGAATGCTTAATATAATAAATAATTTTTATAAAGTTAATTTTTTCAAGCTCCCAAATCTTATTTAAATTCAATATTATATATTTTCTGTTAATTACCTATTTTTAATGAAAATTATATCTAGTGAGACTCTGAGCCTGGGATAATTTAGTCTCATTGCTGCTGAGGATAATGCTACAAGATACCTTTTTACCGCAATTATTTACCAGTGTAAGTGGCTGTAAAAATTACTTCACAGTAATGCTATCTTCATTAAGATCAAAATAAATTAAGCATGACTTCATCAGGATTCAAGAAATATCTATACTGAGCCCAACTTTCAGATTTAAAAGTTAAAAAAAAAAAAGAGAGAAATCAGTATTGTTTTAGCCAATATAATCTTGACATTAAATAAACTGTTTCTTAAGCTTCAAAGAAGTAAAACAGAACTTTGACCCCAAGGCTTGCCTCTGACTTGAATTCAGTTGTAGTCTAGTCTTTCTATAATGCTAGAAAGCAAACAAATGGTGCAGACACCATCCCATCCCTCCCCATGGGAAATAGTTTTTGTAATGAAGATATCTATTGTGACATGATGAGAACAATAGGGCTGTGGTTGGAGTTTTTTGTTTGTTTTGTTTTTTTAAAAGTACTGCTGAGGTTTTATCAGGTTAAACACATTACAAAAGCAGTTACACACAATTATGAGCAATCACCAGCTATAGATTTTAACACTGGCTAGAGATGCGTACCTATATAAACAGATTTAAATATATTGATATAGCACCGTAACAAATTTGAGTGATTCCAAAGGTAGTTACAAACTTGCAAACATATATTCTATACTATAGACTGTTAGAGCAAGATTTAGAACTGAATGGCAGAGAGCTTTCTGAATTTACATGTTTGTAACTGCTAACCTCTTTCAGTTGTAGAGCTACACAGGGAAACACTAAAATCCCAATAAACTTCAACAGCACTGCATCAACATCTGATCTTGCAATAAGGTTCCACAGTGTACATATACTGAGGTAGACCAATCACAAATATATTTATTAAACCCTTACTGTAGCTGAACAATGAACTAGGCATTTACATGGTCTATGGGCTTGAGCTCCATGTCTGTGTCAGGTACATTAGGGGTGCATGGAGGATGGGTGTTTATAACCATATTTGTACTCTCTGGAGGCCTCACCAACTGGAACCAGCCCCTGATTTACACTGGGAAGTATACAATGATAGCCACATGAAGAGCTCCAGAAAGGCCTATTATGTTAACTTACATATACATCCATATCACTTGCATTCACTATTCTGTGAAAAACTACCAAAAATAGAGACTAATTAGATCTCACCTGTCCTCTTCTGTCACTTCTATTAATGCTAAAAACAGATAAAAGCTAAATTGTAGGTAAGCGAGTCCAGAAACAGTACAGCAAAACCAGAGCAAACTTCTAATTCCATCACATGCACATTCTCTAAGCCTTGACATAAAGAAGTCCTGTCTAACCCAGATGTTCAAATGTAGTGGTCTCACATCATCATTTGCAGAGATGGCAGTACTCCACTGACCTTACTGTGGCTCTCTTGACCATCCCCATAGTTCAGTAGACTTTTTCTTTCTCTTTGCATTTCTTTCAATTTCTTAACCATTCACTATCTATGGCCATAAATGAAAACAAGGGCCCCATTTCCAAAGACAAACAAGTGAACTTAGAGCTTCCCTCTGGCAACAGCAGAACTAGGAAAAGAAGAACTGAAAAGTTCAATTAAGAAAAGCATGGGAGATGCGCAGAGCAATGTGGTGCTTGGAAAACTCAAAAAGAGGCAGTAGGATTTAGAATACTTGAATAAGCCTCTTATGGGATCAACCTCCTATTATCAAGTAACGTTAAGCAATGCTTTCTTGCAAAGTAGGGGAGCACAGCTGGAAGAAGCAGGACAGTGCTAACAGGCATACTGATTTTCCTAGCCATTGACATTTTATGAAAGAATAAAGTGTTTGATATAACTGCCATTTTCAGCTGACAGGAAAACTCAAAGAGTTAAAAATTATTGGCAGCCTCCAGCTGCCAATAATACTGCTTATCTCCTTTTCAGTTACTTAAGACCCTGTCACACTCACATCCATGCTATATATAATGCTATGCAGCATACAGCTTGCAGAAGTCACTTTCAACTACTACCACATTTTTATGAAGCTGACTATTTTAAAAAGCCTTTCAATCAGTGTAGTCAACACTGCTAAGCACTACTGAAGGTGGATTCTCTAAGGTGCGTGCATGTCTGTACACAGACACACATACACATATGGTAGTTTGCATCTCTCAGGGCTTGACACAAGCAAAATTATCAGTCAAGGCCAGACGGTGCCCCTGTAATCTAATCTGACCTCAAAGATAAATAGTAATTGAGCTATAAACAGCTATGGTTTCATATAGAAAACAGTAAAAGAAACACAGAATTGGTTTGCAGTTAACTGAAGAACTTTTAGCTAGCGAAATGGAAACTTGTGCAACATCAACAAAAGGTGCCCAACAGCCATAGTTTTAACAGCTAACGAAATAGCAAATACTCCCTAAAGTAAAATTTGATTTTTGCAAGCCCAAATTATATGACATATTTGCTTTAAAACAATTTCACAAGTTCAGCACTTATGAGTATTTGTTATGATTGGATGTAATTTATGCCATGGCAAAATATTAAGGCATATTTAAAAAAATCAAGTGAACTCATTTCAAATCAACATGCAAAGGGGGGATATTAAAACATTACTGAAATACAAAATAAAGAACAAACATTGTCCAAAACTAATGAAGTAATTGGATCTCCAGGCTTTTAGGAAGTTTTTAATGCAGCATAATAAATATCACCAGTCACTGTATCATTAGGTATGTTCAATGCTCTATAGAACGGCTTGATTAAAGCTGACATAATTGGGCATACTACATAAAACAAGAACACCTCAGAAAAACATACTGAAACAAGTTGTAAAGTTTAAAGACAAAAAAATAAGTAAATGTAGTAATTTGGTGTTAAAAGCAACATTTTAAATCTTTCCCACACCATTTTAACTTATTTTTGTGTAACTACAAATAGATGAATCAGGATGAGCTCCATGGAACTGCGAAGTGTTTTCACTACCTGTAAACTCAGTGCTGGCAGAATTCTGTCGAGTTGTGATTTATTTCATTTGTACAAAAATAAATATATATATATATTTTTTTTGTCCAAAAATCCATGCAGCACATCCCTAAAATATTCAGAAGGACAGTCTGCTATAGAAGCACTACAGTCTTCCAAAATGATTCTGCTGGTTTGTATCACATGAGAGTTAAGTGCTGCACTAAGGTGCCAGATGATAGTCTCTGCAAAAAAAAACTGTCCAGAAGGACAATAAAGTTCTCCTACAGCAAGTCCATTTTGGGTCTGTAATGTAGCAGTAGAGGTGCTTTCTGCAAGACAGAATCATCAGACAGGTTAAGGGGCAAAACCAAAATGAATTCATATTCTTTATAAATAAAATTTATCTGTTTCATAAATTAAAGTTTAGAGAGACTATCAGAGTAGCTATATTCCAAAATTTCACCAAGATACCCCACCTACGGAGCCTCCCTCAAAAGAATCCTTCTAGTTTTGTCTCAGTAATTGATCATCCTAAGAGTAGCTAACTAACACCGGCCATCTAGAATAGAACCTGTTCCCAGCAGGAGCCAATCGCAGACCTTTGGGGAAGGGCATAAGAACAGGGCAAGTAAATAGCAATAGTCTCCAGAATGCTCCCCAATCTCAAACAATTCAGGAATTTCCTAAGCCAGATGTAGAGCCTTGTATTAACAGTCCTCACCCAATAATTCTTCTGTGAATTTACCCATTGCTTTTTTAAAGCTATGTACACTTTTAGCATCTACAACATCCTGCAGTACAGAGTTCTACAGTTCAAGTTTAAACAACGTAAAGAATGGTCATAAAAGCCTCTTCTGCGTGACTTTGTGTGAATTGGCTCTTTAGGTACTTATGTGCATGGATGGAGCAATAGTTACCTGAAAAGGGCAGGCCAAAGAGAGGAAAAGTACATGCTGAGAATCACAGAATGATTGAGGTTGGAAGGTCATCTGGTCCAACCCCCCTGCTCAAGCACAGTCACCTAGAGCCAGTTGCCCAGGACCATATCCAGATGACTTTTGAATATCTCCAAGGAAGAAGACTCCACAACATCCCTGGACAACCCCTTCCAGTGCTCAGTCACCCTCACAATCAAAAAGTGTTTCCTGATGTTCAGACGGAACCTCCTGTGTTTCAGCTTGTGCCCATTGTCTCTTGTCCTGTCACTGGGCACCACTGAAAAGAGCCTGGCTCTGTCCTCTTTGCACCCTCCCTTCAGGTATTTATATACATTGATGAGACCCCCCCTGAACCTTCTCTTCTCTAGGCTAAACAGTCCCAGGTGTTTCAGCCTTTCCTCATAGGAGAGATGCTCCAGTCCCTTAATCATCTTCATGGCCCTTCGTTGGAGTCTCTTCAGTATGTCCATGTCTCTCTCGTACTGGGGAGGCCGGAACTAGACACAGGACTCCGGGTGCAGCCTCACCAGTGCTGAGTAGAGGGGAAGGATCACCTCCCTCGACCTGCCGGCAATACTTTGCCTGATGCATCCCAGGATACCATTAGCCTTCTTTGCTGCAAGGGCACACTGCTGGCTCATGTTCAACCTGGTGTCCACCAGGACCCCCAGGTCCTTTTCTGCCAAGCTGCTTTCCAGCTGGGTGGCCCCCAGCATGTGCTGGTGCCTGGGGTTGTTCCTCCCCAGGTGCAGGACTTGACTTTCCCCTTGTTGTACTTCATGAGGCTCTTCATGAACTTCTTGAACTTCATGAAGATAGTGTGTGAAAGTCTCCCAAGGACCAGTAAGATCCTGAAACTAGCAGTCCTGTTGAACCCACAAGACCTGATAAATGCAGAACACCAAGGGTCTGCTTAAGGCCAAGGCCATGAGCAAACACTGGCATTAATAATGGGTTGCACAACTCAGACCACGTCCAAGAAAGTGGTGGCTGCTACATGTAGATGAAAACTATAGGATTATATATACACCTGAATAGACAAGGGACCACTGAGGGACTTTCTGAACACCTACCTGAAAGCCACTAGCATGTCAGTATGACCCTCTACTTCTTAGTAGACAGATGGGGTTGGCCTCCCTACTGTTGCTCCAATCCAATAATTACAGGCACATGTGCACAAGTGAATTATGTTAATTATTCACACGGTACAATTACTTATCTACTGGATGGAGTTAGTTTTCTTCATAGCAGCTCTTACGGTGCTAGATTTCGGATTTGTGACCAAAACAGTGTTGATAACACACCCATGTTTTAGTTATTGCTGAACAGTGCTTGCATAGCATTGAGGCCTTCTGTTTCTCACACTGCCCCATCAGCGAGTAGGCTGGGGGTGCACAAGAAGTTGGGAGGGGACTCAATAAAAGCTGTGGGAAAGAAGGAAGAAGGGGGGGAATGTTTGGACCATTATGCATGAGGAAGCCCTGCTTTCCTGGAAATAGCTAAACAGCTGCCTGCCTACAGGAAGTAGTGAGTGAATTCCTTATTTTGCTCTGCTTGCACACACAGCTTTGCTTTACCCATTAAACTGTCTTTATCTCAACCCACAATTTTTCTTACTTTTACCCTTCCAATTCTCTCCCCCATCCTGCTGGGAGGGAGCGAGCAAGTGGCTGTGTGGTGCCTAGCTGCCTACTGGGGTTAAACCACAACACACAGAATTCTTCCAAGCAGGTCCCTGAACAGACCAAAGCCTGCTCTCCTGAAGTCCAGAGATGTGATCCTGCCATTTACCTTGTTCCTTTCTTTCAACACAGACCCTGGCTGCCCCCTCCCTCATTGCAGCTGCAGATTCAGGCTCTTGTATCTGTAGGGTCTTAGAGAAAATCCTATCAATCTTTTCATCACCTTTGATGCTATGCAGTCTGCTGACCTCCTCCCTGCAGCTCCTTTACTTCACAACAAAGATTCTCCACCAATGCACATCTGCAGACAAGAGCACCATCTCCCCCTATTCCAGCCTTAGCAAGAAGCCCCAGGCACTCCCTGCAGCCAAAGGCCTGGAGAGATGCATCTTCCTCTGGAGCTCAGTCTGAGTCGAGACCTCTGATATTCCAGGGATAGTTGCTCTAGTTAGTGCTGGGGACCATACCCCAAAGCACATCATTACTGTTGCTGAGCACACATAAACTACCCTCAGTAGAGTTTCTAGCCAATTTATGCATACCCTACCATAACAAATGTTATGCCTGCTCACTACTTCTATTAGTGCTAGGCCCAGCAGTTATATAGGTCTCTCCCTAGCACCTGCTGAAAGTGTGATTGACCATTCCTAATCAGGAGTCAGCTGGAACAAAAGCTCAAAGCACCCTTTGATCAAGAACAACTGACAGCGCTCATTAGCTGCTGCTAGAGCTTGCTAGAATCAGTCTCCTGTAGCTATCCTTTCCCAGCATCATCAGGCACCCTGAAGTTCCTCAAGGGGTTCCTAGGAGTCCCCTGATGATCTCAGAAGTTGTTCCTATTCCCAGAAAATCTAGACGATCTAAAAGCAGAGCCCAGAAACCACTGTGCAAACTGCTGCATCTGTTGGATGCTTCTGTTAGCTGCACTAAGCCAGGAGAAGATGGAGAATGTTTTATGAACAAATGTGGGGTTTCTCAAACATTGGCAAGACACGATATCTATTGTGTACTGACCACCCTTTCCTGATGGGGTACAAGTAGTTCCAGCTCCCCTGGCAGAAATAAGGATGAATCTGGTTCCTTGAACAGTGGATGAATTATGAGAATTAGCTGCCCAAATGCACTGCCTGCTATTCACAACAACTGTCCATGCAGCAAAATGCAGGGGAACCTACCTGGAATCAATGGGTAGAGATAACATAGTGTGTGACGAAGTATTAGGGACCAGGTTTAGGAGAAAAGGGAAAAATTTCTTATACGAATCAAGAAAAAACAGGGACTTACAGTAACTGTGAAGATGGATAGTAGAGAAGAGGTTGCAGAGAAATAAGGATAAGAGAAATAGGTGCAGGAAACAGTGACAATAAGGTTAGTAAATCAGAAGAAATGGACCAAATCTGTGTAAGGCTGTGGAAAGTGTTAAAGGATTCAGGAGAAAATATGGCAAAATGGATTAGGAAGAAAACATGGGATAAGCTAAAAAGTTATACAACAGCTGAAAAGAAGAGCAGTAGCAGCAGTATACCCCAGTGCTCAAGCTCCGCTGCCCTACCCCCAATTGATGAAAACCAACAATAGGGAAGTCTGCTTTGGGCCCAGGATTACCCATATGAATGGGTGCCTGTGTGCCAAATACATTGGGATCCTGGGGGGGGAACCCCAATATTTTGTATGAAGTAGAGAAAAAAAATACAGTGTTTTCCTGGACATAGGAGCATGAATCAGTTTGTCTAAAAGTTTTCTTAAAGAATCTATTCAACAAGAAAATATGAAGGTAGCCTCTTTCAACAGGAAGGAAGGAAAAGGCCCTAAATATTATATTATGAATCTAATAATAGGGCAGTGAGCTGTTGATATCAAGTATGAGGTTGTAAATAATAGCAAAGAACCTATTATTTTAGGAATTGACTGGATAATGGAACATGGAATCTTAATTTTTATAGTGATATTTTGTAGAAATATAAAGGAATACAGGAAGCAGGGAAAGGCTGATATAAAGATTCAAGAGAACAAGTACAAACTTTAACTGAAATAGATAAAGAATTCTGGAAACAACAGGTCCCAGGAGTATGGCAGAAAAAAATCCTACAGTGTGGAAAAAAGAAATAACCAAGTTGAAACAGTGGGATCCTCAGTTCATCCCCTTATACAATATCCATATCCTAAAAAAGCTAGGACTGCTCTGGGAGAAATCATTAAGGAGTATTTAGAACAAGGTGTTTTGTGGGAAATTATAAACCCACATATGTCAGGATGCAGTGAGGGCCATCTGCTCCCTAAGGGATGAGGAGCCAAATGCGATAACAAGCCAGCAGGGCAGAGGCCTTGCTGGCCAGAGCCCTCACAGTACCTGAGCAAGGTGAGCAGGGTAGACCCAGGGATGGTAAACAGGTTCAAGTAAGAGTCCAGATCATCAGGCAAGTTCATGGTGACGAGGCAAGTCCAAGATCAAGCCAGAAAGTCAATCTGCAGGTTAGTGTCAGGATCAGGTCTGATGAGAGTAACCAGGGTCAGACAGTGATCACCGAGTAGGTCCATAGTGATGAGGTAAGGCCAAGGTCAGACTAGGAAATCAGTCTGCAGGTCAGGGTCCAGATCAGTGGAGTCTATGGCCAAGCACAGCTGGAGTCCAGTACTCCTATGACATAGCTCAGGCAGGGATTGAAGAGCTAGGTCTGAGCTGAACTGGAGCTCCTGGGCAGAGGGTGTGGAGGCCCCAAGTAAGGCTGGTCAGGGCCATTAAGATCTATTAGTGCCCTCAGGGGCCTGACAATATAATTCTCCATTATGGCCTGTTAAAAAGGCTGATAAAAATCCTGGAGAATGATGGTAGGCTACTGTCAGATAAAGTGTAAGAAGGAAATGCATAGGCAATGGAACTAGGGACATGTATCCTGGGAAGATATATATAGGATGAATATAGGGATGCTGCCCAGATACATAGGGATGGGACCAGGAAAGCTAAGGCGTGGTTGGAGCTGAATTTGGCAAGGGATGCAAGGAATAATAAGAAGGGCTTTTACAGGTAATTTGGCCAGAAAAGGAAGATTAAAGAAAATGTACCCCCGCCAATAAATAAGACAGGAGAAATGGTGACAACCAACATGGAGAAGACTCAACAATTTTTTTGCCTCAGTTTTCAATGGTAATCTCTCTTCCCACATCTCTCAAGCCCCTAAACCTCAAGGCAGGGACTGGGGGAACGAAATCCCTTCCTTCATAGGAGAAGATCAGGTTCAAGACCACCTGAGGAACCTGAACATACACAAGTCCATGGGACCTGACAAGATGCACCCCAGGGTCCTGAGGGAACTGGCAGATGTACTTGCCAAGCCACTCTCCATCATATTTGAAAACTCATGGCAGTCAGACAAAGTCCCCAGTGACTGTAAAAAGTGACTGTAAAAAGGGCCTGACTAATCTAGTGGCCTTCTATGATGGAGGGACTGTATCAGTGGACAAGGGAAGAGCTACGGACATCATCTATCTGGACTTCTGTAAGGCCTTTGATATGGTCCCCCACAACATTTTTGCCTCGAAAATGGAGAGAGATGGGTTTGATGGATGGACTATCAGATGGATAAGGAACTGGCTGGATGGCCGCGTCCAAAGAGTTACAGTCAACAGCTCAATGTCCAAGTGGAAGCCAGTAATGAGTGGTGTCCCTCGAAGATCCGTATTGGGACCAATACTATTTAATATCTTCATCAATGACATAGACATACCATTCTATGATTCTATGATTCTATGATTCTATATTGGGGCCAATACTGTTTAACATCTTCCTTAATGACTTGAGTGATGGGGCAGAGTGCACCCTCAGCAAGTTTCCAGATGATACAAAACCAGAAGGAGTGGTTGATACACTTGATGGTTTTGCTGTCACTTAGAAGGACTTTGACAGACTGCAGAAATGGGCTGACAGGAATCATAGAATCATAGAATCATTAAGGTTGGAAAAGACCTCTAAGATCATCAAGTCCAACCGTCAACCCAACACCACCATGCCCACTAAACCATGTCCCTAAGCGCCACATCTACACACCTTTTAAATACCTCCAGGGATGGGAACTCAACCACTTCCCTGGGCAGCCTGTTCCAATGTTTAACCACTCTTTCAGTAAAGAAATTTTTCCTCACATCCAATCTAAACCTCCCCTGGCGCAACTTGAGGCCGTTTCCTCTCATCCTATCGCTTGTTACTTGGGAGAAGAGACCGACACCCACCTCGCTACAACCTCCCTTCAGGTAGTTGTAGAGAGCGATGAGGTCTCCCCTCAGCCTCCTTTTCTCCAGGCTAAACAACCCCAGTTCCCTCAGCCGCTCCTCAGAAGACTTGTTCTCCAGACCCCTCACCAGCCTCGTTGCCCTTCTCTGGACACGCTCCAGCACCTCGACGTCCTTCTTGTAGTGAGGGGCCCAAAACTGAACACAGTAGTCGAGGTGCGGCCTCACCAGTGCCGAGTACAGGGGCACGATCACTTCCCTACTCCTGCTGGCCACACTGTTTCTGATACAGGCCACGATGCCATTGGCCTTCTTGGCCACCTGGGCACACTGCTGGCTCATGTTCAGCCGGCTGTCAACCAGCACCCCCAGGTCCTTTTCCAACAGGCAGCTTTCCAGCCACTCTTCCCCAAGCCTGTAGCGCTGCATGGGGTTGTTGTGGCCAAAGTGCAGGACCCGGCACTTGGCCTTGTTGAATCTCATACAGTTGGCCTCGGCCCATCGATCCAGCCTGTCCAGGTCCCTCTGCAGAGCCTTCCTACCCTCGAGCAGATCAACACTCCCACCCAACTTGGTGTCACCTGCAAACTTACTGAGGGAGCACTCGATCCCCTCATCCAGATCATTGATAAAGATATTGAACAAGACCGGCCCCAAAACTGAGCCCTGGGGAACACCGCTCGTGACCGGCCGCCAACTGGATTGAACTCCATTCACCACAACTCTCTGGGCCCGGCCGTCCAGCAAGTTTTTGACCCAGCACAGAGTACACCTGTCTAAGCCGTGAGCCGCCAGCTTCTCTAGGCGAATGCTGTGGGAGACGGTGTCAAAGGCCTTACTGAAGTCCAGGTAGACCACATCCACAGCCTTTCCCTCATCCACTAGGCGGGTCACCTGGTCATAGAAGGAGATCAGGTTGGTCAGCAGGACCTGCCTCTCATGAACCCATGCTGGCTGGGCCTGATCCCCTGGTTGTCCCGCACATGCCTTGTGAGCGCCCTCAGGATGAACCGCTCCATAATCTTCCCCGGCACCGAGGTCAGGCTGACAGGCCTGGAGTTCCCCGGATCCTCCTTCCGGCCCTTCTTGTAGATGGGCGTCACATTGGCAAGCCTCCAGTCGTCCGGGACCTCCCCCGTTAACCAGGACTGCTGATAAATGATGGAGAGTGGCTTGGCGAGCTCCTCCGCCAGCTCCCTCAGCACTCTCGGGTGGATCCCATCCGGCCCCATAGACTTGTGAGCATCCAGGTGGCATAGCAGGTCGTTGACTGCTTCCTCTTGAATTATGGGGGGTTCATCCTGCTCGCCGTCCCTGTCTTCCAGCTCAGGGGGCTGAGTACCCTGAGGATAACTGGTCTGACTATTAAAGACTGAGGCAAAGAAGGCATTAAGTACCTCAGCCTTTTACTCATCCTCGGTGACAATGTTCCCCCCCACATCCAATAAAGGATGGAGATTATCCTTGGCTCTCTTCTTGTCATTAATATATTTGTAAAAACAGTTTTTGTTGTCTCTAAAGACAGCGGCCAGATTGCGTTCCAGCTGGGCTTTTGCCTTTCTCATTTCCTCTCTGCATGACCTAACGAGATCCCTGTACTCTCCTTGGGTCGCCTGCCCCTTCTTCCACAAGTGGTAAACTCTCCTTTTTTTCCTGAGTCCCAGCAAGAGCTCCCCGTTCAGCTAGGCCGGTCGTCTTCCCCGCCCGTTCTTCTTACGGCGTATGGGGACAGCCTGCTCCTGCGCCTTTAAGACTTCCTTCTTGAAGAACGTCCAGCCTTCCTGGACCCCTTTGCCCTTCAGGACTGTCTCCCAAGGGACTCTCTCAACCAGCGTCCTGAACAGGCCAAAGTCCGCCCTCCGGAAGTCCATGGTTAGGGTTTTGCTGGCCCCCCTCCTTGCTTCACCAAGAATCGAGAATTCTACCATTTCATGGTCGCTAAGCCCAAGACGGCCTCCGACCACCACATCTCCCACCAGTCCTTCTCTGTTTGTAAACAGTAGATCAAGCGAGGCACCTCCCCTGGTAGGCTCACTTACCAGCTGCGTCAGGAAGTTGTCTTCCACACACTCCAGGAACCTCCTAGACTGCTTCCTCTCTGCCGTGTTCTACTTCCAGGAGACGTCTGGGAAGTTGAAGTCCCCCACGAGAACAAGGGCTAGCGATTGAGAGACTTCTGCCAGCCGCTTGTAGAACGCTTCATCCGCCTCTTCATCCTGGTTGGGTGGTCTATAACAGACTCCCAGCAGGATATCTGCCTCGTTGGCCTTCCCCCTCATCCTTACCCATAAACACTCGACCTTATCATCATCACAGTCGTTGAGCTCTAGACAATCGAAACACTCCCTAACACACAGGGCCACCCCACCACCTCTCCTTCCTCGCCTGTCCCTTCTGAAGAGTTTATAGCCATCCATTGCAGCACTCCAATCGTGAGAGTCACCCCACCATGTTTCTGTGATGGCGACTAAGTCATAGCTATCCCACTGCACAATGGCTTCCAGCTCCTCCTGTTTGCCGCCCATGCTGCGTGCATTGGTGTAGATGCACTTGAGCTGGGCTATCGATTTCGCCCCCAGCATTGGCATGCCACCCCTAGGCTCGTCTCTAGTGAGCCTGGTTTTATCCCCGTCCCCCTTCAATCCTAGTTTAAAGCCCTCTCAATGAGCCCCGCCAATTCATGAGCCATGATCCTTTTCCCCCTGTGAGACAGGTGAACTCCATCTGTCACCAGCAGGCCCGGTGCCGTGTAAACCTCCTCATGATCAAAAAAGCCAAAATTCCTCCAATGGCACCAGCCCCTGAGCCACGTGTTGATCAGGTGCGTTTTCCTGTTCCTTTCAGTATCCTTCCCTGCCACTGTAGGGATTGAGGAAAACACTACCTGTGCTCCTGATCCTTCAACCAGTCGCCCCAGTGCCCTGAAGTCCCTTTTGATCACGTCAGGACTTCTCTCTGGAACCTCATCACTGCCAGCCTGTATAACCAACAGCGGGTAGTAGTCAGAAGGCCGTACCAGACCAGGGAGTTTCCTAGTAATGTCTTGTCCTGGTTTCGGCAGGGATAGAGTTAGTTTCCTTCCTAGTAGCTGGTGCAGTGCTGTGTTTTGGATTTAGGGCAAGAACAATGTTGATAACACGCCGATGTTTTAGTTGTTGCTAGGCAGTGTTTACACTAGTCAAGGACTTTCCAGCTTCTACCGACTGAGCTAGGCTGGAGGGGCACAAGAAGCTGGGAGGGGGCACAGCCAGGACAGCTGACTCAAACTGGCCAACGGGATATTCCATACCATGCGACGTCATGCTCAGTATATAAAGCTGGGGGGAAAAGAAGGAAGTGGGGGGGACGTTTGGAGCGGTGGCGTTTGTCTTCCCAAGTAACCGTTACGCGTGAGGGAGCCCTGCTTTCCTGGAGCTGGCTGAACACCTGCCTGCCCGTGGGAAGTAGTGAATTAATACCTTTGTTTTGCTTTGCTTGCGTGTGCGGCTTTTGCTTTCTCTATTAAACTGTTGTTATCTCAACCCACGAGTTTTCTCACTTTTACCCTTCCAATTCTCTTCCCCATCCCACTGCGGGGGGAGTGAGCGAGCGGCTGCGTGGTGCTCAGTTGCCGACTGAGGTTAAACCACGACAGTCCTCTTTTGGCGCCCAACGTGGGGCTCGAAGGGGTTGAGATAATAACAGACTAACCGAAGTGTGTTAAGGAACTTATATCTGCTAGCGGTTGTGAATCACAATGTTACTCTCTTTGTTCTCAATGTTGATTTGTATGGTCTGCATCGTGCTTTTTCTGCTGCTGTACATGTTAAAGATTGGTGTTGGTTTTTGCAGTTTGCTGTGGTCTGCGATGATTAGTGATGTCTCTCTTGTGAGGTTTGTTTTTAGAACACTGACCTTGACATTCGTGTGGTATGTAAGCTTCGCAATGAAGCCGCTGCTGTACCATGGATACCATTTCGTAGAGACGATTAGCAACTACAGTAATTTTTCTGAGAGTTTTTTTACGGAGGGAATGCAGAATGGCGGTGTCACTGCTTTCCTCTGTGGTGTTTCCTCCTTCATTGCAGTAACTCCTCAGTATTTTGAACATCCTTGGGGGATTAGGATACTTCTATTGTTATTTCTTGCGAATATTGTTTTGGTTCTATCTAAAGTTCGTAAACAACTTAAGAATATCATCCAGAGATCTGCCCCAGGGCTGAACAGTTATGAGTGGCAGGGTGTGTGGGACAAGATGGGCAGGTACCTAGGCAAATGGGCACCCCCAGTGTTTTGGAGTTTCACCCCTGAGCAAGTGTGGAATCCTGAAAAGTTAGTAGAATATTTGGAAAAAGTGTGCTGTCACCCTGGCAACTCCAGAGAGATGCAGATCATTGCAACGTGCTGGGGTCTGGCCCATGCCTACCGGGCCCTGTTCAATACCATTCAGTACCCTCAAGGGGAAGAGAAGGTCTCCAGATCTGATAGTAAAATGACACGCACTGCGGCCACTCAGACCCCAGAAACATGCTCTGCAACCACTCCGACACCAGCAACATGCTCTGCAGCTACTCAGACCCCGGCGACAGGCACTGCGGCCTCTCAGACCCCAGCGACAGGCCCTGCGGCCCCTCAGACCCTGGCGACAGGCCCTGTGGCTGAGCCAAAGAACCAGCCTGTGCCGGTATCAGTCGCCCCTGTACACAAGAAGAAATATTGGAAGCGGAAGTCGGCTCGTTTAGTAAGGGAGGAAGAAGCTTCTTCTAAAAGGGAGCCAGAGGAAGAACTGTACGAGGTAGACGACCCTAGGGAAGGGCCATCACAAGAACAGGAGGAGGAGAGCCGGCCGCTGATCGGGGAGGAAGAAGAGGAAGAACTCATAAACGAGGCAGTGACCACCCGATCCCTATCCCTGAGTGAGCTGCGAGATATACGAAAAGATTTCAGCCGTCGTCCAGGCGAGCATATTGTCACCTGGCTGCTCCGATGCTGGGATAATGGGGCCAGTAGCCTGGAATTAGAGGGTAAAGAAGCCAAGCAGCTGGGATCCCTTTCCAGGGAAGGGGGCATTGACAAAGTGATTGGAAAAGGGACACAAATCCTCAGCCTTTGGAGACGACTCTTGTCAAGTGTAAAGGAAAGGTATCCCTTCAAGGAAGATGTCATATGTCGCCCAAGCAAGTGGACCACCATGGAGAAGGGTATCCAGTTCCTGAGAGAATTAGCTGTGCTGGAGGTGATTTATGATGACCTGAACAATGAACAACTACCCAAAGATCCAGATGAAGTCAAGTGCACGCGACCCATGTGGCGGAAGTTTATAAGGAGCTCACCATCTTCATACGCCAATTCATTGGCAGTGATGACCTGGAAAGATGGAGAGGAACAAACAGTGGATGAATTGGCTGGTCAACTCCGGCAATATGAGGAAAGTCTCTCTTCCTCCCTCGTCTCGGCTGTGGAGAAACTGTCCCAGAAGGTCCAGCAACTTGTAGAAGATATGTCCTACCCCCCACCTGTACGGACCAGTATCTCGGCTGTTAGGAGTCAGCGTTCTTTTGCTCAAGAGAGAGGATATAAAGGGTACACACCACGGGGCACCCTATGGTTTTATCTGCGTGACCACGGAGAGGACATGAGAAAGTGGGATGGAAAACCTACTGCAGCCCTAGGGGCACGGGTACGTGAGTTGCAAGGAAAAACAATGACAGAAAGAGGTTCTTCCAGGAAAATTGCTGCTCCAGTTTCCAGCGGGCAGTTCTCCAGACAGAGTAGAAGGGCTGATCTTACTCCTGATCTTAATGAAGAAACTTCTGATTCATATGTACAAGAAATGAGAAATGACTACTGCGATGAGGATTAGAGAGGCCCTGCCTCCAGCCAGGGGGAGGAAAGGGACAACCGAGTTTACTGGACTGTGTGGATTTGATGGTCTGGCACATCAGACCCACAGGAGTATAAGGCTCTAGTGGACACCGGTGCACAATGTACACTAATGCCATCAAGCTATACAGGGGCAGAACCCATCTGTATTTCTGGGGTGACAGGGGGATCCCAACAGCTAACTGTATTGGAAGCCGAAGTAAGTCTAACTGGGAATGGGTGGCAAAAGCACCCCATTGTGACTGGCCCAGATGCTCCGTGCATCCTTGGCATAGACTGCCTCAGGAGAGGGTATTTCCAGGACCCAAAAGGGTACCGGTGGGCTTTTGGTATAGCTGCCTTGGAGACGGAGGGAATTAAACAGCTGTCCACCTTGCCTGGTCTCTCAGAGGACCCCTCTGTTGTGGGGTTGCTGAAGGTCGAAGATCAACAAGTGCCAATCGCTACCACCACGGTACACCGGCGGCAATATCGCACCAACCGAGACTCCCTGATTCCCATTCATGAGCTAATTCGTCGACTGGAGAGCCAAGGAGTGATCAGCAAGACTCGCTCACCCTTTAACAGTCCCATATGGCCAGTGCGGAAGTCTAATGGAGAGTGGAGACTAACAGTGGACTATCGTGGCCTAAATGAAGTCACGCCACCGCTGAGTGCTGCTGTGCCGGACATGCTAGAACTTCAATACGAATTGGAGTCAAAAGCAGCCAAGTGGTATGCCGCAAGTGATATCGCTAATGCGTTTTTCTCAATCCCTTTGGCAGCAGAGTGCAGGCCACAGTTTGCTTTCACTTGGAGAGGCGTCCAGTACACCTGGAACCGACTGCCCCAGGGGTGGAAACACAGCCCCACCATTTGCCATGGACTGATCCAGACTGCACTGGAACAGGGTGGAGCTCCAGAACACCTGCAATACATTGATGATATCATTGTGTGGGGCAACACAGCAGAAGAAGTTTTTGAAAAAGGGAAGGAAATAGTCCAAATCCTCCTGCAGGCCGGTTTTCCCATAAAACAAAGTAAGGTCAAGGGGCCTGCACAAGAGATCCAATTTTTAGGAATAAAATGGCAAGATGGACGTCGTCAGATCCCAATGGATGTGATCAACAAAATAACAGCTATGTCTCCACCAACTAGCAAAAAGGAAACACAAGCTTTCTTAGGCGTCGTGGGTTTTTGGAGAATGCATATTCCAAATTACAGTCTGATTGTAAACCCTCTCTATCAAGTGACCCGAAAGAAGAACGATTTCAAATGGGGCCCTGAGCAACGACAAGCTTTTGAACAAATTAAAGAGGAGATAGTTCATGCAGTAGCCCTGGGGCCAGTCCGGGCAGGACAAGATGTCAAAAATGTGCTCTACACCGCAGCTGGGGAGAACGGCCCTACCTGGAGCCTCTGGCAGAAAGCACCAGGGGAGACTCGAGGTCGACCCCTGGGGTTTTGGAGTCGGGGATACAGAGGATCCGAGGCCCGCTATACTCCAACTGAAAAAGAGATATTGGCAGCATATGAAGGGGTTCGAGCTGCTTCGGAAGTAATTGGCACTGAAGCACAGCTCCGCCTGGCACCCCGGCTGCCGGTGCTGGGCTGGATGTTCAGAGGGAGGGTCCCCTGTACACATCATGCAACTGATGCTACGTGGAGTAAGTGGGTTGCACTAATCACACAACGGGCTCGAATAGGAAACCCCAGTCGCCCAGGAATCCTGGAAGTGATTATGGATTGGCCAGAGGGCAAAAATTTTGGAATATCTCCAGAGGAGGAGGTGACGCGTGCTGAGGAGGCCCCAATGTATAATAAACTATCAGAAAATGAGAAGCAATATGCTCTGTTCACTGATGGGTCCTGTCGTATTGTGGGAAAGCATCGGAGGTGGAAAGCTGCCGTATGGAGTCCTATGCGACAAGTGGCAGAAACTGCTGAAGGAGAAGGTGAATCGAGCCAATTTGCAGAAGTAAAGGCCATCCAGCTGGCTTTAGACATTGCTGACCGAGAAAAGTGGCCAGTGCTCTATCTCTATACTGACTCATGGATGGTGGCAAATGCCCTGTGGGGCTGGTTGCAGCAATGGAACCGGAGCAACTGGCAGCGCAGAGGCAAACCCATCTGGGCTGCCGCACTGTGGCAAGATATTGCTGCCCGGGTGGAGAACCTGGTTGTAAAAGTCCGTCACGTAGATGCTCACATACCTAAGAGTCGGGCCACTGAAGAACATCAAAACAACCAGCAGGTGGGTCAGGCTGCTAAGATTGAAGTGGCTCAGGTGGATTTGGACTGGCAACATAAGGGTGAACTATTTATAGCTCGGTGGGCCCATGACACCTCAGGCCATCAAGGAAGAGATGCAACATACAGATGGGCTCGTGATCGAGGGGTGGACTTGACCATGGACGCTATTGCACAGGTTATACATGAATGCGAAACATGCGCTGCAATCAAGCAAGCCAAGCGGTTAAAGCCTCTTTGGTATGGAGGACGATGGCTGAAATATAAATATGGGGAGGCCTGGCAGATCGATTATATCACACTCCCACAAACCCGCCAAGGCAAGCGCCATGTGCTTACAATGGTGGAAGCAACCACCGGATGGCTGGAAACATATCCTGTGCCCCATGCCACTGCCCGGAACACTATCCTGGGCCTTGAAAAGCAAGTCCTGTGGCGACACGGCACCCCAGAAAGAATTGAGTCAGACAATGGGACTCATTTCCGAAACAACCTCATAGACACCTGGGCCAAAGAGCACGGCATTGAGTGGGTGTATCACATCCCCTATCATGCACCAGCCTCCGGGAAAATCGAACGATACAATGGACTGTTAAAGACCACGCTGAGAGCAATGGGTGGTGGGACATTCAAACATTGGGATACGCATTTAGCAAAGGCCACCTGGTTAGTCAACACTCGGGGATCTGCCAATCGAGCTGGCCCTGCCCAGTCAGACCTTCTACATACTGTAGATGGGAATAAAGTCCCTGTAGTGCGCATAAAGAATATGTTGGGGAGAACAGTTTGGGTTATTCCTGCCTCGGGCAAGGGTAAACCCATTCATGGGATTGCTTTTGCTCAAGGACCTGGGTGCACTTGGTGGATAATGCGGAAGGATGGGGGAGTCCGATGTGTACCTCAAGGGGATTTGATTTTGGGTGAGAATAGCCAATGATCTGAATTATGTGATGTTAAGTACTAATTATGGTCATAATAGTTATACTAATACTACACAGATATACTAATAATAATATATGCCATACTAATGTTATAGATATTACTCTAGCAGGAACCACCCGAACCAGTGGAGGACAAGCCTTACAAGAAGCAGTGCAAGCGCAGCAGTGACCCGACCGGAGCTGTTTTTGGTGTCCAGTAACTCCATGCAACACACCACCTCTCCTGGCCTGAGTGACCACCATAACAGATGAAGCTCAAAGTCACGGACTAAATGAACTCAATGGATATTTCATGGACATTTCTGGACATTTTACAGACATTCCATAAGGGTGGTTAATAAGTTTGTACTGGAAAATATGGGACTTGAGCATGACGTAGATGGTATGGAATAAGGGGTGGATACTGTCCTGGTTTCGGCAGGGATAGAGTTAGTTTCCTTCCTAGTAGCTGGTGCAGTGCTGTGTTTTGGATTTAGGGCAAGAACAATGTTGATAACACGCCGATGTTTTAGTTGTTGCTAGGCAGTGTTTACACTAGTCAAGGACTTTCCAGCTTCTACCGACTGAGCTAGGCTGGAGGGGCACAAGAAGCTGGGAGGGGGCACAGCCAGGACAGCTGACCCAAACTGGCCAACGGGATATTCCATACCATGCGACGTCATGCTCAGCATATAAAGCTGGGGGAAGAAGAAGGAAGGGGGGGGGACGTTTGGAGCGGTGGCGTTTGTCTTCCCAAGTAACCGTTACGCGTGAGGGAGCCCTGCTTTCCTGGAGCTGGCTGAACACCTGCCTGCCCGTGGGAAGTAGTGAATTAATACCTTTGTTTTGCTTTGCTTGCGTGTGCGGCTTTTGCTTTCTCTATTAAACTGTTGTTATCTCAACCCACGAGTTTTCTCACTTTTACCCTTCCAATTCTCTTCCCCATCCCACTGCGGGGGGAGTGAGCGAGCGGCTGCGTGGTGCTCAGTTGCCGACTGAGGTTAAACCACGACATGTCTCTGACCCGGGCCCCAGGGAGGCAGCAGACTTCCCTGTGGGATGGGTCTGGTTGGCATATTGGGCCCTCTGTTCCCCTCAGAAGGGAATCACCTATGACAATTACCCTCCTTTTTTTCTTAGCAGAGGCAGTCATGATGCGTGGGGCTCATGGAACCTCATGAAGTTAAGCAAAGGAAAATGCCAAGTCCTGCACCTGGGGAGGAATAACCCCAGGCACCAGTACAGGCCGGGGGCTGACTGACTGGAAAGCGGCTTTGCAGAAAAGGACCTGGGAATCCTGTTGGACATAAATTTGATAATGAGCCAGCAATGCATCCTTGCAGCAAACAAGACAAACAGTATCCTGAGCTGAATTAGGAAAAGTGTTGCCAGCAGGTTGAGGGAGGTTGTTATTGCCCTCTGCTCAGCACTGGTGAGAGACCACATCTGGAGTCCTGTGTCCCCAGCACAAGAAAGACATGGACATACTGGAGAGAGTCCAGTAAAGGGTTCAGTAAGGTATTGGAGTGTCTGGCATTTGAGAAGAGGCTGAGAGAGCTGGGATTGTTTATCCTGGAGAATAGAAGGCTCAGGGGGGATCTTATCAATGTGTCCAAATACCTGATGGGGGGCAGTAAAGAAGATG
This sequence comes from Spheniscus humboldti, assembly GCA_027474245.1. Lineage (NCBI taxonomy): Eukaryota > Metazoa > Chordata > Aves > Sphenisciformes > Spheniscidae > Spheniscus > Spheniscus humboldti. The sequence continues at coordinate 37,414,147 of CM049922.1, forward strand.
GGGCCAGAGTCTTTTCAGTGGTATCCAGTGAAGGGATCAATTGGCACAAATTGAAATACAAGAAATTCCATTTAAATGTAAAAAAACTTTTTTACTGTAAGGGTGACTGTGCACTGAATCACGTTGCCTAGAGAGGTTGTGGAGTCTCCATCTGTGAAGATATTCAAAACTTGACTGGACATGGTCCTGGGCAACCTTGTCTAGTTGGCCCTGCTTTGAGCAGGGGAGTTGGACTAGACGATCTCTAGAGTTCTTTTCCAACCTCAACTATTCCTTGATTGCATGGATTTGCCAAGAATAGGGACACAGAAATTTCCTGAAAGATCTACCTCCAGAGGCTATTTAGTCTAGTTCCCCTTCCTTCTTACTCACAGCAAGACCAAATGTAATCATATCCATAAAAAGTAAGGGATGTGGTATGGCTTACATGTTATTTTACCTTGTGTTTATTAGATCTACTTATATACTTATACTAACATTATTGTTTTATGCTTTGATTTTTGCAAGTTAACAGACTTAACTACAACTCCATCAACAAGCGAGGGCTGACAAAGTTATAATGTAACAAGGTAAACTCTGAGGCAAGTCCAAGGAGTAAGATATGCAGCCTGCCAGAAGAACCTAATTCAGTAGTGGTTAGTAGACTTGAGCTATAGTGAGTGGTACACACCAGTGCCTATCAGACTCAGAGAGGTTTCCTGAAATTGTAGGAATTCTTAACTTGGCTCTACACCCTATAGTAATAGTTTGCTTGTTTTTATAAATTGTGTTAATCATAGACATTTAGCAAATCAGGTACTGACTATACACTGCCATGAAGAACTGTCATATCTTTACGAATTATCATGAGGCAAGACCTGATAGGAGAAAGTGAATGCCTCCAAGAAGAGTCTCTGCTCAGTCCTGATTAGGAGCCTTGAGCCATAGGAGGGTTTGCAGCATCCTTGTTGGACTCATTGAACAATAACCTGTGATTCATGGACTACCAAAGGAGAGGAAGAGAAGTGACCTTGTAGCCCAGGAAACATGGCATTGCTGTTGCTAACAAGGCCACAAATTCGATATAGGTCTCACTTGTCATATTTTGCTTGTTTGGAGCTTTATTTTTGTCTGTTTAACTGGAGTAGCCAGTAATTCTTACAATAAAGTTTTGCATGGCTGGATAGCTAATCTATGACCTAACCCATCTTTGTCTTGCTTAGCTTGGTCTAACTATTTAATGAAATAACAACAGTTTAAGACACTTGAATTAAGACTCCTTTTAGAGCTCTAACAGATTTAAGTGTTACAACTCAGGATTTGGGTCCACCCAGGCTGGGGGATCACAGTTAAAGCTTTGGAAAAATGCTCTAAAGTTATAATAACCTTACAACAATAGTTTTATTTGTTTACAGGCTAATACTCAAAGAAACAATTTGAATAGAAGCAGCCAGACCTAGTGACAGAACTGTTGATTTCAGTAATGTTCTTTTAAGCAAATGTGTAAATATAAAAGGAATTTGGGAGAGGTATCAAAGAAGAAAGGAAAGAGAAAGAAAGGTTTGAAACAGAGGGGAAACGGAATACTAAGAGTACTTAAAGGTTGAGAGAACTGTGGGTTACACATGTGTATATATCAAGGTCTGAAAGAGGATAATATATAATGAATAGTGAAATATTATGGTTGAACCAGAATAGAAGTAACACTGAAGTGAGATACTTATCTATGCCAGGTATTGGAGGTTACTTATATCTAATAATCAGAACTTAATCACTAAACCCAGAATTTTTGTAAGAGCAAAATAAGAAAGAGAATGGTAGAAGTCTATACATCAATGTGACAACTGATTATGTGAACAACTCTGTGTAATTTCTCCTCTGCTATTTCTCCTTCTCCCCTCCCCCAACTGTTTAGTTGCCTGTGTTCCAAGGATCCAAAGCCCAGCTCTGATGCTACACAGCTGCATAACCTTGGGACACATATCTGAGAAAATCACTAAGTTATGAGAGAACCTGCAAGAAGATAAGAAGGGCAAAAGCGGGGCGAGGCTAGCTGAGAACTTTGGGTCAGATCAAGCCACTAATATCAACAGTGAAAGCTAGATGAAACTGGTTTGATCGTTACAATCATGCGTTAACTTTTTCAGTAGTGACCAGGAATATCACTATTCATGTACTGGGGCTACATTAGGTGACAATTATATTAGGATACCTAACAAGATATTGTAAAATGTACATGTTTAATAGAATTGGGAAAGATCTACTGTAAATGTAATCTTACTCATGATAAAAGAGAACATACTGGTTAACTAAACAATTATATGAGGAATGAGAAACATTTCATCATTGTCACATGTTATGGGGAGATATTAGGTAAAAAGTTTTAAGGGATAAGGCTTAAGGAAATATTAGTATATCTCTTAAGACACCCTGTTGTATGGTTAATCACATTTGAATGGATAGTTTTATTAATTGTGATAATCATAAAATAGTATATAATCAAAATGTTTATGCTTATAATGATTATACAACTAATGAAACATTCTGTGATTATGTAAACTGAATGAAAATTGACAATACCATAAGTTTAACTTAGGTATCAACAGGGAGAGAAGTGTCATAAAGGATTGTTTGAACACCTACCTAGAAGCCACTGGCATGTCAGTATAACACTCTGCTTCTGAGTACACAGCTGGGGTTGGTCTCCCTGCTGTTTCTCCAACTGGGTAACTATGACCAAGTGTGTGAGGGAATAAATGAATATACTGTATAAAGTTATCTGCTATTAATAATAGCTTGATTCTATTAATAAGAGCTTTATAAAAGCTGTTATTAATGAATATTGGTTGTGATCTGTGTCTCCCCCAACTCAATCCCCTATCAGGGTAAATGGAATTTACAACAAAATCATTTCCTTTTGTTCATTCTAAACCTCATACCTATGAGTTCATCTCTTCCACCGAATAAGACAGTTTACAGTTGCTGCCTTTTCCATGCCACTCATGACTGTACAAATCTTCATGATACAGGTAAATAGTGGATTTATACAGAGGCACAGCAGTGCTCTTGTTTAGCTCTCTATTCTTTTCCTAATAATGTCTAGCATTTCATTTGGGTTTTTCTTGGACCATTACTGAGCCAATATCTTTACGTCTAACCCCAAAACCTGATTTCTGTTTGATGGCAGTCAACTTGGAGCCCACCATTTTTATATATAAAGTTCAGATACATGTTTTCCCCAGCATGCATCTCTACATTTACCCATATTGAACTTTAGGTGCCATTTTATCGCCTGGTCACCCAGTACTGTAAAGGCCTCCTGCAACCTTCCATCACCAACATTTATCTTTACTGTCTTGAATAACTTTATTGGTGCCAATGTCACCTCACTATTTAACCTCTTTTCCAGGTCATTCATGACTATGTCATAACGGGCCATAATCTCCTACCTTCTATTTCCCAATCTGAAATTAATTATTTCTTCATAGACAGATAAAAATTGCCTACCTATTCTCATTCATCCCTTCTATTTATGCATCCAAAGGTATTACATCTTTCTACCACAGTATTATCCTTGGTTTTGTTTTGTTTAAAGAAACTAACATCAGTAACCCAGAGACCCACTCAACTGCTTTCCCCAGCCTTGTTTATGCCTACTAAATATTGCTACAAGTCTCTTGAACTGAAGTGGGGAGCAAAGTTAATTCATCCACCTCCTTTAATGAGTATATTCAGCCTCTCTCTTCCAAACTACAGAATACAAATGTATTGAATACTTGTCTCTTCTGCATTGTAACCAGTTTCACAATCTACACACAGTAATATTAGTTGTATCTGACTGACATGGCTGAGAAAAATGTCCCTCTCAATGGTTTCAGCCTCCTTTACCTTATACATTTTAAATTACTATCAAATTGACATCTGCCATCAACTTTCCCTTTTCCTTAGTGGCACATTTTAAATTTCCCCCCATTTTTCTCTTTTGAATTCAGAAAAATATCTATTTTTAAAGATAGTTTATTAGACATTTTAAAATATATATTTTAACCATTTTGAAGTTATTGCAGTATAGGCCCGCATGATGTATGCTTTATGAACTTTGTTCTTTAGTCAGCTAATGATTTACATGGAACACGAAAATTTTGATGAAAAGCAGTTGTGTCATACCTTAAATCTCCATCTAGTAACAACTACAAACTTGAGTGTGTGGTCCTTGCCAAGAATCTCTTCATTGCATAATATATCCAGCTGATGTAGAAAGAAGAAATAATTAATTCACTGAGACACAGAACATGGCTTTGAAACAATACACTTCAGATAAGGCCCAATAAAAAGATCAAAGAACGAACTCAATTCTCATGTAAAGACAGCTTTGTCCTTTGACATGCTATGAAAATTGTTTACGCAGTACCCAGCAAGTAACTTTCTACTTTGAAAACACATTTTTAAGAGGCTATCCCCCACTTATACATCAGTGTTTAGGGCTTTTTTTGCAGACACTTTATAGTTGTTTTTACTTTTCTATGTCAGCTTTGAAAGATCTTGATATTAGAAACAGCAAGGGTATGGACTCATAAGCAAATGTGAGATCATGTGACCAGCTATCAGCTGAATTGCAGTAGATGATCATGCACATGATTTTAGCCTATTTGACTGCAAGGTGACATGTACTGAAAGGGTAAGTCACCATGAAAGTGACATATGCTAATGGTACTTTACCACAACCTGAGAAAGGTAAGAATGTGCATGCAGTCCACTAACATGGCTTAGCTGACAGACAATAACTCAAACCAGGATTTGTCTATAGCATTCAACTAAGTGTTCACATCCTTAGGGCCTTCCTCCTCAAAACATATTTTTCACTGGACATACCAATACACTGTTTCCACAAAAATGCCATGTGCCCTTAAAGGGGGAGGGAGGACTCCTGAAACACAAGTACTGTTGAATGAACATTCTTACATTTCAATAAGAGCCAAGTAGGTTGTAAAACCAGAGATTGCTGCAGTGGAATAGTGAGTTTAAACACAAAAGCAAAAGGTGCAATTAGTAAGAAAGCAATCCAGGTTTCTGAAAGGTGTTAGGAATTTTAACACGGATGCTAGATGGGCCAACCATAGGTGACATACAGCTGGATCTACTACTCACCAAAAAGGAAGAACTTTCTGGGGACATGATAATCAATGGCAGCCTTGGTTGTAGCAACCATGAAATAGTGAAGTTCAAGATCCTGAAGGGAGCGAGGAAATCAAGTAGCAGAGTACAGATCCTGGGCTTCAGTAGAGCAGAAATTTGCTTTTTCAAGAAGCTGATAAGTGGGATCCCATGAGAGGCAGCTCTGAAGGGCAAAGGAGCTCAAGAGATGACAAATCTTTAAGGACAACGTCCTCCAAGCACAAGAACAGTCCATCCCAATACTCAGAAAAATGAGTAGATGTATCAGGAGACCAGCTTGGCTAAACAGGGAGCTCATGAGAAAAAGGACATATACAGGAGGTGGAAGTGAGGACAGGCTACAAAGGAGGAAGATAGAAACATTGCCCAGGTATACAGGGATGGTTTGGGGAAAGCCAAAGCTCAGCTGGAGCTGAAACTGGCAAGGGACATCAAGGGCAACAAGAACTTTACTGCTACATTATCAATAAAAGAATAAACAAGGAAACTGTGAGCCCACTGCTGCATGGGGTGAACAATTTAGTGACAGTGTCTGCAGATAAGGTTGAGGTACTCAGTGCCGCCTTTGCCTTGGTTTTTACCAACAAGGTCTCCCAGGCCTTTTTGTGCCTAGAGACAGGGTTCAAGGAGGAGACGAACAGCCAGTAGCAGAGGAGGATCGAGTCAGGGATCTATTGAGAAATCTCAACCCATACTAGTCCATGGGACCAGATGGGATGCATCCAAGGGTGCCACAAGTTTGCTGATGTCATTGTGAGGCCACACTATCATCACTGAAAGGTCACAGAGATCAGAGAAGGTACCCAATGACTGGAGAAATGTTGTACCCATCTTCAAAAAGGGCAAGAAGGACTATCTAGGGAACTAGAGGGCAGTCAGCCTCACTTTGGTGATCCCTAGGAAAGTCATGAAGTGAGTCCTCTTGGAAGCCATTTCTGGGCACATAAAGGCAAAGGTAAATCCATGCTGGCTATTCCCAATCACCAAGGGAAAAAATCATGCTTGACCAACCTGATTGCCTTCTTTAATGAAATGACTGGATCCATGGATGAGGAGAGAACAGTGGATGTTGTCAACCTTGACTTAAGCAAGGCTTTCAGCACCATCTTGCACAGCATCCTTGTATCCAAATTGGGACATTATGATCTGGATGGATGGACTACATGATGGGTGAAGACCCAGGTGGATTGTCAGGCTCAGATGATAGTGGTTAATGGGTTGTACTCTACACAGAGGCCAGTGACATGCGGAGTATTGCAGGGGTCTATCCTGGGACCTGTGCTGTTAAATGTCTTTATCAGTGACCTGGAGGAGGAGACAGAATCCACCTCATCAAGCTTGTGGATGACAACAAACTGGGGGAGTGCACCTGACACACTTGAGGACGGGGCTGCCGTTCAGAGGGACCTAGACAGGCTAGAAGGATGAGCTGACAAGAATCTCATGAAATTCAACAAGACCAACGGCAAAGTCATGAAATGTTACAAGCCAGGTAGCAGCTCTGCTGAAAAGGACCTGGGGGTCCTGGTTGAAACCAAGTTGAACGTGAGCCAGCAGCATGCTCTGACAGTGATGAAGCCTACCAGGATACTGGGGTATATCAACAGAAGCACAGCCAGTAAACCAAAGGAAATCAACGGAACAATGTCCAAGTGGAAACCAGTAACAAGTGGTGTCCCTCAAGGGTCTGTACTGGGACCAATACTATTCAATATCTTCATCAATGACATAGTGGGATCGAGTGCACCCTCAGCAAGTTTGCAGGTGACACCAAGCTGAGTAGTGCAGTTGATTCGCTAGAGGGAAAGGCTGCCATCCAGAGGGACCTGGACAAGCTGGAGAAGTGGGCCCGTGTGAACCTCATGAGGTTTAACAAGGCCAAGTGCAAGGCCCTGAACCCGGGTCGGGGTAATCCCCAATATCAACACAGGCTGGGGGATAAAGGGATTGAGAGCAGCCCTGCCGAGAAGGACTTGGGGGTACTGGTGGATGAAAAGCTGGACATGAGCCGCCAATGTGCGCTCGCAGCCCAGAAGGCCAATCGTATCCTGGGCTGCATCAAAAGAAGCGCGGCCAGCAGGTCGAGGGAGGGGATTCTGCCCCTCTACTCTGCTCTGGTGAGACCCCACCTGGAGTACTGCGTCCAGCTCTGGAGCCCTCAGCATAAGAAAGACATGGACCTGTTAGAGCGGGTCCAGAGGGCCACAAAAACGATCAGAGGGCTGGAACACCTCTCCTATGAAGAAAGGCTTGAGAGAGTTGGGGTTGTTCAGCCTGGAGAAGAGAAGGCTTTGGGGAGACCTTATTGCAGCCTTTCAATACTTAAAGGGGGCTTATAAGAAAGATGGAGAGAGACTTTTTACCAGGGCCTGTAGTGACAGGACAAGGGGCAACAGTTTTAAACTGAAAGAGGGTAGGTTTAGATTGGATATATGGAAGAAATTCTTTACGCTGAGGGTGGTGAGACACTGGAACAGGTTGCCCAGAGAAATTGTGGATGCCCCATCATTGGAAGTGTTCAAGGTCAGGTTGGACGGGGCTCTGAGCAACCTGATCTAGTGAAAGATGTCCCTGTCCACGGCAGGGGGGTTGGACTAGATGATCTTTAGAGGTCCCTTCCATCCCTTCCAACCTTCCATGTTATGATTCTATGATTCTAAGTGATTATTCCCCTTTACTCAGCACTCATTAGACCACATCTGGAATGCTGCATCCAATTTTGGCCCCTACAGTACAGAAAAATGTTGATAAACTTGAGCAAGTTCAGCAGAGGGTCACCAAGATGGTCAGGGTGCTTGAACACAGGCCCTATAAGGAGAGGTTGAGGGAACTGGGCCTATTTATCTTGGAGAAGAGAAGGCTTAAAGGGGACCTAGTTACAGCCTTCCAATACCTAAGAGAAGCCTATAGAGAAGATAGAGCTAGGCTCTTTACTGAGGTGCGTGGTGGGAGAATGAGAGACAATGGTCATCAATGGAAACAGAGGAAGTTCTGACTGGATATAAGGAGAAAAAAAAATCTCTACGAGGATAATTAAGCACCAGAACAAGTTGCCCAAAGAGGTCATGGCATCACCATCCTTGGAAGTTTTCAAGATTGAGCGATGGAAGTTTGAGAGTCAGACTGGATGGAGGGGGACTGTGACTAATACCAACAAAGAAGAAACAGAGGCTGTGTTTTCACATGCCTGCCATTATGTGTACTAGTTTTAGAATCTGAAATGACAGAACTTGCAGAGGATAGAAAAGCCTCTTTCTTCCTTTACCCTCCACCATGATTTCTTCCCACGAACAGTCCAATTATGTACTCCCTGCAGGTAAGGTGGCACCAGCTGATACTACACAAGGCTGAGTTTCACTCAGAGTAGAGAAGCAGAAGAAAGTATATGTGCTGCTTTCCATTAAATCAGTCTTTCAGTAGTGTCCAAGTGTTATAATCCATTCTCTGCATTGAGTGAAAAATCTCTGCTAGGGCAGCGTATCCCTTCATTTAAGGCCACCAAACAAAGCATCTTGCAGGAGTCAGTTTTCACACAGGTGGAAAACACATAACCAAGCCTTTTGGTATGTTTTAAAACTGGTCATGGAACAACACACTGAGCTGCACTGCCAACTCTGTATAAAGCCAAGAACCAGTAAGAGCTACATCTCCATTGTATTGGAGGGGGAGAAAAAAAGGGAAGATGATCAGTGTTCTTAAATTAAAAGGGGGGGAGGTAAATTTGTAGAAAAACCTATTTGTCTGCATTCAGCTCCTCAACTTAAATAGCCATTTTCTGTTCCTTTATATTAGGAAATAGTGTGTGCTTCAGTTTTTTTAAAGATCTGGTTGGAAGGAAAGACACTGTTTTGAAAATAATCCATAAGACTTTCACTTGCAAAATAATTTTTAAACATTAAAACATTACCTCATTAAAAGAAGAAAGGTTAAGTTTTTTAGCAATGAACTTCTTTAGATGCAAGACTGTTGCTTGTGCTGAGCAGCGGATCCATTTTCGTTTCAGTCCACGTAATTTGCTGCTATTGCATTCCAAGCAGATGCTTACCTTCAGGAAAAAGCAAACACAGTCAGGGCTAGTTGACAGAATTTTCTGCAGTCCCCATTATGCATTTCACATGCAGCATTTATTAGTCCAACAAAAAGGTGAAAATGTAGAATACCAGTATTCTTTAAAGCAAAATGCATGCAGTGTCATTAAAAAAAGGTTGTCTCGTATTTTGTCATCTTAGTGTTAAGCACCATTCAACTCAAAAGGGATCTGGACAAAAGTTCAAAGCAGAACTTTAGGGCTGCCTTGTTCCAGAGCTTTATTCTAACTGCAGAGGTTACAACTAGTTCAGAAGAAGCCTAGGTCAAGGCCAAAGTGAGATATCTAATATGAAAACCTGTCAGGACCCTGAGCTCATTCCCCTCCCCCCTGGGGGTTTGGTTGCCTGAGCTAAGGGCCAATTTTGATAAGCAGCTGTATGACCATGAAACTGTTGTGAAGAAAGAGCTGTTTGAGAAAAAGCTTGAAGAATTTTCAGTGTCAGCTCACTCTGCTCCACTTAGCAGCATCATTTAAGCTGAAGCTCCCTCCCTTGGTTGGTCCCCCTACATGAGCTACGTTGCAGCCATGCCCGTGCCTGGCCTAGACCCTGACCCACAGATTAGACTTCCTGGCTTGACCTTGGACCTGTCTCATCACTATGGACTTGGCTTGGTGATCAATGGACTGTGTATGACCTCGGTTACTATCGTCTCTGGACCTGACTTCAACTTGCCAATTTCACTTTCTGGCTTAACCTTGGACCTGCCTCATCACTAAAGATTTACCTGGTGATCACTGGACTGTGGCTGAATCTAGTTACTGTCACCAGAGCTGCTATGCTCTCCTTATTCAGGTATTGTGGGACTGCACCCCTTGTTGGTGAGGTCAGTGCCCTGCCTGCCTTGCTGTCACTCTTAGCTCCTGGCTTGTCTGCCCCTACAGAGCAGCAGCCTGCCCTTGCTGCTCCCTGACAAAACCATTATCACTTTTTAATGACTGTTTCTAATCTAACCTCTGAATCCAGTAACATAGTTTAATATTTAAGGCATGTTTTAAAATAATATTTTGAACTTTAAAATTTACTGATGCAGATGATGTAACAAATTTTTGAAGTTCAAAAGATTATATGGGAAAAAATGGCCTTTTGATCTCTGTGCTTCAATTCCCCCTTCTTTTCTCAATCATCTATTTTCTTTATTTAGTCTAAACTCTTTAGGATAAGTTTTATTCTGTGCACTTAAATGATCTGGTACAAAGCACAACCATCTGAATACTACCATTGCACTATCATTAAATGGAAAATTAATCCAAATTTAATTTACTTTGGACACAGTGAGCAGGGAAATATGAAGGCAGTGACATATATTCCAATAGCAAGTTTCATACTCAAACAGGTTTTGTGTTTAAAACTTGACACTAAATACTAAGTAAAAAAAGACTTTTCATTCTAATTATTGAAACATATTCAGTCCTGATGCACCGGAGTGACATGGGAGTAGACTCTCAAATAAAGGGCCCAAATGACTTGAAATCTAGTTGAGATGAAAGCCAACACAGAGTTTAGCCAGTACTCAGGAAACTCAGAAATAGTTATAACTATCAAACCTTAATGAAATTCTCAAAACCAAATTTCTCCACAACTACCTAAAGAAAAAAGATGAAGCTCAAGTTTACACAAAAGCATGGGAGAACACTATATCTTGTCTCTGTCAGAGGGAAAAAAGTTTATCAAAGAAAAATAGTCATTTAAAGATAAAGTGGAAATACAAAATAAAACTAAGAAATGCCCAATATCAGAAGTAAGCTCACCTGTTCATCACTTCGATGATAGTCATTATCTTCTTCCTGTTTTTCTTCAGAAGTTTCTTTGTTTGAATTTTCATCTAGTTTAGTTTCACCTTTCAGAAGAAAGCAGAGCATTACAATAATTAAATTAGACATATCAGATGACAGGTAATCCTGAAACAAAGTCAAGACTATAAGAGCAACTGTGTTTTTTTTGTTTGGGTTTGTTTTTTTAAGTAATTAGGCTTGTCAGAGCATGATCAGCTTCTCTTCTAACCAGGAAAAAAGTTGGAAAGCAGCTTTACTCTTGGTAGCAAAGATGTGGACACTAATCCAAAGCTTCCCAAAAAATCAGTTCAAGACACCTTGCTACAAATTTGTCAGGGCTCATTCACTATTCTGTAAAACTGATATGCTCTCCTGACAGTCACAAATTTGAGAATTCTTTTGCCCTTGGATAAATACACACACACATACATTTTAAGTATAACCACCACACCATTTCTATCACAAAATTATACTTAACATCAGCAGTTTCTGAAGTTAATGCAATTCAAGACTGGGATAAAAAGTAACCTTTTCTTATCGTAGAGTTCCCACATAGATACTACTGAAGATCTTCACCAGGAACACATTACAGCCAGCTAAAAGAACACATTCTATAAACAAGTGTGATGCAAAACAATATTGCACTTAGATGGTGAGTTCAAAGTGGTGAGTTCTTGCATATAGTCCAATATATAAGCACAAGCAAGCCTTATACAATATTATACAACAATTATGAGTGCTAATAAATATTAGCTAGATACCTACCTCTAACAGATCCTTTCAGCAGCTTAACGGCAGTCTGTGCCCCCACCCCAAGCCAGAATTAACATAAGACCATTTACCATTGCGATGTGAATCTAGATGTTGCTTTGCAGAGCATGTCTCCCCTTTGATGTCCCCTGGTACTTCCATACCCAGTTTGTGATAGAATTCCCTCTGCTTTTTCATTTCCGCTGTTTAAAATTGTAAATATTAGTTATGCAATAATGTTCTAGCACAATATTTATCAAGGTATTCCAAAACCCTCCTCTGTTCTGTAAAAGAAGCTTGTCAGGCAGGAAATGGTATTAGCACTTTTTGCTACTTCTGTACTCTTGCTGCCATAATCGAGTTCCCCCAGATCTTATTCCTGAGAGGCAGAATACTACCAAGTCATTTGCAGAGCTATTATTATACCATTCTGTTATTACATATAAAATAAATTTTAAATACTATGCCATACTTTGTGTTTTTCCCCCTTCAACATTTCTGTCAAAATATTTGGTTTGAATTTTTATCCGTATTTCTGATTTTCAATATCCTAGAAACAATTTTAAAATAATCTCTTTACTTAAACTTGCTTATAAATGTCCGATAATGTCCTCAATTGACAGCTTAATTGGATTGAAATATTCTACTTAAATAAAAGTAGCAACACACCACTGAAAAATAATACTGAACAATTACTATAAAGCATTCCTTTAGTTCAACAGATTCATTATCAAAGTAGCTTCATCGGGGGCCCAGCTTCAATGCCTCTATGCAAACGCACGTAGCATGGGGAATAAACAAGAGGAGTTTGAGACATGCGCACGCCTGCAGGGCTACGACCTTATTGGCATCACGAAGAGGTGGTGGGATGGCTCCTATGCTTGGAGTGCTGGGATGGAGGGATACAGGCTCTTTAGGAAGGACAGGCAGGGGAGACCAGGAAGGGGTGTCGCCCTCTATGTCAATGACCAGCTGGAGTGCATGGAGCTCTGCCTGGGGATGGATGAGGAGCCGACCGAGAGCTTGTGGGTCAGGATTAAAGGGAAGGCAGGGACAGGTGACATTACGGTGGGGGTCTGCTACAGGCCACCCGACCAGGAAGACCGAGCAGATGAGGCCCTCTATAGACAGATAGGAGCAGCCTCACGCTCGCAAGCCCTGGTCCTCATGGGGGACTTCAACCACCCCGACATCTCTTGGAGGGACAACACGGCAGGGCATAAGCAATCCGGGAGGTTCCTGGAATGCGTCGATGATAACTTCCTTCTCCACGTGGCAGAGGAGCCAATGAGGAGAGGTGCTATGCTGGACCTTGTTCGCACCAACAAGGGGGGGCTGGTCGGGAATGTGAAGCTCAAGGGCAGCCTGGGCTGCAGTGACCACGAAATGGTGGAGTTCAAGATCCTTAGGGCACCGAGGAGGGTGCACGGCAAGCTCACTACCCTGGACTTCAGGAGAGCGGACTTTGGCCTCTTCAGGGATCTGCTTGGTAGAGTGCCATGGGACAAACCTCTGGAGGGAAGAGGGGCCCAAGAAACCTGGGTAATATTCAAGGATCACCTCCTTCAAGCTCAGGAGCGATGCATCCCAACAAAGAGGAAGTCAGGCAAAAACGCCAGGAGGCCTGCATGGATGAACAAGGAGCTCCTGGACAAACTCCAACGCAAAAAGGAAGCCTACAGAGGGTGGAAGCAAGGACAGGTAGCCCGCGAGGAATACAGAGAAATTGTCTGAGCAGCCAGGGATCAGGTTAGGAAAGCTAAAGCCCTGATAGAATTAAATCTGGCCAGGGACATCAAGGGCAACAAGAAGAGATTCCATAGGTACGTCGGGGATAAAAGGAAGATGAGGGAAAAGGTGGGCCCTCTCCGGAACGAAACGGGAGTCCTGGTTACCCAGGACACGGAGAAGGCGGAGGTACTCAATGACTTTTTTGCCTCGGTCTTCACCGGCAAGTGCTCGAGCCTCACCGCCCAAGCCGCAGAAGGCAAAGGCGGGGCCTGGGAGAATGAAGAGCCGCCCGCTGTGGGAGAACATCAGGTTCGAGACCATCTAAGGCACCTGAAGGTGCACAAGTCCATGGGACCCAATGAGATCCACCCGTGGGTCCTGAAGGACCTGGCGGATGAAGTTGCTAAGCCACTATCCATCGTATTTGAGAAGTCGTGGCAGTCCGGAGAAGTTCCCACTGACTGGAAAAGGGGAAACATAACCCCCATTTTTAAGAAGGGAAAAAAGGAAGACCCGGGGAACTACAGGCCAGTCAGTCTCACCTCTGTGCCTGGGAAGATCACGGAACAGATCCTCCTGGAAGCTATGCTAAGGCCCATGGAGGACAGGGAGGTGATTCGAGACAGCCAGCATGGCTTCACCAAGGGCAAGTCCTGCCTGACCAACCTAGTGGCCTTCTATGATGGAGGGACTACATCAGTGGACACGGGAAGGGCTACAGATGTCGTCTATCTGGACCTCTGTAAGGCCTTTGATACGGTCCCCCACAACATCCTTCTCTCTAAACTGGAGAGGTATGGATTGGATGGGTGGACTGTCTGGTGGGTGAGGAATTGGTTAGATGGTCGCATCCAGGGGGTAGTAATCAACAGCTCAAGGTCCAGATGGAGATTGGCGACGAGTGGCATCCCGCAGGGGTCCGTATTGGGACCGGTACTGTTTAATATCTTCATCAATGACATAGACAGTGGGATCGAGAGCACCCTCAGCAAGTCTGCAGGTGACACCAAGCTGTGTGGTGCGGTCAACACGCCAGAGGGACGGGATGCCATCCAGAGGGACCTGGACAAGCTCAAGAAGTGGGCCCGTGTGAACCTCATGAGGTTCAACAAGGCCAAGTGCAAGGTCCTGCCCCTGGGTTGGGGGAACCCCCGGTATCAATACAGCCTGGGGGATGAAGGGATTGAGAGCAGCCCTGCCGAGAAGGACTTGGGGGTACTGGTGGATGAAAAGCTGGACATGAGCTGCCAATGTGCGCTCGCAGCCCAGAAGGCCAATCATATCCTAGGCTGCATCAAAAGAAGCGCGGCCAGCAGGTCGAGGGAGGGGATTCTGCCCCTCTACTCTCCTCTGGTGAGACCCCACCTGGAGTACTGCGTCCAGCTCTGGAGCCCTCAGCATAAGAAAGACACGGACCTGTTGGAGCAGGTCCAGAAGAGGGCCACGAAAATGATCAGGGGGATGGAACACCTCTCCTATGAAGAAAGGCTGAGAGAGTTGGGGTTGTTCAGCCTGGAGAAGAGAAGTCTCTGGGGAGACCTTATTGCAGCCTATCAGTACTTCAAGGGGGCTTATAAAAAAGATGGCGGCAAACTTTTTAGCAGGGCCTGTTGCGACAGGACAAGGGGGAATGGCTTTAAACTAAAGGGGGGTAGATTTAGACTAGATATAAGGAAGAAATTCTTTACGCTGAGGGTGGTGAAACACTGGCAGAGGTTGCCCAGAGAGGTGGTGGATGCCCCATCCCTGGAAACATTCCAGGTCAGGTTGGACGGGGCTCTGAGCAACCTGATCTAGTTGAAGATGTCCCTGCCCACGGCAGGGGGTTTGGACTAGATGACCTTTAAAGGTCCCTTCCAACCCAAACTATTCTATGATTCTATGATTCTATGATTATAAGAGCACAAATGCAAAAGTACCTGCTAGCAAAGGATTTAAGTACATCTTAGTAGAAGAAAAATTCACTGAAACTAAAAGTTATGCTACATCAGTATTCTACCTCTGAGAACTCTGCAAAGCTGTCAAAGAAGACATGAATATGTACACAGTTTATTAAAGAAGAATGTATGCAAATTATAGAATCCCAACATGAAAACACTGTAGTGCTATTTAGGTTTACATAATGTTACTTTTCCCTGAAATAACACCAGCGTTTTCATTTCTGAAGTTTTTTCGGTAACACTGCTAGTACAAGTCTAAAATTAAAAAAAGCACTGAAGTATAGAGGAAAAGTCGTGCTAGAACCGAACAAGTGAAGATGGTATTTTTCATCCCCCCATGAACATTTTCCTCACTTCCTCCTTTCATTAATGTAAAGGAACTATGTGTAAATCTAACATTCAGTAAAAATAGGTCATACCAGAAAACTTACCTTCTTGGAGGCCTGGCACAAGTTTATAAACAATATCTTGCATTGTTCTATCATGACTAGCAAGGAAAAAAAGAAAAATTGAAGGTTTAAATTAGCCATCTTGATTCAAAACGTTTCTCTTAAAGAGATTCAGTATTAAATTGACTCTACAAACCTCTAAAGAATTGTAAGAAATAAAAATATTTATCTTGGATAACTGAAATATCAAACATGAGATAACAGTACAAGAAAGGAATGCAGATAAGGTTCAGGCTAAGACAAGAACTGACAAAAGTTTAACAGAAATGCTAAGAAGGATGCTACGAAGGATGGTCTTTATGATGCAAAGGATGGCATCCTGTGAGAGATGCCATATACCTGCATGTGTATCAGTAACATAACTCTCAAAATTCCTTGACAATTTTGACAAAAGCATTTTTTATTTTTCTGTTTCTAGACACTAGACACTTTTCTGTTTCTAGAAACTAGACTGTTTCTTATCCCTTTTAATTAATCTCCTGTGTTGCTAGATTGTTTAATTATCCATACTGGACTTTTTTAAAAACATGAAGAAAAAAGCCTATAGGGGAAAAAAAGAAGAGAACAAGGAAGAGAACAAAGGAAAGAAAATTTGCGTTTGCTCTTATAATCCAGCATTTTACCCAAGAGCAACATCATGTAGCTCAGAATCCCATCTAGATAAAAAGGGTGGAACAAAAAAAGACAGACTGATCCAGCACATAAGGAAGGAAATGGTGGGGAAGCAGGACTGGTTAAGATTCTGAACACTGATGTTTTCAACCAAAGTTTAACTACAAGCTGCCATTTCCTGGATTACTCGAAAACAAGTCATTGCCTGAAAGGACCAGAACATTACCCTGACTTCCAAACTATAAATAAAAACAAATACAAGCTAAAGTGTCAGCCTCAGCTGCTACCGGGGCATTAACCCCACAAGAGTTTACAATACCAAACTTCAGCTTTGACTCTGTCCTGGTTTCGGCAGGGACAGAGTTAATTTCCTTCCTAGTAGCTGGTACAATGCTGTGTTCTGGATTTAGGATGAGAACAAAGTTGATAACACACCGATGTTTTAGTTGTTGCTAGGTAATGCTTACACTAGCCAAGGACTTTTTAGTTTCCCATGCTCTACCGACTGAGAAGGCTGGAGGTGCACAAGAAGCTGGGAGGGGGCACAGCCAAACTGGCCAAAGGGACATTCCATACCCTGTGACGTCATGCTCAGTACATAAACTGGGGAAAGCTGGCCGGGGGGGCCGCTGCTCGGGGACTGGCTGGGCATCGGTCGGCGGGTGGTGAGCAATTGTACTGTGCATCACTTGCTTTGTGTATTATTATTATTATCATATTATTATTATCACTTTATTTCAATTATTAAACTGTTTTTATCTCAACCCACGAGTTTTTCTCACTTGTGCTCTTCCAATTCTCTCCCCCATCCCACCGGGGTGTGGGGGGAGTGAGCGAGCGGCTGTGTGGTGCTTAGTTGCCGACTGAGGTTAAACCACAACAGACTCTCAGGTTAGGATTTTTAAATGTCATTTACACATTGCAGGAACATCTCCAAAAACATTTCAATCTAAATGAATGATTTTAGCCACCAGCATGAGAGCAGAGGTGAGAATTTAACAGCATTCTTAATGATGAAACATGAGATGTGTTTGTTTTACCTATTTCCCAGATGGATGGGGATGAATTAGATCACAGATTCTTGTAACTAAGGCATAATACAAAGTTTCTCCCTATTAATTCTCTATTGAAGAAACCACAGGCTTCAAAAAGCAGGTTGGACAAAGACTATCATCCACTTCTAACTACTCAATTTGAGGCTATGCTCCCAGGCCTCTCTTAGCATTGAAAACAGGCTTCTGAACCAATACACAGATGTATTCCTGTAGCTTTACAGAGGACAACCATGTTGTCTTAAGTGCCGTTTGTTTCTTCTTGCCTACTGGCATGGATTTGTCATTACTGTTTTGTCATATTTCAAAATACACTCTAGTACAGTCTCTACATCATTCTTGGAAGGTATAAGAAAAATCTATCTTATTTCTGACTCCTGAAGGGGACTCAGTTTTGAGCAATTCAGAAAGTTTTTATAGGACATGCACAATTCTCAGTGAAAGTGGAGAAAGAATCAAATTCATTTTCTATAGCCACTTCTTCAAAAGCTGCACTAGAACTGAGACATGCACATTTGAAGCAGTGCCACAAACGAAAAGAAACTTTGCATGGACAGTAGTACAGAAAGAAACTTCGCTAAGGGACATGGTTTAGTAGGCATGGTGGTGTTGGGTTGATGGTTGGACTCGATGATCTTAGAGGTCTTTTCCAACCTTAATGATTCTATGATTCTATGACTCTATGGAGGTAGACAAGAGTCTACACAACATACAGCAGCTATTGTGAACACACTGTCTCAATACATTTCTATCAATGAAAGTTGCTATGGTACAAATCTCTAGTGCAGATCCAGCCAAGTCAGATGGTATAAACATTTGACTGATACCTTTGAAATTTTTAAAATGAGAGGAAAATGTTGAAGAAAAATAAAGGTAATGTACAAATAAACAGAAAATATACTGAAAAAGAAGAAAATTATGGTACAACACCCCATTCATTTTAAGTCACACAGTAAGGGAGCCCTGTATGGGAATGGAAAGAAATAGGCAGAAATCTTTCAGAGGCTGTTCCATTCAAGATGTTGAAGCCACTACTCTAACTTTTCTGCTACCAACTTTCTCATCTGCACCTATGAACTAAACAGTTCTTTGAAAGACTTTCATACTGCACACTTACCCGATATACTGTAATGGATGGCTCTGGTGTATAACAATCCGACATGTTGGACAGGTGTTGTTTTCCTCCAAATACTTCACCAAGCAGCTTCTACAGACTAATAACAAGAACATTAATCATTAAAAGGAAATAAATCAAGACATAGTTTGAAGAAACTCGTGAGGTCGCCGAGGGTATGAGTGGATTTCTGACACCCTTGGGTTGTGTGTGTGGAGGGACGGCTGGCAGGCGACAGGTCTCGTGAGAGGGGCGGGCGAGAGTTGGGCAGTGCCAGCGGTCCCCGCGGCCAGTTCAAACCGCGGGAAGTCGCATATAACCGGCCCCTAGGGAGCGCCAGCGACCAAGAGTGTGGCGTGGGTTGGGAGTGGTGTCGGCAGTTTGCATGAAAAGGGCAGTGCACTCTGTCAGCTGTTGGGCTGCTCCCTGCTCTGCTCACCTGCAGGCTTAGGCTGCAGCCCTGACGGTCACCCCAACTAACTGGTGGCTGTGCAAGCCTACCCAGAAACTTGAGGTCTCCAGGAAATTAGAATTAGAAGGATGACATCTTTCAAAAGAATTACCATTCTATAAGTAAGTGGGCCATTTTTTTCTGAGAACTACAAGGAGAGTGACCTGCCGAAAGAAAACTGCAACTGCAAGGCTAAGGCTGAAACCCAAACAGAAGCACTACAGCCTACCTATGCTAATGTCTCCTCCCCCCAAACAGACCTCCCAAGGACTGACATAGCTGTCTAGACCTGGGGCTGCATGGAGCTGCAGCACCTGGACATCCCCCTAACACCTGAAGGCAGTGATGGATGTCATAGCTGCAAGTGTGCCCAGCTAGAACTCCTCAAACAAGTAGCTATGTTACAAGAGGAGCTCATCAGGCAGCGCAGTATCTGGGAATGTGAGCGGGAGATCGATACATGGTATTGTACACTGTCCCAGGCAGAGCAACAGCCCAGCCTTAAGGATGTGCAAGGGGAAGGTAAGCCTGAATTCAACCTCGAGCTGACACAAGAAACTCACGAGATGAAGGAGACTGGACCCTTGACTCTGCTCAGGGCAGAAGGAAGAACCTTCCCCCAAAGTGCCCCTGCATAACAGAGACGATGCTCTGGGGTTGGAGAACGAAGAGCACATGAGTAACGGACAGGATCCAGGAAAAGCTGACCATGCAAAGCTGATCCAACCATCCACCCACATTAGAACCGATGCCACCAGAAAAGCATGGAAAGTATTAGTAACTGGAGACTCCTTACTGAGAGGCACCAAAGCACCCATTTGCCATCCAGACAATTTCTCTAGAGAAGTCTGCTGCCTACCAGGAGCTCGCATTTGTGGACATCACTGAGAGGCTGCCGAGCCTGGTGAACCCTGCAGATTATCATCCACTCCTACTATTCCACGTAGGGTCCAATGATACTGTGATGAGGCAACTTAGAACCATCAAAAGAGACTATACGTCCCTTGGAGCAATGTTAAAAGGATCTGGAGCACAAGTGGTGTTCTCCTCTATCCTCCCAGTCAGAGGAAGGGGTCCAGGAAGGAGGAGACGAATTGAACAGGTGAATGCCTGGCTGCGTGGCTGGTGCCATACTCAAGGTTTTGGCTTCTATGATCATGGATCTGCCTTTGAGAAGCTGGGTCTGTTGGGAGCTGATGGGATTCATCTGACCAAGCAGGGCAAGAGGGTCTTCACCAACAAGCTGGCCAGACTTATAAGGAGGGCTTTAAACTAGATTTAGTGGGGGAGGGGGATGGATTTCTGAGCAACAGAGAAGAGCCAGGGGCTGCTGAGGTATTAGGAACCAACAGGGAAACACCTGTGAAATGCCTCAAAGGAATTAGGGCATGTTCCTCTAAAAGGTGACAGGGTTGATAGCCCAGCTGAAGTGCCTCTATACCAATGCACACAGCATGGGTAACAAAGAGCAGGAGCTGGAAGCCATGGTACAGCTAGAAAGCTATGATCTAATCGCTATTGCTGAAACGCGGTGGGACAAATCGCACAACTGGAGTGCTGCAATCGATGGCTATAAACTGTTCAGAAGGGACAGGCAAGGAAGGAGGGGTAGGGGGGTTGACCTCTATGTAAAAGAATGGACTGACTGCACAGAGCTGTCTTTGAAAAACAGCGATGAACAGGTTGAGAGCTTATGGGTAAAAATTAGGGGCCAAGCCAACAAAGGAAACCACGTGGCTGGTGTTTACTACAGACCACCCAACCAAGGGGAGCCTGTGGACGAAACGTTCTTACTTCAACTACAGGAAGCATCACAATCGCAGGCCCTGATCCTGCTGGGGGACTTCAATCACCCTGACATCTGCCAGAAAAGCAGCACAGCAAGCTGTAAGCAGTCCAGGAGACTCTTGGTGTGCGTTGAGGATAATTTCTTAATCCAGGTGACAGACAGCCCGACCAGAGGAGAAGGGTTACTGGACCTCTTGCTCACCAACACAGATGAACTAATTAGAGAGGTCAAGATTGGTGGCAGCCTGGGCTGCAGTGATCATACCCTGGTGGGATTTACAATCTTCAAGTGAAGAGTAGAATCAGGACCCTTAATTTTAGGAGAGCAAACTTTCAGTTTCCAGGAACTAGCGGATGTGACCTCCTGGGAAACTGCCCTCAGGGACAAAGGAGCAGAAGGGAGCTGGCAGCTCTTTAAGGACATTTTTCTTAGAGCACAAGAACTATCGATTCCCACGTGTAAGAAATCAGGCAAGGAAGGCAGGACACCAGCATGGCTGGATAAGGACCTCCTGGTCAAACTAAAGTGCAAGAAGGAAATGCACAGGCAGTGGAACCAGGGACATGTATCCTGGGAAGAATATGGGGATGCTGCCCAGATGCGTAGGGATGGGACAAAGACAGGTAAGGCACAGTTGGAGTTGAATTTGGTGAAGGGATGAGAAGAATAAGAAGAAGGGTTTTTACAGGTACGTTGGCCAGAAAAGGAAGATTAAAGAAAATGTACCCACCCTGATAAATAAGACATGGGAACTAGCGACAACCGACACGGAGAAGGCTGAGGTACTCAACAATTTTTTTGCCTCAGTTTTCAATGGTAATCTCTCTTCCCACATCTCTCAAGCCCCTAAACCTCAAGGCAGGGACTGGGGGAACGAAATCCCTTCCTTCATAGGAGAAGATCAGGTTCAAGACCACCTGAGGAACCTGAACATACACAAGTCCATGGGACCTGACGAGATGCACCCCAGAGTCCTGAGGGAATTGGCTGATGTAGTTGCCAAGCCACTGTCCATCATATTTGAAAACTTATGGCAGTCAGGTGAAGTCCCCAGTGACTGGAGAAAAGGGAAACATCACATCCATTTTTAAGAAGGGTAAAAAAGAGGACCCTGGGAACTACTGACCAGTCAGCCTCACCTCCATGCCCAATAAGATCATGGAACAGATCCTCCTGGAAGACATATCGAAACATATGGAAGGCAGGGAGGTGATTAGAGACAGCCAACATGACTTCACCAAGGGAAAATCATGCCTGACTAATCTAGTGGCCTTCTACGATGGAGGGACTGCATCAGTGGACAAGGGAAGAGCTACGGACATCATCTACCTGGACTTCTGTAAGGCCTTTGATACAGTCTCCCACAACATTCTTGCCTCAAAATTGGAGAGATATGGGTTTGATGGATGGACTGTCAGATGGATAAGGAACTGGCTGGATGGCCACGTCCAAAGAGTTACAGTCAACAGCTCAATGTCCAAGTGGAAGCCAGTAACGAGTGGTGTCCCTTGAGGATCCGTACTGGGACCAATACTATTTAATATCTTCATCAATGACATAGACAGTGGGATTGAGTGCATCCTCAGCAAGTTTGCAGACAACACCAAGCTGAGTGGAGCAGTTGATTCCCTAGAGGGACGGGTATATAGTATACAGTACAATTAGACTTCAATCAGAAAATTAAATGAGGAAAGGTCTTTAGTATACAGGTAAAAACTGTTAAAATGGATAATACAGAGCAGCATGCTTTTGGAACTGTTTCCAAGTCTATACACAAGCATATATTTGATTCAAAGAAAAACAGTTCCCTCATTTTAACCAGTACTACTGTTTTTTCACTAATAATAATACATTACACTATTAAGTGTTTTCCTGACCTGAAGTTCTAAACCAACTCCAGCTCAAACTTCAGAAATTAAAAAAGTTCAAGTTACCTGAATTATATATTTTTTTTTATTATTAAAAAAGGTTAAACACCTTTTCCTTAAACAGTGATTCCTTTAATCTTAGGCAGCCTTACAACAGCCCTTACGGTATACGGCAAGAGAACTGTAGCTGTAGTGCCATCTACCTCTCAGACATGATGGTATGTTTGAATAAACACCAATTAAAGCCAAAAAAGTCATTACATTTGCTTTGCTTATATATTGTATTTACATATTTAGGATGAAATTACTGTTGCTGGTTGAGGTTATTATTTGAACTAATCCTAGTATTGCCCACTAAGCCCAGATCTTGCATTACAGTCTGCTCTAGTGTTATATACTAGCAGATCCAGTTGCAAGGGTGAGGCCATAACCTGTTTGAACCAAGTAAACAAAAGAACCAAACCCATCTTCTAAACCCACTAACTTCTCACTTGTCATCAGTAGATCCCACAGTTTTGAATAAGGAGATACCAACCCCTCCTAAACTAAACTCGGCACAGGTCAGCTCAGTTTGTCACAGACAAACTAAAAAAGTACAAATGAAGAAACAAAGTGGGAAAACTGACTTTCCCTATAGCTGTTCTTTAAAAAGCTGCTCCCCACCCTTCCACCCATAATATGAGGCTATGTCTCCCCTCAGAATTAATACCATAAGTCTAAGGATGAAACTAAAAGCAAAAAAACTTTCTGAAAACATAGATTTATAATAAGGGACATTCCACAAGACACCCCATAGGTTTGCTCTAAAAATGCATTCCTGAGAAATGGCATGGCCTATGTGAACTGAGCATGCCTGCTTGCAGTGCATGTTTCAGGGTTGCAAATAAATAAATAAATAAATAGATAGATACATTTTAGAACAACAAAAAAGTGACCCTCTAGCAAGACCAATTTTAATAGTTAATGGCAGCATTACAAAATTTGGGACAAAACAAAGCAAAAGCCTAGATTAGGGTTTTAAATGCTTTACTCCAAACAGAACACCAAGGACCGTGACATTTGGAGCACACGGAGAAGGGACTCAAGAATGAGCTAAAAAAAGGAATGGGAAGAAAAACAAGAAAAGCAAATACATTAAAGCTGATGAACAGCATCTAGAAATCAAATGTAGCAGAAAAAATTATCTCTGGCAAATCTGAAACATCATATCACCTCTGTAAAGCATGCCACATTTCTTCTAATATTCAGCAGAAAAACTACATTCCTAAACATATGTTACCATTTACTATATATGGTTTCAAGTTTGTTCTCCTTATTTGTCTCACAAAACAATATATTTTTGCTGAAAAATTTTAAGTGCATAGCAAAGCTTGCATTATTCTGGCTGATACACAGCAAAACTTTAAACTTCAACTAAAACTGTTAAAACATCTAGCACATCAAGTAAAAAAACAATTTTAGCTTACTCACAGCATTATATTCCTACTTACAAGTATGTAAGCATTCTGTTACAGTGGTGGCATCAATCAGGTATCCGTTGCATAAATGACAGGTTATATGGGCATTAATGTCCCAAAGCTTAATCTTTCTAGTCATCATCTTTGGTATCTGTAAAAAAAAAAGAAATCACCCACACATTACATAGCAACTAAGATGTACTGATGAGATAAAAGTAGTTTTGGAATAAATGAGTAACTCTAATTCACCTTAAAGATATGCTTATTGTCCGGGTTTCGGCAGGGATAGAGTTAATTTACTTCCTAGTAGCTGGTACAGTGCTGTGTTTTGGATTTAGGAGGAGAACAAAGTTGATAACACACCGATGTTTTAGTTGTTGCTGAGCAGTGCTTACACTAGTCAAGGACTTTTCAGCTTCCCATGCTCTACCGACTGAGAAGGCTGGAGGTGCACAAGAAGCTGGGAGGGGGCACAGCCAAACTGGCCAAAGGGACATTCCATACCATGTGACGTCATGCTCAGTACATAAACTGGGGAAAGCTGGCCGGGGGGGCCGCTGCTCGGGGACTGGCTGGGCATCGGTCAGCAGGTGGTGAGCAATTGCACTGTGCATCACTTGCTTTGTCTATTATTATTATTACTACATTACTATTATTATTATCATTTTATTTCAATTATTAAACTGTTTTTATCTCAACCCACGACTTTTTCTCACTTCTACTCTTCCAATTCGCTCTCCCATCCCACCGGGGTCGGGGGAGAGTGAGCGAGCGGCTGTGTGGTACTCAGTTGCTGAGGTTAAACCACAACAGTCCTTTTTGGCGCCCAACGTGGGGCTCGAAGGGTTTGAGATAATAACAGATTAACTGGAGCGTATTAAGGAACTTATATCGGTTAACAGTTGTGGGTCACAATGTTGCTTCCTCTGTTCTCGATATTGATTTGTATGGTCTGCATCGTGCTCTTTCTGCTGCTGTACATGTTAAAGATTGCTGTTGGTTTTTGCAGTTTGCTGTGGTCTGCAGTGATTGCTGATGTTCCGCTTGGGAGGTTTATTTTTAACACACTGACCTTGGGCTTAATTTGGTATGTGAATTTCGCAATGAAGCCATTACTGTACTACGGATACCACTTTGTGGAGACAACTAGCAATTACAGTAACTTTTCTGAGAGTTTTTTTACGGAGGAAATACAGAATGGCAGCATCGCTACCTTCTTCTATGTTGTTTCCTCCTTCATTACAGTAACTTTTCAGTATTTTGAACAGCCTTGGGTAGTTAAGATACTTCTATTGATACTTCTTGGGAATATTGTTTCGGTTTTGTCTAAAGTTGGTAAGCAATTTAAGAATATCATCCAGAGATCTGCCCCAAGGCTGGATAGTTATGAGTGGCAGGGTGTGTGGGACAAGACGGGCAAGTACCTAGGCCAATGGGCACCCCCAGTGTTTTGGAACTTCACCCCTGAGCAAGTGTGGAATCCTGAAAAGTTAGTAGAACACTTGGACAAAGTATGCTGTCACCCTGGCAACTCCAGAGAGATGCAGATCATTGCAATGTGCTGGGGCCTGGCCCATGCCTACCGAGCCCTGTTCAACACCATTCAGTACCATCAAGGGGAAGAGAAGGTCTCTGGATCTGACGATAAAACAACAGGCCCTGCGGCCACTCCGACCCCGGCAACAGGCCCTGTGGCTGAACCAAAGAACCAGCCTGTGCCGGTATCAGTCACCCCTGTACACAAGAAGAAATTGTGGAAGCAGGAGTCAGCTCGTTTAGTAAGGGAGGAAGAAGCTGCTTCTAAAACGGAGCCAGAGGAAGAAGTGGAAAAGGCAGACTACCCTGGAGAAGGGCCATCACGAGAACAGGAGGAGGAGAGCCGGCAAGTGCTTGGGGAGGAAGAAGAGGAAGAACTCATAAACGAGGCAGTGACCACCCGATCTCTATCCCTGAGTGAGCTGTGAGATATACGAAAAGATTTCAGCCGTTGTCCAGGCAAACGTATTGTCACCTGGCTGCTCCGATGCTGGGATAATGGGGCCAGTAGCCTGGAATTAGAGGGTAAAGAAGCCAAGCCGCTGGGATCCCTTTCCAGGGAAGGGGGCATTGACAAAGCGACTGGAAAACGGACATGAGTCCTCAGCCTTTGGAGGCGACTCTTGTCAAGCGTGAAGGAAAGGTATCCCTTCAAGGAAGATGTCATATGTCGCCCAGGCAAGTGGACCACCATGGAGAAGGGTATCCAGGTCCTGAGAGAATTAGCTGTGCTGGAGGTGATTTATGATGACCTGAGCAATGAACAGCTATCCAAAGATCCAGATGAAGTCCAGTGCACACGACCCATGTGGCAGAAGTTTATAAGGAGCTCACCATCATCATATGCCAACTCATTGGCAGTGATGGCTTGGAAAGATGGAGAGGAACAAACGGTGGATGAATTGGCTGGTCAACTCCAGCAATACGAAGAAAGTCTCTCTTCCTCCCTCGTCTCGCCTGTGGAGAAACTGTCCCGGGAGATCCAGCAACTCAGAGAGGATAGGTCCTACTCCCCACCTGTGAGGACCAGTATCTCGGCTATTTGGAGTCAGCGTTCTTTTGCCCGAGAGAGGATATAAAGGGTACACACCACGGGGCACCCTATGGTTTTACCTGCGTGACCACGGAGAGGACATGAGGAAGTGGGATGAAAAACCTACCTCAGCCCTAGGGGCACGGGTACGTGAGTTGCAAGGGAAAACAATCACAGAAAGAGGTTCTCCCAGGAAAGGTGCTGCTCCAGTTTCCAGCGGGCAGTTCCCCAGACAGAGTAGAAGGGCTGATCTTACTCCTGATCTTAATGAAGAAACTTCTGACGCGTATGTACAAGAAGTGAGAAACAAGTACTGTGATGAGGACTAGAGGGGCCCTGCCTCCAGCCAGGGGAAGGAAAGGGACAACCGGGTTTACTGGACTGTGTGGATTCGGTGGCCTGGCACATCAGACCCACAGGAGTATAAGGCTCTAGTAGACACCGGTGCACAGTGTACCCTAATGCCATCAAGCTATAAAGGGGCAGAACCCATTTGTATTTCTGGGGTGACGGGGGATCCCAACAGCTAACTGTATTGGAAGCCGAAGTAAGTCTAACTGGGAATGAGTGGCAGAAGCACCCCATTATGACTGACCCAGAGGCTCCGTGCATCCTTGGCATAGACTACCTCAGGAGAGGGTGTTTCAAGGACCCAAAAGGGTACCGGTGGGCTTTTGGTATAGCTGCCTTGGAGACGGAAGAAATGAAACAGCTATCCACCTTGCCTGGTCTCTCGGAGGACCCTTCTGTTGTGGGGTTGCTGAAGGTCAAAGACCAACAGGTGCCAATCGCTACCACCACGGTGCACCGGCGGCAATATCGCACCAACCGAGACTCCCTGATTCCCATCCATGAGCTGATTCGTCGACTGGAGAGCCAAGGAGTGATCAGCAAGACTCGCTCATCCTTTAAGAGTGGCTGCAGGGAATATCTGCTCCACCACCATGGAGCACCTCCTCCTTTCTCTGACCTTGGTGTTGCCTCTGTTGCTTCTCACTCTTTTTGTTCTCTCTTCCTCTCTCTGTCCAGTGTTTTCTGCCCTTTCTTAAATACGTTTTCACAGAGGTACCACAAACTTTGCTGATGGGCTCAGCTTTGGCCTGTGGTGGGTCCATTGCCAAGCCAGCTATGTCGAGCACAGGGCAGTCCCTGACCTCTTCCCACAGAGACCACACCCCTGCAGCCCGCCCCCCTTTCCACTTACATCCAGTACACCAAGGGATGCATATTTAAGACCAAATCCTATTTTACTCATCTAAGTAATTTCATTCGAGCTAGTAATTAAGAAATCTGAAAGTAAAGAGAGATGATCCTCCTGTAATTGGCAAAGTGCAAAATCAAAAGGAATAGGTCTGATTTGACAAATTAAGGGTTAACCACACTGTCAGCCTCACATCTCCTTATGGTTAGAGCATGGTTTTGAAACTGTCTCTGAAAAAGGGAGCTGAAAAGTAAAATAAACCAGGTTTCTTAAACGTTAAAAATCAAATTAAATAAAGAAAACATGACAAACTAAACTTCTTGTCCCATCAGTAAGAGCTCAGGTAGGTCAAAATATAATAAGATGCAAAATAACTATAGAATAAAGAAAAAAATATGCTACAAAATAAGTAGCCTAATTAAAGCCATTTTTGTCAGAGAAACAGAGGATAGCAAAGAAAATACACACATCTAGACAAACATCCATTTAATGACTAGGAAATAAAAATCAGATATTTTTTGGTAAAGGAAAAATATACATCTAGTAGAACTCCCTGATTACACCTAAGCAGCAAATAAACCTGGTGACAGTTTTATAGAACTTGCAAGAAGCACATCAGAAAACTCAGTAGTTGTTTAAAGAACAGACACTGGAATCTATTAGCAGGAAGTAGAGGTACAGAGGCAACTTTTTCCAGGGCATAAGTCACTTCAACTTCAAAATAAGATGCAAGCCACAATAAGGTTTCTCCAGAAGGCCTGGCCCATACTGCCAACATGCAGCTGTTAAAACAAGAGAACAGATTCACTACACATGCAGAGGTCCTGACATACAAGTTCCAGCACAAGATGAATCTCTGACAGGCAATGAAATTTTGAAGGTTCATAAGTTCTCAGCATCAGATTTCAGTTTAGCCTGCATCTTATGGGCTTGAGCCATACACAACTCAAGCGACACATTGTCCTTTGCTCACAGAAGAGTCAAAGAATTGGGATACATCAGCATTTTTAGACAGCTAAGCCATAACAGTGAAATGCCTTAAAATGCCATATTAGAAGAAGCAATGCCAGATATACTTGTAACTATTTAGAAAGACAAGAAGAAGCTAGCAGCAAAATGGTACATTATGAAGATGTCAGTTTGATTAGACTAGAGATACTGACTGACCTAGACCTTGGAGACAAACTGATGTGCTTCCCAACATGCTTTTTTTAATCTGCAAAGTGAACATTGATTTATCATTCAAAATACTCTTAAGTTATCATTATCCTTTCTCTTTGAAGTAACATCTGAAATTGGAAGTTCTGAGCCAACCATGAGGCAATTCCCATTTGAGTTGAGATGTTTTGTTTAGAGAGGAAAAGAGAAAACAATTATAAAAAAACCCCACAAACTACTGTGGTGGGTTAACCTTGGCTAGCTGCCAGGTGCCCATGAAGCTGCTCTCTCACTCCCTCTCCTCAACAGGACAGGGGGAGAAAATACTATGAAAAAGCTCAGGGGTTGAGATAAAGACAGGGAGATCACTCAGCAATTACCATCACAGGCAAAACAGACTCAACTTGGGGAAATTAATTTAATTTATTGCCAATTAATAACAGAGTATGATAGTGAGAAATAACAACAAAACTAAAACCACCTTTCTCCCATCCCCCCTTTTTCCCAGGTCTACCTCCTTGTTGTGGTTTAACCCCAGCCGGCAACTAAGCACCACACAGCTGCTCACTCACTCCCCCTCCAGTGGGATGGGGAAGAGAATCAGAAGAGTAAAAGTGAGAAAACTCGTGGGTTGAGATAAACACAGTTTAATAGGGAAAGCAAAAGCCGCGCACGCAAGCAAAGCAAAACAAGGAATTCATTCACTCCTTCCCATGGGCAGGCAGGTGTTCAGCCATCTCCAGGAAAGCAGGGCTCCATCACGCATAATGGTTACTTGGGAAGACAAACACCATCACTCTGAACATCCCCCCCTTCCTTCTCCTTCCCCCAACTTTATATGCGGAGCATGACGTCATATGGTATGGAATATCCCTTTGGTCAGTTGGGGTCAGCTGTCCCGGCTGTGTCCCCTCCCAACTTCTTGTGCACCCCCAGCCTACTGGCTGGTGGGGTGGGGTGAGGAGCAGAAAAGGCCTTGACTCTGTATCAGCACTGCTCAGCAATAACGAAAACATCCCTGTGTTATCAACACTGTTCCCAGCACAAATCCAAAACACAGCCCCATACTAGCTACTATGAAGAAAATTAACTCTATCCCAGCCAAAACCAGCACACTCCTCTCTGCTGTCCTGAGCAGCGCAGGGGGATAGAGAATGGGGGTTGCGGTCAGTTCATAATGCGTCATCTCTGCCGCTCCTTCCTACTCACGCTCTTCCTCTGCTCCAGCGTGGGTCCCCCCACGGGCCACAGTTCCTGCCAGGAACCTGCTCCAGCGTGGGGTCCTCCATAGGCTGCAGGGTGGATATCTGCTCCAACATGGTCCTCCATGGGCTGCAGGGAGACAATGTGCTTCACCATGGTCTTCTCCATGGGCTGCAGGGGAATTTCTGCTCCTGCACCTGGAGCAGCTCCTCCCCCTCCTTCTTCACTGACCTTGGTGTCTGCAGGGTTATTTCTCTCACATTTTTCTCACTCCTCTCCCTCACAGTTGCTGTGCAGCATTTTTTACCCGTTCTTAAATATTTTATCACAGAGGCACCACCAGCTTCACTGACTGGCTCAGCTTTGGCCAGTGGTGGGTCTGTTTTGGAGCCATCTGAAACTGTCTCTGTCTGACATGGGGGCAGTTCCTGATCTCTTCTCACAGAGGCCACCCCTGTAGCCCCCCTGCTACCAAAACCTTGCCACATAAACCCAGTACAACTCCTGAGATACATAAAGAAGAAATGAGAGGACTCAAATTACCACCTTAAATGAGAAATTAAAATTAAGAGCAGCAAAAAATTAATAAATCCTTAGGAAAAATGTATTTAGGAATTTCTCAGATCTGTTCTGTATCACATAAAAGGAAAGTGCATATTACAAACTGAATTAGATCATCTCCCATTAACTAATTTTTAATCCTAACTAATTGTACTGAGATGGAGTTAACTTTCTTCATAACAGCCTGCATGGTGCTGTGTTTTGTATTCGTAACTAAAACAGTGTTGATAACACACCAATGTTTTGGCTATCGCTAAACTGTGCTTGCACAGAGTCAAGACTTTCTCTCTTCCCCCCCTCACACACACATACACAGGGAGTAGGCTGGGGGTGGGCAAGAGGTTGGGAGAGGACATAGCCAAGACAGCTGACCCCAACCAACCAAAGGGATATTCCATACAATATGACATCATACTCAGCAATAAATGCTCAGGGAAAGGAGGAGGAATTGGGGAGATTCATGGTTATGGCATGTCTTCCCAAGCAACCGTTACGTGTGCTGAGGCCCTGCTTCCCAGGAAGTGGCTGGGCATCTGCCTGCTGATGGGAAGTAGCAAATTAATTCCTCTTTTTGCTTTGCTTGTGCATACAGCTTTGGCTTTCCTTCTAAACTATTATCTTGATCCCTCTATTTTCTCCCTGTCCTGTGGGAGAGGGGAGTGAGCAAGAGGCTGGATGGGTATTGACCAGGGTCAACCCACCACACTAATGTATTTATGAAAGTTAAACACTGATGATTCAAGATACAAAGCTACAATACTTAGGAAGAAACTCCCCATGTGAGTAGATGTTTAACACAGGATTTCTTGCACATTCCTGTCTGGCATCTGTTAACATCTATCACCCCAGACGGGGTACTGGGTTAGTTGAACCACAGGTCTGTTCTGGTGAGAAAGTACCAGCACTCTATGACCTACCACCCAACAAATGTTCAAGTCATTTACATCATATAAAATAAACCAGATTTTATAAAATCACCACAAATGTATTTTTCCTGTAACCATACACACTCAGAAGTACACTGTTGCAGGGGAAAAGCTTTTGAATTATGCCTAATTAAAAGATTAGAAGCAAACTGCAAATACAAGAATTACAAAGTTATTAATGTTGGAACTATTTTGACACATCATCATAAAGGCATACCAAAAATAACCCCCAAAACTCTAGTATTAAGCAATCTTAATTTCACTTACACAGTTATGAATACACTCCCAGACTTATGTTGATGTTTGCTGAAAGTTATTTCTATGTTACCAATAGTGAATTCAACATTTATTGAAGTCTAAGATTTTACATTTGTCTAAATAGTTTACAAATTCCATGTGAAATATTATTAGTTTTGTGATTATCAATCAACTATACAAAAGAGTTAATCCTTCTACTGATGGGTTCCTATAAAAGCATCAAAACAGATTTATGTTTAGACAGTTTTAGTAGTCTCTAAAAAGTTTCAGCATCTGTCTTTAATGCCTAGCTAACAGTCTCAAAGGCCTAAATTAATCCAGCATTCGCATCTATCACAAAGAGTGGAATAAAAGCAGACTTGAAGCACTTCAGAGATCTGCTTGGAAGAATCCCATAGGATATGGCCCTGGAGAGAAGAGGAGTCCAGGAGAGCTGGTTTATATTCAAAGATCACATTCTCCAAACTCAAGAAAGGTCCATTCCAACAAGTAGGAAAGCAAGGAAAGGTGGCAGGAGGCCTGCATGGATGAGCAAGGAGCTCCTGACTGAACTCAGACATAAAAAGGAAGTGTACTAGAGGTAGAAGCAGGGGCAGGGTACTCAGGATAAGTATAGAGATTGTAGGGCGCAAGAAGACTTTGTTACGGTAACCCAGGATAGTTCGCCTCTCCCATCCAAGTATGTAGAGTCCCAAGCACATCTTATCTCGTTGTCATGGTAACCTGGGAGAGTTTGCTTCCCCCCCATCTGCACATACCCTTGCATGGGTGCCAACATGAAGGCCAGCTGTGGATCTCGGAATTCAGACAACAGCACCTGCATTACATCAGCAAGTTCGCTAATGAGCAAAACAGGACATTGCACATGTACGATATGTTAATCAGTGCAAGTTTTATTATCCACCCCTGTGGTGCTTTCCCTTGAGCTTCACTCCCGAGCAGTGTTCCACTGCGTCAGGTCCCCATTTGATTAGTGTCAGTGTGCCAGGGCTCCCACTGTGGTAACACTACGCTTTCATTAAAGATAAAGCTTTCACTTGCTGAGTGTTGTGCTTCATCCCTGAGGGATACGCACCTGCTTTTCGCTCGTAACACTTGGCGCAGTTGACAGGATCCATCAGGTACGATGCCACTTTTGTCGAAAGCGGGGGAGGCAGGGAAGCTTGAGCTGTCCCTGCAGCACATACCAGGATGGCCCCTGACAGAGTGATGGGATTCAGTTGCACAAATGGTGGCAGGCTGGTCAGCTCCAACAGACTGGCCGGAGTTGCAAAAAGCGGCTGAAGTAACACCGCAGCAAGTTGAGGCGATGTTAACTCGGCTGCGCCTGGGCCGCCGGCCAGGGGCAGAGAGGAAAGCGGTGGGTGAAGCATCATTCCTCACTGTGCTCCGCACCTTGGATGAGATCTTACATCTGTGTAGGATGCTCTCAGGTAAGGAGCAAGAATGTCGGGATTCAGTGGACGCACGGAGTATAGTCGGAACGGATGCAGCAGTTAACACATGCTTGTGAGGTCTTAGCAGCCAGAGTAGCGAACAGAAAGCGAGCGAAGGTTGGGAAAGGGCCAGTCTCTGTGTTACAGGTATGGGCTGTTATAACAACAGCCACTTGGGATCCGGATGGAAATATTTGGAGTTCATCCTCATCGGAAGGGTGGTCTGAAGGTAATTCTATGCAAGGTACTATCAACTGCCAAATGCGGCCCATCCGCAAAATGCGCGTGGAAGGCAGAAGGATGCAGCCTGAGGTGTGGCGGACATTTAAAACAGCAGAATTACAAGACCTTGTTAGCACTTTCAAACAGAATCCTGGGGAGGGACTATTGGAATGGCTCTTATGGGTGTGGGATAATGCAGGGAATACTGTGCTCCTCCTTCGCGACGAGCTACAGCAAATGGGAGTTCGCAGATACGGCAGGCATTGCAGGAGATTCAGGGAATACGGGACAACAGTGGTCAAGACATTGAGGCTCCTTCTTTGTATCGATGGTTGCTGGCTGTGGCTGATACAGTATATCCATCTACTGGAGAGCTAGCAGCCACTGTTCAACCATGGCGAACAATCCCTGAGGGTGTAAATGCTCTACGGCAGTTGGGGATGGCTCACGTGGTAATGTTGGGATGCGCCGAGGCTCCTGATGATGTCCGAGTCACAAAATCAATTAAGACAACATTCCTCCTGCTGGCTCCCACAGAATGTGCCTCTAATGGCAATTGTAATGGCCACCGATGAATGGGTGGGAGAACTGGTGGGGGCATTGATGCAGTTGGATTCTGTACTGGGTACAAAAGTGGTGTGAGCAGCAAAAGGGAAGAGAATGATAGGGGAACCTGGCCGGGCTGGACAAGAAAAGGGAAAAGGAAAAGTGACGTGGAATACAATATGGGCTGAACTTATATGGGCTGGGGTGCCCCGGGAAGAAATTAATGGATTACCAACTCCAGAGTTACATAAACGTTGGCTACAATTGTCAGCAGGGCAGTGTAGCGCTCTGTCCTGGTTTCGGCAGGGATAGAGTTAATTTCCTTCCTAGTAGCTGGTACAGTGCTGTGGTTTGGATTTAGGATGAGAATAATGTTGATAACACACCGATGTTGTAGTTGTTGCTAGGTAGTGCTTACACTAGCCAAGGACTTTTCAGCTTCCCATGCTCTACCGACTGAGAAGGCTGGAGGTGCACAAGAAGCTGGGAGGGGGCACAGCCAAACTGGCCAAAGGGACATTCCATACCATGTGACGTCATGCTCAGTACATAAACTGGGGAAAGCTGGCCGGGGGGGCCGCTGCTCGGGGACTGGCTGGGCATCGGTCGGCGGGTGGTGAGCAATTGTACTCTGCATCACTTCCTTTGTGTAGTATTATTATTATTATTATTTTATTTCAATTATTAAACTGTTTTTATCTCAACCCACAAGTTTTCTCACTTCTACTCTTCCAATTCTCTCCCCCATCCCACCGGGGCGGGGGGAGTGAGCAAGCAGCTGTGTGGTGCTCAGTTGCCGGCTGAGGTTAAACCACGACACGCGCCACCAATCAGAAAGGGCAAAGGGGGCTGCAAGAAATGCCGCGATGTCACCCACTCCCACAGTGCCCAGTGTCCTGGTCAAATGGTCCCTGCCACCAGCACGGGATTGACTTGTAGGCGGGCCCTCCGCAGTGGGAGTGGTGACAATGAGCGAGGGGGACCGACACCCCTTTAATTCCGCTTACAGTTCAGTGGCTGTGGGGAGGAACGCAGCATGTACTGGCTTTGTTGGACACAGGGGCGGAAGTAACTATTTTGCATTCAGCTTCTCGGGACTTGCAGGGACAGACAGTCCTGGTACAATTATTGGGGGGGGTAGACTGCAGCTCGAGTTGTAACAGTAAAATTGACATTAGGTAAAGCACCCCAATTTAAAGCTACAGTGCTTGCAGCTCCAATTGGTGAATATATATTGGGAATGGATGTGCTGTGTGGCCGTCAGATCAATACACAGTATGGACTTTTTGCATTTAGGCACCCCTGATATATTCAGGCATTTCAAGTTGCAGAGATGATTTTGTGGGGTCATCCAAAGTGGGACCCGGTGAAGTTGCCGACCCCAATTCAACCCGTGTCATTGCATCAATACCGCATTCCGGGGGGTGAAAAAGAAATTCAAAAGACTATCGCTGCTTTACAGCAAGCTGGCATTGTGCAGACGGCATTGAGCCCGTTTAATAGTCCCATCTGGCCGGTGAAGAAGAAAGACAGAACATGGCGTATGACAGTCTATTACCGTGCTCTGAACTGGGTAACCCTAGAACTCACAGCAATAGTGCCAGATATGGTAACATTGCTAGAGCACATAATCACTGCTGCTCAGCTGTGGCACGCTGTAATCGATCTGGCAAATGCGTTCTTTTCTATTGATATTCACGCTGACAGTCAAAATCAATTTGCTTTTACTTGGCAGGCATGGCAATATAAATTTACCATGTTGCCACAGGCGTATAAGCATCCTCCGACCATTTGCCATTTGTTGGTGCAGGCAGATTTAGAGTGAATCATCCTTCCTCATGGAGTCTAATGCTACCATTATATCGACGACATAATGGTGCCAGGATGAGATGAAAAGGTAGTTCAAGAAGCGCTGGATATTACATTGGCAGCGCTACAGGAGCAAGGATGGGCGGTGAACCCAAAGAAAATCCAAGGGCCTGCAGAAAGTGTTGTGTACCTTGGTGTGCTCTGGGTAGGTGCCAAAAGGTGAATTCCGCCGAAAGTACAACATACCATACAAGCGTTTCCCATACCAGCAGCTAAGGCACAGTTACAGAGTTTTTTAGGCTTGTTAGGGTTCTGTCGGGCCTTTATCCCGCAACTGGCATTCTTAATGAGACCCTTGCAGGAATTGGTACGAAAAGCAGCACCATGGCAGTGGCGCCCTCACCACCAACAAGCTTTTGATCTATGTGAGGAAGCCATGGTAGAGCATGCGCATTTGATTCCACCTGAGAAAGAGCGACCTTTTGAATTAGAGATTACTGCTGAATTAGAGATGTTACATCTTGGGGCCTGTGGCAACAGGTGGCATTGCAACGCAAAGAGCCTATTGGGTTCTGGTCACGGACATTGTGAGGAGCAGAAGGCGGTTATACGCCCCTGGAAAAAAGAGATTCTAGCAGTAGTTTGGGCACTGCAAGGCACTGAGCATATCACAGGGCCCTCGTCTGTGACTGTTCAAATGCCCATTCCCTCGGCCGGCTGGGATGCAGATGAATCAGATCAAGCTCATACAGGGGTGGCACAGGCAGCCACCCATTTTAAATGGAAACACTATCTGCAACAATGCCTGTGTATGGGCAGTCCAACCATTTCAACCCCACATGCGCTTTTGTTAGGGGCTATCACCATTCAACATGAGCCATCTCTAT
The DNA here is from genome assembly GCA_027474245.1 of Spheniscus humboldti. NCBI lineage: Eukaryota > Metazoa > Chordata > Aves > Sphenisciformes > Spheniscidae > Spheniscus > Spheniscus humboldti. Next base: position 37,451,153 of record CM049922.1, read on the forward strand.
CAGACAATCTGCCTGCGATCGGGCCGCTGACTGCTCCATCCCCCATGGCGGAAGCACCACCAGTTGACGATGTTCCGATAGAACGCCAACATGCAGTTTGGTTTACTGACGAGTCAGCAACCTACACCCCTACAGGACGTCATCAGTGGCACACAATAGTGTATGCTCCATATAAGGACGAAGTTGCATATGCGTGGGGGGGAATTCTAGTCAATGGGCTGAATTGCACGCAGCAACTATCGGAATAGAAGAGGCCACTGGAGAACTTTTCTTATATACTGATAGCTGTGTGGCCTATAAAGGCCTACAAACTTGGATAACATCCTGGGAAGCAGCTAACTGGCAAGTAGCAGGTTGTCCCTTGTTGGGTGTTGACCTATGGCAGCAGCTACTTGAGTTTGCGAGATGCTTTCCCTTGTCAGTCTGACATGTAGACGCACACATGAAAAATAATACCCTGGAAGCTCAGTTAAACACAGCGGCTGATACCATGATGAGTACCCATATAAGCGTACAGGTGGCTGTTTTACATGAGGCTGCAGGCCATCGCGGTGCCTCTGCTATGTGGCTTCATGGCTTAAGCAAAGGTATAGACATTCCTTTGATGGCCTATTGCACTGCATGAGCTAATTGTGCCATTTGTACTCAGCTTACTCCGGTTGCGTTATCAACCACAGGCAGTGCCATACAATGGCATCTTGAGGGCGCTCACAAGGCATGTGCGGGACAACCAGGGGATCAGGCCCAGCCAGCATGGGTTCACGAGAGGCAGGTCCTGCTTGACCAACCTGATCTCCTTCTATGACCAGGTGACCCGCCTAGTGGATGAGGGAAAGGCTGTGGATGTGGTCTACCTGGACTTCAGTAAGGCCTTTGACACCGTCTCCCACAGCATTCGCCTCGAGAAGCTGGCGGCTCACGGCTTAGACAGGTGTACTCTGCGCTGGGTCAAAAACTGGCTGGACGGCCGGGCCCAGAGAGTTGTGGTGAATGGAGTTCAATCCAGTTGGCGGCCGGTCACGAGCGGCGTTCCCCAGGGCTCAGTTTTGGGGCCAGTCTTGTTCAATATCTTTATCAATGATCTGGACGAGGGGATCGAGTGCACCCTCAGTAAGTTTGCAGGTGACACCAAGTTGGGCGGGAGTGTTGATCTGCTCGAGGATAGGAAGGCTCTGCAGAGGGACCTGGACAGGCTGGATCGATGGGCCGAGGCCAACTGTATGAGATTCAACAAGGCCAAGTGCCGGGTCCTGCACTTTGGCCACAACAACCCCATGCAGCGCTACAGGCTTGGGGAAGAGTGGCTGGAAAGCTGCCTGGCGGAAAAGGACCTGGGGGTGTTGGTCGACAGCCGGCTGAACATGAGCCAGCAGTGTGCCCAGGCGGCCAAGAAGGCCAATGGCATCCTGGCCTGTATCAGAAACAGTGTGGCCAGCAGGAGTAGGGAAGTGATCGTGCCCCTGTACTCGGCACTGGTGAGGCCGCACCTCGAATACTGTGTTCAGTTTTGGGCCCCTCACTACAAGAAGGACGTCGAGGTGCTGGAGCGTGTCCAGAGAAGGGCAACGAGGCTGGTGAGGGGTCTGGAGAACAAGCCTTATGAAGAGCGGCTGAGGGAACTGGGGTTGTTTAGCTTGGAGAAAAGGAGGCTGAGGGGAGACCTCATCGCTCTCTACAACTACCTGAAAGGAGGTTGTCGCGAGGTGGGGGTCGGTCTCTTCTCCCAAGTAATGAGCGATAGGACGAGAGGAAATGGCCTCAAGTTGCGCCAGGGGAGGTTTAGATTGGATGTGAGGAAAAATTTCTTTACTGAAAGAGTGGTTAAACATTGGAACAGGCTGTCCAGGGTAGTGGTTGAGTCACCATCCCTGGAGGTATTTAAAAGACGTGTTGATGAGGCGCTTAGGGATATGGTTTAGTGGGCATGGTGGTGTTGGGTTGACGGTTGGACTCGATGATCTTAGAGGTCTTTTCCAACCTTAATGATTCTATGATTCTATGAATGTGGATCAGCCCCACGGCAAGACTGGCAAATTGACTACATTGGTCCTCTCCCGCCTTTCAGAACATATTTCATAGAATCATAGAATAGTTTGGGTTGGAAGGGACCTCTAAAGGTTATCTAGTCCAACCCCCCTTGCCATGGGCATGGACATCTTCAACCAGATCAGGTTGCTCAGAGCCCCGTCCAACCTGACCTGGAATGTTTCCAGGGATGGGGCATCCACCACCTCTCTGGGCAACCTCTGCCAGTGTTTCACCACCCTCAGCGTAAAGAATTTCTTCCTTATATCTAGTCTAAATCTACCCCCCTTTAGTTTAAAGCCATTCCCCCTTGTCCTGTCGCAACAGGCCCTGCTAAAAAGTTTGCCGCCATCTTTTTTATAAGCCCCCTTTGAGTACTGATAGGCTGCAATAAGGTCTCCCCAAAGCCTTCTCTTCTCCAGGCTGAACAACCCCAACTCTCTCAGCCTTTCTTCAGAGGAGAGGTGTTCCATCCCCCTGATCATTGTCGTGGCCCTCTTCTGGACCCGCTCCAACAGGTCCGTGTCTTTCTTATGCTGAGGGCTCCAGAGCTGGACGCAGTACTCCAGGTGGGGTCTCACCAGAGCAGAGTAGAGGGGCAGAATCCCCTCCCTCGACCTGCTGGCCACGCTTCTTTTGATGCAGCCCAGGATATGATTGGCCTTCTGGGCTGCGAGCGCACATTGGCAGCTCATGTCCAGCTTTTCATCCACCAGTACCCCCAAGTCCTTCTCGGCAGGGCTGCTCTCAATCCCTTCATCCCCCAGGCTGTATTGATACTGGGGGTTGCCCCGACCCAGGGGCAGGACCTTGCACTTGGCCTTGTTGAACCTCAGGAGGTTCACACGGGCCCACTTCTTGAGCTTGTCCAGGTCCCTCTGGATGGCATCCCGTCCCTCTGGCGTGTTGACCGCACCACTCAGCTTGGTGTCACCTGCAGACTTGCTGAGGGTGCACTCGATCCCACTGTCTATGTCATTGATGAAGATATTAAACAGTACCGGTCCCAATACGGACCCCTGCGGGACGCCACTCGTCACCAATCTCCATCTGGACATTGAGCCGTTGACCACTACCCCCTGGATGCGACCATCTAACCAATTCCTCACCCACCGGACAGTCCACCCATCCAATCCATACCCCTCCAGTTTAGAGAGAAGGATGTTGTGGGGGACCATGTCAAAGGCACTGGTGAGGTCACATCTGGAGTACTGTGTCCAGTTCTGGGCTCCTCAGTATGAGAAAGATATGGACTTACTGGAGCAAGTCCAGTGCAGGGCTACTAAGATGATTAAGGGACTGGAGCATCTTTCATATGAGGACAGGCCAAGGGAGCAGGGACTCTTCAGCCTGGAGAAGAGAAGGCTCAAAGGGGATCTTATCAATGTGTGTTAACTTATGGGAGAGAATGAAGATGAGGGAGCCAGACTCTTCTCAGTAGTACCCAGTGACAAGACAAGAAGCAATTGGCACAAATTTAAACATGTGAAATTCCAGCTGAACAGAAGAAAAGACTTTTTTTTTACTGTGAGGGTAGTCAAACACTGGCACAGGTTGCCCAGAGAGGTTGTGGAGTCTCCATCCTTGGAGATATTCAAAACCCGACTGGACACAGTCCTGGGCAACCTTCTCTAGTTGATCCTGCTTGAAGACTAGATGATTTCACAAGGTCCCTTCCAACCTAAATGATACTGTGAAAAGCATGTTTACCAGCAGCTAAATTTCTCTGGACAATTCCACTTGAAGTAACATTCTTCTGCTCAGACTACTGACTTTTCCTGCACAGGTAATTAATCTGATATGTGGCAGATAAGGACCAGCACTATATAGCAAGCTAATACAAAGTCCAAAAAAAGCTTAGATTAGGAAGACTGAGATTAGCCATCTTGCTTTAACCCTATTCTTTAGGCAAATCCAAGCTGTCCTCTTAATTCCTTCTACAATATTATCTTTCAAAAAAAGGTATAAGATAGAAGGTAATACACCCCCCCAACCCCCATTTTCGAATGCAGGCAACAGGCTCTGTAAAAATCCTATCTTCCTACCGCTTAATCAGCAAGCACCTTGTCCAAAAGGAAGCCAAAAGTGAATTTGAAAACTTTTCCAGAGCAAGTAATCCAACCTAATTTTGAATTTTAAAAGGAAAAAGAAATACCTCTGAATAGTAAATACATATTTCCAGTATCCATAAGTTGTAAGGTGGTTTGTAACATTCAAGCACAACTTATTATGCCTTCCAATAGTTCAAACAATAATTGTAACTGAGGGAAGTCCTATGGCCATTGTTAAACAAGAGATGGATTTGGAACAAATTATCCCATCCCTCCTGACTCTATAATCCACTAACCTAGTGCCCAGATTCTTACCTGCATTCAAGTTTAAATGCATTTTGTTCCAAATAAATAGGAAGTACCCATGTAAAGCTCAGTCTATTTAAAATTGCAAAACAAATGAAATCACATTGTTCACCCTTATTAAGCAGGGAATCATATTAATACCTCATGCATTGGTCTATTCAAGTGATATGAAGGACAAATTTCTTATCCTTTGGACTGTTTTCAAGCTGCACTGAGTACTTAAGGAAAACAATATCTGGCCATAATTACATAGAAATCAACTCTACTTAATTAAGATAGCATGATCACAGCATTTAAACCTTGTTGCTTTTACAACTAGCAGAAAAAGATTAGAGGTGAAAGTAGCTGTAGCTTTAAGTTACAAGAAGAGAGTGTAAGTTTACCTGTGCAAAGCATCACCTAGACTAAAGTCTTCTTGCATCAAATTCTTATTCTTAATTTAAAAATAAAAATAAATCACATCTCCAAATTCAGCCTTCTGGATTAGAGACTGATTTATAAACTCACTAGAGTGCACTGGAGTTAATATGGGAAATACACACCTATATATTAACTGAAGATGTTTTTAGCTTGGCTTCCTTCAGTAACAATGCTTATGTGACTAGTCAGTGCATACAAGATGCATGCCCAAGAACTTCTGAATCTTTCATATGATTGCAGTCAAGTTCACAGGCAGAAATCTCATAGATATTTATGTTCTTAAATAAAAGCAAACAGTCAAGGAGGAGGGACCAGGACTTGAACATTTGCAATTTTACCCTCAGCTTTTGAATGTCTGTTTTCCACAACTGAACACAGCAAACCTTCAGCTGCCACCAAACCTCTATCCAAAATAAAAAATCTTAGCATAACTTGTTTAAAAAGTCAGTCACAGCCAATCAAGCCAAATCTATAGGATACAAAGCTTCATTAGCTCTGCTACTCAGTTACTTGTTTAAACAATCTGCTGCAGCAGAAAGTATTAAACAAACTGAGAAGTACTGTAAATAACTGTCTGAAATTCTTTATCTACTGCATAATGGCATTTGATCAGAAACATCTTACTCTTAACCCAGCCAGTAAAGTGAGAACCAGCGTCATAACATGATCCCCTACCCTCAAATCCATTATGGGAAGAGAGGAAGTTACTCTCCACTCTAATGTCACAGTTTTTAAATGATAAAACTCTTCTCAGATAGGGGATACCTCTTTAAAATTAATTTGTGTCCCAGTTACTGAAAAAGAAAGCAGGAAACATGAAATGTGATAAATCGGCCCTTTGCAGGTTAGATCACTCTTTAGGACCCTTGCAAACAGAGCTTAGAAGCAAGTGAAACAAGCAGTTCTGTGATGAGCTGAAGAGCTGTTTTTAACCCCAAAAAAGAAGTACTTTTCACTAGGAACCATTCTTCAGACAGAACCAAAAAATCCACATTGTGACTACCCTAAAGAAATAGGAGACCTCCTAAAGTTTCAGAGACCTGACTCAATCCTGAAGAGAAGGAAAAGTTTTCTTTTGAAAAATTAGAAAAACAAGAGTACTAAAAAGATTGAATGAGACCTAGCTTTCTGTGAGAATGAGAAAAAGACTATTTTTCTAAAATCTGTTCCAAATTGTAAGAAAAGGAACAGATTCCCTACAATTTCTTGAATGAATCCTGAAATTGATAAGGGAAGAACTAGCAAATTTAATTTCTAGGAGAGTGCTTTTGCTAGCAGCTGTAAAGCACTGAATTATTCAGACACAACATATCAACACTGGAGAGGAGTAAAAGAGGCAGACCTCTGAATAGATGGAACATGAAAACCAAAACAAAAGACAATCAGATCCAAATATCCAACCAATATGCCAAAATGATTGTTTGAACAAAGACTAGTATTTCTTCTTTTTGGTTCTAAATAATGTTATGTTACCATACTGAGGCGAGGAACACTATCAGTGCCTGATAGCCCAAGTATTCAACCAATGGATGGAGTAGAGGAAACTACAAAAGTATTTGGAGTACAGTCCCAATTTAAAGAAAATCCACAACAGGAGAGGGTGGAAGGGGGTAGACGTGTCAGTCAAGTATCCTCATTCATGCTATACTTTCTCTACTAAGGTAATGTCTTGTTAAAATTATCAACCAGAAGGGTAAGCAGTATATTACAGACCTCTTCAGTAAAGTTATGCCACTTATAAAACAGGTTTGAAGAAGCAGCTTTCAGAGATTCCAGGAAAGAAAACTTATTAGACTCACAGAAACAGAGGACAAGCAAAGAGACCCCTCCTCAAAGGAGTGGCTTTATCATTAGCATATATGCTAGTCAGGAATATTTTGGGCTACATGAGGCATACCTCTTAAAACTGCATTTCTTTTCAGTCTGCCATCCAGAGACCTGAAAAGACAGAAAAATAATCTGAAAGTTAGCATCCAAAACTCCTTAAAACCCAGCCACCACATAGAAATCTTAACCTACTAAGCTCACCTAACACTACCTACATGTATTAATTCAAAACAACTCAAAGGAAAAAGAGACATTCATTTTTGATAAAGAAAAAAAGGGAAAGCCTGCCAGAATTAGTAGAAAAAGGAACTTCAGGAAACACCCATGTAACATCCTCTATGAAAGGACAAACTTACCACGGAAAAGTAAAAACAGCCTGACTGCAGCCCAAAATTCAAGCAGTCCTAGCAGTTTGGGTACTCCTGTAAATAAAATAAAATACATGTTAAAATGCTAGCACTCACTTGGCCCTGAACTTGTTTGTGTTAAGGGTTAGTAACTATCCTTGCCCAGTCACCAAAAGCTGGTCTAGATAAAAAAATGAAGTGTACTTCATTCTTAGCTTTCATAATGCATCAGTTTTCACAGGTAAGATCTGCCCTCAGGCCTCCCAGATCCCTTAGCCTAGTGGCAGAATCTAGGGGAGTGAAGCATTACCCACAGTAGGGGAAGAAAGAATTAGGGAACACTTAAATTGGGGACACACACACACAAGCCCATAGAAACAGCTGGGATGTATTGAAGGACACTGAGGGAGCTGTCCCATGTTGTTTCGAGGCCACACTCTACCATCTTTGAAAGGTCATGGCAATTGGATTGGTTCCTGATGACTGGAAAAAGGCAAAGGTCACAACCATCTTCAAGAAGGACAATAAGGAGGATCCAGGGAACTACAGGTCGGTTAGCCTCACCTCAGTCCCTGAGAAGGTTATGTAGCAAACCCTCCTGGAAGCCATGTCCAGGTACATTAAGGACAAGAAGGTGATTGGGAACAGCCAGCATCGATTTACCAAAGACAAATTGTGCTTGACCAACCTGATAGCTTTCTACAATGACATGACGGGTTGTGTGGACAAGGGGAAAGCAGTGAATATTGCTTACCTTGACTTTAGCAAGGCCTTTGAAATGCTCTCTCATAGTATCCTTGTACCCAAATTGGTGAGGTATGGACTGGGTAAGTGGACTAGAAAGTAGGAAGAAAATTGGCTGGACCACCAAGCTCAAAGGGTTGTGATCAGCGGTAGAAAGTCCAATTGACAGCCTGTTACTAGTGATGTCCCTCAGGGATCAATATCAAGGCAAATACTGTTCAACATCTTTATTAGTGACTAGGATGATGGGACAGAGCGTGCTCTCAGCAAGTTCACAGATGACACCAAATTGGGGAGAGTAGTCAATATGGCTAGAGGGTAGGGCTGCTATTCAGAGGGAATTGATAGGCTGGAGAAATGATCTGCCATGAAGCTTAACAAAAGCAAATGCAAAGTCCTGCACCTGGAACAGAATAATCCCATGCAACAGGACAGGCTGGGCACTGACTGGCTAGGAAGCAGCTCTACAGAAAAGGAAGGGGAGGTGGAGGGGGCGGTCCTGGTGGATGACAGGTAGACCAGAAGGGAGCAGTGTGCCCTCATGACGAAGGCGGCCAACCATATACTGGACTGTATTAGCAAGAGTGTAGCTGGCTGGTCCACGGAAATGATTCTTGCAGTCCATCTGGCACTTGTGAGACTGCATCTGGAGTACTGTGTCCAATTTTGGGTTCCCCATTACAAGATGATGTTGACACACTGAAGCAAGTCCAACAGAGAGCCACTAAGACAGTAGTCAAACATTGGAACAGGTTGTACAGAGAGGTTATATACTCAGAACTCAACTGGTCACAGCCTTGAGTAACCTGCCCTAACCTTGAAATAAGCCCTGCTTTGAACAGGGGGTTGGACTCCAGAGGTCTCTTCTGATCTAAAGTATTCTATGATTCCTTGACAAAGGTTCCTCAATGTCCTGGTTTCGGCTGGGATAGAGTTAATTTTCTTCCTAGTAGCTGGTATAGTGCTGTGTTTTGGATTTAGGAGGAGAATAATGTTGATAACACACTGATGTTTTAGTTGTTGCTAGGTAATGCTTACACTAGCCAAGGACTTTTCAGCTTCCCATGCTCTACCGACTGAGAAGGCTGGAGGTGCACAAGAAGCTGGGAGGGGGCACAGCCAGGACAGCTGACCCAAACTGGCCAAAGGGCTATTCCATACCATGTGACGTCATGCTGAACAAAAAACTGGGGAGGTTGGCTGGGGGGGCAGGGCCACTCCTCAGGAACTGGCTGGGCATCGGTCGGTGGGTGGTGAGCAATTGCATCGTGCATCACTTGCTTTGCATATTCTTTTATCATTATTATTATTGTTGTTGTTATTATTGCTATTATTATTATTTTCCCTTCCTTTTCTGTCCTATTAAACTGTCTTTATCTCAACCCACAAATTTCACTTTTTTTCTGATTCTCTCCCCCATCCTACTGAGGGGGAGTGAGCAAACGGCTGTGTGCTGTTTTGCTACCTGCCGGGTTAAACCACAACACTCGATTACAGCCAACCTGTGAAGCTCAGGAAGAAGAAATCTTGAAAACTTAGTTGGATTTATGGGGAGTACTTAAGAAGAGAGGGAAGAAAATACTAAAAATTACAGTGACATTTTAGTAGTGCAAATTCCTGTCAATTAAGAGAGAAATAATCAACTTTTCCCACATTAGCCACTAGGGATCAATCAAATAGCATCAAGTTTTGCACAAGCTACTAAATAGCTATTAAATAGGACCAAATTCCAACCAAGTACAGCTAAGAAATTGTACTGAAGTAGTTAATCTGTGGAAAAAATCTTTCTTTCACAGGAGATGTGCAATGAGAATCAAAGGCTCTTGTTATTTTTCTGTCCTTTCATAATGAATTTCCCAGCTAGACAACCTTTTTAAGCCATCATTTACAAAACAAGCATTTTGTAACTGCAGTATCTAATCAGTAGTTTTATTCTTCTTGTTAGTAGATATTCAGCAAAAAGTTTCACCCCCAATATGAAGATAATCTTTGAAGTATCTTACCGAGCAAAGGAGACATTTCCACCCACAAAGCACAAAATCCACAGCAACCAGGAGAATTTTTTTGGGTCAGGCCCACGCAATACAAAATATAGAATAAGCATAATGATTTTTTCATATTCATGAAAGAAACTGCTCACTAGAAAATGTCCATTTATGAAACTTTATTTCTGATCATCACACTGGAATCTTGCATGACAGTTAAACAAGTTTTCTTTGTTGAGCAATTAAAAGCGGTCTTAGAACTGGATGCCTCTCTGCCCTTCAGTGTTTCTAAAATACTTTCTCCACAGCACAGAGGTGCACTTTTCTGGTTTTCCACTCATTACAAACATAGATGAAAGAAAACATGAGTCTGCATTGCAACATTGCAGCAAGAAAGTACTGAGAGTAGAGAAAGTACCGGGTGTCCACTGGTTGAGGATTTTACCTCTACACAGGATAATGACAAAATCTATACCAAAAACTTAATATGGTTTCGTTACCAAGGTTTTTCCAAGCAATGTTAAAAATTTGAGAAGGTAGAAAGCTACAAATCTATTCAAAGGTTTTACAAGAAAAAAAACCATCACCACTTTCTCCAAAAAGACAACAGGAACATGATTACACCGCAAAAGCAACTTCATGCTGCTTACATGAGAAAATCCTGGTACTGAAGGGCATAGACAAGAACCAGTAGCTGCAAGTTTAGGGCAGACAAATAAGACAGGAGTTTGGTCATCTAATAATTTCAAATGAAGCTACAATGCCCTTCTGAAATAGTTTTTTATCAAAGGAACAATTTGGCCAAATAAATTCTCCCATTTGCGACAGATCCACATTAGGAAAGATGGTTTAATGGTCTCATAAGCACTTGTTTTGAGGTTTAAAACTGATATTACTGTAGTTATGGAGTTTACTGTACAGTAGCTGTACATGCACAAAGTACTTTTATGCATATTGTAACCATGCTATGCTTTATTATACTAGTAAAGTTTAATCAGAACTTTTTTTTGGAAAACCTTTACACCTTTCAACTCCCAAATCCAATCTTCACTAGGTTTTCTCACAACAAAACCTGACAGAAAACGCTACCATTTTAACCTGATATCTGGTTGCCTTGATTATCAAAGCTGTGTAATCTGATCATTGTATTGTTCAAAGAAGCTCTTATTTCACACGGAGTCTTACTCAAGCAGCACCTACCACACAAGTAGGTTTGCTTTAAAAGCTTAGGGACACTTTAGGAATGACTCAAGGCTCAAGGCAAGAGGCTGGACTGCACAGCCAGAAGAGTTGTGAATTCCCTTTGGCAGCAGCAAGACATTAGCTTTGCTCCACTGTTTGTGAAGCCAGTCTCCAACACAGTTAAGCAAGGTGCATTCCAGCTGCCTCTTTTCAATTAAAATGTATTAGACTGTTCAAACCATTAATTACTTGGGATAGGGTCTTGGCTCATGTCTGAAGAACAGCCTAACACTCTTTTGGGTGCTGAATAATCCCTACCACACAAGAGAAGGGGAAAACTTTTCTACAAGATTATAGCTGGAGAAAAACAATCTCTGACCAACCAGATTTGGCCCTACTAAACCAGTTTTCCATTTTTGACAAACGATCACTAGCTTATCTAAACCCAAATTACTCTCTGTGCTCTTCTATTTACAGCTGAGAAAACAAGTTCATACCTGCATCAAGATGTAATACTGTTAAGAAATCTGAAGGGGCCTTGAAGTGTCAGAGCTTTCTAAATCTTTAGAAATACTATATAAATACAGCACGGCCTCAAGGGTAACCTTTTTCATTAATACCACTTTAACTTTCTCTAAATAAAATCTAGATCATTATCACTAGAGTTCATTATAGAGGCAGCAGGCTAGGCTTTTGAAGGAAAAAAAATATTCATTTTTGTGCACTATTCCAAAATGCAGTCTTGACAAAATATTACAGAAATAATTTGTAATATACTAGGAGGAGAATGTTACAATGCATTCTTTGTTCAGAATTTAGAGTTAGAAATTAAAAGTCATTATAAAGTGTCCTGGTTTCGGCAGGGATAGAGTTAATTTACTTCCTAGTAGCTGGTACAGTGCTGTGTTTTGGATTTAGGAGGAGAACAATGTTGATAACACACCGATGTTTTAGTTGTTGCTAGGTAATGCTTACACTGGCCAAGGACTTTTTGGTTTCCCATGCTCTACCAACTGAGAAGGCTGGAGGTGCACAAGAAGCTGGGAGGGGGCACAGCCAAACTGGCCAAAGGGACATTCCATACCATGGGACATCATGCTCAGTACTTAAACTGGGGGAAGCTGGCCGGGGGGGGCCGCTGCTCGGGGACTGGCTGGGCATCGGTCGGCGGGTGGTGAGCAATTGTACTGTGCATCACTTGCTTTGTGTATTATTATTATTATCATTATTATCATATTATTATCATCATTTTATTTCAATTATTAAACTGTTTTTATCTCAACCCACGAGTTTTTCTCACTCGTGCTTTTCCATTTCTCTCCCCCATCCCACCGGGGGCGGGGGAGGAGTGAGCGAGCGGCTGCGTGGTGCTCAGTTGCCGACTGAGGTTAAACCACGACACAAAGGCACTTTGTTTCAATTCAAATCACATGTATCATGAAGAGATGGAAAGACCTTTGTCTTCCAGTAATTAAAGGTTGGCTAAAGAGAGCCCTCAGTCTCATGAAGAACAAAGTCCCTTCAAAATCAAGTCGGCAGTGAGATTCTGCTACAAAGTAGCTGAGCTACTAAAGTAACAGACACAGGACAACCTTCACCCAAGTCTTATCTTAATCTTCATTAAAACATCCTTTTGTAGTACAGATGAGGGACTCTAGATACCAACTGACTTCTGGCTTTAAAAGCTGTCAGCTAAATAAGGGTGCACATTTGTATTAATGGCTTTCTATGATTTTATGCAAGATAATCAAGGCTCAAAAAGACCACCCCAAAGAAGCCAGAAGCTAAGTGAGGCTGTCATCAACTCCTACAGAACTTGTTTTAGTTGTTATGTTTGAAGAGATCTTCCCCTTCCTCCCTCCCATCATATACATGTATCAGTCAACTTCCTTCACAGAACAAATATCTCACTTCTACATACAATGAAAAAATCCAGTTACATAGGATGTTATACATATGTCTGTATCTATAGAAGCCAACCACTTATTCATACAGACTAGGAAATATTGTCTCTCTAGTGAATAATGTTGTAATATTATGTAGTAGAGTATAGGGATTTTTGTACCTACTTATGAAGCAGTTACTGACCTCTATTAATCAGGAAAGAGAATTGGTTCCCATTCTCATACAGATATTGTTGTATTTCTAATAACGGGATGAAGAAGAATAATCTCTAAATAGCAATCAAAGACAAATACTGCTGGATATTTACTAGGAAGCCTTCAAAAATTCACATTCTCAGCCATCTGACTCCACCTATTAGAACAGGCTCAATGATAGATGAGTAAAGCATTGACTGCTAAAAAGCAACTCTGTCATGAGAAGCCAGGAGCCACCAGCTGCCAAAAAGTTAGGAAGCTGCTAAAATTTAACTGATTGGACATCTGCAATTTTTTTAACCGTTCCAGTAAAATTTAACAAAGCCCAGATTACAGTCAGCCAACTCTAGCCAAACTTGAAGCCTTAATTGAACGAGTCTGGAAAAAAAATATATATTTATGCCTCTAGTTAAGATTTCAGCAACCAACAACGGTTTCAATTTAATTTCTCTGACAATCCTGCCCCAGCTGCTCCATCAGAAGATGGGTGAATGAAATAACTAGAATTGCCCCTAAACCTTGTAAACGCATAACAGCTACCATGTATTCTTGTGTCTGATGTACCCTCATAACTTTTATAAAACCAGCTGTTTGACAAGTTATACAACACAAAAAATGAGCCTTGTAAAAACTCCTTTCCTCTTTTGTTCTTGAAATCTTAGAGTAGTTTTAAGATGTACTCTGCTCTCTGTTTTAGAATCACAGAAAAGTCTAGGTTGGAAGTGACCTCTGGAGATCATCTGGTCCAACCTTATGTTGAAAGCAAGGCCTTAGACTAGGTTATTCAGAGCCCCATCAAACTAAGTCTTGAATATTTCCAGCGAGGGAGAGTCCACCACTTCTCTGGGCAACTTATTCCAGTGTTTAATTGTTCTCACAGTGAAGAATTTTTCTGTTATATTTGGACAGAATTTCCTCTGAAACAGCTTGTGCCTGTTGCCTCTTGTCCCATCACCGTGTTTTCTTGTGAAGAGAGTATCTCCACCTTCTCTAACAACTTTTTAGGTATTGGAAGACTGCGATTAGATCCCCTCAAGCCTTCTCTTTTCTAGGCTGAAAATCAAGTCCTCCAGTACAGTAACTAATAATGCCCTAGCTAGGACAATTGTAGCTTTTTCAGCTGGTGGCTTATTTTGACATGTTGACCAAACCCAAAATAACTATGTTAAACCAAATATGCAAAAAGAAGAGCCTTGAATTACTGATATTCTAAATCCAGCTACCTTAGCATGAACTTCTCACTATTTCACTGCAATAAACTCTATCAACTACATTTAGCAAACAGCACAAAGGTAAGAAAGTTGGGGGGGGGTGTCCCATTACATTTCATTAGCCATGCTTCTTGCAGGTCATCTGTTCTGAACCCATCTTATGAAATCTATATTTGGGATCAGTCACACTGGCTAAAGGAAAGATTCCATCTCTCACTTTTGCGAGGCTTAATGAAGTCATTACAGGAAGACATCCCTTTGAAATCTCTTTCAGTTGTTGCATGTGCCTCATGTAAAATGAATACTACACTTTCTTGGTATACTCCTTCACAAAGTGAAAATTCCAATATTCTGTAATAGCTGGATAACTGAACAGGGTTTATTTATTTTATTTATTTATAAGAACTGGAATATTCATCCTTTTCCAAGCCATAACATCAATTGCGAAGAATTCTCCAACTTTCACAGTGTGGGTTCAGAAAGGGCCACTATATTCTCAACATTTAAATGTTTCACTCAATAACTTACAGGAAAAAACATGAGGTAAAAAAAAATCAACAATTAAGGCATTTCTTCATTACATAATCTAATAATGAATCAGTGTTCAAACATACCTTAAGGAACATATGGAACATACTTTCATTGTTCCAGTGCAGTCTTTTGTCCGTATTCTAAGTCAAGGCCATTAGCACCAGCTACATTTCCCAAACTATGACAGGCAAAATCTTAAGATAGAATGAAACCTCAACTATAGAAATAAAAGCAGTATCATAACAACAGTAACACTACAACATTACACTGGTCTAAGGGACATGGTCTCAGAGAGAAGAGCTCAGTGGAAAATGACAACAGTGTCCTGGG
Organism: Spheniscus humboldti; assembly: GCA_027474245.1. Classification (NCBI taxonomy): domain Eukaryota; kingdom Metazoa; phylum Chordata; class Aves; order Sphenisciformes; family Spheniscidae; genus Spheniscus; species Spheniscus humboldti. Next base: position 37,466,211 of record CM049922.1, read on the forward strand.
TTGTTTTGTCAAAACACGGAGAAAGACTGCTTCTCCATGAAGCTAATCTTGAACAAAAACTGAAAGGTCTAGATTATCACGGCCACAGAAAAATCTCAGTGATCATCACAGGAGTGTTTCATTTATGTAAGAGCTGACAGACTCATTCCTGTGGTTTAAGAAATTATTGCCTGCAACTGTCCGCCCCTTGCTAGACATGGCCACCTTGAAGCAAAAACATATATTTGCACCTCAGATGCTCAACAGTATGTCATATTAGCACAAACCATTGATGAAGGCAGGTTTTGCTAATATAGCCTGAAGATGGCAAAAAGGGCAAGAGGAAGTTCTTCAGAAAAGGGGCAGGTGGAGTAAGAACTAGATTCACCAACTTGTCTGTCAGCTAGAATTCTGTTTTGTTCTCCTACTCCAGATATTTCAATTACATATTTGACCTTAAAGGTCTCAAAAAAATATTATCTGTATTTTCTCATACTGCTTAGTATTTATATTGATAGTATTATCAATTACCCTTAATCAGCACCAGCTGCAGCATTAACCACCAGCTTTGCTTATTCTACCTAGCATGGGAATTTATTACCTTGTGAAGTTTCCCATCTCAGCTCTACATATAATCATTTCATCACATGTTAAAAATTTGACTTTGTAGAAAGAAATATCTGAATAGAATAAAGTACATGACCTTACAGAACAGATCAGTCAAGCCATTCTTCTTTAACCAATGATAGCAACTGTACTCTCTAGCCTCTGAATAGTTTATTTTCAATTAATTTGTGAAACTATGTTCTGTATCTAAATTATTCTACAAAACTCCCCAAAATCCCTTAAAACAAGGCATGGATGTCAAGTTTTATGCACAAGGGAAATAGTGCTAGATAAGACTGAGGAAAAAGTTGATGGAGAAAACAGCTAGCGGTTTCTACCTTGAAAGTACACAAAGAGAGCTAATACCGCATTAACAGTGAACTGAGACAAAATAATATACTGGGGTGACAGAAATGAAATCAGTAGAGAAGTGAATCATGAGACCAATTTTTGGTAAGAAACTACGTGGAAAAGTAATATGGAAGTAAACAAGTAATTGCTACATTGTTATTATGTAGTTGTGACTAAAGCATCCACAAAAGCACAAACAGGAATACTGCAATGCATTACATTTGCAAGTATTGTATAACTATTTCACAATGACAGAAGCAGACTATATATATAGTCCCACAATAACAAGTAATAAAATAGAAAAATTAAGAGAGCAAGATCAACAAAGTTTAGCTTGTAGATATTACATTAAATTTCTTCTACATTTTATATAAGAGAACATATTATTTTAAAAATTACAGAACTTCCAGCCTATCAGTACTTAAAAGGGGCTTATAAAAAAGATGGCAGCAAACTTTTTAGCAGGGCCTGTTGCGACAGGACAAGGGGGAATGGCTTTAGACTAAAGGGGGGTAGATTTAGACTAGATATAAGGAAGAAATTCTTTACGCTGAGGGTGGTGAAACACTGGCAGAGGTTGCCCAGAGAGGTGGTGGATGCCCCATCCCTGGAAACATTCCAGGTCAGATTGGACAGGGCTCTGAGCAACCTGATCTAGTTGAAGATGTCCCTGCTCATTGCAGGGGGGGGGGGGTTGGACTAGATGACCTTTAGAGGTCCCTTCCAACCCAAACTATTCTATGATTCTATGATTCTATGAATTATCACAGTGTCCTGGTTTCGGCAGGGATAGAGTTAATTTCCTTCCTAGGAGCTGGTACAGTGCTGTGTTTTGGATTTAGGAGGAGAACAAAGTTGATAACGCACCGATGTTTTAGTTGTTGCTAGGTAATGCTTACACTAGCCAAGGACTTTTTAGTTTTCCATGTTCTACTGACTGAGAAGGCACTAGAAGCTGGGAGGGGGCACAGCCAGGACAGCTGACCCAAACTGGCCAACGGGATATTCCATACCATGCGACGTCATGCTCAGTATATAAAGCTGGGGGAAGAAGAAGGAAGGGGGGGGACGTTTGGAGTGATGGCGTTTGTCTTCCCAAGTAACCGTTACGCGTGATGGAGCCCTGCTTTCCTGGAGATGGCTGAACACCTGCCTGCCCATGGGAAGTAGTGAATGAATTCCTTGTCTTGCTTTGCTTGTGTGTGCGGCTTTTGCTTTACCTATTAAACTGTCTTTATCTCAACCCACGAGTTTTCTCACTTTTACCCTTCCGATTCTCTCCCCCATCCCACTGTGGGGGGAGTGAGCGAGCGGCTGTGTGGTGCTTAGTTGCCAGCTGGGGTTAAACCACGACACACAGCTTTGCTAATTAGCACACAAAGTGATGGCTATTATCAAGGTTGTGCATACACACATTCGCACAACGTGTTTAAAACTTTTTGGAAGAGAATTTCATCCACTCTGGTGAGATTCATATTTAAACGTGATCTGATATTCCATACAAGGAATAATATACTCCTCCCATCAAATCAAATTTTAAACAGCTCTCTGCCTTTCCAGTATACAATATTTAATCAGGTATTTCTGTCTTCCTCCAGGAATTTTTAAACTCCAAGAAAATCACTTTACTAGGTCTTTATTCCTCCCAACTACAAATTCCAAACACCAGACAGAAGTGAGTAATGTACAGCAAAGAGGGGAGAAAAAGTCTTTTAATACAAAGATGCCAAATAATGCAGTCCCCTATTGTTACCCACAGAATAGCATTTGGCTCTTGTATGCAATTCACCAAGAACCACCCTTGGGAACAGATTTATACCATTAGGGACATCCAAAATAATATAATAATATTAATAAAAACATAATACTGGCTCAAATACATACCATTTCTAATACAGTTTTCCCCTCGGCTCTTTAACAGACAACCTACTAGAACAGTTAACCATAAACTAGTAACATTTAAAGTTTGGCTAACAAGGAGAGAAAGGACCCTGCTTAGGATGTACTCAGAAGAGATTTATATACAGTGTATCCTGAACATCTGAAACAGTCTTTTCAGAGGAAAAAAACTGTTCACTTTGTTTTTTTAATTAAGAAGAGTAGAAGGGGAAATGGGAAGGGTGTTTGTTTTTCTTTTATATATATTTTCTTGTTAAAATTGACTGCTGCTGTTAAAATTGACTGTTAAAATTGTGCTGCTAGTCATAATGGATGACTAACAAAAAAAAGTCTATTGAGCATGGAAAACATTAAACAGTTAAAGAAGTTGTGGGAAAAGTAGAGTGGCTTGTTCTTCCCTTGTTTTCACTCCTCCAGTGAATAGATCATAGCATAACATCAGACCAGCTAATAGATGATACAAAGGAGGAATTTGTAAACTTTCCACTTATCCTTATATTCTGTGTATCCATGCTTTAGATGACCAAATGGTGACATGGGAAACTGTTTACTTCCAAAAACTGCAACAGGTGCAGTCTAATGTCTTTATTAACAACCTGGACGATGGGACAGAGCACACACTCAGCAAATTTGCAGAGGATATCAAATGGGAGAGAAGACAATAGGCTAGAGGGCAGGGCTGATACTCAGAGAGAACTTGAGGGGCTGGAGAAATGGGCTTACAGAAACCTCATGAAGCTCAACAAAGGCAAATACAAAGTCTTGCAGCTGAGATGGGATAACCCCATGCAAAAGTACAGACTGGGGGCCAACTGCCCAGAAGCTTTTGCAGAAAGGACCTGTGGGTCTGGTGGAGAAGACGACCACAAGGTAGCAGTGTGACTTGTGGCAAAGGAGGCCAACCACATACCGGACCGTACTAGCAAGAGTGTAGCCAACAGGTCAAGGAAAGTGACTACTCCCATGTATTTGGTACTTGCGAGACCATATCTGGAATACTACGTTGTTTTGGGGCTCCCCAATACAAAAAAGACACCGGCTGACATACTGGAATGAGTCCACTGTAGGTCCACCAAGATGATTAGGGGGATGGAACACATGATCTATATGGAGAGGCTGAGAGAATTGAGTTTGTTCAGCCATTAGAAGAGAAGGCAAAGGGGAGAGTAGTATAAAGAATTCTTTTATCCAGGATAAGAAGTGACAGGTGCCACGGGCTCCAACTTCCATCAGAAACCCCGCCCCTACCAGCAGTCACAGGTCTGTCTGGGGCAGCCACTTGCCCCAAAAGGCCCTCCCCTCTTCCAGTCATCTGGTTTGTTTACTCCACCTCTTTTTGCTCCTTGGGAGCTGCCATTGTGTAAGATGTCATACCTGTCATGTTCACAGACCACCCAACCAAGGGGAGCCTGTGGTTCCAAGTTCACAGCTTGCGGCCTAAGGCTTCAGCAAATTTAGCTACTAATGCTAAGCAAGTTATGCTAAACAAGTTCTATATAAGTAGTATACCAAATCGCACAACAGTCCCCCGTTTTGTTTTTATAGGCATACCTGCCTTATAAAGGGTCATCAAGAAGGGTATGTCTATACCCTTGCATGCTCCTAAGTATTATGTTTCTTAAACAAGTCTGAACACATTGAAAAAAGCAACAGAACAATAAAAGCATAACAATTACAGGAAGTAAAATCTTAATAAGAGTGGCTAATAGGCTTGATAACGAAGAATTAAGTCCCCAACGGCTGAACAGTGTTTCCCATCAATCTTTTGAGGTGCCTGGGTGTAGATGGGAAACTAATGATTGAATAGAGTTAGCATCTGTTATCACTTTGCCCGTGTTATTGACATAGAAACAGCAAGATTGATTAATAGCTGCACAAACACCCCCTTGACTGGCTAACAATAAATCTAAAGCCATTCAGTTTTGAAACACCATTTTAGTTGGTCCGCTATTGTTTGCATGCAGGCAATAGCCAGATTGGAGTTAGCTGCTGTACTATTAATAAAAAGTGTTAAACGATGGAAGAAGCCCAGGGAGTATATGGTTCCTGGGGTTGGTCTATTAGGGTCGCCACCAGTTCTGGATATACAAAGTATTACTAAAATGGATCCAAGGAGCATCAACAGTATCAATATCACAAGTTCCCACATATAATCAATAAAAAGGCTATACAATTAGAGCTAAACAGGCTGAGCACTACGGATGTGTGTAATTCATCTGGATGTTATTCCCAAATTATCAATATCCTGTATTGTTGCAAAGCTCTTATAACTTTTAGTGGCTGGTGTAGTCTGCACGCACAGCACCAGTTTATGTGTCCAGAGGCGCCTTCCCTAGTTACACTTCCCTGACTCCAACCCTGTTGACGATATTCCCAATGACCTTTAAAACAATTATTAGTACACCTTCTAGGATGACATGGACCACAATTGTTACAGGATAACCAAAGCCAACCATGCTGCAGGATTGGTGGGGTTCTGCGTGGGTGGTGGCTATTCATTTAACTGATATTCCTTAGGAATTCATTTAACATGTGAGTGATGAATCCAATTCTCTTCCCCTGTAACTTTTACAACAAAATAGGAAGTTAATAACACAGCATATGGACTCTCCCATTTATGGTCCAACTTCATTTTGCGAGAGTGGACTTTTATCATTACTGTATCCCCAGACTGGGTATCATGTACTTGCATTCCTGCTGGTACTGGTTGAAACCATTGGGCTTGTGCCCTATTTTCTTGTAGATGTTTTTGTATTCCCAATACAAATTTGGTAACCCGTCCATCTCCATCTAAGAGGCTGGTCCTAGTGGGGACAAAGGTCCCGGGTATAATTAAGTGTCTGCCAAACACTATTCCTGTTGATGACAACCCTGGAGGTTGGCGAGGGGTATTTCCAATATCCCAATATCCCATAGTACTATTCCTAAAACTTCAGGCCATTTTAAACCTATCTGACTACAAGTTCGAGTAATTTTATTATTTCTTTCAATTTCATTGGAGCCTTTGGTATGAGCTGGACAGTGTACTACAGCGATTTCCCTTGGAAGCTTAATAGCTTCCAACAGCATTCGGATTTCAGTTCCATTAGAAATATTCTTTTCCGCCGAGGTAAGGAACTCTCGTTCTTTCCATAGCATAGCTGTTGCATGACACACTCCAAAAGCATATTTAGAATCAGTATAAATAGTTACTCGCTGATTACATCCCCACCAGGCTGCTCTTGCTAATTCAGTTAATTCAGCCCCTTGGGCACTCACCGAGGGCTGTAGAGGTTCTGTTTCAAGTACCTCTAAGTTTCTCACCACTGCATAGCCCATGTGTCATTTTCCATTCACGTAGTATGAAGATCCATTGGTGAAAAGGGTTAGATCCAAGTTCTCTAGAGGTTGATCTCGCAGATCTTCCTGTAGTCGGCTGGAGTGAAACACCACCTTAGCACAATCATGACGTGGCTCACCATCGGAGGGAATAGGCAGTAAAGTTGCTGGATTCAAAACATTACATCTTTTTAAAGTAATATTATCCGCATTTAAAATCATTACTTCATAACAATGTGCTCTTTGGGGGACAATATTTGTGTAGCATGTTGTTTAAGAATCAGTTCTACTTCACGCGGGACACACATGGTTGTTGGGTGACCCAGAACCAATGGTCTGCTCCTTTTTATGATAGTTGCTGTTGCTGCTATCGCTTTAACACAGGAATTATTCCCTGCTGCTACAGGATCCAGTTGAGTTGAGTAATAAGCCACAGGGCAGCGATGTGGATCTAGCTTTTGAGTAAGGACTCCGCTGGCTACTCCTTTGTTCGCATGCACAAATAGTTCAAAGGACTTGGAGAAATCCGGCAATCCCAGTGCCGGAGCAGAAGCTAAAGCTCCTTTTATAGCTTGGAAAGTCTTTTCTTTCTCTGGACCCCAATGTGTAGGCTCCACTTCCTCTGCCTTGGTAGCTTCTGTCAATGGCTTACTTAACCCCCCTAGCCCTGGTATCCAGGGTCTGCAGTATCCTACTGCGCCTAAAAATCCTCGCAGTTGTTTCTTTGTTACCGGTCAATGTATTTCTACCACGGCCTAGACCCGTTCTGGGTCTACTAATCTTTGTCCTTCTGTTAATATGAATCCTAAATATTTTACTTCCTGCTGACACAGCTGAAGCTTAGAAAGAGATGCACGGTGACCTTTTTCTGCTAAAGCAGTACATAGACAAATAGTATCTTTCAAGCAATCTTCGTATGTCTTGCTGGCAAGTAACAAATCATTTACATATTGTACAAGCCTAGAACCTCCAGGCAATATAATATCTTTCAGATTTTCTCCTTGCCACCCCGGCATGTGATCCTTAAAATAGTTGCAGATGTCAGAGGCGGCTTGGTCCACAAACACACTTGCTGTCAATTCATTATTAAAATTCTGGAGAGTCATTCCCCCGTACGTCAACAAAGCCTGTTGCAATCTTCCCCAGTAGTCGCTGGGGTGTACCTCTGGCCTCTGTCTACATTCCTGCATTTTAGTTCAATTTACTCTTATCTCCTTGCAAGCTCTAATCACATTTATCAGATCTCCAACCACTGGTCGGCAATTATCTCTATCTGTTTGATTATTACAATCCCAACCAGGATCAACCTGAGGCCAGGCAGTCCGACAGCAGCGGGAGAGCTATGACTTAGTCGCCATCACAGAAACATGGTGGGGTGACTCTCACGATTGGAGTGCTGCAATGGATGGCTATAAACTCTTCAGAAGGGACAGGCGAGGAAGGAGAGGCAGAGGGGTGGCTCTGTATGTTAGGGAGTGTTGCGATTGTCTAGAGCTCAACGATTGTGATGATGATAAGGTCGAGTGTTCATGGGTAAGGATGAGGGGGAAGGCCAACGAGGCAGATATCCTGCTGGGAGTCCGTTATAGACCACCCAACCAGGATGAAGGGGCGGACGAAGCGTTCTACAAGCGGCTGGCAGAAGTCTCTCAATCGCTAGCCCTTGTTCTTGTGGGGGACTTCAACTTCCCAGACGTCTCCTGGAAATAGAACACGGCAGAGAGGAAGCAGTCTAGGAGGTTCCTGGAGTGTGTGGAAGACAACTTCCTGACACAGCTGGTAAGTGAGCCTACCAGGGGAGGTGCCTCGCTCGACCTGCTGTTTACAAACAGAGAAGGACTGGTGGGAGATGTGGTGGTCGGAGGCCGTCTTGGGCTTAGCGACCATGAAATGACAGAATTCTCGATTCTTGGTGAAGTAAGGAGGGGGGCCAGCAAAACCCTAACCATGGACTTCCGGAGGGCGGACTTTGGCCTGTTCAGGACGCTGGTTGAGAGAGTCCCTTGGGAGACAGTCCTGAAGGGCAAAGGGGTCCAGGAAGGCTGGACATTCTTCAAGAAGGAAGTCTTAAAGGCGCAGGAGCAGGCTGTCCCCATACGCCGTAGGAAGAACGGGCGGGGAAGACGACCGGCCTGGCTGAACGGGGAGCTCTTGCTGGGACTCAGGAAAAAAAAGGAGAGTTTACCACTTGTGGAAGAAGGGGCAGGCGACTCAAGAAGAGTACAGGGATCTCGTTAGGTCATGCAGAGAGGAAATGAGAAAGGCAAAAGCCCAGCTGGAACACAATCTGGCCGCTGTCGTTAGAGACAACAACAAATGTTTTTACAAATATATTAATGACAAGAAGAGAGCCAAGGAGACTCTCTATCCTTTATTGGATGTGGGGGGGAACATTGTCACTGGGGATGAGGAAAAGCTGAGGTACTCAATGTCTTCTTTGCCTCAGTCTTTAACAGGCAGACCGGTTATCCTCAGGGTACTCAGCCCCCTGAGCTGGAAGACAGGGACGGCGAGCAGGATGAACCCCCCATAATCCAAGAGGAAGCAGTCAACGACCTGCTACGCCACCTGGATGCGCACAAGTCTATGGGGCCGGATGGGATCCACCCGAGAGTGCTGAGGGAGCTGGCGGAGGAGCTCGCCAAGCCACTCTCCATCATCTATCAGCAGTCCTGGTTAACGGGGGAGGTCCCGGACGACTGGAGGCTTGCCAATGTGACGCCCATCTACAAGAAGGGCCAGAAGGAGGATCCGGGGAACTCCAGGCCTGTCAGCCTGACCTCGGTGCCGGGGAAGATTATGGAGCGGTTCATCCTGAGGGCGCTCACAAGGCATGTGCGGGACAACCAGGGGATCAGGCCCAGCCAGCACGGGTTCACGAGAGGCAGGTCCTGCTGACCAACCTGATCTCCTTCTATGACCAGTTGACCCGCCTAGTGGATGAGGGAAAGGCTGTGGATGTGGTCTACCTGGACTTCAGTAAGGCCTTTGACACCGTCTCCCACAGCATTCGCCTCGAGAAGCTGGCGGCTCACGGCTTAAACAGGTGTACTCTGTGCTGGGTCAAAAACTTGCTGGACGGCCGGGCCCAGAGAGTTGTGGTGAATGGAGTTCAATCCAGTTGGCGGCCGGTCACGAGCGGTGTTCCCCAGGGCTCAGTTTTGGGGCCGGTCTTGTTCAATATCTTTATCAATGATCTGGATGAGGGGATCGAGTGCTCCCTCAGTAAGTTTGCAGGTGACACCAAGTTGGGCGGGAGTGTTGATCTGCTCGAGGGTAGGAAGGCTCTGCAGAGGGACCTGGACAGGCTGGATCGATGGGCCGAGGCCAACTGTATGAGACTCAACAAGGCCAACTGCCGGGTCCTGCACTTCGGCCACAACCCCATGCAGCGCTACAGGCTTGGGGAAGAGTGGCTGGAAAGCTGCCTGGCGGAAAAGGACCTAGGGGTGTTGCTCGACAGCTGGCTGAATGTGAGCCGGCAGTGTGCCCAGGCGGCCAAGAAGGCCAATGGCATCCTGGCCTGTATCAGAAACAGTGTGGCCAGCAGGAGTAGGGAAGTGATCGTGCCCCTGTACTCGGCACTGGTGAGACTGCACCTCGACTACTGCGTTCAGTTTTGGGCCCCTCACTACAAGAAGGACATTGAGGTGCTGGAGCGTGTCCAGAGAAGGGCAACGAGGCTGGTGAGGGGTCTGGAGAACAAGTCCTATGAGGAGCGGCTGAGGGAACTGGGGTTGTTTAGCCTGGAGAAAAGGAGGCTGAGGGGAGACCTCATCGCTCTCTACAACTACCTGAAAGGAGGTTGTCGCGAGGTGGGTGTCGGTCTCTCCTCCCAAGTAACAAGAGATAGGACGAGAGGAAACGGCCTCAAGTTGCGCCAGGGGAGGTTTAGATTGGACGTGAGGAAAAATTTCTTTACTGAAAGAGTGGTTAAACATTGGAACAGGCTGCCCAGGGAAGTGATTGAGTCCCCATCCCTGGAGATATTTAGAAGTAGTGTAGATGAGGCGCTTAGGGACATGGTTTAGTGGGCATGGTGGTGTTGGGTTGACAGTTGGACTCGATGATCTTAGAGGTCTTTTCCAACCTTAATGATTCTATGATTCTGTGACTTCCCCCTGCCTGTAGGGTCAATTCCACATTCTTTTCCTGCTCGTCTGGACGGAACAACTCCCTCAACAACAGGTCAACATTGGCCCAGGATGGATCATATCCCGAACAAATAATGGAAAATAATGATGCGCATCGACCTGCATCTTCCTTTAACCGAGGATCCGAGGCCCGCTATACTCCAACTGAAAAAGAGATATTGGCAGCATATGAAGGGGTTTGAGCTGCTTCGGAAGTGATCGGCACTGAAGCACAGCTCCTCCTGGCACCCCGACTGCCGGTGCTGGGCTGGATGTTCATAGGGAGGGTCCCCTGCACACATCATGCAACTGATGCTACGTGGAGTAAGTGGGTCGCACTAATCACACAACGGGCTCGAATAGGAAACCCCAGTCGCCCAGGAATCCTGGAAGTGATCATGGATTGGCCAGAGGGCAAAGATTTCTGAATATCACCAGAGGAGGAGGTAACGCGTGCTGAGGAGGCCCCAATGTATATAATGAACTACCAGAAAATGAGAAACAATATGCCCTGTTCACTGATGGGTCCTGTCATCTTCTGGGAAAGCATCGGAGGTGGAAAGCTGCTGTATGGAGTCCTATGCGACAAGTGGCAGAAACTGCTGAAGGAGAAGGTGAATCGAGCCAATTTGCAGAAGTAAAGGCCATCCAGCTGGCTTTAGACATTGCTGACCGAGAAAAGTGGCCAGTGCTCTGTCTCTACACTGACTCAGGGATGGTGGCAAATGCCCTGTGGGGCTGGTTGCAGCAATGGAAGCAGAGCAACGGGCAGCGCAGAGGCAAACCCATCTGGGCTGCCGCATTGTGGCAAGATATTGCTGCCCGGGTGGAGAACCTGGTTGTAAAAGTCCGTCACGTAGATGCTCACGTACCCAAGAGTCGGGCCCCTGAAGAACATAAAAACAACCAGCAGGTGGATCAGGCTGCTAAGATTGAAGTGGCTCAGGTGGATCTGGACTAGCAACATAAGGGTGAGGGATTTATAGCTTGGTGGGCCCATGACACCTCAGGTCACCAAGGATTACTATTGCACAGGTTATACATGAATGCGAAACATGCGCTGCAATCAAGCAAGCCAAGCGGTTAAAGCCCCTCTGGTATGGAGGACGATGGCTGAAATATAACTATGGGGAGGCCTGGCAGATCGATTATATCACACTCCCACAAACCCGCCAAGGCAAGCGCCACATGCTTACAATGGTGGAGGCAACCACCGGATGGCTGGAAACATATGCCGTGCCCCATGCCACTGCCCGGAACACTATCCTGGGCCTTGAAAAGCAAGTCCTATGGCGACATGGCACCCCAGAAAGAATTGAGTCAGACAATGGGACTCATTTCCGAAACAACCTCATAGACACCTGGGCCAAAGAGCACGGCATTGAGTGGGTATGTCATATCCCCTGTCATGCACCAGCCTCCGGGAAAATTGAACGATACAATGGACTGTTAAAGACTACGCTGAGAGCAATGGGTGGCGGGACATTCAAACATTGGGATACGCATTTAGCAAAGGCCACCTGGTTAGTCAACACGAGGGGATCTGCCAATCGAGCAGGCCCTGCCCAGTCGGACCTTCTACATACTGTAGAAGGGGATAAAGTCCCTGTAGTGCACATAAAGAATATGTTGGGGAAAACAGTTTGGGTTATTCCTGCCTCGGGCAAAGGCAGACCCATCCGTGGGATTGCTTTTGCTCAAGGACCTGGGTGCACTTGGTGGATAATGCGGACAGATGGGGCAGTCCGATGTGTACCTCAAGGGGATTTGATTTTGGGTGAGAATAGCCAATAATCTGAATTATGTGATGTTAAGTACTAATTATAGTTATAATAGTTATACTAATAATACTAATAATATTATATGCCATACTAATGTTATCACAATAAGAATCATCCAGACTAATGAAGAATAACTTCAGTGAAACCAAGCAAAACACAGCGATGATGGGACCAGAACTGACTTCAGCATGAGACAATGCAACACCACATACCATCTCCATTTTTCCTGCCCTGAAGGACTGTTTTGACAGATGGAGCCCAAAGTCATGGACTAAATGAACTCACCGAGGGACTTTTAGAGGGATGGCCCACAGAGTAAGGGAATGATATCTCTGTGTGTATATATATCTATATAGGAAAAAAGGGGTGGTGATTAATGAAAATGTACTGGAAAATATGAGACTTGAGCATGATGCAGATGGTATAGAATATGGTGGATAGAATGGTGGATATTGTCCTGGTTTCGGCAGGGATAGAGTTAATTTCCTTCCTAGTAGCTGGTACAGTGCTGTGTTTTGGATTTAGGATGAGAACAAAGTTGATAACACACCGATGTTTTAGTTGTTGCTAGGTAATGCTTACACTAGTCAAGGACTTTTCAGCTTCCCTTGCTCTACCAACTGAGAAGGCTGGAGGTGCACAAGAAGCTGGGAGGGGGCACAGCCAAACTGGCCAAAGGGACATTCCATACCATGTGACGTCATGCTCAGTACATAAACTGGGGAAAGCTGGCCAGGGTGCCACTGCTCAGGGACTTGGCTGGGCATCGGTCAGCAGGTGGTGAGCAATTGTACTGTGCATCACTTTGCTTTGTGTATTATTATTATATTATTATTATCATTTTATTTCAATTATTAAACTGTTTATCTCACTTGTGCTCTTTCCCAATTCTCTCCCCCATCCCACTGGGTGGGGGGGAGTGAGCGAGCAGCTGCGTGGTGCTTAGTTGCTGACTGAGGTTAAACCACGACAGACACTGGTATACTCATGTGCTCTCAGAGCATCCTCTGATTGACTGCCCATTTCTTTTGAACCCCAAAGTGCTCACATATAAAGACATAAATATTTCCATGTATCTATATATCTTGTATATTTACACCTTATATATATTATTTATACCTATAGAACATTTTTTTATATCTATATGATACCAAGTACAAAGAAATATTGATGAGACATATGGTTCTCTTCACTGGACATAATGTAACTAAGCTTGATATACTCTCTCAATAGACAAGCCAAGCATGCAGTGGGGGTATACTCTCTCTATAGGTAACCTAAACATTCAGTAGGGCAGCAGACCTTGAAACTTTGTAGATAAGAAAGTGATGCTGAAGACAGCTGGTTTGTGAAGGTAAGAGTGTGCAAACTGAGCCGAAGAACAAACTGTGCATGCGCAAGAACTGAGTTCAGCTAGCGGTCACGGTGAGGAAGACTATCGACGACCTCCAGAGAACCCTGAAAGACCACCAATGGACATAAGAGCGCATGTGTAAAGACTTTTACATATGCTAATGAAATAACATTAATATGTTAATCATGTCTCAGAAAACTAATGAATATGTATGTTTTGATTGTACTTAACTCCCATAGTTAAGCAGCCCGGCGCGCACACTAGGAGGAGTGATCCCCTGTGCGCCCAGCGCCGCAATAAAGAATGCCTGCTTTCTAAAACTCCAAACTGAGTCTTAGAGAGTTTTTCATCTGCCGACTTACGGTAACATATATACACACAGGTAGATAGATACTCTATATACAGGTGTATATATATCCATAACGATTATTAAAAATTAAAGTTTAAATGTGAATAGAAAGTAATTAAACTAAATAAACATAAAAGGCAAGTTTACACCCCCCCCACCCCCCTTTTAAAAGTCTGCTGAACAAGCTCTAACATGTTTGGGATTGAGGGGAATGCGGGGGGGGGGCGGGCACAAACAAGTCAGAACATGCCTGAGGGCTATGGACCCCTCCTAGGAGGCCCACCAAGGGGCCCCTTCGTAATCCCCACCCCATGCAAAGAAGAGACCAATCCTGTGAGACAGACTGAGAGGCCTCCTACATCTAGCCCCAGCCCAACAGGATGACCATGCAGTATTATTGGGGCAGCTTCTGGACTTTGTACTGTGCTTCAAGATGCAGGCAAAACTGTTAAAAAAGGAAAACCAGGACAAAACACCAACTTCAGAACAACACGTGCATGAGGACAATAAGGAAGAGCCCCCAAGGGATTCCCCCCCAAAGACCATGTGAACCAGAAGAACTAGCCAATAGGCCCATGAACGGGAAACTGTTTTGAGGTGTCACACAGAGAGGGCAGGTGGTGGTGGGAGCTCCCTTTGCCCATGGCTGTGGGAAAGAGTATTGGGGTTACATGGCAAGGTTTTGTTAGTTGGGGCGGGGGGGGGGCTACAAGGGTGGCTTCTGTGAGAACACACCAGCGGCTGCCCCCATGTCAGACAGAATCAGTTCCAGCCAGCTCCAAGATGTGAAATGCGGAGATAGCCTCTAATTGCAAACCCAGCTTATTTACACATCCTGCTGTATATCTGGCTTACTGTACCCGAAATGTAGAGATAGCCTCTAATTGCAAGCCCAGCTTGTCTACACATCCAGCTGTATATTACACATCTTGCTATATATCATGCTTGCTGTCACAAGAATCTGTCTAATGAGAAAGTATACCGGTTTAGACTGGGTTAGTAGTTGGCACAACACCTGAAGGAGCATAGAGCATGCGCCACCACCTAAGGTGAAAAGTTCATAAGGAGTAAGACTTCGGGCCTTCCTCCAAGAGACCCCAGCCCGCAACCACCAGACAGCAGTGCACAGGCGTCAGTAGGAGGAGAAATATGGTAATGGTTTATTTTAATAACCCCACCCCACTCCTCAGTAACATGATGAATATGAATCATGTCTCTATGCATATGAATGAATTAATGTCATAAATACCCTAGTGTCTGTCCCTGCAGTGTGCAAGTTTGGAGGAGTGATCCCCCTTGCACCTGGCACCGTATTAAACATGCCTGCTTTATAACTCTGTGGGTTGTGAAGTTTGTTTCTGCACGTCAGATGGACCCACCACTGTCCAAAACTGAGCCAATCAGCAAAGCGCCTCTGTGATAACATTTTTTTTTAAGAGGGTAAAAAAAACCTATACAGCCGCTGTGAGGGAGAGGAGTGAGGAAAATGTGAGAGAAACAACCCTGCAGACACCAAGGTCAGTGAAGAAGGAGGGGGAGGAGGTGCTCCAGGTGCTGGAGCAGAGATTCCCCTGCAGCCCATGGAGAAGACCATGGTGAGGCAGGTTGTCCCCCTGCAGCCCACCAAGCACCACATTGGAGCAAATACCTACACCGCAGCCCATGGAAGTCCCCAAGCTGGAGCAGGCTCCTGGCAGGAACCACAGCCCATGGAGAGGAGCCCATGCAGAAGCAGGCTTTCTGCCAGAAACTGCAGCCTGTGGGGGACCCACGCTGGAGCAGTCTGTTCCTGAAGGACTGTACCCCACAGAAAGGGATGGAAAGGGCCCATGCTGGAACAATTCTTTAAGGACTGTATTCTGTGAGAGGGACCCCACACTGGAGCAGAGGGAACAGTGCTGTAGCCATATGTTTGGGTTAATACCTAACCTAGACTGTAGTCTTCATTGTACTAGCCTGATTACCTTGTATATATACAATGACTATGCCCCTGAAGAAGAACTAGAAGACTGATAAAAGGGGAACATCCTGCCCTAGAAGGCGCCGGAGGCTAGATGATTGCCAAAGAAACAAGAAGTCAGCAAAAACCTGCAGTAACTAGGGGAAAGGTAAAGGCGGCAGGGGGAGATCGCGACCATCGACTCAATTCAAGACTGGAAAGACTTGCCCCCCCCCAAGGAGCATGCGTGCTAATTTACATGGCAAGCGAGGCTAATTTGAACACAACTAACCAATGAGCATGAACTTAGGCAGGCTTTTACTAATCATGTAACAAGATAAATACACTGTAGTTCTTTTGCTAGCTTTGTGGAATTACCACCTAGCACCCATCTTTGCGCAAACATGAGCTAAATAAATATCTCGGCTCTGTGTGTAAGATTGGCTTATTGCACACCGGGTACCGGACCCTGCTTGTGTGATAACAGCGCAAGGAGGAAGGAGCAGCAGAGATGAAGTGTTATGAATTGAACACAACCCCCACCCTGCCGTGCCACTCGTGGGAGGATGAGGTAGAAGAGTCAGGAGTGAAGGTAAGCCTGGGAAGAAGGGGGTGTGGGGGGGAAAGGTGTTTTTAGTTTTGTTTCTCACTATCCTACTCTGTTATTAATTGGCAATAAGTTTATCTTCCCCAAGTTGAGCCTGTTTTGCCCATGATGGTAATTGCCAAGTGATCTCCCTGTCATTATCCCGACCAATGAGCTTTTAATCTTAGTTTCTCCCCCTTTCCTGATGAGGAAGAGTGAGAGCGCAGCTTGGTGGGCACCTAGCAGCCAGCCAAGGTTAACCCACTACAGTTATATACCTCATTCAACAAAGAAAACATCCACACTTATTGCTTCCAAAACAATTTAGCTTTACACCAGACAGGTATTATTTGCAATGTATACTTTAACCACCCAGTTCCCTCATGGACACAGTAAAACTTTTCCCCTCAAGTGCAGGATCTCGAGGGGCGGGGCAGCATGCACACAGCAGCAGGCACCCGCATTTGGGGACAATATGTTCTAGGATTGGTGAGCACTTAACATGTTTAACAAGTGGCAAGGTTATATTTGCCTCCCCCCCCCCCAAAAGAGCATTCAATTAATAAAAAAAATATTTAGAAGTCAGAGATTAACCAGCCAGCATGATGCTGAAGCAAGAAGGGCTAATGTAGTTATTGGCTGTATACGTCAGGGGAATAACAAGTCAAGAGAGAGATCTCATTGGTGCAGACAGAATCAGTCAGATACCATATACAACTCTGGCATCCATACTTAAAAAAATAAACTAAAACACAGAAGGAAAAAAGTTCAAAATAAAATTTAGGGACTCAAAATGCCTCACAGAAAGAGCCATCTGTTTATTTATCAAAAAAAGATGACTGGGAGGTCAACTGTGGTGTGTCAGTACCTTCACAAAGTGAAAACAAAGTATTAAAAGGCTCTAACTAGCAGATAAAGGCATAACAGGAGTTAGGGTTTGGAATCAGATGCCAAATTGCATTAGCAAATAGGTTTATGTTTTCAGCAGTTAACATGATTAACCATTGGAACAAGCGAACAAAAACCCCATAGATCCTGCATCCTTAGAATCCTCAAATCAAGACCGGATTCCTTGTGTCTAGGACAGTTCACATTTTAGTCAAAAGCAGTTATGTTCAATGCAAGGGCAACTGTATGGAAGTTAATGGTTTGATACACAGGCAGTTAGACAAAAATCTCAGTCCGTTCTGTCCCTATACTCTGAGAATACAATCCTGACTTCGAACAGTCTCTATGCCTTAATGTTTTGGGGGTAAAGTCATTCCAAATGAAGAAAAACATGCCATAAAATTTCAAAGTTTCCATTCCACAAGTCAAGCCTACAGATAACTACTGTTAGGTACAACAAATAAACTCAGTGTAACAAAAGTTATATGCTACAAAAAGTTCTCCTGTCTGCTAAGTTAGCTGAAGAGCATTGTATTGCCAAAACTATTTCAAGTAATCAATTGACTCACAGCTTCCATTATATCAGTCTGTGTATTTAAACTAGTTTTGTGGTGAGTGGGAGCCATTTACACTATCTGCACATAATATGTTACACCCTAAGAAATGAACATTTGTAGTTAGCCAATTGGCTCGTACTTTTTACCTTGTTCTTTCAGGTGCCAAATTAGGGGGTGGGGAAGGATTGTATAAGGACAACACCTTACAAAAAAAGTAACCCTGGTCATTGTAGTGTTTGCAGGCTGTAAGGGTTTGTTTTGTTTTGTGGGGGGTTTTGGGGTTTGGTTTTTAATGAAAAAAACAAATAGGAACCATTTATACTTTTAGACTAATATTTGCATGCACATGACATGAAAAGATATCAAAGACAGTCTATAGGGCTAGTGTTTTTTTTTTAAAACATTAAATCAAAATCTCAGTCATGAGATTCTTAGCATATCCAGCAACATTATATTAGATAAACTATCCACTGAAGACAGAACATCATACATTGTCTCATTATACATGTACTGGTTTTGGCCGGGATAGAGTTAATTTTCTTCATAGTAGCTAGTATGGGGCTATGTTTTGGATTTGTGCTGAAAACAGTGTTGATAACACAGGGATGTTTTAGTTACTGCTGAGCAGTGCTGACACAGAGTCAAGGCCTTTTCTGCTCCTCAGACTGCCCTGCCAGTGAGTAGGCTGGGGATGCACAAGAAGTTGGGAGGGGACACAGCTGGGACAGCTGACCCCAACTGACCAAAGGGATATTCCATACCATATGACGTCATGCTCAGCAATAGAACTAGGGGGGAGGTTGGCAGGGGGGGCCACTGCTCAGGGACTGGCTGGCCATCGGTCAGTTGGTGGTGAGCAATTGTTTTCATTTGCATCACTTGTCTTTCTTGGGTTTTATTTCTCTTTGTTATTTTTTTCCCCTCTTTTCCTTACAATTTATTATTATTATTTCTTTTTTATTATTAAACTGCCTTTATCTCAACCCATGAGTTTCTCACTTTTACCCTTCCAGTTCTCCTGCATCCCGGGGGGGGGCGGCAAGCAGCTGTGTGGTGCTTAGTTGCCAGCTGGGGTTAAACCACAGCAATACATAAGGGTGAAAAAAATTCTCTGTTTAAATTTATGAACTAAATAATCATTCACAAGTCAGCAGTTAAATCTTTGTTCCAGTAACCTGAAAGAAATTGCTCTTAAGCACATACTGCACAGCACATCCCCCAACACACACGCAAATGTTTCCCACCATACTATGCTATTCACAAAGCAAATACACCCTCAATTTCACCTAATAATGGTAGTTACAACCACTAAAATAAGCTTTTTTACATATTGTCAGTTTTAATGTTAGTGTCAGTCACAAGGTTAAAACATAAAATGGTTAACAGCAACCCAAACATATGAGGATATAATGAATTCCCTTCCCATCGCTTTAAACACTCAACCATTTTTCATCTGTGCAAACAAGTTGCTCCATGAGCAACAGAACAGAGCCTGGTTTCCTTTGCATTTGTGCCTTTACTTTCCTCAATCATAGTAACACCATACCCGCCCTTGATATCTCCAGTTCTCACCCAAATCTCAACACTTTCCCCTGCTGACTCCACATTGCCTAACTACAAGCTGAGCAAGGGGCAGTCATTGCTACATGACTGGTTGCCAAAAGCTAACCAGAACAGGTAAGCCTTGAACTCACCATACTGTCCCACACACTTATTTAGGTCCCTTCTCTACCTTTATTCAGCCATCAATTTATTTTAAAAGAAAACACATAAGAATTCAACTTCTTTATCCCTCTGCGAAACGTAGCACAAATCATTCACAAGTATGAGGAATGACAGGTTGACTACGAATAGCTGGGGGGGGGGGGGGTGGTATTGGGGTTTTTTTGTTTGCAGTTGTTTTTACATTTTGGTTTTTTTTTTTTTTAAAAAAGCCACCCCTAATGATGACATTAATTGTTATTTAACTATGCCTTTCTAAATGAAATTAACTGCTCATAGCAAATTCACTTTTTTCCAACTAGCCTGTACCTAGAAACAACATTTGAGAATTACATTTACCACTACAAAGAATAATCACTAAGAAGAATGTGTCAAGTGCTTCAAAAAGCAAGTGCAATTTGATGAGCTCTTACTATACAAGGTAGGTTTCAAAAAAAGTTTTGGGGTTTTTTTGTGGTTTTTTTTTTTTAAGTAATAGGTCATTTAGACAGCATTTACCCCTCAGAACCAACTCAACTTTCACTTTAAATGAAGTTTTCTTTCTGGTAGAAAAAGGAAAATGGCATTACCAATCAAGTCATTGCTTTTTTATTCTGTCCTGCAACATGCCTGTAAGACTTTCAGACCTTTGTAATGACAAGTTTCATTCAAATCTTCAACAGCAAATAAACTTTTTCTATCCCCTAAATTCTCACCATAGGGAATATTTTATATGCTAGCAATTTAAATACAAAAGTATTTATTCAGAAGACTAACTTAACAGAAACCTGATTTGAAGAAGAGCAAGTTTTTCCTCAGCTCTTCAAAACAGACTACAGTAAGAACTGCTGCATACAGTATCTGTTTCAGTCAACAATAAAACACAACATTACATATCACAATAGCAAGGGCTGGTTTTAATGCAATGCAACCCCACCCTCTCCACCTTTTGATTACATTAACTACTTCAGCATAGCAAGTACATTTAGAACAAAATCTGTGAGCCTTGACTTTAATCTTCTAAAAAAACCTTTTTATTAATTTACCCTAGAGACAGGACTCCAATATAAGTCCTGTACCAAGTAATAGATTCTGGAATTGGGCTGTGTCTTTCTAGCTGTTAACTTATTTCAATCAGACATTCTAATCTGACATTCCTAAGTCAGTTTTCTCTCTGGCCTCCCTTCAGACCTGATACGAGTACCTATCCCAGCACAAGGGGGTAGTTTGAACTGTTACTCAACCCTTTTTACTAGTAATATCAAAAAAGGAAACAGTTTAAACCATGGGACGTTCAAGAATATCAACATTCTGAAATCTATTGCATCACCAAATACTGCTGATAAATGCTTCCATTTAGTATCTCTGTCTCAAACTATGTACCAGTCAGACCACTATCCCAATATAAAAGGATGAAGAGTTACATATACACACATATAAACAAACAGGAATATTCCACACTCACATTCTTGCAAGATCTCATTACATTTGCAGTGTTTTTCAAAGTGTACATCCACTTTACAGATCATATCTAGCTTAAAGTTTCTATGCAGATATTTTTAATATATTCTTAAAGTAGCTTCCTGGAGAGTCCAACATTTTGGTCTAAAATTACTTTAGTCCAGAAGAATCATTATGCACATGAGATTTCAAAGTTAGAATGAATGTTGTTTAAATAGCATCTGATTATTTTTTTATTTTAATCTTCTCATCCACAACCTTAATTCTAAGAAATATAGGTAGACAATTATGTAGGACTCCTGAAAAATACCAAAGCAAAACACTTCTAAAGGAACATTCTAGAGCACACATGGGTAATCAAACAGAATTTCTAGATCTAGGTTTCTCAGTCACCCATATTTCACATCCAGAGGGCAAAAAAAATGACTAAACCGATTTGAGACTATGCATACACAGAGTTATAGAGTATACAACGTTTCCCGAAACAAAAATATATGTGAACTAGCAAAGAGTATCCAAGTATTATACAACCATAGTATTAAAATATTAAGTCTCCTGCAGTTTCTTCATAGGACATTCTGAAGCGAAATCAATTACTTTTCAACAAGAGACCGACTGCCACGTTATTCCATAGCACCACAACTCACTGACAAATTCAACATTTGTAGAAAACAAACAGAACTTGGTAGTAGAAGACTACACCGTTCAACAAATACTCGGGGGGGGGGGGGGCGGGGGGGGGGCGGCAATGCAAGCCACAAACATTCCTTTTTTAATTTACCAGCGCTACTTCAATTCCTACTTCTCACAAGACTTGAAAACCTAAGCCACGCACAGCGTCAAAACCCCACATCTGTATAATTGAGGTCATTTAGCAAGGAATACGCCCACTCCATTCTGACTAGAGACAGATTCCCTCCCAACAGTGGGGGTTTAATCAATGCAAAGCCATTAATAGGGGTGGAGGGAGCTCTCTGAACGCGACTCAGACAGCTCTCATCCAAACCCCACCACCACCTCTCCACAAACGTTCCTTATCACCCTGCTGAGCTACACACCTAAGCCAACCCACAGTAATGCGAGGTCTCCATGCAAACCTGAGGACAGGAGTCTGTTGGCAGGATGCAGGGGCACACTGACCAGGCACTCAGAAAGAGAGAAGCGTTACCACTCCTCCAGAAGCCAGGAAGCTTAATAGTTGGAATAGAAAAGGGAGGGATGAAAACAGAAGAGGGGGGGGAGAGAAGTTTGGGGGGTTTTTTTAAAGGAAAAGACACCTTTCCCCTTGGTGGGCAGAAGCTACCCTTAAACCCCTTTCCTTTTTCGTGCTTAAGGGGGGGGGGGGGGGGAACCACTATCTATTAAAATACCATCGAACCCACCGAGACAATAACGTGCATTTTCTGCATCACAACAAGTTCAAGCACAGCCTACCCACACCCGACTCGGCGTGCCGTGTCGTGTCCGTCCCGTTCCCCCCCCCAGCACCGGAGGGCGGCACACTGACCTGTCAACAAATGGCAGCGACGGCAACAGAAGAGAAGATGAGCAGCGCTGTGCCCGGCCGCTAAGAGAAGGGGGAGGAGCAGGAATCTTATCTTCAGGGGGTTGATTCCCGTACCCTTTTCCTTCCAGTTCCCCTTTTATTTTTTTCCTACCCCCTCCAAAAAAAAAAAAGAAAAAAAGAAAAAATACTTTCTGTCTTTCCTCCCCCCCCAAGTATTCCGACTCAGAGTTTAAAACAAAGAGACGGAAATAGCCGAGTGCGGACCGAATGAAGCCGAATGAGCGTGTCATGCATATAGCGCATGCGCACTGTGTATATACATACGCTCAGATCTATGCCCTTGCCTCTCTCGAGATATGGGATTGGTTTCGCATCATCCAGTCCTCCTATCCCACTCCGTTATGCGTGTGCTGAGAGGGGAGCAGTGTCTTTCCGGTTCCCCTCTAAGCTCGGGGTGGAGGATACCTCTCTGCTGTACTCTGCGTTTCTCCCTAGGCTGGCCCCTGTGGGATTCCCAGCCCAGTATTGCTCCCTCATGCATGCACGCTTTTTTCAGGTAACATCCTTGTATGCTATCTTTTTGTCAAAATGGGAGTGATTGGGTGAGGGGTGAATTTACCCAGAAATAGCCCTTGTGCAATGCATGCTTTTCCCCTGCCCCGTTTAGCCTTCTTGACACACAGGGACAGGCACCCCTGGCACTGCTTCCCCCAAACCTGTACCTTCTCCACATGCAAAGACAAGTACCCCAGAACAATCCTCCCCAAACCTGCACATTTCCACATGCAGGGACACTCATCACTGTCACAAATGATGTGATAAACAGGGACAGACATTTTCTGCATGACCCTTCTAACATCTTCCTCACATATTGGGAGGACAAACACTCTTGCAACATACAAGGAAAGATCTCACTGCCACAGCCCACCAACACCCTTATTTACACAGGAATAAACCCTGCACAACCCACCAACAGCTTTTCTCCCAACAACCTCCACACACAGGACTTAACAACCCTAGTCCTCTATTCACAGCACAAAAAGGCACCAGAACAATCTCCCAACATTAAACTCACACATGCAACCCACCAACTTCTGTACTAGATTCTCTAGGACCCAAATACTCCCCCATCCACAGGTGTAGACTTCAGAAACAGCTCACGTCCTCTCCAAGACACGCTCACATTTTAAGAGTCCAGAAAATGGATGTCCAATTCCTAACAGTACCAACATTCCCCAGACTGTAAAGATGACTTGAATTTTTCAAAATAATGAGATTAATAAATAAGACTTACATTCTGGATAATTTTTATGCTTTCAGATTTCAGTGTTTAAATCCATATTGTTGTCCCACAAGTGGGGTCCAGCACCCAGCGTGCAATAAGCCAATCTTACACACAGAGCTGAGAGATTTATTTAGCTCATGTTTGCGCAAAGATGGGTGCTGGGTGGCAATTCCACAAAGCTAGCACACCACATACAAGAACTACAGCGTATTTATCTTGTTACATGATTAGTAAAAGCCCGCCTAAGTTCATGCTCATTGGTTAGTTGTGTTCAAATTAGCCTCGCTTGCCATGTAAATTAGCACGCATGCTCCTTGGGGGGGAGGTGGGCGGGCGAGTCTTTCCAGTCTTGAATTGAGTTGATGGTCGCGATCTCCCCCTGCCGCCTTTATCTTTCCCCTAGTTGCCGCAGGTTTTTGCTGACTTCTTGTTTCTTTGGCAATCATCTAGCCTCCGGCGCCTTCTAGGGCAGGATGTTCCCCTTTTATCAGTCTTCTAGTTCTTCTTCAGGGGCATAGTTGTTGTGAGGCATGCATTGTTTATACAAGGTAATCAGGCTAGAAAAATGAAGACTACAGTCTAGGTATTAACCCAAACATATGGCTACAATATCATATTCCAAAGTTTTTTCCAGAAGCATATAGGTTGTTTGTTTTTTTAACATCCTCCCCCAAATAATCACATAGTTCTGTAAGTTGGAGCTTTAGGAAGTCCACCAGTTACAATGAAACTTAAACAGGAGCTGGGAATGCTGGTGACAAGATATTTGCAATTTTTCTTTGGGTTGCATAAGTCAAACACTTCAACTGAACTCAGTCTTTGCGCCTGCACAGTTTGTCTTTTGGCCCAGTTGCACTAACTAGCTGATTTCAGCATAACTTCCTTATCCATTCCACCCCTGTACACAGAGCTTCAAGGATTCCTTTTATATACGGAATGTCCAGTCTATCTATCCACGGAACATTTAGCTACTTTGTTTCGACAAAGAGAACCATATGTCTCCTTAGTATTTCTTTATATTCGGTATCACAACAGTAACAAACTACATAAATATATGTGGAAATTAGAAACTGGACACCTGTTTCTTTGCAGCCCTAATATTTCCAGATTCAAACACTGCAGATGTGGAAAAAATATTAAATCTAGAGTCTATAGCTTCAGCACTGTTAGGTTATGTGATAAAGCTCATCTGCACACCCACAGAGGAGCTCAGAGAGACAAGGCAGGAGGGGGAGCCCAAATAATACCCTATCAGGCTACTCCCAGGCCCATCACAGGGGCCATCAGCGCATCAGAGGCTGCACAAGCCCAGAGGTGCACAGGGATACACAATGGTAGGCAGGAACCTAAATCAGAGACTCCAGAGGAACAAACACCTCGTCCAGGCCCCTCCCATGGCTGTCCCAGCAGAACTATCAATCAGCCCCATTGTCCAGGCATGAAACTCATCAGGATGAGACATCACATCGGGAGCAGCTCTCCAGATCACCTTTTGGACTAGAGGGGGTTGCTGCCTAGGGGTGGGACATATTATGGGATGCAGGGGAAAAGCAGTTTGGGATGGCATATGACTTATTATGGGATGTTTAGGGGAGGAACCAAAGGCAGAACAAGGGAGGGGTTTAGGTGATTTGGGGAGGAAAAAGAGTGGGAAAATAGAGGGGTAAGGGGATAAAAGGGCCGGTTGGGTGTAAATAGTGGGGCTGGTCAGTGCGCTTGCCTGGCTATGCCCAGAGCCTGATCTACTTATTAAATTCCTTTCTAACTCCTTCCTGGGTGAGGGCTCTCTATTCTGTGTGCATGTGTGTGTATGGAGGTCTGAATGCCAGCAACTGGAGTCAGACCACGGGTTGGAGGGCCCATGTGTCCATGGTGCCAGCGATGGGAGCAAGTGAGGGTGCACGAGTGTATGATCACTTGCAAAGATCAAGCCGGACTAGCTGGTGAATAGGTGAAGTGCCCTGGGAGCAAGGGGGTGAGTGGATCTCTAAAGGCCAGCTCTGGGTGTGAGAGTGCCTGTGTAACTCTAGGGGCGAGAGCACAGGGGGGCCTGCTATGGGGCCAGGGGAAGTCCTGGTCAGCTGTGTATTTGTGACAGTCTATACCAGCAACTGGAGTAGGGCTGCGGCCTTGAGTGCTCCTATATCCAAGTGCCAGCAACTGGGGAGACTGGGATCCAGGGGCCAGCTGCTGTGTAGACTAAGTGTTTGAGCCCAGTTGCTGGAGGGATCCACCTTGTACATATGTGTACATATATTCTCACTAGTGGACTTCCATCCTGTCCAGCCTGAGAGGGGAGCAGGATGAGGCCATTGGTGCTGTCAGTGTTTGTGTAGGTGCTCTGAGTGTCTATCTGTGATCTGTGTGGCCAGCCATGTATATATGTAGCATATATGTGTGCTCTGTGTGTGTGCCTGCTGGGAATACATCTTCAGCCTCGCTACTGGTTGGACCTGGAGACTTGGAGCAGCAGCAGCCTCACCTTTCTCAGGCTGTTGGATCTGGCATGATATATTTTCCTCTAACAAGCCCTTCTCTTGTCATAGATATTTTTACAAGACGGTGCCCAGAGCAATATGACATGGCCATGTCTCCTCAAACAAATTATTTATTTTAAAATACCCTTGATAATAAGGCTATGAAATGACTGCCCTAAGCCTCTAAATAGCTGAGGCCATGGTTTGCTCTCACTTTAATCACGCTGCCCTAACATCAGTTCTGCCACCTTTGACACCACCATACAAGAGTGTGTTATCCTATGCATGATATTTCTGAAAGACAAGGTCAGTAACTAGACTATCTAACATCATAATTGAGTGGATACAAGCAGTTGCGTGAACAGCAGGACTTGGGACTAGGAGAGAATTGACACTTCTTGTTAGCATTGCAGTCAGTGCTATTGCGCTCAAACTAAAAAGAAAGAAAAAAGAGAAATACATGGGTGAAACAAGAACAAGCATTTAAAGAATTCCTTTAGTAAGCTCTGAAAGCTTTAATCCTCACACTTTCCACACAAACCAAAGCATAATATGAACATGAGGAAATTGAAGTAGTATTAAGAAATTAGCACAAGTCTCAGCTTCTGGAGGCATGTGATTTCTTGTTAAAAAGATAACCCCTCTAAGAGAATCCATGTGTCCTGGTTTCGGCAGGGATAGAGTTAATTTCCTTCCTAGTAGCTGGTACAGTGCTGTGTTTTGGATTTAGGATGAGAACAAAGTTGATAACACACCGATGTTTTAGTTGTTGCTAGGTAATGCTTACACTAGCCAAGGACTTTTCAGCTTCCCATGCTCTACCAACTGAGAAGGCTGGAGGTGCACAGGAAGCTGGGAGGGGGCACAGCCAAACTGGCCAAAGGGACATTCCATACCATGTGACGTCATGCTCAGTACATAAACTGGGGAAAGCTGGCCGGGGGGCCGCTGCTCGGGGACTGGCTGGGCATCGGTCGGCGGGTGGTGAGCAATTGTACTGTGCATCACTTGCTTTGTGTATTATTATTATCATCATTATTATTATTATCATTTTATTTCAATTATTAAACTGTTTTTATCTCAACCCACGAGTTTTTCCTCACTTGTGCTCTTTCCCAATTCTCTCCCCCATCCCACCAGGGTGTTGGGGGGAGTGAGCGAGCAGCTGCGTGGTGCTTAGTTGCTGACTGAGGTTAAACCACGACAAGTGTTCATGATGATTCAGTGTTCATGATGAGAAAAACAGTTCAGGGTGAAAGAAGTTAACTATATCTCATTTGGGACTCCCCTCTACCAGTGAAAAGGTACTAGTTAGCAATAGCATATTAGCAATAATGGCTTAGACAAGAAATGACCAGAAAATATCCAAGCAGGATATTTTTATGGGCACAAATAAAGCACAACCCATACAAAAACATGATAATGATTCTAGTATAAGATTGAGCACAAATGACTATGGAAGATACGACATTTACAAACAGCCAAAGTCAAGAACTGGTTTAAACCAGCCACTGCTGAGATCCCATAGAAAGCAATAAAAAAAGATTGCCAAACAAAGAAACCAAAATAGTCTAGGTTTGCAATATCAAAAATACCTAAAATGACTAAATCATTATCCTGGGAACACAAAACAACTTTCTCTACACTCACAGACAGAGTGTTAGTTTTAAAAAACAAACAAAACCCACAAACACACCAATTTATTAGGATCCTTTGCTTTAATGGGGTAATGCTTGTGTGGGGAATCAAATCTTTCAAACAGGATGGGCAGTCATTATCTGAATGGTGACAGAGGCTCTGTTAGAAGGATCCTTATAATGGCATCTTCAGCTGGATCAGGTGAGACTCACTGAACTGTTTTTCTGGTGAACTCTTATATTCTAGCTAGCTCATGGTTCTATGTGAGCACTCTGGCATATGCATGATCGGTTTCTATTATCTTAAGCTATATACAAAACATAGAATCATAGAATCATAGAATGGTTTGGGTTGGAAGCGACCTCTAAAGGTCATCTAGTCCAGCCCCCTTGCCATGGGCATGGACATCTTCAACTAGATCAGGTTGCTCAGAGCCCCGTCCAACCTCACCTTGAATGTTTCCAGGGATGGGGCATCCACCACCTCTCTGGGCAACCTCTGCCAGTGTTTCACCACCCTCAGCGTAAAGAATTTCTTCCTTATATCTAGTCTAAATCTACCCCCCTTTAGTTTAAAGCCATTCCCCCTTGTCCTGTCGCAACAGGCCCTGCTAAAAAGTTTGCCGCCATCTTTTTTATAAGCCCCCTTGAAGTACTGATAGGCTGCAATAAGGTCTCCCCAAAGCCTTCTCTTCTCCAGGCTGAACAACCCCAACTCTCTCAGCCTTTCTTCAGAGGAGAGGTGTTCCATCCCCCTGATCATTGTCGTGGCCCTCTTCTGGACCCGCTCCAACAGGTCCGTGTCTTTCTTATGCTGAGGGCTCCAGAGCTGGACGCAGTACTCCAGGTGGGGTCTCACCAGAGGAGAGTAGAGGGGCAGAATCCCCTCCCTCGACCTGCTGGCCACGCTGCTTTTGATGCAGCCCAGGATACGCTTGGCCTTCTGGGCTGCGAGCGCACATTGGCGGCTCATGTCCAGCTTTTCATCCACCAGTACCCCCAAGTCCTTCTCGGCAGGGCTGCTCTCAATCCCTTCATCCCCCAGGCTGTATTGATACCGGGGGTTGCCCCGACCCAGGGGCAGGACCTTGCACTTGGCCTTGTTGAACCTCATGAGGTTCACACAGGCCCACTTCTTGAGCTTGTCCAGGTCCCTCTGGATGGCATCCCTTCCCTCTAGGGAATCAACTGCTCCACTCAGCTTGGTGTCATCTGCAAACTTGCTGAGGGTACACGCAATCCCACTATCTATGTCATTGATGAAGATATTAAATAGTATTGGTCCCAGTACAGACCCTTGAGGGACACCACTTGTTACTGGTTTCCACTTGGACATTGAGCCATTGACTGTAACTCTTTGGACGCAGCCATCCAGCCAGTTCCTTATCCACCTAAGAGTCCATCCATCAAACCCATATCTCTCCAATTTAGCGGCCAGAATGTTGTGGGGGACCATGTGAAAGGCCTTACAGAAGTCTAGATAGATAACATGCGTAGATATCATACCTTAACTATCTCAACTATGTAAAAAATGACTGTCCTATGTGGCCATTCCCACATTTGCAAGACCAGTTTCTAATGACGTGGTGGGTTGACCTTGGCTGGCTGCCCAACACCCATCCAGCTGCTCTGTCACCCCTCCTCCTCAACAGAACGGGGGGAAGAAAATAAATGGAAAAGCTCATGGGTCAGGATAAAGACAGAGAGATCACTTATCAATTCCCATCATGGGCAAAACAGACTGAACTTGGGGAAAATTAATTCAATTTATTGCCAATTAAAAATAGGATGGTGAGAAACAAAGACGAAAACTAAAACACCTTTCCCCCACCCCACCCCTTTTTTTCCCAGGCTCAACTTCACTCCTTCATTCCCAATCCTGACTCCTCTACCTCCTCCCTGCCACCACTCCCAGCAGCACAGGGGAGATGGGAAATGGGGGGTTGCTGTCAGTTCATAACACTTCGTCTCTGCTGCTCCCTCCTCCTCACAGTTTTCCCCTGCCCCAGTGCAGGTCCATCCCATGGGCTGCAGTCCTTCAAGAAAATCTCCAGTGTGGGCCCTCTTCACAGGCCACAGTTCCTGTCAGGAGAGCCTGCTCCAGCATGGGATCTCCATGGGCTGCAGTTCCTTCAGAGCATATCCACCTGCCCTGGCATGGGGTCCTCCATGGGCTGCAGTGTGGATATCTGCTCCAGCATGGTCCTCTCCACAGGCTGCAGGGAAATATCTGCTCCAGTGCCTGAAGCACCTCCTCCCCCTCCTTCTTCTCTGACCTTGGTGTCTGCATAATTGTTTCTCTCACTATTTTTTCCCTCACTCCTCACTGCCTGTGCAGCGTTTTTTACTGTTTCTTAAATTTGTTTTCACAGAGGCACCGCCAGTTTCTCTGATTTGCTTTCCTTTGGCCTGCGGTGGGTCCATGTTTTGTATCAGGACATGCATTATGATCCCAGTAAGAAAGGCACTCAGATTCTGTAAGGTATAATTTAAAATGCTATTTATTAGAGCTAACACTTTAAGGAGAGAATAGCGTAGATAATCATACGCCCCTTTACATGTTGGGAGCGTGTGTAGCATCAAACAGGACTCTGACCAACATGCAACATCCCATGCAGTCACTGTCCATAGCAGAGATTATTCCCTTCTGGGCTTTTAAGCTATGTCGTGGATTAACCCCAGCTGGCAACTAAGCACCACACAGCCGCTTGCTCACTCCCCCCGCAGTGGGATGGGGGAGAGAATCGGAAGGGTAAAAGTGAGAAAACTCGTGGGTTGAGATAAAGAGAGTTTAATAGGTAAAGCAAAAGCCGCACACGCAGGCAAAGCAAAACAAGGAATTCATTCACTCCTTCCCATGGGCAGGCAGGTGTTCAGCCATCTCCAGGAAAGCAGGGCTCCATCACACGTAATGGTTACTTGGGAAGACAAATGCCATCACTCCAAACGTCCCCCCCTTCCTTCTTCTTCCCCCAGCTTTATATACTGAGCATGACGTCGCATGGTATGGAATATCCCGTTGGCCAGTTTGGGTCAGCTGTCCTGGCTGTGCCCCCTCCCAGCTTCTAGTGCCTTCTCAGTCAGTAGAACATGGAAAACTAAAAAGTCCTTGACTAGTGTAAGCATTACCTAGCAACAACTAAAACATCGGTGCGTTATCAACTTTGTTCTCACCCTAAATCCAAAACACAGCCCTGTACCAGCTCCTAGGAAGGAAATTAACTGTATCCCTGCCGAAACCAGGACAAAAGCACAACAAGGAATTCATTCACTCCTTCCCATGGGCAGGCAGGTGTTCAGCCATCTCCAGGAAAGCAGGGCTCCATCACGCGTAATGGATACTTGGGAAGACAAACACCATCACTCCAAATGTCCCCCCTTCCTTCTCCTTCCCCCAGCTTTTATTGCTGAGCAATGACATCATATGGTATGGGATATCCCTTTGGTCAGTTGGGGTCAGCTGTCCCAACTTCTTGTGCACCCCCAGCCTACTGGCTGGTGGGGTGGGGTGAGAAGCAGAAAAGGCCTTGACTCTGTGTCAGCACTGCTCAGCAATAACTAAAACATCCCTGTGTTATCAACACTGTTTCCAGCACAAATCCAAAACATAGCCCCATACTAGCTACTATGAAGAAAATTAACTCTATCCTGGCCAAAACCAGCACAAGCTATTATAGGATTTTCTTACAAGGAAACAGCTCTATTTATCATATCTACAGTCAAACAGAAATTATGTTCACGAGAAATTCTTGCTGCACTGTTAGATAAAGGCAAGGTCACGCACGTGGCATAATTGCTGGTATTGAGTGGGAGCTGCCTGCAGGCTCCTGCGTTGCAGTGAGGTGGCTGAGTTTATTCTGTGGTCAAGGAGTACGTGCAGCACAACACAGGCCTGAAGGCCACGTTGTATATTGTCCTGGTTTCAGCAGGGATAGAGTTAATTTCCTTCCTAGTAGCTGGTACAATGCTGTGTTTTGGATTTAGGATGAGAACAATGTTGATAACACATGGATGTTTTAGTTGTTGCTGAGCAGTGCTTACACTAGGCAAGGACTTTTCAGCTTCCCATGCTCTACCGACTGAGAAGGCTGGAGGTGCACAAGAAGCTGGGAGGGGGGCACAGCCAAACTGGCCAAAGGGACATTCCATACCATGTGACGTCATGCTCAGTACATAAACTGGGGAAAGCTGGCCGGGGGGGCCGCTGCTCGGGGACTGGCTGGGCATCGGTCGGCGGGTGGTGAGCAATTGTACTGTGCATCACTTGCTTTGTGTATTATTATTATTATCATATTATTATTATCATTTTATTTCAATTATTAAACTGTTTTTATCTCAACCCACGAGTTTTCTCACTTGTGCTCTTCCGATCCTCTCCCCCATCCCACCGGGGTGGGGGGGAGGAGTGAGCGAGCGGCTGTGTGGTGCTCAGTTGCCGGCTGAGGTTAAAGCACGACGTATGTGTAGTGCAGCACAGCACAGGTCCGGGCGTACTTTGGTTAACTGTTATGCTGATCACTAACTCCTCAATGTACAATGGTCTTTTGGTCAGGATCAGTACAGTCCATTGCTGAGCTGGCTGGAACTGGCACAGGGCAGCCCCTGGCCTCTTCTCACAGAGGCCACCTTTGCAGACCCACCCACCCTCCACCAAAACCTTGCCATGTCAACCCCAATACAAATGACTATTTAAAATTTTCTTATTTATGTACAGTTCGGTCAATTCCTTTCTCTACAGCAGGAACTAACTGGGGGGAATCACTTGAACTGCCAAAATCTCCACCTAGGATGTTAATCAATACATTGAAGCATAGAAGTAGTGCCTATCATTTGGCCTATGCACAGCAGGGACTGCCTGGGGGAACCACCTGGACTGTCCAGAATCCCACCCACCCAGAGAGTGGTCCTGTAGCAATTAGTTGATTTGTTGACTGAACTTCTATGCAGATTCACAATCACCTTGTCTCAAATCAATCCATTGTCTCATCTAGGCAGAGACAAGCTGGGAAGTTCCTGGACCACCCAGGAATTAATGACTAGGCCCACCAGGTATACACACAAGCACAGCCCTAATATTCAGCTATACCACAATTGCAGCTATAGGGCAAACTTGAATTTCCTCCCTATATCACAATTATAACTTAAATTCCATAGATTTTGCCACACTGTAGAAGAGCATTGCCTTATTCAATCATGTCTCTATACTAATGTGCGCAGCATGAAGAATAAACAAGAGGAGCTAGAAGCTTTGGCCCAGTCCCAGAGCTACGACATCATTGGCATAAGCGAAACCTGGTGGGATGAGTCCTGTGACTGGTGTGCTATGATGGACAGTTTATAGGCTCTTCAGGAGGGATAGGCAGAGCAGGTGAGACAGGGTGTGGTGCTGTATATAAGGGAGGGGTTGGATTGTGTGGTGCTTGCAGTTGGCGACGACACGGTTGAGAGCCTCTGGGTAAGGATTAAGGGGAAAGCAAATAAAGCAGATGTTGTTGTGGGAGTCTACTATCGACAACCCAGCCAGGACGACAACACCAATGAATTATTCTATAAGGAATTAAGAGATATCTCTAGATCAGCTGCCCTTGTCCTTACGGGTGATTTTAACTTCCCAGACATCAACTGGGAATATCATACAGCAGACACAAAGAGGTCTAGGAAATTCCTGAAGCACGGTGAAGATAACTTCTTGGTGCAGGTACTAAGGGACCTGACTAGGAAAAGTGCCCTCCTAGATTTGTTGTTTGTAAACAGAGAGGCTCTCGTGGGCAAAGTGGTGATTAGCGGCTGTCTTGGTCACAGTGACCACGAAGTAGTTGAGTTTCAAATCATTGGCAATAGGAGAAAAACTGCCAGCAAAACTTTGACCCTGGATATGGGGAGAGCAGACTTCGGGCTGCTGAAGGAGCTAGTTAGTAAGGTCCCCATGGAATCTGCTTTTGAAGGTATTGGGTTCCACGAATGCTAGTCACATTTTAAGAGCCATCTCTTAAGAGCACAGGAGCAGGCAATTCCAAAGCGTCGGAAGTCAAGCAAGCAGGGCAGAAGGCTGACTTGGATGGTGAAAGGTCTCAAGGGCAAGACTTATGAGGAGCAGCTGAGGTCACTTGGTTTATTCAGCTTGGAGAAGAGAAGGCTGAGGGGTGACCTCATCACAGTCTACAACTTCCTCAAGGGGGGCAGCGGAGGGGGAGGTGCTGCTCTCCTCTCTCTGGTGACCAGCGATAGGACACGAGGAAATGGAATGAAGCTGCATCAGGGGAAGTTCAGACTGGACATTAGGACAAGGTTCTTCACTGAGAGAGTGGTCAGTCACTGGAACAGGTTCCCCAGGAAAGTGGTCACGGCACCAAGCCTGTAAGAGTTCAAGGAGTGTCTGAATGACTCTCTTAGTCTTTTTTGCCTTGGTCTTCACCGGCAAGTGCTCGAGCCTCACTGCCCAAGCCGCAGAAAGCAAAGGCGGGGACAGGGAGAATGAAGAGCTGCCCACTGTGAGAGAAGATCAGGTTCGAGACCATCTAAGGCACCTGAAGGTACACAAGTCCATGGGACCCAATGAGATCCATCCGCGGGTCCTGAAGGACCTGGCGGATGAAGTTGCTAAGCCACTATCCATCGTATTTGAGAAGTCGTGGCAGTCCGGAGAAGTTCCCACTGACTGGAAAAGGGGAAACATAACCCCCATTTTTAAGAAGGGAAAAAAGGAAGACCCGGGGAACTACAGGCCAGTCAGTCTCACCTCTGTGCCTGGGAAGATCATGGAACAGATCCTCCTGGAAGCTATGCTAAGGCCCATGGAGGACAGGGAGGTGATTCGAGACAGCCAGCATGGCTTCACCAAGGGCAAGTCCTGCCTGACCAACCTAGTGGCCTTCTATGATGGAGTGACTACATCAGTGGACACGGGAAGGGCTACAGATGTCGTCTATCTGGACCTCTGTAAGGCCTTTGACACGGTCCCCCACAACATTATAGAATAATTAACATAGAATCATTAAGGTTGGAAAAGACCTCTAAGATCATCGAGTCCAACTGTCAACCCAACACCACCATGCCCACTAAACCATGTCCCTAAGCGCCTCATCTACACTACTTCTAAATATCTCCAGGGATGGGGACTCAATCACTTCCCTGGGCAGCCTGTTCCAATGTTTAACCACTCTTTCAGTAAAGAAATTTTTCCTCACGTCCAATCTAAACCTCCCCTGGCGCAACTTGAGGCCGTTTCCTCTCGTCCTATCTCTTGTTACTTGGGAGGAGAGACCGACACCCACCTCGCGACAACCTCCTTTCAGGTAGTTGTAGAGAGCGATGAGGTCTCCCCTCAGCCTCCTTTTCTCCAGGCTAAACAACCCCAGTTCCCTCAGCCGCTCCTCATAGGACTTGTTCTCCAGACCCCTCACCAGCCTCGTTGCCCTTCTCTGGACACGCTCCAGCACCTCAATGTCCTTCTTGTAGTGAGGGGCCCAAAACTGAACGCAGTAGTCGAGGTGCAGTCTCACCAGTGCCGAGTACAGGGGCACGATCACTTCCCTACTCCTGCTGGCCACACTGTTTCTGATACAGGCCAGGATGCCATTGGCCTTCTTGGCCGCCTGGGCACACTGCCGGCTCACATTCAGCCAGCTGTCGAGCAACACCCCTAGGTCCTTTTCCGCCAGGCAGCTTTCCAGCCACTCTTCCCCAAGCCTGTAGCGCTGCATGGGGTTGTGGCCGAAGTGCAGGACCCGGCAGTTGGCCTTGTTGAGTCTCATACAGTTGGCCTCGGCCCATCGATCCAGCCTGTCCAGGTCCCTCTGCAGAGCCATCCTACCCTCGAGCAGATCAACACTCCCGCCCAACTTGGTGTCACCTGCAAACTTACTGAGGGAGCACTCGATCCCCTCATCCAGATCATTGATAAAGATATTGAACAAGACCGGCCCCAAAACTGAGCCCTGGGGAACACCGCTCGTGACCGGCCGCCAACTGGATTGAACTCCATTCACCACAACTCTCTGGGCCCGGCCGTCCAGCAAGTTTTTGACCCAGCACAGAGTACACCTGTTTAAGCCGTGAGCCGCCAGCTTCTCGAGGCGAATGCTGTGGGAGACGGTGTCAAAGGCCTTACTGAAGTCCAGGTAGACCACATCCACAGCCTTTCCCTCATCCACTAGGCGGGTCAACTGGTCATAGAAGGAGATCAGGTTGGTCAGCAGGACCTGCCTCTCGTGAACCCGTGCTGGCTGGGCCTGATCCCCTGGTTGTCCCGCACATGCCTTGTGAGCGCCCTCAGGATGAACCGCTCCATAATCTTCCCCGGCACCGAGGTCAGGCTGACAGGCCTGGAGTTCCCCGGATCCTCCTTCTGGCCCTTCTTGTAGATGGGCGTCACATTGGCAAGCCTCCAGTCGTCCGGGACCTCCCCCGTTAACCAGGACTGCTGATAGATGATGGAGAGTGGCTTGGCGAGCTCCTCCGCCAGCTCCCTCAGCACTCTCGGGTGGATCCCATCCGGCCCCATAGACTTGTGCGCATCCAGGTGGCGTAGCAGGTCGTTGACTGCTTCCTCTTGGATTATGGGGGGTTCATCCTGCTCGCCGTCCCTGTCTTCCAGCTCAGGGGGCTGAGTACCCTGAGGATAACCGGTCTGCCTGTTAAAGACTGAGGCAAAGAAGACATTGAGTACCTCAGCTTTTCCTCATCCCCAGTGACAATGTTCCCCCCCACATCCAATAAAGGATAGAGAGTCTCCTTGGCTCTCTTCTTGTCATGGATATATTTGTAAAACCATTTGTTGTTGTCTCTAACGACAGCGGCCAGATTGTGTTCCAGCTGGGCTTTTGCCTTTCTCATTTCCTCTCTGCATGACCTAACGAGATCCCTGTACTCTTCTTGAGTCGCCTGCCCCTTCTTCCACAAGTGGTAAACTCTCCTTTTTTTTCCTGAGTCCCAGCAAGAGCTCCCCGTTCAGCCAGGCCGGTCGTCTTCCCCGCCCGTTCTTCCTACGGCGTATGGGGACAGCCTGCTCCTGCGCCTTTAAGACTTCCTTCTTGAAGAATGTCCAGCCTTCCTGGACCCCTTTGCCCTTCAGGACTGTCTCCCAAGGGACTCTCTCAACCAGCGTCCTGAACAGGCCAAAGTCCGCCCTCCGGAAGTCCATGGTTAGGGTTTTGCTGGCCCCCCTCCTTACTTCACCAAGAATCGAGAATTCTGTCATTTCATGGTCGCTAAGCCCAAGACGGCCTCCGACCACCACATCTCCCACCAGTCCTTCTCTGTTTGTAAACAGCAGGTCGAGCGAGGCACCTCCCCTGGTAGGCTCACTTACCAGCTGTGTCAGGAAGTTGTCTTCCACACACTCCAGGAACCTCCTAGACTGCTTCCTCTCTGCCGTGTTCTATTTCCAGGAGACGTCTGGGAAGTTGAAGTCCCCCACAAGAACAAGGGCTAGCGATTGAGAGACTTCTGCCAGCCGCTTGTAGAACGCTTCGTCCGCCCCTTCATCCTGGTTGGGTGGTCTATAACGGACTCCCAGCAGGATATCTGCCTCGTTGGCCTTCCCCCTCATCCTTACCCATGAACACTCGACCTTATCATCATCACAATCGTTGAGCTCTAGACAATCGCAACACTCCCTAACATACAGAGCCACCCCTCTGCCTCTCCTTCCTCGCCTGTCCCTTCTGAAGAGTTTATAGCCATCCATTGCAGCACTCCAATCGTGAGAGTCACCCCACCATGTTTCTGTGATGGCGACTAAGTCATAGCTCTCCCGCTGCTGTCGGACTGCCTGGCCTCAGGTTGATCCTGGTTGGGATTGTAATAATCAAACAGATAGAGATAATTGCCGACCAGTGGTTGGAGATCTGATAAATGTGATTAGAGCTTGCAAGGAGATAAGAGTAAATTGAACTAAAATGCAGGAATGTAGACAGAGGCCAGAGGTACACCCCAGCGACTACTGGGGAAGATTGCAACAGGCTTTGTTGACGTACGGGGGAATGACTCTCCAGAATTTTAATAATGAATTGACAGCAAGTGTGTTTGTGGACCAAGCCGCCTCTGACATCTGCAACTATTTTAAGGATCACATGCCGGGGTGGCAAGGAGAAAATCTGAAAGATATTATATTGCCTGGAGGTTCTAGGCTTGTACAATATGTAAATGATTTGTTACTTGCCAGCAAGACATACGAAGATTGCTTGAAAGATACTATTTGTCTATGTACTGCTTTAGCAGAAAAAGGTCACCGTGCATCTCTTTCTAAGCTTCAGCTGTGTCAGCAGGAAGTAAAATATTTAGGATTCATATTAACAGAAGGACAAAGATTAGTAGACCCAGAACGGGTCTAGGCCGTGGTAGAAATACATTGACCGGTAACAAAGAAACAACTGCGAGGATTTTTAGGCGCAGTAGGATACTGCAGACCCTGGATACCAGGGCTAGGGGGGTTAAGTAAGCCATTGACAGAAGCTACCAAGGCAGAGGAAGTGGAGCCTACACATTGGGGTCCAGAGAAAGAAAAGACTTTCCAAGCTATAAAAGGAGCTTTAGCTTCTGCTCCGGCACTGGGATTGCCGGATTTCTCCAAGTCCTTTGAACTATTTGTGCATGCGAACAAAGGAGTAGCCAGCGGAGTCCTTACTCAAAAGCTAGATCCACATCGCTGCCCTGTGGCTTATTACTCAACTCAACTGGATCCTGTAGCAGCAGGGAATAATTCCTGTGTTAAAGCGATAGCAGCAACAGCAACTATCATAAAAAGGAGCAGACCATTGGTTCTGGGTCACCCAACAACCATGTGTGTCCCGCGTGAAGTAGAACTGATTCTTAAACAACATGCTACACAAATATTGTCCCCCAAAGAGCACATTGTTATGAAGTAATGATTTTAAATGCGGATAATATTACTTTAAAAAGATGTAATGTTTTGAATCCAGCAACTTTACTGCCTATTCCCTCCGATGGTGAGCCACGTCATGATTGTGCTAAGGTGGTGTTTCACTCCAGCCGACTACAGGAAGATCTGCGAGATCAACCTCTAGAGAACTTGGATCTAACCCTTTTCACCAATGGATCTTCATACTACGTGAATGGAAAATGACACATGGGCTATGCAGTGGTGAGAAACTTAGAGGTACTTGAAACAGAACCTCTACAGCCCTCGGTGAGTGCCCAAGGGGCTGAATTAACTGAATTAGCAAGAGCAGCCTGGTGGGGATGTAATCAGCGAGTAACTATTTATACTGATTCTAAATATGCTTTTGGAGTGTGTCATGCAACAGCTATGCTATGGAAAGAACGAGAGTTCCTTACCTCGGCGGAAAAGAATATTTCTAATGGAACTGAAATCCGAATGCTGTTGGAAGCTATTAAGCTTCCAAGGGAAATCGCTGTAGTACACTGTCCAGCTCATACCAAAGGCTCCAATGAAATTGAAAGAAATAATAAAATTACTCGAACTTGTAGTCAGATAGGTTTAAAATGGCCTGAAGTTTTAGGAATAGTACTATGGGATATTGGGATATTGGAAATACCCCTCGCCAACCTCCAGGGTTGTCATCAACAGGAATAGTGTTTGGCAGACACTTAATTATACCCGGGACCTTTGTCCCCACTAGGACCAGCCTCTTAGATGGAGATGGACGGGTTACCAAATTTGTATTGGGAATACAAAAACATCTACAAGAAAATAGGGCACAAGCCCAATGGTTTCAACCAGTACCAGCAGGAATGCAAGTACATGATACCCAGTCTGGGGATACAGTAATGATAAAAGTCCACTCTCGCAAAATGAAGTTGGACCATAAATGGGAGAGTCCATATGCTGTGTTATTAACTTCCTATTTTGTTGTAAAAGTTACAGGGGAAGAGAATTGGATTCATCACTCACATGTTAAATGAATTCCTAAGGAATATCAGTTAAATGAATAGCCACCACCCACGCAGAACCCCACCAATCCTGCAGCATGGTTGGCTTTGGTTATCCTGTAACAATTGTGGTCCATGTCATCCTAGAAGGTGTACTAATAATTGTTTTAAAGGTCATTGGGAATATCGTCAACAGGGTTGGAGTCAGGGAAGTGTAACTAGGGAAGGCGCCTCTGGACACATAAACTGGTGCTGTGCGTGCAGACTACACCAGCCACTAAAAGTTATAAGAGCTTTGCAACAATACAGGATATTGATAATTTGGGAATAACATCCAGATGAATTACACACATCCGTAGTGCTCAGCCTGTTTAGCTCTAATTGTATAGCCTTTTTATTGATTATATGTGGGAACTTGTGATATTGATACTGTTGATGCTCCTTGGATCCATTTTAGTAATACTTTGTATATCCAGAACTGGTGGCGACCCTAATAGACCAACCCCAGGAACCATATACTCCCTGGGCTTCTTCCATCGTTTAACACTTTTTATTAATAGTACAGCAGCTAACTCCAATCTGGCTATTGCCTGCATGCAAACAATAGCGGACCAACTAAAATGGTGTTTCAAAACTGAATGGCTTTAGATTTATTGTTAGCCAGTCAAGGGGGTGTTTGTGCAGCTATTAATCAATCTTGCTGTTTCTATGTCAATAACACGGGCAAAGTGATAACAGATGCTAACTCTATTCAATCATTAGTTTCCCATCTACACCCAGGCACCTCAAAAGATTGATGGGAAACACTGTTCAGCCGTTGGGGACTTAATTCTTCGTTATCAAGCCTATTAGCCACTCTTATTAAGATTTTACTTCCTGTAATTGTTATGCTTTTATTGTTCTGTTGCTTTTTTCAATGTGTTCAGACTTGTTTAAGAAACATAATACTTAGGAGCATGCAAGGGTATAGACATACCCTTCTTGATGACCCTTTATAAGGCAGGTATGCCTATAAAAACAAAACGGGGGACTGTTGTGCGATTTGGTATACTACTTATATAGAACTTGTTTAGCATAACTTGCTTAGCATTAGTAGCTAAATTTGCTGAAGCCTTAGGCCGCAAGCTGTGAACTTGGAACCACAGGCTCCCCTTGGTTGGGTGGTCTGTGAACATGACAGGTATGACATCTTACACAATGGCAGCTCCCAAGGAGCAAAAAGAGGTGGAGTAAACAAACCAGATGACTGGAAGAGGGGAGGGCCTTTTGGGGCAAGTGGCTGCCCCAGACAGACCTGTGACTGCTGGTAGGGGCGGGGTTTCTGATGGAAGTTGGAGCCCGTGGCACCTGTCACTTCTTATCCTGGATAAAAGAATTCTTTATACTACTCTCCCCTTTGCCTTCTCTTCTAATGGCTGAACAAACTCAATTCTCTCAGCCTCTCCATATAGATCATGTGTTCCATCCCCCTAATCATCTTGGTGGACCTACAGTGGACTCATTCCAGTATGTCAGCCGGTGTCTTTTTTGTATTGGGGAGCCCCAAAACAACGTAGTATTCCAGATATGGTCTCGCAAGTACCAAATACATGGGAGTAGTCACTTTCCTTGACCTGTTGGCTACACTCTTGCTAGTACGGTCCGGTATGTGGTTGGCCTCCTTTGCCACAAGTCACACTGCTACC
The DNA here is from genome assembly GCA_027474245.1 of Spheniscus humboldti. Classification (NCBI taxonomy): domain Eukaryota; kingdom Metazoa; phylum Chordata; class Aves; order Sphenisciformes; family Spheniscidae; genus Spheniscus; species Spheniscus humboldti. The sequence goes on from CM049922.1 coordinate 37,507,557, forward strand.
TTGTGGTCGTCTTCTCCACCAGACCCACAGGTCCTTTCTGCAAAAGCTTCTGGGCAGTTGGCCCCCAGTCTGTACTTTTGCATGGGGTTATCCCATCTCAGCTGCAAGACTTTGTATTTGCCTTTGTTGAGCTTCATGAGGTTTCTGTAAGCCCATTTCTCCAGCCCCTCAAGTTCTCTCTGAGTATCAGCCCTGCCCTCTAGCCTATTGTCTTCTCTCCCATTTGATATCCTCTGCAAATTTGCTGAGTGTGTGCTCTGTCCCATCGTCCAGGTTGTTAATAAAGACATTAGACTGCACCTGTTGCAGTTTTTGGAAGTAAACAGTTTCCCATGTCACCATTTGGTCATCTAAAGCATGGATACACAGAATATAAGGATAAGTGGAAAGTTTACAAATTCCTCCTTTGTATCATCTATTAGCTGGTCTGATGTTATGCTATGATCTATTCACTGGAGGAGTGAAAACAAGGGAAGAACAAGCCACTCTACTTTTCCCACAACTTCTTTAACTGTTTAATGTTTTCCATGCTCAATAGACTTTTTTTTGTTAGTCATCCATTATGACTAGCAGCACAATTTTAACAGTCAATTTTAACAGCAGCAGTCAATTTTAACAAGAAAATATATATAAAAGAAAAACAAACACCCTTCCCATTTCCCCTTCTACTCTTCTTAATTAAAAAAACAAAGTGAACAGTTTTTTTCCTCTGAAAAGACTGTTTCAGATGTTCAGGATACACTGTATATAAATCTCTTCTGAGTACATCCTAAGCAGGGTCCTTTCTCTCCTTGTTAGCCAAACTTTAAATGTTACTAGTTTATGGTTAACTGTTCTAGTAGGTTGTCTGTTAAAGAGCCGAGGGGAAAACTGTATTAGAAATGGTATGTATTTGAGCCAGTATTATGTTTTTATTAATATTATTATATTATTTTGGATGTCCCTAATGGTATAAATCTGTTCCCAAGGGTGGTTCTTGGTGAATTGCATACAAGAGCCAAATGCTATTCTGTGGGTAACAATAGGGGACTGCATTATTTGGCATCTTTGTATTAAAAGACTTTTTCTCCCCTCTTTGCTGTACATTACTCACTTCTGTCTGGTGTTTGGAATTTGTAGTTGGGAGGAATAAAGACCTAGTAAAGTGATTTTCTTGGAGTTTAAAAATTCCTGGAGGAAGACAGAAATACCTGATTAAATATTGTATACTGGAAAGGCAGAGAGCTGTTTAAAATTTGATTTGATGGGAGGAGTATATTATTCCTTGTATGGAATATCAGATCACGTTTAAATATGAATCTCACCAGAGTGGATGAAATTCTCTTCCAAAAAGTTTTAAACACGTTGTGCGAATGTGTGTATGCACAACCTTGATAATAGCCATCACTTTGTGTGCTAATTAGCAAAGCTGTGTGTCGTGGTTTAACCCCAGCTGGCAACTAAGCACCACACAGCCGCTCGCTCACTCCCCCCACAGTGGGATGGGGGAGAGAATCGGAAGGGTAAAAGTGAGAAAACTCGTGGGTTGAGATAAAGACAGTTTAATAGGTAAAGCAAAAGCCGCACACACAAGCAAAGCAAGACAAGGAATTCATTCACTACTTCCCATGGGCAGGCAGGTGTTCAGCCATCTCCAGGAAAGCAGGGCTCCATCACGCGTAACGGTTACTTGGGAAGACAAACGCCATCACTCCAAACGTCCCCCCCCTTCCTTCTTCTTCCCCCAGCTTTATATACTGAGCATGACGTCGCATGGTATGGAATATCCCGTTGGCCAGTTTGGGTCAGCTGTCCTGGCTGTGCCCCCTCCCAGCTTCTAGTGCCTTCTCAGTCAGTAGAACATGGAAAACTAAAAAGTCCTTGGCTAGTGTAAGCATTACCTAGCAACAACTAAAACATCGGTGCGTTATCAACTTTGTTCTCCTCCTAAATCCAAAACACAGCACTGTACCAGCTCCTAGGAAGGAAATTAACTCTATCCCTGCCGAAACCAGGACACTGTGATAATTCATAGAATCATAGAATCATAGAATAGTTTGGGTTGGAAGGGACCTCTAAAGGTCATCTAGTCCAACCCCCCCCCCCCTGCAATGAGCAGGGACATCTTCAACTAGATCAGGTTGCTCAGAGCCCTGTCCAATCTGACCTGGAATGTTTCCAGGGATGGGGCATCCACCACCTCTCTGGGCAACCTCTGCCAGTGTTTCACCACCCTCAGCGTAAAGAATTTCTTCCTTATATCTAGTCTAAATCTACCCCCCTTTAGTCTAAAGCCATTCCCCCTTGTCCTGTCGCAACAGGCCCTGCTAAAAAGTTTGCTGCCATCTTTTTTATAAGCCCCTTTTAAGTACTGATAGGCTGGAAGTTCTGTAATTTTTAAAATAATATGTTCTCTTATATAAAATGTAGAAGAAATTTAATGTAATATCTACAAGCTAAACTTTGTTGATCTTGCTCTCTTAATTTTTCTATTTTATTACTTGTTATTGTGGGACTATATATATAGTCTGCTTCTGTCATTGTGAAATAGTTATACAATACTTGCAAATGTAATGCATTGCAGTATTCCTGTTTGTGCTTTTGTGGATGCTTTAGTCACAACTACATAATAACAATGTAGCAATTACTTGTTTACTTCCATATTACTTTTCCACGTAGTTTCTTACCAAAAATTGGTCTCATGATTCACTTCTCTACTGATTTCATTTCTGTCACCCCAGTATATTATTTTGTCTCAGTTCACTGTTAATGCGGTATTAGCTCTCTTTGTGTACTTTCAAGGTAGAAACCGCTAGCTGTTTTCTCCATCAACTTTTTCCTCAGTCTTATCTAGCACTATTTCCCTTGTGCATAAAACTTGACATCCATGCCTTGTTTTAAGGGATTTTGGGGAGTTTTGTAGAATAATTTAGATACAGAACATAGTTTCACAAATTAATTGAAAATAAACTATTCAGAGGCTAGAGAGTACAGTTGCTATCATTGGTTAAAGAAGAATGGCTTGACTGATCTGTTCTGTAAGGTCATGTACTTTATTCTATTCAGATATTTCTTTCTACAAAGTCAAATTTTTAACATGTGATGAAATGATTATATGTAGAGCTGAGATGGGAAACTTCACAAGGTAATAAATTCCCATGCTAGGTAGAATAAGCAAAGCTGGTGGTTAATGCTGCAGCTGGTGCTGATTAAGGGTAATTGATAATACTATCAATATAAATACTAAGCAGTATGAGAAAATACAGATAATATTTTTTTGAGACCTTTAAGGTCAAATATGTAATTGAAATATCTGGAGTAGGAGAACAAAACAGAATTCTAGCTGACAGACAAGTTGGTGAATCTAGTTCTTACTCCACCTGCCCCTTTTCTGAAGAACTTCCTCTTGCCCTTTTTGCCATCTTCAGGCTATATTAGCAAAACCTGCCTTCATCAATGGTTTGTGCTAATATGACATACTGTTGAGCATCTGAGGTGCAAATATATGTTTTTGCTTCAAGGTGGCCATGTCTAGCAAGGGGCGGACAGTTGCAGGCAATAATTTCTTAAACCACAGGAATGAGTCTGTCAGCTCTTACATAAATGAAACACTCCTGTGATGATCACTGAGATTTTTCTGTGGCCGTGATAATCTAGACCTTTCAGTTTTTGTTCAAGATTAGCTTCATGGAGAAGCAGTCTTTCTCCGTGTTTTGACAAAACAACCCAGGACACTGTTGTCATTTTCCACTGAGCTCTTCTCTCTGAGACCATGTCCCTTAGACCAGTGTAATGTTGTAGTGTTACTGTTGTTATGATACTGCTTTTATTTCTATAGTTGAGGTTTCATTCTATCTTAAGATTTTGCCTGTCATAGTTTGGGAAATGTAGCTGGTGCTAATGGCCTTGACTTAGAATACGGACAAAAGACTGCACTGGAACAATGAAAGTATGTTCCATATGTTCCTTAAGGTATGTTTGAACACTGATTCATTATTAGATTATGTAATGAAGAAATGCCTTAATTGTTGATTTTTTTTTACCTCATGTTTTTTCCTGTAAGTTATTGAGTGAAACATTTAAATGTTGAGAATATAGTGGCCCTTTCTGAACCCACACTGTGAAAGTTGGAGAATTCTTCGCAATTGATGTTATGGCTTGGAAAAGGATGAATATTCCAGTTCTTATAAATAAATAAAATAAATAAACCCTGTTCAGTTATCCAGCTATTACAGAATATTGGAATTTTCACTTTGTGAAGGAGTATACCAAGAAAGTGTAGTATTCATTTTACATGAGGCACATGCAACAACTGAAAGAGATTTCAAAGGGATGTCTTCCTGTAATGACTTCATTAAGCCTCGCAAAAGTGAGAGATGGAATCTTTCCTTTAGCCAGTGTGACTGATCCCAAATATAGATTTCATAAGATGGGTTCAGAACAGATGACCTGCAAGAAGCATGGCTAATGAAATGTAATGGGACACCCCCCCCCAACTTTCTTACCTTTGTGCTGTTTGCTAAATGTAGTTGATAGAGTTTATTGCAGTGAAATAGTGAGAAGTTCATGCTAAGGTAGCTGGATTTAGAATATCAGTAATTCAAGGCTCTTCTTTTTGCATATTTGGTTTAACATAGTTATTTTGGGTTTGGTCAACATGTCAAAATAAGCCACCAGCTGAAAAAGCTACAATTGTCCTAGCTAGGGCATTATTAGTTACTGTACTGGAGGACTTGATTTTCAGCCTAGAAAAGAGAAGGCTTGAGGGGATCTAATCGCAGTCTTCCAATACCTAAAAAGTTGTTAGAGAAGGTGGAGATACTCTCTTCACAAGAAAACACGGTGATGGGACAAGAGGCAACAGGCACAAGCTGTTTCAGAGGAAATTCTGTCCAAATATAACAGAAAAATTCTTCACTGTGAGAACAATTAAACACTGGAATAAGTTGCCCAGAGAAGTGGTGGACTCTCCCTCGCTGGAAATATTCAAGACTTAGTTTGATGGGGCTCTGAATAACCTAGTCTAAGGCCTTGCTTTCAACATAAGGTTGGACCAGATGATCTCCAGAGGTCACTTCCAACCTAGACTTTTCTGTGATTCTAAAACAGAGAGCAGAGTACATCTTAAAACTACTCTAAGATTTCAAGAACAAAAGAGGAAAGGAGTTTTTACAAGGCTCATTTTTTGTGTTGTATAACTTGTCAAACAGCTGGTTTTATAAAAGTTATGAGGGTACATCAGACACAAGAATACATGGTAGCTGTTATGCGTTTACAAGGTTTAGGGGCAATTCTAGTTATTTCATTCACCCATCTTCTGATGGAGCAGCTGGGGCAGGATTGTCAGAGAAATTAAATTGAAACCGTTGTTGGTTGCTGAAATCTTAACTAGAGGCATAAATATATATTTTTTTTCCAGACTCGTTCAATTAAGGCTTCAAGTTTGGCTAGAGTTGGCTGACTGTAATCTGGGCTTTGTTAAATTTTACTGGAACGGTTAAAAAAATTGCAGATGTCCAATCAGTTAAATTTTAGCAGCTTCCTAACTTTTTGGCAGCTGGTGGCTCCTGGCTTCTCATGACAGAGTTGCTTTTTAGCAGTCAATGCTTTACTCATCTATCATTGAGCCTGTTCTAATAGGTGGAGTCAGATGGCTGAGAATGTGAATTTTTGAAGGCTTCCTAGTAAATATCCAGCAGTATTTGTCTTTGATTGCTATTTAGAGATTATTCTTCTTCATCCCGTTATTAGAAATACAACAATATCTGTATGAGAATGGGAACCAATTCTCTTTCCTGATTAATAGAGGTCAGTAACTGCTTCATAAGTAGGTACAAAAATCCCTATACTCTACTACATAATATTACAACATTATTCACTAGAGAGACAATATTTCCTAGTCTGTATGAATAAGTGGTTGGCTTCTATAGATACAGACATATGTATAACATCCTATGTAACTGGATTTTTTCATTGTATGTAGAAGTGAGATATTTGTTCTGTGAAGGAAGTTGACTGATACATGTATATGATGGGAGGGAGGAAGGGGAAGATCTCTTCAAACATAACAACTAAAACAAGTTCTGTAGGAGTTGATGACAGCCTCACTTAGCTTCTGGCTTCTTTGGGGTGGTCTTTTTGAGCCTTGATTATCTTGCATAAAATCATAGAAAGCCATTAATACAAATGTGCACCCTTATTTAGCTGACAGCTTTTAAAGCCAGAAGTCAGTTGGTATCTAGAGTCCCTCATCTGTACTACAAAAGGATGTTTTAATGAAGATTAAGATAAGACTTGGGTGAAGGTTGTCCTGTGTCTGTTACTTTAGTAGCTCAGCTACTTTGTAGCAGAATCTCACTGCCGACTTGATTTTGAAGGGACTTTGTTCTTCATGAGACTGAGGGCTCTCTTTAGCCAACCTTTAATTACTGGAAGACAAAGGTCTTTCCATCTCTTCATGATACATGTGATTTGAATTGAAACAAAGTGCCTTTGTGTCGTGGTTTAACCTCAGTCGGCAACTGAGCACCACGCAGCCGCTCGCTCACTCCTCCCCCGCCCCCGGTGGGATGGGGGAGAGAAATGGAAAAGCACGAGTGAGAAAAACTCGTGGGTTGAGATAAAAACAGTTTAATAATTGAAATAAAATGATGATAATAATATGATAATAATGATAATAATAATAATACACAAAGCAAGTGATGCACAGTACAATTGCTCACCACCCGCCGACCGATGCCCAGCCAGTCCCCGAGCAGCGGCCCCCCCCGGCCAGCTTCCCCCAGTTTAAGTACTGAGCATGATGTCCCATGGTATGGAATGTCCCTTTGGCCAGTTTGGCTGTGCCCCCTCCCAGCTTCTTGTGCACCTCCAGCCTTCTCAGTTGGTAGAGCATGGGAAACCAAAAAGTCCTTGGCCAGTGTAAGCATTACCTAGCAACAACTAAAACATCGGTGTGTTATCAACATTGTTCTCCTCCTAAATCCAAAACACAGCACTGTACCAGCTACTAGGAAGTAAATTAACTCTATCCCTGCCGAAACCAGGACACTTTATAATGACTTTTAATTTCTAACTCTAAATTCTGAACAAAGAATGCATTGTAACATTCTCCTCCTAGTATATTACAAATTATTTCTGTAATATTTTGTCAAGACTGCATTTTGGAATAGTGCACAAAAATGAATATTTTTTTTCCTTCAAAAGCCTAGCCTGCTGCCTCTATAATGAACTCTAGTGATAATGATCTAGATTTTATTTAGAGAAAGTTAAAGTGGTATTAATGAAAAAGGTTACCCTTGAGGCCGTGCTGTATTTATATAGTATTTCTAAAGATTTAGAAAGCTCTGACACTTCAAGGCCCCTTCAGATTTCTTAACAGTATTACATCTTGATGCAGGTATGAACTTGTTTTCTCAGCTGTAAATAGAAGAGCACAGAGAGTAATTTGGGTTTAGATAAGCTAGTGATCGTTTGTCAAAAATGGAAAACTGGTTTAGTAGGGCCAAATCTGGTTGGTCAGAGATTGTTTTTCTCCAGCTATAATCTTGTAGAAAAGTTTTCCCCTTCTCTTGTGTGGTAGGGATTATTCAGCACCCAAAAGAGTGTTAGGCTGTTCTTCAGACATGAGCCAAGACCCTATCCCAAGTAATTAATGGTTTGAACAGTCTAATACATTTTAATTGAAAAGAGGCAGCTGGAATGCACCTTGCTTAACTGTGTTGGAGACTGGCTTCACAAACAGTGGAGCAAAGCTAATGTCTTGCTGCTGCCAAAGGGAATTCACAACTCTTCTGGCTGTGCAGTCCAGCCTCTTGCCTTGAGCCTTGAGTCATTCCTAAAGTGTCCCTAAGCTTTTAAAGCAAACCTACTTGTGTGGTAGGTGCTGCTTGAGTAAGACTCCGTGTGAAATAAGAGCTTCTTTGAACAATACAATGATCAGATTACACAGCTTTGATAATCAAGGCAACCAGATATCAGGTTAAAATGGTAGCGTTTTCTGTCAGGTTTTGTTGTGAGAAAACCTAGTGAAGATTGGATTTGGGAGTTGAAAGGTGTAAAGGTTTTCCAAAAAAAAGTTCTGATTAAACTTTACTAGTATAATAAAGCATAGCATGGTTACAATATGCATAAAAGTACTTTGTGCATGTACAGCTACTGTACAGTAAACTCCATAACTACAGTAATATCAGTTTTAAACCTCAAAACAAGTGCTTATGAGACCATTAAACCATCTTTCCTAATGTGGATCTGTCGCAAATGGGAGAATTTATTTGGCCAAATTGTTCCTTTGATAAAAAACTATTTCAGAAGGGCATTGTAGCTTCATTTGAAATTATTAGATGACCAAACTCCTGTCTTATTTGTCTGCCCTAAACTTGCAGCTACTGGTTCTTGTCTATGCCCTTCAGTACCAGGATTTTCTCATGTAAGCAGCATGAAGTTGCTTTTGCGGTGTAATCATGTTCCTGTTGTCTTTTTGGAGAAAGTGGTGATGGTTTTTTTTCTTGTAAAACCTTTGAATAGATTTGTAGCTTTCTACCTTCTCAAATTTTTAACATTGCTTGGAAAAACCTTGGTAACGAAACCATATTAAGTTTTTGGTATAGATTTTGTCATTATCCTGTGTAGAGGTAAAATCCTCAACCAGTGGACACCCGGTACTTTCTCTACTCTCAGTACTTTCTTGCTGCAATGTTGCAATGCAGACTCATGTTTTCTTTCATCTATGTTTGTAATGAGTGGAAAACCAGAAAAGTGCACCTCTGTGCTGTGGAGAAAGTATTTTAGAAACACTGAAGGGCAGAGAGGCATCCAGTTCTAAGACCGCTTTTAATTGCTCAACAAAGAAAACTTGTTTAACTGTCATGCAAGATTCCAGTGTGATGATCAGAAATAAAGTTTCATAAATGGACATTTTCTAGTGAGCAGTTTCTTTCATGAATATGAAAAAATCATTATGCTTATTCTATATTTTGTATTGCGTGGGCCTGACCCAAAAAAATTCTCCTGGTTGCTGTGGATTTTGTGCTTTGTGGGTGGAAATGTCTCCTTTGCTCGGTAAGATACTTCAAAGATTATCTTCATATTGGGGGTGAAACTTTTTGCTGAATATCTACTAACAAGAAGAATAAAACTACTGATTAGATACTGCAGTTACAAAATGCTTGTTTTGTAAATGATGGCTTAAAAAGGTTGTCTAGCTGGGAAATTCATTATGAAAGGACAGAAAAATAACAAGAGCCTTTGATTCTCATTGCACATCTCCTGTGAAAGAAAGATTTTTTCCACAGATTAACTACTTCAGTACAATTTCTTAGCTGTACTTGGTTGGAATTTGGTCCTATTTAATAGCTATTTAGTAGCTTGTGCAAAACTTGATGCTATTTGATTGATCCCTAGTGGCTAATGTGGGAAAAGTTGATTATTTCTCTCTTAATTGACAGGAATTTGCACTACTAAAATGTCACTGTAATTTTTAGTATTTTCTTCCCTCTCTTCTTAAGTACTCCCCATAAATCCAACTAAGTTTTCAAGATTTCTTCTTCCTGAGCTTCACAGGTTGGCTGTAATCGAGTGTTGTGGTTTAACCCGGCAGGTAGCAAAACAGCACACAGCCGTTTGCTCACTCCCCCTCAGTAGGATGGGGGAGAGAATCAGAAAAAAAGTGAAATTTGTGGGTTGAGATAAAGACAGTTTAATAGGACAGAAAAGGAAGGGAAAATAATAATAATAGCAATAATAACAACAACAATAATAATAATGATAAAAGAATATGCAAAGCAAGTGATGCACGATGCAATTGCTCACCACCCACCGACCGATGCCCAGCCAGTTCCTGAGGAGTGGCCCTGCCCCCCCAGCCAACCTCCCCAGTTTTTTGTTCAGCATGACGTCACATGGTATGGAATAGCCCTTTGGCCAGTTTGGGTCAGCTGTCCTGGCTGTGCCCCCTCCCAGCTTCTTGTGCACCTCCAGCCTTCTCAGTCGGTAGAGCATGGGAAGCTGAAAAGTCCTTGGCTAGTGTAAGCATTACCTAGCAACAACTAAAACATCAGTGTGTTATCAACATTATTCTCCTCCTAAATCCAAAACACAGCACTATACCAGCTACTAGGAAGAAAATTAACTCTATCCCAGCCGAAACCAGGACATTGAGGAACCTTTGTCAAGGAATCATAGAATACTTTAGATCAGAAGAGACCTCTGGAGTCCAACCCCCTGTTCAAAGCAGGGCTTATTTCAAGGTTAGGGCAGGTTACTCAAGGCTGTGACCAGTTGAGTTCTGAGTATATAACCTCTCTGTACAACCTGTTCCAATGTTTGACTACTGTCTTAGTGGCTCTCTGTTGGACTTGCTTCAGTGTGTCAACATCATCTTGTAATGGGGAACCCAAAATTGGACACAGTACTCCAGATGCAGTCTCACAAGTGCCAGATGGACTGCAAGAATCATTTCCGTGGACCAGCCAGCTACACTCTTGCTAATACAGTCCAGTATATGGTTGGCCGCCTTCGTCATGAGGGCACACTGCTCCCTTCTGGTCTACCTGTCATCCACCAGGACCGCCCCCTCCACCTCCCCTTCCTTTTCTGTAGAGCTGCTTCCTAGCCAGTCAGTGCCCAGCCTGTCCTGTTGCATGGGATTATTCTGTTCCAGGTGCAGGACTTTGCATTTGCTTTTGTTAAGCTTCATGGCAGATCATTTCTCCAGCCTATCAATTCCCTCTGAATAGCAGCCCTACCCTCTAGCCATATTGACTACTCTCCCCAATTTGGTGTCATCTGTGAACTTGCTGAGAGCACGCTCTGTCCCATCATCCTAGTCACTAATAAAGATGTTGAACAGTATTTGCCTTGATATTGATCCCTGAGGGACATCACTAGTAACAGGCTGTCAATTGGACTTTCTACCGCTGATCACAACCCTTTGAGCTTGGTGGTCCAGCCAATTTTCTTCCTACTTTCTAGTCCACTTACCCAGTCCATACCTCACCAATTTGGGTACAAGGATACTATGAGAGAGCATTTCAAAGGCCTTGCTAAAGTCAAGGTAAGCAATATTCACTGCTTTCCCCTTGTCCACACAACCCGTCATGTCATTGTAGAAAGCTATCAGGTTGGTCAAGCACAATTTGTCTTTGGTAAATCGATGCTGGCTGTTCCCAATCACCTTCTTGTCCTTAATGTACCTGGACATGGCTTCCAGGAGGGTTTGCTACATAACCTTCTCAGGGACTGAGGTGAGGCTAACCGACCTGTAGTTCCCTGGATCCTCCTTATTGTCCTTCTTGAAGATGGTTGTGACCTTTGCCTTTTTCCAGTCATCAGGAACCAATCCAATTGCCATGACCTTTCAAAGATGGTAGAGTGTGGCCTCGAAACAACATGGGACAGCTCCCTCAGTGTCCTTCAATACATCCCAGCTGTTTCTATGGGCTTGTGTGTGTGTGTCCCCAATTTAAGTGTTCCCTAATTCTTTCTTCCCCTACTGTGGGTAATGCTTCACTCCCCTAGATTCTGCCACTAGGCTAAGGGATCTGGGAGGCCTGAGGGCAGATCTTACCTGTGAAAACTGATGCATTATGAAAGCTAAGAATGAAGTACACTTCATTTTTTTATCTAGACCAGCTTTTGGTGACTGGGCAAGGATAGTTACTAACCCTTAACACAAACAAGTTCAGGGCCAAGTGAGTGCTAGCATTTTAACATGTATTTTATTTTATTTACAGGAGTACCCAAACTGCTAGGACTGCTTGAATTTTGGGCTGCAGTCAGGCTGTTTTTACTTTTCCGTGGTAAGTTTGTCCTTTCATAGAGGATGTTACATGGGTGTTTCCTGAAGTTCCTTTTTCTACTAATTCTGGCAGGCTTTCCCTTTTTTTCTTTATCAAAAATGAATGTCTCTTTTTCCTTTGAGTTGTTTTGAATTAATACATGTAGGTAGTGTTAGGTGAGCTTAGTAGGTTAAGATTTCTATGTGGTGGCTGGGTTTTAAGGAGTTTTGGATGCTAACTTTCAGATTATTTTTCTGTCTTTTCAGGTCTCTGGATGGCAGACTGAAAAGAAATGCAGTTTTAAGAGGTATGCCTCATGTAGCCCAAAATATTCCTGACTAGCATATATGCTAATGATAAAGCCACTCCTTTGAGGAGGGGTCTCTTTGCTTGTCCTCTGTTTCTGTGAGTCTAATAAGTTTTCTTTCCTGGAATCTCTGAAAGCTGCTTCTTCAAACCTGTTTTATAAGTGGCATAACTTTACTGAAGAGGTCTGTAATATACTGCTTACCCTTCTGGTTGATAATTTTAACAAGACATTACCTTAGTAGAGAAAGTATAGCATGAATGAGGATACTTGACTGACACGTCTACCCCCTTCCACCCTCTCCTGTTGTGGATTTTCTTTAAATTGGGACTGTACTCCAAATACTTTTGTAGTTTCCTCTACTCCATCCATTGGTTGAATACTTGGGCTATCAGGCACTGATAGTGTTCCTCGCCTCAGTATGGTAACATAACATTATTTAGAACCAAAAAGAAGAAATACTAGTCTTTGTTCAAACAATCATTTTGGCATATTGGTTGGATATTTGGATCTGATTGTCTTTTGTTTTGGTTTTCATGTTCCATCTATTCAGAGGTCTGCCTCTTTTACTCCTCTCCAGTGTTGATATGTTGTATCAGTAGGATGGGGGAGAGAATCAGAAAAAAAGTGAAATTCGTGGGCCCCGGCAACAGGCCCTGTAGCTATTCCGACCCCGGCGACAGGCCCTGTGGCTGAACCAAAGAGCCATCCTGTGCCAGTATCAGTCACGCCTGTACACAAGAAGAAATCTTGGAAGCGGAAGTCGGCTCGTTTAGTAAGGGAGGAAGAAGCTTCATCTAAAAGAGAGCCAGAGGAAGAAGTGGAAGAGGCAGACTACCCTGGAGAAAGGCCATCACGAGAACAGGAGGAAGAGGGCCAGCAACTGCTTGGGGAGGAAGAAGAGGAAGAACTCATAAATGAGGCAGTAACCACCCGATCTCTATCCCTGAGTGAGCTGTGAGATATACGAAAAGATTTCAGCCGTCGTCCAGGCGAGCGTATTGTCACCTGGCTGCTGAGGATATAGGGAGGATATAGGGAGTACACACCATGGGCCACACTATGGTTTTACCTGCAAGGCCACGGAGAGGACATGAGGAAGCGGGATGGAAAAACCTACCTCAGCCCTAGGGGCACAGGTACATGAGATGCAACAGAAAACAATCACAGAAAGAGGTTCTTCCAGGAAAATTGCTGCTCCAGTTTCCAGCGGGCAGTTCCCCAGACAGAGTAGAAGGGCTGATCTTACTCCTGATCTTAATGAAGAAACTTCTGACTCATATCTACAAGAAATGAGAAACAAGTACTGTGATGAGGACTAGAGGGGCCCTGCCTCCAGCCAGGGGGAGGAAAGGGACAACCGGGTTTACTGGACTGTGTGGATTTGGTGGCCTGGCACATCAGACCCACAGGAGTATAAGGCTCTAGTAGACACCGGTGCACAGTGTACCCTAAAGCCATCAAGCTATATAGGAGTAGAAACCATCTGTATTTCTGGGGTGACAGGGGGATCCCAACAGCTAACTGTATTGGAAGCCGAAGTAAGTCTAACTGGGAATGGGTGGCAGAAGCACCCCATTGTGACTGGCCCAGATGCTCCGTGCATCCTTGGCATAGACTGCCTCAGGAGAGGGTATTTCAAAGACCCAAAAGGGTACCGGTGGGCTTTTGGTATAGCTGCCTTGGAGACGGAAGAAATGAAACAGCTGTCCACCTTGCCTGGCCTCTCGGAGGACCCCTCTGTTGTGGGGTTGCTGAAGGTCGAAGGCCAACAAGTGCGAATCACTACCACCACGGTACACCGGCGGCAATATCCACCAACCAAGACTCCTTGATTCCCATTCATGAACTGATTCGTCGACTGGAGAGCCAAGGAGTGATCAGCAAGACTCACTCGCCCTTTAACAGTCCCATATGGCCAGTGCGGAAGTCCAATGGAGAGTGGAGACTAACAGTAGACTATCGTGGCCTAAATGAAGTCACGCCACCGCTGAGTGCTGCTGTGCCGGAAATGCTAGAACTTCAATACGACCTGGAGTCAAAGGCAGCCAAGTGGTATGCCACAAGTGATATCGCTAATGCGTTTTTCTCAACCCCTTTGGCAGCAGAGTGCTGGCCACAGTTTGCTTTCACTTGGAGGGGCGTCCAGTACACCTGGAAGCGACTGCCCCAGGGGTGGAAACACAGCCCCACCATTTGCCATGGACTGATCCAGACTGCACTGGAACAGGGTGAAGCTCCAGAACACCTGCAATACATTGATGACATCATCGTGTGGGGCAACACAGCAGGAGAAGTTTTTGAGAAAGGGAAGGAAATAGTCCAAATCCTGCTGAAGGCCGGTTTTGCCATAAAATAAAGTAAGGTCAAGGGACCTGCACAGGAGATCCAATTTTTAGGAATAAAATGGCAAGATGGACGTCGTCAGATCCCAATGGATGTGATCAATAAAATAACAGCCATGTCTCCACCAACTAGCAAAAAGGAAACACAAGCTTTCTTGGGCGTTGTGGGTTTTTGGAGAATGCATATTCCAAATTACAGTCTGATCGTAAGCCCTCTCTATCAAGTGACCCGGAAGAAGAAGGATTTCAAATGGGGCCCTGAGCAACGACAAGCCTTTGAACAAATTAAAGAGGAGATAGTTCATGCAGTAGCCCTGGGGCCAGTCCGGGCAGGACAAGATGTCAAAAATGTGCTCTACGCCGCAGCCGGGGAGAATGGCCCTACCTGGAGCCTCTGGCAGAAAGCACCTGGGGAGACTCGAGGTCGACCCCTGGGGTTTTGGAGTCGGGGATACAGAGGATCCGAGGCCCGCTATACTCCAACTGAAAAAGAGATATTAGCAGCATATGAAGGGGTTCGAGCTGCTTCGGAAGTGATCGGCGCTGAAGCACAGCTCCTCCTGGCACCCCGACTGCCGGTGCTGGGCTGGATGTTCAGAGGGAGGGTCCCCTGTACACATCATGCAACTGATGCTACATGGAGTAAGTGGGTTGCACTGATCACACAACGGGCTTGAATAGGAAACCCCAGTCGCCCAGGAATCCTGGAAGTGATCATGGATCACTTTAACTGAGGTTAAACCACGACAGAGTTTTACAGGAACACACCTGAAGTCCTTTGAGGTATTTCACTGGTGTTTCCCTGTTGGATCCTATTACCTCAGGAGCCCCTGGCTCATCTCTGTAAGATTTCAAGTGTGCTCCGGTGTACCCAGCAAGTCTCAGAGCAACAGTCTGAGGGCCCTCACTAGCACCCTGTCCCTCTAACCTTGGTGTGTCATCCCTTGGCTTGTTACGGGTGAGCCTGATATTATCCCCTTCCCCCTTCAAGTCTTGTTTAAAGCTCTGTCAATGACCCCCACTAGCTCGTGAGCAAAGACCCTCTTCCCACTTTGAGAAAGATGAATCCCATCTGACACCAGCAGGCCTGGTGCCGTGTAGGCCGTCCCATTATCGAAAACCCCAAAATTGTGGCGGTGACACCAGCCACAGAGCCATATATTAATAGACTGGGTCCGTCTGTTTCTTCCAATATCGCTGCCCACAAGTGGAAGGATAGAGGAAAAAGTTACCTGTGCTCCGGATTCCCTTACCAACCGTCCCAAGGCCCTGCAGTCTCTTTTGATTGCCCTTCAACTATGTGTTGCAGCTTCATCACCACCCACATGGAAGAGCAGTAATGGGTAATAGTCTGAGGGCTGTACCAGGCTAGGAAGTTTCCTAGTGATGTCCTTAACCCGGGCCCCAGGGAGGCAGCAGACTTCCCTAAGAGGAGGGTCTGTCTGGCATATTGGGGTCTGTCTGAGCAGTTGCTTGCTCATGCCCCCACAGCGGGATGGAGGAGAGAATGGGAAGGGCAAAAGGGAGAAAAACTTGTGGGGATGACATAAACACAGTTTACTAAGTGAAGCAAAGCCGTGCATGCAAGCAAAACAAAATAAGGAATTCATTCACTACTTCCCATTGGCAGGCAGATGTCCAGCCATTTCCAGGAAAGCAGGGCCTCAGCATGCCTAACAATTACTTGGGAAGACAAATGCCATAGCCACAAATGTCACCCCCTTCCTCCTTCTTTCCCTAAGCTTTTATTGCTGAGCATGATGTTATATGGTATGGAACATCCCTTTGGTCTGTTTGATGAGCTGTCTTGGCTGTGTCCCCTCCTAACTTCTTACGCACCCCCAGAGTACTTGCTGCAGGGGCAGAGTGGGAAAAAGAAAAGGCCTTGACGCTGTGTAAGCTCTGTTCAGCAATAACTAAAACATTCCTGTGTTATCAACACTGTTTTAGTCACAAATGCAAAACACAGCACCATACGGGGTGCTACGAAGAAAATTAACTCCATCCCAGCCAGACCCAGTACAATGAATCAAATTTCTCTAATTAATTCATCCATCCATTGACTTGCTCCCAGTCTGTACTGTTACAGGTGAGATAAGAATCAGGGCTGAAGAAATCCAGGGGCACAAACCTAAAGATTAGACTAAGTGATACAAGTTTTAAATAACTAGAAAAAAAAAAACCCTCCGAAAAACAACCAACCAATCTCCAAAGATGAATGGAAGAGAAGTTTGCCCCTGGAATTCAGACTGGTTTTGAGGAAGAAATCCCTTCTTAGTGATACTTGATAGCATCCCAACCATAGGTGCTGTTAGAAAATATAGGCAACCTCCTTGGATCCTGGTTTGCGTTTAACAATTCATTCACATTGCTCACACCATTCTATTCTTTAAGCATCTGCTTTCAAACTAATTTTAATTGCCACTTGTGATAATACTGAAGTGAAACTGTACAAATCTGCTTTCAAAGGAAGTAATGCAGTGAGCAGTTGCTGTAGCATTAGGTTGGAAATTTTTCCTTGGCACATAGTCTGAAATAGCAAGATTTTTATCATGAGCATTGATAACTAGAGTCATCACAGACTAATTGTGGACTACTGCCTCTTTCTTCCTTAGAGAGGAAAAGCACTAGGAAATAGTGTAGGATTTCAATAGTGCTGGTAGTCACAAATCCCTAGCCCACCTATAAACATACTATAATATGCTGTTGTAGTCAGAGATGTTTCCAGTTGGCATTCCCAGACTCATCAGTTTTACCGGATTGTATAGCTATCAATGGGTTATGTACAGATCTGTGTTCAAGCAGTAACTTGTAAACTCAAAAGTGTCATTATACTAATTCAGTGAAGCATAAACTCTGGGCCAGAGTGGATCAGGAGTTCTGCACTTTTCTCTCTTTTGCAGGAGAACCAGAACTGCATAGTCCTTTAAATGAGCCAACCAAGGGACTTTTCTGAGTCCTTATGCCATCTTTAAATATGTGAAAAAGGAGAGGGAGAGCAGAGCACCTCAGCTTGAGTTCTTCTGGCTGCCAGAATGCAAACAGCATTTCAATATGCTCTTAAGTAGAAGAAGGTATGTCTTAGAAAATACTGAGCTCTACTCACAGCACCTGTGAGGCTGATCCAGAGCCTCAGTTTTCTTGCCTCATCTCCCCTATCACACATGTCCCTGCACTCCAAACACTCACGTTGTTAGTCTATTACTATAAAAGCACATGATTTCCAAAGAACCTAGAAAAGAAAGGATAACTGCTAGGATTTCTATGAGCACAACTCAGTATTTTCTAAGGTATACCTTCTAAGCACTGTTGCCCATATCCTCACTGAGGAGTGCAGATGCTCCAGACCAGAACACATGGGCTATAGTTCATAATTTAGTGAGATCAAATAGCCTGGGCCAAAAGTAACTCCAAACTCAGGTTCAAAATTCTCTTAGTAAACAGGTGAGTTTGAGCTGAAACCTGCAAAACCATCTGTAACTTTGCCATTACATGCAGAAGACTGACTCCAATAGATGGTGTCCTTCAGACAGCAGAACTAATGGGCCTTGGTTTCTTACAGATTTGTATTTTCCTTGTTACTTGCACTGCAGCAATTCCAACTTCTAAATCTTCTATTACCCATCAGCAGTTTCACTTTCTTTCTCCCTCCAGTTTCCTTCTACAGAGGCAAAAGGCTGTATATGAGGATTGGCTCTGACCTATGTACCTGATGATTATTCTGCTTGGCTTGCTGGCTGACCACATAGAAAAGATCTCAAGATAATGTGAAGTTAAATGGGATACACTAATTAGTGCCTTTTCTCCCTCTATCTATGCAGAGACCAAATCTTCCGTGATGCTAAAGGGAAGGTATGGTCTCTTGGTACTTCTGAACCTAACCTCCTGCTAGTTTGCGTACTGTGAAAAGCACCTCCTCTACCTCCGATGACCCATGTTGTTAATTTACAACAATACCCTGTGAATCCACAAGCCCCAAAACCCATCATCTCCCTTCTCACAGAATTGGAAGAACAGGGAGTAGTCATTCTCACCAACTCCCATTTTAACAGCCCCATATGGCTAGTGTGCAAACCCAACGTGTCTTGGTGTCAAACCATTGACTACTGAGGCATAAACTCTGCCTCCTCTCCACTTCATGCAGCAGTCCCAACAGCTGCTGAAGTACTCAATGCCATTCACGTTGCTTCTTATCTATGCATGGCGGTTTTGGATGTTAAAGATATGTTCTTCCAGTACCCTATCTGCTCAGACAACCAAGCTCGCTTTGCTTTTACTTGGAATGGCATTCAGTACACCTTTACTTGTTTACCTCAAGACTATCGCCATACTCCTACCATTGTTCATGGCCTGTTAGCCTCAGCCTTAGCTGAAATTTCTCCTGCTCCTGATGTTTCTCACTACCAGTATATTGATGACATACACCTGGGCAGACCTACACACAAATCTGTTGCACAAGATATGACCCTCTTAATTTCATCCCTCAAAGAATGCTGGGATCTTTCTATTCCTTCTGGTAAATGCGAGTTCTGCCCAGAACGTAATTTTCTTAGGAGTCTCCTTGTATGTTGGTACCTAAGGTATTCCTGCAAATGTCTTGCAATTTGTTTTATCTTTACCCTCTCCCTCCTCCAAACACAACCTCCAGAGCCTCCTAGGAACTTTAAATTTTTGGCATGCCCATGTCTCTGGTTTTAGTCAGCTAGCGCATTCTCTGTATTCCTTGCTGCACAAACGTTCCACCTGGGCCTGGAATGTGAGTCATCAACAGGCCCTAACCCTTCTCCTAAAATGTATTCAACAATATCAGTATTTGGGACCTTACTACTGCTGAAGTGCGACATCATATGGTATGGAATATTCCTTTGGTGAGTTTGGGTCAGCTGTCCTGGCTGTGTCCCCTCCCACCCTCAGCCTACTTCCCTTTGGGTGGGGGTGGAGTTGGTGAGAGAGCTTTGACACTGTGTAAGCACTGTTCAGCAATAGCCAAAACATTGGTGTGTTATCAACACTGTTTTAGCCACAAATGCAAAGCACAGCACCATATACGCTGCTATGAAGAAAGTGAACTCCATCCCAGCCAGCCCATGTACAACCCATAACAACTGAATCAGACAAGTTGCACTTCAAGAACCATCATGTTCATGCCTGGGCAGATAAACATGAAGTAAGGTGGGCATTCCACCACCCTTACAAACCATGGACAATGGCTTAGTAAAATGGATAAATAGGTTGCTAAAGACTGAACTAAACACGCTTAGGGAAATAACCTCTCCTCAGCAACACTGGGATATGTTATTACCCCAAGCAGCTGCCCTCTTGAACTATTGGAGAAGACTAATGGGTAGCCCCATAAAACTCACATATTAGCCCATTCCACACTCAGAAAACTCGTCTTTACACACCATGGAAACCCTGACACCTTCACAAGCTCATAAGGACTATTGTGTGAGCACGTATTCCCCCTACCAACATGAGTACCACAGCTCTAAATACAGGTTTACTATGACCAAATTTGTATGAAGGAATTCTGGAAGGAGGAACTCAAATAACATAACCCGACGCCTGGCTTGTAGACTAGTGTTGTGGTTTAACCCGGCAGGCAGCTAAACACCACACAGCCGTTCGCTCACTCCCCCCACACCCCAGTGGGATGGGGGAGAGAATCGGCAGGGGGGAAGTAAAATTTGTGGGTTGAGATAGACAGTTTAATAGGACAGAAGAGGAAGAGAAAATAATAATAATAATAATGATAAAAGAATATACAAAATAAGTGATGCACAATGCAATTGCTCACAACCTGCTGACCGATGCCCAGCCAGTCCCCGAGCAGCGGCCCCCCCGGCCAGCTTTCCCCAGTTTATGTACTGAGCATGACGTCACATGGTATGGAATGTCCCTTTGGCCAGTTTGGGTCAGCTGTCCTGGCTGTGCCCCCTCCCAGCTTCTTGTGCCCCTCCAGCCTAGCTCAGTCGGTAGAAGCTGGAAAGTCCTTGACTAGTATAAGCACTGCCTAACAACAACTAAAACATTGGTGTGTTATCAACATTATTCTCATCCTAAATCCAAAACACAGCACTATACCAGCTAATAGGGAGAAAATTAACTCTCTCCCAGAAGAAACCAGGACAGTATCCACCTCTTATTCTATACCATCTATGTTATGCCCAGGTCCCACACTTTCCAATACGTTCCAATTAATCACCACCACTTTTTCTGTCTTTTATATATATACACACAGATATCATTCCCTTAGTCTGTGGGCCATCCCTCTAAAATGTTCGTTGAGCTCATTTAGTCCATGACTTTGGGCTCCATCTGTCATAACAGTCCTTCAGGGCAGGAGAGATGGTGTGTGGTGTTGCATTGTTGCATGCTGGAGCATTTTAGTCCCATCACCGCTGCACTTCTCCGGTTCTATCATGGCTGCACTTTGCACGGTTTCATCAAAGTTCATTCTTCATTAATCTGGGTGATTCTTACTGTGATACCGTTGATATGGCATTGTCCTGGTTTTGGCACGGATAGAGTTAATTTCCTTCCTAGTAGCTGGTACAGTGCTGTGTTTTGGATTTAGGATGAGAACAAAGTTGATAACGCACCAATGTTTTAGTTGTTGCTAGGTAGTGCTTACACTAGTCAAGGACTTTTCAGCTTCCCATGCTCTACCGACTGAGAAGGCTGGAGGTGCACAAGAAGCTGGGAGGGGGCACAGCCAGGACAGCTGACCCAAACTGGCCAAAGGGCTATTCCATACCATGTGACGTCATGCTCAGTATAAAAAGCTGGGGGAAGAAGGAGGAAGGGGGGGCGTTTGGAGTGATGGCGTTTGTCTTCCCAAGTAACCGTTACGCGTGATGGAGCCCTGCTTTCCTGGAGATGGCTGAACACCTGCCTGCCCATGGGAAGGAGTGAATTAATTCCTTTGTCTTGCTTTGCTTGTGTGCACAGCTTTTGCTTTACCTATTAAACTGTCTTTATCTCAAGCCACGAGTTTTCTCCCTTTTCCCTTCCGATTCTCTCCCCCATCCCACTGGAGGGGGAGAGAGCGAGCGGCTGCGTGGTGCTCAGTTGCCAACTGAGGTTAAACCACGACAGGCATATAGCCACCACAGAAGTGATGATATACAGTATTATTATATTAACCCCATACAATTTAATTCATTGGCTATTCTCACCCAAAATCAAATCCCCTTGAGGTGATTTGATTCATCAATCAAACTTCCATCAGACTTCCCCATCCTTCCGCATCACCCACCAAGTATACCCAGGTCCTTGAGCAAAAGCAATCCCACGGATGGGTTTGCCTTTGCCCGAGGCAGGAATAACCCAAACTGTCTTCCCCAGCATATTCTTTATGTGCACTACAGGGACTTTATCCCCATCTACAGTACGTAAAAGTTTTGACTGGGCAGGGCCAGCTCGATTGGCAGATCCCCTAGCGTTGACTAACCAGGTGGCCTTTGCTAAATGCATATCCCAATGTTTGAACATCCCGCTACCCTTTGCTCTCAGCGTAGTCTTTAGCAGTCCATTGTATCGGTCGATTTTCCCGGAGGCTGGTGCATGACAGGGGATGTGATATACCCACTCAATGCCGCGCTCTTTGGCCCAGGTGTCTATGAGGTTGTTTCGGAAATGAGTCCCGTTGTCTGACTCAATTCTTTCTGGGGTGCCATGTCGCCATAGGACTTGCTGTTCAAGGCCCAGGATAGTGTTCCGGGCAGTGGCATGGGGCACGGGATATGTTTCCAGCCATCCTAGTGGTTGCCTCCACCATTGTAAGCACATGGCGCTTGCCTTGGCGGGTTTGTGGGAGTGTGATATAATCGATCTGCCAGGCCTCCCCATAGTTATATTTCAGCCATCGTCCTCCATACCAGAGGGGCTTTAACCGCTTGGCTTGCTTGACTGCTGCGCACATTTCACATTCATGGATAACCTGCGCAATAGTGTCCATGGTCAAGTCCACCCCTCGATCACGAGCCCATCTGTATGTTGCATCTCTTCCTTGGTGACCTGAGGTGTCATGGGCCCACCGAGCTATAAATCCCTCACCCTTATGTTGCCAGTCCAGATCCACCTGAGCCACTTCAATCTTAGCAGCCTGACCCACCTGCTGGTTGTTTTGATGTTCTTCAGTGGCCCGACTCTTGGGTACATGAGCATCTACGTGATGGACTTTTACAACCAGGTTCTCCACCCGGGCAGCAATATCTTGCCACAGTGCGGCAGCCCAGATGGGTTTGCCTCTGCGCTGCCAGTTGGTCCGCTTCCATTGCTGCAACCACCCCCACAGGGCATTTGCCACCATCCCTGAGTCAGTGTAGAGATAGAGCACTGGCCACTTTTCTCGGTCAGCAATGCCTAAAGCCAGCTGGATGGCTTTCACCTCTGCAAATTGGCTCGATTCACCTTCTCCTTCAGCAGTTTCTGCCACTTGTCGCATAGGACTCCATACAGCAGCTTTCCACCTCCGATGCTTTCCCACAAGACGACAGGACCCATCAGTGAACAGGGCATATTGCTTCTCATTTTCTGGTAGTTCATTATACAGTGGGGCCTCCTCAGCGCGCCTCACCTCCTCCTCTGGCGATATTCCAAAATCTTTCCCTTCTGGCCAGTCCATGATCACTTCCAGGATTCCTGGGTGACTGGGGTTTCCTCTTCAAGCCCGTTGTGTGATCAGTGCAACCCACTTACTCCACGTAGCATCAGTTGCATGATGTGTACAGGGGACCCTCCCTCTGAACATCCAGCCCAGCACCGGCAGTCGGGGTGCCAGGAGGAGCTGCGCTTCAGTGCCGATCACTTCCGAAGCAGCTCGAACCCCTTCATATGCTGCCAATATCTCTTTTTCAGTTGGAGTATAGCGGGCCTCGGATCCTCTGTATCCCCGACTCCAAAACCCCAGGGGTCGACCTCGAGTCTCCCCACGTGCTTTCTGCCAGAGGCTCCAGGTAGGGCTGTTCTCCCCGGCTGCGGTGTAGAGCACATTTTTGACATCTTGTCATGCCCGGACTGGCCCCAGGGCTACTGCATGAACTATCTCCTCTTTAATTTGTTCAAAAGCTTGTCGTTGCTCAGGGCCCCATTTGAAATCGTTCTTCTTCCGGGTCACTTGATAGAGAGGGTTTACGATCAGACTGTAATTTGGAATATGCATTCTCCAAAAACCCACAACGCCCAAGAAAGCTTGTGTTTCTTTTCTGCTAGTTGGTGGAGACATGGCTGTTATTTTGTTGATCACATCCTTTGGGATCTGACGACGTCCATCTTGCCATTTTATTCCTAAAAATTGGATCTCCTGTGCAGGTCCCTTGACCTTACTTTGTTCTATGGCAAAACCGGCCTTCAGCAGGATTTGGACTATTTCCTTCCCTTTCTCAAAAACTTCTCCTGCCGTGTTGCCCCACGCAATGATTGGGCATCAATGTATTGCAGGTGTTCTGGAGCTTCACCCTGTTCCAGTGCAGTCTGGATCAGTCCATGGCAAATGGTGGGGCTGTGTTTCCACCCCTGGGGCAGTCGCTTCCAGGTGTACTGGACGCCCCTCCAAGTGAAAGCAAACTGTGGCCAGCACTCTGCTGCCAAAGGGGTTGAGAAAAACGCATTAGTGATATCACTTGTGGCATACCACTTGGCTGCCTTTGACTCCAGGTCGTATTGAAGTTCTAGCATGTCTGGCACAGCAGCACTCAGCGGTGGCGTGACTTCATTTAGGCCACGATAGCCTACTGTCAGTCTCCACTCTCCATTAGACTTCCGCACCGGCCATATGGGACTGTTAAAGGGCGAGCGAGTCTTGCTGATCACTCCTTGGCTCTCCAGTCGACAAATCAGCTCGTGGATGGGAATCAAGGAGTCTCGGTTGGTGCGATATTGCCGCTGGTGCACCGTTCTGGTGGCAATTGGCACCTGTTGGTCTTTGACCCTCAGCAACCCCATAACAGAGGGGTCCTCCGAGAGGCCAGGCAAGGTGGACAGTTGTTTCATTTCCTCCATCTCCAAGGCAGCTATACCAAAAGCCCACCGGTACCCTTTTGGGTCCTGGAAATACCCTCTCCTGAGGCAGTCTATGCCAAGGATGCATGGAGCCTCTGGGCCAGTCACAATGGGGTGCTTCTGCCACCCATTCCCAGTTAGACTTACTTCAGCCTCCAATACAGTTAGCTGTTGGGATCCCCCCGTCACTCCAGAAATACAGATGGGTTCTGCCCCTATATAGCTTGATGGCATTAGGGTACGCTGTGCACCGGTGTCCACTAGAGCCTTATACTCCTGAGGGTCCGATGTGCCAGGCCATCAAAGCCACACAGTCCAGTAAACCCGGTTGTCCCTTTCCTCCCCCTGGCTGGAGGCAGGGCCCCTCTAGTCCTGGTCAGAGTATTTGTAACTTCTAAATCGAATCAAGAGTCCCGTTATTAATAAACAGAAGTAGGATCAGCCCTTCTACCCTGTCTGGGGAACTGCCCGCTGGAAACTGGAGCAGCAATTTCCCTGGAAGAACCCCCTTTTGTGATTGTTTTCCCTTGCAACTCACGTACCCGTGCCCCTAGGGCTGAGGTAGGTTTTCCATCCCACTTCCTCATGTCCTCTCCTTGGTCACGCAGGTAAAACCATAGTGTGGCCCGTGGTGTGTACTCCCTATATCCTCCCTCTTGAGCAGAGGATCACTTACTCCTAATAGCCGAGATACTGGTCTGTACAGGTGGGGAGTAGGACATATCCTCTTTGAGTTGCTGGAACT
Organism: Spheniscus humboldti; assembly: GCA_027474245.1. NCBI lineage: Eukaryota > Metazoa > Chordata > Aves > Sphenisciformes > Spheniscidae > Spheniscus > Spheniscus humboldti. The sequence goes on from CM049922.1 coordinate 37,532,715, forward strand.
CCCGGGACAATTTCTCGGCTAACATGTCTGGCAGTTTCTCCATAGCCGAGACGCAGGCCCGTAGGGATGAAGAAAGACTTTCTTCGTATTGCTGGATTTGGGCAGCCAATTAATCCACCGTTTGTTCCTCTCCGTCTTTCCAGGTCATCACTGCCAATGAATTGGCATATGACGATGGTGAGCTCCTTATAAACTTCCGCCACATGGGTCGTGTGCACTGGACTTCATCTGGATCTTTGGATAGCTGTTCATTGCTCAGGTCATCATAAATCACCTCCAGCACAGCTAATTCCCTCAGGTACTGGATACCCTTCTCCATGGTGGTCCACTTGCCTGGGCGACATATGACATCTTCCTTGAAGGGATACCTTTCCTTCACGCCTGACAGGAGTCACCTCCAGAGGCTGAGGGCTTGTGCCCCTTTTCCAATTGCTTTGTCAATGCCCCCTTCCCTGGAAAGGGATCCCAGCTGCTTGGCTTCTTTACCCTCTAATTCCAGGCTACTGGCCCTGTTATCCCGGCATCGGAGTAGCCAGGTGACAACGTGCTCGCCTGGACGATGACTTAAATCTTTTCACATATCTTGCAGCTCACTCAGGGATAGGGATCGGGTGGTTACCATCTCAGTTATGGATTCTTCCTCTTCCTGCTCCTGTTCTTGTGATGGCCCTGGTTCATCTTCATCCCTTACTAAACAAGTTGATTTTCTTGTGTATTTCTTCCTGTGTATAGGGGTGACTGATACCGGCATGTGTTGCTTCTCTGGTTCAGCCGCAGTGCCTGTCGCCGGGGTTTGAGTAGCTGCAGTGCCTGTCGTGGGGGCTGGAGTAGTTGCAGTGCCTGTCACCAGGAATGGAGTAGCTGCAGTGCCTGTCGCTGGGGTTTGAGTAGCTGCAGTGCCTGTCGTGGGGGTTGGAGTAGTTGCAGTGCCTGTCGCCGGGGTTGGAGTAGCCGCAGTGCCTGTCGCCAAGGTTTGAGTAGCCGCAGTGCCTGTCGTGGGGGTTGGAGTAGTTGTGGTGCCTGTTGCTGGGGTTTGAGTAGCTGCGGTGCCTATCGGGGGGTTGGAGGAGCTGCAGTGCCTGTCGACGGGGTTTGAGTAGCCACAGTGCCTGTCGCGTGGGTTGGAGTAGCCGCAGTGCCTGTCGCAGGGGTTGATCTCTGGGTAGTATTCTTAGATAGTTTTTTAACCTTAAACAAGACGTGAACCACATTCAGGAGACAGAGCAATAGGACCATTCTGGTTTGAACATTCCATGGATATTCAAAATTCTCAGGAGTTGTTGTAACTAGCCTGAAGGAGAAAGGGAAGGTGAAGGAGCGGGGGAAAGTGTCCCCCTCTGTCTCCCCCATAGATTGGCTCCCCGAGGAGAAAAGGTAAAGGTGTAATTATTAATAGTTTCCGAAAAGTGACTCCCGAGGTACGGAGATGACAGCAATGCCGAGTACAAATACAGAAGTACAAATACAAAAATTAGTCTCACGACCAAAAATTTCATCACATCATAAACCAGTAGTGTTACACAGTGCAGCAAAATGATATCCTTGATCCAGCTCCCAGAGGTGGTAGACAGCACGACAGGGAACGTATACAGCAAGTAAGGTTTTACATAACACAACTTTGAGAGCAAGCACAACAACTGTGAGAGTAAATTAATCAACGTTGTGACCAGCAACGGTTAAACCAATATGATGAACGCTTATAACAAATTTGCCTTAACATGCTCTGGTCAGATCTGTCGTTATCTCAACCCTTTGTTCCCTATGTTTGGTGCCAAAAAGACTGTTGTGGTTTAACCCGGCAGGCAGCTAAACACCACACAGCCGTTCGCTCACTTCCCCCACACCCCAGTGGGATGGGGGAGAGAATTGAGAAAAAAAAAAGAGTAAAATTCATGGGTTGAGATGAAGACAGTTTAATAGGACAGAAAAGGAAAGAAAACCAAAAAATGATAAAAGAATATACAAAGCAAGTGATGCACAATGCAATTGCTCACCACCTGCTGACCGATGCCCAGCCAGTTCCCGAGCAGCGGTCACCCCTCCCCTGGCTAACTCCCCCCAGTTCATGTACTGAGCATGACGTCCCATGGTATGGAATGTCCCTTTGGCCAGTTTGGGTCAGCTGTCCTGGCTGTGCCCCCTCCCAGCTTCTTGTGCACCTCCAGCCTTCTCAGTCGGTAGAGCATGGGAAGCTGAAAAGTCCTTGACTAGTGTAAGCACTACCTAGCAACAGCTAAAACATCCATGTGTTATCAACATTATTCTCATGCTAAATCCAAACCACAGCACTGTACCAGCTACTAGGAAGAAAATTAACTCTCTCCCAGCCAAAACCAGGACACCTAGACAGGATGTATTTTGTTCTTTTTCTTACAGATTGTGTCATTTGACATCCTGCTACTGTGAAGAAGAAATCCCAATTTCCCATGCCTCTTGGTTCACTAAATTTACAGGACAAATGGAACAACCTGGCTCATGGAAGCTCACTACTTTAATATTGGTAGGAGGAAAACCCCACACTTTCCCCAGTATGGGATCCTTCTTTGAGACAATATTAGACCTCCGTACCTCAAGGGTAGAATGTCACAGTTAATTGTGGGATTGTAAACAATATAATGGGGGACACCCCTATATCAGTTAATGGACAACCCATCAGCAGACCAGCAATCAGCGTGTCATGTGCCTACTTGAACCCTTTTTGTAGTTTGACTCTTGTACTTTCTCACTTGTTGCCATTGTGTGCCTTTGGGCTAAGACTCCAATCACTCTCTCTTTTAAGTTTAACGTTATTCCCTTGTCTCTGAGTTCCTCTTCTACTTCTCTTCCCAAACTCACCACAACCATCCCTCATCCCTCCAACTATCCTTCCCAATTCACTCTTGTCTTCATCCCCCATCATTATCCAAGTAGATCCCTATGTGATTTGGCAAAATTCATATGCAACAACTACTTTTGGATCGTAACTGGTCCTTAAAATGGGTAGAGTTAACACACAAGTTAGGTCTTATTGCCCACCAGGCCAGATCATTCCTCAGTCTCAAATTACCATTGCTGAGCAGTTACAATTTGAATTTCCCCTTCACATGCTGGAACAATTGAGCAAGAAAGAGGAAATGGCAAAAGAAAAGGAACCACAACGCAGTGACCCCAATCTCCTGTGCTGCCTGAAGTCACTGAAGGGACCAAGTGTAATGTGTCAACAACAAGAGGAATGGAGACCAGGAAGAGGGGAGGAGAGGTGTCTGGAGAGGAGCTGAGTTGTGTTTTCTCTAAGTGTTTATGTATTTATTCAGTTTTATTTCCCAATTCCAGAATCAGTAATTAAATGTTTGTTCATTGGCAATAACTTCATCAAAATTCCCTGACTCAAAACTCTTTTTTTGGCCTGCAACACACGAGATCTCATATTTGTGTAGTTCTGTCCATTAAGATAATGTGAACAAGGAAAAGTTAGATTCTGCAAGACAAATCAAAACTCAGAGAAGAGTAGATACACATACAAAGACATACTGTATGTGACCATAAATTAACAAGATGTAGTGTTATCCTGATTTTATTTTCACTACATATCTTTTTAAGGAGATTTTGTATGAAAGTAAAATGAAACTACTTGTGTTGCGATTAGTTTTCAATCTGTTATGTAGTTACCAATTTAATATCTATGAGTGGTTTGTCATGTACCGGCAGAAGGCAAGTAGTTGATAAAGCCATGAGAACTCCTTTTTCTACTTTGGTTCTGAGAACTTCAACTCTCTGAAGAGGAATTCAGCTGGGAAAGGAAAATGCTTCTCCCTTGCAGGAGAGCAGTACTGTCAAGCCACAGACACACAGATAACTTGTCATATAGCCACTAACACAAACATGGTCAAGCACATTCTCATGTACTTTCAGTGCTTACAACCAAGACCAACACCAGCAAAACACTTACTTGTAAAGTTACTTGTAAAGTAACTTGTAAAGTTACTTGTAAAAACACTCTACAAGAGAGGCTTCAACAGCCATTATTATGACAGGTCTTTATTATGATTCTTTTTAAAGGCACTGTAATTTGGTTTTAAATTATGTGATTAGGATTATGCTGTCCATGCTCAGTTATTTGCTGCTATATTCCCAGCAGGAGCATTCGTCTACTTGATGAAAGGCTTGGAGGAGACGTTACACATCTGTAAGTATCATTGCATTCTCAGTTTTAGAGAAATCAACTTTAAATTCAATGACATCCCCTCCATTAATGAAAGTGAGAGAACCCCTTATTGGTCAGTCCCACTGGAAATCAAAGGCTATGATCCCAATTCTCACCTCTGTACTGTATTAAATGCTTCTAAAGAAAAATAGTGTATTTGACTGTCACAGGTGAATTATTAAGAGAAGTCATCGTTGTGGGGTTAACTAACAGGGTTTTATTAATGATTAAATGATGATCAAATGATAATTAATCGATGATTGAATGAAAATTAAATGGTAATCAAATGGTGATTAAGCAATAATTGAATGGTAATTATACAGTGATTTGTCAATGATTTAAATGATGATTTAAACAATAATTTAGATGGTGATTAGATGGCCGTCAAACACTCTACTACTTACTATGCTTCTAATACTTAAGCTATAGCTGGATATATAAATGTCGCTAGCATACAACATACCTTTAGGCCTAATGTAAAATGTCACCTACCTAGTTATAGATATCAGATGCCGGGTAAGGGGTCTCTCAACCTCGAGGAGTAACCTTGAGAGGCATCCCTGCTCAAGGGGGAGATCATCGCCATGCCGCCTGCTGCCGTACAGGTGAGCTCAATGGGCTCAGGGGGGCTACAGATATTTATAGCGCAAAGTAACGATTCTGATGATGATACGGTCGAGTGTTTATGGGTAAGGATGAGGGGGAAGGCCAACGAGGCAGATATCCTGCTGGGAGTCTGTTATAGACCACCCAACCAGGATGAAGAGGCAGATGAAGCGTTCTACAAGCGGCTGGCAGAAGTCTCTCAATCGCTAGCCCTTGTTCTCGTGGGGGACTTCAACTTCCCGGACATCTGCTGGAAATACAACACGGCAGAGAGGAAGCAGTCTAGGAGGTTCCTGGAGTGTGTGGAAGACAACTTCCTGACACAGCTGGTAAGTGAGCCTACCAGGGGAGGTGCCTCGCTCGACCTGCTGTTTACAAACAGAGAAGGACTGGTGGGAGATGTGGTGGTCGGAGGCCGTCTTGGGCTTAGCGACCATGAAATGGTAGAATTCTCAATTCTCAGTGAAGTAAGGAAGGGGGCCAGCAAAACTGCAACCATGGACTTCCAGAGGGCGGATTTTGGCCTGTTCAGGACACTGGTTGAGAGAGGCCCTTGGGAGACAGTCCTGAAGGGCAAAGGGGTCCAGGAAGGCTGGACATTCTTCAAGAAGGAAGTCTTAAAGGCGCAGGAGCACGCTGTCCTCATACGCCGTAAGAAGAACGGGTGGGGAAGGCGACCGGCCTGGCTGAACAGGGAGCTTTTGCTGGGACTCAGGAAAAAAAGGAGAGTTTACCGCTTGTGGAAGAAGGGGCAGGCGACCCAAGGAGAGTACAGGGATCTCGTTAGGTCGTGCAGAGAGGAAATGAGAAAGGCAAAAGCCCAGCTAGAACGCAATCTGGCCGCTATCATTACAGACAACAAAAAAAGTTTTTACAAATATATCCATGACAAGAAGAGAGCCAAGGAGAATCTCTATCCTTTATTGGATGCGGGGGGGAACATTGTCACCGAGGATGAGGAAAAGGCTGAGGTACTTAATGCCTTCTTTGCCTCAGTCTTTAACAGGCAGACAGGTTATCCTCAGGGTACTCGGACCCCTGAGCTGGAAGACAGGAACGGCGAGCAGGATAAACCCCCCATAATCCAAGAGGAAGCAGTCAATGACCTGCTACGCCACCTGGACGCTCATAAGTCTATGGGGCTGGATGGGATCCACCCGAGAGTGCTGAGGGAGCTGGCGGAGGAGCTCGCCAAGCCACTCTCCATCATCTATCAGCAGTCCTGGTTAACGGGGGAGGTCCCGGACGACTGGAGGCTTGCCAATGTGACGCCCATCTACAAGAAGGGCCGGAAGGAGGATCCGGGGAACTCCAGGCCTGTCAGCCTGACCTCGGTGCTGGGGAAGATTATGGAGCGGTTCATCTTGAGGGCGCTCACAAGGCATGTGCGGGACAACCAGGGCATTAGGCCCAGCCAGCACGGGTTCACGAGAGGCAGGTCCTGCTTGACCAACCTGATCTCCTTCTATGACCAGGTGACCTGCCTAGTGGATGAGGGAAAGGCTGTGGATGTGGTCTACCTGGACTTCAGTAAGGCCTTTGACACCGTCTCCCACAGCATTCGCCTAGAGAAGCTGGCGGCTCACGGCTTAGACAGGTGTACTCTGCGCTGGGTCAAAAACTGGCTGGACAGCCGGGCCCAGAGAGTTGTGGTGAATGGAGTTCAATCCAGTTGGCGGCCGGTCACGAGCGGTGTTCCCCAGGGCTCAGTTTTGGGGCCGGTCTTGTTCAATATCTTTATCAATGATCTGGACGAGGGGATCGAGTGCACCCTCAGTAAGTTTGCAGACGACACCAAGTTGGGCGGGAGTGTTGATCTGCTCGAGGGTAGGAAGGCCCTGCAGAGGGACCTGGACAGGCTGGATCGATGGGCCGAGGCCAACTGTATGAGGTTCAACAAGGCCAAGTGCCGGGTCCTGCACTTGGGCCACAACAACCCCATGCAGCGCTACAGGCTTGGGGAAGAGTGGCTGGAAAGCTGCCTGGCGGAAAAGGACCTGGGGGTGTTGGTCGACAGCCGGCTGAACATGAGCCAGCAGTGTGCCCAGGTGGCCAAGAAGGCCAATGGCATCCTGGCCTGTATCAGAAACAGTGTGGCCAGCAGGAGTAGGGAAGTGATCGTGCCCCTGTACTCGGCACTGGTGAGGCCGCACCTTGAATACTGTGTTCAGTTTTGGGCCCCTCACTACAAGAAGGACATCGAGGTGCTGGAGCGTGTCCAGAGAAGGGCAATGAAGCTGGTGAAGGGTCTAGAGAACAAGTCTTATGAAGAGCGGCTGAGGGAACTGGGGTTGTTTAGCCTGGAGAAAAGGAGGCTGAGGGGAGACCTCATCGCTCTCTACAACTACCTGAAAGGAGGTTGTAGCGAGGTGGGGGTCGGTCTCTTCTCCCAAGTAACAAGCGATAGGACGAGAGGAAATGGCCTCAAGTTGCGCCAGGGGAGGTTTAGATTGGACGTGAGGAAAAATTTCTTTACTGAAAGAGTGGTTAAACATTGGAACAGGCTGCCTAGGGAAGTGGTTGAGTCACCATCCCTGGAGGTATTTAAAAGACGTGTAGATGAGGCGCTTAGGGACATGGTTTAGTGGGCATTGTGGTGTTGGGTTGACGGTTGGACTCGATGATCTTAGAGGTCTTTTCCATCCTTAATGATTTGATGAAAGTGATTGACTCCTAGTCAAACCCCTCTTTGGTGTATGTGCAGGTGTGCAGCTGTAGCAGTTTTAGTTTTGTCTCGTCCCAGCTCAAGCTGGTACTGTTAACTCCTGATAAGACGTGGCCTAGATTCCTTAGTTCCCAAGAAGATATGGCCTAGCACAATTTTCAAAGTTTGCGCCGCAGGGCTGATTTCAGTCAGGCCTACTTGTCAGTGATGCCTGAACCAAAATACTGTTCACTCAGTCAGAGTGGGGGCATCTGTGATATTGATCGAAGCAAGTGTCTGTGCATGACTGACAAACACCTTGTATAAAACAAATTTACAAACACATTAAGGTTGACTCTAGAAGAGTGGAGGAATTAGTCAAATCACACAGAACAGAAAGAAAAAAGTAGCAGATTCAAGATTCCGAAGATGTGCCCAATCACTGTAGACCACGCAAAAGCTTTACATCTATGCTGAAACAATTAATTTTTGCCTTCTGCACTTGAGTATCAGGCTAATTGATTACTGTAGGAATGAAAGTGATTATGCATTACTTGGTACTTATTTGGGGGGGGGGGAAACAACCACTATAGAACAAAATCCTTCAAAGCTCACCATTTTCTAGTTCAAGTATTGAATAGCACTGAGTATGAACACTTATCTGACAGAGACTGTAAACAGCTTGTAAATACACCAGAATTACTGCAGAGAACTGAGCACCTAAGATAATGCCTCCACCCTGCCTTTCTTATTGCTTGCCCTGATACCAACCACCTTAGTGCTTATGTAAGTAATGTTATTTGCATAACAAACTTATCAAACAAAAGATAAGGCGACTACATTTCCAGGTTGCACATGTCCCCAACTTAAGTTTCTTGCAAAGTTCCACCTAATTCAGCTCTAAAATGCTATTTGAAAGTGTGGGAGCCAGACACTGCCTTCACATTTTAGAGATTAAAAAGCAAGCAGATTCAACTGACATAGAGCAGTTGTTACTGAATCACAGGAGATGGGCACTTGGTTTATCCACAATCAACATCAAAAAAGGTTTTAGCATCATTGCTGACCCATAGGTCCAATCAGTGCAAGCTCAGCTGCCCAAGGAGTTACAAGCTAAAACAAAATAACAGGATAAACACCCTCCGTAATTTGTGTGCATGGTGTCCAAAGTTTATGTACTTTGCAATACTGAAGTGGAAACTCTGCCTCAGGACAGATTGCCTCTGATTGGTCTCAATTTTTTACCAGCTGGGACCAGTGTTGGGGCTATTAATGTTTTTTTCAGACACACTAGGAAAAGAATCAGTCTTCAAAAATTGTTCATGAAATTTCTCTACTGGCTGTTTGCAGCTACTGTAATAATACACCACACAATACATTTAAAAAACATATTTCAATTGTTTGTCAACCCCATTCTTTCAAACTGTGATAATCTAGTCAGTTTGATAGACAAATCTGCATGCTCTAGACTATTTTGAAAGCTCAGTGTTTCACATGCCCAGAGTTAAGTCATTTTTCTTGTGCCATACTACCAAGATCTTATCAAACTGCTCACTAAAGAGGTGCATTTCTGCCACATCCACAAATTCTGTTTCACATTTCTGCAATTTAATTACTTTAACAAACAGTCAGAGGTAACCAATTCTGTAATTTTTTGACCTATTTGTTATTGGCATATAAATGACAGAGGGAAGAAGCAAAAATACTATCATGAAGTAAAGATTCAAACCAAATTAAAGGACAAATTAAAAGAGCACATGCATTATTCCACACCAATCCTCTATCAGTCATAGCTAATAAGACTTATGACGCTAAACCAGTTACTATTAGTTAGAGTACTGTATTGCTTTATATAGGAACATATGAAAGCTGTTCTGAATTAAAGAGTTTCCTCTTTCCCCATGGTGAACTTCTCTCGTTAAAGAAAAACGGTTTTAAGTCTTGCAGATAAAACAACACATGAAAATCCTCAGGCCTGCAGAGCACAAAATTGCTGAAATACAGCCAGTATGTGATGGTCCAGTTCAGCTGTAAACAGGAGGTTCTCCAGGGTCACCATGTACTGCTGAATTATCTGGTGATGCTGTAGATAAAAAGATAAACCTTTGTTGTTTTCATTCATCTTCATACACAAGAACAGGCAGAAGAGTCAAGACATATTGTATCACAGATCAAATGTTTTCACCAGAACTAACAAGCACATCTAATTTACACAACACATTAATCACTGTCGACTGCAAGAATGGAGCATACATTGAAATCCTGTTTTGAGAAGTACTGTGTTCCCTATAGCTACTCAGTTCTAATCCTGATTCTGAATAGTGTGTAGAGGCAACTGCACAGATATGCTAGGACTCAGGACATTTGCTTTAGCATTAAGTCATTTTTATGATCAAGGTAGAGACTAACCCATAGAGGGAATTATGCCATTAATCGCATGCAGTTTCCCATCCTCTAACACAATTTATGTTCATGTAAACACAAATAATTTTCTATTACTCTGGCTGTTGCTTTCAGGCAGTTACTTAACTGTCTTTTTACATCTGTTGCCAGATTTAATATAGGGCCAAGAGTTCCAAACTATATGTTTAAATAGCTATTCATTATAATCAGATACATAAATTTAAAACATTTTCATCCACTTCTTAGGCACTTATTTTGGTATACTTGTTCTCTCAAAACTCTACCCTTACTATAACATATGGTAAGAAAAACTCAGCTACATTTACAACCACATCTCAATATTGTTTTGCACTATATTCACAGTGCAAGAAAAAAATCAAGGAGCTCACCCTCCAGTCATTTAGCAAGTCTGTAGCAAAGATGGGGTCAAAAACAGAGACAGAGACAGCCAAAACTCACACTAGTCCCTGAAAAAGACTGGTGATGCCAGCTATGTCTGTTCTAATGGAGCTGGTAAAAATAAGTGACCAAGCTCAGCTCTCAAATCATGTAAGCTTTTCTTTCCAGCAGCTGCCCAAAGCCTTCCAAACCAAGAAGTGAAACTTACCTGTAGGAAGATTTGCTGCAACCTCTCTATACAGCTTTTGTACCAAGGTGTAAAAACATCAATCCCACCAGTTTCACAGCGCACTAAGTGTTCAGTTAATAACATAATAAAACGCTGTAGAAGAACACAAATAGAATGTTGGTTCAGCAAATCTTTTCAGATGAAAATAGGTTACTAGCCTCAGATGAGAAAATCCATGGGACATTTGACAGACAAGCTTTGAACAGCAATGTCAGAATGAATATTTCACTTAGGAGACACTAAGTAGAGTAACTACTCATATTCAAAATACCTTTTGTTTGTTTTGGAAATTGCATGCAATCAAAAGAACTCGTTTTCTCAGGCTCTTGATGCTGAAACAATTCTTGTTTAGGGGAGTTAGGCAGTTCTTCGATTCTTATCCAGAATAAGCCCATCTACCCCTTCCCATGTACTCACCCCAAGAAAATGATTAAGATACAAATGATGCTGCAAAGACATCACCCATCACTACCTGGAATATAACAAGGAAGAGATTCTTCTGTTCACTCTGGGCTGATTCTACTCTCTCCTGCAAGCGTTCTATTTGCTCTTCTAGAGGTCCATCTTCCCTATCACTACTTCGGTCATCGTCATCGTCATCTTCATCACTTTCTCGCTGTAAGTAAAAACAAAACACAACTAACTGGAGATGTGACTACCTGTGGATTCTGCTAGTATCCATTGGAATGATAAACAGGCCTCTTGATTGACCAAACACAAAGTCTGCAGCAAAACTGAAGCTGCTCTGTAGCCTTTCAAGTGCTATATGTTGGCTCTGTATGTTAGGGAGTGTTTCGATTGTCTAGAGCTCAACGATTCTGATGATGATACGGTCGAGTGTTTATGGGTAAGGATGAGGGGAAAGGCCAACGAGGCAGATATCCTGCTGGGAGTCTGTTATAGACCACCCAACCAGGATGAAGGGGCGGATGAAGTATTCTACAAGCGGCTGGCAGAAGTCTCACAATCGCTAGCCCTTGTTCTCGTGGGGGACTTTAACTTCCCAGACGTCTCCCGGAAATAGAACACGGCAGAGAGGAAGCAGTCTAGGAGGTTCCTGGAGTGTGTGGAAGACAACTTCCTGACGCAGCTGGTAAGTGAGCCTACCAGGGGAGGTGCCTCGCTCGACCTGCTGTTTACAAACAGAGAAGGACTGGTGGGAGATGTGGTGGTCGGAGGCCGTCTTGGGCTTAGCGACCATGAAATGGTAGAATTCTCGATTCTCAGTGAAGTAAGGAAGGGGGCCAGCAAAACTGCAACCATGGACTTCCGGAGGGCGGACTTTGGCCTGTTCAGGACGCTGGTTGAGACAGTCCCTTGGGAGACGGTCCTGAAGGGCAAAGGGGTGCAGGAAGGCTGGACATTCTTCAAGAAGGAAGTCTTAAAGGCGCAGGAGCAGGCTGTCCCCATACGCCGTAAGAAGAACGGGTGGGGAAGGCGACCGGCCTGGCTGAACAGGGAGCTTTTGCTGGGACTCAGGAAAAAAAGGAGAGTTTACCGCTTGTGGAAGAAGGGGCAGGCGACTCAAGAAGAGTACAGGGATCTCGTTAGGTCATGCAGAGAGGAAATGAGAAAGACAAAAGCCCAGCTAGAACGCAATCTGGCTGCTGTCATTACAGACAACAAAAAATGTTTTTACAAATATATCCATGACAAGAAGAGAGCCAAGGAGAATCTCTATCCTTTATTGGATGTGGGGGGGAACATTGTCACCGAGGATGAGGAAAAGGCTGAGGTACTCAATGCCTTCTTTGCCTCAGTCTTTAACAGGCAGACAGGTTATCCTCAGGGTACTCGGACCCCTGAGCTGGAAGACAGGAACGGCGAGCAGGATAAACCCCCCATAATCCAAGAGGAAGCAGTCAACGACCTGCTACGCCACCTGGATGCTCACAAGTCTATGGGGCCGGATGGGATCCACCCGAGAGTGCTGAGGGAGCTGGCGGAGGAGCTCGCCAAGCCACTCTCCATCATCTATCAGCAGTCCTGGTTAACGGGGGAGGTCCCGGACGACTGGAGGCTTGCCAATGTGACGCCCATCTACAAGAAGGGCCAGAAGGAGGATCCGGGGAACTCCAGGCCTGTCAGCCTGACCTCGGTGCCGGGGAAGATTATGGAGCGGTTCATCCTGAGGGCGCTCACAAGGCATGTGCGGGACAACCAGGGGATCAGGCCCAGCCAGCACGGGTTCATGAGAGGCAGGTCCTGCTTGACTAACCTGATCTCCTTCTATGACCAGGTGACCTGCCTAGTGGATGAGGAAAGGCTGTGGATGTGGTCTACCTGGACTTCAGTAAGGCCTTTGACACTGTCTCCCACAGCATTCTCCTAGAACAGCTGGAGGCTCACGGCTTAGACAGGTGTACTCTTCTGTCCTGGTTTCGGCAGGGATAGAGTTGATTTCCTTCCTAGTAGCTGGTACAGTGCTGTGTTTTGGATTTAGGATGAGAACAAAGTTGATAATGCACCGATGTTTTAGTTGTTGCTAGGTAGTGCTTACACTAGCCAAGGACTTTTTAGTTTCCCATGCTCTACCGACTGAGAAGGCTGGAGGTGCACAAGAAGCTGGGAGGGGGCACAGCCAGGACAGCTGACCCAAACTGGCCAAAGGGACATTCCATACCATGTGACGTCATGCTCAGTACATAAACTGGGGGAAGCTGGCCAGGGGGGCTGCTGCTCGGGGACAGGCTGGGCATCGGTCGGCAGGTGATGAGCAATTGCATCGTGCATCACTTGCTTTGTATATTCTTTTATTATTAATATTATTACTATTACTATTTTACTTTATTTCAATTATTAAACTGTTCTTATCTCAACCCACGAGTTTTCTCACTTCTACTCTTCCAATTCTCTCCCCCATCCCACTGGGATGGGGGGAGTGAGTGAGCAGCTGTGTGCTGCTCAGTTGCTGGCTGGGGTTAAACCACGATAGCCAGCAATGTGCCCTTGCCGCAAAGAAGGCTAATGGTATCCTGGGCTACATTAGGCAAAATATTGCCAGCAGGTCGAGGGAAGTGATCCTTCCCCTCTACTCAGCACTGGTGAGGCCACACCTGGAGTGCTGTATGCAATTCTGGGCTCCTCCATACAAGAAAGACATGGACATAGTAGAGAAAGTCCAGCGAAGGGCCAGAAGGATGATTATGGGACTGGAGCATCTCTCCTGAGGAAAGGCTGAGACAACTGGGACTGTTTAGCCTAGAGAAGGCTCAGGTGGGATCTTATCAATATATATTGTCCTGGTTTCGGCAGGGATAGAGTTAATTTCCTTCCTAGTAGCTGGTACAGTGCTGTGTTTTGGATTTAGGGTGAGAATAATGTTGATAACACACCAATGTTTTAGTTGTTGCTAGGTAGTGCTTACACTAGTCAAAGACTTTTCAGCTTCCCATGCTCTACCGACTGAGAAGGCTGGAGGTGCACAGGAAGCTGGGAGGGGGCACAGCCAGGACAGCTGACCCAAACTGGCCAAAGGGATATTCCATACCATGTGACGTCATGCTCAGTATATAAAGCTGGGGGAAGAAGAAGGAAGGGGGGGACGTTTGGAGTGATGGCATTTGTCTTCCCAAGTAACCGTTACACGTGATGGAGCCCTGCTTTCCTGGAGATGGCTGAACACCTGCCTGCCCATGGGAAGGAGTGAATGAATTCCTTGTTTTGCTTTGCTTGTGTGCACGGCTTTTGCTTTCCCTATTAAACTGTCTTTATCTCAACCCATGAGTTTTCTCCCTTTTCCCTTCCGATTCTCTCCCCCATCCCACTGGAGGGGGAGTGAGCGAGCGGCTGCGTGGTGCTCAGTTGCCGACTGAGGTTAAACCACGACATATATAAATACCTGAAGGGAGGGTGCAAAAAGTCGGAGCCAGGCTCTTTCCATTGGTGTCTAGTGACAGGACAAGAGGCATTGGGCACAAACCGAAACACAGAAGGGGTTGTCTGAACATAAGGAAACACTTTTTTTACTGTGAGGGTGACTGAGCACTGCAATAGGTTGCCCAGAGAGGTTGTGGAGTCTCCCTCCTTGGATATATTCAAACACCATCTGGACATGTTCCTGGGCAACCGGCTCTAGGTGGCCCTACTTTAGCAGGGGGATTGGACAACATGACCTCCAGAGGTCCCTTCCAACCTCAATCATTCTGTGATTAAATGATGTATAACAAGAAAGGGGGAATCTGGTAGAGTAAGGCACATTCAATACATTCAGTTACAGATATCGCTTCAGTCTCACAATGTTGTTTCTCTGCAATAATATCCATAAATTAATAGCTACAAACATCAATTTTTTGTAAGAGTATGTGCAACTTAAGACAAAAATAGGGCTATGTGCTAACTCACCTACTGTATGCAAATCACACTTGCAATTTATATTTTTGAATGCAAACTAGAAACTTGAAAGATAAAACTCTTAATTACTGCAATATTTAAAGCAGAAGGACTTGAGAATTTTTAGTAATTGAGAATTTTGACATTTTCTTCACCACAGGATCATCCCCCCCCCAACCTAGACTAACTGTTCAAGGACCAGTGGACACTGTTAACTCCCCTAGGAGCAGGCAGGTAAGCCTTGGCCTCATCCCATAACATGCCAGTCCACTTAGCACTGGGGCCATCAAAATTTGACATTTTACATCATCAATGAGGAACTGCAGTCTGGTAAAGCATCTGCTTCCAGAACTACTCATATTTTGTCTCTTTTACTGTGGTGGGTTAACCTTGGCTGGCTGCCAGGTGCCCAACAAGCCACTCCCCCTCCTCAGCGGGACAGGGGGAGAAAATAAGATGAAAAACTCGTGGGTCGAGATAAAGGCAGTTTAATAAAGAAAAGCAAAGGCCGTGGGGAGGAATCAAAGGAAACAAAAAAAACAAAAAACAACCCCCCCCCCGTTTTCTACTTCCCATCAGCAGGCGATATCCAGCCACTTCCTGGGAAGTAGGGCCTCAGTATGCATAGCAGTTGCTTCGGAAGACAAACGCCTAAATAATGAATGCTCCCCTTCCTCCTCCTCCTTTCTCTTAGCTTTTATTGCTGAGCACAACGTCATATGGTATGGAATATCTCTTTTGTCACTTGGAGTCAGCTGTCCTGGCTCTGTCTCCTCCCAACTTCTTGCCCACCCCCAGCCTACTGGACTTTGGGGGTGGGGGGTTGGAGAGACAGCCTTGATGCTGTGCCAGCATTGCTCAGCAGTAGCCAAAACACTAGTGTGTTATCAACACTGTTCTAGCTACCAATACAAAGCACAGCACTATAAGGGCTGCTATGGGGAAAGTTAACTCCATCCCAGCCAGACCCAATACATTTACTTACAAAAGTTATCTCATGGCATAACACTGCCCTTAAAGCACTAGGTACTCAAGAGCTGCAGCTAGGAACCAGTACAGAAACAAAAACATAGGTATATCCATTGAATGATACCAGACAATCTCTTTGCCTCACAGTGAAATCAATGAATAGCTCTTCAATACTCACAAACATTTGTTAATTGCTGATGAACATAGATTGAGGAGGTAAGCAACTACCGTGGCTGTTGCTGGGAATGAGCAAGGAAAAGAGCTGAAAGAGTTGGGATGAACTGACATCAGCAAACCATGAGGTCCTAGTGATCTCTCAGCTGATGCTCATAGGAAATTACTTGTGCTACTGCCATTTTTTGCATGATCCTGCATGTGTTCCATGTTGTGCCAAATTCTGACGTTAACCTAGGCCAAAGATTTAAAAGTAGCCTAGTGTTTTGTGCAGGTACTGGAAGACCATAGATCAACAAGGAAATACTCTCCTTTCTATGAAACTAAGATAATTTCTATAAATTGGCTTCATTCGATATCAGGATTAAATATTGTAGTCAGCCAAACTGTCTTGGGTCCTGCCCTCTGGGGCTGCTACAGGAGATACAACTCTCACCGTACTTTACAGCATCATTACTTAGACCTGAAGCCCCAAAATAGCCAAAAGTGAATTAAAAAAAGGACTAATTAGACTGGAGTGGCTGGCTAGGGTCATTGAAAGTATTTGGTGCCATAAAACACTCAGATGGGGAAGGCACAGAAAGCACCTTCTTTTCCCAAGTGCAGTACAAAATCCCAGTAACCCAGCTGCTTGTGCAGGAATAACAAGCTTCTACTATCACTTCGGACTTAAGAGTCCACACAATGTGTCTAAAAATATTTGATAGTCATCTCACTGTAAACAGTAGTCTAGGTCATACAAGGACATTCGAAAATAAAATCCAAGAGAAGCAAAAGGCAGATGCAACTGTCCGAATCTAGCAGCATCTGTTAAAAGAACAGCGACAACTATCTCTGCTTCTCAATGACAGCTTGCTGTTTCCATGCACTTCACACAAGATACGAGGTCCTAAATGACTACTTAATAGTAAAATCTGAAAGTAACTAACAGAACCTACAGTAAACTTGAGTATGAATCTGACTGTTCCTATTGCTACCCAATAACGTAACAGGAACCAAGATTCAAAACATAGAGTGAAAGAAGCTCATGTTGGAACAAAAACTTACGAGAAAAACCTTGAATGGTGCAAATGCATGTGAACTTCTTTAAAGACTTCACTGAATTCTCAGGCTCTAACAGCCTTGAGAAAAACATACAAAAAATGGGTCAACTTTAGTGTCCTAGTACTAGAGATGGCAACACGTGTAGATATGCCTCCTGACAGTATTTTTATTCAGCCCCTCCAAGAACCAATTGCGTGTCAGTCTGAAACGTGACAGCCTGCAGATTACTTAGTGTCAAATATATGTATTAAAAAAATAAACAAATTACTCTCTTGTGCTGTCTTGCCAATCTTGCCTTAGTCTCCTCCAGTTCTTTGTGAATCTTCAGTACATGCTTGTTCATTTTACGAATTGTGGAATGTAAGATTTCCCAGACGTAGAACCTAGGAAAGATGCAGAACCCAAAACAGTAAATTGCACACTGTTCCAAGATAGAAAATGCACAGGTCTGCTATAACTCTCAACTCTTCTTATTCAAACCATCAGAAACAGGGCAACTTTCTATTGCTACAGAGCAAGTTAAATTAATAAACAAATAAAGAAGCGCACAACACTGATCTGGGAGAAATTTACAACATTTCATCATTATTACCTAGGACATCTACTGGAGTGAGAAAACATTCAATATTAAGAAAGCATATCACTCACTTCTTACCTGTACTTTGCACTGAATTACCAAACCAGTGCTTTATTTCAGAATCATTCTGCAACACTACTAGCATCAAACTGCCAGGTCTAAGCATGTTTCCCACTCTCAGTAAACAATATATCTGAGAGTGACGCAGGATGCATGCCCTAGGTGCAAGCCAAGACTCCACCAGGCTAGCAGCTATACAACAGGGTTAATGGTTCTTGTCCAGAAATGGTCCTAGAGCTTCTCCTTCCACTTTGGCAAACTTACAGGCTACTTGCATGAATCTTGCTAGCATAGCTTTTTTGCAGGACGTAGAAATGCACACTGCAGCTCAGAGGAAAATACTAAAGCTTGTGTTTTAGGGAAGCAACACAATTTTATGTAGAGTTTAAAGCAAAATAATGAAAGTAAAAACTACAATTACTTTAAATTAAAAAAATGGATTCTAACCATTTAAAATAAATATTCAGATAAAAAGCAACTGAAGACAGAAATTCCACACTTGTTACCTAGTAAAATCATGTGCAAGTTCTGAAGAGAAGATCCAGTTTGCTACTGCAGCACAATCAACAATCTGTGTTCGAATCATCTTATCCACAAGAACAGCAATCATCTACATTTTGGGAAAGACAAGATGGTCATTCCCTACCACAAGAAACTGTCAAGTTTACCTGCTGCAACATGGAGTCTGTGAAATTACTGTGGGCTAAGGTACAACCAGTGCTGGGTTGTATGAAAAGCTATTAGAGTCAAGTTTGGTTTTATGCAACTTTGCAAATACATTAGTCAAACTAATGGGTGATTTCAAACACTTTAGGAAGCTAGTACTGCTTAAAGCAGACATCTCATTTGCTGAACCTAAAAATGCTCAGACTAGGGGAGCTGTATCAATCATGCCAAGTATGCATTCACATTTTAACAAGTCGTCTTTACCCCTCATGAGAGCGATGACTTCACTTTTCATTCAAGTGAGTACTTCTATTCCCAAGAGCAAAAATACAAGAACTGAATTTTGAGACAAGGCATCAGAGAAGCAAGTCCCAATAGTCAACATTGGAGTATCCAACCAGAAGACGTGTTCCTGTTACATAACCATAAGGTAACAGCAACTGCTAACCTACTCTCCTTGGACTGCAACAGTCCCCAACCACAACCATATGCTCTTTCCTGCAGGACCTCTTCATTTTAGAATGAAACCAGCACTGTATATAAGTATTTACTACAGGACCCTACCTTGATGAGGCTTGTGGGAAAATCAAGCAGGTAGCTACAAAAACTATCTTGTGATTAGAACAGCTTTGTGCCATTCAGAAGAAAGGGCCCATCTTAATTATTCATGTACTCCATACCGCAATACCCAAGAAACTCAACCTGCAACATATTTATTCTCATAATCATCCATTCTCAAATAGGGAAGTGTAACAAAGCTCAATTTAAGGTAGAAAACTAAATTAATGAAATTAATCAGAGAACTCATGACTCATTTCTCAATTTCCAATATTGCTTCCTATATGCATTTGTCTTAAGAAATTCTTCCTGGCATTATCCAGATTACCTAGTTTGAGCCTTCATGTAACACAGACATAGGAATTTGTGAAAGTATTCAATCTTGATGTTAAAGTTTCCCTTTATGACATCAAAGCCTTTGTGCCCCCAGAAAATAGTTGAGGCTGTGACCATCCATATTTTAAAGGTTGATATTTCAGGTAGGAATGTGTGTATATATATTTAATCTCTGCTTTTTTTTGATCCTTTTATTTAAGAAGCTATTTTACAATATCTTACCTCTCTTTCAGGACCTGACTTTAAAGAATATTAAAAGTAATCTTTTAGTAACCCTAGAAAATGGGCCTTAGGCCCAGCAGCAGGTGCAAGGAATCTCCAGCACTCAATGAGATTACTTTTGGAAGTCTGGCTCACACAACTGAGGCACCAATCACTTCCAGACATAACATCATATATTACAAACACACCAGGGAGAAATATCCAAATAACTAATGCAGAAAAATTGAACACAAGTTTCTTACTGATCTCCATTTATAAAACAACGACAACATGGAGAAACAACAATTGCTGTAAAGAAATAGCATGTTTTAAACAACTGAGCTACTTTTCATAGTTCTTTCAGCACATTATTTCATCAGACTCCGGAATGAACTTTAACCATGGTAGTGTCACAGACAAATCTGTTCTGAATGTTGGTTGAGAGCAGATTTACTTGTTCTGTCTGTGCATAACACTGATTCCAACCTGGTCTTTGTGGCTCCTTGTGATTGCTAGTGAAAAACCACACAAATGCTAAATAACCAGGTTCTCTCTTTTTGCCTACTAACCTACTAACCAGGTTCTCTCTTCAGCCTACTTCGGTGTTACAAGATCTACATCTTAAAAAGCATAAAGCACAAGAACGCTGTTCTAGTATTGAAATTTTTAAGAAAAACAGGGTTGGGTTGGGTTTGGTTTGTTTTGGTTTTTAAGTTATTCTCTTGTAAACCAGAGCATAGCACAAAGCTGAAAGTCTTCTACACTGAACTTTTAATGTGAAAGTCTCACTGATAGAGAATAAATTTGATGTCCAGTTTAAGGCACTTAACAGTAGTAAACACAACTTCAATTCTTTTAAATACAAATAGACAATAGACAGTATTTTTAAGTAAACAAATGAAATTGTAATGCTTTGTATTTTAACATGACTTTCTGTGAGTGGAAACTTCAACAAATATCTGCCATTGATGCTCTTACCTGCGGATGATTCTTCCAAACCTCGTATACAACTCTCAGGACATGGAGTTTCCCCTCATCACTTTCAGCAAGTACTTTGAGGACTTCGTGAAACCTTTAAAGAAATGTAAGTAGTCAATGGAGGGGTTAGGATCAGGGCAATGAAGCAGGAGACACAGTAGTGGTTTAGATGTTCCCAACATTTTCTTTTGGCCAATCTGCAACAATTCTGGAAAGGCTACCCCCTGACAAATAGAACTGTCCTGCGTTTAAAAGGTTGCAGAGACAAGACAACTCCTAAAAGCAATGTAACCCTGCCTTGGGCAAACTTACTCCTCAAAGCTAGGCTACAGTTCTCATGCTTTTAAATGCAGGAGAGAACTCTGCTGTTCGGTGTGCTTATCTATATGCAGACAGAGTGAAATTTGCTGCTTTTTGTGCCTTGGACTTTGCCTATTGATAGGTGTTTCCATAACCATAGACCATTATTCAATCTCCCCTCTACTGAGGAAAGCACTGAGAGCATCTACTTCAGTAGATTTAAGCTGACTCCTATGTCAGTATTCGCAGCCCAGTTTATATAATGTAGCTATAAAGTTTAAATGGCTCCTTTTGACCTTATGGATATCACTGTTGATATGCAGCAGTGAAACCACTATGGCTCTGAATACACAGAGTCCTGCTCCTTATGTTACTGACTGTAGGCTAGTGACCATCGTTCGTTATAAACCGTCATCATAAATCTTCCATGTGCAGACAAAAATCAAGCTTTTACATTTGTAAAGTATATAAAGTTGCATAAATAGAAAAATAATTCAGTAAGACATGACCACCTCTTTCATACTGAGACAGTTTAACAGCATCAAGTATGCAATGTCAAAAATAAGTTATTTTCATCTCATTTTGCTTAAACAGTTGCAGTAAACCCTCTAGAAGTTAAAGCATGTCTTTAAGAGCATGCACTCTAAAAATATTCTAGAATAAATTTTATATCGCTTAGGTATATTTAAGAAGTTGTGGGTTGATTTTTTTAATTTTTTTTTTTTTTAAAAAACACCAACTTAACTGATTTTGAGTCATACTGGTTGTTGCAACACACTGTAGAAGACATGATACTGTCATGGGAGGTATGCAGTCACTCAACATGAAGCAATATCACTTGCTCCTCAGGACACTCAGCAAACAATTAATTTTAAAATGAACTAATCTACCAGCTGTTCAATCTCTGTGATGCTCCAAAGTACATTATGCTTGTGAACTCACAGATGGAGCCAGCCAAAGGGGTTTAGGAAAGGTTCCCCCCATGCATACGCTATATGGCTTTGTACATTTAAATACGCATCAGTCCTTGGAATACAGAATACACAGCAAAGAAACAAACCACCTGATCCACTCTATGGTGGCTTCCCAGCACTTCAGATACTAGTAGCATAATGTGCTGTTGGACAGTTAAGGAAGAATAAGTAAGGCTTGATGCGAGAGAAAAAAAGCAGGGCAAACTACAGTAAGTACATTTTAAAGCCAGCTGCAGCAGTACTCCTCTCCCATTATTCTTTGGGGTCTTCTAAACATAAAATGCATTAGCATCACAAAGCAGTCAAGCACTTGCAAGCACCTCCAGGACAGGCAATAAGCTATCTATCTGCTGCACTGTGACCATTTTCAGCTCCAACTTTTCTTCCAGTCAGGTAACAGCTCTTCGTCTCATGGACTTTGTAAGTCTAAATAAAGTTCAGTAATGCAAATGAAATCGAAAACAGAGAACGTATGGCTTGAGCAATAACTTTCCTCTTTCAAAGGAAAGTATAGACAGAGTGCCTCATTTGTTTGATTTAGAAACTATCATTAAGAGGATGTAATAGATTTGCAAGTAGCTAATCCGGACACTAGCTAGGATATTTTTCATTACACAGTGATGTTTCTCAAGATTTTGCAATAGTATGCAGAAAGAATCATAACACACCACACTTGTTAGAAAGATTACTTAAGACTTCCTATTAACTCTTTATATTTTAAGTAGATTAAATATTCATAATTAGGAGTCACATACAGAAATATCTACACACTTAATGAGGTGATGTACTGCCACACAAATGATCTCCCCCCATTTATTTTTTTTGTTTTGTTTTTTTAAACCAACTGACTAACCTGCATGTTATTGATTGATTTAAACACAACAGCACAACCCAACAGCAGTATGCTTGTGCAGGCAACTAACTCATAGCGCAATACCTTTTGTTAGTAACAAAAGCAAGGTGAAAGCTGGGTTGAAGGACATCTTTGTAGGCTACAATGAAGGGTACAAGGGGATTTATTTCAGCTCAATTTCAAGAGTAATATTTGCATTTGAGAAAGCTACAAAGATTTTTGGTTTTTTATTTCAATAACAGACGTTTACAACATTCTCCACTGCACAGATGTATGTTTCCTCTCGCACTTTCTGCCAACATTAAACTCCAGGAAAGACCTAATTGCTTCTGTGCAGTAACTGAGTACCAAACAGTCTCTATTTTAGAACCCCTACAGGGCTACTGGTAGAATTGGGAACTGAATCACAGACATTCAAGGATGTACTCAGAGTCATGCTCAGGTGAAGAACACTGATATGCCCAGATGTGACAACAGGAAAACACCAAATTGATATGCACCTTTATACTTGCAAGAAACTTAAAGCAGACAGAACCCTCACCCTAATGCAATCAACATGCTTAAGATGTGTATGGTCTTGTTAATAACTCCATTCAGCTATGTAACCTAGTTTTCACATTACCTTCCTTTTAGTAGTGTTATCGCTTCTGCCCAAAACACACCATCACATCACATTGTATAGCATCTAAAATGTTACTGAAGCCTGTAGATGAGTTATTTTATCAGGCACTTCACTGTCAGAATGAAATGGTTCTGTAAGCCCCAAAATAATGCACATACCACACTTACTTAGCCAGAGCACTGAAGGAGTGGCTGAAAGACTTCGCAGCTAGATGGAGCAGAGTCTGTACAAAAACTTCTATTTTCAAAGGATTGAAGGTAAATCCTTCATCTGCAAGTTATTTAAAGTTAAAACAATAAGTACTTCAAGTAGAGGTTTTAAGTTGCTTCAAAATCTTTAAAGATAATTTTTGTAAAATGAATTAAAACAATAAATTAAGTTTCAGCGACTGGATTTTGCAAGGCTAAACAGGGAGTTAGTAAATATCTTCTAAAAGGTGCAGATCTTGGGACTTCCATCTGTCATGGAGAAAACATGTAGAAATAGTTCCAGGTTAATGAGAAATAGCAGCAGAGAGACAGCTATGCTAGTGGCATCTAACAGCACTGATGGAGAGAAGCAGGGAACAACAGCTGAAGATGCTGCAGAAGTCTGCATCGGGTTGGAGACAAGGCAGGCCACAGAGCATGGGAAAGGGGGAATGGATGAGAAAAGAGGAAGCTGCAGATGACTATAATACAGAGGTTGGGTATTTGTAATGGTTGGGGAAGGGGGGCACCAATTGTGCATAGGGGATGTGGGACACTTGAGGTGAATGGTTCTGAATCCCCTGGACACTGCTGTAGACCTGCTGGCAACAATGGGTAAGAAAAGGAACGTCGATTACTATGTGGTCTTTATAGCAAATCAAGGAAAACAATACTGGCTCTCAAGCAAAAAAAGGCTCACTGCTGCTCTGTGCCTGCATAACAGAACACTTACAAGTATTGCAGTATTACCCAAACTGTCCCTATGTTTTAAAGATCACTCCTCAAACCTGTAGCTCACACTCCTTTCAGACCCCAAGAGCACATTGGCTTTGGAAATCAAGCATTAGGTGTGGCAGGACCAACAGCAAAGCTGGAAAGAACTTGAGCAAAGTCCTATTGTGAGAATGCCAGTTTCATTTAGATCTAGGGAAAGCTAAGATAGCCAGGGTGCTAGCTTTAACTGCTATGGGACTATATCAACAGGAGGCAAGCTTTTAAGTAGGGCAAAGGCACTGGATCTTCGGGACAAAGCTGACACCATGAAAAGAGCTCTAATGCTGAAGGCAAAGGAAAATGTTAAAAATCCTTCATGCCACCTCTGTGGATAATTAGCAGAACCCACATCAAGGGACAGGTTGCTTCTATTAACTAGAACAGACCTGTGTCTGTACATGACAAGAACAGAAGAAACACTGACAATTGTATGTTACTTCCATTTTTTGTTAAACTGAAACCAACTATTAGAAAGGAAAGCATACAGTTCAATTAGCAGCAGAAACCATAACTACAGGACAGCAAAATGGTTTAGATGCAAAATTAATGACAACCTTGCAATGCCTAATATCAAATGTCCTTACCATCATCGTCATCCTTATTTGGATTAGGCACATCTTTTAAAATGTTGAAGATTTCATCGTTACTGGCCTTATTTTTAATTGCAATCGTTAAACAGAGTGCTACAGTATACCCAGGAAGAGACCCTAAATGAAAACAGAAAGTTCATATAATCCTTTTCAAGTCTAGGATGGAATGAATATTTTTACATCAGCATGTTTCTCAGAGAAGCATGTACACTTCCCAGCTACCCCCAAAACTTGCTGCTCCCAATACCACTGTCCACATGATCATTCCATAAAATTCATCAATGGGTTTCCTATTCTTCACAAATTCAAGCCCTTTTCTAGCACCTTCAGAGTTGAGGGGGGAATAAATCCCCTGATTAAAACTCCATTCTAATTTCCATCAGCTTCTTGAAAATGCAGTACTTACCTGCATTTTCTCGCTTATCTCTGCCTTTGATAATGACAGATCCTTCACATGATTTGCTGCCTCTTTGCTTGCATCATTAAACCAAATTTGTTTAGTAAAATCTTTTATTGTTAAGTGCCCCATTCGTTCAAAAACAAGTCCATATTATCTTTTGCTACATTCATTTCTGCACAGTATTCTGCCTGAATGATGGAAATAAATGAAATTTTCTTTTTTTAGACTCCTGGCAAACCAAAGCAATGCTGTAGCACCTAGACTGCAGTCACCTCAGCATGGTTTAACTTCATACAGCTAGACTTTTTTTTATTTTTTAAAAAAAGGTTTAGATTAGAAAGATCCAGACATAGCACTAGATCAAAATCAAGCATATTTATTTCAGCTGAGTTCTCCTTCATGAAGTTAAGGGACTTGACACTCAAGCTAGGACATTCCCTTGCTTTGAAACAATTTGCTTGGAATTGAAGTTTCAGTAACTTAAATACTTACTATTGTTTTCATCTCCATATTTGTAAATACACACTGGGTTTGCAGGACTGAGGACAGAAAAGCTTGGAGGAACAATGTCTATTATTCGCTGATGGTAGGAAAGCCTACAAAAGTAAGTTTCATAGCAGTAGAATTATAATGGCATATCATCATCAGGGCTGACTCAACTCACTGATTTAAAGTATTTTTCCTATTTTTTAATTTGGACTGTGCAAAAAAAAAAAAATCAAAATGTTTACTCAATGCAATGGTAGTTCCTGACAGATAGCAAGAACTAACTTAATCAAAACTTTCTAGTAGATGCTTAATACTAGAATTTCATCCTCACACAAGTCTAAGATGCTACAGGGACAACTGGTAAAATACCAGTATTAAATGCGCGGGGGGGGGGAGAAGGAAAAAAAAAAGATTAAACCAAATGGCTTCATTTTACCTTCCATCTTTCTTACCTTACAAACACTGAATTCCTCTACTAAATTTGCAGTAAAATCAAAAAGGACCCACAGACAAAATGAAATCTTCTTGCAGCACAACAATTTCACATTTCGTATATTAAACTCTCGCAAAACAACAGGTAAGCTTTTTCCATGTAAAATACTGAATTACATAGGTTCTTTGAACATTTTGCTCTTGCACTCTCCTATACTCCCCATTTCCACAATCATTAGCCCAGTCCTGACAGCTGTTGTGTTTTTGCAGCTTCTTTTTAAGGTCCATGAGAATCAGAGATGCCCAGAACAATCAAGATACTTATTTATCTTAAGCTAGGGATATAATAAACCCCGCTATTTCTGTGAATAACCACTGTTTTCCAGCAAATTACCTGAACTCTTTTTCCTTCCCTGCCTGCTCTATTATCAACTCTTTTTACCTATCCCCAAGCAGAAAAAGTAAAGCCTTCTTAATTTCTACCTAGAAGCATGAACAAGTGGGATGTCACCTCCACTTGCTCCACCTATTTGTCCCCCAGTCCACTAGGAAAAGCAGTGCCCTACAACAGATACACTAGAACAAAACTGAGCAAGACAACAGAACAGACTTTAGCTAAAAAAGTTAACTGAGAAAATATGTATGCTTAAGACAAGAGCCACATTAAAAGGAATACATCATTACCTGGAAGCAATGGCCAAACTTCAATTTAACATAACTACAAAAGCAAGATGTTCAGAAGTCTTACTTACCTCATGCATTTTTCTAAAACCTCTCTCACAAATTTGGATTTGGGCTTCTCAAGGTCCTGAGTAAGACAGTCTGACCTATCAAAGAAAAACAAAACAAAACAAAACCAAACCAAAAAAACCCCACACAATAATTTCTAACAAATGTATTTGTGTTCTAATCTGTTTTGGTCTAATACAACAGGTAGGGTACATTCACTGGATAATCACAATTCATAAAATCATTCAGGCTGGAGGATAATCACAATTCATAAAATCATTCAGGTTGGAAAGAATCTCAGGAGGCTACCTACTCCAACTTCCTGCTCAAAGCATGGTCAACAATGAATTCAAACCAGGTCACTCAGGGTTTTGTCCAATCAGTTCTGAAAACCTCCAAGGATGGAGATGCCATAACCTCTCTGGGCCCCTGCTCTAGTGCTTGTCCTCACAATGAAATATTTTGCTTTATATCCAGATGGAACCTCCCCTGTTTGAATTTATGGCCACTGCCTCTCGTCCTCCTGTCATTGCACCTCAGTAAGGAGACTGGTCCCATCCTCTCAGTAACCTCCTCGTAGGTATTAGAAGGCTGCTATTAGGTCCCCCTGAAGCCTTCTCTTCTCCAGGCTGAACAAGCACAGTTCCCTTGGCCTCTCTTCACAGAGCATGTGCTGCAGCCCCCTGACCAGCTTGGTGGCCCTCTGATTAACTCCCACCAGTTTCTCAATGTCTGTCTTGTATTGGGGGGGGGCAAAACTGGATACAGTACTCTAGATGAGGTCTAACAAGTGCCAAGTAAAGGGGAATAATCACTTCCCTCAATCTACTGGATGCACTCCTGTTGACACTGCCCAGGATACTGTTTGGCCTTTGTCACTGCCAAGGCACACTACTGGTTTGTGTTTAGCCTACTGTCCAGCAGGATCCCCAAGTCCTTTTCAGCAGAGCTGCTCCCCAGCCAGTCAGTCCCCCGCCTGCACCATTGCAGGGGGTTAGTTCATTCCAAGTACAGGACTCTGCATTTGTCCTTGTAGAATTTTGGAAGGTTCCTCTCAGGCCATTTCTCCAGCCTGAATAGGTCCCTCTGAATGACAGCCCTGTCCTCAAGCATATCAACTGCACCCCCAAATGTAATGTTGTTTGCAAGCTTGATGAGGGTGCATTCTGTCTCCTCCAGGTCATTGATAAAGATCTGAAACAGGACAGGTCCCAGGATTGACCCCTGTAGTACTCCACTTGTAACCAGGCTCCAGGTAGAGTACAAACCATTAACCACTACCCTCTGAGCCTGACGAACCAGACAGGTTTTCATCCATCTAGACCATAACAATCCAATTTGGATACAAGGATTCTGTAGGAGACCACGTAAAAATCTTTTCTAAAGTCAAGGTGGATGACTTTATGATGACACAAATTTAGTCCTTTCATTATACAAGGCAATGAGGTTGGTCAGGCATGATTTACCCTTGGTAAACCCATACTGACTGTTCCCAGTCACTTCATCCCTTGTGCTCAGAAATGCATTCCAAGAGGACTCGCTCCATGATTTTCCCAGGGACCAAAGTGAGACTGACAGGCTTATAGTTCCACAGATTGTTCTGTTGGCCTTTTTTGAAAATAGGTGCAACATTTACCTTTCTCCAATTATCAGGGACCTCCCCTGATCTACACAGCCTTTCAAAGACAATAGAGAGCAGCTTCACAATGAAATCGGCCAACTCTCCCAGCACCCTCAGGTGCATCCCATCTGGTCCCATGAATTTGTATGGGTTGAGATTTCTCAAGAGATTCCCAACTTGATCCTCTTCCACTACTGGTAATTCTTCCCCTCCTTGAACACTATCTCTAAGCACAGAGACTTGGGAGACAATGTTTGTGAAGACTGAGGCAAAAAAGGCATTGAGTACCTCTGCTGTCACTAAATCACCTGCCCCATTAAGCTGCAAGCCTGCATTTTCCTTGTTTATTCTTTTACTGATAATGTAGCAGCAGAAGCTCTCATTGCCCTTTATGTCCTTTGCAAATCTCAATTCAAGTTGAGCTTTGGCTTTCCTAATACCATCCCTGCATGCCCAGGCAATGTTTCTAAATTCCTCCTTTGTAGACTGTCCTTGCTTCCACCTCCTGTGCACATCCTTTTGCATTGGACCTCAGTTATGACCTCCCTTGGCTAATCAGCCAAGCTGGCCTACTTGGTTTCCTGAGTATCAGGATAGACCATTCATATACTTGGAGGAGGGTGTCCTTAAAGACCTGACAGTTCTTTGGAGTTCCTTTGCCCTTCAGAGCTGTCTCTCATGGGATCCTCTCTACCAGTCCCCTGAATAAGACCACATCTGCTCTCCTGAAGTCTAGGGTCTGTACTCTGCTACTCTCCTTCCTCAGTCCCCTCAGGATCTTGAGCTCCACTATTTCATGGTCACTACAGCCAAGGCTGCCATTGATTATCACATCCTCAACCAGTTCCTTCTTGTTAGTGAATAGCAGATTCAGTTGTGCATCACTCCTGGTTGGCCCATCCAGTACCTGTGTCAAGAAGTTATTCCTCCAGAAATCTCCTTAACTACTTGCATCCCTCTGTGTTGCCCTTCCAGCAGATGTCAGGGAGGTTTAAGTCCTCCATAAAGAACAGGGTCTGTGATCCAGAGAATTCCTCCAGTTGTTTAAAGATGACTGACTGCTTTCTAATCCTGATCAGGTAGTTTGTAACTCCCACCACGTCACCCTCACTGGCCTCTCCTCCCATCTTGACCAACAAGCTCTCAATCAGCCTGTTGCCCATTCCATAGAAGATGTCCATGTATTCAATCTGGTCCTTCACATAGAGGCCAATTCCCCTCATCTTCTTCCCTGCCTGTCTTTTCTGAAGAGTATGAATCCATCCACTACAGAACTGTGGTTATATGAGCTCTCCCACCACAGCTCAGCTACTCATCACAGTTCTTCATCTGCACACAGAGCTCTAGCACTTTGTTTGTTTCCCAGGCTCTGTGCATTTGTGCAGAGGCACTTGAAGTGGGCCCTTTTGTCCTGCTTTATCCTTCCAAGTACTTTCTCGCTCCCGTCACCCCGCCCCATGTACTTTCCACCCTATTTTCCATTCCCTCATGTCACTTCATGGTATGAACTCCATCACCCAACATACCAAGTTGAAGGTCATTTTCAAGCCTGTTGGCAAAGATGCTCTTGCCTCACCTTGTCAGATGGATCCTGGGTCTCCCTAGCAATCCTCATTGCTCAGAGGGACCCACAGTCATAAAAGCCAAAGTACTGCCTGCAACACCAGCCATGCAGCCAGCTGTTAACTCACAGAATGCATCCACTCCTCATGTAGGTTTCAGAATACCACACACGTCCTTCACCTTTGTCCCCAGAGCTCTGCAGTTACCCTTGATATATTCCAGGTCTCCCCTGGCAGCGTTACTGGTGCCCACATAGATGAGCAGCAAGAGGTAATAGTCCAAGGGCCAGACAAGTCTTAACAGTCTCTCCACAAACATCCTGGATATGGGCCCTTAGCAAGAAACAAACTTTCCATTACAGCATGTCTGGTCAGCAGATGGGTACCTCCATCCCCTACAGAAAGGGATCTACAACCATTATCATCCACTGCTTCCTCCTGGTAATAATGCACAATTCATGCCCAGCTGGCTCTGAAGCCTCCCTTACAGAGCCTGTTCCCTTCCATTAGTGTCCTGGTTTCGGAAGGGATAGAGTTAATTTCCTTCCTAGTAGCTGGTACAGTGCTGTGTTTTGGATTTAGGAGGAGAATAATGCTGATAACTCACGGATGGTTTAGTTGTTGCTAGGTAATGCTTACACTAGTCAAGGACTTTTTAGTTTTCCATGCTCTACCGACTGAGAAGGCTGGAGGTGCACAAGAAGCTGGGAGGGGGCACAGCCAAACTGGCCAAAGGGACATTCCATACCATGGGACGTCATGCTCAGTACATAAACTGGGGAAAGCTGGCCGGGGGGGGTGCTGCTCGGGGACTGGCTGGGCATCGGTCAGTGGGTGGTGAGCAATTGCACTGTGCATCACTTGCTTTGTGTATTATTATTACATTTTTATTATAATTGTTATTATTATTTTATTTCAATTATTACACAGTTTATATCTCAACCCACGAGTTTTTCTCACTTCTACTCTTCCAATATTCTCCCCCATCCTACCGCGGTGGGGGGAGTGAGCGAGCGGCTGTGTGGTGCTCAGTTGCCGACTGAGGTTAAACCACGACAGACCTTTTTGGCGCCCAACATGGGGCACGAAGGGTTTGAGATAATAACAGATTAACTGGAGCGTATTAAGGAATTTATATCTGTTAACAGTTGTGGGTCACAATGTTGGTTTCTCTGTTCTCGATATGGATTTGTCTAATCTGCATCGTGCTCCTTTTTTTGCTGTACATGTTAGAGATTGGTGTTGTTTTTTGCAGTTTGCTGTGGTCTGCGATGATTAGTGATGTCTCTCTTGTGAGGTTTGTTTTTAAAACATTGACCTTGGGCTTAATTTGTTATGTGAATTTCACAATGAAGCCATTACTGTACCACGGATACCACTTTGTGGAGACAACTAGCAATTACAGTAACTTTTCTGAGAGTTTTTTTACGGAGGAAATACAGGATGGCAGTGTCGCTACCTTCTTCTATGATGCTTCCTCCTTCATTATAGTAACTTTTCAGTTTTTTGAACAGCCTTGGGTAGTTAAGATACTTCTATTGGTACTTCCTTGGAATATTGTTTTGGTTTTGTCTAAAGTTGGTCAGCAATTTAAGAATATCATCCAGAGATCTGCCCCAAGGCTCGATAGTTATGAGTAGCAGGGTGTGGGGGATAGCATGGGCAAGTACCTAGGCCAAAGGGCACCCTCAGTGTTTTGGAACTTCACCCCTGAGCAAGTGCAGAATCCTGAAAAGTTAGCAGAATATTTGGACAAAGTATGCTGTCACCCTGGCAACTCCAGAGAGATGCAGATCATTGCAACGTGCTGGGGCCTGGCCCATGCCTACCGAGCCCTGTTCAACACCATTCAGTACCCTCAAAGGGAAGAGAAGCTCTCTGGATCTGACAGTAAAACGACACGCCCTGCAGCCACTCCAACCCCAGTGACAGGCCCTGCGGCCACTGAGACTCCGGCAACAGGCCCTGAGGCCACTCCGACCCCAGCAACAGGCACTGCGGCCACTCCGACCCCAGCAACAGGCCCCGCAGCCACTCAGACCCCGGCGACAGGCCCTGCAGCTGAACCAAAAAGCCAACCTGCGCCGGTATCAGTCACCCCTGTACACAAGAAGAAATCTTGGAAGCAGGAGTCAGCTCGTTTAGTAAGGGAGGAAGAAGCTTCTTCTAAAAGGGAGCCGGAGGAAGAAGTGGAAGAGGCAGACTACCCTGGAGAAGGGCCATCACGAGAACAGGAGGAGGAGGGCCGGCAAGTGCTTGGGGAGGAAGAAGAGGAAGAACTCATGAAACAGGCAGTGACCACCCGATCCCTATCCCTGAGTGAGCTGCGAGATATACGAAAAGATTTCAGCCGTCGTCCAGGTGAGCATATTGTCACCTGGCTGCTCCGATGCTGGGATAATGGGGCCAGTAGCCTGGAATTAGAGGGTAAAGAAGCCAAGCAGCTGGGATCCCTTTCCAGGGAAGGGGGCATTGACAAAGCGATTGGAAAAGGGACACGAGTCCTCAGCCTTGGGATGTGACTCTTGTCAAGCGTGAAGGAAAGGTATCCCTTCAAGGAAGATGTCATATGTCGCCCAAGCAAGTGGACCACCATGGAGAAGGGTATCCAGTTTCTGAGGGAATTAGCTGTGCTGGAGGTGATTTATGATAACCTGAGCAACGAACAGCTATCCAAAGATCCAGATGAAGTCCAGTGCACACGACCCATGTGGCAGAAGTTTGTAAGGAGTGCACCATCGTCATACGCCAACTCATTGGCAGTGATGACCTGGAAAGATGGAGAGGAACAAACGGTGGATGAATTGGCTGGTCAACTCCGGCAATATGAGGAAAGTCTCTCTTCCTCCCTCGTCTCGGCTGTGGAGAAACTGTCCCGGGAGATCCAGCAACTCAGAGAGGATAGGTCCTACTCCCCACCTGTACAGACCAGTATCTCGGCTATTGGGAGTCAGCGTTCTTTTGCCCAAGAGAGAGGATATAAAGGGTACACACCACGGGGCACCCTATGGTTTTACCTGCGTGACCACGGAGAGGACATGAGGAAGTGGGATGGAAAACCTACCTCAGCCCTAGGGGCACGGGTACACGAGTTGCAAGGGAAAACAATCACAGAAAGAGGTTCTTCCAGGAAAATTGCTGCTCCAGTTTCCAGCGGGCAGTTCCCCAGACAGAGTAGAAGAGCTGATCTTACTCCTGATCTTAATGAAGAAACTTCTGACTCGTATGTACAAGAAGTGAGAAACGAATACTGTGATGAGGACTAGAGGGGCCCTGCCTCCAGCCAGGGGGAGGAAAGGGACAACCGGGTTTACTGGACTGTGTGGATTCGGTGGCCTGGCACATCAGACCCACAGGAGTATAAGGCTCTAGTAGACACCGGTGCACAGTGTACCCTGATGCCATCAAGCTATATAGGGGCAGAACCCATCTGTATTTCTGGGGTGACAGGGGGATCCCAACAGCTAACTGTATTGGAAGCCGAAGTAAGTCTAACTGGGAATGAGTGGCAGAAGCACCCCATTGTGACTGGCCCAGATGCTCCGTGCATCCTTGGCACAGACTACCTCAGGAGAAGGTATTTCCAGGACCCAAAAGGGTACCGGTGGGCTTTTGGTATAGCTGCCTTGGAGACGGAGGAAGTGAAACAGCTGTCCACCTTGCCTGGCCTCTCAGAGGACCCCTCTGTTGTGGGGTTGCTGAGGGTCAAAGAGCAACAGGTGCCAATCGCTACCACCACGGTGTACCAGCGGCAATATCACACCAACTGAGACTCCTTGATTCCCATTCATGAGCTGATTCGTCGACTGGAGAGCCAAGGAGTGATCAGCAAGACTCACTCACCCTTTAACCGTCCCATATGGCCAGTGCGGAAGTCTAATGGAGAGTGGAGACTGACAGTAGACTATCGTGGCCTAAATGAAGTCACGCCACCGCTGAGTGCTGCTGTGCCGGAAATGCTAGAACTTCAATATGAATTGGAGTCAAAGGCAGCCAAGTGGTATGCCACAAGTGATATCGCTAATGCATTTTTCTCAATCCCTTTGGCAGCAGAGTGCAGGCCACAGTTTGCTTTCACTTGGAGGGGCGTCCAGTACACCTGGAACCGACTGCCCCAGGGGTGGAAACACAGCCCCACCATTTGCCATGGACTGATCCAGACTGCGCTGGAACAGGGTGAAGCTCCAGAACACCTGCAATACATTGATGACCTCATCGTGTGGGGCAACACAGCAGAAGAATTTTTTGAAAAAGGGAAGGAAATAGTCCAAATCCTGCTGAAGGCCGGTTTTGCCATAGAACAAAGTAAGGTCAAGGGACCTGCACAGGAGATCCAGTTTTTAGGAATAAAATGGCAAGATGGACGTCGTCAGATCCCAATGGATGTGATCAACAAAATAACAGCCATGTCTCCACCAACTAGCAGAAAAGAAACACAAGCTTTCTTGGGCGTTGTGGGTTTTTGGAGAATGCATATTCCAAATTACAGTCTGATCGTAAACCCTCTCTATCAAGTGACCCGGAAGAAGAACGAATTCAAATGGGGCCCTGAGCAACGACAAGCTTTTGAAGAAATTAAAGAGGAGATAGTTCACGCAGTAGCCCTGGGGCCAGTCCGGGCAGGACAAGATGTACAAAATGTGCTCTACACCGCAGCCGGGGAGAACAGCCCTACCTGGAGCCTCTGGCAGAAAGCACCTGGGGAGACTCGAGGTCGACCCCTAGGGTTTTAGAGTCGGGGATACAGAGGATCCGAGGCCCACTATACTCCAACTGAAAAAGAGATATTAGCAGCATACGAAGGGGTTCAAGCTGCTTTGGAAGTGATCGGCACTGAAGCACGGCTCCTCCTGGCACCCCAACTGCCGGTGCTGGGCTGGATGTTCAGAGGGAGGGTCCCCTGTACACATCATGCAACTGATGCTACGTGGAGTAAGTGGGTCGCACTGATCACACAACGGGCTTGAAGAGGAAACCCCAGTCGCCCAGGAAATTTGGAAGAGATCATGGATTGGCCAGAAGGCAAAGATTTTGGAATATCGCCAGAGGAGGTGGTAACGCTTCCTGAGGAGGCCCCAATGTATAATGAACTACCAGAAAATGAGAAGCAATATGCCCTGTTCACTGATGGGTCCTGTCGTCTTGTGGGAAAGCATTGGAGGTGGAAAGCTGCTGTATGGAGTCCTATACGACAAGTGGCAGAAACTGCTGAAGGAGAAGGTGAATCGAGCCAATTTGCAGAAGTAAAGGCCATCCAGCTGGCTTTAGGCATTGCTGACCGAGAAAAGTGGCCAGTGCTCTGTCTCTACACTGACTCAGGGATGGTGGCAAATGCCCTGTGGGGGTGGTTGCAGCAATGGAAGCAGAGCAACTGGCAGCGCAGAGGCAAACCCATCTGGGCTGCCGCATTGTGGCAAGATATTGCTGCCCGGGTGGAGAACCTGGCTGTAAAAGTCCATCACGTAGATGCTCACGTACCCAAGAGTCAGGCCACTGAAGAACATCAAAACAACCAGCAGGTGGATCAGGCTGCTAAGACTGAAGTGGCTCAGGTGGATCTGGACTGGCAACATAAGGGTGAACTATTTATAGCTCGGTGGGCCCATGACACCTCAGGCCATCAAGGAAGAGATGCAACATACAGATGGGCTCGTGATCGAGGGGTGGACTTGACCATGGACACTATTGCGCAGGTTATCCATGAACGTGCAACATGCGCTGCAGTCAAACAAGTCAAGCGGTTAAAGCCCCTCTGGTATGGAGGACAATGGCTGAAATATAACTATGGGGAGGCCTGGCAGATCGATTATATCACACTCCCACAAACCCGCCAAGGCAAGCGCCATGTGCTTACAATGGTGGAAGCAACCACCGGATGGCTGGAAACATATCCCGTGCCCCATGCCACTGCCCGGAACACTATCCTGGGCCTTGAAAAGCAAGTCCTATGGCGACATGGCACCCCAGAAAGAATTGAGTCAGACAACGGGACTCATTTCCGAAACAACCTCATAGACACCTGGGCCAAAGAGCACGGCATTGAGTGGGTATATCACATGCCCTGTCATGCACCAGCCTCCGGGAAAATCGAATGATACAATGAACTGTTAAGGACTACACTGAGAGCAATGGGTGGCGGGACATTCAAACATTGGGATACGCATTTAGCAAAGG
Source organism: Spheniscus humboldti (assembly GCA_027474245.1). Classification (NCBI taxonomy): domain Eukaryota; kingdom Metazoa; phylum Chordata; class Aves; order Sphenisciformes; family Spheniscidae; genus Spheniscus; species Spheniscus humboldti. Next base: position 37,568,782 of record CM049922.1, read on the forward strand.
CCACCTGGTCAGTCAACACTAGGGGATCTGCCAATCGAGCTGGCCCTGCCCAGTCAAAACTTTTACGTACTGTAGATGGGGATAAAGTCCCTGTAGTGCACATAAAAAATATGCTGGGGAAGATATTTTGGCTTATTCCTGCCTCAGGCAAAGGGAAACCCATCCGTGGGATTGCTTTTGCTCAAGGACCTGGGTGCACTTGGTGGATAATGCGGAAGGATGGGGAAGTCCGATGTGTACCTCAAGGGGATTTGATTTTGGGTGAGAACAGCCAATGATCTGAATTATGTGATGTTAAGTGCTACATAATATTATATGCCATACTAATGATCTTACAATAAGAATCACCCAGACTAATGAAGAACAACTTCGATGAAACCAAGCAAAGCACAGTGATGATGGTACCAGAACTGACTTCAACATGAAACAATCCAATACCACATACCGTCTCCATCTTTCCTGCCCTGGAAGATTATTATGACAGATGGAGCCCGAAGTCATGGACTAAATGAACTCACCGAACATTTTAGAGGGATGGCCCATAGACCAAGGGAATGATATCTCTGTGTGTGTATATATATATATATACATTAAAAGAAACCCAGGAAAAGGGGTGGTGATTAATGGCAATGTACTGTAAAATACGGGACTTGAGCATGACGCAAATGGTATAGAATAAGGGGTGGATATTGTCCTGGTTTCGGCAGGGATAGAGTTAATTCCCTTCCTAGTAGCTGGTACAGTGCTGTGTTTTGGATTTAGGATGAGAACAAAGTTGATAAGGCACCGATGTTTTAGTTGTTGCTAGGTAATGCTTACACTAGCCAAGGACTTTTTAGTTTCCCATGCTCTACCGACTGAGAAAGCTGGAGGTGCACAGGAAGCTGGGAGGGGGCACAGCCAAACTGGCCAAAGGGACATTCCATACCATGTGATGTCATGCTCAGTACATAAACTGGGGAAAGCTGGCTGGGGGGCCACTGCTCGGGGACTGGCTGGGCATCGGTCGGCGGGTGGTGAGCAATTGCACTGTGCATCACTTGCTTTGTGTATTATTATTGCATTATTATTATTATTTTATTTCAATTATTAAACTGTTTTTATCTCAACCCACGAGTTTTTCTCACTTGTGCTCTTCCGATTCTCTCCCCCATCCCACTGGGGGTCGGGGGGGGGGGGGGGGGAGGAGTGAGCGAGCGGCTGTGTGGTGCTCAGTTGCCAACTGAGGTTAAACCACAATTACCTATTACAGGACTGTACTGATCCTATAAGTTCAGATCTAAGGGCAGAGAAGGAGCCTTTCTCCTACTCCAGAAGTTACAAGTCTCCGGCCTCCCCCATCTTGGCTATCTCCATCCACCACTGGTTTAAGTGTAGCTTCTTGCTGTCACTTCTTCCTTGCGCTATGTGGCTCAGGCTCTGGTCTTTGCAAGGTGTCTGTGCAGACTCTGTTGATCTATTTGCCTTCCCTAATGCTACAACAGCCTGCTCACCTCCTTACACAGGTCCTTTACCTGGCAACTCTGCTCTTTGGCCAGAGCACACCTCCCACAAGCAAAACCACCACTACCTCCTGCTTCAGGCAATTCCTGCAGCCCCAGACCTCAACAGCGACATTCTTCCTCTAAAGCTCCATCTGGAACAAGGCTTTTAATTTACTAGGGGTGTTGTTTCCAACCAGTGCTGGGGACAGAGCCTTGTGGCACATCACCACCATTGCTGTACAGGCCCACACTGTCTGGAGCTCCCTGGTGTGCTGACTGCCCTGCTAACTGCTTCTGTACTCTGGGAGCTGCATTTCTGCTTACCAGCTAAACAGGCATCACCCACAGCAGCTGACCAGCAGATTACTCCCTAGTCAGCAGACTGTTTTAGACTTTCATGTTTTACAGTGTACACAATTTGAAGATAAGGAGCCGGTCTATCACTATTTCCTTATTGGCCATTAGCAATCTTAGGAATCCCATCTTCATAAGGTAACTTTTGGAATGGCTTCTCTGAAAAATTAAAGCAGTGTTTGCTCTGTTAGACTGCTTTCCCGAGGAAACAAGGCTTGTGTGATTTCACTATGTTCCTCCCTCCAAACATTTTTTGGGTTCTTAGCTGGTATTAAATACATTTCAGAGAAAGAGGAGTCTCAAAGACAGTTATATTCTTAAAAGTTTTGTGAAAACTGGCAGCTTGGTAGAGACATACCCACATCAGTGTTCCCAACAAGGGGAATGTAGGCAATGAAAAAACAGCTATTTGGAGGCTTCTACTTGGACAGTCAACATGAACAAACTTGATAAGCAGCAAACGCACAACTCCCAATTGACACAACACAGGGGACATAAGTAAATCTGAAGTAATGCATCACATACACGGCTGCACCCCTCTTCCCAGGGACACCTAGGCACATTGGCTATGGGATGCAGGTATGGTAGCAGGCTGCAGAAGTTAGACTGTAGGGAGGACTAAGCCCCCAAGTAATCTTTCTTTATATGTGGGAACAGGACAGGATGGGAGTAAGCAGAAGGCATGGTACCTGGAATACAAGGTTTTGGGAAAGCTATGGTTAGGCACTGAGGGGGTGCAGGGAGCTCCTGCTAGAAGCCAAAAGATCAAGATTCAGGGGGAGGGTGGGGGGTGTCATGTTAGGATGGCGCTCAGAGAGTGAGGTTACATATATGAATGCAGGGAGCCAAATGGAAGGAGAGTCAAGGCAAATTACTGATAAGTAGAACCCTTCTGAAAAGCTTGCAAACAACTGACTGAGGTGATAAGGACAAAAATCTACAAGCAAATCAGGTTTCCACTGTTTACAGAACACAGTACTGCTTGGATATTCATTACAGAAAACTGGGATTGTTTTTATAGTGACTAAAGGTTACCAACCTTATCTACCAAGGAATGGTAGTAAACAGGTGGGGGGGAGGGGTCAAAAGTGTTAGTGGAAAGCAGTTAACAGAACCACTATGTTGTGACATTTGCTGGATAAGTTTGAAGGTTTAAGTTCTGATGGGAGACAGAGACTGACTTACCAATCTTCCCAGCTCCAACGGAACTGAAAGTTACTCAGGTGGTGGGAAAACCAGTTAATAAACCTTTTTTTAAAGAAGAAAGCTCTATTAAGTACCAGAACTGCAAAGAAAAACAACAAAAATCCCCACAAAACTCCTAATTGACAAGTAGAATACATCTATAAGAAAGTCTCAAAGATAAGCCCAAACTCTCCAATCTGTAGTCATTAATGCATTAAATAGACATCGATATTGACTCACACCAAAAGACTGAATTGAGATTCAAAAGCCAGCCCTTATGGATGAATGTGCAGTCTCTCTTGTTCTGGTGCATATACGAGACTAATGACTTACTAAAATAAGCAGTGAAAAAATTTAGTGCAAGTCTACAGGTTTTCACATTTTTGCACAGTAATTTTAGTTCTACATAATGCAGACCACTCAAACCACAGAAACACCACCGCTCTTTTCCAGCTAGCCAACCTTCCCATAAACCCACTTCCAACCCTTTCCTTCCTCAGGCCAATAGGGAGGAGAAAGTAGTACATAACAGAAGGGGGTATGGATGTGGAAGAGTTGTCATAGTTTTTATAGCTGTACTGTATAGCTAATCAGACTAGTGACTTGAAGGAAAGAGTTTCTGGGAGAAGAGAGGGAAGTGGTCAGTCCGTCCCTTACCGTCTCTTCAGATGGCTCAAGTCTAGAGCCCCAAAAACATTTTGTAGAGATCCAAACTGTTTATCAAGGATTTCAGATGATCCTTTTCAAAAATGCATCAATATCCAATGCACAAGAAAAATGAGAAACATTTTCTGTTGTCCCCAAAATACATACTTACCTGTCTATACATGTAGTATTCATTGTATCCAAGCGCATGTAAAGCATTTCTGTGGCTTGTGCAAGCTGAAAGTTTCTTATTAAAGTTAACAGAGAAGCATCTGAAATCATAAGTTACTCTCTCCATTTTTCAGAGGTGATTTCATCAACTCTCTACTGACAGCTCCCTGTCTCTATATCATGACTTGCCCTATTTTGAAAAGGCCACAGGAATAAATAAATAATGAAGCATGCAGGTTTCTCCAATAAGTAACATCTATTCTCCTATCCAAGTCCGGTTTTCTTCCATTAATTACAGTGAGACCATTACCTCCTTTTACTGGAAGCCAGAATCCCCACCATGAGACAACAAAAACTGCACACTAATGATATGAATGGACATCAACCTCATTATGGACCACATTTTTATGATCTCATATTAGTTTCACATGCTCCTGTTGCTGCCTAATCAACGGACCATCTTTGCTCATCATTAACAGCTCAAGAAAGTATGTCCACACTGGCCTGACCCAAAGACCATGGCCAGCCAACCCTGATTCTTTGTTGCTGTATCCCTATTGATACTTACTGCAAGCAGGTCCCCGCAATTTTAGGGATAGTCTCAGTGAGTGTTTAGGCTATGTGGTTACAATCACTGGGTGATTTCAAGCAGTAGAATAAAAATTTGGGAATGAAATTACCAGTAGGTATGTCTGTTAGTCCTCCATTCTCAGTGACTGTAGCTCATTAGCCACAATCTAAAACTACAATGAAAAGGGGCCAATGCAACACAGAATTAGCTAGGAGCTGATACTTCCTTCCTCGCCATTAGCTACTCTCTGACCTGAGAGATTATTATTGACTTTATGAATGCTCCTAGTTCATTTCCGTGCAAACTCAAACAGGTTAATTTATCTACTACACTTTGCAATGAAATGGACTAGGAGCACTCATACCGCTGTTACAAGAAAAGATTTAAGAAGCTAATAATTTCCTTTCCTTTTCCAGGTTTTAATGTGACTATAACCATGCCACAAGCTGCCCTGATGTAAAAAACAGGGCTCAGAATCATGCAAGTTATTTATTCCATCCCTTGGCTACAAGAGGGCTCCTCAAAAAGATCTGAGGAAGAATCGGAACAAGGTCTCTCAGTTTGCCTAGTCTGCAAGCTAAAGAACAGGCTTAGATGTGAATGGAGGCTTTACTTATAACTGTTGAGCTGTGTTATTCCTTCATGTGAGCAGTGTTATTGGCAAAGTTTCATACAGCTAAATATGGAAAGAAGGAAAATTTATTACTGCTGACATTTATTGCTATTCCATCTTGTACAGAACAAAAGAAAAAAATACTCCATTTAAAAAGGCTCTTTAGCAGCATGAAAAGGATACAACTTGTGGTAAAGAGCCAGGCTGGAGTTTGCAGAGTTCAATGAGGAGTGCTGTGTACATAACCTCAATATGTGGTGGAGATGGAAGCTGAAACAATTCCGCAAATATTACCTACATGGGAGGAAAGCACAGAATCAGAACACAGTCAGACTCAGCCTGCACAATCCTGAACTTGAGAACAGCAATACACACTCAGCAATTATATACCTAAACAAGGCCCATTTTATTCTTATTTATATTGGGGACTTCAACCACCCCGACATCTCTTGGAGGGACAACACGGCAGGGCATAAGCAATCCGGGAGGTTCCTGGAATGCGTCGATGATAACTTCCTTCTCCACGTGGCAGAGGAGCCAACGAGGAGAGGTGCTATGCTGGACATTGTTCTCACCAACAAGGAGGGGCTGGTCGGGAATGTGAAGCTCAAGGGCAGCCTGGGCTGCAGTGACCACGAAATGGTGGAGTTCAAGATCCTTAGGGCACCGAGGAGGGTGCACGGCAAGCTCACTACCCTGGACTTCAGGAGAGCGGACTTTGGCCTCTTCAGGGATCTGCTTGGTAGAGTGCCATGGGACAAAGCCCTGGAGGGAAGAGGGGCCCAAGAAAGCTGGGTAATATTCAAGGATCACCTCCTCCAAGCTCAGGAGCGATGCATCCCAACAAAGAGGAAGTCAGGCAAAAACGCCAGGAGGCCTGCATGGATGAACAAGGAGCTCCTGGACAAACTCCAACGCAAAAAGGAAGCCTACAGAGGGTGGAAGCAAGGACAGGTAGCCTGCGAGGAATACAGAGAAGTTGTCTGAGCAGCCAGGGATCAGGTTAGGAAAGCTAAAGCCCTGACAGAATTAAATCTGGCCAGGGACATCAAGGGCAACAAGAAAAGATTCTATAGGTACGTCGGGGATAAAAGGAAGACGAGGGAAAAGGTGGGCCCTCTGCAGAACAAAACGGGAGACCTGGTTACCCAGGACACGGAGAAGGCAGAGGTACTCAATGACTTTTTTGCCTCGGTCTTCACCAGCAAGTGCTCGAGCCTCACCGCCCAAGCCGCAGAAGGCAAAGGCGGGGACTGGGAGAATGAAGAGCCGCCCGCTGTGGGAGAACATCAGGTTTGAGACCATCTAAGGCACCTGAAGGTGCACAAGTCCATGGGACCCAATGAGAACCATCCCAGGGTCCTGAAGAAACTGGCGGATGAAGTTGCTAAGCCACTATCCGTCATATTTGAGAAGTCGTGGCAGTCCGGAGAAGCTCCCACTGACTGGAAAAGGGGAAACATAACCCTCATTTTTAAAAAGGGAAAAAAGGAAGACCCGGGGAACTACAGGCCAGTCAGTCTCACCTCTGTGCCTGGGAAGATCATGGAACAGATCCTCCTGGAAGCTATGCTAAGGCCCATGGAGGACAGGGAGGTGATTCGAGACAGCCAGCATGGCTTCACCAAGGGCAAGTCCTGCCTGACCAACCTAGTGGCCTTCTATGATGGAGGGACTACATCAGTGGACACGGGAAGGGCTACAGATGTCGTCTATCTGGACCTCTGTAAGGCCTTTGACACGGTCCCCCACAACATCCTTCTCTCTAAACTGGAGAGGTATGGATTGGATGGGTGGACTGTCCGGTGGGTGAGGAATTGGTTAGATGGTCGCATCCAGGGGGTAGTGGTCAACGGCTCAAGGTCCAGATGGAGATTGGTGACGAGTGGCGTCCCGCAGGGGTCCGTATTGGGACCGGTACTGTTTAATATCTTCATCAGTGACATAGTGGGATCGAGTGTACCCTCAGCAAGTTTGCAGGTGACACCAAGCTGAGTGGTGCGGTCGACACGCCAGAGGGACGGGATGCCATCCAGAGGGACCTGGACAAGCTCGAGAAGTGGGCCCGTGTGAACCTCATGAGGTTTAACAAGGCCAAGTGCAAGGTCCTGCCCCTGGGTCGGGGCAACCCCCGGTATCAATACAGGCTAGGGGATGAAGGGATTGAGAGCAGCCCTGCCGAGAAGGACTTGGGGGTACTGGTGGATGAAAAGCTGGACATGAGCCAGCAATGTGCGCTCGCAGCCCAGAAGGCCAATCGTATCCTGGGCTGCATCAAAAGAAGCGCGGCCAGCAGGTCGAGGGAGGGGATTCTGCCCCTCTACTCTGCTCTGGTGAGGCCCCACCTGGAGTACTGCGTCCAGCTCTGGAGCCCTCAGCATAAGAAAGACACGGACCTGTTGGAGCGGGCCCAGAAGAGGGCCACGAAAATGATCAGAGGGGTGGAACACCTCTCCTATGAAGAAAGGCTGAGAGAGTTGGGGTTGTTCAGCCTGGAGAAGAGAAGGCTTTGGGGAGACGTTATTGCAGCCTATCAGTACTTAAAGGGGGCTTATAAAAAAGATGGCGGCAGACTTTTTAGCAGGGCCTGTAGTGACAGGACAAGGGGGAATGGCTTTAAACTAATGGGGGATAGATTTAGACTAGATATAAGGAAGAAGTTTTTTACGCTGAGGGTGGTGAAACACTGGCAGAGGTTGCCCAGAGAGGTAGTGGATGCCCCATCCCTGGAAACATTCAAGGTGAGGTTGGACGGGGCTCTGAGCAACCTGATCTAGTTGAAGATGTCCCTGCCCACGGCAGGGGGGTTGGACTAGATGATCTTTAGAGGTCCCTTCCAACCCAAACTATTCTATGATTCTACTTGCTTCTTAGCATTGAGATTATCTATTCATAGATCCGTTACAACCAACATTTTGGTACTGGTGAGATCCCACTATTGTGCAAGTATTTAAGTTTATGCACTTCATTTTACCTTTAACATTCAACTGAAATTTTCATGTTTGTTGCATTATATCACGCAATCATTCTGCAACTCTAACCAACTTCCATCTTTCTTACCCTGTAAAAAGTTCTGTATCATGAACACGTCACCACCTCAGAGTTTAAATGAAATCAAAGGTCCCCAGTGCAGCTCTTTTTAGGATTCATTTGGGGTCCCATCATGTTTCTTTATCAGAGGGAATTGTATTCTTACCTGGTTTCCTACTTTTTAGCCAGTCATTTATCCATGTTATATTGCCTTCCACTCCTCAGTAATTTAGTATATTCAAAAACCTTTTGCTGAAGAATTTCATTCAATACCATTTTAGCAATTCAATGGATCACCTGGATCTCCCTAGTCTGCAGTAAACACCACTGCAAGCATGAAAACTTGAGCATTTCTGCTTAAAGAAATCTTCATTTGAAACTCTTCAGCCAAAGAGTTAATATTTTCTGCTATTAAAAATAATAACCTGAAGGTTACTGTCGATGAAGTAGATACAGTAATTTTAGCGAGACTGAAAACAAAATACAGAGAGCTCAGAACTAATCTTTTATTTCAAGAGAAGTCAGAAACAACTCTTGACTTCACTAATCAATTTAAGAGAAATTTTAATGTGGAGAAGGGGACAGCCTGAACACTTAAGAACACTCAATCCTGTGTTGTAAGTAAGGGGGCCTTTTAAATGCAGCTGGATAAATTATCAAAGAATCATGGAATAGGTGAGGTTGGAAGGGACCCTTTGGAGGTCTCTAGCTAGTCCAACCCCCCTACTCAAAGCAGGGTCAACTAGAGCAGGTTGGTCAGGGCCACGTCCAGTTGGGTTTTGAATAACTATAAGGATGGAAACCCCACAGCTTTTCTGGGCAACCCATTCCAGTGTTTGACACCACCACCCCCCAAGTAAAAAAAAGTTTTTTCTGAAGTGGAATGTCCTGTATTTCATTTCATGTCCATATGTACCTTAGATGCTAAACACTTTGCAACGCTTTTTAAAATGAAGATAGCTGTGGGACAGTATTCTCATCTGGACTACAGTAAACAAAGATACGGAGCAAGAAGTTAGTTAACCAGTTGGCCTTGAAGGCTGATGTCCAACTGGGGATTTATCAATACAAAATTCTAGGTCACATACCTGAAGACTAAAACCTTAATATATGCAGCAAGCTCAGCTGGAGATGATTAAGTGTAAAGGTAGCAATGAAATTACTAGGTCAACTGTTCCAGTCACAAAAATTATTTCCAGCAGAAAAAGGAAAGTATTTGTGCCACTGAACAAAATTCCAAGTTTCATACATTTCTATTCAGCTACATTAGATGACAACTCAAGTAGAACTCTCTCCTCAACACTAGAAGAGCTTGATTTGCAAAATGGAGGGAATGCAATTGCTTATAGATACTGTAGTATAAATATTAAGGAAGACAGTTGTATACATTTATTGTATACATTGATATACACAGGCAGGTACAAGTTAGTTGCAAGAAGTTAAGCTTGATATTTAACTTGAATATATTTAGGTATCGACATCCTCAAAGAACCTTCCAAATGGAATCATAAGAACAAAATAGGACTTGGCTTTATGAGCAGTGTAAAGCCAGAGGCTTGAAACTGTCATAAGGTAGTAACTGGAACAGCTACTACCAACTAAACAACAAAATAAATCCAGTAACAACCAGCTAGGTTTTAAGACAGGATTGAAAGAAGTCTGTAAGGGAATCGTCTCTCCTGTGCCTCAGTTGCCTCCTTCAGAGTCTCCTACACTCCCTCTGAAGGTCTGGTGGTAAGGAAGTTTAGAAAGCAACTGAGTCACTCTGAAAGGAGCTTCTAGATGAAACCAGGATGCATCCAGTTAAGTCAGAAATGAAAATTAAAGAAATTACATTAAAGCCAGCACAAATGATGTCTGCATGTGCTGGGATGTTCAGGATTTATTTAGTTTAAGGGCACCTCAAACCTATTAAAAAGACTTGGACCTGTTAAAAAGGATTAATTTAAAGGTGTCTGGAAAGTTTTAGACCCTGAAGGGACAAGAGGTACATTCTATCTGCCCCAGAAGTGGCATTACCTCAGCATAACCCCACAAAACTACTGATATCAAGGAACATCTAAGGACGTTAAAGCTGAAGCCAGTGCAGGGGGATGGACATCAATACTCCAGTACAGTCAGAACTTCAAGTCCCAGGTAACATAATAAATGCATGGACCAGACAGACCCTTTGACACAACTGATTCAACACCTGGTTTCACTGGAAGCTGGGTTGAGAAAATTGCTCATCACTAGCCTGCCAAATGCCATGAAGGTTCCGATTCTTTCATCTGTGAGCTCAATGCTGGAAGCTGCTAACAGTAGTATTCCATCTGTCCTGCCTCAGCACAAAGCTTTGGCACCAGCTTCTGGAGTTAAACACCATACAAGACTGCTGAATCGATTGACTACAGGCTACACTAGAGCCTTTGACCTGTCATTCCTACTTACAGGGACAAAGGGATGAGCTGTTAGACTAAGTGTCCCCGCGTTAAGAGACCAATGCCTTCCCAAATTTATTGTTCCCCTCATGAATGCTCTGATCAGCAGTTAGTTGCACTTGGTACCTACTGCTCATCTTCTAAGAGGTGGCCAAAGTGCTGCTTTTTCCAGAAGAGAAGCTACTACATGACAGACTCATTCCACAAAGTAACTTGAAACAATGGACTTTAACACAAAGCAACATTGTTAGGCAGTGTGAAGTACTTGACTAACATAGTTGACACTCCCCAGTTCAGTTTCACTTCTGCAAATTATCAGTCCTCTCCATTCCTCATGTTACCCAATGCATTCAGGCAAGGAAAACACATAGGAGGCAGATCACCTTGATATTATGCATATAGGATGCACATTTCTGACCATAAGACGGCCATAAACAGGATCCTGAGAAAAAGCACAAGCACTGAAGCTTGGCTTCAAGGCAGAAGAAACTACATAACAAGCAGTTGCCTATGCTAGATCAGAGTTTGGTATTGGAAGACTTTCACAGAAGGAAGCAAGAACAAGGAATTAGTAAGACAACAACTGCTACAGATATTCACAGCTATTAAGAAGCAATTATTTTCCAACATTGGTAGTCCTTAGAAGTTTGTGAATTCCCAATATCCATAACTCCCTTAGGTTTGTCTTACTTCCTCTCCCACCCCCAGAGAAAGAAAGAAAAACTCACTCCAAACAACCCAAAAAATAAACCATATAACCACAAACCTTGTACATTTAGAGCACCAACTGCTTTGATTAGTTCTACCAGTACTTCTATAAATATGTCAATATCTGACAGCCCAAACCAACTCACAGGTGAGCTCTAGACATATAGTCCTATCTGGCAACATTTCCAGTTACTAAAAAAAGCCAGTGGTAACAGAGGAAGCTTGAAGACCAGCATCTCAGGAGCATGCATAAAGACTCATGGGGTTTACCTTGTAAGTGTAGGGTGATCTTTTTGATCTAAGACGATAATTATGTCCCCTGGCTCTAGTCCTGGCTCTTGGTCCCCTTCACCACGGAATGTTATTTTCTGACCATCCTTCATTCCTATTGCAGAGACCACATATTTCAGCTTTTTTTTTTCTTTCCTTTCAAATGTAACAATGTGAAATATTTTAATAGGCACTAGCTTGTACTAGGATATTACTGAACCTTGAGATTGCAACATTAGGACCTTTGCTTGAAGCAAGTATCTTACCAACTCATCTTTCAAAACATGTTAGTACTGCCAACTTGAGCTACGTTTCATAAGCATGAAATCCCATTCTAGTAGAAATTAGTCACCTGCCAAGATAAAAATCCTTGAGGAAAATATTATCAAGATGGCTTCTATCATATGCACAACCACTACAGAAGAGGCATAGAAGAAATGCTGCACACAAAGCTTGCTTTAAGAAGTTGATAAGTCTCTTAAGCCTGTGGCAGAACTACTTGAGAAAAAAGATCTCAATGCCTTCAGTTTAGGAAGCACTCTTCCTAGGAGTGTGACTGTCACTCAAGAAAGCAACTTCACCTACAGAAGGGTTATTGCACTATTAATTCTAGCAGCCTCATGCTACCTGGTAGAAAACCAGGATGACTACAAAATTTTGCTCTTTTCAGTAACTTTTAAAACAGCGTTTAAAAATATCAGTGATATTTTTAAGCTTCAAGTTTAGTGTTACTATCATATTCCTCCTCTTAAAGATGAGACATTACATAAAGCACGCTTAAGTAGAGATGTAAAACAGTTACTGATTACTGTTAGGTACAAGTCCATTGTAAGCCACATGCTTGCCAATGCATTTTATCTTTCAACTCCAACTCCTCCAAAGACCACTCCCACCTACTTTTGAGCAGCCTACTCTGAAGAAAAGTGTTTGCTGCTAAATAGCCTCATGTTCCCTTATCATTCTGGGGATTTAAATTCTGAATTAAGTTTTGCCAGACATAAAGGACACAGATCAGAACATCTGTGCTGCTCAATGTCATCAGGGTGACATAACAAAATGAATTCTAAGCATTATAGGCTTATCAATGTCTTCACACTTCAGGAGACCTGGTCCTCCCCTTCACAGTAAAATGCCATAAAAGTGATCAGATTCTGTAGGGTCTCCAAAATGTCAAGATAATAGTTAAACTTGCTTAATAAGCTGACGTATTCGCTTTTTATCAATCCAATTAACTGGTCAGCATTTTCATTTCTGAACCTGCTCTTATAGAGATTAGTTCACTACTTGCATCATAACAAGCTTTGGGATTAACACTTAGTAATGTCTATAGTAAGTGGGAACTAATACACAAGTAATCACTCTTGCTTAAAGGCAAGCCTACCTTTAAAGAGTAGGAACAGGCTATTGTACTGAATGCATATGCAGCAGTGTTACTCATTATAACAAGTGATCAACACCATGCATTTGCTGAAGCTCCTGTTTTAGTGCTAAAAAAAACCCACAAACCACCAACCCCAATGACAATCTATTTAAATATAATACTCCAAGTTAGTAAAACCCTTACCTTTGTCAATGTGAACTTCTAGAATCTTCTTCTCTCTAACAATTTTTCTGCCAGTGCAGCTCTTGCACCGGTCCTTGGGGCTGATACGCTCCCCATGCCCCTGACACTCCATACATACAGACCGAATCTGTTGCACCATTCCTGGACCAATTTGGTGAATTCTGATTTGCATGCCTGTGCCTCTACAATTAGGACAGCATTCTATTGCACCCTTCCTACCACCACGACCTGACGACAGAGTGAGAATCAAACAGTTACATTTCCAGAAGAAACTAGAAGGTCAAAATACATTTGGAGCTTCAGAAATAACTAATGTCTAGTTTTAGTGTTGAAGTTACCTTCACATTTTTCACAGATCACATTCTTTTGCAAAGCCAGCTTTCTTGTTGCACCATTATACAGATCTTCTAAACTTATCGACAACTGATGAACAACATTTTTGCCTATAAGGGAAGGGGAGGGGAGAGTATATTCAAATTTGATAGCTTGAACCCAAAATTATAAGTTTCCCATGTTACTATGTTCAAATCGCATTAGAATAAGTCTTTAAAAGCTTTAATACTTCCTATTTATCTACTTCTGCTGTTATCAATAGCTTTTTCCTATTTAATCTGTTATGTAACAATTATTGCTTTCTTAGTAACCTTTTTCAGAAGGAGACAGAAGACTCCTCCATGAAAGTATAAGCAATAATAATAAGAACAAAATACACTGAGATTTAGGTTTAAGATTTTAACTTTGTCTAAAGACAGGTATGTTTGGATAACTACAGGGAAGTATGAGATAGTTCCTACAGCCAATGAAATACTACTGCCCCCCCCCCCCCTTCCCCCCAGAAGTTTCCCAAAACAGTTGGGCAATTGGATTTTTACAATCAGGAACTGTTTTTGCCAAGTAAAGTTCTAAACAAATCCATGGTAAGGCTAACAAGTTCTTGCTTACTGAAAATGTTTTGCTACATGAAGAAGTTGTATGACATTTTGATATAAGACCTTCTTTCATTTACCAGCACTGCATATGAACTAAGAAGTGATATAGTCAGCACTACTCTTAAACACAGTTTTTAAATTAATATTGACAACTTTGCTGATACTATTGGTCTGAACTTCAATTTGGATTGACATTTTAGCTTTACTGCAGCTTTAACCCAATTCCACTGGACAGTACAGAAGAACAAGGAGATCTCATAAATGAAAACTGCTTTGTTCACTTTATTTATATGTTGTTACTTTTAACTAAAGGTCTTTCAGCTAGAAGTGATTTAAAAACTCAGATTTTGACAGTACACTTGCGGTACCTTAGTTACCAAGTAAGATACTTTACCATCCCATTCCTGTTCTATTTTATTAAAAGCTAGGCTTATCCTTAGATAAAGGCTTCCCTAATGCAGAGTCTAGCTAGGTATTAAATTAACATAAGACAACTCACAGATCTAAAATATCAGTGTATAAAATGAGTACCCTTCTCATTACACAGGCACCCCTTTCCCTACTCATTTTAGGCTTTAAAGGCTAACAACAGTTTTATATGATTTCCAGAGTACAGCTATAAGTTCATTTTAATAGCCTTGATGCAGTCTCGCAAGCCACACTATTCACCCAAGGCAAACTTCAGCGCTCTTTCACGTACAGTTGTCATACTGTTAAGTCTAGGGCAGCATCAGAAGTAGGAACATTACCTCGTCTCTCCCTTTGCATCCTCCCACCACCTCCAAAGAACAAGTCAAATATGTCCATGGGTGACCCAAAACTACTACTGGAGCCACCCTCTTTGATGGCCTGCTCACCACCTTTATCATAGAGATCTCTCTTCTTCTGGTCAGACAGAATCTCATAGGCTTGGGAAATCTGTTTGAACTGTGAAAGATGCACATTAAGCCTCAGACCCCAATCCTTAAGCAGCAGCTCCCCCAAGAATCCATTCCCCCTGCCCCTAACCTAACAATCCTCCCTCAAATGCCCATCCCCCCCCCCCCAATCAGGTCCAGCCAGAACCCCTCTCTCCACCAGGGGCTCTCATTCCTACCAAGCTCCCCCACAGGATCCCTCAATTTACCTTTAGACCCCTCCCCACTCCAACCAGGCCCCTGGCAAGAGAACACTTCCCTCCCCACAGACAATAGGGTCCCCCCAAACCAAACCTCTCCCCTCCAAGAGCAGCAACAATATCTGGAAGGGTCTTTATAATCTCCCCATCCAAGCCCCTCACTCCAGTCAGCCCCTAGGCAAAAATCAGGGGTGACTCCCCCCCAGTCCCTCAGCAGCTTCGGTCCAGCTCCTGCTCCCTCAACACTAACCTTCTCACCCTCGTTGGGGTTCTTATCAGGGTGATATTTTAAGGCCAGCTTACGGTACGCCTTCTTCAGCTCCTCAGCAGAGGCACTGGGCTTCACCCCCAGCACATCATAATACAGGGTCTCCTTCACCATGGCGACAGACCTACAAGAAAACTAAGCAATTAATCCCAACATACGGACACACCAACTCCCTCATCGAAGGAAAAAATCAAACCGCACTACACAAAATCTAGAACTTACAACTCTCAACCTTTTTGGAAAATTCCAAACTAAAGTTCACATCCGGGGAATTTTGAACCGACAAAAACCCACACCCGGAAACCCCACCCTCTTAGTTGTTCGGGGGGTGGGGAATCAAAGGGAGGAGACCTAGTAACAGGCTACGAGTCGGTCATGCTGCGATTACCTCAGTAGACTACAGTTCCCGGCAAACACTGCGGTCCACCCAAAACTGCAAATCCCAAAACACACTGGCCCTCAGCGACGGCGTCCTGGGCCGTGCGCAAAACTGAATGGTCCCTAGGCTATTTGCGGACTATAGTTCCCAGCATGCACGGGGAGCAGCCTTGTCGCAACGCTTGCTCTATTCACGTCTTAGTGACTTATTTCCAGGGCGTGGTAGCGGTTCAGTTCTGACTGTTTGTCGTGGTTTAACCTCAGTCGGCAACTAAGCACCACGCAGCCGCTCGCTCACTCCCCCCACACCCCGGTGGGATGGGGGAGAGAATTGGAAGAGCACAAGTGAGAAAACCTCGTGGGTTGAGATAAAAACAGTTTAATAATTGAAATAAAATGATAATAATAATATGATAATAATAATAATAATAATACACAAAGCAAGTGATGCACAGTGCAATTGCTCACCACCCGCCAACCGATGCCCAGCCAGTCCCCGAGCAGCGGCCCCCCCAGCCAGCTTTCCCCCAGTTTATGTACTGAGCATGACGTCACATGGTATGGAATGTCCCTTTGGCCAGTTTGGGTCAGCTGTCCTGGCTGTGCCCCCTCCCAGCTTCTTGTGCACCTCCAGCCTTCTCAGTGGGTAGAGCATGGGAAGCTGAAAAGTCCTTGGCTAGTGTAAGCATTACCTAGCAACAACTAAAACATCGGTGCGTTATCAACTTTGTTCTCATCCTAAATCCAAAACACAGCACTGTACCAGCTACTAGGAAGGGAATTAACTCTATCCCTGCCGAAACCAGGACAACTGGTCACTTATGGTTGTGCACTTCTGTCCCACAGAAGCTGGGAGGGGGCACAGCCAAACTGGCCAAAGGGACATTCCATACCATGTGACGTCATGCTCAGTACATAAACTGGGGAAAGCTGGCCGGGGGGGCCGCTGCTCGGGGACTGGCTGGGCATCGGTCGGCGGGTGGTGAGCAATTGCACTGTGCATCACTTGCTTTGTGTATTATTATTATTATCATATTATTATTATCATTTTATTTCAATTATTAAACTTTTTATCTCAACTCACGAGTTTTCCTCACTCGTGCTCTTTTCCAATTCTCTCCCCCATCCCACCGGGTGGGGGGGAGTGAGCGAGCGGCTGCGTGGTGCTTAGTTGCTGACTGAGGTTAAACCACGACAGTCCTTTTTGGCGCCCAACGTGGGGCACGAAGGGTTTGAGATAATAACAGATTAACCGGTGTGTATTAAGGAACTTATATCTGTTAATAGTGGTGGGTCACAATGTTGGTTTCTCTGTTCTCGATATTGATTTGTATAATCTGCATCATGCTCTTTTTCTTGCTGTACATGTTAAAGATTGGTGTTGGTTTTTGCAGTTTGCTGTGGTCTGCAGTGATTAGTGATGTCTCGCTTGTGAGGTTGGTTTTTAGAACATTGACCTTGACGTTAGTGTGGTATGTAAGCTTCGCAATGAAGCCGTTACTGTACCACGGATACCATTTCGTGGAGACAACTAGCAATTACAGTGACTTTTCTGAGAGTATTTTTACAGAGGAAATACAGAATGGCAGCATCGCTACCTTCTTCTATGATGTTTCCTCCTTCATTACAGTAACTTTTCAGTATTTTGAACAGCCTTGGGTAGTTAAGATACTCCTATTGATACTTCTTGGGAATATTGTTTTGATTTTGTCTAAGGTTGGTAAGCAATTTAAGAATATCATCCAGAGATCTGCCCCAAGGCTGAATAGCTATGAGTGGCAGGGTGTGTGGGACAAGATGGGCAAGTACCTAGGCCAGTGGGCACCCCCAGTGTTTTGGAACTTCACCCCTGAGCAAATGCAGAATCCTGGAAAGTTAGCAGAATATTTGGAAAAGGTATGCTGTCACCCTGGCAACTCCAGAGAGATGCAGATCATTGCAACGTGCTGGGGCCTGGCCCATGCCTACAGAGCCCTGTTCAACACCATTCAGTACCCTCAAAGGGAAGAGAAGGTCTCTGGATCTGACAGTAAAACGACACGCACTGCGGCCACTCAGACCCGGGCAACGCGCCCTGCAGCCACTCCGACACCAGCGACACGCCGTGCAGCCACTCAGATCCCGGCCACATGCTCTGCGACCACTCCGACCCCAGCAGCATGCTCTGCAGCTACTCAGACTCCAGCAACAGGCTCTTCGACCACTCCGACCCCAGCAACATGCTCTGCGGCCACTCAGACTCCAGCAACAGGCTCTGCGGCCACTCAGACCCCGGCAACCAGCCCTGCAGCCACTCAGACCCCGGCGACAGGCCCTGCGGCCACTCCGACACCGGCGACAGGCCCTGCGGCCACTCCGACCCCGGTGACAAGCACTGCAGCTACTCAGACCCCAGTGACACGTCCTGTGGCTGAACCAAAGAACCAGCCTGTGCCGGTATCAGTCGCCCCTGTACACAAGAAGAAATATTGGAAGCGGAAGTCGGCTCATTTAGTAAGGGAGGAAGAAGCTTCTTCTAAAAGGGAGCCAGAGGAAGAAGTGGAAGAGGCAGACTACCCTGGAGAAGGGCCATCACGAGAACGGGAGGAGGAGAGCCGGACGCTGCTTGGGGAGGAAGAAGAGGAAGAACTCATAAACGAGGCAGTGACCACCCGATCTCTATCCCTGAGTGAGCTGTGAGATATACGAAAAGATTTCAGCCGTCGTCCAGGTGAGCATATTGTCACCTGGCTGCTCCGATGCTGGGATAATGGAGCCAGTAGCCTGGAATTAGAGGGTAGGGAAGCCAGGCAGCTGGGATCCCTTTCCAGGGAAGGGGGCATTGACAAAGCGATTGGAAAAGGGACACGAATCCTCAGCCTTTGGAGGCGACTCTTGTCAAGTGTAAAGGAAAGGTATCCCTTCAAGGAAGATGTCATATGTCGCCCAAGCAAGTGGACCACCATGGAGAAGGGTATCCAGTTTCTGAGAGAATTAGCTGTGCTGGAGGTGATTTATGATGACCTGAACAATGAACAACTATCTAAAGATCCAGATGAAGTCAAGTGCACACGACCCATGTGGCGGAAGTTTATAAGGAGCTCACCATCGTCATACGCCAATTCATTGGCGGTGATAACCTGGAAAGATGGAGAGGAACAAACAGTAGATGAATTGGCTGGTCAACTCCGGCAATATGAGGAAAGTCTCTCTTCCTCCCTCGTCTCAGCTGTGGAGAAACTGTCCGAAAAACTGTCCCGGGAATTCCAGCAACTCAAAGAGGATATGTCCTACTCCCCACCTGTGAGGACCAGTATCTGGGCTATTAGGAGTCAGAGTTCTTTTGCCCAAGAGAGAGAATATAAAGGGTACACACCACGGGGCACCCTATGGTTTTACCTGCGTGACCACGGAGAGGACATGAGGAAGTGGGATGGAAAACCTACCTCAGCCCTAGGGGCACGGGTACGTGAATTGTAAGGGAAAACAATCACAGAAAGAGGTTCTCCCAGGAAAATTGCTGCTCCAGTTTCCAGCGGGCAGTTCCCCAGACAGAGTAGAAGAGCTGATCTTACTCCTGATCTTAATGAAGAAACTTCTGACTCGTATGTACAAGAAGTGAGAAACAAGTACTGTGATGAGGATTAGAGGGGCCCTGCCTCCAGCCAGGGGGAGGAAAGGGACAACCGGGTTTACTGGACTGTGTGGATTTGGTGGCCTGGCACATCAGACCCACAGAAGTATAAGGCTCTAGTAGACACCGGTGCACAGTGTACCCTAATGCCATCAAGCTATATAGGAGCAGAACCCATTTGTATTTCTGGAGTGACGGGGGGATCCCAACAGCTAACTGTATTGGAAGCCGAAGTAAGTCTAACTGGGAATGGGTGGCAGAAGCACCCCATTGTGACTGGCCCAGATGCTCCATGCATCCTTGGCATAGACTACCTCAGGAGAGGGTATTTCAAGGACCCAAAAGGGTACCGGTGGGCTTTTGGTATAGCTGCCTTGGAGATGGAGGGAATTAAACAGCTGTCCATCTTGCCTGGTCTCTCGGAGGACCTCTCTGTTGTGGGGTTGCTGAAGGTCGAAGACCAACAAGTGCCAATCGCTACCACCACGGTGCACCGGCGGCAATATCGCACCAACCGAGATTCCTTGATTCCCATTCATGAACTAATTCGTCGACTGGAGAGCCAAGGAGTGATCAGCAAGACTCGCTCACCCTTTAACAGTCCCATATGGCCAGTGCGGAAGTCTAATGGAGAGTGGAGACTGACAGTAGACTATCGTGGCCTAAATGAAGTCACGCCACCGCTGAGTGCTGCTGTGCCAGACATGCTAGAACTTCAATATGAATTGGAATCAAAGGCAGCCAAGTGGTATGCCACAAGTGATATTGCTAATGCGTTTTTCTCAATCCCTTTGGCAGCAGAGTGCAGGTCACAATTCGCTTTCACTTGGAGGGGCGTCCAGTACACCTGGAACCGACTGCCCCAGGGGTGGAAACACAGCCCCACCATTTGCCATGGACTGATCCAGACTGCACTGGAACAGGGTGGAGCTCCAGAACACCTGCAGTACATTGATGACATCATTGTGTGGGGCAACACAGAAGGAGAAGTTTTTGAAAAAGGGAAGGAAATAGTCCAAATCCTCCTGAAGGCTGGTTTTGCCATAAAACAAAGTAAGGTCAAGGGACCTGCACAGGAGATCCAATTTTTAGGGATAAAATGGCAAGATGGACGTCGTCAGATCCCCATGGATGTGATCAATAAAATAACAGCCATGTCTCCACCAACTAGCAAAAAGGAAACACAAGCTTTCTTAGGCGTCGTGGGTTTTTGGAGAATGCATATTCCAAATTACAGTCTGATCGTAAACCCTCTCTATCAAGTGACCCAGAAGAAGAACGATTTCAAATGGGGCCCTGAGCAACGACAAGCTTTTGAACAAATTAAACGGGAGATAGTTCATGCAGTAGCCCTGGGGCCAGTCCGAGCAGGACAAGATGTCAAAAATGTGCTCTACACCGCAGCCGGGGAGAACGGCCCTACCTGGAGCCTCTGGCAGAAAGCACCAGGGGAGACTCGAGGTCGACCCCTAGGGTTTTGGAGTCGGGGATACAGAGGATCCGAGGCCTGCTATACTCCAACGGAAAAAGAGATATTAGCAGCATATGAAGGAGTTCGAGCTGCTTCGGAAGTGATTGGCACTGAAGCACAGCTCCTCCTGGCACCCCGACTGCCGGTGCTGGGCTGGATGTTCAGAGGGAGGGTCCCCTGTACACATCATGCAACTGATGCTACGTGGAGTAAGTGGATCGCGCTAATCACACAACGGGCTCGAATAGGAAACCCCAGTCGCCCAGGAATCCTGGAAGTGATTATGGATTGGCCAGAGGGCAAGGATTTTGGAATATCTCCAGAGGAGGAGGTGACGCGTGCTGAGGAGGCCCCAATGTATAATGAACTACCAGAAAATGAGAAGCAATATGCCCTGTTCACTGATGGGTCCTGTCGTATTGTGGGAAAGCATCGGAGGTGGAAAGCTGCTGTATGGAGTCCTATACCACAAGTTGTAGAAACTGCTGAAGGAGAAGGTGAATCGAGCCAATTTGCAGAAGTAAAGGCCATCCAGCTGGCTTTAGACATTGCTGACCAAGAAAAGTGGCCAGTGCTCTATCTCTATACTGACTCAGGGATGGTGGCAAATGCCCTGTGGGGCTGGTTGCAGCAATGGATGCGGACCAACTGGCAGCGCAGAGGCAAACCCATCTGGGCTGCCGCATTGTGGCAAGATATTGCTGCCCGGGTGGAGAACCTGGTTGTAAAAGTCCATCACGTAGATGCTCACGTACCCAAGAGTCGGGCCCCTGAAGAACATCAGAACAACCAGCAGGTGGATCAGGCTGCTAAGACTGAAGTGGCTCAGGTGGATCTGGACTGGCAACATAAGGGTGAATTATTTATAGCTCGGTGGGCTCATGACACCTCAGGTCACCAAGGAAGAGATGCAACATACAGATGGGCTCGTGATCGAGGGGTGGACTTGACCATGGACACTATTGCGCAGGTTATCCATGAATGCGAAACGTGCTGCAATCAAGCAAGCCAAGCGGTTAAAGCCTCTTTGGTATGGAGGACGATGGCTGAAATATAAATATGGGGAGGCCTGGCAGATCGATTACATCACACTCCCACAAACCCACCAAGGCAAGCGCCACGTGCTTACAATGGTGGAGGCAACCACCGGATGGCTGGAAACATATGCCGTGCCCCATGCCACTGCCCGGAACACTATCCTGGGCCTTGAAAAGCAAGTCCTATGGCGACATGGCACCCCAGAAAGGATTGAGTCAGACAATGGGACTCATTTCCGAAACACCCTCATAGACACCTGGGCCAAAGAGCATGGCATTGAGTGGGTATATCACATCCCCTATCATGCACCAGCCTCCGGGAAAATCGAACGATACAATGGACTGTTAAAGACTACGCTGAGAGCCATGGGTGGTGGGACATTCAAACATTGGGATACACATTTAGCAAAGGCCACCTGGTTAGTCAACACTCGGGGATCTGCCAATCGAGCTGGCCCTGCCCTGTCAAAACTTTTACGTACTGTAGAGGGGAATAAAGTCCCTGTAGTGCACATAAAGAATATGTTGGGGAAAACAGTTTGGGTTATTCCTGCCTCAGGCAAAGGCAAACCCATCCGTGGGATTGCTTTTGCTCAAGGACCTGGGTGCACTTGGTGGATAATGCGGAAGGATGGGGAAGTCCGATGTGTACCTCAAGGGGATTTGATTTTGGGTGAGAATAGCCAATGATCTGAATTATGTGATGTTAAATACTAATTATAGTTTTAATAGTTATACTAATAATTCACAGATATACTAGTAATACTAATAATATTATATGCCATACTAATGTTATTACAATAAGAATCACCCAGACTAATGAAGAATAACTTCAGTGAAACCAAGCAAAGCAGTGATGATGGTTGCAGAACTGACCTCAACATGAAACAATCCAACACCACATATCATCTCCATTTTTTTTTCCTGCCCTGAAGGACTGTTTTGACAGATGGAGCCCGAAGTCATGGACTAAATGAACTCACCAAACATTTTAGAGGGATGGCCCACAGACCAAGGGAATGATATCTGTGTGTATGTGTATATATATATTGGAAAAAGGGGGTGGTGATCAATGAAAATGTAATGGAAAATACAAGACTTGAGCATGACGCAAATGGTATAGAATAAGGGGTGGATATTGTCCTGGTTTCGGCAGGGATAGAGTTAATTCCCTTCCTAGTAGCTGGTACAGGGCTGTGTTTTGGATTTAGGATGAGAACAAAGTTGATAACGCACTGATGTTTTAGTTGTTGCTAGGTAGTGCTTACGCTAGTCAAGGACTTTTCAGCTTCCCATGCTCTACCGACTGAGAAGGCTGGAGGTGCACAAGAAGCTGGGAGGGGGCACAGCCAAACTGGCCAAAGGGACATTCCATACCCTGTGACGTCATGCTCAGTACATAAACTGGGGGAAAGCTGGCCGGGGGGGCCGCTGCTCGGGGACTGGCTGGGCATCGGTTGGCGGGTGGTGAGCAATTGCACTGTGCATCACTTGCTTTGTGTATTATTATTATTATCATATTATTATTATCATTTTATTTCAATTATTAAACTGTTTTTATCTCAACCCACGAGTTTTCCTCACTCGTGCTCTTTTCCAATTCTCTCCCCCATCCCACCGGGTGGGGGGGAGTGAGCGAGCGGCTGCGTGGTGCTTAGTTGCTGACTGAGGTTAAACCACGACACCAGTATAGTTGGTAAAACAAGCTAAACTTTCAAAATTCTTTCCATTCAAAAATTACATCTGTTCTTCAATTATCTCTGCTTTTCCAAAATGATCAGAGAAATATCTTTAAAAAATGAAATAAATAACAGTCCTCTACAATTATATCTACTTTAAGGGTATGTGGAAGGAGACTGTCTGCTCCTTTAAGGGTATCTGGTCAAAAAAGCCATAAACAAGAACATACAGAGATAAACCTGACAAACAAATGACAGGTGGTGATGAGAACAAACATGGTCAGTCACACTGGACTATCAAGAAACTGCAGGCAAACCAGGACTTTGCAACTGATAAGAATGCAAACCTGAAGGTCCAGGATGTTGGAGTGGGCCAGTGGGACTATGCCAACTGATGAGGGAATGTGCAGGAGAAGGGAACTGGGGAGGGACAAAGTGGGGGTAGACAGAAAGGAGTATAAAAGGGGCCAGTTGCCTGTAAAATGGGGCTGGTCAGTATGCTTTTCTGGCTGAGCCCTGCGCCTGATCACAGCAGTCTGTCCTATCTTCTTATTAAATTTTTTCTTAACTATCTCCCTGCATAATCTCACTCTCTAGCCCATGTGTATGTGTGCTGCAAGGACTAGGTGCCAGCTACTGGTGAGACCTCTGTGTGTGTGTGAGTAGATTTGGTGCCAGCTACTAGAATCAGACTGGGGGTGTAGGTGCCCTGGGTCTGTGTTGTCAGCTACTGGAGCAAGTGGGGTTCTCAGTGCCAGCTACTGAAGCAGGTGGGGGTCTTGGCGGCCAGCCACTGGGGTGGGAACAGTGTGTGTCCCAAAAAGCAGTTACTGGGGGAAACCAGCATGAATAAGGGGCTCAGCACCAGCAGCTAGAGTGGGACTACGGGTCACAGTCTGTGTGCCTGGTGCCATCTGCTGGGGGGTTCGAGCGTCTGTATCTTCCCCAAACTGGGTGTGCATTGGGGGTGTGCATGTCATTCACTAGCAAAATTCAAACTGGACTAGCCGGTAAGCAGGGGGGCTGGGATCTGGGCAGGGGTATCTGTGCTGGTATCTGGGGGAACTTGCAAGTGTGGGGTGCCTGTGGGACGAGTGTGAGTGCTGCATATTTGCTAGCGAGCATCAAGCTGGACCAGCCAGCAAGTAGGGGACCTGTGAAGTAGGTCAGAGGGCCTGGAATCTGGGCAGTGGTACCGGATGGACAGAGGGGCCATGCTGGTACTCAGGTGATCCACAAATGTGTGTGTGAATCTAGAGTGTCATGTGTGTGCCTTCACTAGTGACCTCTGTCTGCCAGACAAAGAGGAGGAAGGGGACTTGGCTGTCTGTGTTTGTGCTTTATGAGTCCTATATGTAGGTGCTGTTGAAGGCAGTACCATGTCTGTGGCAGTCTTTGTAGCCAGCCATGTCAGTGTCCTGCATGTGTGTGTGTGTGTGTGTGTCTCTGCTTCACTACTGATTGAACCTGCAAATGGACTGGAGCTGCTGGAGAAAGTAGCCGCTCTCTCTCTTAACATCCCTTAACAGCTACAGTACTCCAGCACTCAGACTGGAGAACCTCAAAATACAAAACTGGAGGCCTTTAAGTCTCACATTTACCTTACCCCACTCATCTCCAAACCATTCTACCTAGGAGATGTTAAGGCTGCAGGCCACTGACTGATGTTTAACTAACTAAACAGATCATGAGAAACTACCAGACATGACATGAGAAATTACTAGATGTGACAGGGTGAGAAGTTGACAGAAGTTACAGACAGTGCTGTGAGGGATTTCACAGGGAGTGATGTCAGAGATGGCCAAGCTTCACAGCTAACTGAAGGGCAGTGATGGGGACCTTTTGGGGAGCAGAGTCTTCCAAGGCCAGCAGTGCCTAGGTAACTGCATCAGTAATACCATGTATGGCCAAGATGATCTAGATAATGGTATAAGAAATACCAAATTTGGGTATGGATGAAGCAAAACTGGGACCAATGGGGAAAAAAATCATTATTTGGGAGGAGACTGGGGTGGCGAAAAGGAGGGCCAAGAAATGGGAAAAGGGATAATAAGGTATGCAAATGATGTGATGGTTGTTGTTCAGAGGTCCCTGTAAGGCAGCTGTGCACTTGATCACTGCAGCTGGAACAGAACAACAAATCAAACCTTTTGTACTGATCATACCACACAAGTCTGACCTGCTTCCGCAGTCAGTAGGCTTGGGATGGGAGTAGGGTCAGGTGCTTTCCCTGGCTAACAGGGAAACACCTGGTTGGACAGTTTGAGCATCCTGATATCACCATGTTGGTGTCCATTCCAGGTCTGACAGTATTCGCAGCTATCCACTGCTTCATAACACTTGCAGAAGACACTATTCTACTTTGACACCAGTTGCTCCTTTCCCTCCACTAATGGAGGCCTTGCAGGGATACAAATGGACTCCATGTGGCCCACATGGAGGGAAAGAATAGCCCACAGTCAGCAAAGGAAGGCCTGTGTTGTGGTTTAACCCTGGTAGGCAGCTAAACACCGCAAAACTGCTCGCTCACTCCCCCCCGCAGTGGGATGGGGGAGAGAATCAGAAGGGTAAAAGTGAGAAAACTCGTGGGTTGAGATAAAGACAGTTTAATAGGGAAAACAAAAGCTGCGTGCACAAGCAAAGCAAAACAAGGAATTCATTCGCTCCTTCCCATGGGCAGGCAGGTGTTCAGCCATCTCCAGGAAAGCAGGGCTCCATCACGCGTAACAGTTACTTGGGGAGACAAATGCCATCACCCCAAACGTCCCCCCCTTCCTCCTTCTTCCCCGCAGCTTTTATTGCTGAGCACAACATCATATGGTATGGAATATCCCTTTGGCCAGTTGGGGTCAGCTGTCCCAGCTATGTCCCCTTCCAACCCCTTGCCCACCCCCAGCCTACTCGCTGGGGAGTAGGGGGAAAAGGGGAGAGAGAAATCCTCCACACTGTGCAAGCACTGTTAAGCAATAGCTACAACATTGTTGTCTTATCAACAATTTTTTGGTTGCAAATCCAAAACATAGCCCCATACAAGCTACTATGAAGAAAATTAACTCAATCCCAGCCAAAACCAGTACCACCTGTTTTATAATGTATGTTTGCCGGGGTGAGCAACCTCTGGTTTGGGAGGCTGTTCTCATTCCTCCAGCGTCTTTTCATATTTTTTTGGTACATGCTCCCATTTAATCTTTTAACTTGTTTTCCACCTCTGCAAAGAAAACTGAAATGTCAGGTACCACTGTGTGAAGTACATGTACGTATTTGCTGAAAGAGTTTTCATCTCTAGAAAGAATATTCCCTCACCATGTAAGAGTTTTATTTGCATGTATAGATGTATATCTTAGACTAAGGATATTGAACTGTTTGTTTGTAGTTTATTATGTACCATGTGTTCTGTTCTGTTTCAAGGGTACTAGATTATACTGGGTCAGTGGAACTGACTGGAGAGAGGGCAGTAGCTTCTCTTGGGATCAACCAAGCCTGCTGGGGCAGCGGGGGGAAAAGAAGCTTCCAGGATGAGGCAGATATAGACAGAGCTTAGCACAGGGTGAGCAAGCAACAGAACAGCCTGGGAGTCTGCTGAGAGGAGCAGGGAGAACCTGAATCCAGATGCAGCCAGATCTCAGAAGTGACAGAATTTTCCTATAGATCAGGGTTGCTGGATTGAGACCAAGCCCTGAAGGAAGAACCTGTCTGCAAGATAATGCAGTGGGTGAGGAAATGTTTATTTATAAACCCCTTTTATCTATGTTCTGTCTTGTGCCGGCGATATCTCGGAAATGCTGTCTGACGCCGGAGGGGGAAAGCGCGGTCCCGGAGTAATGATGAGTCCCAATGTGGGTATGGTCATTCTCCTTTATTATCGCTCACAGCATTGTTTATATAGACACACAGCTTGATCACGCGCAACACAACAACTACTAATTGGTTTAGCTACATTGTCCACGCGCCTAAAACTTAAGTCCCATTGGCGGGGACTTGCTTGCTTACTCCAGGACATAGCTCCGTCTTATCTGCTTTCTGCAGGTGGTGCCTTCCCTGATATCAGCATTGAAGGACATGTCTGGGTTGCTCAACAACAACTCAATTTCGCCGAGGCAGTAAGACACTACTTCTGCTGCTTTCTGACACCCATTCTTCCACAGTCTTGACTTTGAATGACCCTGTTTTTAAAATGAATTATTCTAGACTGTAATCTAAAAAAAAAAAAATAATAATCTTTCAAGCCCTCAGGGTGTTCACTTTAAAGCAGGTTAGTCCTAGTCTATGTGACAAGCTTTCCAGTAAAGCCAGAATTGTTATACATTATTTTCTTTTCTACATTCAAAAGATTTTAATTGGTAGAAGTTTAAGGCTGGGAATGAAATCCTAGACACATTCAGGTTATGGACAAAATTATTTCCTCTCAGTCTTATCTTTGTAATGTCTATGTCTAGGCAGGTGTGGAGAGTACTCCCAGAAAAGCATCTCTTTTCCAGAAAAGCACATGCTTTGCATTTTTCATGACAGGTTCATATATGAATCTTCCATGTGGTATAAAAACTGGCAATAGGTATGCCATCACAACCAGCTTGCCACCATGTCCTTGTCATTGTGACCAGCCTTTGCTCTCACACACAAGGCTGGGGAGAGAAGGGTGGCTCTCAAAGCTCCATGTATTACTCCTGTTCCTACTAGGAGGAAGCAAAAGAAGAATGCTTTTCTGATGTTAACCAAATCCCCATCATTGTTTTCTAATACATATGTATTGACTTTAATTTGTAGCCACTTCTGGCAGACTCTCATGCAACCTGTGGAGTCAGCAGTCAGGATTTATCCTGATTCAAAACAGTCCCCTTGTGGTATAAGGTCCTCACTGCTCCTTAACTTCTACAACTGGATGATTTTTCTCAATGACTACACTGTTCAGATCTGCCTTTATTGGGGGGGGGGGAATCCTGAGTGCAAATTGAATCTGGTGAATGATTTGGGTTTCCAAAACAACAGAGAGAAATGTTGAACCTGTCAGAAGAGAAAATGGGTTTGCAATTTGTTTCAAAAAGTCATTTTGTATTAAAAAAAGGTAGTTGAAGGGACTGTGGTGGGCTGACCCTGGCCAGCAACTGAGCACCCACCAGGCACTTGCTCACTCTACCACACAGCAGGATGGGGGAGAGAATCAGAAGAGCAAAAGTGAGAAAACTCATGGGTCGAGATAAAGACAGTTTAATAAGTGAAGGAAAGAGATTAAAAAAAACAAGTGATGCAAAGGCAGTCGCTCACAACCTCCCACCAGCCAATCAATTCTCAGCCAGTCTCCAAGCAACAGCTACCTTGGAAAGACTACCCACACTTTTTATTACTGAGCATGACGTTATATGGCATGGAATATCTCTTTGGTCAATTCGGGTCAGCTGTCCCAGCTGTGTCCCCTCCAAGCCTCTTGCCCACCCCCAGAGTAATTGCTGGAGGGGCAGAGTGAGAAACAAAGAAGGCCTTGTCTCTGTGCAAGCACTGCTCAGCAATAGCTACAACATTGGTGTCTTATCAACAATGTTTTGGTCACAAATCCAAAACATAGAAACATATGGGCTGCCGTCGTGGTTTAACCTCAGTCGGCAACTGAGTACCACTCGCTCACTCCCCCACGGTGGGATGGGGGAGAGAACTGGAAGAGTAGAAGTGAGAAAAACTCGTGGGTTGAGATAAAGGCAGTTTAATACTTGAAATAAAATAACAATAATAATAATAAACTAATAATAATACTAAAAATAATACACAAAGCAAATGATGCACAATGCAATTGCTCACTACCCGCCGACCGATGCTCAGGCAGTCCCTGAGCAGCGGCCCCCCCGGCCAGCTTTCCCCAGTTTATGTACTGAGCATGACATCACATGGTATGGAATGTCCCTTTGGCCAGTTTGGCTGTGCCCCCTCCCAGCTTCTTGTGCACCTCCAGCCTTCTCAGTGGGTAGAGCATGGGAAGCTGAAAAGTCCTTGGCTAGTGTAAGCATTACCTAGCAACAACTAAAACATCGGTGTGTTATCAACATTATTCTCATCCTAAATCCAAAACACAGCACTGTACCAGCTACTAGGAAGGAAATTAACTCTATCCCAGCCAAAACCAGGACAGTATCCACCCCTTATTCTATACCATCTACGTCATTCTCAAGTCCCATATTTTCCAGTACATTTCCATTAAACAACACCCCTTTTCCTGGTTTGCTTTTTTTTTAATATATATATATACACACACAGAGATATCATTCCCTTGGTCTATGGGCCATCCCTCTAAAATGTTCGGTGAGTTCATTTAGTCCATGACTTTGGGCTCCATCTGTCGTAATAATCTTCCAGGGCAGGAAAGATGGAGATGGTATGCGGTGTTGGATTGTTTCATGTTGAAGTCAGTTCTGGTACCATCATCACTGTGCTTTCCTTGGTTTCATCGAAGTTATTCTTCATTAGTCTGGGTGATTCTTATTGTAAGATCATTGGTATGGCATATAATATTATGTAGCACTTAACATCACATAATTCAGAGCACTGGCTATTCTCACCCAAAATCAAATCCCCCTGAGGTACACATCGGACTTCCCCATCCTCCCGCATCACCCACCAAGTGCACCCAGGTCCTTGAGCAAAAGCAATCCCACGGATGGGTTTCCCTTTGCTCGAGGCAGGAATAACCCAAACGGTCTTCCCCAGCATATTTTTTATGTGCACTACAGGGACTTTATCCCCATCTACAGTACGTAAAAGTTTTGACTGGGCAGGGCCTGCTCGATTGGCAGATCCCCTCGTGTTGACTGACCAGGTGACCTTTGCTAAATGCGTATCCCAATGTTTGAACATCCCGCCACCCTTTACTCTCAGTGTAGTCTTTAACAGTCCATTGTATCGGTCGATTTTCCCGGAGGCTGGTGCATGACAGGGGATGTGATACACCCACTCAATGCCATGCTCTTTGGCCCAGGTGTCTATGAGGCTGTTTCGGAAATGAGTCCCGTTGTCGGACTCAATTCTTTCTGGGGTGCCATGTCGCCATAGGACTTGCTGTTCAAGGCCCAGGATAGTGTTCCGGGCAGTGGCATGGGGCACGGGATATGTTTCCAGCCATCCGGTGGTTGCCTCCACCATTGTAAGCACGTGGCGCTTGCCTTGGCGGGTTTGTGGGAGTGTGATATAATCGATCTGCCAGGCCTCTCCATAGTTATATTTCAGCCATCATCCTCCATACCAGAGAGGCTTTAACCGCATGGCTTGCTTGATCGCAGCGCGTGTTGCACATTCATGGATAACCTGCGCAATAGTGTCCATGGTCAAGTCCACACCTCGATCACGAGC
The DNA here is from genome assembly GCA_027474245.1 of Spheniscus humboldti. NCBI lineage: Eukaryota > Metazoa > Chordata > Aves > Sphenisciformes > Spheniscidae > Spheniscus > Spheniscus humboldti. The sequence goes on from CM049922.1 coordinate 37,599,621, forward strand.
CCATCTGTATGTTGCATCTCTTCCTTGGTGACCTGAGGTGTCATGAGCCCACCAAGCTACAAATCCCTCACCCTTATGTTGCCAGTCCAGATCCAGCTGAGCCACTTCAATCTTAGCAGCCTGATCCACCTGCTGGTTGTTCTGATGTTCTTCAGTGGCCCGACTCTTGGGTATGCGGGCATCTACGTGACGGACTCTTACAACCAGGTTCTCTACCCGGGCAGCAATATCTTGCCACAATGCGGCAGCCCAGATGGGTTTGCCTCTGCGCAGCCAGTTGGTCCGCATCCATTGCTGCAACCACCCCCACAGGGCATTTGCCACCATCCCTGAGTCAGTGTAGAGATAGAGCACTGGCCACTTTTCTCGGTCAGCAATGTCTAAAGCCAGCTGGATGGCCTTGACTTCTGCAAATTGGCTCGATTCACCTTCTCCTTCAGCAGTTTCTACAACTTGTCGCATAGGACTCCACACAGCAGCTTTCCACCTCCGATGCTTTCCCACAATACGACAGGACCCATCAGTGAACAGGGCATATTGTTTCTCATTTTCTGGTATTTCATTATACAGTGGGGCCTCCCCAGCACGTGTCACCTCCTCCTCTGGCAATATTCCAAAGTCTTTCCCTTCTGGCCAAACCATGATCACTTCCAGGATTCCTGGGCGACTGGGGTTTCCTATTCGAGCCCGTTGTATGATCAGTGCGACCCACTTACTCCACGTAGCATCAGTTGCATGATGTGTACAGGGGACCCTCCCTCTGAACATCCAGCCCAGCACCGGCAGCCGGGGTGCCAGGAGGAGCTGTGCTTCAGTGCCAATCATTCCGAAGCAGCTCGAACCCCTTCATATGCTGCCAATATCTCTTTTTCAGTTGGAGTATAGTGGGCCTCGGATCCTCTGTATCCCTCACTCTAAAACCCTAGGGGCCGACCTCGAGTCTCCCCTGGTGCTTTCTGCCAGAGGCTCCAGGTAGGGCCATTCTCCCCGGCTGAGGTGTGGAGCACATTTTGTACATCTTGTCCTGCCTGGACTGGCCCCAGGTCTACTGCATGAACTATCTCCTCTTTAGTTTGTTCAAAAGCTTGTGTTTCCTTTTTGCTAGTTGGTGGAGACATGGCTGTTATTTTGTTGATCACATCCATTGGGATCTGACGACGTCCATCTTGCCATTTTATTCCTAAAAACTGGATCTCCTGTGCAGGTCCCTTGACCTTACTTTGTTCTATGGCAAAACCGGCCTTCAGCAGGATTTGGACTCTTTTCTTCCATTTTCAAAAACTTCTCCTGCCGTGTTTCCCCACACGATGATGTCATCCATGTATTGCAGGTGTTCTGGAGCCTCGCCCTGTTCCAGTGCAGTCTGGATCAGTCCATGGCAAATGGTGGGGCTGTGTTTCCACCCCTGGGGCAGTTGGTTCCAGGTGTACTGGACGCCCCTCCAAGTGAAAGCAAACTGTGGCCTGCACTCTGCTGCCAAAGGGATTGAGAAAAACGCATTAGCAATCTCAACTGTGGCATACCACTTGGCTGCCTTTGACTCCAGTTCGTATTGAAGTTCTAGCATGTCTGGCAAAGCAGCACTCAGCGGCGGCGTGACATCATTTAGGCCACGATAGTCTACTGTTAGTCTCCACTCCCCATTAGACTTCCGCACTGGCCATATGGGACTGTTAAAGGGTGAGCGAGTCTTGCTGATCATTCCTTGGCTCTCCAGTCGACGAATCAGCTTATGGATGGGAATCAGGGAGTCTCGGTTGGTGCGATATTGGGTGCAGGAAGGCTGGACGTTCTTCAAGAAGGAAGTCTTAAAGGCGCAGGAGCAGGCTGTCCCTGTATGCCGTAAAAAGAACGGGTGGGGAAGACGACCGGCCTGGCTGAACGGGGAGCTCTTGCTGGGACTCAGGAAAAAAAGGAGAGTTTACCGCTTGTGGAAGAAGGGGCAGGCAACTCAAGAAGAGTACAGGGATCTCGTTAGGTCGTGCAGAGAGGAAATGAGAAAGGCAAAAGCCCAGCTGGAACGCAATCTGGCCGCTGTCATTAGAGACAACAAAAAAAGTTTTTACAAATATATTAATGACAAGAAGAGAGCCAAGGAGAATCTCCATCCTTTATTGGATGCGGGGGGGAACATTGTCACCGAGGATGAGGAAAAGGCTGAGGTACTCAATGCCTTCTTTGCCTCAGTCTTTAACAGGCAGATCGGTTATCCTCAGGCTACTCAGCCCCCCGAGCTGGAAGACAGGGATGGCGAGCAGGATGAACCCCCCATAATCCAAGAGGAAGCAGTCAACGACCTGCTATGCCACCTGGATGCGCACAAGTCTATGGGGCCGGATGGGATCCACCCGAGAGTGCTGAGGGAGCTGGCGGAGGAGCTCGCCAAGCCACTCTCCATCATTTATCAGCAGTCCTGGTTAACGGGGGAGGTCCCGGACGACTGGAGGCTTGCCAATGTGACGCCCATCTACAAGAAGGGCCGGAAGGAGGATCCGGGGAACTCCAGGCCTGTCAGCCTGACCTCGGTGCCGGAGAAGATTATGGAGCAGTTCATCTTGAGGGCGCTCACAAGGCATGTGCGGGACAACCAGGGGATCAGGCCCAGCCAGCACGGGTTCATGAGAGGCAGGTCCTGCTTGACCAACCTGATCTCCTTCTATGACCAGGTGACCCGCCTAGTGGGTGAGGGAAAGGCTGTGGATGTGGTCTACCTGGACTTCAGTAAGGCCTTTGACACCGTCTCCCACAGCATTCTCCTCGAGAAGCTGGCGGCTCACGGCTTAGACAGGTGTACTCTGCGCTGGGTCAAAAACTGGCTGGACGGCCGGGCCCAGAGAGTTGTGGTGAATGGAGTTCAATCCAGTTGGCGGCCGGTCACGAGCGGTGTTCCCCAGGGCTCAGTTTTGGGGCCGGTCTTGTTCAATATCTTTATCAATGATCTGGATGAGGGGATCGAGTGCTCCCTCAGTAAGTTTGCAGACGACACCAAGTTGGGTGGGAGTGTTGATCTGCTCGAGGGTAGGAAGGCCCTGCAGAGGGATCTGGACAGTCTGGATCGATGGGCCGAGGCCAACTGTATGAGATTCAACAAGGCCAAGTGCCGGGTCCTGCACTTCGGCCACAACAACCCCATGCAGCGCTACAGGCTTGGGGAAGAGTGGCTGGAAAGCTGCCTGGCGGAAAAGGACCTGGGGGTGCTGGTTGACAGCCGGCTGAACATGAGCCAGCAGTGTGCCCAGGCGGCCAAGAAGGCCAAGGGCTTCCTGGCCTGTATCAGAAACAGTGTGGCCAGCAGGAGTAGGGAAGTGATCGTGCCCCTGTACTCGGCACTGTTGAGGCCGCACCTCGAATACTGTGTTCAGTTTTGGGCCCCTCACTACAAGAAGGACATCGAGATGCTGGAGCGTGTCCAGAGAAGGGCAACGAGGCTGGTGAAGGGTCTGGAGCACAAGTCCTATGAGGAGCGGCTGAGGGAACTGGGATTGTTTAGCCTGGAGAAAAGGAGGCTGAGGGGAGACCTCATCGCTCTCTACAACTACCTGAAAGGAGGTTGTCGCGAGGTGGGTGTCGGTCTCTCCTCCCAAGTAACAAGAGATAGGACGAGAGGAAATGGCCTCAAGTTGCGCCAGGGGAGCTTTAGATTGGACATGAGGAAAAATTTCTTTACGGAGAGAGTGGTTAAACATTGGAACAGGCTGCCCAGGGAAGTGGTTGAGTCCCCATCCCTGGAGGTATTTAAAAGACGTGTAGATGAGGCGCTTAGGGACATGGTTTAGTGGGCATGGTGGTGTTGGGTTGACGGTTGGACTCGATGATCTTAGAGGTCTTTTCCAACCTTAATGATTCTATGATTCTATGATTCTGTGAGGCAGGAATAACCCAAATGGTCTTCCCCAGCATATTTTTTATGTGTACTACAGGGACTTTATCCCCTTCTACAGTACGTAAAAGTTTTGACTGGGCAGGGCCTGCTCGATTGCCGGATCCCCTCGTGTTGACTAACCAGGTGGCCTTTGCTAAATGTGTATCCCAATGTTTGAACATCCCGCCACCCTTTGCTCTCAGCGTCGTCTTTAACAGTCCATTGTATTGGTCGATTTTCCTGGAGGCTGGTGCATGACAGGGGATGTGATATACCCACTCAATGCCGTGCTCTTTGGCCCAGGTGTCTATGAGGTTGTTTCGGAAATGAGTCCCGTTGTCTGACTCAATTCTTTCTGGGGTGCCATGTCGCCATAGGACTTGCTTTTCAAGGCCCAGGATAGTGTTCTGGGCGGTGGCATGGGGCACGGGATATGTTTCCAGCCATCCGGTGGTTGCCTCCACCATTGTAAGCACGTGGCGCTTGCCTTGGCGGGTTTGTGGGAGTGTGATATAATCGATCTGCCAGGCCTCCCCATAGTTATATTTCAGCCACCGTCTTCCATACCAGAGGGGCTTTAACCGCTTGGCTTGCTTGATTGCAGTGCATGTTGCACATTCATGGATAACCTGCGCAATAGTGTCCATGGTCAAGTCCACCCCTCGATCACGAGCCCATCTGTATGTTGCATCTCTTCCTTGATGGCCTGAGGTGTCATGGGCCCACCGAGCTATAAATAGTTCACCCTTATGTTGCCAGTCCAGATCCACCTGAGCCACTTCAATCTTAGCAGCCTGATCCACCTGCTGGTTGTTTTGATGTTCTTCAGTGGCCCGACTCTTGGGTACGTGAGCATCTATGTGACGGACTTTTGCAACCAGGTTCTCTACCCGGGCAGCAATATCTTGCCACAATGCGGCAGCCCAGATGAGTTTGCCTCTGCGCTGCCAATTGCTCTGCTTCCATTGCTGCAACCACCCCCACAGGGCATTTGCCACCATCCCTGAGTCAGTGTAGAGATAGAGCACTGGCCACTTTTCTCGGTCAGCAATGCCTAAAGCCAGTTGGACGGCCTTTACTTCTGCAAATTGGCTCGATTCACCTTCTCCTTCAGCAGTTTCTGCAACTTGTCGCATAGGACTCCATACAGCAGCTTTCCACCTCCGATGCTTTCCCACAATACGACAGGACCCATCAGTGAACAGGGCATATAGCTTCTCATTTTCTGGTAGTTCATTACACATTGGGGCCTCCTCAGCACGCGTCACCTCCTCTGTCGTGGTTTAACCTCAATCAGCAACTGAGCACCACGCAGCTGCTCGATCACTCCCCCCTCCCCCGGTGGGATGGGGGAGAGAATTGGAAAAGCACAAGTGAGAAAAACTCATGGGTTGAGATAAAAACAGTTTAATAATTGAAATAAAGTGATAATAATAATAAGATAATAATAATAATAATAATACACAAAGCAAGTGATGCAGAGTACAATTGCTCACCACCCGCCGACCAATGCCCAGCCTGTCCCTGAGCAGCGGCCCGCCGGGCCAGCTTTCCCCAGTTTATGTACTGAGCATGACGTCACATGGTATGGAATAGCCCTTTGGCCAGTTTGGCTGTGCCCCCCTCCTAGCTTCTTGGGCACCTGCAGCCTTCTCAGTCGGTAGAGCATGGGAAACTAAAAAGTCCTTGGCTGGTGTAAGCATTACCTAGCAACAAATAAAACATCGGTGTGTTATCAACTTTGTTCTTATCCTAAATCCAAAACACAGCACTGTACCAGCTACTAGGAAGGAAATTAACTCTATCCCTGCCGAAACCAGGACATCCTCCTCTGGCGATATTCCAAAATCTTTCTCTTCTGGCCAATCCATGATCACTTCCAGGATTCCTGGGTGACTGGGGTTTCGTATTCGAGCCCATTGTGTGATCAGTGCGACCCACTTACTCCACGTAGCATCAGTTGCATGATGTGTACAGGGGACCCTCCCTCTGAACATCCAGCCCAGCACCGGCAGTCGGGGTGCCAGGAGGAGCTGTGCTTCAGTGCCAATCACTTCCGAAGCAGCTCGAACCCCTTCATATGCTGCCAATACCTCTTTTCCGGTTGGAGTATAGCGGGCCTCGGATCCTCTGTATCCCCGACTCCAAAACCCCAGGGGTCGACCTCGAGTCTCCCCTGGTGCTTTCTGCCAGAGGCTCCAGGTAGGGCCGTTCTCCCCGGCTGCGGTGTAGAGCACATTTTTGACATCTTGTCCTGCCCAGACTGGCCCCAGGGCTACTGCATGAACTATCTCCTCTTTAATTTGTTCAAAAGCTTGTCGTTGCTCAGGGCCCCATTTGAAATCGTTCTTCTTCTGGGTCACTTGATAGAGAGGGTTTACGATCAGACTGTAATTTGGAATATGCATTCTCCAAAAACCCACGATGCCCAAGAAACCTTGTGTTTCCTTTTTGCTAGTTGGTGGAGACATGGCTGTTATTTTGTTGATCACATCCTTTGGGATCTGACGACGTCCATCTTGCCATTTTATTCCTTGAAATTGGATCTCCTGTGCAGGTGCCTTGACCTTACTTTGTTCTATGGCAAAACCGGCCTTCAGCAGGATTTGGACTATTTCCTTCCCTTTCTCAAAAACTTCTCCTGCTGTGTTTCCCCACACGATGATGTCATCAATGTATTGCAGGTGTTCCAGAGCCTCACCCTGTTCCAGTGCAGTCTGGATCAGTCCATGGCAAATGGTGGGGCTGTGTTTCCACCCCTGGGGCAGTCGGTTCCAGGTGTACTGGACGCCCCTCCAAGTGAAAGCAAACTGTGGCCTGCACTCTGCTGCCAAAGGGATTGAGAAAAATGCATTAGCGCTATCACTTGTGGCATACCACTTGGCTGCCTTTGACTCCAGTTCGTATTGAAGTTCTAACGTGTCCGGCACGGCAGCACTCAGCAGCGACGTGGCTTCGTTCAGGCCGCGATAGTCTACTGTTAGTCTCCACTCTCCATCAGACTTCCGCACTGGCCGTATGGGACTGTTAAAGGGCGAGCGAGTCTTGCTGATCACTCCTTGGCTCTCCAGTCGATGAATCAGCTTATGGATGGGAATCAGGGAGTCTTGGTTGGTGCGATATTGCCGCTGTTGCACCATGGTGGTAGCGATTGGCACCTGTTGGTCTTTGACCCTCAGCAACCTCACAACAGAGGGGTCCTCCGAGAGGCCGAGCAAGGTGGACAGCTGTTTAATTTCCCCCGTCTCCAAGGCAGCTATACCAAAAGCCCACCGGTACCCTTTTGGGTCCTGGAAATACCCTCTCCTGAGGTAGTCTATGCCAAGGATGCACGGAGCCTCTGGGCCAGTCACAATGGGGTGCTTCTGCCACCCATTCCCAGTTAGACTTACTTCGGCTTCCAATACAGTTAGCTGTTGGGATCCTCCTGTCACCCCAGAAATACAGATGGGTTCTGCCCCTATATAGCTTGACGGCAGTAGGGTACACTCTGCACCAGTGTCTACTAGAGCCTTATACTTCTGTGGGTCTGATGTGCCAGGCCACCAAATCCACACAGTCCAGTAAACCCGGTTGTCCCTTTCCTCCCCCTGGCTGGAGGCAGGGCCCCTCTAGTCCTCATCACAGTACTTGTTTCTCATTTCTTGTAAATACGTGTCAGAAGTTTCTTCATTAAGATCAGGAGTAAGATCAACCCTTCTGCTCTGTCTGGGGAACTGCCCGCTGGAAACTGGAGCAGCAATTTTCCTGGAAAAACCCCCTTTGTGATTGTTTTCTGTTGCATCTCACGTACCCGTGCCCCTAGGGCTGAGGTAGGTTTTCCATCCCACTTCCTCATGTCCTCTCCGTGGTCACGCAGGTAAAACCATAGGGTGCCCCGTGGTGTGTACCATTTATTTTCTCTTGAGCAAAAGAACGCTGACTCCTAACAGCCGAGATATTGGTCCGTACAGGTGGGGAGTAGGACCTATCCTCTTTGAGTTGCTGGACCTCCCGGGACAGTTTCTCCACAGCCGAGACGAGGGAGGAAGAGAGACTTTCCTCACATATTGCCGGAGTTCACCAGCCAATTCATCCACCGTTTGTTCCTCTCCATCTTTCCAGGTCATCACTGCCAATGAATTGGCATATGATGATGGTGCGCTCCGTACAAACTTCCGCCACATGGGTCGCGTGCACTTGACTTCATCTGGATCTTTGGATAGCTGTTCATTGCTCAGGTCATCATAAATCACCTCCAGCACAGCTAATTCTCTCAGAAACTGGATACCCTTCTCCATGGTGATCCACTTGCCTGGGCGACATATGACATCTTCCTTGAAGGGATACCTTTCCTTCACGCTTGACAAGAGTCGCCTCCAAAGGCTGAGGACACGTGTCCCTTTTCCAGTCGCTTTGTCAATGCCCCCTTCCCTAGAAAAGGATCCCAGCTGCTTGGCTTCTTTACCCTCTAATTCCAGGCTACTGGCCCCATTATCCCAGTATCGGAGCACCCAGGTGACAATACGTTCGCCTGGACGACGGCAGAAATCTTTTCGTATATCTCGCAGCTCACTCAGGGATAGGGATCGGGTGGTCACTGCCTCGTTTATGAGTTCTTCCTCCCCGAGCAGTTGCCGGCCCTCATCCTCCTGTTCTTGTGATGGCCCTTATCCAGGGTAGTCTGCCTCATCCACTTCTTCCTCTGACTCCCTTTTAGAAGAAGTTTCTTCCTCCCTTACTAAATGAGCTGACTTCCGCTTCCAAGATTTCTTCTTGTGTACAGGGGCGACTGATACAGGCACAGGTTGGCTTTTTGGTTCAGCCGCAGGGCCTGTCGCCAGGGTCAGAGTGGCTGCAGTGCCTGTCGCTGGGGTCTGAGTGGCCGCAGGGCCTGTCACCGCGGTCTGAGTGTCTGCAGGGCCTGTCGCTGGAGTCTGAGTAGCTGCAGAGCATGTCGCTGGGGTCAGAGTGGTCGCAGAGCGTTTCGCCCGGGTCTGAGTGGCCGCAGTGCATGTCATTTTACCGTCAGATCCAGACACCTTCTCTTCCCCTTGATGGTACTGAATGGTGTTGAACAGGGCTTGGTAGGCATGGGCCAGGCCCCAGCACGTTGCAATGATCTGCATCTCTCTGGAGTTGCCAGGGTGACAGCATACTTTGTCCAGATTTTCTACTAAACTCTTCAGGATTCCGCACTTGCTCAGGGGTGAAGTTCCAAAACACTGGGGGTGCCCATTGGCCTAGGTGCTTGCCCATCTTGTGCCACACACCCTGCCACTCATAAGTATCCAGCCTTGGGGCAGATCTCTGGATGATATTCTTAAATTGCTTATTAAATTTAGACAAAACGAAACAATATTCCAAAAAAATACCTATAGAATAATCCTATCTTCCCAAGGGTGTTCAAACTACTGAAGAGTTACTGTAATGAAGGAGGAAACATTATAGAAGAAGGTAGCGATGCTGCCATTCTGTATTTCCTCCGTAAAAAAACTCTCAGAAAAGTTACTGTAATTGCTAGTTGTCTCCACAAAGTGGTATCCGTAGTACAGTAATGGCTTCATTGAGAAATTCACATACTAAATTAAGCCCAAGGTCAATGTTTTAAAAATAAACCTCCCAAGCGGAACATCACCAATCACTGCAGACCACAGCAAACTGCAAAAACCAACACCAGTCTTTAACATGTACAGCAAAAAAAGGAGCACGATGCAGATTAGACAAATCCATATCGAGAACAGAGGAACCAACATTGAGACCCACCACTGTTAACCGATATAAGTTCCTTAATACGCTCCAGTTAATCTGTTATTATCTCAAACCCTTCGAGCCCCACGTTGGGCGCCAAAAAGGACTGTCGTGGTTTAACCTCAGTCGGCAACTGAGTACCACTTGCTCACTCCCCCCCCCTGCCGGTGGGATGGGGGAGAGAATTGGAAGAGCACAAGTGAGAAAAACTCGTGGGTTGAGATAAAAACAGTTTAATAATTGAAAGAAAATGATAATAGTAACAATAATAATAATGTACTACTACTAATAATAATAATAATACAAAAACAAGTAATGCACAGTGCAATTGCTCACCACCCGCCGACCGAGGCCCAGCCAGTCCCCGAGCAGCGGACCCCTGGCCAGCTTACCCCCAGTTTATGTACTGAGCATGACGTCACAGGGTATGGAATAGCCCTTTGGCCGGTTTGGGTCAGCTGTCCTGGCTGTGCCCCCTCCCAGCTTCTTGTGCACCTCCAGCCTTCTCAGTCGGTAGAGCATGGGAAGCTGAAAAGTCCTTGACTAGTGTAAGCACTGCTCAGCAACAACTAAAACATCGGTGTGTTATCATCTTTGTTCTCATCCTAAATCCAAAACACAGCAGTGTTCCAGCTACTAAGAAGGAAATTAACTCTATCCCTGATGAAATCAGGACAGCTGCTATGAAGAAAATTAACTCCATCCCTGCCAAAACCAGTACAGGGACAAAAAAAAAATATCGAGAATCAAATAGGGGTTTTATTCTTCTTGCAAGAAAGAAATGTGTTTGGTCACGAATAAAGTAAGAGATGTTTCTGTTTTGTCCAAAAATCTTTTAAAAAATGTAAAAGATTCAGTCCACTCTGAAGAATTTCCCTTTTAATTTTTGTTTTGGTGGCTTAACCAATTGATCCCTGCTTTCCTCAGCAGTTTCAATTTCTACTTGGGCCTTGGGCCCTTAGCAGTGTGTACTTGGCAGGGCCTAGGCAGTACCAGACTACTTTCTTATCCGTTGTATGATCAAAACTCGCTTTTCTGGGATAGCAAGAACCCATTCTTAGCAGAGAGAGTATTCTGGATAACATTTGGGGTATTTGGAATGTACAAAGCAAAAAGAGGTGTTTCTCTTTGTAGCTGGCTCAGGTGTTGATTGAAAACATCCCATAATTCCATGGCTCACCTGGGATTTGATATAGTTGTTTGTTTGTTTCCAGACAGGCAAGCTTGACCCACATTATCCCAAAATATGTGGGAACAAAAAGAATATGCTGGAAATCAAGCGGAACCTATCTGATGGCTTTATAATAGCTTTATGCTCAGAAGATGACACTGTAAGTTTGCCAGCTTGTCCTCTTTGTTATTACCCAGTGCAACAAGGACAGGCTGGGTGCTAGCTCACTGGAAAGCACCTTTGCAGAAAAGGACCTGGGGGACAAAATGTTGAACATGAGCCAGCAAACTGCCCTTGCAGCAAAGGCGGCCAACAGTAGCCTGGGCTGCATTAGCAAGAGTGGAGTCAGCAGACTGAAGAAAGTGATTCTTCCCCTCTATTCGGCAATTGTGAAACTATGTGTGAAGTGACGTGTCCTGTTTTGGGCTCCCCAGTACAAGGAAGTTATGGACATACTGGAGTGAGCCCAGTGGAAGACCACTAAGATGATTATAGGGACCTGGAGCACGTGACATATAAGGAGAGGCTGAGAGCTGAATTTGTTCAGCATTAGGAGGCTGAGGGGAGATCTTTTTGCTGTCTACAACTACCTAATGAGAAGGTGCAGAGAAGATGGAGCCATTTTCTTCTCAGAGGTGCACAGGGATAGGACGAGAGACAACAGACACAAGTTGGAACATGGGAAATTCCGATTAGATATAAGAAAAAATTTACCATGAGGGTGGTCAAACACTAAATGGGGGCCCAGAGCATTTGTGAAATCTCCATCCTTGGAGATATTCAAAACCTGACTGGACACAGTCCTCGTAGCTGACCCTGCTTGAATGGGGGGCTGGACCAGATGATCTTAAGAGGTCCTTTCCAACCTAAACCATTCTGTGATTCTGTGAAAGGTGCATGCCTCACCCACACCCTCAGTTACTCTATGAAGTCATGCTGGACCAATATGAGTGTTAAGGGATGTTAAGAGCAGCCGCTGCTTCCAGCAGCTCCGGCCCAGGTCTTCCTCCTGTCCGGCTGCTGGAGCTCAGCCCAGTGTGCCAGGAACCTGGGGTCTCTGCCCAGGCTGAAGGAATCAGCTGCTGCTTTCCTGTTTTCAGGTTCAACCAGTAGCGAAGCTGAACACATTGCAGAGATACACAGACACATACACAGAGGACATACACAGGACACTGACACAGATGGTTACTACAGCCAAGGCGCTGCCTTCAACAGCACCTCACAGAGAACATAAGCACAGACAGACAAGTCCCCTCCACCTCTTTGGCTGGTAGAGACAGAAGTTCACTAGTGAAGACACATACACAACACTCTCTAGGTTCACAAGCACATGCATGTTTGCGTAATTACAATAATGCTTGTTCCCTTATCTCAGGGATGGAATAGTAATCGCATTGTTCAGTTTATGAATACAGTCTCTCAAGTAGACAACGAATCGGATTGTTGGTATTGTTTACACCACCCATGAACACTGGATGCCAAATTTTGGTGGTTAGCAGAACCTATCCCTAAAGCATCTTGTTATCAACCTAATTTGCATACTTACTTCCGAATACTCCAAGTTATCAACAACAACTTTGTGAAGCACGTTGATATGATAAGGCCCCGTGGTGCATTACGAAGCCCCAGAGTATAAGTTCAACTTGGGTGGGGAAGACGAGCAATCGTAATTACACCTCATATTACAATCACACCCAAGCGCGATTTCAATTTAAATGTGACAGTATACAAGCTTGTCTTAATGCTGACCTGAAAACTTCATGGATCTGTGACAATGCATCAGCAATTACAAAGGTGCTTTTAATGGTTTGAAATTTTGGAATCTCACATGGAATGCTAATAGTATGAATTGTGAAAGACGCTATAATTTCACTAGTCCTAATTCTACACGCTATAGTCTACAGAGTAATGGTTGGCTGAGTACTAACAATAGTTGGTATACATGCAGCCCAAACAACGTGTCTGGCTGTGTCACCCGACGCTACCCGATGCTATGGGGACAGGCAGGTTCTTTTAAGGATCCTTGGTAGAATAAGAACTGGCCACAGGGTTGTAGTTACACATAGAGCTTTATTATTATATAAAGATTTTAGCAATCAGCATAGCTTATCGTTAAACAGAATTTCTAGCAATTAGCATAGCTTTCCTATTACCTAAAATTTCAGTTACCTAGACTTTTCAGTCACCTGGACCCTCTGCAGATCGGGTCAAATTCTTAATAATCAGTGTGCAATACAATAATCATAATCTAGACTTTGACTTTAAAAAGTACACAAGTCACTCAGTCCTCGGGGAAAGAAGATCCATGGAGGTGGTGTCACGGTACTCTAGCTGATGGTGAGGGTGCTCCCCCTTCCCCCTCCGTCACTGTGCTGGCATCCCCTGTATCACACTGGGAAGCATGAAGGCCTTAGCAGTCCAGCTGCTGTTGGCTCTGCTTCAAAAACCTTTTGGATAAGCTGATGTATTTATACCTCTCAGTTTGAGAGTTTGGTCTTTACCATTTCCATAAGTTAGTGGATTCTGAAGAGGCTGCCAGACAATCAATATGCAAGAATTTCGGCTGCAAAAGACAGCAAGTTGCAGATAGTAATGACTACATAATGATCTTTATCTCTTCCTGTCCATTGTGTCCTGCATACATGTTGCTCTCTCTTTGACCTACTGGCGCTGCTCTCAGTATACATCAGGCCTTAGCATGAGCTGTGTGTTAGCCAAAATCTGAGCAAGAGTTGAGTGAACAGTCACAGGATGCATCCCTGACCACCGGGGGATCATGGGTTTTTGCCATCCATAATATCTCATGTGCTGTTACACTTCCCTGTTCCATAATGGGTGTCACCATATCCTGGCAACAATGCTGTACCAGGTTTCAGGAGCAGGGGGTACTGGTCACAGGCTGTATAAATTGTAACCCCTTTTGGACAATTCAATTAGGCCAAACATGCTTATTGAAAATTCAATTGTTTTTCTAATCCATGCTGTTCATTCTTCAAACATCACAATGACTCTGGACAGGGCTGTTGGCCTACCATAATACCTGGATGGTTCTGGCTTTGCAGCACTAATGCCTATAAAAGTCTACCCCCAAGTGGGCAGGTACTTTTACCATAGCACATCTCGGTCCTTATGCATTCTGATCTAAAAATTTAACATTTAACTTTCAACACAACCATTACCCTATATGTAATAAGTGTGAAGTGTTTAACCCCTTAGTAACAAGACCAACTACATTTCATTAATTCGTATATGCACTACTGTTGTCCCACAAGCGGCGTCCAGCACCCGGTGTGCAATAAGCCAATCTTACACACAGAGCCGAGATATTTATTTAGCTCATGTTTGCGCAAAGATGGGTGCTAGGTGGTAATTCCACAAAGCTAGCACACCACACACAAGAACTACAGCGTATTTATCTTGTTACATGATTAGTAAAAGCCCGCCTAAGTTCATGCTCATTGGTTAGTTGCGTTCAAATTAGCCTCGCTTGCCATGTAAATTAGCACGCATGCTCCTTGTGGGTGTGGGGGGGCAAGTCTTTCCAGTCTTGAATTGAGTCGATGGTCGCGATCTCCCCCTGCCGCCTTTACCTTTCCCCTAGTTACCGCAGTTTTTTGCTGACTTCTTGTTTCTTTGGCAATCATCTAGCCTCCGGCGCCTTCTAGGGCAGGATGTTCCCCTTTTATCAGTCTTCTAGTTCTTCTTCGAGGGCATAGTCATTGTAAGGCATGCATTGTTTATACAAGGTAATCAATCAGGCTAGAAAAATGAAGACTACAGTCTAGGTATGTTGTGGTTTAACCTCAGCCAGCAACTAAGCACCACACAGCCGCTCACTCACTCCCCCTGCAGTGGGATGGGGGAGAGAATCGGAAGAGTAAAAGTGAGAAAACTTGTGGGTTGAGATAAAGGCAGTTCAAGAGGGAAAGCAAAAGCTGTGCACGCAAGCAAAGCAAAACAAGGAATACATTCACTGCTTCCCATGGGCAGGCAGGTGTTCAGCCATCTCCAGGAAAGCAGGGCTCCATCACGCGTAACGGTTACTTGGGAAGACAGACGCCATAACTCCAAACGTCCCCCCCTTCCTTCTCCTTCCCCCAGCTTTATATGCTGAGCATGACGTCACATGGTATGGAATATCCCTTTGGCCAGTTGGGGTCAGCTGTCCCAGCTGTGCCCCCTCCCAGCTTCTTGTGCACCCCCAGCCTACTGGCTGGCGGGGTGGTGTGAGAAGCAGAAAAGGCCTTGACGCTGTGGAAGCACTGCTCAGCAATAACAAAAACATCCCTGTGTTATCAACACTGTTTTCAGCACAAATCCAAAACACAGCCCCATACTAGCTACTGTGAAGAAAATTAACTCTATCCCAGCCAAAACCAGCACACTCAGTTACCATCTAAACTCCTTGGGTATCTTCCTAGTTCATTCTAAATATACCATTCTTGAGTTTTCTGCTTTTGCTCGTGTTGTGAACAGCTTGGCACATGTCTGCTGCATAAATCTGATGAAGATGTAGAACTTCCTGGACAAGAGAAGGCTCCGGGGAGACCTTATTGCAGCCTTTCAATATATAAAGGGGGCTTATAAGAAAGATGGAGAGAGACTTTTTACCAGGGCCTGTACTGACAGTACAAGGGGCAATGGTTTAAACTGAAAGAGGGTAGATTTAGATTGGACATTAGGAAGAAATTTTTTACGATGAGGGTGGTGAGACACTGGAGCAGGTTGCCCAAAGAAGTTATGGATGCCCCATCCCTGGAAACATTCAAGGTCAGGTTGGACGGGGCTTTGAGCAACCTGATCTAGTTGAAGATGTCCCTGCCCACAGCAGGGGGGTTGGACTAGATGACCTTTAGAGGTCCCTTCCAACCCAAACTATTCTATGATTCTATTATTCTAACTTAGGGGTTTCCCTGCATACTTAATTTAATGAGCTCTAAGAGGGCAGAAATAAGGGGCCTTTCAAGTTCCAGTTGAAGCCATTCCATTAAAAATGAGAGCGATGTCACCATGCCCTCCAAACCAATGAACAGTATTATACATGCACTTCTTTCCTCAGGTTAATCGGGTCAAAACCCCTTCATTTTTAAGACTTCCATGCCTGTCCTGGTTTTGGCAGGGATAGAGTTAATTTCCTTCCTAGTAGCTGGTACAGGGCTGTGTTTTGGATTTAGGAGGAGAACAATGCTGATAACACACCGATGTTTTAGTTGTTGCTAGGTAGTGCTTACGCTAGTCAAGGACTTTTCAGCTTCCCATGCTCTACCGACTGAGAAGGCTGGAGGTGCACAAGAAGCTGGGAGGGGGCACAGCCAGGACAGCTGACCCAAACTGGCCAAAGGGACATTCCATACCATGTGACGTCATGCTCAGTACATAAACTGGGGGAAAGCTGGCCGGGGGTGCCGCTGCTCGGGGACTGGCTGGGCATCGGTCGGCAGGTGGTGAGCAGTTGCATTGTGCATCACTTGCTTTGTGTATTATTATTATTATTACATTATTATTATTGTTGTTGTTATTATTTTATTTCAATTATTAAACTGTTTTTATCTGAACCCACGACTTTTTCTCACTTCTACTCTTCCAATTCTCTCCCCCATCCCACTGGGGTGTGGGGGGAGTGAGCGAGCGGCTGTGTGGTACTCAGTTGCCGACTGAGGTTAAACCACGACAGGTCTGTAATTCCCAAAGAAACCAGATTAAAGAAGGAAAAAAAAGACAAGTCACTACTGGTATCGAGATATCATCACCTGCTTTTTAACTGTAATAGGGAAAGAAATTCTCTGCTGCTGTGGGCGCTCACCTCACACCGTTGAGGAACGACGGCCCCCGCGCTGCCGGGTAATGGCTGCCGTTACACAACGGCACAGGCTGTGTGCCCATCCAAGGACTGCGGGGTGTGCTGCTAAAATTAGAAGTGACAGTAGAGCTACTTATCCCCTCTTCCCGCCTCGGTGTGCAGGGTTGCGGGGTGATTTGGTTCTGCAGCTGTACGGGGACGCTCCCCAGCCGGGCCCGTCACAGCCCCTTCCTCGGGGGAGCCTCACGCGAGCGGTGGCGACCGGTGCTGGTTCCAGATGGGAGTTTCCAGTCAGGCGCGACACGGTCACCCCAACGCGGGTCCTTGGGGCCGCAGCTAACCGGCGCGGCGCACTAGGGGCCTCTCTTTTTTCGGTTTGGCAGGCGTGGCGGCAGGATGGGTAAGTGTTGTAGCGGTGGCCTTGGGGGGGACTGGGGTGGGGGGGGAGGAGGAGGAAGTGGTGTGTGCGCGGAGAGGCGGCCCAGAGCGCTCCCCCTCATTGTCCCGCGAGTCTCCTCCACTGGCTCTGGGCCCTCACAACGTTCCTAGGCTTCGGTGTTAGCAGCGCCTCCGTTAGCCTTTCTCCCCAATTCCCCCTTGCTGCCTGTTGGTAGTGATACTGTCAGTCGTGTCCTCCCCCCCCGAGGCGAGGAGGTCTGCGGTCTCGCGTGCCCCGCAGCCGTTGGCCGCCGCTGGGTTGCCTCCCGAGGCCCGCGAGGGACAGTGATGGCAGGAGCTGCTCGGTGACCTCTAGCTCTCTCTGCCCGTGTTTTCTAGGGAAGTGCCGTGGGCTCCGTACCGCTCGGAAACTCCGCAGCCACCGCCGCGATCAGAAGTGGCACGATAAACAGTATAAGAAGGCCCACTTGGGCACTGCGCTGAAGGCCAACCCCTTCGGCGGCGCTTCTCACGCCAAGGGAATTGTTCTGGAAAAAGTGTGGGTAAAACTCCCCAGAGTGTGCCTTTACGGCCTCGCGGGTGCTGGGGGTAGTTTACCGTGGCATGGGAACAGCTTGTGCTTGTGCCGGGTTAGGGGTATGCGAGAGCATGCTCTCAGCAGTGAGCTAAGTCGTGGCACAAGCACCTGGTGCTTGTGTCTGACCCACAGCCACCTAATGCATAGTGTAGGATATTCTGGGTTGTTGTCCTTGGAGTCACCAGGAAAATTCCTGGTGATTTGGGACCTTTGAAAGATTCCATATGTGACTTTAAAGAAGAAACATCTCTAAGTTGTTTTTTCTAAATATGTTAGAGTTTTTCTACCTGAAGTATGATAAATTTTTATTATTTTGTAGCTTCTATGTAATAGATTGAAAACAGTTGGGTTTTTTTAGGTGACAATGCTGAAAGGTATTTGTTCTCATATACTCAAGTGTTGGTTTTGAAATTGTGTATAACCTTTAGAAGAAAAATTTTACTTAACATTTAAGTTTAGTTTTGGGGGGGTGGGTTTCAGTGTGTGTGCTTTGTTTCATGCAGTCAGCAAGTATCAAAGATTCCATCTACTTGTGTTCTGGCTTTATGTTAGTAACTTAACAAGTTTTGTTAGGATACTCTCAGGACTCCAAGGTGTTTCTTTTTCTTTTCCAAATTTTTAATTACTGAGTTAGTATTTGTCTCTAGGAGACTTGCTTTTGATTTTTACTCTGTTTATAAACTAATTAAGTCTTTGGATATTGCATAGCTCTAAGTAGATCACTAATAGTTTTTGATTTGAAATACACATGCAACTTATGGTTAGTACAAAATAACATAGTGATTCATGGTATTGTAATGAATATCTGCTAATTTACCAAACAGATTTTTGCTAATATATTTTCATGCACTTCTGTTTTAGCGGAGTAGAAGCTAAGCAGCCTAACTCTGCCATCAGGAAATGTGTCAGAGTCCAGCTGATCAAGAATGGCAAAAAAATAACAGCTTTTGTTCCCAATGATGGTTGCCTGAACTTCATTGAGGTGAATAATTTTCAAGAAAAAACCTATAGAAAGCTGTGTATGAAAGTAAAGAAACACATAATTGACAGAATCAGGTGATGGCTAGACAAAGGGTTCATGGCATTCTGAACCGTGTATATCTTAATGCTGTATCTGCAGAAGCAGGTGAGAAATGCCAGAGGTGGTTTTGTGCTTTTCACTTGCTAAGGTAAGCTGGTCCTCAGCAGTACTCCTGCAAGCTAAATGACACCTCAGCTTATGTTTCCCTTCACCAAAATACTGAAGGGGATAATCCATAATTCATGTATATCTATCAATAGACTTCAGTATTTACTGTCTTTCCACCCTTTCCTTAGAAAGTCTGTGATGTGGCTCAAATTTAATGTAAATTAATTTAGAAGTATGTACAGGTTTAATGTTTATAGCTCTGTATTTGCACTGTCTTTCATTCTAGGAAAATGATGAAGTTCTGGTTGCTGGTTTTGGTCGGAAGGGTCATGCTGTTGGTGACATTCCTGGAGTTCGCTTCAAGGTTGTCAAAGTAGCGAGTGTTTCTCTGTTGGCCTTATACAAGGGCAAGAAGGAGAGACCAAGATCATAAATTGATGTGGCAAGGATATAAATAAAATTTGTAATTGGAAAAACTCTTATACTTGTTATGTAAGGCTTATGATGTGGGGGTTTTTTTGTTGTGGTGGTGGTTTTTTTGGTTTTTTTTTGTTTTTTTTAATGTGGTATCTGTGAGTGACATAACTCTCAGATGTCAGGGCATGCTGTCATTTTTTTGTATGTTTGCAGATGGCGTTTTCTTTGTAAGAAAGCTTTGCTTTAGACTGACAGAAGAAAGCCAGAGCATCTTTATAACCAGTAGGTGAGCTTAATAAGCACTTAAATGTTTGCAAATTTACCTTTGTGTTTGGTGGAACTACACAGCTACCTACCTGCCAGGAACTTCAGAGACTTGCTTCATAGAATGCAAGGGTGTTTTAGTGCTTTGTGCACCATCCTTGATTGCCAGTGTCTCCATGAAGGCTACTTCAGCCTAATAACTAGAGTAGCAACAGTGTTGTCATTGGGATGGATTGATAAATTCCTCTTCTGTAGACCCTTTTTCCTGAAAGCAGCCATGAAGAGGGCCCCATGAAACTAAATTTCTGAATTCTTGTGCTGCCACTTATGCAGAACTGTAAAGATTTTGAAGCTGAGGTCCAAGTATGGTGGTGTATAACATAGAACTAATTGGGACTCTGACCTAAGTAAGTAGACTGTATTGTAGGAGAATTAAAAAGTCACTAATTTTTGCTCCATTGCCTACCTGGTTTACAAGAGCTGGAGTGCTGAAAGAGCATAAAAAAAAAAAAAAAGGCATTGTATGATCCTGGTGCACATCAGGTGATCCAGTACAGAGCTGACAGGTGCTACATGCACCTACAGTGATGGTAATACTTGCAACAGCTACATCTTCTAGTGATGATGTCAGCTGATGCTAGCAGGTTTTGAAATGCCATGCCTAGGTATACATGATGATATGGGGTGATGAGTTAAATGATTTCTTGTGTGTATCAGCCTTAACAATTCTGAAGGGGCTATATCATGAATCAGTGCATCATTAGGTATGGCTTTTGCAGTGGAAGGGGGTTGGGACGCGCACACAGTTTACTGCCTTATGCTCTTAAATAACCTTTCCTTGTTTTCCTCTGTCTTATACCTAGATTGTAAAAATTTTGGGGAGAATGTTCCTTTTTTGGTGTTAGTATAGCACCTATAGGTGGATTATAAATGCTCAAGATTTAAAAATAATAATTTTGTCTGAGAGGCAGCAAGATTAGGTCTCCCTGTCTGTTAGATCTACTGTGACCTTTTGCTACTCATTTAATCTTATTATTTTAAAGAGAGGCAATGATTTCCAGTTTTATAAAATATCACTGAACTTGACAAAGAGAGGTTTAATACTTTTCAAGAGTACAGGATGACTATACTTTTTCTTTGGACACTAAATAGTTCCTCTGTCAGATAAATATGTAAGGTGTTTTTTTTTTTTTTAAGGTCTGAAGTATTAATATATTACTCCCTTCTTTTTACTGATCTGTTTGGCAGCTGTACATAGATACTGTTAGACAGATGTTGGTATTAACTTGAAAGAATACTACACAATCTGGAACTTAATTATAGTCTCAGTCTTTTTTAGAATGAACAGGCTCAAGTCTAGTGTAGCTGGAATTTTATCTTTGGTCATCTTGTCAGTCACAAAATTGTTCCCATAGGAACAGAAATGAAATATCTTACTGTTGTCCCACAAGCGAGGTCCGGTACCCGGTGTGCAATAAGCCAATCTTACACACAGAGCTGAGAGATTTATTTAGCTCATGTTTGCGCAAAGATGGGTGCTGGGTGGTAATTCCACAAAGCTAGCACACCACACACAAGAACTACAGCGTATTTATCTTGTTACATGATTAGTAAAAGCCCGCCTAAGTTCATGCTCATTGGTTAGTTGTGTTCAAATTAGCCTCGCTTGCCATGTAAATTAGCACGCATGCTCCTTGTGGGTGTGGGGGGGCAAGTCTTTCCAGTCTTGAATTGAGTCGATGGTCGCGATCTCCCCCTGCCGCCTTTACCTTTCCCCTAGTTACCGCAGGTTTTTGCTGACTTCTTGTTTCTTTGGCAATCATCTAGCCTCCGGCGCCTTCTAGGGCAGGATGTTCCCCTTTTATCAGTCTTCTAGTTCTTCTTCGAAGGCATAGTCATTGTAAGGCATGCATTGTTTATACAAGGTAATCAGGCTAGAAAAATGAAGACTACAGTCTAGGTATTAACCCAAACATATAGCTACGTTTCTCCCCTTTGAGACTATAGAAGAGGAACTTCACTGTAGTTTCTCTTATATTAGTCTCATCCTCTCATAACTTTGCCTCCCTATTATAGAACAACATTTCCAAAACCACTGTGTTATTACATAGATACATACAAAAGCTAATAAAGCAATTATTATAATGCTTAATAACTTTTTTTAATCCATACACTCAGGGAACCAGGAAGTCAACCATTTAAATGTTTCTTCAAATCTGTAAGATGTGTCATCCCTTTGTATCTCATGGAGTATTTTAGTCTGTTTCCAGATCTCTCCTAAATGTGTAGCAATCCTACCATTCTGGTCTACATATACACAACAACTTGTATTTAAAACTGTGCACACTCCTCCTTGGGAGGTTAGCATCATATCTGGAGCCAATCTGTTCTGTAAAGTGATTTTAGCCAATTCAGACACTTCTTCTTGTAGGGCTTTAATAGCATTGTAAGTCTCATTCCCCATTTTCTCAATTACGGCAGAAATATTTACTATAGCTTTTCTACTTCACTAACTCCTAACCAGGGGAGAAACCATCTAGCGAAGGAATGAAATCCTGTGGGTCTGTCAATCAATGGATTCTTTGTGTTTCTTTTATTTCCCATTCTTGTTCTATTGTATCATTGTATGATGTTTGGTCACTGTTATTGCATACATGTTTTACAAATATCGTGAAAGAGAAATTGAGGGGTATTCCTATTAAAGGAATACCTTTCTTAGAATGCTCGGGGAAATGAGTACAGATCCAACAATTAGACTTGTTCGCCATTTGTGCTGGTTTTTGCATCAAAGTAAAATGCCAGTTCTGTTCTCAAGGATTTCCTGGTTCCCCATAAGACACTTTAGCATTTCTTAATTTCATCCATAGGCAACAGAGGAGTATCACCCCCCCTTAGCTCCTTCTTTTTTTTTTCCAAAGAAATCTGTATACCTACACAAATTCACTAGCAAAGATATGAAAACAATTACCAAAACGCAATGCAAAGATATTAAGCTTTACATACAGTCTAGCTCAATATATGACTTTCCAGAGTCCCAGCTACAGTTCATTGGGATCGAGAGAGCTTCAGCAGTCCTGTTTCTTCAGGGATCCACTCCTTCTGCAGAGCTTTCTTCACGCGGGTATAGTGTATCCACGAATCTATACCCTTCACTTTCACAGCGGTATAAGTGATAAGTAGCAGCAGGTAAGGTCCTTTCCACCTTTCTTTCAAAGGCTCATCCTTCCAGGTGCGGATGTAAACTTCATCTCCAGGTTGAAATTCATGCACCGGTGAATCTAAAGGCAAAGGAGCTCGCGGGTTAAGGTACCTGTGTAAGGAAGACAAAGTCTGCAACAAGGATAGTAAATAATTGACCAGCATTCCCTCTCCTTTCCTGTGCATTTGGTCCTCTTTTCCTATCATCAAATCTATAGGATACGGTTTTCCATACAGTATTTCAAAAGGACTCACTTTTTCCTCTTACTGTAGGAGTAACCTACTACCCACTTCATTTGCGTTTCCTGACATAGCTTTGAGATCTGTCTCTTTAGGGTCCGATTCATCCTTTCTACCTTCTCGCTTGACTGTGGCCTCCAAGGGGTATGTAAATCCCATTGTACTTCTAAAAACTTAGAGACCCCTTGAACTATTTCTGCTACGAAGTGAGGTCCATTGTCTGATGACATTTCTTCAGGGATGCCGAATCTCGGAATCACCTCTTTGAGCAGAATTCTAACCACTTCCCTGGATTTGTTGGTACGGCATGGGAAGGCTTCAGGCCACCCAGAAAAAGTGTCAGCTAACACTAAGAGATACTTAAACTGGTTACATTTTGGTAACTCAGAGAAATCTATTTGCCAGTATTCCCCCGGGGTTTGACCCCGTCTCGCTTCCCCAAGAGGAGGTTCCCATTGAACTTTTCTCAGTAGAATCAACGCTCCAATCAATGATTCCTTTTCAGCAACCCTTTTAGCAGTTTCATCTGCCTTTCTCTTTCCTTTGATAACCTCGGTTTGTCCTTTCTGGTGGGCTTTGCAGTGTATAATTGCAACTACTTTTGGTCCTAAAACAGCTTGCAGCAGTTTTAAAATCTCTGGTCCATACTTGATAGGAGTTCCCTGAGAGGATAACATTCCACGCTCTTTCCAGATGGCTCCATGTGCAGGGACCACTCCAAAAGCATATTTGGAATCTATGTATATGTTTACCCTTTTATCTTTGGATAGCTCTAAAGCTCAAGTAATAGCTATGATTTCTGCTTTCTGAGCAGAGGTATTGGGTGGCAATGCTTGTACTGTGACTTCTTCTTGTAGAGTTACCGCGGCATATCTAGCTTTTCGTTCTTCACTCACCACGAAGCTGCTTCAATCTGTGAAAAGTTCAACTTCTGGATCGCTTAATGGTACATCTTTCAAATCGGGTCTGCTGGAATATACCTTTTTGATAACATGTAGGCAGTCGCGTTCTAGCTCTCCCTTCTCATCTGTTGGCATTAAAGTGGCAGGATTTAAGGTTGAAGACATTTTTAAAGTGACATCATCTTGTTCGATTGAAGATTATGGAGCGGTTCGTCTTGAGGGCGCTCACAAGGCATGTGCGGGATAACCAGGGAATCAGGCCCAGCCAGCACGGGTTCATGAGAGGCAGGTCCTGCTTGACCAACCTGATCTCCTTCTATGACCAGGTGACCCGCCTAGTGGATGAGGGAAAGGCTGTGGATGTGGTCTACCTGGACTTCAGTAAGGCCTTTGACACCGTCTCCCACAGCATTCTCCTCAAGAAGCTGGCGGCTCACGGCTTAGACAGGTGTACTCTTCGCTGGGTCAAAAACTGGCTGGACGGCCGGGCCCAGAGAGTTGTGGTGAATGGAGTGAAATCCAGTTGGCGGCCGGTCACGAGCGGTGTTCCCCAGGGCTCAGTTTTGGGGCCGGTCTTGTTCAATATCTTTATCGATGATCTGGATGAGGGGATCGAGTGCTCCCTCAGTAAGTTTGCAGGTGACACCAAGTTGGGTGGGAGTGTTGATCTGCTCGAGGGTAGGATGGCTCTGCAGAGGGACCTGGACAGGCTGGATCGATGGGCCGAGGCCAACTGCATGAGATTCAACATGGCCAAGTGCCGGGTCCTGCACTTGGGCCACAACAACCCCATGCAGCGCTACAGGCTTGGGGAAGAGTGGCTGGAAAGCTGCCTGGCGGAAAAGGACCTGGGGGTGCTGGTTGACAGCCGGCTGAACATGAGCCAGCAGTGTGCCCAGGCGGCCAAGAAGGCCAATGGCATCCTGGCCTGTATCAGAAACAGTGTGGCCAGCAGGAGTAGGGAAGTGATCGTGCCCCTGTACTCGGCCCTGGTGAGGCCGCACCTCGAATACTGTGTTCAGCTTTGGGCCCCTCACTACAAGAAGGACGTTGAGGTGCTGGAGCGTGTCCAGAGAAGGGCAACGAGGCTGGTGAAGGGTCTGGAGAACAAATCTTATGAGGAGCGGCTGAGGGAACTGGGATTGTTTAGCCTGGAAAAAAGGAGGCTGAGGGGAGACCTCATCGCTCTCTACAACTACCTGAAAGGAGGTTGTCGTGAGGTGGGGGTCGGTCTCTTCTCCCAAGTAACTAGCGATAGGACGAGAGGAAATGGCCTCAAGTTGCGCCAGGCGAGGTTTAGATTGGACATGAGGAAAAATTTCTTTACGGAGAGAGTGGTTAAACATTGGAACAGGCTGCCCAGGGAAGGGGTTGCTCAATCATACAATCATAGAATCATAGAATCATTAAGGTTGGAAAAGACCTCTAAGATCATCGAGTCCAACCGTCGACCCAACACCACCATGCCCACTAAACCATGTCCCTAAGCGCCTCATCTACACTACTTTTAAATACCTCCAGGGATGGGGACTCAACCCATCACTAGGAGGAGTGATCCCCTGTGCGCCCAGTGCCGCAATAAAGAATGCCTGCTTTCTAAAACTCCAAATTGAGTCTTAGAGAGTTTTTCATCTGCCAACTTACGGTAACAGTTTTGGCGACCCAGATGGGACACTGCTCTTGAGCCTTGACGGATCCTGGGATCGCGGAACCTCAGTCGGCACCGAGGGATTCTCGGAGAGGACTTCTCCCGATCCCCGGACCGAAGAGCCCCTGAGCGAACAATACTGCTTTATGAATAATAAGGCATTCTTTTGGAAATTTGGGAAGGGGTTAGAGTCCCCGCTACCTGCCTGTCAGACGCAGCGAAAGCTCCGCAGGGTTGGGTATAAGACCCGGGCTAGGGGTTAGAGTCCCCACTAGGTGTTAGAGTCCCCACTCAAGATAAACATCAAGAGCAACCGCGGTAACAATTATTATAAATACTTGTCTATTATTAAAAGTATTTGTCTCATATAGTAATTAGTTATTTGTATTATTGTTGCTGTACAAAAGGCTCATCTGTGTGTGATTCTATTATTGTAAGTATTTGTTTGTAGTTATTTGTATTGTTGTTGTTGTACGAAAGACTCGTTTGTGTGCGTGATTCCCTGTATATAAAATGGGTGCTGGATCATCTGCTGGATCATCCACTGGTGGGGGAATTTTAAAGAAATCACCTTTGGGTTGTATTTTAAAGTATTGGAAACAAATTGCAGGATCCTCTGGTGGGGTCGCAAAAAGGGACGATCTAATTAAGTATTGTAATCAATGGTGGCCACTATACAAACTAGAAGATGGAGAAAAGTGGCCAAGGAACGGTACTTTGAATTATAATACTCTGTTACAACTAATTCTGTTTCTAAGGAGAGAAGGAAAATGGGATGAGGTATTGTATGCTGATATGTTCTTTACATTAAGGCAGCATCCTGAGTGGCAAAAGGAGCGTGGAATTAATTTGGCCCCAACTGATCCTCTGGTATTGGCATTGGAAAAGGAGAAGCGAGAGAGAGAAAAAGGGAAAGGGTTAAAGAGGTGTTGTCTGGCATGCAGTATTGGACACAGATGTTTGAAGTTGACCCAGAATGAGCAGGAAGAGGATTTAGAGATGTTAGTGGCTCCAGGGTTGAGGCAGAGGCCTCAGAATCATGAACTTGAGCCCTTAGGGGCAGAGGGTGGATTGGACGATGAGCCCGAGAGCGATGCTGCAGGGGCCACACCGGTGGCAAGGAGAACTTGTAACTGACGGGGAACCGCGTTGCAAGCTCCGTTGAGACAAGCAGTAGGGAATGATGGTCCGGTTGTAGTGAAAGTGCCTTTTTTGATTACAGATTTAAATAACTGGAAAGCAGCTGCCGGCAGTTATAGGGATGATTCTGATCGAGTGGCTACTGCCTTTGAAATGATGATAAAAACTCAGAGTCCAGATTGGAAAGATATCAAAGTTATCATGCAAGTATTGTTTGATAGTACAGAGAGGGAGATGATTCGTAAAACGACAAGGACTCAGGTTGAAGCCCAAATAGCGGCAGGGACATTACAAGGACAGTTGGAGCATCATTTTCCCTTGGCAGATCCTGGCTGGGACCCTAATGATAATGGGCAGAAATTGTTATTAATGCAATATCAGAGGTGGGTTTGTTTGGTATAAGAAATGCTATACCAAAAGCGATAAATTGGTCAAAATTATATGAGAATTAAGCAGGACAGAAAGGAGTCTCCCACTGAGTTCCTAAACAAATTGAAAGAAGCTACTCAGAAGTATACCACTCTGGATCCTGAATCAGAGGAAGGAAAGAATCAGTTAGCAACTTTGTTTATTGGGCAGTCTGCTGATGATATCTGAAGAAAGCTGCAGAAATTACAAGGAGCAGATGCCAGGGACCCGGGAAAATTGTTGGATGTGGCTTGGGTGGTTTATAGGAACAGAGATCAGCAGAAAGAAAAGGGAAATGCTAGATTGATTGTGGCACTAGGAGGAACTTATGGACCTCGAGAAGGACCCAGGGGAGGATTTAGAGGCGGTTATCGAGGAAGAGGACGTGGTAGAGGATTCCCAAGGTCCCCAATAGGAGAGATACAGTGTGCTTATTGTAAAGAAAGGGACACTGGAAACGAGAGTGCCCATTTTTGCAGAAATTAGGGGAACAAGACGCTCCCATGTTAGCTGTAGAGGCGAGAGACTGAAAAAGACCGGAGGGATCATCCCCAGCAGAACCTCTGGTTAAAATTAAGCTGGGGGAAGATGAAGCTGAAATAAAATGTTTAGTCGATACAGGGGCCACCCATTCGGTTTTGAACACGAAGAAACATGAGTTAGGATATGATACTGTGAGAATTATTGGTGCAACAGGAAAGTCAGAAACACGACCTTTCTTTAAACCCTTAAAATTTAAAATTGGAAAACAGTGGGTAACGCATCAGTTTTTGTATCTACCAGGTGCACCAAAACCTTTAATAGGCCGAGATCCACTAGAAAAACTAGAAGCTGAAATAAAATTCAAAAATGGAGAAGTAGAGGTGTCAATGCCAGGATCTAAATTTGCCCAAGCTTCAATATTGTTACTGCAGGAAATTGAGCAGGTGGAAAGAAAAATCCCGGCTGAAGTTGAGAATGCAGTGATTCCTGTCGTCTGGGCAGGAGAAATACCCGGAAAATCAAAGAGGGCTGAACCC
The DNA here is from genome assembly GCA_027474245.1 of Spheniscus humboldti. Lineage (NCBI taxonomy): Eukaryota > Metazoa > Chordata > Aves > Sphenisciformes > Spheniscidae > Spheniscus > Spheniscus humboldti. The sequence continues at coordinate 37,627,525 of CM049922.1, forward strand.
GTAAGGATAGACCTTATACCAGGATCAGCACCGGTAAGACTGAAACAGTATCCCTTAAAGTTAGAAGCTAAACTTGGGTTGGTACCTATTATACAGAAGTTTTTGGCATATGGGTTATTAAGAGAATGTGAATCTAAATATAATACTCCCATTTTACCTGTTAAGAAAGCTGATGGGAAATCTTATAGGTTAGTCCAGGGCCTAAGGGCAGTGAATCAAATTGTCCAGGATATACACCCAGTGGTAGCAAACCCATGCACACTATTAACTACTCTCAAAGAAGATCAGGGATGGTTTACAGTCTTAGATTTAAAAGATGCCTTTTTCTGCATCCCACTTGACTCTGGAAGTCAGAAATTGTTCGCCTTTGAGTGGGAAAACCCTGAGACGGGAAGAAGGACTCAGTATACCTGGACAGTATTGCCACAAGGATTCAAAAACAGTCCAACGATTTTTGGAAATCAACTAGCAAAAGAGTTAGAATTATGGAGGCAAAATAATAGAAATGGAGCAATGTTACAATATGTTGACGACATACTATTAGCTGGGAACTCCCGAGAAGAACGCTTGGAACTGACAATTAGTCTATTAAACTTCCTCGGACTAAGCGGTTATCGAGTATCAAAAGGGAAGGCTCAAATTGCAAAAGAAACTGTAACATATTTAGGCTTTGAAATTCTGAAAGGACAGAGACAGTTAAGCAATGAAAGGAAAGAGGCTATTTGTCAACTTCCAGAACCTCGAAACGTTCATGAATTGAGAACCTTTCTAGGAATAGCGGGATGGTGTCGCTTATGGATTGCTAATTACGGACTGATGGCAAAACCCTTATATGAGTTACTGAAATCATCGAAAGGTCCCCTGCAATGGACAAATGAAAGTCGGAATGCGTACATTCAACTTAAAAGGGCCTTGATGAAAGCCCCAGCCTTAGGGCTGCCTAATTTAGAAAAGCCTTTTGAACTATTCACTTATGAAAGACAAGCAGTGTCCTTAGGTGTTTTAACCCAGCGCTTGGGAGAATGTAGACGAGCAGTGGCATATTTTTCCAAGCAATTGGATCCAGTGAGCCAGGGATGGCCCGGATGTTTAAGAGCAGTGGCTGCAACGGTACTGTTAATACAAGAGGCTCGGAAGCTCACCATGGGACAGAAATAACTGTTTATGTTCCACACATGGTAACTACAGTATTGGACCAAAAGGGTGGACATTGGTTGTCTCCTAGTAGAATGCTAAAATATCAAGTGGTACTAATAGAACCAGATGATGTGACCTTAAAGACTACTGCCATAATTAATCCTGCTATGTTCCTATCAGCTCGACAAGAAGAAGGTAAACTTGAACATGACTGCCTGCAGACCATTGAAGAAGTCTATTCAAGCAGGCCCGACTTGAAGGACGTTCCCTTGCAGAATCCAGATTGGGAACTATACACGGACGGCAGCAGTTTTATGAAAGAAGGAAAGCGAGTATCAGGGTATGCAGTTACCACTGTCGAGACAGTGATAGAGGCACAGGCATTACCCACTAAAACATCTGCCCAAAAGGCTGAATCGATTGCCCTCACTCGGGCTTTGCAGCTAAGTAAAGACAAGCGCGTAAATATTTGGACTGATTCGAAATATGCTTTTGGAATAGTGCATGCGCATGGAGCGATCTGGAAAGAAAGAGGACTATTGTCCGCACAAGGGGCAGAGGTGAAACATAAGGAAGAAATTTTGAGTTTATTAGAAAGTGTAAAAGCCCCTGCTGCTGTAGCTGTTATGCATTGTAAAGCTCATCAGTCAGGACAAACCACTCAAGAGCAAGGAAATAAACCGGCTGATTTAGCTGCAAAGCGGGCTACAGAAAAAGGCATAGAGGAGAAAGTGCTAGCTATAGTGCCAGAAAAGAGAATTTCCCTCCAGAAAAACCCTATTTATGATAAGCAAGATTTAAAATTAATCGAGACTTTACAAGGAGAAAGACGAGAGGATGGATGGGCAATTATACCTACAGGTCTAGTAGTCATACCTCATTCCCTCATGAATAGTAAAGGAAGAACACAACGCTGTGCAATGGGGAACTGAAAATTTGCTAAAATATTTGCAGAAGTCGGTTATTAGCAGGAACATGGTAGAAATTATTAAGTCAGTCACACAAAGATGTGAAATATGCTGTAGGAATAATCCAAAAACACAGAATAAAATTCAATTTGGAAAAAAACGCTGAAGGACAGGCACCTGGGAATATTGGCAAATAGATTTTACCGAATTGCCAAGAAAAGGAGGGCTAAAGTATTTGTTGGTCCTCGTGGATACATATACAGGTTGGCCTGAGGCCTTTCCATGTCGCACGAATAAGGCGAAAGATGTAGTAAAAATATTGTTGAAAGAAATAATTCCAAGATTTGGAGTACCTCTAGGGATGTCATCAGATAGAGGTCCACATTTTATAGCCAAAGTAATTACTGAAATAAGCAGAGTATTAGATATTAGTTGGAACTTACCTACCCCTTATAGGCCTCAATCCAGTGGTAAAGTAGAGAGAATGAATTACACCCTTAAAACTCAGTTAAGCAAAATATGTCAGGAAACCTCAATGAATTGGACACAAGCTTTACCTCTGGCTTTGTTAAGAATTAGAGTTCAACCACGAGGTAGGCAACATCTCAGCCCGTACGAGTTGATGTACGGACGACCGTAACAAATACCTGGACTACCAGGAGAGACGCGAATACAAGGGGAAAGTGATGCAAGAAATTACTTAATTGCCCTCGGGAAAGTTTTACAAGAACTAAATAGATATGTGATTTTAAATAAATCTATAGGTCTTGATTCCCCAGCCCATCCATTCCAGCCTGGAGATTGGGTATACATCAAATCCTGGACTTCTGAACCGCTACAAGAGAAATGGAAAGGACCATTTCAAATCCTGTTAACTACACATACAGCAATTATAAGAGAAGGAGAAGAGGGCACCTTACCCACTGAAATTCGAAAGGTAATCTGGGACAATGCAACTAAATTTGAAAAGGAATTCCAATCTTGGTGGTATTTAGTTAATTTCACTTATGACCCTATCAATAATAAGGCCACAGCTTTTGTTTTGACAATTCACAATGCTTCAGTGTACACCATATACCCAATTATTGCGTTAGGATTAAATCACAATGGAGCTATACTCTATCCACTAGAACATAGAGTATGGGCCCAACAGAATGGAAACAAGTGGCAAACTGTCGATGTTAGCACATGCGTTGTACGAGAACAGCAGGGATTTATTTGTGAAAGTAACACCATCAAAGCCCAAGACATTTGTCTCGACACTGAGCAAAATGTTTGCCATTTTGACATACATCCTGATGAAACACCTGAAACTGTGCTCGTATATATTGGAAAAGGATGTGTTTGTATGAGAACCCTTTGTGACTTTATCTTTGTAGATGAAGTCACTGTAGATACAAGCAACCGCTCAAATATATGTGTTTGTAACTTTACTAACTCTAATTTCAATATGTTTGCTGCTTATAATTATACTGTACATAAAGGTTTGGTACATGATGAGACAAATAACCCAGCTTAGCATATACTATTAATATACTCTGCTCTTTGTGCACTGTCCCATTTACCATTGAACTTTGTTAACTCTCTTAATGAAGTGAGGATTGCAGCTTGCTAGCTATGAATCCTCAAAAGAAAAGGAGGGATTGATACCGAAATACTAAGGAGACATACGGTTTTCTTTGTCGAAGCAAAGTAGCTAAATGTTCTGCAGACTGGACATTCCATAGATAAAAGGAATCCTTGAAGCTCTGTGTACAGGGGTGGAATGGATAAGGAGGTTATGCTGAAATCAGCTACTGCAACTAGGTGAAAAGACTGAGTTCAATTAGCGGACACGGTGAGGAAGACTATCGACGACCACCAGAGGACCCTGGAAGACCACCAATGAACATAAGAGCGCATGCGTTAGAGACTTTTGCATATGTTAATGAGTTCCAAGAAATAACATGAATATGCTAATCATTTCTTAGAAATCTAATGAATATGTATATTCTGATTGTACATAACTCCCATAGTTGAGCAGCCCGGTGCGCACACTAGGAGGAGTGATGCCCTGTGTGCCTGGCGCCGCAATAAAGAATGCCTGCTTTCTAAAACTCCAAATTGAGTCTTAGAGAGTTTTTCATCTGCCGACTTACGGTAACAGTTTCTCTGGGAGTCTTAAATTCATCAGAAATCAAAACACTTCCTCAAGCAAGAAAGTTAGAAGGAGGAGAAATTAACCTACATTTTAATGTATATTTTGGAAAACAGCCTTCCTCAAATTTAAAATGGTCACTGGCAATGTTGAAAACAGCATTTATCCATGGCATTCAAATGACAGCTGTTCTAGTTTCTATTGTGAAGACAGGCAATGGCACCTGACACAAATGATCAAATTCAGGTCCTGAAGGGATTTTTAAACCATTAATTTGATGTCTATCCTACTCAGCCTATACAACTTCACCCAGTTGCTTTCATGTTAAGTGTGAATTAAGTCTGACTAGGTTGAATTAAGGCAATCTTCTTGATTTGAAAACATCCATTTCTTTACATCATTACATGATGTTCATTACATCTGTTACCTGTTATCATTTAACTGTTGCGTTACTGACTTGAATGCATGTCGTGGTTTAACCTCAGCCGGCAACTAAGCACCACACGGCCGCTTGCTCACTCCCCCCCCAGTGGGGTGGGGGAGAGAATCAGAAGGGGAAAAGGGAGAAAACTCGTGGGTTGACATAAAGACAGCTTAATAGGGAAAGCAAAAGCCGTGCACACAAGCAAAGCAAAACAAGGAATTCATTCTCTCCTTCCTGTGGGCAGGCAGGTGTTCAGTCATCTCCAGGAAAGCAGGGCTCCATCATGTGTAACGGTTACTTGGGAAGACAAACGCCATAACTCCAAACGTCCCCCCCTTCCTTCTTCTTCCCCCAGCTTTATATGCTGAGCATGACGTCGCATGGTATGGAATGTCAGTTTGGGTCAGCTGTCCTGGCTGTGCCCCCTCCCAGCTTCTTGTGCACCTCCAGCCTTCTCAGTCGGTAGAGCATGGGAAGCTGAAAAGTCTTTGACTAGTGTAAACACTACCTAGCAACAACTAAACCATCCTTGTGTTATCAACTTTGTTCTCCTCCTAAATCCAAAACGCAGCACTGTACCAGCTACTAGGAAGGAAATTAACTCTATCCCTGCCAAAACCAGGACAATGCATCTTTAATTTTGAGTAAGACCTCTTGACTTTCTTTGTTAGATTAAAAAAAAAAAATAGTAAATAGTATCTTACTTTTCTGTGTCTTCTCCAAGATCTCTGTACCATAATCAAACTACTTGGAAAAAATGAAGTTTTTCATCAAGATGTACAAGGTTTTTTCATACCTTGAATAATTTTTATTCTCTGCATTGTTGTGACTGACTAAACCCCTAGAGGTGGAACGTGACTCACTGAATAAACTCTTACAATGGAAGAAGGCTCAGTGGAGATGGGCAAGGGTGATCTGCCCATTAAGCTCAGGGAATAATGCCGGGTGTGACTGACTACAGCTGTTGCAAAGAAGCTGACTTTATCTCAACACAAAGGGGACTGAAGGGTGGCCTTTGTTTTAGATAAACAGTTCTCAGTGGTTGAATGGATCAACTGGTGGTGTAAATGACTCCCTGAGTTAGCCAGGCCAGCATGGGGGGAGTGAATACCTGGCTCAGCCCAACATAGAGTATAAAAAGTAGACAACTAACAAAATAATTTTTAAGAGAGCAATGGGCTTGAGCTGGCTTCAACCCTGGTATTCCTTTCCGGTGACCGGGGGCACCCAGTGTCGTGACAGTGAGCATATTTTAGATACCGGTAATGGGGATCACATTGGTATTGTGATTGAACTGTGTATTGCAATTGCTATATTTTGCTAAGTGTATTTTACATTTGTATTGTGTTATGAAATATATTTGTATTACTCTAAATCAGAAATCCCATGTAACATCAACTATCTTCAAAAAAGTAAATTTCGTATTAAACATTACATCTTCCACGTGTGGAATATATAAAAGAACCTGGTGAGAGAGTATTGGACTCTGACAGTTGTCCAGACTTTCAACACCAATTTAAACTGGATGCCAGAACTAATATAATATTGAATTTTATAACAGAATGTTGATCATGTCGTGCTTTAACCCCAACTGCCAACTAAGCACCACACAGCCGCTTGCTCATTTCCCTCCTGGTGGGATGGAGGAGAGAATGGGAAGGGTAAAAGTGAGAAAACTCCTGGGTTGAGATAAAGACAGTTTAATAGGGTGTTGTGGTTTAACCTCAGTCGGCAACTGAGCACCACACAGCCCCTTGCTCACTCTCCCCGCTCCAGCCCAGCCCCCCCCCATTGGGATGGGGGAGAGAATTGGAAGAGCACAAGTGAGAAAAACTTGTGTGATGAGATAAAAACAGTTTAATAATTGAAATAAAATAATAATAGCGTAATAATAATAATACACAAAGCAAGTGATGCACAGTGCAATTGCTCACCACCCGCCGACCGAGGCCCAGGCAGGCCCCAAGCAGCGGCCCCCCCGGCCAGCTTTCCCCAGTTTATGTACTGAGCATGACATCACAGGGTATGGAATGTCCCTTTGGCCAGTTTGGGTCAGCTGTCCTGGCTGTGCCCCCTCCCAGCTTCTTGTGCACCTCCAGCCTTCTCAGGCGGTAGAGCATGGGAAGCTGAAAAGTCCTTGACTAGTGTAAGCATTACCTAGCAACAACTAAAACATCAGTGTGTTATCAACTTTGTTCTCATCCTATATCCAAAACACAGCACTGTACCAGCTACTAGGAAGGAAATTATCTCTATCCCTGCTGAAACCAGGACAATATCCACCCCTTATTCTATACCATCTACATCATGCTCAAGTCTCATGTTTTCCAGTACATTTTCATTAATCACCACCCCTTTTCCTGGGTTTCTTTTAATATATATATATACACACACAGAGATATCATTCCCTTGGTCTATGGGCCATCCCTCCAAAATGTTCGGTGAGTTCATTTAGTCCATGACTTTGGGCTCCATCTGTCGTAATAATCTTCCAGGGCAGGAAAGATGGAGATGTGGTGTTGGATTTTTTTATGTTGAAGTCAGTTCTGGTACCATCATCACTGTGCTTTGCTTGGTTTCATCGAAGTTATTCTTCAATAGTCTGGGTGATTCTTATTGTAAGATCATTGGTATGGCATATAATATTATGTAGCACTTAACATCACATAATTCAGAGCACTGGCTATTCTCACCCAAAATCAAATCCCCTTGAGGTACACATCGGACTGCCCCATCCTCCCGCATCACCCACCAAGTGCACCCAGGTCCTTGAGCAAAAGCAATCCCACGGATGGGTTTCCCTTTGCTCGAGGCAGGAATAACCCAAACGGTCTTCCCCAGCATATTTTTTATGTGCACTACAGGGACTTTATTCCCATCTACAGTACGTAAAAGTTTTGACTGGGCAGGGCCTGCTCGATTGGCAGATCCCCTCGTGTTGACTAACCAGGTGACCTTTGCTAAATGCGTATCCCAATGGTTGAATCTCCCGCCACCCATTGCTCTCAGTGTAGTCCTTAACAGTCCATTGTATCGTTTGATTTTTCCCGGAGGCTGGTGCATGACAGGGGATGTGATACACCCACCCGATGCCGTGCTCTTTGGCCCAGGTGTCTATGAGGTTGTTTCGGAAATGAGTCCCGTTGTCTGACTCAATTCTTTCTGGGGTGCCATGTCGCCAGGACTTGCTTTTCAAGGCCCAGGACAGTGTTCCGGGCAGTGGCATGGGGCACGGGATATGTTTCCAGCCATCCGGTGGTTGCCTCCACCATTGTAAGCACGTGGCGCTTGCCTTGGCGGGTTTGTGGGAGTGTGATATAATCGATCTGCCAGGCCTCCCCATAGTTATATTTCAGCCACCATCCTCCATACCAGAGGGGCTTTAACCGCTTGGCTTGCTTGATCACAGCGCATGTTTCACATTCATGGATAACCTGCGCAATAGTGTTCATGGTCAAGTCCACCCCTCGATCACGAGCCCATCTGTATGTTGCATCTCTTCCTTGGTGACCTGAGGTGTCATGGGCCCACCGAGCTATAAATAGTTCACCCTTATGTTGCCAGTCCAAATCCACCTGAGCCACTTCAATCTTAGCAGCCTGATCCACCTGCTGGTTGTTTTGATGTTCTTCAGGGGCCCGACTCTTGGGTACGTGAGCATCTATGTGACAGACTTTTACAACCAGGTTCTCCACCCGGGCAGCAATATCTTGCCACAATGCGGCAGCCCAGAGGGGTTTGCCTCTGCGCTGCCAGTTGCTCTGCTTCCATTGCTGCAACCACCCCCACAGGGCATTTGCCACCATCCCTGAGTCAGTGTAGAGATAGAGCACTGGCCACTTTTCTTGGTCAGCAATGTCTAAAGCCAGCTGGATGGACTTTACTTCTGCAAATTGGCTCGATTCACCTTCTCCTTCAGCAGTTTCTGCCACTTGTCGTATAGGACTCCATACAGCAGCTTTCCACCTCCGATGCTTTCCCACAATACGACAGGACCCATCAGTGAACAGGGCATATTGCTTCTCATTTTCTGGTAGTTCATTATAGAGTGGGGCCTCCTCAGCGCGCCTCACCTCCTCCTCTGGTGATATTCCAAAATCTTTGCCCTCTGGCCAATCCATGATCACTTCCAGGATTCCTGGGCGACTGGGGTTTCCTATTCGAGCCCGTTGTGTGATCAGTGCGACCCACTTACTCCACGTAGCATCAGTTGCATGATGTGTACAGGGGACCCTCCCTCTGAACATCCAGCCCAGCACCGGCAGTCGGGGTGCCAGGAGGAGCTGTGCTTCAGTGCCGATCACTTCCGAAGCAGCTCGAACTCCTTCATATGCTGCTAATATCTCTTTTTCAGTTGGAGTTTAGCGGGCCTCGGATACTCTGTATCCCCGACTCCAAAACCCTAGGGGTCGACCTCGAGTCTCCCCTGGTGCTTTCTGCCAGAGGCTCCAGGTAGGGCCGTTCTCCCCGGCTGCGGTGTAGAGCACGTTTTACATCTTGTCCTGCCCGGACTGGCCCAAGGGCTACTGCATGAACTATCTCCTCTTTAATTTGTTCAAAAGCTTGTCGTTGCTCAGGGCCCCATTTGAAATCCTTCTTCTTCCGGGTCACTTGATAGAGAGGGTTTACGATCAGACTGTAATTTGGAATATGCATTCTCCAAAAACCCACGACGCCCAAGAAAGCTTGTGTTTCCTTTTTGCTAGTTGGTGGAGACATGGCTGTTATTTTATTGATCACATCCATTGGGATCTGACGACGTCCATCTTGCCATTTTATTCCTAAAAATTGGATCTCCTGTGCAGGTCCCTTGACCTTACTTTGTTCTATGGCAAAACCGGCCTTCAGCAAGATTTGGACTATTTCCTTCCCTTTCTCAAAAACTTCTCCTGCTGTGTTGCCCCACACGATGATGTCATCAATGTATTGCAGGTGTTCTGGAGCTCCACCCTGTTCCAGAGCAGTCTGGATCAGTCCATGGCAAATGGTGGGGCTGTGTTTCCACCCCTGGGGCAGTCGGTTCCAGGTGTACTGGACGCCCCTCCAAGTGAAAGCAAATTGTGGCCTGCACTCTGCTGCCAAAGGGATTGAGAAAAACGCATTAGCAATATCACTTGTGGCATACCACTTGTCTGCCTTTGACTCCAGGTCGTATTGAAGTTCTAGTATGTCCGGCACAGCAGCACTCGGCGGTGGCGTGACTTCATTTAGGCCACGATAGTCTACTGTCAGTCTCCACTCTCCATTAGACTTCCGCACTGGCCATATGGGACTGTTAAAGGGCGAGCGAGTCTTGCTGATCACTCCTTGGCTCTCCAGTCGACGAATTAGTTCATGAATGGGAATCAGGGAGTCTCGGTTGGTGCGATATTGCCGCCGGTGCACCGTGGTGGTAGCGATTGGCACTTGTTGGTCTTCGACCTTCAGCAACCCCACAACAGAAGGGTCCTCCGAGAGACCAGGCAAGGTGGACAGCTGTTTCATTTCCTCCGTCTCCAAGGCAGCTATACCAAAAGCCCACCGGTACCCTTTTGGGTCCTTGAAATACCCTCTCCTGAGGCAGTTTATGCCAAGGATGCACGGAGCCTCTGGGCCAGTCACAATGGGGTGCTTCTGCCACCCATTCCCAGTTAGACTTACTTCGGCTTCCAATACAGTTAGCTGTTGGGATCCTCCTGTCACCCCAGAAATACAGATGGGTTCTGCCCCTATATAGCTTGATGGCATTAGGGTACGCTGTGCACTGGTGTCTACTAGAGCCTTGAAACATGACTCCTTATATCTGGAACTGGATATTACAGAAGCTAGTGGATGATCTAATGCAGAATCTTAGTATAATGGGCTAACAGCTCCCCTTGCAGTACAAAACTGTAATTGTTCCTACAAGTATAAATATGTTTTAAAACACTTCCTGGGAACCTTTCACAATGGAAAACAAGGATATATTTTTTTTAATAATTCCTAAAGTCACTGGGGTTCTCTTTAACATTTGACATTTTCTGACTCTTGAAGAGAGAAGGATACAAATTGCTCGCAATAAGTACTTTTCCAAGAACATATTCAGCTAGTACTCTCTGATTTTAATTCTGGGTAGTTTACTTAATAGGAAAAATTCTATCATCACTGCAAATTATTTGCCTGCTCTCTGTACAGTGCTGTCTGAAGGTCCCAACATGAGGTTTTCAGGAACATGCAGATTACAGTCACTCACAATCACTTGAGATATTTGAGCAAAGTATCTTTTGTTTTCTCCTGAACCTAATATGAAGAAAACTCTGGGTAATGCCCTGAGATTTTTGTCTTTTCATTAGAAAGCTAATAGTCTTCCTGTGATAGCCCCCCTCACCTGTTTCTTGAACAACTAGTAATATTCATTGCATCCCTTATCTATAATAGGTGGGGAAAAATCTTCCACTGAAATCAACATCAATTTCACAGTCTCAATTCCTACTATTGTTTGTACATTAAGTGATAGAATTGGTTCTTCCCAAGCCTCTTGTGAGCTCTTCATGGTTTCCCTTGAATCCTGTCCATACTGACCCTCATGTTAATTAGCACATGTTGCAAGAGGTGAAGGTGAGCTATAATCCTTCCAGTGTTTCCACAGCCCTGCCCTGTCTTGTCTTTCCCAAATGTGGGGCACAGAGTTGGAATTCTAAACTGCTTCCTCTCTGCCAGTATGTTCAGTGGCCATTATGCCTCAAGGCATAACATTACTGATCAGTTCTTCCTGCAAAAAAACCCAAAAGTTGTATTGTATCCTTATCCCTGCTTCTAACTTTCTGGAATTCATCTTTAGACACACACACCCTTTTTTTCTTTTTTTGGTCAGAGGAAGTTTGATAGAATCATAGAATAGTTTGGGTTGGAAGGGACCTCTAAAGGTCATCTAGTCCAACCCCCCTGCAATGAGCAGGGACATCTTCAACTAGATCGGGTTGCTCAGAGCCCTGTCCAACCTGACCTTGAATGTTTCCAGGGATGGGGCATCCACCACCTCTCTGGGCAACCTCTGCCAGTGTTTCACCACCCTCAGCGTAAAGAATTTCTTCCTTATATCTAGTCTAAATCTACCCCCCATTAGTTTAAAGCCATTCCCCCTTGTCCTGTCGCAACAGGCCCTGGTAAAAAGTCTGCCGCCGTCTTTTTTATAAGCCCCCTTTAAGTACTGATAGGCTGCAATAACGTCTCCCCAAAGCCTTCTCTTCTCCAGGCTGAACAACCCCAACTCTCTCAGCCTTTCTTCAGAGGAGAGGCGTTCCATCCCCCTGATCATTTTCGTGGCCCTCTTCTAGACCCGCTCCAACAGGTCCGTGTCTTACTTATGCTGAGGGCCCCAGAGCAGGATGCAGTACTCCAGGTGGGGTCTCACCAGAGCAGAGTAGAGGGGCAGAATCCCCTCCCTCGACCTGCTGGCCACGCTTCTTTTGATGCAGCCCAGGATACGATTGGCCTTCTGGGCTGCGAGCGCACATTGCTGGCTCATGTCCAGCTTTTCATCCACCAGTACCCCCAAGTCCTTCTCGGCAGGGTTGCTCTCGACCCCTTCATCCCCCAGGCTGTATTGATACCGGGGGTTGCCCCGACCCAGGGGCAGGACCTTGCACTTGGCCTTGTTAAACCTCATGAGGTTCACACGGGCCCAGTTCTCGAGCTTGTCCAGGTCCCTCTGGATGGCATCCCGTCCCTCTGGCGTGTCGACCGCACCACTCAGCTTGGTGTCACCTGCAGACTTGCTGAGGGTGCACTCGATTCCACTGTCTATGTCATGTCTATGTCATTGATGAAGATATTAAACAGTACCGGTCCCAATACGGACCCCTGCGGGACGCCACTCGTCACCAATCTCCATCTGGACCTTGAGCTGTTCACCACTACCCTCTGCATGCGACCATCTGGATGCAGCCACCGAGGCGAAGGGCTCCGGAGCAGAGGATCGCACCGGGGGACCCTTCCTGAAGCGGCAAAACCGTGGCAAAACCCGCGAAGGCAAAAGCGCAGGGAGTGAGAGGGTGCCTCAGCCCCCCTCCCGGAGCCGGAGGAGGGAGCTCCTGACGAGGAGCGGCAGCTCTGACTCAGCATGGGCGGGGACAAGAGGGACGGCGGCCAAACCCCCTCACATACAAGAGCAGCCCCCAGGGAGTGTGAGCGACCCGGAGCGCGGTGAACAGGGCGGGCAAACAGGACATGGTGCGTCAGAAGGGCGTGGCGCGGCAGTTTGCGCGACAGTTCACGAGGGAGGGTGTGCAGGGAAGGTGAGCGGGCAGGGCGCAGCCCCCCTCCTGGCTCTAGAGGCCAACTCAACTAGTAGTCGTTGCCCTCCCAGAAGAGGACCAGCTATGGTTTCCACTCGGCCAAAAGCCGTCGCCAGAAGGAATGCGGCGACCCAGATGGAGCCCTCGTGCAAGCACACAGCTGTCCAGGTCTCTGGCTGCAGGGAGTGCCTGAGCCTGTCAGTTGTACCAGAGGGCAGCAGAGACAACACCTGTGTGCGGTGTGACCAGGTGGATGATCTGCTCAGCCTGGTGGCTGAGCTGAAGGAGGAAGTGGAAAGGTTAAGGAGTATCCGGGAGTGTGAGAGGGAGATAGATTGGTGGAGCCGCACCCTACCATCCCTGAGGCAAGGGCAGCAGATGGAGGCTCCGCGAGAAGCAGAGGATCCCCTGCCCTCTTGCCACCAGGTAGAAAGAGGGGACCTAAGTGATGGGGGGGAATGGAAACAGGTCCCTGCTCGGGGTGCCAGACGAACCCCTGCCCGGCCTCCCTCACCTTTCCAGTTGCCCTTACAGAACAGATATGGGGCCCTGGAACTTGAGGGCCAGGCAAATGAGGATGTAGATGAAGGTCCATCCAGGAGGTTGCCTAGGGTGAGGCAGTCAGCCCCACGCATTATGACTGCCTCTGCTAAGAAAAAAAGGAGGGTAATTGTCGTAGGCGATTCCCTTGTTGTTGAAGATTATCATAAGTTTTTATGGAATCCTTCTATATTTTGTGTTTAGTAGTGAATAAGCGACTACAAGAACATTTTGATCAATCTTTATGTTAGCGTTATGTAGGGGTTGCTGTGTTGCTAGTTTTTATGTTAGCGTTATGTATGGGTTGCTGTGTTATTTACTGGACCATGTTAGCCTTAGTCTTAACTCTAGACCATAACCAGAGCCCCTAGGTTCTACTGTATATGGGATGAGTTATTTGACAACCTGGCAAGGTAGATATCTAGCTGGCCAACTTGGCAACAAAACCTACTTTTAAGCTGTCCTGAAGTGAACTGTCTTCATTATAATACTAAAAAAACACACCCACAGGTCAAGAAGACCCTTGCCCAGGTGAAGACCCTTCCCCCACGCAAGTGTAGTAAAAGAAGAGAATGACATAACTGATATTATAATTATATGTAAATCACTAACCAATCATTGTAACTGGGAGTGTACTACCTTATAATTTTTGTGTATAAATGTAACGGTGATCGAGCCATAGGTGTGCTTGATTTGTGGACATTCCACCTTGCACCCGGCGCCGCAATAAAGAATGCCTGCTTTCTAAAACTCCAAATTGAGTCTTAGAGAGTTCTTCATCTGCTGACTTACGGTAACATTCTGAGGGGAACAGATGGCCCTATATGCCGACCGGACCCGTCCCACAGGGAAGTCTGCTGCCTCCCTGGAGCCCGGGTCAGAGACATTACGAGGAAGCTCCCTGGTCTGGTACCGTCTACCGACTACTACCCGCTGTTGGTTATACAGGCGGGCAGTGATGAGGTTCCAGAGAGAAGTCCTGCCGCGATCAAAAGGGACTTCAGGGCACTGGGGCGGCTGGTTGAAGGATCGGGAGCACAGGTAGTGTTTTCCTCAATCCCTACAGTGGCACGAAAAGATACTGAAAGGAGCAGGAAAACGCACCTGATCAACACGTGGCTCAGGGGCTGGTGCCATCGGAGGAATTTTGGCTTTTTTGATCATGGGGAGGTTTACATGGCACCGGGCCTGCTGGCGACAGATGGAGTCCAGCTCTCTCACAGGGGGAAAAGGATTCTCGCTCATGAATTGGCAGGGCTCATTGAGAGAGCTTTAAACTAGGTTTGAAGGGGGAAGGGGATAAAACCAGGCTCACTAGAGATGAGCCTAGGGGTGGCATGCCGATGCTGGGGGTGAGATCGATAGCCCGGCTCAAGTGCATCTACACCAATGCACGCAGCATGGGCGGCAAACAGGAGGAGCTGGAAGCCATGGTGCAGCGGGAGAGATATGACTTAGTCGCCATCACAGAAACATGGTGGGGTGAGTCGCATGATTGGAGTGCTGCAATGGATGGCTATAGACTCTTCAGAAGGGACAGGCGAGGAAGGAGAGGCGGTGGGGTGGCCCTGTATGTTAGGGAGTGTTTCGATTGTCTAGAGCTCAACGATTGTGATGATGATACGGTCGAGTGTTTATGGGTAAGGATGAGGGGGAAGGCCAATGAGGCAGATATCCTGCTGGGAGTCTGTTATAGACCACCCAACCAGGATGAAGGGGCGGATGAAGCGTTCTACAAGCGGATGGCAGAAGTCTCTCGATCGCTAGCCCTTGTTCTCGTGGGGGACTTCAACTTCCCGGACGTCTGCTGGAAATACAACACGGCAGAGAGGAAGCAGTCTAGGAGGTTCCTGGAGTGTGTGGATGTCCTGGTTTCGGCAGGGATAGAGTTAATTTCCTTCCTAGTAGCTGGTACAATGCTGTGGTTTGGATTTAGGAGGAGAACAAAGTTGATAACACACCGATGTTTTAGTTGTTGCTAGGTAATGCTTACACTAGCCAAGGACTTTTCAGCTTCCCATGCTCTACCGACTGAGAAGGCTGGAGGTGCACAAGAAGCTGGGAGGGGGGCACAGCCAAACTGACCAAAGAAGCATTCCATACCATGTGATGTCATGCTCAATACATAAACTGGGGAAAGCTGGCCGGGGGGGCCGCTGCTCGGGGACTGGCTGGGCATCGGTTGGCGGGTGGTGAGCAATTGCACTGTGCATCACTTGCTTTGTGTATTATTATTATTATCATATTATTATTATTATTATCATTTTATTTCAATTATTAAACTGTTTTTATCTCAACCCACGAGTTTTTCTCACTTGTGCTTTTCCAATTCTCTCCCCCATCCCACTGGGGGAGGGGGGAGTGAGCGAGCGGCTGTGTGGTGCTTAGTTGCCAACTGAGGTTAAACCACCACGACAGTCCTTTTTTGGCGCTCAGCGTGGGGCACAAAGGGTTTCAGATAATAACAGATTAACCGGAGTGTGTTAAGGAACTTATATCTGTTAATAGTTGTGGGTCACAATGTTGGTTTCTCTGTTCTCGATATTGATTTGTATAATTTGCATCGTGCTCTTTTTTCTGCTGTACATGTTAAATATTGGTTTTATTTTTGCAGTTTGCTGTGGTCTGCAGTGATTAGTGATGTCTCGCTTGTGAGGTTTTTTTTTAGAACATTGACCTTGACCTTAGTATGATATGTAGGTGTCGTCGTTTAACCCCAGCTGGCAACTAAGAACCACACAGCCGCTCGCTCACTCCCCCCCAGTGGGATGGGGGAGAGAATCGGAAGGGTAAAAGTGAGAAAACTCGTGGGTTGAGATAAAGACAGTTTAATAGGTAAAGCAAAAGCCGCACACGCAAGCAAAGCAAAACAAGGAATACATTCACTGCTTCCCATGGGCAGGCAGGTGTTCAGCCATCTCCAGGAAAGCAGGGCTCCATCACGCGTAACGGTTACTTGGGAAGACAGACGCCATCACTCCAAACGTCCCCCCCTTCCTTCTTCTTCCCCCAGCTTTATATACTGAGCATGACGTCACATGGTATGGAATAGCCCTTTGGCCAGTTTGGGTCAGCTGTCCTGGCTGTGCCCCCTCCCAGCTTCTTGTGCACCTCCAGCCTTCTCAGTCGGTAGAGCATGGAAAAAGCTAAAAAGTCCTTGACTAGCGTAAGCATTACCTAGCAACAACTAAAACATCGGTGCGTTATCAACTTTGTTCTCACCCTAAATCCAAAACACAGCACTGTACCAGCTCCTAGGAAGGAAATTAACTCTATCCCTGCCGAAACCAGGACAGTATGTTTTGCAATGAAGCCATTATTGTACCATGGATACCATTTCGTGGAGACAACTAGCAATTACAGTGACTTTTCTGAGAGTTTTTTTACAGAGGAAATACAGAATGGCAGTGTCACTACCTTCTTCTATGATGTTTCCTCCTTCATTACAGTAACTTTTCAGTATTTTGAACATCCTTGGGTAGTTAAGATACTCCTATTCGTACTTCTTGGGAATATTGTTTCGGTTTTGTCTAAAGTTGGTAAGCAATTTAAGAATATCATCCAGAGATCTGCCCCAAGGCTGGATACTTATGAGTGGCAGGGTGTGTGGGACAAGATGGGCAAGTACCTAGGCCAATGGGCACCCCCAGTGTTTTGGAACTTCACCCCTGAGCAAGTGCAGAATCCTGAAGAGTTAGTAGAAAATTTAGAAAAAGTATGCTGTCACCCTGGCAACTCCAGAGAGATGCAGATCATTGCAACGTGCTGGGGCCTGGCCCATGCCTACCGAGCCCTGTTCAACACCATTCAGTACCCTCAAGGGGAAGAGAAGGTCTCTGGATCTGACAGTAAAACGACACGCACTGCGGCCACTCAGACCCCGGCAACATGCTCTGCAACGACTCCGACGCCAGCAACGTGCTCTACAGCTGCTCAGGCCCCGGTGACAGGCACTGCGGCCCCTCAGACCCCAGCGACAGGCCCTGTGGCTGAACTAAAGAACCAGCCTGTGCCGGTATCAGTCGCCCCTGTACACAAGAAGAAATTGTGGAAGCGTGACGGCGATATCTCGGAAATGCTGTCTGATGCCAGAGGGGGAAAGCGCGGTCCCGGAGTAATGATGAGTCCCAATGTGGGTATGGTCATTCTCCTCTATTATCGCTCACAGCATTGTTTATATAGACACACAGCTTGATCACGCGCAACACAACAACTACTAATTGGTTTAGCTACATTGTCCACGCGCCTAAAACTTAAGTCCCATTGGCAGGGACTTGCTTGCTTGCTCCAGGACATAGCTCCGTCTTATCTGCTTACTGCAGGTGGTGCCTTCCCTGATATCAGCATTGAAGGACATGTCTGGGTTGCTCAACAACAACAACAACTCAATTTCGCTGAGGCAGTAAGACACTACTTCTGCTGCTTTCTGACAACCATTCTTCCACAGAAGCGGAAGTCAGCTCGTTTAGTAAGGGAGGAAGAAGCTTCTTCTAAAAGGGAGCCGGAGGAAGAACTGTACAAGGCAGACGACCCTAGGGAAGGGCCATCACGAGAACAGGAGGAGGAGAGCCGGCCGCTGATCGGGGAGGAAGAAGAGGAAGAACTCATAAACGAGGCAGTGACCACCCGATCCCTATACCTGAGTGAGCTGCGAGATATACGAAAAGATTTCAGCCGTCGTCCAGGTGAGCATATTGTCACCTGGCTGCTCCGATGCTGGGATAATGGGGCCAGTAGCCTGGAATTAGAGGGTAGGGAAGCCAAGCAGCTGGGATCCCTTTCCAGGGAAGGGGGCATTGACAGAGCGATTGGAAAAGGGAAACGAATCCTCAGCCTTTGGAGGCGACTCTTGTCAAGCGTGAAGGAAAGGTATCCCTTCAAGGAATATGTCATATGTCGCCCAAGCAAGTGGACCACCATGGAGAAGGGTATCCAGGTCCTGAGAGAATTAGCTGTGCTGGAGGTGATTTATGATGACCTGAACAATGAACAACTATCCAAAGATCCAGATGAAGTCAAGTGCACACGACCCATGTGGCAGAAGTTTATAAGGAGCTCACCATCTTCATACGCCAATTCATTGGCAGTGATGACCTGGAAAGATGGAGAGGAACAAACGGTGGATGAATTGGCTGGTCACCTCCAGCAATATCAGGAAAGTCTCTCTTCCTCCCTCGTCTTGGCTGTGGAGAAACTGTCCCGGGAGATCCAGCAACTTGTAGAGGATAGGTCCTTCCCCCCACCTGTACGGACCAGTATCTCGGCTATTAGGAGTCAGCGTTCTTTTGCTCAAGAGAGAGGATATAAAGGGTACACACCACGGGGCACCCTATGGTTTTACCTGCGTGACCACGGAGAGGACATGAGGAAGTGGGATGGAAAACCTACCGCAGCCCTAGGGGCACGGGTACGTGAATTGCAAGGGAAAACAATGACAGAAAGAGGTTCTTCCAGGAAAATTGCTGCTCCAGTTTCCAGCGGGCAGTTCCCCAGACAGAGTAGAAGGGCTGATTTTACTCCTGATGTTAATGGAGAAACTTCTGAAGTTTCAGAAGTTCTGTTTCTTCTGAAGAAACATTCCATACCATGTGACGTCATGCTCAGTACATAAACTGGGGAAAGCTGGCCAGGTGGGGGCCGCTGCTCGGGGACTGGCTGGGCATCGGTTGGCGGGTGGTGAGCAATTGCACTGTGCATCACTTGCTTTGTGTATTATTATTATTATCATATTGTTATTATCATTTTATTTCAATTATTAAACTGTTTTTATCTCAACCCATGAGTTTTTCTAACTTGTGCTTTTCCAATTCTCTCCCCCATCCCACCAGGGTGTGGGGGGGAGTGAGCGAGCGGCTGCGTGGTGCTTAGTTGCCGACTGAGGTTAAACCACGACAGTAGAAGACAACTTCCTGACACAGCTGGTAAGTGAGCCTACCAGGGGAGGTGCCTCACTCGACCTGCTGTTTACAAATATAGAAGGACTGGTGGGAGATGTGGTGGTCGGAGGCCGTCTTGGGCTTAGCGACCATGAAATGACAGAATTCTCAATTCTCGGTGAAGTAAGGAGGGGGGGCAGTAAAAACCGCAACCATGGACTTCTGGAGTGACTTTGGCCTGTTCAGGACGCTTGTTGAGAGAGTCCCTTGGGAGACAGTCCTGAAGGGCAAAGGGGTGCAGGAAGGCTGGACGTTCTTCAAGAAGGAAGTCTTAAAGGCGCAGGAGCAGGCTGTCCCCGTACGCCGTAAAAAGAACGGGTGGGGAAGACGACCGTCCTGGCTGAATGGGGAGCTTTTGCTGGGACTCAGGAAAAAAAGGAGAGTTTACCACTTGTGGAAGAAGGGGCAGGCGACTCAAGAAGAGTACAGGGATCTCGTTAGGTCATGCAGAGAGGAAATGAGAAAGGCAAAAGCCCAGCTAGAATGCAATCTGGCCGCTGTCGTTAGAGACAACAAAAACTGTTTTTACAAATATATTAATGACAAGAAGAGAGCCAAGGAGACTCTCCATCCTTTATTGGATGCAGGGGGGAACATTGTCACCGAGGATGAGGAAAAGGCTGAGGTACTCAATGCCTTCTTTGCCTCAGTCTTTAACAGCCAGACTGGTTATCCTCAGGGTACTCGGCCCCCTGAGCTGGAAGACAGGGATGGCGAGCAGGATGAACCCCCCATAATCCAAGAGGAAGCAGTCAACGACCTGCTATGCCACCTGGATGCTCACAAGTCTATGGGGCCGGATGGGATCCACCCGAGAGTGCTGAGGGAGCTGGCGGAGGAGCTCGCCAAGCCACTCTCCATCATCTATCAGCAGTCCTGGTTAACGGGGGAGGTTCCCGACGACTGGAGGCTTGCCAATGTGACGCCCATCTACAAGAAGGGCCGGAAGGAGGATCCGGGGAACTCCAGGCCTGTCAGCCTGACCTCGGTGCCGGGGAAGATTATGGAGCGGTTCATCTTGAGGGCGCTCACAAGGCATGTGCGGGACAACCAGGGAATCAGGCCCAGCCAGCATGGGTTCATGAGAGGCAGGTGCTGCTTGACTAACCTGATCTCCTTCTATGACCAGGTGACCCGCCTAGTGGATGAGGGAAAGGCTGTGGATGTGGTCTACCTGGACTTCAGTAAGGCCTTTGACACCGTCTCCCACAGCATTCTCCTCGAGAAGCTGGCGGCTCACGGCTTAGACAGGTGTACTCTGTGCTGGGTCAAAAACTGGCTGGACGGCCGGGCCCAGAGAGTTGTGGTGAATGGAGTTCAATCCAGTTGGCGGCCGGTCACGAGCGGTGTTCCCCAGGGCTCAGTTTTGGGGCCGGTCTTGTTCAATATCTTTATCAATGATCTGGATGAGGGGATCGAGTGCTCCCTCAGTAAGTTTGCAGATGACACCAAGTTGGGTGGGAGTGTTGATCTGCTCGAGGGTAGGAAGGCTCTGCAGAGGGACCAGGGCAGGCTGGATCGATGGGCCAAGGCCAACTGTATGAGATTCAACATGGCCAAGTGCCGGGTCCTGCACTTCGGCCACAACAACCCCATGCAGCGCTACAGGCTTGGGGAAGAGTGGCTGGAAAGCTGCCTGGCGGAAAAGGACCTGGGGGTGCTGGTCGACAGCTGGCTGAATATGAGCCGGCAGTGTGCCCAGGTGGCCAAGAAGGCCAATGGCATCCTGGCCTGTATCAGAAACAGTGTGGCCAGCAGGAGTAGGGAAGTGATCGTGCCCCTGTACTCGGCACTGGTGAGGCCGCACCTTGAATACTGTGTTCAGTTTTGGGCCCCTCACTACAAGAAGGACATCGAGGTGCTGGAGCGTGTCCAGAGAAGGGCAACGAGGCTGGTGAGGGGTCTGGAGAACAAGTCTTATGAGGAGCGGCTGAGGGAACTGGGGTTGTTTGGCCTGGAGAAAAGGAGGCTGAGGGGAGACCTCATCGCTCTCTACAACTACCTGAAAGGAGGTTGTCGTGAGGTGGGGGTCGGTCTCTTATCCCAGGTAACAAGCGATAGGACGAGAGGAAATGGCCTCAAGTTGCACCAGGGGAGGTTTAGATTGGATGTGAGGAAAAATTTCTTTACTGAAAGAGTGGTTAAACATTGGACCAGGCTGCCCAGGGAAGAGGTTGAGTCCCCATCCCTGGAGGTATTTAAAAGACGTGTAGATGAGGCGCTTAGGGTCATGTTTTAGTGGGCATGGTGGTTTTGGGTTGACGGTTGGACTCGATGATCTTAGAGGTCTTTTCCAACCTTAATGATTCTGTGATTCTATGAGAATGGAATAAATTCAAGAACAGATTGAGAATCTCTACCACTGAATATTTTGTAGCTTAGTCACCTGGGAGTTTGTGAGATTTAGATTCATATCCTTGCTTCAGAGCAGGCACACGCAGTTTTGAACTTGGGTTTCCCTTATCCTTGTAAATGTTATAACCACTGTCATAATGAATATATGTTTAGTTGGGCAGCCTTTTTTCAACTTTATGGGGAACTTTGGAAAAGTTTCTTTCTGCAATTCCAGAATTAAGACCTCTTTCTTTTGCAACCTGACTTTAATACCCTTTAGGAATTTTAGAATGAGGCCTTAACTCAGTGTCTCTTCACCGTTGCCTGGTTGTTGCATTAAACAGGTTCTCAGATCAAGTTTGCTCATTCTTGGGTATCTGCAAGTGAGCCAGTCAAGACTTTTATATACATTTCTTAGGATGCTGATTTCCAAATGGAGAAATGTAGCCTGAAGTTTTCTGCCAGCTCTGTCTTGGCTCTGCGCTGCCCTGCAAATGCTGAGCAATGGGGCAGAGAGGCAACAGAATGTGTTTCTGACCAGATTTTTAGGATTTGGTTTTGTCTCATCAGGGAAAGAGAAAAGCAAGAATGCAGAAGGTAAGTGCATTCTCTGCTCTCAGGAGAGAAGGGAAGAAAAAGAGGCAAAGTGGTCTTTGCTGTAGAGAAGAAAGGGGTTGAGATGGCAAGAGCCATGGGAAGATACAACAGAATTCTTTCTGTTATGAGATAGATGGGGATAAAGTGAGAAAGAGGCAATATGGTTCTAGGCATGGCCTATGTGACAAAAAGATAAGAGGTTTTTTGAACCTAATCTTGGATATGGTGTAAATGCAAAGTACCTGTGGTGCACTTCAGTCAGCTAGCACATCAGAGCGTAAGTGAAGAACAGAGGCTGGCTTGACTGTGCCATCAACTATCCCCATTGGTCCCCAATGTCGTCTGCCCAAAATTTCTTACAACTTCACTGAACCTAAGCTACTGTTTCTGCACAGTAACTTCAGCCATGCTATTGTATGCCCAAAAGTCCCAGATATACCCTTAGCACATGCCTGCTATGGCTGTGTCTAATGCTTCTGTGAAACATGGAATGCATATGCAATAATCTGATGTAGCACATAGTAGAGATGTATGCGTATTCTGCTACAAAATCTCCGAAATCTAGCCTTAATCTAGGAGAACAATGTAAGGGGAAAGCCAGGTTTGAAAGAATTGGCTGCCAACAGTACAGCTGTTTACTAGTAATTTGCATCAAATCAAGTGTAGGCACACATATGAGAGAAATCAGATACACAATTACATGCATGAAAAGTAGAACTTTTCCATTTTTTTTTCAAGTGATCCTCAATTACAGTTAAGATTGGAAGCTACTGGATTAGCAAACCTGACCATTGAACTCAGGGCTATGATTCAAAGCTTACAGGTCTGACCACAGTTCCTGGTGGTAGAAGTCAGCTAGTTTAATCTAGAAATCTTGATTTTATGCATGCAAATGTTATCCTAAATAACTGCTGGTGTCAGGTTCTAAAGTAAGTTTCTACTGGAGCTACGTTATTTCAACTCGAAGAATCAGCAGCTTTGGTTTTGTTAATCCAGCAAATTGTGTCTTTCTTCATTATTTTTACTTGATTTTCTTGTTTAGTAAAAACCATTTGTATGGTTTCCAGTGATACTCCTTTGAAAAAGAATTCTGCTGCAGTCAGCAAAGAAGACTATTAAAGTACCGGTGGTTATTTAACTTTTCAAATTCTAAAGTCAGACTGGTAAAACAAAGCAGTAAAAGAGAGGTGAAAGTTTACCAGGAGGTAAATGGAGCTAGACTGAATGTAAGGCATTCACATGAGGTAATCTTGCTACTAGATGTTGCTATCCGCACAATGAGGGGGAAAAGTTGAGAAATGAAAGGGGCAAACCAAAAAAGTTGTTTATGTACGTGTCGTGGTTTAACCTCAGTCGGCAACTGAGCACCACGCAGCCGCTCGCTCACTTCCCCCCCAGTAGTATGGGGAAGAGAATTGGAAGGGTAAAAGTGAGAAAACTCGTGGGTTGAGATAACGACAGTTTAATAGGGAAAGCAAAAGCCGCACACGCAAGCAAAGCAAAACAAAGGTATTAATTCACTACTTCCCATGGGCAGGCAGGTGTTCAGCCATCTCCAGGAAAGCAGGGCTCCCTCACGCGTAACGGTTACTTGGGAAGACAAACGCCACCGCTCCAAAACGTCCCCCACTTCCTTCTTCTTCCCCCAGCTTTATATACTGAGCATGACGTCGCATGGTATGGAATAGCCCTTTGGCCAGTTTGGGTCAGCTGTCCTGGCTGTGCCCCCTCCCAGCTTCTTGTGCCCCTCCAGCCTAGCTCAGTCGGTAGAAGCTGGAAAGTCCTTGACTAGTGTAAGCACTACCTAGCAACAACTAAAACGTCGGTGTGTTATCAACATTGTTCTCACCCTAAATCCAAAACACAGCACTGTACCAGCTACTAGGAAGGAAACTAACTCTATCCCTGCCGAAACCAGGACAGTATGCTTTAACAAAGAAAATCTTCAAATTGGCAAATTTAGCTTTTAACTGATTCGGTGAGTTCCCTGTTAGGGAAATGGGACACTTGCTATTTCCTTACTGTCTTCAGGCATGTAAATGGTGTCTAGATGCCATTTAGAAATATAGGAGCTTGTGGTTTTCACCTGAAACCACGTTAGACCAAAAAGCATGGTAGAGAAGAACACAGATGCTTATTAATCCAGGGTGAGGGATGCAGCTGCCACTTTCCCATTTGCAGGTTCAACTAGTAGTGAAGCTGAGCACGTATCCCAGACACACACACACACAGAGTACACTGATGCGGCTGGTAACAGAGACTGCCACAGACAAGGTGCTGCCTTCAAGAGCACCTACATACAGGATTCACATAAAACATAAATACAGACAGCCCAGTTCCCTTCCTCCTCTTTGGCTGGTAGAGATAGAAGGTCACTAGTGAAAGCACACACACAACACTCTCTAGGTTCATAAGCACATGCACATTCAAGGATCCCTTGAGTACTGTCATGGCCCCCTCTGTCTGCCTGGTACCCCTGCCTGGATCCTGAGCCCTCTTACCCCCTTCACGGGTCCCCTACTCGCCAGCTAGTTCAGCTTGATGCTTGCTGGCAAACATGCATGCACTCACACACTCACAAGGCTCCCTGGGCATGCCAGCACGGACCCTCACCTACCTGAATTTTTGTTTAGTGATATTCTGGACAAATTTCAGGAAAATATTGACACTGAGGATAATACCGCTCTGTTACATAGTTGTTTATGGTGCTAAAAGGTTAAGAATTGAGGTGGGGCAGGGGAACTGTCAGATTGCTCATCCATTTAATGCTATCCATTATCATCATTGTGTCTAAGTAACTGTGGCAACAAGGTCAAGGCATTGCAGAGGAATTTGGAGGGACTTTATTGGCAGGAAGGAAGCAAGAAAGAGACAGCTTCAGAAACTGGGAACAACTTGAGTTTCTAGCCAAGTGAATGTGTGGTTATAAGATATATATGGTAGAGTGATTACTGGGAGAGGATGTCTAGAAATTAAGAGTGTCACTGTCAGGATACTGACAAAGCAGTATCCCACTGTGTGCAGCCATCCATTAGATAAGTTCCTAGGGTTGTCTTTGACAGAAGAAATCCTAAGTCTAGTACAATGTGCAATGACTTGTTCAAATAATTCTCGATTTTGTTTACAAATGCTAAATTAAGGTAGAAAATATCTACATATTTATGAAACTATGCAATTCCTACTTGCTCAAAATTCAACAGCTATCAGGGAGGCTTGCATAAGGGCTGCAGGATAGGGACTAAACTTGTGAACAACTACTAGTACGATGAGAAATACTAATTGGCTACAACAGTAACTCCCTCAGGATATGGCAAAGCTTCCTTTGGAGGCAATGAAGAAGGGAAAAGCCAGATGTTTTCATATGATAGCATTAGGCATTTTGAACTCTAGAACTGTACATGTTTAGTCAGATATAGATACAAGTTCTCTGTTTGTCTAGAATCCTGATCCTGTTTGTTCCCTGAAGCATGATGCGTAAGGATATGTGGAAGGAGAGAGTGTCTGCTCCCTTAAGGGTATCTGGTCAAGGACCTTTTCAATGCAAAAGGGAATAATAAGGGGGTGCAAAAGAGGGGGGGGGGGGCAACAAACAAAACATAGAGACACAAACCTGACCAACAGATGATAAGGGAGGCAGTAACAAGAAGCAAACCTGGTCAGTCACACTAATTGATAAGAGTATGAGGAAAATGAGAATGCTTATTTCAGTAAGGTTACCTGATTGAGGACCTTGTCAAAATGGGATAAGGAAAAGGGGGAGGCAATAAAGAAAATATAGAGACACAAACCTGACAGAAAAACATAACAGAGACAAGGACAAGAAAAACTCTCGGCAGTCACACTAATTGATGGACTATCATGAAACTACAGGCAAACTGGGACTTTGCAACTAATAATGCAAAACTGAGGGGCCAGGATGTTGGAGGGGGGGCAGTGAAACTATGCCAACTGATGAATTCATGTGCAGGGGAATGGAATCGGGAAGGAAAGAAGGAGGAATTGACAGAAAGGGGTATAAAAGGAGCGGGTCGCATATAAAATGGGGCTGGTCAGTACGCTTGTCTGACCCAGCCCTGCGCCTGATCACTACAGTCTGTCCTATCTTCTCATTAAATCCTTAACTATCTCTGCGTAATCTTACTCTATCCTCTGTGTATGTGTGCTGCAAGGACTAAGTGCCAGCTACTGGTGAGGCCAGTGGGACTGGATTTGGGGCCAGCTACTAGAGTCAAACCAGGGGTGTAGGCACCCCCAGGCAACTGGAGCAGGCAAGGGTCTCAGCGTCAGTAGCTGGAGGTGCCATAGCTCTCTAGATCATCTCATGGGTCCTACAGATTTTGTTTCTGGGGTGCCAGCTGTTGGAGGGGACAAGCATGAGTGGTTTTGGGGCCAGCTACTGGAGTCAGACTGGGGGTGTAGGCACCCCAGGCCTATGGTGTCTGCAACTGGAACTAGTGGGGGTCTCAGTGCCAGCTACTGGAGCAAGTGAGGGTCTTGGCCACCAGCCACTGGGGCAGTGTCCTGGTTTCGGCAGGGATAGAGTTAATTTCCTTCCTAGGAGCTGGTACAGTGCTGTGTTTTGGATTTAGGGTGAGAACAAAGTTGATAACGCACCGATGTTTTAGTTGTTGCTAGGTAATGCTTACACTAGCCAAGGACTTTTTAGTTTTCCATGCTCTACCGACTGAGAAGGCTGGAGGTGCACAAGAAGCTGGGAGGGGGCACAGCCAGGACAGCTGACCCAAACTGGCCAAAGGGCTATTCCATACCATGTGACGTCATGCTCAGTATATAAAGCTGGGGGAAGAAGAAGGAAGGGGGGGACGTTTGGAGTGATGGCGTCTGTCTTCCCAAGTAACCGTTACGCGTGATGGAGCCCTGCTTTCCTGGAGATGGCTGAACACCTGCCTGCCCATGGGAAGTAGTGAATGAATTCCTTGTTTTGCTTTGCTTGCGTGAGCGGCTTTTGCTTTACCTATTAAACTGTCTTTATCTCAACCCACGAGTTTTCTCAGTTTTACCCTTCCAATTCTCTCCCCCATCCCACTGTGGGGGGGGGGGGGGGGGAGTGAGCGAGCGGCTGTGTAGTGCTTAGTTGCCAGCTGGGGTTAAACCACGACAGGCAGGAATGGTGTGTGTTCCTAAAAACAGCTACTGGGAGGGACTGGTGTGAGTGAGGCAAGTGAGGGGCAAAGCGCTGGCGGCTGGAGCAGGACAATGGGTCATAGCTCATGTGCCTGGTGCCAGCTGCAGGGGCAGGGAGGGTGAGTGTTTGTATCTTCCCCAAACCTGGTGTGCATGGTGGTGTGCATGTGTCATTTGCTAGCAAGCTTCAGGCTGGACTAGCTGGTGAGTAGGAGGCCCTGTGTCTGGGCAGGGTTATCAGGCAGGTGGAGCATCCGTGCTGGTATTTCGGGGGACCTGTGAATGTGGAGTGCCTGTGGCCTGAGTGTGTAAGTGCATGCATGTTTGCAAGTGAGCACCAAGCTCTGAACTAGCTGGCGAGTAGGAGAGCTGTGGAGGGGGTAAGAGGGCTCAGGATCTGGGCAGGGGTATCGGGCAGACAGAGGAGCTGTGCTGGTACTGTGGGGATCCACAAATGTGCGTGTGCCTGTGAATCTAGAGCATGTCATGTGTGTGCTTTCACTAGTCAACTTCAATCCTTATCAGCTCAAGAGGAGGAAGGGGATTTGGCTGTCTATGCTTGCGTTTTATGAGTCCTATATGTAGGTGCTGTTGAAGGCAACCTTGTCTGTGGCAGTCTGTGTAGCCAACCGTGTCAGTGTCCTGTGTCTGTGCATATGTCTCTGGGATAAATATTCAGCTTTGCTACAGGTTGAAACTGAAAATGGGAAAGTGGCAGCCACGTCCCTTAGTCTGGGGCAGAGACTTCTGGGTCCCCAGGCTCACTGAGCTGGGCTCCAGTGGTCGGGCCGGAGGAAGTTCTGGGCCTGGAGCTGCTGGAGGTGGCGGCTACTCCTAACATACCTTAACATGATGTACACAAAATATTCTCAGCAAAGTATTTTTCAGTCCTGGGATTAGGATATTCTATGTGTATGGTGTAGGCAACAATGTGCATCTATGTGTGGAAGACACAGGAGGGTCCATGTGTCAGATGGTGTGGTGGAGAAGGTAAATTAGTCTCAGCCCTGTGGTGGGTTAACCTTGGATGGCTGCCAGGTGCCCACCAAGCCGCTCTCTCATTCCCCCTCCTCAACAGGATAGGGGGAGAAAAGAAGATGGAGAAGTTTGTGGGTTGAGATAAAGACAGGGAGATCGCTTATCAGTTACCAGCACAGACTCGACTTGAGGAAGATTAATTTAATTTATTGCCAATTAAAAATAGAGTAGGATAGTGAGAAATAAAGACAAAAGTAAAAACACCTTCCCCCCACCTTCTTCCCAGGCTCAACTTTACTCCTTCATTCCCAACTCTTCTATCTCCTCCGCCCCCCCCCAACCGGCGCAGGGGATGGGGAATGGGGGTTGTGGTCAGTTCATAACACTTTATCTCTGCTGCTCCTTCCTCCTCATACTTTTCCCCTGCTCCAGCGTGGGGTCCCTCCCACGGGATATAGTCTTATTAAGGCTGCAACCATAGTGAAACATAGGTAAGAAATGAGTGACTTCAAGTAGTCAATGCTATCACAAGGGAGTTCATGTCTTGGTGGCACTTGAGAGTCATTGTCACAACTGCAGTCAACTCTTAGGTCTTCAGCTGTAACCAGGCAAGCTCTTGCGAGCAAAAGAGCCTCGAACAGTTATCTTTCCACATTGTATTGCTTACCAATCAGGAAGAATTCCTTTGGTCTGTGTTTGATTTCAGTCCTAGGAAAGTCTGCATCTGTCCTTCAGCTCAGAGATCTGGAGATACTTAACAGAAAAAAGAGAAGGGATGAAATTAAAATTACTGCAGCGGAGTTATGCTAGATCACACCATCAGCCATGTGCTGGAGGGGCTACCAGCTCTGACATAGCTGAAGCAGACCCTGGTATAGCAGGGATTTCCTGACAGTCAAGAAGGGTGTTGGCAGTGTGCCAAGCAGCTCTCTGCAAAGTAAAAAAGGCAATAAGGCAGCCCTGTAAGCAAATTGTCAAAAGGCGAGTCCTAAATGAACTGAACCAAGAGTGCCAAAGGAAAAGACAATGTTTTGCCAGTTATCCATCTGATTTTCTTTAATTTTGCGGGGGGGGGGAGAAAAAAAAAGGTAATTTAATTCTCTCTTACCTTTCAATTAATCCAGCAGTTGAATTCTGCTCAGGTGCTAGTTTTGTATAACTCAGGGTAGATTTCAACGCACAACTGGGCCTACAATACTTAGCCATGATGTAATGTAATTTGTGTGTCTAGAAAAAAAACCCAAAAAAACCTCCATAAACATATTGTCCCAACCTTTTCTGAACTTGACTTGACAGTCATAAAGTAATTTCAAATGAGGTTATTCCTTCATTTTATCTACGTAAAGTCAATTTTAAGCTTTTAAGTGGCAATCCAGAATCTTATTTTATCTGGACCAAGGAAGTTGTATTGACCACGTCTATTTTCCTGCTGATTTATTTTACATGTGTCATATGTTAGTGTTTCTCAGCTATTTGTGAACTGGTCAGTATAGAATACGTGTATTCATTAGTCTGGCAGGGGTGTAGAAGAAAAAAAATGGCTGCCCTGGTAAGGGGTGCTTTCAAGAGAGAATATTAGTTGTTTTATTATGCAAAAAGGCAACAGAAAAGACATCATTTGCATTCAAAGATGACAAAGCAGGGTCCAATTAATCCTTAATGTAACTTTTCTTATTTCAGAATTTAACCCACAATGTTCTTCTAATGATAGTCATTGACAAATTAATATTTGAGAGCATATTCTCATATCTAGAAAGAGAAATAAGAGCTCCAACCAGGCTATGCCACAGTTTTAGTTAAAATGTAAAAGTTTTCACAAGCAACTCAAGTTACTGTATTAGCATTACCTGAAAGCAAATAGGCAAAGCTACTGTGTGAACAAGTATTTGAACAAATGTAATACATAAAACAAAGCTGCTCCATGGAAAAGCTCTTTAACAACCTTGACCCCTTATCGTTGGATCATGTTAAACTGGTGCTGGGAAGTAAATATAGTTTAATTTGGGACCTGTGAGGGGGAGCAAGAAGGAAGGAGGAAGAGCCCTCAGGGTGGCTTTTAACTTTCACTAGATGGGATATCGTCATTTTAGGCTATGCTACAGAAAAAGGTCCTAAAACGCAGTTGTCTTCCAAGAAACCCGGTCAAAATCATCCCGAGGAACAAAAAAAAAATAATTTAGTGACAGTTAAGTTTGCAGTCAGACACACTCCCTACAACATAAGACTTTGTTCCTTTCCACCTTCACACTGCACATGATGCTGTTGAAAACTCAAACCAATGCTCCATAAAGCTTTCACTTTCATCTCCAACAGACACTCAAACAGAATACGTGTCCTGACTTAATCAAGCTTGCACTCAATGGAAAGCCATAACAGTGATCTCATCTGCTCTTACACTGGTGATACCAGCAGATCAGCATATCTGACTTACTACGCACTAGGGAAGTGATTTTCTTTTAATGCTGTTGAGATCACTGTTACTGCTTCTGCAGTAACAATGCAATGCAGAGGGGCGAGGAGAATCAGGAATGGACCATGACTAAGAGAACAGCAAGATCACCACCTCTGTATGGTGTTCCTCATTGTCCTGGTTTCGGCAGGGATAGAGTTAATTTCCTTCCTAGGAGCTGGTACAGTGCTGTGTTTTGGATTTAGGGTGAGAACAAAGTTGATAACGCACCGATGTTTTAGTTGTTGCTAGGTAATGCTTACACTAGCCAAGGACTTTTTAGTTTTCCATGTTCTACTGACTGAGAAGGCACTAGAAGCTGGGAGGGGGCACAGCCAGGACAGCTGACCCAAACTGGCCAAAGGGCTATTCCATACCATGTGACGTCATGCTCAGTATATAAAGCTGGGGGAAGAAGAAGGAAGGGGGGGACGTTTGGAGTGATGGCGTCTGTCTTCCCAAGTAACCGTTACGCGTGATGGAGCCCTGCTTTCCTGGAGATGGCTGAACACCTGCCTGCCCATAGGAAGGAGTGAATGAATTCCTTGTTTTGCTTTGCTTGCGTGTGCGGCTTTTGCTTTACCTATTAAACTGTTGTTATCTCAACCCACGAGTTTTCTCAGTTTTACCCTTCCGATTCTCTCCCCCATCCCACTGCGGGGGGAGTGAGCGAGCGGCTGTGTGGTGCTTAGTTGCCAGCTGGGGTTAAACCACGACACTCATTCAGCTATGTGAGGCTGGTCCACTGTGCTATGTTACTCTCAAGAGCCACAGCAGAGACTGACTCTGAGGATTGATGTGATGGGTATTTTATCCTGAGTAAAGGCCCTTTTCCTTGAATGTTCTCCTTAGGCTGGCTCCATCTCTGGATGGCAAAGAAGAAACTAGACTAAGTTTATGCTCTAAGAGGGATTGCCTTTGTCCAAGTTGATATAGTTGCAGCCAGACCTGTGACTGCATTTTATCTGAACATCTAGCAGATTGTCTGCACTAAAGAGAAGACGCTCACAGATTTAGTCTTCCTGCTATATAGTAAAAGAACTTTCTCCAACTGCTTGCCTACAAACAACAACCAAATCCTGGCCCATCAGATGTTTTTATCATCTTCAGCGACCAGGACATGTTCGATATTATTAAATATAAAATAGGGTCTCTTACAGTTGAAGGACACTTGGTTCTTATGCTGAAAATGTACTCATAAGGATCAACCATTTTGTGTCTAAGAGAACTTAAAAAATCTCCCAGAAGCTTCAGAACATACAAAAAATAATGTTCAGAAATTTTTATTTTACATTGCAGTGCAAATAGATAAGAATGAAGAATGCTACCATCTGCTGTCAGTAATAATGAACTGATGCTGTTTTACATTGAGAAAAAATGCCAGTTTGAATTAAAAATCCATTCTAATTATCTGATAGCTTAAATGAGCCTTGGTCTCTAAATAATTCTAGAAAAATATAGTTTGTGCCAATGGTAGAACAGAATAGAATAGAACAGAATAGAATAGAATAGACTATTTCAGTTGGAAGGGACCTACAACGATCATCTAGTCCAACTGCCTGACCAGTTCAGGGCTGACCAAAAGTTAAAGCTTGTTATTAAGGGCATTGTCCAAATGCCTCTTAAACGCTGACAGGCTTGGGGCATCGACCACCTCTCTAGGAAGCCTGTTCCAGTGTTTGACCACCCTCTCTCTAAAGAAATGCTTCCTAATGTCAAGTCTGAACCTCCCCTGGCACAGCTTTGAACCATTCCTACGTGTCCTGTCACTGGATACCAGGGAGAAGAGATCAGCACCTCCCTCTCCACTTCCCCTCCTCAGGAAGCTGCAGAGAGCAATGAGGTCACCCCTCAGCCTCCTTTTCTCCAAACTAGACAAACCCAGAGTCCTCAGCTGCTCCTCATAGGACATGCCTTCCAGCCCTTCCACCAGCTTCGTTGCCCTCCTCTGGACACATTCAAGTCCCTTAACATCTCCTTTGTTTTCCATCCCCCTAATCCTCACCCAGAGGCTCTCGACCACATCATCGCTAACTGTAAGGGCTGTACAGTCAAACCTCTCCCTTATGTATAGTGCAACTCCTCCACCTCGCCTGGCCGGCCTATCCCTCCTGAACAGCCTGTAGCCCTCCATCCCAGCACTCCAGTCATGGAACTCATTCCACCAAGTCTCGCTAATTCCAATGACATCGTAGCTCTGTGAACTGACCAACGGTTCCAGTTCATCCTGTTTGTTTCTCATACTGCGTGCGTTGGTGTACAAGCATTTCAGATGTGCTCCTGAGCCCTCCGTGCTCTCTGGAGCAGCATAAATGCTCCCGTTAGCATTGCCACCCTCAGGTGGTGCCATGCCAACCCTTGGCTTACCGTCAGCTCTCCTGTTGGTATCCCCTTCCCCCATCGATCCTAGTTTAAAGGATCAGCCCCGCCAGCTTCCGAGCAAAGACACGTTTTCCCCATCGGGACAGGTGGATCCCGTCAGGCCTCAGCATACCTTGTGCCTCGAAGACTCTTCCATGGTTTAAAAACCCAAAGTTTTGTTGGAGGCACCCGTCCTGGAGCCAGGTATTGATGTCTTGGGCACACCTGTTTCTTCCAATGTCTCTCCCCATTACTGGGAAGATCGAGGAAGACACTACCTGTGCTCCTGAATCCTTTAGCATTCTTCCCAGGACCCTTAAATCTCTTCTGATTGACCTTAGACTTCTTGTTGCAACATCATTAGAACCCACGTGAAAGAGCCGGAGTGGGTAATAGTCCAAAGGTTGTACTAAGCTCGTCAGTTGTCTGGTGACATCCCTGATTCATGCCCCGGTGAGGCAGCAAACTCCCCTGAAAAGAGGGTCTGGTCTGCAGATGGGTGCCTCCGTTCCACTCAGGAGGGAGTCACCTATGACCATAACTCGCTGTTATTTCTTCTCGGCACCGGTCTTAATGCAGCTCTTGTCGTGAGGGGTTGGTTGATCTGACCTTGGTGAGAGTACTTGCACAGGTTCCTCCTCTTCTATCTCATCATGTGCTTCGTCTACCATACCCAGAGCCTCATACCTACTCTGTAAAGGTAGCTGAGAGGGTAAGGAGGGGTTCCTCTTACAACTCCATGCAGTAACTTGCTTCCACCCGTCCCTATCCCTCGTAACGCTGCCTTCCTCCTGGCACAAAAAAGATCCTGGATGTGTCTCCATAGTGGCCATGCTGAGTTGGCTTGTGTGCATCAGAGATGGCAGAGCACAGCTCCATTGGTCAATCTGCCTCTCAGACTCTCGGATGCTCCTCAGTCTGCCCACCTCCTCCTGAAGCTTGGCCACCAGGCAGAGCAGTTCATCTACCTGGGCACACCTCCCACAGGCTTGCTTGCTATCGCCCTCCATCTTCTGGAATATCCCCGCACACACCCTGCAGACTGAAGCCTGTGTGAACACATGCTTTGACAGGAGCTCTGTCTGTATTGGTTCTACCAGGTGCTAGAAGCTCAGGAGAAGTAGAAGACACGGCTGTTTGCCGCATGCCTGCCCGCTGGGAAATATATATATGTCCGTTGCAATCAACTGGGCTGGTTGTTTTAGCCAGTTCAAATCACATGCACTGCTGGGTACTGGCTCCGCCCCTTGCTAGATCGTCCAATCAGCAGGTCCGGGCTCAGTCGCTTGGGGAACGCCCCCTGTTCAGTCATAGTCTCTCCCTGTCCTCGTGGAATCCCTCGTGTGTCCCTCACCGCTGCTTGCTGCTGCGGCCACTGCTGGTGCTCCTCGCACTGCTCCGGCGTCCGTTGCAATCCTGTTCATGATATCACTGCCTTCTTTTAGAGCTAATCAAACCACTTTTATTTAAAGTGGTTTTAGAGTCACCATATTATTTCAGTAATTTATATACTGTTCCTAGAGTTGTTGCAGATGATGGCTCTCTTGAAAACAGTCATATTTGTGCACAGGAAGAGTGGGGTATGGCTGAGAGATGAGTTGGTTGCTCCAAGTTCTTCACTCAGCTCCAGGCCTCCAGTGAAACTTTGGACAAAGAATGGAGACTATCCAGGTCTGAGTTTTTTTATCATCAGATGAAGATAATGATGTCTTCCTTCCTTGGCTTCTTGATATCAGCTGTTTTCAGGTACACAGGTCTCTTGCAATAGCAGCTGGCGCAACAGGGATATAACCTCAATGAGGTCTATAGGTGTTTCCATAATTTGACAAATACAATTTAATTATAGGATACCTTTTTGTAAATGGTACTCAATCAAGGGAACACAAGCAGCGTTCATGCTTTTGCAGCCACACACTATTACCTATATGTCCTGGTTTCGGCAGGGATAGAGTTAATTTTCTTCCTAGTAGCTGGTACAGTGCTGTGTTTTGGATTTAGGATGAGAACAAAGTTGATAACGCACCGATGTTTTAGTTGTTGCTAGGTAGTGCTTACACTAGCCAAGGACTTTTTAGTTTTCCATGTTCTACCGACTGAGAAGGCACTAGAAGCTGGGAGGGGGCACAGCCAGGACAGCTGACCCCAACTGGCCAAAGGGCTATTCCATACCATGTGACGTCATGCTCAGTATATAAAGCTGGGGGAAGAAGAAGGAAGGGGGGGACGTTTGGAGTTATGGCGTTTGTCTTCCCAAGTAACCGTTACGCGTGATGGAGCCCTGCTTTCCTGGAGATGGCTGAACACCTGCCTGCCCATGGGAAGGAGTGAATGAATTCCTTGTTTTGCTTTGCTTGCATGTGCGGCTTTTGCTTTCCCTATTAAACTGTCTTTATCTCAACCCACGAGTTTTCTCACTTTTACCCTTCCAAGTCTCTTCCCCATACTACTGGGGGGGAGTGAGCGAGCGGCTGCGTGGTGCTCAGTTGCCAACTGAGGTTAAACCACGACACTATATTGTAATAGCTCCTTGAGAACCTAACAGGCATTGGTTGTCTGATGTTTGCTGTATACTTCTAAGTTCTAATTGTGAATTTGCAGAT
The DNA here is from genome assembly GCA_027474245.1 of Spheniscus humboldti. Taxonomy (NCBI): domain Eukaryota; kingdom Metazoa; phylum Chordata; class Aves; order Sphenisciformes; family Spheniscidae; genus Spheniscus; species Spheniscus humboldti. The sequence continues at coordinate 37,663,326 of CM049922.1, forward strand.
TCTCTCTTAATACATACCCTTAAATAAACTATTAATTATCTGACTTGTCTATTGCAGAATGAAGATGAGAAAATTTGATTTTAATAAAATATTACAATTCGGTAGCAGATGACTGACTTTCTCCACAAGAAGGTACTGCAGTTCAGATTGTAAAGTTTTATGATTTACAGCTGAAATTTATTATTTATAGTTAAATCATTACTGTTTCATCATGACATAGAGAAACAGAGGATTCAATTAACTTTGCCTTCACTATATCTACTTTCTTGCATTCCTAGTACAGAGAGACCAGTGACCCTATAGCCAGATGCTAGGTGTCCTATAGGGCTGACATCTCTGGTATTTTCCAGCTGAGCTGTTCAGGCTTGTGGATAGATTATATTCCCACCTGCAAAAATGTATAGGGGAATCTGCTGTGTGCACTCCAGAAGTATGCCTTCTCTACACTCTCCCACATTCCACTGCGGCCTGAAGCCACAATCAAGCTCTTTTATAGAAAGCACTGTCTTTTTCTATCTGTCTGCAAAGCACTACAAGAACCTATGGCTTTGTATAGGCAATAAGTCATAATGCAATACTATTGAGAAGAAAGCACAAAGCATATGTTTGAAATGTGTAAAATCAGAGTGATGGAAGCCAAAAGGAAAACCAAGTCACTACCACCAAGAGATTATTTTTACCTCTTAAGGAACAGTAAAGTAAAACTTTCCTGCATCTAATAACTAAAGATGTATATGAGATACATGCACACAAAGGCTTGCAGAAACAGGTTTTGTGGGTGGTAAAATGTGTGGTATGCTGAACCTATTGTCTCTATGGCACCTCTCCAGAGGCAGTTCGGCCCATATGAGTCCAGTGAAAAACAGAAACTAAGATATCAGGAAAAAACATTTTGTAGAACTTAAAACAGTTATATCAGCAAAATACTATTGAACATAATATTAAGGTAACTTTGCATTAAATTACAGACGAAGTTAAATTGTTTATCCCAGAATAATATAGACTGTGCCTCGGGCTGATGGCATAATATTGGAACTGCTGGCAGGTAGGAGCTAGCGAAGTTAAGATCCTCCAGGAGTTCCTTGGAATTATTTTACTTTATTTCTACATCTTTTATCTATCAATAGGTTTAGTTGTAGTTGCTTCTCCCTGAAGACTATGTACCAGTGGCTTAAGGCCGTTGAATTCCACTGACTTTTGTGAGGTTAGCCTGCTTTACATCAGTATTGAACTTGGTCCAAAGGCCTCAGCTGTGTTCCTGGTTTGGAAATGTACTTTCCCACATGGCTGCAAGAGATAGCCTCCAGGAAAGGAGCTTTAAGAGGTCTACAGTTTTAATTTTAGATGAAAGCAGAAAGGCACCAGGCAATGAGGGTACATTCGTTTATGGTCATTCAGTCAAGTGATAAGAGGACAAAGGGAATGCATGGTTTATGGGGAGAAGACCGGGCAGCTCAAGGTCTATTAGTATTATTAAAGGCTGAGGCAAAAAAAGCATTGAATGCCTCCGTCTTTTCTTCATCCCTGTTTGTCAGGTGACCATCTTCATCAAGTATCGGTCCAATATTTTCCTTAGACCTCCTCTTCCAGTTCGTCCTGTTTGTTTCTCATACTGCATGCATTGGTGTATAGGCACTTCAGATGTGCTCCTAAACCCTCAGTGCTCCCCAGAGCAGCGTAAATGCTCCCATTAGCATTGCCACCCTCAGGTGGTGCCATGCCAACCGTTGGCTTACCTTCAGCTCTCCTGATGGTATCCCCTTCCCCTATCGATCCTAGTTTAAAGCCCTCTCAGTCAGTCCTGCCAGTTTACGAGCTGGCTGGTATTCCTCAAAGATAGTAAAAAAAAAGATAGTTAACAAAATTTACAAAACTATTAAGCAAAGGGGAGAAAAAGTAGAGCAAGTAGTAATTTGAGAATTTAATAATTTGAGAATTTAATAACTCCCTTATATGAAGAAATAGTGTAAAGAGATAATACATGCTCCCAAAAAGAACAAAGAAGATCATCTGGGCTTTAAATGTCTTAGCACTTTGAACAAAGCATAAAAACAATTTCCAAAGCTGAACATTCAGCCTCAAGTCATTCCCAACTATCCTGTGACCTGATATTTGATTTGATCCTGCGCTTCTTGCTTGAGCAAACCACCAGTGAGTGAGGAATGGAGACCAGAGCTGATTTTTAAAAATAGCTTATTAACTTTATATTCTACATCTTTGTTCTTTTAGTTCTTCTTGCAACATGATAGAGAGCTTGAAAAAATTCCCAATCTAACAATTCGATGTCCATATGAAAAAGCAGAGTGCATTGCTTCTAAGTTTTTCAGAAGGGTAATGTCCTTGGTCCCATCATCTTTGGTGTCAATCTATGACTTACAAGCATGTGATAGATGTGAAATCTGTTCACACTCCAAATTCTATGCAGTCTCTCCTCCATTCTTCTAGAATGATGCAAAGGCATTTTCTTTCCTTCCTGATCTAGCAGATGTAAAGGGAAAGGTTTTTGCTACAGGACCAAGCCATCAGCTTCTGGGTTGATATAAAGGCTTTGAGGACATTTGGTCTCAATTAGTCAAACCCTCCTCCTAGCTTGTCCCCATGTTCTTTGAATTATCAAGGGCTGCTTAATACACTTTCTGAAGCAACAGCAGTGCCGGAGTTGTGCAAATCTCACTATAATCCACATAATTCCAAATTGCCGCAATGAAATGATCTAGGTGTTTTCTTAACCTCATGCTGCTCCTTGGCCAAGCTCTGAAAATGGCACATGTACTAAAGCTGTCTATCTGCATATTCAGGAAGATAGAGTTGCTTTGGTTTCCATTTAGCAGGGTATCTTCGCAAACTAAGCACTGTCAATTATTTGTTTACCTCTGATCCAGGAAACTGAAGTTCATTACTACACAGAGCCTTCAGCAACAAAAGTCCGCAAGAATGATGTCAAGCAAATAGTTGTGTCTAAAGTGGGAATTTTTCAGTAAGCTTACTGCATGTATCGTTTTCACCCTAACTAATAGGAATGAAATTGCAAGAATGGCATACTGTTCAGAACTTGAAAGATAGGAATATACCACACACCGCATGTCTGATAGGAAAAACACAAAAGCACAAGAGATTAAAAGAAATCCTGAGCCAAGGCCCATTAAGCAGGAGCCTCTAAAAAGGGAAAAGGCTGAGGCAAGGAAGAATAGCTGTTGAGCGATCAGGGAAAACATTTGGATAGTGTCACATCTGATTCAGTCAAATCCTAAATTCCGAGAAGGGGGAAGAAGAAGGAGGGGGGGATGTTCGGAGTTATGGCGTTTGTCTTCCCAAGTAACCGTTACGCGTGATGGAGCCCTGCTTTCCTGGAGATGGCTGAACACCTGCCTGCCGATGGGAAGGAGGGAATGAATTCCTTGTTTTGCTTTGCTTGCGTGCGCGGCTTTTGCTTTCCCTATTAAACTGTCTTTATCTCAACCCACGAGTTTTCTCGCTTTTGCTCTTCCGATTCTCTCCCCCATCCCACTGTTGAGGGTGTAAATGAATGGCTGTGCTTAGCCACCTACTGGGGTTAACCCACAACAGTAGGTCAGTATTGAAGTACTCTGACAGGAAAATCAGGAAACTTATACTTCTGTTGCTCATGGTATGCCCTGAGAGAGGGCTCTAAATCTGCAGTACGATGAATCCTTCTCAAACACTATCAAAAGTGTATCTTGTGAGAATGAATGAAAGTTTATGGTGCATCAGCTTCATGAACATATCTACTATCCACTGCAGTCATGTGATGGAATGATGATATTCCATGCGCAGTGAAGTGTATCCTGAGCTAAATATCAGGGCAGCGATACCAGCCTTCAGCTAGCCTGATCTGTGCACCACTTACATGAAAAATATAAAGTCCTACTGGGATTTCATGCAAACCCGCAATTTAAGTAGTAAAAAAGAGTCTTCTCACTTTTAGTTTAAAATTAATCTTTTTCCAATGTGTCATGTAGCAATACATTTTCAGAGTAAGGTGCGTGTGAGTTTCAAGTCGATTCTCACAATTACTCACTGGCATTGTATAGAAAGAACACATTTATGGGTTGCTCAACTTTTCTGGACAGTAATGAACTGACAGACAGTGAGATGGTTTGTTTGAAATCAACAGCATTGTTTTCTTGTATGTAATCCCTACACTGAGTCATAATATTATCTGTTCAGCACCATACATTGGAATCTATCATATATCTGCATATCCCTTCTGAGCCTGACCCAACTTTCATGGGAAATTGAATTTTTAAAGGCAGCAACTAGCTCTGGTGAATTTGTAAGTTCAAAATGATGCTTCGTTTACTTTCTATAGAAAGACCTCTTTATTAGGTGACATCAAGAAAGATTTGTTAAGGATATTCTGTACCCATTTCTGTGTCTGTTACATCAACTTCTCTCATACAAAACCATATAAAAGACAGATGGATGAAAGATGTGAAATGTTTCATTGGGTAGTTTGAAAACGAATGTAGTTTTGTTTAGGGATGCTACACAAGACTGAATACGACTGAGCACTAGCAGCATAACAGCTTACTGTTTGTTAGCTGAGCAACTATAACCATCCATGCACATCTGAGCTGCCTCAGTTGTGAGGTTAAACTGGTGAGTTTAAACCTCTTTCATTGAGGTTTATGTTAGATAGTGTGCCTGAGCTCTTGGCTACAACAACAAAAAAAAAAAAGAAAAAAAAAAAGCTACAGGCTCCCAGAGAACTGAAAAGCATTTCAGTTTAGCAGCACCTTTTCCTATTTGGTGTAAGAAGGCCTGTTCTCATAAATTATGTCAGGGATGTGAAGACTTGGATCAACTTTCCTTCACCCATTCTGTCATAATTTATTAATGAAACTGGACTGTCCCTCACAAGGTCATGAAGAGCAAAAATGTAAAAAACTAACTTCCTCCCCTCTCTTGTGCAGTGCCTATAATGCAGTGAAATGTTAGACATGAATCTGAACAATGGCCAAAATTGGGTAGTTCTAAGTACAAGTATAATTAAGTGCAAAACTTCCATCAGATTGAATTGTGTCACTTTATCTAGCAGTGCATATAGGAAATATTATCCATGACAGATTTAAATGAAAAATAAACATTACTTCAGGTAACGAGTAATTGGCTGTAAGTAGCTGTATTGTGGTCTGCTCTTCTCTTCCCCAGCCAGCAGGTATTTTGTTGAAAGTACGTCTCTTGTAACAGCACCATTTCTCTGTCATAACTGGAGCTCTTCTAGCAGTAATGGCTCCTATTTTCTCCAGTGCTACATTAAACTGCCTTAGAGCATCCATCATAACATTTATGACCTCTCCATTTATGATAGTGCAAGGGATTTGTGTCCAAAACTACCTCTGCCCTGATCCAGTTTGCATGACGTTGCTTTACAAAAATAATTCATGGACAGATGTCAAACCTTTCACGCAGGATACTACTACTGAATGCCACAGCAAGCACCAATTGTTTTCAGACATTTTCCCAGCAGTGTTTGTGATCCCAGCCATTAGGTCAGAAAAAGAAGGCAGGATTAATAAAACATTTTCCCCATAATCTCTTCCATTTAGGGAAATGGAAATAGTGATGCAATAAATAAAGTTGCATGCCTTTCTCTTTTTACCTTTCTCTTTTCACTGTTGTGGTTAAAATCAGGTCACCAATTTTTAACCACACTTACTGAAACAAATACCTGGTTTTAAGTAAAAATCCTTCAGTCAGGCTTATGATACTACAAGTATTTTATGTTCTTGAATGCACAATCTCCTTTTTTATTCTTTATGTTTATATACAGCAGTAATAACTTGTTGGTAAAATCAAACTCTCATAAATCTCTCCCTCTCTCTCTGACAGCTGCAGCTTCTGCTGATTGTGACACTTGACCATATCTATAGTTGGATGCCACAAGAACATCAGTCTTGCTTTTCCATTTTTAAATGGAAAAACTATCAGGGTGCATCTAAAACAGGAACAATACCTCTATCCATGATTTTTGAAGACAGCTGTGCTTCTCTAGTATAATGCACAGTGCAAGTTAGAAAGTCACTGACAAAGCCTGTTTGCCAGAAATAAAGTGTTTTCAAGGGTGGCAGATGACTTGAAAGAAATGGGTTAAAATAAGAAGTTTTACTTTATGTTTTTAGATTTCCTATCTTAGGTGGATTCAAAAGATAAATGCAGTATCCAATAGTGATTTCTATAACTAGACAAGTGATAACAATAGAAAAGAATGCCATAAGATATGACGTGCATATGCGCTTTTGTGCTAGCTTATTATTGCAATACTTTGATACTACAGAATGCAAAATGTGCAACAGATAATAACCAGATAGATAACCAAGACCTATTTCATATTTCATCCCCAAAATCAGCTCATCTGCATGATTCTAGAATATTTACAGTTTTGAGGGGGATGAGATCTTTTTTTACAATTTATAATTTTTAAATTATTTTTAATAATTTATTTAACATCTAACACAATATCCTTGAAAAGCATACCTAAGAGTTAATGTAGGACAAGCACAACATTAATCAAGAATAGCCAACATTGCTGATTTTTCTGCAAATCTTCCATATATATTGAATCAGGTTTGAATTATTAAATTTAAGAATGAGTAGAATTAAAGCACTATGTTTTAAAAGCCTAAACTTCTCAAAATGTAACTTGCATTTAGGATTCTTTAAGAAAACTCTATAGTGTAAAAGTTAGCAGGTCTGTAATTATATAGTCACCTTGGCCGTTTTCTGAAGAAAATAAACAGATTATTCTTTTTCCATGCTTTCCAAAATAAGATTAATTCAGCTGTCATCATTTTAGTTATGTAGCATATAGTCTTAATTAAATAGTATTTAAAATCTGTTCTTGATTTAAGAGATTTATCTGAGGTGCAAAACTGAAAGATCCAACAAGTTGTGGAAATATGGAAATGATGAGATTGGAGCCAGATTTCCTACTCTGATAAAGAAATGATGAGTTAATAAAAAAGGAAAAAAAAAATTCCACATTGGCATCTGACAAATGTGCCCCAGAAGGGGCCATTTTATAATCCCTGTAATTCCTGGACAAAAAGATATTGGGAAGAGACATTTCACAAGACTTTTGAGCTTGAAATATTGTAACCAGCAAATGAGATGGCATATATTCCTATCTTCTCTTTACAGTTTATCAAGAAGGAAATATGACTGATAACTATAACAGTCAGAAGACAGACAATTAACATAAGGTAATGTCGTGGTTTAACCTCAGTCGGCAACTGAGCACCACGCAGCCGCTCGCTCACTTCCCCCCCAGTAGTATGGGGAAGAGACTTGGAAGGGTAAAAGTGAGAAAACTCGTGGGTTGAGATAACAACAGTTTAATAGGGAAAGCAAAAGCCGCACACGCAAGCAAAGCAAAAACAAAGGAATTAATTCACTACTTCCCATGGGCAGGCAGGTGTTCAGCCACCTCCAGGAAAGCAGGGCTCCCTCACGCGTAACGGTTACTTGGGAAGACAAACGCCACCGCTCCAAACGTCCCCCCCTTCCTTCTTCTTCCCCCAACTTTATATACTGAGCATGACGTCACATGGTATGGAATATCCCGTTGGCCAGTTGGGGTCAGCTGTCCTGGCTGTGCCCCCTCCCAGCTTCTTGTGCCCCTCCAGCCTAGCTCAGTCAGTAGAAGCTGGAAAGTCCTTGACTAGTGTAAACACTGCCTAGCAACAACTAAAACATTGGTGTGTTATCAACATTGTTCCTGCCCTAAATCCAAAACACAGCACTGCACCAGCTACTAGGAAGGAAACCAACTCTATCCCTGCTGAAACCAGGACAGTATCCACCCCTTATTCCATACCATCTACGTCATGCCCAAGTCCCATATTTTCCAGTACAAACTTATTAACCACCCTTATGGAATGTCTGAAAAATGTCCAGAAATGACCATGAAATATCCATTGAGTTCATTTAGTCCGTGACTTTGGGCTTCATCTGTGATGGTGGTCACTCAGGCCAGGAGAGGTGGTGTGTTGCATGGAGTTACTGGACACCAAAAACAGCTCAGGTCGGGTCACTGCTGCACTTGCACTGCTTCTTGTAAGGCTTGTCCTCCACTGGTTCGGGTGGTTCCTGCTAGAGTAATTTCTATAACATTAGTATGGCATATACTATTATTAGTATAACTATTATGACCATAATTAGTACTTAACATCACATAATTCAGATCATTGGCTATTCTCACCCAAAATCAAATCCCCTTGAGGTACACATCGGACTTCCCCATCCTTCCGCATTATCCACCAAGTGCACCCAGGTCCTTGAGCAAAAGCAATCCCACGAATGGGTCTGCCTTTGCCCGAGGCAGGAATAACCCAAACTGTTTTCCCCAACATATTCTTTATGCGCACTACAGGGACTTTATTCCCATCTACAGTATGTAGAAGGTCCGACTGGGCAGGGCCTGCTCGATTGGCAGATCCCCGAGTGTTGACTAACCAGGTGGCCTTTGCTAAATGCGTATCCCAATGTTTGAATGTCCCGCCACCCATTGCTCTCAGTGTGGTCTTTAACAGTCCATTGTATCGTTCGATTTTCCCAGAGGCTGGTGCATGACAGGGGATGTGATACACCCACTCAATGCCGTGCTCCTTGGCCCAGGTGTCTATGAGGTTGTTTCGGAAATGAGTCCCATTGTCTGACTCAATTCTTTCTGGGGTGCCGTGTCGCCACAGGACTTGCTTTTCAAGGCCCAGGATAGTGTTCCGGGCAGTGGCATGGGGCACGGGATATGTTTCCAGCCATCCGGTGGTTGCTTCCACCATTGTAAGCACGTGGCGCTTGCCTTGGCGGGTTTGTGGGAGTGTGATATAATCGATCTGCCAGGCCTCCCCATATTTATATTTCAGCCATCGTCCTCCATACCAAAGAGGCTTTAACCGCTTGGCTTGCTTGATTGCAGCACGTTTCGCATACATGGATAACCTGTGCAATAGCGTCCATTGTCAAGTCCACCCCTCGATCACGAGCCCATCTGTATGTTGCATCTCTTCCTTGGTGACCTGAGGTGTCATGGGCCCACCGAGCTATAAATAGTTCACCCTTATGTTGCCAGTCCAAATCCACCTGAGCCACTTCAATCTTAGCAGCCTGATCCACCTGCTGGTTGTTCTGATGTTCTTCAGTGGCCCGACTCCTGGGTACGTGAGCATCTACGTGACGGACTCTTACAACCAGGTTCTCCACCCGGGCAGCAATATCTTGCCACAGTGCGGCAGCCCAGATGGGTTTGCCTCTGCGCTGCCAGTTGCTCCGCTTCCATTGCTGCAACCACCCCCACAGGGCATTTGCCACCATCCATGAGTCAGTGTAGAGATAGAGCACTGGCCACTTTTCTCGGTCAGCAATGTCTAAAGCCAGCTGGATGGCCTTGACTTCTGCAAATTGGCTCGATTCACCTTCTCCTTCAGCAGTTTCTGCCACTTGTCGTATAGGACTCCATACAGCAGCTTTCCACCTCCGATGCTTTCCCACAAGACGACAGGACCCATCAGTGAACAGAGCATATTGCTTCTCATTTTCTGGTAGTTTATTATACATTGGGGCCTCCTCAGCACGCGTCACCTCCTCCTCTGGAGATATTCCAAAATCTTTGCCCTCTGGCCAATCCATGATCACTTCCAGGATTCCTGGGCGACTGGGGTTTCCTATTCGAGCCCGTTGTGTGATCAGTGCAACCCACTTACTCCACGTAGCATCAGTTGCGTGATGTGTGCAGGGGACCCTCCCTCTGAACATCCAGCCTAGCACTGGCAGTCGGGGTGCCAGGAGGAGCTGTGCTTCAGTGCCGATCACTTCCGAAGCAGCTCGAACCCCTTCATATGCTGCCAATATCTCTTTTTCAGTTGGAGTATAGCGGGCCTCGGATCCTCTGTATCCCCGACTCCAAAACCCTAGGGGTCGACCTCGAGTCTCCCCACGTGCTTTCTGCCAGAGGCTCCAGGTAGGGCCGTTCTCCCCGGCTGCGGTGTAGAGCACATTTTTGACATCTTGTCCTGCCCGGACTGGCCCCAGGGCTACTGCATGAACTATCTCCTCTTTAATTTGTTCAAAGGCTTGTCGTTGCTCAGGGCCCCATTTGAAATCGTTCTTCTTTCGGGTCACTTGATAGAGAGGGTTTACAATCAGACTGTAATTTGGAATATGCATTCTCCAAAACCCCACGACGCCTAAGAAAGCTTGTGTTTCCTTTTTGCTAGTTGGTGGAGACATGGCTGTTATTTTGTTGATCACATCCATGGGGATCTGACGACGTCCATCTTGCCATTTTATTCCTAAAAATTGGATCTCTTGTGCAGGCCCCTTGACCTTACTTTGTTTTATGGCAAAGCCGGCCTTCAGGAGAATTTGGACTATTTCCTTCCCTTTTTCAAAAACTTCTTCTGCTGTGTTGCCCCACACAATGATATCATTAATGTATTGCAGGTGTTCTGGAGCTCCACCCTGTTCCAGTGCAGTCTGGATCAGTCCATGGCAAATGGTGGGGCTGTGTTTCCACCCCTGGGGCAGTCGGTTCCAGGTGTACTGGACGCCCCTCCAAGTGAAAGCAAACTGTGGCCTGCACTCTGCTGCCAAAGGGATTGAGAAAAACGCATTAGCAATATCAACTGTGGCATACCACTTGGCTGCTTTTGACTCCAGGTCGTATTGAAGTTCTAGCATGTCCGGCACAGCAGCACTCAGCGGTGGCGTGACTTCATTTAGGCCACGATAGTCCACTGTTAGTCTCCACTCTCCATTAGACTTCTGCACTGGCCATATGGGACTGTTAAAGGGTGAGCGAGTCTTGCTGATCACTCCTTGGCTCTCCAGTCGACGAATTAGCTCATGAATGGGAATCAGGGAGTCTCGGTTGGTGCGATATTGCCGCCGGTGCACCGTGGTGGTAGCGATTGGCACTTGTTGGTCTTCGACCTTCAGCAACCCCACAACAGAGGGGTCCTCCGAGAGACCAGGCAAGGTGGACAGCTGGTTAATTTCCTCCATCTCCAAGGCAGCTATACCAAAAGCCCACCGGTACCCTTTTGGGTCCTGGAAATACCCTCTCCTGAGGTAGTCTATGCCAAGGATGCACGGAGCATCTGGGCCAGTCACAATGGGGTGCTTTTGCCACCCATTCCCAGTTAGACTTACTTCGGCTTCCAATACAGTTAGCTGTTGGCATCCCCCTGTCACCCCAGAAATACAGATGGATTCTGCCCCTGTATAGCTTGATGGCATTAGCGTACATTGTGCACCAGTGTCCACTAGAGCCTTATACACCTGTGGGTCTGATGTGCCAGGCCACCGAATCCACACAGTCCAGTAAACTCGGTTGTCCCTTTCCTCCCCCTGGCTGGAGGCAGGGCCCCTCTAATCCTCATCGCAGTAGTCATTTCTCATTTCTTGTACATATGAGTCAGAAGTTTCTTCATTAAGATCAGGAGTAAGATCAGCCCTTCTACTCTGTCTGGGGAACTGCCCGCTGGAAACTGGAGCAGCAATTTTCCTGGAAGAACCTCTTTCTGTCATTGTTTTTCCTTGCAATTCACGTACTCGTGCCCCTAGGGCTGCAGTAGGTTTTCCATCCCACTTTCTCATGTCCTCTCCGTGGTCACACAGGTAAAACCATAGGGTGCCCCGTGGTGTGTACCCTTTATATCCTCTCTCTTGGGCAAAAGAACGCTGACTCCTAACAGCCGAGATACTGGTCCGTACAAGTGGGGGATAGGACCTATCCTCTACAAGTTGCTGGACCTTCTGGGACAGTTTCTCCACAGCCGAGACGAGGGAGGAAGAGAGACTTTCCTCATATTGCCGGAGTTGACTAGCCAATTCATCCACTGTTTGTTCCTCTCCATCTTTCCAGGTCATCACCGCCAATGAATTGGCGTATGAAGATGGTGAGCTCCTTATAAACTTCCGCCACATGGGTCGCGTGCACTTGACTTCATCTGGATCTTTGGGTAGTTGTTCATTGTTCAGGTCATCATAAATCACCTCCAGCACAGCTAATTCTCTCAGGTACTGGATACCCTTCTCCATGGTGGTCCACTTGCTTGGGCGACATATGACATCTTCCTTGAAGGGATACCTTTCCTTTACACTTGACAAGAGTCGTCTCCAAAGGCTGAGGATTCGTGTCCCTTTTCCAATCGCTTTGTCAATGCCCCCTTCCCTGGAAAGGGATCCCAGCTGCTTGGCTTCCTTACCCTCTAATTCCAGGCTACTGGCCCCATTATCCCAGCATCGGAGCAGCCAGGTGACAATATGCTCACCTGGACGACGGCTGAAATCTTTTCGTATATCTCGCAGCTCACCCAGGGATAGGGATCGGGTGGTCACTGCCTCGTTTATGAGTTCTTCCTCTTCTTCCTCCCCGATCAGCGGCCGGCTCTCCTCCTCCTGTTCTCGTGATGGCCCTTCCCTAGGGTCGTCTGCCTCGTACAGTTCTTCCTCTGGCTCCCCTTTAGAAGAAGCTTCTTCCTCCCTTACTAAACGAGCCGACTTCCGCTTCCAGAATTTCTTCTTGTGTACAGGGGCGACTGATACCGGCACAGGCTGGTTCTTTGGCTCAGCCACAGGGCCTGTCGCCAGGGTCTGAGGGGCCGCAGTGCCTGTCGCTGGGGTCTGAGAGGCCGCAGTGCCTGTCGCCGGGGTCTGAGTAGCTGCAGAGCATGTTGCTGGTGTCGGAGTTGTTGCAGAGCATGTTTCTGGGGTCTGAGTGGCCGCAGTGCGTGTCATTTTACTATCAGATCTGGAGACCTTCTCTTCCCCTTGAGGGTACTGAATGGTATTGAACAGGGCTCGGTAGGCATGGGCCAGGCCCCAGCACGTTGCAATGATCTGCATCTCCCGGGAGTTGCCAGGGTGACAGCACACTTTTTCCAAATATTCTACCAACTTTTCAGGATTCCACACTTGCTCAGGGGTGAAACTCCAAAACACTGGGGGTGCCCATTTGCCTAGGTACCTGCCCATCTTGTCCCACACACCCTGCCACTCATAACTGTTCAGCCCTGGGGCAGATCTCTGGATGATATGCTTAAATTGTTTACGAACTTTAGACAGAACCAAAACAATATTCGCAAGAAATAGCAATAGAAGTATCCTAATCCCCCAAGGCTGTTCAAAATACTGAGGAGTTACTGCAATGAAGGAGGAAACACCACAGAGGAAAGCAGTGACACCGCCATTCTGCATTCCCTCCGTAAAAAAACTCTCAGAAAAATTACTGTAGTTGCTAATCGTCTCCACGAAATGGTATCCGTGGTACAGCAGCGGCTTCATTGCGAAGCTTACATACCACACGAATGTCAAGGTCAATGTTCTAAAAACAAACCTCACAAGCGAGACATCACTAATCATCGCAGACCACAGCAAACTGCAAAAACCAACAGCAATCTTTAACATGTACAGCAGCAGAAAGAGCACGATGCAGACCATACAAATCAACATTGAGAACAGAGAGAGTAACATTGTGATTCACAACCGCTAGCAGATATAAGTTCCTTAACACACTTCGATTAGTCTGTTATTATCTCAACCCCTTCGAGCCCCACGTTGGGCGCCAAAAAGGACTGTCGTGGTTTAACCTCAGTCGGCAACTGAGCACCACGCAGCCGCTCGCTCACTTCCCCCCCAGTAGTATGGGGAAGAGACTTGGAAGGGTAAAAGTGAGAAAACTCGTGGGTTGAGATAACAACAGTTTAATAGGGAAAGCAAAAGCCGCACACGCAAGCAAAGCAAAAACAAAGGAATTAATTCACTACTTCCCACGGGCAGGCAGGTGTTCAGCCACCTCCAGGAAAGCAGGGCTCCCTCACGCGTAACGGTTACTTGGGAAGACAAACGCCACCGCTCCAAACGTCCCCCCCTTCCTTCTTCTTCCCCCAACTTTATATACTGAGCATGACGTCACATGGTATGGAATATCCCGTTGGCCAGTTTGGGTCAGCTGTCCTGGCTGTGCCCCCTCCCAGCTTCTTGTGCCCCTCCAGCCTAGCTCAGTCAGTAGAAGCTGGAAAGTCCTTGACTAGTGTAAACACTGCCTAGCAACAACTAAAACATCGGTGTGTTATCAACATTGTTTTTGCCCTAAATCCAAAACACAGCACTGCACCAGCTACTAGGAAGGAAACCAACTCTATCCCTGCTGAAACCAGGACAATGGAAAGCAAATTACTGTTGCAGCAGAGCAATAGAACACTAATTTAACTGTATCAAATATAAGGAGGTAATGAAGTATCCATAGAGGTGTGACTGAACCCTCATTTTGAGTTTAGGCCATGTTCCTCATCTCTCCCATATAGTGCTAGCTGACTGTTCCCCTCCATTTAAAGCATCACATATTGCCTGTTACTTGAAATAACATTTGCTGGACCAGTAGTCTGAACTATTACTGAAAGTGAAAATCCTATCTTCTTGCACAGGTGCTGTAAGACTGTCAATATTCATGGTAATTCTCCTAATGATAGGCTCAAAATAAGGCTACAAACATTGTGCTACCTATAAGTCAGTTTTATCACAAGTTTGCCCTAGGCACTTAAGGATCTTGATACACACAGTATGGTAGAGTCAGAGGTTTGAACTGGGATTATTAACCACCAGCACAGTGAACGCTGGTACAACAAAGGTGGACAACAGAAAATGTCAAAGGGACACTAAAACTGTCTCCCGCAAGGCTAAAGTGCCTGTCTCAGGATTGCAGCTAAATGCTTTGATGAAACTGGGATTCAGAGTTCAAAAAAGACTTTCATCACATCAGTGTCTCTGTCAACATAGGACCGAAACACTGTGCTCTCTTTTGAGAGTACAAAAGAGCTACAGCTTAATGAGGCTTGAACCCACAGTTCCTGTAGGAGCTATAACTAGCAGTCTGCAGGGCATTTTGGGTGGTCTCTCTTTATTCTTGCATTAGGCTGCTATGCAGTCAAAAATACAATATACAAAAAGAGGAGCCAAAAAGGGGCTCTGATTGACTTTCTACTTCAAGGACCCTCAGCTGGTTTTGTGAGCCTTGGAGTTTGGCAGCAGAAACCAGAACTCTGGCCTCCTTTGTTGTATCTGACTGTTCTAACCAGCAGGACAAAATTAGGCTCCTTCTTGCCTGCTCTCCTTGTGCAGCTACTAATTTTGCATACCTGGCTGCATTATCTATCTTAATAAGCTGCACTATCTTCTTTTGCATGCCTGCTGTCCTATAGGACTTAGTAGGAAGCTTGGAAAGAGTTTCCTCCCCCCTCTCCCCAAAAGGGGCAAAACAAAGAAACATCATAGGCCATTCTCCCGGATGCTGTCTCTTCAATGCAACTACAGGCTCTTTCAAAGTGAGAAGAACATTCCAACAGCTGAGATATTACCAAACCAACACCTCTTCTTTCTCAATGCTTTCTGAATACCTTCGTATACGTCTGACTATACAGAGTAAATTCATCTCCTTAGATGAATTAATCTTCTTTTTTGAATCTCAAACAGTCTTAAGAGTGTAAGAAGTGCTCTACTGGTTTGGACCAATGGTCCATCTAGCAATGCATTCTTTCTCCAACAGTAGCAATAGGAAAGGCTATTTTGGGAGAGCACATGAGACTGGCCACTTTCTGTAGTTCACTCCCCTTGTACTGCTCCAGCATGTTGCATTGGGGATGTTGGATGATACATTCCTGCCTGGTAATTTTGCATCCATTTATGGACAAGTGGTCTCATGAATTTGTCTAAATGCTTTTGAACTGCTGATACCATCTGCTTCCACAACTTGAGAGCACAGGTGCTTAGGCCTAAATTGCTTTCTGTTAACATGGATACCTAACTTCCATTTAGATGGCACTTTCAGAGCCTTTTTAAAAAAAAATAAAATATCTGCCAAAAGGCTTGACCAGAAACACTTGCTGCAGAAAAAAAAAAGGAAAATTGTTATAAAGATTTCAATGCCTTGTGACCATATACCAGTAGCCTTTCGCAGGGAGTTGTATGTGGTCTTCACTTCCCTCAAATTGTACAGTCAATGTTGCTGGGTTTTTTACAATTTTTAATAAAAAACATTCAATAAGGAAGAATGTTCAGTAACAAGCTTCATTACTAGAATGAATTATTAAACCTCCATTTCAGAATATTGATCAATTCAAGTAACAATAATACTAGGACTTGAAACTCTATCCTGAACTGTGCCCCAGAAATTGGCTTTTTCTCTCCATATGTAAATTATCTGTTAAGCCTCTTTGTGTATACTGTGTTGTTTAGTATTAGCCCACTGTTTGGGCTTTTCCTCCTATGAAATTAGTGAGACTAGGTATACGCCCATAAAATCTTATTGGGAAATGCATGGCTAAACTGTAGGGCAGATATACACTATGAACTAGTGCTTAGTTTCAAAATAAAAACTATTTGCTAGCTTGTACAATACTATTCCTTAGTTTAAACCACAGAAGTTCAATATAGAATTATAGAATCATAGAATGGTTTGGGTTGGAAGGGACCTCTAAAGGTCATCTAGTCCAACCCCCCTGCCGTGGGCAGGGACATCTTCAACTAGATCAGGTTGCTCAAAGCCCCGTCCAACCTGACCTTGAACACTTCCAACTTCTCTGGGCAACCTGTTCCAGTGTCTCACCACCCTCATCGTAAAAAATGTCTTCCTAATGTCCAATCTAAATCTACCCTCTTTCAGTTTAAAACCGTTGCCCCTTGTCCTGGCACTACAGGCCCTGGCAAAAAGTCTCTCTCCGTACCCTTTATATATTGAAAGGCCACAATAAGGTCTCCCCAGAGCCTTCTCTTCTCCAGGCTGAACAACCCCAACTCTCTCAGCCTTTCTTCAGAGGAGAGGTGTTCCAGTCCTCTGATCATTTTTGTGGCCCTCCTCTGGACCCGCTCTAACAGGTCCATGTCTTTCTTGTACTGGGGAGCCCAGAGCTGGATGCAGTACTCCAGGTGGGGTCTCACCAGAGCAGAGTAGAGGGGGAGGATCACCTCCCTCGACCTGCTGGCCACGCTTCTTTTTATGCGGCCCAGGATATGGTTGGCTTTCTGGGCTGCAAGCGCACATTGCCGGCTCATGTCCAGTTTTTCGTCCACTAGTATATATCCAAGTCCTTCTCCATAGGGCTGCTCTCAATCCCTTCATCCCCCAGTCTGTATTGATATTGGGGATTGCCCTGACCCAGGTGCAGGACTGTAAGGGCTGTACAATCTTTGTATCAATTTCTTTGAATATAAGCAAGTCCTGAGCCCTCCCTATTTGCCGGTGTTTCCAACTTGTCCATAACAATCTTGGAAACGTGTCCAAACATGTTTTTTGCAATATCTTGAGCAGCGCTTTTAACATGTGGCTTAACAATTTCCAAACACCTTTTCACAAGTGGGACAGCCTTTCTAAACAGGCTACAGAATATACCTCCAACGCCCGCACCATACATCACAGGAAAGCTTTGAAAACCAGGGAGACCATTGCTGGCCTGGTCTCTAATAATGCATGTAAAAGGATGGGTTCCCATAATTCTTTACCAGCCCCCATTTTGGTGTGGTTTCTTAAAATATCAGAGGCTTCCAGGGCCAAAGATGCAGTTCACAATCACCTTCCCAAAGCGAAATGAGATGTGCTTGTTCTGGTCAGTCTTTATTTCAATGCTGATCGTGTTGATGTGCTGACAGTTTACCAGCATGTAGTGCATCTTATCATATGTCACCATAATGATCTCGTTATTACTGCCGGTCAGAACACAGCGCAATAAAGGAAGCACAAAGTCCCCAACCAGCTGGTGCTCTACAAGATTTACGTAGAGGTAGAGTGATGTCTGCCACAAAGAGAAATGTCTTAGCAGCAACCCCTGGAGAAGCCCCCAAAATATGTGCTAGATCCCCGGTTGTAGAAAAAGTGTAAGGCTTTTCATCCATCTTGAGCTTTGTTTTCCTTATGATGGAGTCATAGACCAGGCCCACTGCTGGAGAGTCGACAGCTGAAGCTTTGTTGTGGGGGTTCATAAATTCCATCAACATGGAAAGGGATGGATAATAGACTTTCCGCAAAGTATACTGCCGTGTCTTATCCTGCAGCACTATTTCAAAGATGGCATCTTCATTGATGTTATTCCAGATGTGCGGGTACTGTATTTCTGCCAGCCCTACCTCCCATTTGTCTAACAGCTCCAGGGGCATCACCAGCTGTACGGTGAAGTTCAGGCTGGTGTTTTGTGGGAAGATTCTGCCGCTGGCATTGCTGGGTACTGTGAAGTAGAAACTCCCTTCTGCCATTTTTTTTTCCCCCCACTCCACTGCCAATCACTAGATGTCCTGGACTCAGGTTCTATCCAACTGTTAAATTGGATAGAGTCTGAACACGCCACTTCACCAGCAGCTGTTTCTTTCTTCCTTCCCCTTTTGCAGAAAGGATCTTCTCAATTTTGTAGATTCTGTCCTCATCAGGTTTCACTTCTTGACGTTCTTCAGGGTAAAATGTCCCCTCGGTTGCTCCATAACCATAGTCTATTAAGTGATACACAGATATCTGTCCCCTTCTCACTATTTCAGCTACTATGAAAATTTCACCTGTGAATGTCTGCTCATAACCTTTCTCAAATCTCTCTCTTGTTCTAGACACCCTGACTTGGTCTCTGTTTTTGAGCAGAGGTGCAGATTCTTTAATTTTAAAGAGACCCCCGTATATTGTTTTCCAAACCCTCGCAGAGTTTAGAGTTCATATCCACAGGCCTGGCTCTGATAGTTCTTTGGAAGCTATGGTTGTAGCTCTTTATAAACTCTGACAACACATCAATGTAGCGAAAAGTGTTGTGTGCTGTAAAACATCTCTGCATCTTAGTTTTGAGTGTCCTGTTAAAACTGCCTATGACAGCAGCTTTTACTTTGTTATTAGTAACAAAATGGTGAACATTACACTGCTTTAACAGCTTGTTTAAAGGCTGGTTTAAAAATTCTTTCCCCTGGTTGATCTGTAATTTCTGAGGCTTGCACCCCCTGCTAAAAATTGTTTTAAATGCTCCGGCTATTTCAGAACCTGGTTTGCTTTTTAGACCAATAGCCCAGGCAGGCTTGGATAATATGTCTATCACCGTTCAGATGTACTTAACACCATCATTGTATTTGGAAAACTGTCTCATATCCACCAAGTCTGCCTGCCATTGTGCATTCACCTCTACCACAATCACTTTATTTCTTTTAAAGTGCTGTCTTGCAGCCTTGTGTAAGCTGCAAGTATCCTGATTTGCAATCCAGGTTGCCACTTGGCTTCTGTTCAGATCAGCAATTTGCCTTTTAGCAGCTTCAAAAAGGGGATTTATACCCCCAAAGCTTCCCACCTCGACAAGAGCATAGTAAATGTCTTTTAACAGAAACAGTGGCATAGACATATCTACTGACATGCTGCTACTTCACGCGTGTATGAAATGAAACACTGGTCAATCAATTTAACTCAAGTACAGAGAAAATTTATTATCAGGGTATGAAGGGAACCGGTTGCCAGACAGACTTCTCCAGTCTTTTTCCTTTTTTCCTTAAATGCCACTGTCACTTCTATGCCCATTCTTCTTTCTCTGGCTGCTGCAGGCCCAGACAGGAATGCAGACAAGTCATGGCACGCTTCTTCCTTCTCCCCCCCCAGTCAGTCTGCTGGAGCTTTTTTGTTTTATAAGGTCATTGACCTAAGGATAAGGAAACACATGTAGCACCAGCCTGCACCCCATAATGGCCTGACAGGTAGCTGTAAGATCCCCCACAACCATGGGCAAAGGGAGCTCTCCCACCACCACCCTGCCCTCTCTGTGTGATATTTACCTGTTTGAGCTTCACAGGCCCATTGGCCGTTTCTTCTGGTTCGCACAGTCTTTTTTGGGAATCCCGTAGGGTCTTTTTCTTATTGTCCCCACACACATATTCTTCTGAAGTTGGCATTTTGTTCTGGTTTTCCATTTTCGCAGACAGCATTCCCTGTGTCTTGCAGCACCCTGCAAAGCCCAAAGTCTTCCCCAATAACACTGCATGGTCATCCTGTTGGGCTGGGCCTGGATGCAGGGGCCTCTTGGTCCCAGGATTGGTCTTGTCTTTGCACGTGACAGGGTTTGCACAGAGGGTCCCTTGGTGTGGTCCTCTTAGGAGGGGTCCGTAGCCCTTGGGCATGTTCTGACTTGTCCATGCCCCCGCCCACCCTTTTGGTGACCCTCTGCCCTCTTGAAGTTCCCCCCCCCCGACATGTCAGGGCTTGTTCTGCAGCCTTCTAAAGTGGGGGTCCCTGAACCTGCCTTTGACTTTTAATTACTTTCTATTCATATTTAAACTTTAATCATTCATTCCATCAGCTATTATTAAAAAATGCTTTGATGGAGATATATATTCAATTTCTATATCTTTATAAATGTATGTATATTTATCTAAGTATATATAAAAATAGTATATCTATGTATAAATAAAATGTATTTATACATATTTGCACACTTCTTTTTATATATATTTCTATATATGCATTTATTATCTATATAAATGCATTTATTTTTATATCTGAGCGCTTCCTGGTCCAATCAGAGGGAGATCTGAGAACACGTGGGTATGACAGTGTAAAAAATGGCCGTCAGCCAATGTCGTGGCTTAACCCCAGCCGGCAACTAAGCACCACGCAGCCACTCTCTCACTCCCCCTCCAGTGGGATGGGGGAGAGAATCAGAAGGGTAAAAGTGAGAAAACTCGTGGGTTGAGATAAAGACGGTTTAATAGGGAAAGCAAAAGCTGCGCACGCAAGCAAAGCAAAACAAGGAATTCATTCACTACTTCCCATCGGCAGGCAGGTGTTCAGCCATCTCCAGGAAAGCAGGGCTCCATCACGCGTAACGGTTACTTGGGAAGACAAACACCATCACTCTGAATGTCCCTCACTTCCTTCTTCTTCCCCCAGCTTTTTGTTGCTGAGCATGATGTCATATGGTATGGAATATCCCTTTGGTCAGTTGGGGTCAGCTGTCCTGGCTGTGCCCCCTCCCAGCTTCTTGTGCACCCCCAGCCTACTGGCTGGTGGGGTGGTGTGAGAAGCAGAAAAGGCCTTGACTCTGTGTAAGCACTGCTCAGCAGTAACTAAAACATCTCCGTGTTATCAACACTGTTTTCAGCACAAATCCAAAACACAGCCCCATACTAGCTACTATGAAGAAATGTAACTCTCTCCCAGCCAAAACCAGCACAGCTAATCACAAAGCAGTATGAAAACACATGGGGAATGACACCATCAAAAGTGGCGTCCTCCCTGTATGTAGCGAGTGAGGTCTTCCTTTTCTGCCATGCTTCTGAGTAGGGGCATCTAGTCCTGCCAGCCACTCACAGGGCTGCCTGAGAACACACGGGTATGACGGTGTCAAGAAATGGCCGTCAGTCAGTCACAGAGCAGTATGAAAACACATGGGTTATGATGTTTAAAAAAATGGCCGCTCCCTACTATAAAATGGCACCCCCTGTGTATATAGGGGAAGGGACTTCCTGCTCCAATGTACTTCTGGGTAAACTGAAAGGGGTGGCTGGTCCTGCCAGCCAATCACAACAGAACATGTGACCGGAAGAGAGGAGTGACTTCCAGGGTAAATGGAACACGTGGCTGCTGGCAGGGGATAGGACTTCCACTGGAAGCTGGTGGGGGCGGGGCACCTGTCACTTCTTATCTTGTATATCAGTTGTCCCTATACTATTAACTCATGTGAGACATGAGACCTAGATTCAAATTTCTTTTCTGCTTGACTGAGGGTAAATCTCTTAACTTCCTAGGAGAGCAGTTCACCACTGACCTACATGGTATTCTGAGGTGGGAGTCTCTCACTTTCCCCTGTTGAAGTTGTTCTACTTTGTATATGTTTTTATAAATATGTCAGGACCCATTTTCCAATCTGATAAATATTTTAACATTTTGTAACAAGTTTCAGAAGGTGTCTGAGAAATAAATGGGTCATCTTAGTTTACTTTCTAATAGATAACTTTATGCATCACCAATGTAGTGCCAGTTCACACTCTCTGGAGAAACCAATGACTCAGCTGGATGTGGAGACTACATTATTGTCTTGGTCCTTTGATGCAGGTGCTTTTAAACAGGTTTGGAGCACCTAGCCAGTCTAGGATGAAAATTCTTGCATTGCTGATGCCTATCCCATACCCATTCTCTAACCAAAAAGGGATTCAGTCTTGAAGACTGTCATCTCAGCAACTTTTCACAGACAATCAGTTATCTTATACTTTAAAAAAACTGTAAAAATGGATCACTTAAGACAGTTGAACATCTCTGTTCAGTTTTTTGATTCATATTTTCAAGTAGTTCAATTATTATCTGAAAGTTTGGCCATTAGACATACATTAAACTTTCAAAGCAGCTTAACTGCTATATGCAATAATACATATAGCTTATATGGAAATGTGTATATGGTGCCTGGTGAAGTTATGATGCTCTTAAATCTTCATGATTGCCAGGCCAAAAATTTGAAAAGTAGATATCTAAAAATTAGAGGACAAAATCTGACAGTCTCAGATACTTAAGGCCTCTATATTTCCAACTTCTACAACGGACCAAATACCATGTAGTTTGAAGTCAGAAGGCCTGGCTGTTAAATTCTGCACTACTCTGTGGTAAAATATGTTCACCTTTATAATCAATAAGATTTCTCTCCCTTTGTTATCTACTCTCCTTTCTCTGTTTTTGAATATTTTTCCTATTCTTGTGGGGGTTTTTCCTTTCAATTGTCTCATCATTTAGCATCTCACCATGGCACTTTTAGACTGTTGCCAACTATGTCTTTAGTAGTATCATACCTGGATTTTAATGTGGTGGATCTACTGTTCAATTACACAAAGAAGAACCATTATATTTGAGCTGTGTTACACAATGCCACTATGTATTTACCTAAAACTGTACTGGACTTCTCTGATGAATAGCAGAGTACCAAATATGTGTCTCTCTTGCTGCCATCTATTACCATGATGACTTACTTAATCTTTTTTTTTTTTCCTAGACTTTTCTTCGCATTTACCATAACTTTCTTTTAGCTGAATATATTTGCTTGAGTTTTTGGAGAATGTTTCTTGTTTTGGTTTCTGCTATTAATTTAAATCTCTCCAGTTGAATCTTAGTGGTTTTATATTCACTCTATTTACAACTTCTCTCAGTTTGGCATATTGTACTGGGTTTGGCTGGGATGGAGTTAATTTTCTTCATAGCATAGTGTTGATAACACACCGATGTTTTCTGTATTGCTGAACAGTGCTTGCACAGCGTCAAGGCCTTCTCTGTTTCTCACTCTGACCCCCCAGCAAGGAGGCTGGGAGTGAACAAAAGATTGGGAGGGGATAGAGCCAGGACACCTGACCCAAATTGACCAAAGAGATATTCCATACCATATAATGTCATGCTCAGCAGTAAAACTTGGGGCGGGAGGGGATTTTTTCCAAAGTAGCCGTTGCTCGGGAGGTGGCTGGGCATCGGTCTGCTGGTGGCGAGTGACTGCTTTTCCATCACTTTTTTTTCCCCTTTTCTTTTCCCTTCACTTATTAAACTGTCTTTATCTTGACCCATGAGGGGTTTGGGGTTTTTTCCTCACTTTTGCCCTTCCAATTGTCTCCCCTATCCCACTGGGTGGGGAATTGAGCAAGC
Organism: Spheniscus humboldti; assembly: GCA_027474245.1. NCBI lineage: Eukaryota > Metazoa > Chordata > Aves > Sphenisciformes > Spheniscidae > Spheniscus > Spheniscus humboldti. Next base: position 37,686,964 of record CM049922.1, read on the forward strand.
AACTGGGTGGGGGCTTACCTGCCAGCCAGGGTCAACCCACCACAAATACCTAGCTTTTTTTTTCCTCTCCCAAACATCTAGATTTGTTATTTACTCTCAAGGCAGATATATAACTGTCTTAATAAGTACTTTTAAAAAGCAATGCAGTTAGGAAAAAAAAACACGGAACAGAAGAATGCTGCTCTGTGAGGTCTAGCAGCCTAAGAAGCCCAAAAGGTTATCTAGAGCAGTAACACACAGGATTGCAAGGCTGGGATTCCATTCTAATTTAAACTGAAAGGGAGAACTCAGTTGAGGGACAATTGAGGAAAGCTCTGTTTGTTTGCAGTTCAGGAAAGGTTACAACCAGGACTTGGAAAGAAGCTTCTTGTAAAAAGTACATTTCTAGCATCCATTAATTAAAAAGGTGAAGAGAGATTCTTTTGAAATAAATGGAGAGAAATAATTAATACAGGATATTCTCAAAAGCACTAACCAAGTTACAAGTAACCTATTTAGTACACAGACATACAATGTCTGCAATTCCATTTCTGACTCTTTGTAAAAGAAGCTAAAATCAGAGTTGGCAGTAGTTCTGAAAAGCAACAGTAATCCATAAATACTCCTTAATTTTTCTGTCATTGCAGAATTAAGCTACTTCCAGCTCACATATCTTACCACGTGTGCTAAATTGATGTCATTATAAGCCATCAGGAAATACCCACGGAGACCTGTAGCAACATTTAGAAGTTTTGCTAAACAGCTGTGTGTTATAATTTACATGTATTATTTAAAACAGCTAAATCAAGTTATCACTGGATATAGAAAAGTGATGACTGAAAATTCCAGAGAAATTTAACTCAGAAGTAAGCCAATCACTGGAACTTCCTTTGAACATTTTAAGATTGGTACCAGAGGAAGTGCAATTAAATCATCACCATCTATCAAATATCTTTATAAAATCATAGAATCACAGAATCATTTGGAATCGGTTGGAACAGACCCTTAAGATCATTGAGGCCAACCGTTAACCTAACACTGCCAAGTCCACCACTAAACCATGTCCCTAAGCACCACATCTACACGTCTTTTAAATACCTCCAGGGATGGTGACTCAACCACTTCCCTGGGCAGCCTGTTCCAGTGCTTGAAAAGCCTTTTGGTGAATAATTTTTGCCTAATATCCAATCTAAACCTCCCCTGGTGCAACTTGAGGCCGTTTCCTCTCATCCTATCGCTTGTTACTTGGGAGACTGACACCCACCTCGCTACAATCTCCTTTCAGGTAGTTGTAGATAGCGATAAGGTCTCCCCTCAGCCTCCTCTTCTCCAGGCCAAACAACCCCAGTTCCCTCAGCCGCTCCTCATAAGACTTGTTCTCCAGACCTTCACCAGCTTCGTTGCTCTTCTTTGGGCACGCTCCAGCACCTCAATGTCTTTCTTGTAGTGAGGGGCCCAAAACTGAACACAGTATGCGAGGTGCGGCCTCACCAGTGCCAAGTACAGGGGCATGATCACTTCCCTACTCCTGCTGGCCGCAGGAGGACAATCAGAAATACTGATACAAGACAGGATGCCATTGGCCTTCTTGGCCGCCTGGGCACACTGCCGGCTCATGTTCAGCCGGCTGTCGACCAACACCCCCAGGTCCTTTTCCGCCAGGCAGCTTTCCAGCCACTCTTCCCCAAGCCTGTAGCGCTGCATGGGGTTGTTGTGGCCCAAGTGCAGGACCCGGCACTTGGCCTTGTTGAATCTCATACAGTTGGCCTCGGCCCATTGATCCAGCCTGTCCCTCTGCAGAGCCTTCCTACCCTCGAGCAGATCAACACTCCCGCCCAACTTGGTGTCGTCTGCAAACTTACTGAGGGTGCACTCGATCCCCTCATCCAGATCATTGATAAAGATATTGAACAAGACCGGCCCCAAAACTGAGCCCTGGGGAACACCGCTCGTGACCGGCCGCCAACTGGATTGAACTCCATTCACCACAACTCTCTGGGCCCAGCCGTCCAGCCAGTTTTTGACCCAGCGCAGAGTACACCTGTCTAAGCCGTGAGCCGCCAGCTTCTCGAGGAGAATGCTGTGGGAGACGGTGTCAAAGGCCTTACTGAAGTCCAGGTAGACCACATCCACAGCCTTTCCCTCATCCACTAGGCGGGTCACCTGGTCATAGAAGGAGATCAGGTTAGTCAAGCAGGACCTGCCTCTCGTGAACCCATGCTGGCTGGGCCTGATCCCCTGGGTGTCCCGCTCATGCCTTGTGAGCGCCCTCAAGATGAACCGCTCCATAATCTTCCCCGGCACCGAGGTCAGGCTGACAGGCCTGGAGTTCCCCGGATCCTCCTTCCGGCCCTTCTTGTAGATGGGCGTCACATTGGCAAGCCTCCAGTCGTCCGGGACCTCCCCCGTTAACCAGGACTGCTGATAGATGATGGAGAGTGGCTTGGCGAGCTCCTCCGCCAGCTCCCTCAGCACTCTTGGGTGGATCCCATCCGGCCCCATAGACTTATGAGCATCCAGGTGGCGTAGCAGGTCGTTGACTGCTTCCTCTTGGATTATGGGGGGTTCATCCTGCTCACCGTTCCTGTCTTCCAGCTCAGGGGGCCGAGTAGCCTGAGGATAACCGGTCTGCCTGTTAAAGACTGAGGCAAAGAAGGCATTAAGTACCTCAGCCTTTTCCTCATCCTCAGTGACGATGTTCCCCCCCGCATCCAATAAAGGATGGAGATTCTCCTTGGCTCTCTTCTTGTCATTAATATATTTGTAAAAACATTTTTTGTTGTCTCAATAATAATGGTGCACCAGCAGCAGTATTGCACCAATCGAGACTCCCTGGTTCCCATCCATGAGCTGATTCATCGTTTGGAGAGCCAAGGAGTGATCAGCAAGACTCGATCACCCTTTAATAGTCACATATGGCCAGTGCAAAAGTCTGATGGAGGGCTGAGGCTAACAGTGAACTACTGTGACCTGAATAAAGTCATGCCACTGTTGAGCGCTGCTTTACCAGACATGCTAGAGCTTCAATATGAACTGGAGTCCAAGGCAGCCAGCCAAGTGGTGTGCTACAATTGATATCACCAATGCATTTTTCTCAATTCCTTTGGCAGCAGAGTACAGGCCAGTTCACGTGGAGGGGTGTCCAATGTACCTGGAATCAATTGCCCCAGGGGTGGAAGCACAGCCCCACCATTTGCCATGGACTGATCCAGACTGCACTGGAACAGGGTGAAGCCCCTGAACACCTGCAGTATACAGATGACATCATCATGTGGGGCAACACAGCAGAGGAATTGTTTGAGAAAGGGAAAAGAAAAATCCAGATTCTTGATTCAGGTCAAAGGACCTGCATGAGAGATCCAGTTCTTGGGAATAAAATGGCAATATGGGCGTTGTCACACCCCTGTGGATGTGATCGATAAGATAAAAGACATGTCCCCACCAGTTAACACAAAAGAAACTCAAGCTTTCCTAGGCATTGTGGGACTCCGTGTTACAGTCAGATAGTGAGTCCTGTCTATCGAGTGACCTGAAAGAAGAACTGTTTTGACTGGGGCCACAAGCCTTCGAACAGATCAAATAGGAGATAGCTTGAGCGGCAGCCCTTGGGCCACTCTGGACAAGACAAGATGTGAGACACGTGCTTTACACTGCAGCCAGGGACCATGGCCCCACCTGGAGCCTCTGTCAGAAAGTACCCATAGAGACCTGGGGATGACCTCTAGGGTTTTGGACATGAAGATATAGAGGATCTGAGGCTCGCTACACCCCGACTGAAAAAGAGATATTAGCAGCATATGAAGGGGTTCGAGCTGCTTCAGAAGCAGTTGGTACAGAAGCATAGCTCCTCTTAGCACCACGATTGCCTGTGCTGCACTGGATGTTCAAAGGGAGATGGTCTATCCTCTTCCCCACTTGTGACTGTATGAATGCTCTTTAACAAACACAACTGATCGGATAGGCTTCTAGAAGCCAGTATGGAATATGTACAAACAGAATCAGAGAACCACAGAATGGTTAAGATGGAACGGACCTCTGGAGGAGATCTGGTCCAACCCCCCAAACTTTGTTCATAGCAGCTTGTACAGTGCTGTGTTTTGTATTTGTGACTGAAACAGTGTTGATGATAATGCACCAATGTTTTGGCTGTTGCTGAGCAGTGCTTGCACAGACTCAAGACTTCCTCTTTTTCTCACTGTGCTCCCTGCCTTGAGTAGGTTAGGGGTGCAGAAGAAGTTGGGAGGGGACACAGCCTGGACAGCTGACCCAACCTGACCAAAAGGACATTCATAGAATCATAAAATCATAGAATCATTTAGGTTGGAACAGACCCTTAAGATCATCGAGTCCAACCGTTAACCTAACACTGCCAAGTCCACCACTAAACCATGTCCCTAAGCACCACATCTACACGTCTTTTAAATACCTCTAGGGATGGGGACTCAACCACTTCCCTGGGCAGCCTGTTCCAGTGCTTGATAACCCTTTTGGTGAAGACATTTTTCCTAATATCCAATCTAAATCTCCCCCAGCGCAACTTGAGGCCGTTTCCTCTCATCCTATCACTACTTACTTGGGAGAAGAGACTGACACCCACCTCGCTACAACCTCCTTTCAGGTAGTTGTAGAGAGCGATGAGGTCTCCCCTCAGCCTCCTTTTCTCCAGGCTAAACAACCCCAGTTCCCTCAGCCGCTCCTCATAAGACTTGTTCTCTAGACCCTTCACCAGCTTCGTTGCCCTTCTCTGGACGCACTCCAGCACCTCAATGTCTTTCTTGTAGTGAGGGGCCCAAAACTGAACACAGTAGTCGAGGTGCAGTCTCACCAGTGCCGAGTACAAAGCGGCAATCACTTCCCTACTCCTGCTGGCCACACTGTTTCTGGTACAGGCCAGGATGCCATTGGCCTTCTTGGCCGCCTGGGCACGCTGCTGGCTCATGTTCAGCCGGCTGTCGACCAACACCCCCAGGTCCTTTTCCGCCAGGCAGCTTTCCAGCCACTCTTCCCCAAGCCTGTAGCGCTGCATGGGGTTGTTGTGGCCGAAGTGCAGGACCCGGCACTTGGCCATGTTGAATCTCATACAGTTGGCCTCGGCCCATTGATCCAGCCTGTCCAGGTCCCTCTGCAGAGCCTTCCTACCCTCGAGCAGATCAACACTCCCGCCCAACTTGGTGTCGTCCGCAAACTTACTGAGGGTGCACTCGATCCCCTCATCCAGATCATCGATATATTGAACAAGACCGGCCCCAAAACTGAGCCCTGGGGAACACCGCTCGTGACCGACCGCCAACTGGATTGAACTCCATTCACCACAACTCTCTGGGCCCGGCCGTCCAGCCAGTTTTTGACCCAGCGCAGAGTCCACCTGTCTAAGCCGTGAGCCGCGAGCTTCTCGAGGAGAATGCTGTGGGAGACGGTGTCAAAGGCCTTACTGAAGTCCAGGTAGACCACATCCACAGCCTTTCCCTCATCCACTAGGCGGGTCACCTGGTCATAGAAGGAGATCAGGTTAGTCAAGCAGGACCTGCCTCTCGTGAACCCATGCTGGCTGGGCCTGATCCCCTGGGTGTCCCGCTCATGCCTTGTGAGCGCCCTCAAGATGAACCGCTCCATAATCTTCCCCGGCACCGAGGTCAGGCTGACAGGCCTGGAGTTCCCCGGATCCTCCTTCCGGCCCTTCTTGTAGATGGGCGTCACATTGGCAAGCCTCCAGTCGTCGGGAACCTCCCCCGTTAACCAGGACTGCTGATAGATGATGGAGAGTGGCTTGGCGAGCTCCTCCGCCAGCTCCCTCAGCACTCTCGGGTGGATCCCATCCGGCCCCATAGACTTATGAGCATCCAGGTGGCATAGCAGGTCGTTGACTGCTTCCTCTTGGATTATGGGGGGTTCATCCTGCTCGCCATCCCTGTCTTCCAGCTCAGGGGGCCGAGTACCCTGAGGATAACCGGTCTGCCTGTTAAAGACTGAGGCAAAGAAGGCATTGAGTACCTCAGCCTTTTCCTCATCCTTGGTGACAATGTTCCCCCCTGCATCCAATAAAGGATGGAGAGTCTCCTTGGCTCTCTTCTTGTCATTAATATATTTGTAAAAACAGTTTTTGTTGTCTCTAACGACAGCGGCCAGATTGCATTCTAGCTGGGCTTTTGCCTTTCTCATTTTCTCTCTGCATGACCTAACGAGATCCCTGTACTCTTCTTGAGTCGCCTGCCCCTTCTTCCACAAGTGGTAAACTCTCCTTTTTTTCCTGAGTCCCAGCAAAAGCTCCCCATTCAGCCAGGACGGTCGTCTTCCCCACCCGTTCTTTTTACGGCGTACGAGGACAGCCTGCTCCTGCGCCTTTAAGACTTCCTTCTTGAAGAACATCCAGCCTTCCTGCACCCCTTTGCCCTTCAGGACTGTCTCCCAAGGGACTCTCTCAACAAGCGTCCTGAACAGGCCAAAGTCACTCCAGAAGTCCATGGTTGCGGTTTTGCTGCCCCCCCTCCTTACTTCACCGAGAATTGAGAATTCTGTCATTTCATGGTCGCTAAGCCCAAGACGGCCTCCGACCACCACATCTCCCACCAGTCCTTCTATATTTGTAAACAGCAGGTCGAGTGAGGCACCTCCCCTGGTAGGCTCACTTACCAGCTGTGTCAGGAAGTTGTCTTCTACTGTCGTGGTTTAACCTCAGTCGGCAACTAAGCACCACGCAGCCGCTCGCTCACTCCCCCCCACACCCTGGTGGGATGGGGGAGAGAATTGGAAAAGCACAAGTTAGAAAAACTCATGGGTTGAGATAAAAACAGTTTAATAATTGAAATAAAATGATAATAACAATATGATAATAATAATAATACACAAAGCAAGTGATGCACAGTGCAATTGCTCACCACCCGCCAACCGATGCCCAGCCAGTCCCCGAGCAGCGGCCCCCACCTGGCCAGCTTTCCCCAGTTTATGTACTGAGCATGACGTCACATGGTATGGAATGTTTCTTCAGAAGAAACAGAACTTCTGAAACTTCAGAAGTTTCTCCATTAACATCAGGAGTAAAATCAGCCCTTCTACTCTGTCTGGGGAACTGCCCGCTGGAAACTGGAGCAGCAATTTTCCTGGAAGAACCTCTTTCTGTCATTGTTTTCCCTTGCAATTCACGTACCCGTGCCCCTAGGGCTGAGGTAGGTTTTCCATCCCACTTCCTCATGTCCTCTCCGTGGTCACACAGGTAAAACCATAGGGTGCCCCGTGGTGTGTACCCTTTATATCCTCTCTCTTGAGCAAAAGAACGCTGACTCCTAATAGCCCAGATACTGGTCCTCACAGGTGGGGGGTAGGACCTATCCTCTTTGAGTTGCTGGATCTCCCGGGACAGTTTCTCCACAGCCGAGACGAGGGAGTCTCTGTTCATAAGGAATTACCTTATGAACTCACATGAGAACTTCATAGGGCATTGTGAGCTGTGAGAGGGTCCAGCGCCCTGCTTTTAAGTAGATACAGTATAAAAGTCACGAGCTGGATTTTATTATTTATATTGAAGTTACCCTTAACACAAGCTTAGGTTAAGGTAAATACAGAGAAGTATTTATTTCCACATAGATGTACTGACACTATAAAGGCAGGGAATTTGGAGACATGTATGCTTCAATCCTAATATCTACTTAGAGCAGTTTCAGAAAGTTTCTGTCTCTGTACTCAGTAACTGAGTTGTCAAGCCATTTATCCAACCAGGTGTCTGGGGGTCCTGCTTTATGCAGACCCTAGTGCTTTCCATTTGGCATCTTAGTAGAAAAGGATTAAGGAAGTTCCTCTGGGAGGCCATTCTCTGATTTCTTTGGATTTAGTTTAATTGGGATGTTTGTTTTAACATGAAAAAGGGATGCTTGTCCCTTTTATTGGACTGATACTTGTTGAAGATGGTCATCTGACTAATAGGGATGAAGAAAAAGTGGAGGCATTGAATGCTTTTTTTGCCTCAGTCTTTAATAATACTGATAGACCTTGGGCTGCCCGGTCCCCTGAGTCGGAGGACCACGACTGCAGGAACAGTGATTTTTTTCCATTTGTGGATGCTGAAATTGTAAGGGACCGGTTGTATCAGCTGAATGTTCACAAGTCCATGGGGACTGATGGGATTCATCCCAGCGTACTGAAGGAGCTAGCGGATGTTATGGCAGGACCCCTCTCGATTATCTACCAAAGGTCTTGGGAGTCGGGGGAGGTCCCTGCTGAGTGGAAGCTAGCCAACGTTATTCCAATTTACAAGAAGGGCGTGAGGGAAGACCCAGGAAACTACAGACCTGTTAGTCTAACCTCGGTACCTGGAAAAATTATGGAGAAGATTATACTGGGTAGTACTGAAAGGCATTTAAAGAACAATGCAATCCTCAGGCACAGTCAACATGGGTTCACAAAGGGAAAGCCCTGTATAACTAATTTGATCTCCTTCTATGGTAAGGTCACCCACCTAGTGGATGACCCGCCTAGTGGAAGGAATTAGCAGGTGACCCGCCTAGTGGATGAGGGAAAGGCTGTGGATGTGGTCTACCTGGACTTCAGTAAGGCCTTTGACACCGTCTCCCACAGCATTCTCCTCGAGAAGCTGGCGGCTCACGGCTTAGACAGGTGTACTCTGCACTGGGTCAAAAACTGGCTGGACGGCCGGGCCCAGAGAGTTGTGGTGAATGGAGTTCAATCCAGTTGGCGGCCGGTCACGAGCGGTGTTCCCCAGGGCTCAGTTTTGGGGCCGGTCTTGTTCAATATCTTTATCAATGATCTGGATGAGGGGATCGAGTGCTCCCTCAGTAAGTTTGCAGACGACACCAAGTTGGGCGGGAGTGTTGATCTGCTCGAGGGTAGGAAGGCTCTGCAGAGGGACCTGGACAGGCTGGATCGATGGGCCGAGGCCAACTGTATGAGATTCAACAAGGCCAAGTGTCGGGTCCTGCACTTCGGCCACAACAACCCCATGCAGCGCTACAGGCTTGGGGAAGAGTGGCTGGAAAGCTGCCTGGCGGAAAAGGACCTGGGGGTGTTGGTTGATAGCCGGCTGAACATGAGCCAGCAGTGTGCCCAGGCGGCCAAGAAGGCCAATGGCATCCTGGCCTGTATCAGAAACAGTGTGTCCAGCAGGAGTAGGGAAGTGATCGTGCCCCTGTACTCGGCACTGGTGAGGCCGCACCTTGAATACTGTGTTCAGTTTTGGGCCCCTCACTACAAGAAGGACATTGAGGTGCTGGAGCGTGTCCAGAGAAGGGCAACGAGGCTGGTGAAGGGTCTAGAGAACAAGTCTTATGAGGAGCGGCTGAGGGAACTGGGGTTGTTTAGCCTGGAGAAAAGGAGGCTGAGGGGAGACCTCATCGCTCTCTACAACTACCTGAAAGGAGGTTGTAGCGAGGTGGGGGTCGGTCTCTTCTCCCAGGTAACAAGCGATAGGACGAGAGGAAATGGCCTCAAGTTGCGCCAGGGGAGGTTTAGATTGGATGTGAGGAAAAATTTCTTTACGGAGAGAGTGGTTAAACATTGGAACAGGCTGCCCGGGATAGTGGTGGAGTCACCATCCCTGGAGGTATTTAAAAGACGTGTAGATGAGGCGCTTAGGGACATGGTTTAGTGGGCATGGTGGTGTTGGGTTGATGGTTGGACTCGATGATCTTAGAGGTCTTTTCCAACCTTAATGATTCTATGATTCTATGATTCTATGATTCTATGATTCTAGTGGATGAAGGGAAGGCGGTGGATGGAGTTTTTCTGGACTTTAGTAAGGCTTTTTTTGATACTGTCCCTCACAGCATCCTTCTGGTCAATTTGTCCAACTGTGAGATGAGCAGGTACATGGTGAGCTGGGTGAAGAACTGGCTGAAGGGCAGGGCTCAAAGGGTTGCAGTGAAAGGGGCTATATCTGGCTGGCGACCGGTCACCAGCGGTGTTCTTCAGGGCTCAATCCTAGGGCCAGTTCTGTTCAATACTTTTATCAATGATCTGGATGCAGGAATTGAATGCACCGTTACTAAGTTTGCTGACGATACCAAACTGGGAGGTGCTGTTGACTGTCTCGAGGGACAAGAGGCCTTGCAGAGGGATCTAGATAGATTGGAGCATTGGGCAATCATCAATGGGATGAAATTTAGCTAGTCCAAATGCCGGATTCTGCACCTGGGATGGAGTAACGCCGGGCCCAAGTATAGACTGGGAGAGGAGTGGCTGGAGAGCAGCCCTGCAGAAAGGGATCTGGGGGTGCTGGTCGACAGCAGGCTCAATAGGAGTCAGCAGTGTGCCCTGGCAGCCAAGAGGGCAAACCGCATCCTGGGGGGCATCAAACACAGTATAACCAGTTGATCAAAAGAGGTGATTATCCCGCTGTATTCAGCGTTGGTGGGGCCTCACCTTGAGTATTTGTCATGCACCGTATAGTACCAAAAGAAGGGGGGGAAAATGACCACCACTCAGACTCCACAGTCAGGCGGGTACTATATGGTGACAGTTTATTATGAGAGCCAGAATCCTTAAGCAAGCATACAGGTTCACGAAATAGTAACACATAACACAACACAACTACATACGCAGGGAGGGTAATACGACCTGTCGATAAGGATCAAGCCGGTGGTCACAGACGGTTCGGGGATCTCAGTCCAGCTGAGAGGGAGCTCCAAGGAGCCTCCTCCAGTCCACATCCTTTTGTGCTTTTGTTGCCGCATGGTCTCGGTAGATAAGCCCTTGGTTGGGTCTTATCTTTTACTCAAATGCGCCGTCTTCTCCCCTTCCCTCTTATTTTAACAATGAGGAGCTGTAACTGCTAAATCACTAAACTAAGTGCTCAGTATCACAAGTTGGTGTTACTTTATGCAGGCGAGGTCCTCCTTTCACTTCCCCGCCTTAGGTTTTCTCTCTCAGTGCGTTCAAATGTGTTTCAGAGCCTGAGTCTTTAGGCCCTTGACATAAGTTTAGGCCTCAGAACTGTGAGAGGTGTGGCAGAGGCGGACTTATCAAGGATGACAATGTCCGAACAGGCGAGAGCTATGGGGCCTTCGCTCCATCCTGTCCCCCGTTTCTGCAGAGTCATTGCTCCCTTGTGTCCAGCTGCATGGGGGCATGGGCATCACATTGTCCACCCCGTGACTCTGTCACATCCGATCGCAGAGGCTCACGAAATCAAATTTGGCAGGTGATAAATTCAAAAATAAACTTTATTTTAACCAAAATTGTTTAGCAGAAAACTAACTAGAAATGAGGCGTCAACACTCTGACAACATCAGTAAACCACTGGTTCAGGATGGTGTACAAGGAATTAACACTGCACAGCCAGCTTTAGAAATGAGGATCCAAAATGTGCACAGTCACTCACCTATAAGATGAGGGCTCTCAACCTCGAGGAGTTTCCTTGGGTGGCATCCCGACCCAAAGGGAGAGTCCCCGACTGCATACCCGCTTCTCCGAGGAGGACGGACTCAACTTGCCCTCTGGCGGGGCTCCATTTATACCCTAGTCGAATCTGATTTGTGGTCAATTCTCATTGGCTGAGGGCCTTGACTTTCTTACCCCTCGCCCGAGGTGTATATGTGACCATAATCACTGCCCCAAGGTGTGTACATGAAGGTCAGCACTTGCCACCTTAAAGGCGCGAAAGTAAGGGCGCGAAAAGTGAGGACGCAGCGGTCTTAATGCCCACAGTCTTTGTCAGGGCGGGTGCACCTGCCACACAATCCACCCCGTGACCACAGTCACGATTCGACTGGTTTCCTTGGAGTGGTTGTACAGTCACCTCTTGCCTCCAAAGTTAAAAGGGAGCGCAGTCTTGGTGAGTTTGGTGCTCACTGTGAATCATCATTTCGCAGTTGTTTAAGGTCAGACTGGAACATCAAGTATACGAGTGGATTTTGAGGGAGTATACTCCATGGTTAATAGAGATCTCATTATTGAGCACTTAACACAATTTATAACAATACAAATCACAACAATCACAACTACAACCATTATCAGAGATTGGAAAAGACTGGTTAGCCATCCTGACAAAGAAAACCCAAACATATCGAAAACTTTCCCCAACCAATTAGTCCCTAGTGCAGCAACAATTGCCTCTGAGTCCTTTTTTACTTTTTTCATTTTGTTGATCTGATCTTGAAGGGGTACTTACACATTCGGGATGTGGACACAGCACTCATCTTCCGATAGGTTCAGGACTCCACATACACCTTTCTCCTTTAACAGCATCAGATCTAATACGGCTCGGTTTTGAATAGTCATTCTACTGGTATGTTGTAGTTGATTATCTAATAGCCCCAAACTATCAGACGTGGCGTTGGCCAAGGCTGACAGCTGCAGGCTCAGTTCCAGAATAGCCTGCCAGTTCCGTACTGGAGCAACTCCCATCCCAAAAACTGATTCCAGCTACCATCCTACTCGTGTTGAGGCTTCCTGCCATTCCCCCTGCAAGTCCCTTGGGCTGCAATCCCACCAGTTATGTGGCATGGATCCTTCCTGATAAATGGGACAGAGAGAGAACAGGGCTAATGTGCAGGCTAGTCCCGGGATGGTTGGGTATGATCGAGAATACATGCAGCTGTCAGAACATGCCCACACTAAGGTAGGAGGTGCAGGGACAAAGGATGTTTGGCATGAACCTGGCATGGTAGTAAAGGGATGACAGTAATCTTTCTTACTACAATCTAGGGCAGAGGGTCGTAAGTAACTGGTATTGCTACACAGGCAGCCCTGTACTAAAGCTTCCTGAGCAGGAGGATATAGCCATAACAGTGGCATTTCATCTATGTCTTTATACCCGATCTCTGCCTGACAGTTCCAGAGCAGAGATTTCCCTACCAGGAATACCTTATCCTTTTCCCCGTACCAGCTGGGCGCATAAGTGTATCTAGCCCATGTGCAGTTGAGGGGGCAGTCCTGCCAATTTCGATTACACACGCTGGGACATTCATTATTATCCTTTTCAGGGTGTTTGATGCACCATGAGGCATTTAATGGTTTTGTATACTGTAATGAGAGATCATCAGTGCTCCAGCGGACACTATATAATATTGATCGTCAAGAAGGAAGCCTTAAAGGCGCAGGAGCAGGCTGTCCCCGTACGCCGTAAAAAGAACGGGTGGGGAAGGTGACAGGCCTGGCTGAACGGGGAGCTTTTGCTGGGACTCAGGAAAAAAAGGAGAGTTTACCGCTTGTGGAAGAAGGGGCAGGCGACTCAAGAAGAGTACAGGGATCTCGTTAGGTCATGCAGAGAGGAAATGAGAAAGGCAAAAGCCCAGCTAGAATGCAATCTGGCCGCTGTTGTTAGAGACAACAAAAACTGTTTTTACAAATATATTAATGACAAGAAGAGAGCCAAGGAGACTCTCCATCCTTTATTGGATGCAGGGGGGAACATTGTCACCGAGGATGAGGAAAAGGCTGAGGTACTCAATGCCTTCTTTGCCTCAGTCTTTAACAGGCAGATCGGTTATCCTCAGGGTACTCGGCCCCCTGAGCTGGAAGACAGGGATGGTGAGCAGGATGAACCCCCCATAATCCAAGAGGAAGCAGTCAACGACCTGCTATGCCACCTGGATGCTCACAAGTCTATGGGGCCGGATGGGATCCACCCGAGAGTGCTGAGGGAGCTGGCGGAGGAGCTCGCCAAGCCACTCTCCATCATCTATCAGCAGTCCTGGTTAACGGGGGAGGTCCCGGACGACTGGAGGCTTGCCAACGTGATGCCCATCTACAAGAAGTGCCGGAAGGAGGATCCGGGGAACTCCAGGCCTGTCAGCCTGACCTCGGTGCCAGGGAAGATTATGGAGCGGTTCATCTTGAGGGCGCTCAAAAGGCATGTGCGGGACACCCAGGGGATCAGGCCCAGCCAGCATGGGTTCATGAGAGGCAGGTCCTGCTTGACCAACCTGATCTCCTTCTATGACCAGGTGACCCGCCTAGTGGGTGAGGGAAAGGCTGTGGATGTGGTCTACCTGGACTTCAGTAAGGCCTTTGACACCGTCTCCCACAGCATTCTCCTCGAGAAGCTGGCGGCTCACGGCTTAGACAGGTGTACTCTGCGCTGGGTCAAAAACTGGCTGGACGGCCGGGCCCAGAGAGTTGTGGTGAATGGAGTTCAATCCAGTTGGCGGCCGGTCACGAGCGGTGTTCCCCAGGGCTCAGTTTTGGGGCCGGTCTTGTTCAATATCTTTATCAATGATCTGGATGAGGGGATCGAGTGCTCCCTCAGTAAGTTTGCAGACGACACCAAGTTGGGCGGGAGTGTTGATCTGCTCGAGGGTAGGAAGGCTCTGCAGAGGGACCTGGACAGGCTGGATCGATGGGCCGAGGCCAACTGTATGAGATTCAACAAGGCCAAGTGCCGGGTCCTGCACTTCGGCCACAACAACCCCATGCAGCGCTACAGGCTTGGGGAAGAGTGGCTGGAAAGCTGCCTGGCAGAAAAGGACCTGGGGGTGTCGGCAGTGTGCCCAGGCGGCCAAGAAGGCCAAGGGCATCCTGGCCTGTATCAGAAACAGTGTGGCCAGCAGGAGTAGGGAAGTGATCATCCCCCTGTACTCGGCCCTGGTGAGGCCGCACCTTGAATACTGTGTTCAGTTTTGGGCCCCTCACTACAAGAAGGACGTCGAGGTGCTGGAGCGTGTCCAGAGAAGGGCAACGAAGCTGGTGAAGGGTCTAGAGAACAAGTCTTATGAGGAGCGGCTGAGGGAACTGGGGTTGTTTAGCCTGGAGAAAAGGAGGCTGAGGGGAGACCTCATCGCTCTCTACAACTACCTGAAAGGAGGTTGTCGCGAGGTGGGTGTCGGTCTCTTCTCCCAAGTAACAAGCGATAGGACGAGAGGAAATGCCTCAAGTTGCGCCAGGGGAGGTTTAGATTGGACGTGAGGAAAAATTTCTTTACTGAAAGAGTGGTTAAACATTGGACCAGGCTGCCCAGGGAAGTGGTTGAGTCCCCATCCTTGGAGGTATTTAAAAGACGTGTAGATGCGGCGCTTAGGGACATGGTTTAGTGGGCATGGTGGTGTTGGGTTGACGGTTGGACTCGATGATCTTAGAGGTCTTTTCCAACCTTAATGATTTTATGATTCTATTCTGTATTCCGTAGCTCCCCATGGAATTTCGGGGCATGGTGTAGTGCCATTCCAGCTCCACCCCGTGGCCTCATGGGTAGGTTGAAGAATATAATCACATCTGGCATCCCATACCGAACTAGCATTTACTGTGCCCAGCAACCACTTGTAGACGATATAAGTATAGCCTCTTCCCTCGATCTCCCTAAATCTCCAACTATAATTAGTGTATTGCTCCCATGTGAGCCCAAGGGCTAGCGATATGTTCATGTCCTGCACAAAAATTGGTAAAGGGTCTTCTGCTGACTTGGGTGTGGGCAGGCAAACCGTTACAGAGGTTAAATTCATCATCCGGGCAAATCCTACTATCATTTTTGCTACCATATTGCTGTCCAGGTTCTGGTTGTTTCCGTTGGTCACCGTCACCATTGCCAGTATGAGCACCAAAGCAGTCCACTTTTCCATCGTCCTGTAAGAAAACACAGAGCTGAGCCTCGGGCTTGAAACTGGGCTTCAGGGTTAGAAGTCAGGGATTATCCACCGAGCACTAATACGGTGGGTTTTTCCGCTCCCGTCCAGAGCTTCCCAAGCATATAAGCCTCTGGGTTTTGCCAGGGTCAGGGGTACAATGCCAATGGAGGGTAGCTTCACCACTACAGGTTGGCTCATGTACGTCCACAGTGGGAACTGGTCCTTTGTATCGCCCAGTATAGGGTCATCGCCCGTTAATGGTCTCATAGGGCAAAATGCTCGAATTTTGGGGTTTCCATAATTTCCCCAATGGCTGTTAACAATAAAGACCGTTGGTGGTAATCGTATGTCCCAGGTGTGGCGTGAGACATCAGCATGTCTTTTAATCAAACCATTGGTTCATTCAACTATACCGTTAGCCTGAGGATAATACGGTGTATGGAAAACCCATTTGATGCCTTCCCCTCGAGCCCAGTCTTGCACCACTGTGGCTGTAAAATGTGACCCATTATCACTTTGAATGCACTCGGGGGTGGGTAAAATACTAAACCACTTTCTTAACGCTTGGACCATCTGATCTCCAGTGGCGGTGCTAACAACTGTAGCCATGGTCAGTCCCGACACCACCTCTACTCCTACCAAGGTGTATTTCTTCCCATGGGATGGCCGCAAAGGACCAATATAATCAATTTGCCAGGTGCTCCAAAGAGCCTTGCCTTGTTTGATATGCTGGGCTGGAGCTTGATTTGGGTGGTTGGCCTTAAGCCTTATCCGACATTGTGGGCAAGCCGTAAGGACTGCTTCACATATTCTCATGGACACTGGCCATCCCTGGGTGGGCAGCTGCCTGTATGGCTGTTACTATTGAGGTTAGACTTGGGACAGCAGCCGTTAGCAGTGGGGTATTATTGTTTAATCTTCGATAGTCAATCGTTAGGTGCCACCGCCCATCTGGCTTACGAACTGGCCAGACTGGAGAATTACAGGGGGAGTGTGTGCGACTAATGATCTGTCTCTTCTCGAGGTCACTAATTACCTCTGAAATGCCCCGTTTACCTGTGGTTGGTAGTGGATATTGAGAAACGCAGGTTACTTTAGATCGAGGTAGTGCGGGAGCAAGCTGCAGGGTCCTAACATGGATAGCCTCTGCTCCTCTACCTCCAAAACTCCACACCTTGCCATTAGGTAAATACCACCGCTTGCCCGCTAATACATCAAATCCCAATATATTTCCCTTATAAGGGCTTAGAGCTACCTCCACTGCTGTCATCCACTTTTCTCCAGGTAGCCAAAGTTGAGTCCGAGCTATGGGACATTTTTCTGCTGCACCCGTCACCCCTATTATGTTTATAGTCTTTTTTGATGGTTTAATTCCTAACTCATCGGCTTGTTGCTTATTTAGAACACTAATTTGGGCCCCTGTATCAATTAAGAACTCTAAACTTATTCGCTTTGGACCCACGGGACTGGATATGTATATAAGGTTCCTTGTCAGTGGACCATTGGCAGGAATTCACCATGCGGAGTGGGCGGCCAGAACCCCAAACCGTGGCTTCTAGTTTTTTAACTCATTCAGTTCCCCTCGCAGGGACATGAAAGGGTAGATTTGAGAACCAAAATGATAGCCCTCGCACTGTATTTCACCCATCGGCTTTCCGACACTTAGTTGCCATAAGCAAGCCGGAGACTATTTCCACTCCTGTGAGGATGTATCGATATCCTGCAGAGGATTTGAATGGTCTGATATAATCAATTTGCCATACAGACCATAAAGTTTTTCCTTCGTTGATATGTAGAGGTGGTGCTTTAGCAGGATGATCTGCTTGTAATTTCAGTCTACACTGGGGACATTCTGTAAGAATAGTTTCACAAGTTTTTTCCGTTTATAGGCCAGCCTTTACTCTGTGCAGCGAAGTAAAGAGCTTCTTTACCTGTGTGGCCTAGGTTTTGATGTAACCATTCTCCCAATTGATACTGTTCAGGATTTAAGGTGATTTTCCTAATTTTAGTTAGCTCATCTACCTTTTGATTCCACTTTGTGGCTGGTTGATTATCCTTAGCATGAGCTTTTACCCATCCCATCTTGAAAGGTGTTTTCCTGGCTATATTTAATAATAATTGCCAGTCTTTGTTTCTCCAAACTGGGGATCTATTTACTTCCCAAGTCAAGGCTTCCCATTGACAAAGCCACTGCGTGGCACCAGCCCACGCAGCATAAGAGTCTACATATATGATTTTTGCTCCATTCTGTGCTGCCAAAACAACTGCTCTTATTTCTCCTACTTGTGCACTGCCTTCACCTTCTTCTATTATTTGTTTGCTGGTGGTAATATCTAATGCAACAGCCTTATATTGCCATTTACCATTTACTCTTTTTGCTGAAACCAAATGTTTTCTGTTGGTGTACCCTCAGTGAGGGGCGGTGCACCCAGAACGGGTGAAGGTTTAAAAGGTTGTTGTAACGCTAAAGGGTCTGTGTTTATGGGCATCTGCAATTTGGAAACCTTAGTGTGTCCTTCAGTCAATTGCATATTTTCTGCAACTCGTTATGTAGGCATACCATTTTCTGATAGTTTTTGTGCAACTCCTTCTGGGGGAGCAGTCCCCTTTAGGATTGCTTCTAATAAATTAAATGGTCCTCTAGTTTGCACAGGTTGTCCCTGATGTATTTTCTCAATTTGTTTAACTGCTCGGACTAAAGATGAAAGTCCCTTTTCCCATTCAGAGTATCGTTGTTCTGTTTCTTTAAATGCAGTTGAGCTAAACAATAAAGGTCCTTTTGGCCCATTGGGGCTGGTTTGGAACAGGTTACAGTAAGTATCTTGTTCGGCGAAACCCCATTCGGCTATAATAGGGTCACGGGGGTGTACTGGTCCCAGTGACTGATATGTTTTTAATTCTTCAGTTAAAGTTTTCACCGCCTCTTTATGTTCTAATTTCCACTCCCAGGGTTTGCCTTTCCGTAAGAGTGAGTATAATGGGCAGGAAATGATAGGAAATCCAGGTACATGCTTCCTCCAATATCCTAAAGTTCCCATTAATTGTTGTAACTCCTTCCTTGATGGGGGCATTTGCAGCTCTCTGATTTTTCTTAAGGTATCTGGAGGAATCATTGTACTGCCTGCTATCCACCAAGTACCTAAAAATTTTACTTCTTTACTGGGTCCCTGACATTTTCCGGGTGGAATCTCAATTTCTGCTTTATTTAGTGCTTGCCATACTGCCGCTGCTGCTTCCCCCACCTTCTCAGGGGAAGTTCCTCCAATCAGAATATCATCTATGTATTGGTACAGTTTCACTTCTTGGGGGAGTGAGACTGTCTGTAAAAGTTCAGCAAGTGCGGCATGAGCAATTGTAGGTGAATGTTTATACCCCTGTGGGAGTCTGTTAAAGGTGTATTGTACTCCCTCCCAAGTGAAAGCAAACTTTATCTCCAAACTCTTTATCCTCCTCCTTTAAGGGAGCCATAAAGAACCTATCTTTTACATCTAGTGCCGCCATCCATGGGTGTGCAGCTGCTTGCAAAGTAGCTGTTGCGTTTGCGATGTTTGGTACAGCAGCTGTTAGCGGGGCTGTATTGGCATTCAGGCGCCGATAATCGACTGTTATACGCCACCTCCCGTCTGGTTTCCGAACTGGCCAGACAGGTGAGTTATATGGGGAGTGGATTCTGGAGATAATTTGTCGTTTCTCCAAATCAGCTATGACTTCAGAAATTCCATTTCATGCCACAGCAGAAATCGGATATTGCAGTACGTTAGTAATTTTTGACTCAGGGAGGGCAGGGGCTGCGTGAAGCGCACGCACTGCGGCCTCCCACTTTCTACCGGGGTTGGGATCGGTGTTTGAGCCAAAGGACCACATGCTGCCATTCGGCAGGCGCCAGGTTCAGCCGTTTGAACCATCGAAACCTAAAATATTTTCATGATGATCTTTAATTGCAAAGCGAGTAGTCAACATGCGCTTCTCGCCCAGGAGCCATAAATTGACCTTGGCAGTTTAACACATAATACTCGCTCCGTTCACACCAGTAATCTTAACTCTTTGCCGTCCGGATCGCACGCCCAGCTTCTCGGCATCTTGTTGTGTTAGTATTGAAATTTGTGCTCCTGTATCTATTAAAAACTTCACCAATTGTCTCTGAGGGCCAACTGGAATTAAAATGTATGGGCCATCATCACTTATCCACTGATAAGCCTCCACTTTCCGGACAGGCAGGCCCAATTGCCTTCCGGACATATACTTGTTTTTTGACTTCATGGACTGCAATTCCTCCCTAAAGGGGAGGAAGGGGTTGTCTCCCTTTCTGGGCACTGGTGCCGGAGGAGTTGAAATACACTCCTTTCTTTCACTGTTATCTCGTTTCTGGAACGCTTCAATCAGACTCAAGATAATGCCAGTAGGCTGACCTTGAATCATGGCTCTGGGAATGCCTAGGGCTAACGCATTCCTCCATATCTTTAGGTGCTCTTCAGGCTTCCCAATTATGCCAATTGTCACGAGCCCATTCTTCTGAGAATTTGGGATTCGGATTCACTCCATGCCTCTGTAAATAATCAGTGATACTACTTGCCATCCTGCCAACTACGCCAGCGGTGTGAGAAGCAAAGGACTTGACTCTGTGTAAGCACTGCTCAGCAATAACTAAAACATCCCCATGTTATTAACACTGTTTCCAGCACAAATCCAAAACATAGCCCCATACTAGCTACTATGAAGAAAATTAACTCTACCCCAGCCAAAGCCAGCACACCTTCTTATGTTGAGGCGCCCAAAACTGCACACAGTACTTGAGGTGGGGCCGCACCAGTGCAATGTAGAGTGGGACAATCACCTCCCTCGACCGGCTAGCTATGCTGGGCTTGATGCACCCCAGGACACGGTTGGCCTTTTTTGGCTTCCAGGGCGCACTCTTGACTCATATTCAACTTGCCATCAACCCAAACCCCCAGATCTCTTTCCGCGGGGCTGTTCTCCAGCCTCTCGTCCCCCAATTTGTACGTATACCCAGGATTACCCCGTCCCAGGTGGAGAATCCGGCACTTGCTCTCGTTAAATTTCATAGGGTTGGTGATTGCCCAGCTCTCTAGTCTATCCAGATCTCTCTGTAAGGCCTCTCTACCCTCGAGGGAGTCCACAGCTCCTCCTAGTTTAGTATTGTCGGCAAACTTAATGTACATTCGATTCCTGCATCCAGATCATTTATAAAAACGTTAAAGAGCACTGGCCTTAAAATTGAGCCCTGGGGGACCCCACTGGTGACTGGCCGCCAGCCTGATGTAACCCCATTTACTATAACTCTTTGAGCCCGACCCACCAGCCAATTGCTCACCCAACGTATTATGGACTTGTCTAGCTGTGTGCTGGACATTTTGTCCAGAAGGATACCGTGAGAGACAGTATCAAAAGCTTTGCTAAAATCCAAAAAAACCCCACATCTACTGGCTTCCCTTGGTCAACTAAATGGGTGACCTTGTCATAAAAGGAAATTAAGTTGGTTAAGCAGGACTTTCCCCTCATGAACCCATGCTGGCTATGACCAATGACTGCAGAATGTTTACAAGTTCAGACTGTCCTGTGTGCAGGCACTACTGATACCTATTTGTGTGTATGAAGAGCAAATTTTGCATTCATATTTATGTGCCCTGCAAACAAAATGGTGGTGAGTGGATAGAGTTCAGGCATTCATTTGCAATTTTCAAAGAAATTTGTGTAGGCAGCTTCAAATATGCCTCAGCAAATTTAGATTAATTAATGGGTCATCTTAGTAATCACTGGCATTATATACTATATATGCATACATGAAACCATGAAATCGTAGTCTCATTCATTTTCAGTTACAAAAATGTTTCTATAGATATTCTCACTATGATGAACGTGCATCTTGGGAACTCATTCAGAAACAGTTTTGATAACCAGTTTGAATGAATAATTTGTGCCTCTCCAAGAAGATTTAAAAAGTCAAAAACACAAAAGTCATTATTTACCTGTAATGCTAAAGCATTATATTATCCATAGATTTCTTAATGGTAGACCTACTGCAGTCATTTGAGACAACAGACTTACTTACTTAAGAGAATAGTTTACAAGTTTATGTACTTAAATAGACAAGTAGTCCCATTAAAGTAATATAAAATCATACACAATTTGTATCCATATGACGTTATTTTAAAATAAGCTTTAAAATAAATATTTAAATTTAAATAAATCTTTGAATAAAAATCAGGTAGTTACAACATGTAATTAACGTGTGACTTTAATATGTGATAAAAAGAACACCTGCCTGCCGATGGGAAGCAGTGAATGAATTCCTTGTTTTGCTTTGCTTGTGTGCGCAGCTTTTGCTTTACCTATTAAACTGTCTTTATCTCAACCCATGAGTTTTCTCACTTTTGCCTTCCAATTCTCCTCCCCATCCCACTGTGAAGGGACTGAGCGAGCGGCTGCGTGGTGCTTAGCTGCCTACTGGGGTTAACCCACAACAGGAGGCTTTTTATAAACCTGAGGAGTCAGGGACAAGTATTCTTATTTACTCTACGGAATGGGGAAAATATTCTTTGCTACTGTAAGATAAATATCCCTTGATCAACTTTCTTTAACATATGTGTTCAAGATTTTTTTTATGGCTAGTATAGAATATATAATATATAAATATTATTTCATTCAAAAAGTTCATGGTTTGTTGTCTATAGCACAGCAAGTGAAGCTGATTGTCTTGCTCTCACCCTCATGAACTGGTGTCCCTCAGACAGTCCTCATAATACTCCTCCTTACACCTTCTTCCTCAATGCACAAACACCCATAGGCATGTTCATTTCAATATTCATCTTCTCCTCCTAGTTCCTTTTCCCTTATTATGGATGCTGGGGAGAAATGAACCACTGCTGCATCCTTATTAGATACCAAAAGACTGCTGTAGACAGATTTGTAGTTTAGGTTGTATTGGGTTTGTGTGGCAAGGTTTTGGTAGTGGCGGGGGCTACAGGGGGCTAGCAGCTTCTATGAGAACTTCCCATGTTGGAGAAGTTTGTGAAGGACTGTCTCCCATGGGAGGGACCCCACGCTGGAGCAGGGGAAGAGTGTGAGGAGGAAGGAGCAGCAGAAACAACATGTGATGAACTGACCGCAACCCCCATTCCCTGTCCCCCTGCGCCGCTTGGGGCAATGAGGTAGAGAAAATCAGGAGTAAAGTTAAGCCTGAGAAGAAAGGAGGGGTGGGGGGAAGGTGTTTTTAAGATTTGGTTTTATTTCTCATTATCCTACTCTGATTTGATTGGTAATAAATTAAATTAATTTCCCTGAAGTCGAGTCTGTTTTGCCCGTGATGGTAATTGCTGAGTGATCTCCCTGTCCTTATCTCAACCCACGAGCCTTTCGTCATATTTTCTCTCCCCTGTCCAGCTGAGGAGGGGAGTGATAGAGCAGCTTTGGTGGGCACCTGGTGTCCAGCCAGGGTCAACCCACCACAAGGCTGATAATATAAAGCATGTTTCAGGCCCTAGTACACTGAGATTAACATGGTTACCACACAGAGAATACTGGGATTCTTTCAGGAATGTATCCTGCCAGGCACTGAGCTCTTCCAAAGCAACTGGGACTGCTCACTAGGGAAAAGGTACATGTGTCCTTTGAGCACTTAGCATGAGCTACACTAATAATCAGCACGTCACAGGCCAAAGCTTTTCAGTTCTTAGATTTTCTCAGTATGGATTAAGACACTGGTACAGGTATGCTTGCATGCTTTCTGGTCACAGGTATTCTGATGCTGTAAAATATAAAATATAAGGTGAATGGGAGGCAAAAAAGAGGAGTTGCCAGTAGTTTTAAGTGTTACAGTTTTGTGTGTTCTGTTTTGCTTCCTCCCTTTAGTCATGACCTTTACGTATGTCCAGGTTATGGCTTTGCTAAATAGGCCCATTATTTTTAAGAGGACAGCACTGCAAATGTCTCTGTGTGCATAACATGCATTGTGAGCCATACAAAGAGTTAATTGTCCTTTCAAGAAGCCTTCAGAGGACTCAGAGGGCATGAAGCAAATAAAAAAACCCACCACTTCCCTGAAACCTCCAAACCCTAAAGATGATGTAGAAGCAATTTCAAGCAACTTTGGTTCAATGTAAGGGAAAGGAATCAACTCAAATTTTCAGACTGCATGACAAAAGGTGTCAAAATATCTGTTCATACATAGATATGTGTATGCATGTGTTTATATATAAAATTTCCACTCAGTATTTATCAATTTTATTCAGTTTCAAGAGACAAAGACTGACATTTTTTGAATCTCTCTTTGTTCAAAGGATGGACACTACAAGAGCAGAAGTCTCTGTGTGAACACCATCCTTGACTTTGCCAAGCCACCATTTCCGAGTAACCTCTGTAAGACTATGGAAAGCCAAGTCACTGTCACTTTCCTGCCATATTAAAAAAAAAAAAGATAACTAGCACAACATACTGGGCGAAACTGGCATCCCTGCATTCCCCTGCAGCCACTGTTCCCCTCAGCTGTCTCTGGCCTGGGGATGCTCACCAGTTGTCTTCCCCACACACCCCATAGGACTCCACACCACCCCTCACACACTCACTGCCCCCTGTGCTGGGGGAGCGGTGAAGCGAATGTGTCCGTGGCTGGTGGCTGTTTACTGGCCTCCATTGGCGGGAGGTGCGCACATAGCACACGGGGCACGTTTGATGTTGACAAACTACTTGTGGCAGTGAAACTGTGTCAGCACAACTTCCAGGAGGAGGAAAGAGCAGCTCCTCACAGAGCAGGCGGGAGGCAGCCACAGCGACGGAACAGCAAATGCTATTCAGCCTGAGCAGTTTCAAGCTACCCATGTTGGGGAATTACTGTAGTCTAGTTACGGCTCTTAGCATTGGTGCTGGCTTTGTGTGTGTGTGTGTGTGTGTCTGCGCACGCCAGGAAGGGTAGAGGAGCTGCGGGCCAGGGAGCGGGGTGGGAGCTCGCGAGTTAAGCAGAGGCCATCGGCGGCAGGGCGGGAGGGGGCGGTGTGCTGGGCCCCACAGGCACCCAACTTCCCCAAACACGAAAACTCCCTCTTTGTTCCCCAATAGGACTCTCCAAAAAAATGTAATCTCGGGCAGACTGACAGCTGCGGTCAAGAAACAGCTGCTGGAGTTAATGTTTCTTTCTCCCACTTCATCTGATGGAGGTGCCCTACCAAGACAAAGTGGGAGCGGGCAGCACTGCTAGTTCCTTCCTGGGTTGCAGCAGGAGCCTGCCGCACTTCAGCACACACAGTTTGTTCCGAGTTGGTGCCGTTTCCATAGCACAGGCTGGAGCTTGCGCCCAGGCATGGGGGAGGGAGGGAGAAGGGGTCATGGGACAGAGACATACGCAGGAAAAATTTAAATCTATACGTTTTGAGGTGCCTTTTTTTTTCCCTTTCTCCCTCTCTCCTCAAAAAATCTGACATAGGAAAAAAATGCATTTGTTTGCAAGGGACGATTCACGCTGCAGATTGTTATCCAGAAAAGGCTGCCAAAAAGTTAGCTTGTTTTTTGGACTGAGCTGGACCGAGCTACAGAGTTCCTGCCTGAATCCCGATCCGTGCCGCTGTGAAGTTTGGGGCGGCTGGATCCGGGCTTTGGAAGCAGCTGCCCACCCGTGGCCCCTCAGCTGACCCCAGCCTAGTGCGGACCTCCCTACCTTGCCTGCGCCGGACTGCGGCTGCTCCATCTCTTGCAGCCCTGCTCTCTGCGGGCGGTATCATATCACCACGCCCTGCGGACCTGCTCTTGTTGCCATAACCTCCTGCCCTCCCTGGCTTGTATTCTGCCTTTCCCCCTGCCTGTGTAGGCCAGGGCTCATACTACCTGGGACAGGTGCCACCAATGCTCGGTCTGAGAGCTTGTTTCACTCCTGTCACTCCCAACAGGACTGTGGGAGGAAGAGGATGCAGGGTTTTTCCCTAAAGGATGGTGGAGGTTTTGTTCTCACTCACAGACTTTGTGAGGACATGGGTCCTCAGTGATGTCCCAGCATATGCTAAACTTCTGTCCTAGTGAGGCCTAGAGGCTGACTTCTCACACTCACCCCTAGCCCTGACTTAAATTGTAAACTCTGCCCTACTCAGAGGTCCAGCTGAAATGAGACTGAAGAGCAATTGCCTTAAGCTTTGCTTTACCAAGGGGCAGATCCTACACCTGAGTAAGTCATAGAATCATAGAATCATAGAATCATTAAGGTTGGAAAAGACCTCTAAGATCATCGAG
Source organism: Spheniscus humboldti (assembly GCA_027474245.1). Classification (NCBI taxonomy): domain Eukaryota; kingdom Metazoa; phylum Chordata; class Aves; order Sphenisciformes; family Spheniscidae; genus Spheniscus; species Spheniscus humboldti. The sequence goes on from CM049922.1 coordinate 37,712,682, forward strand.
TGCAGCCGTCAACCCAACACCACCATGCCCACTAAACCATGTCCCTAAGCGCCTCATCTACACGTCTTTTAAATACCTCCAGGGATGGGGACTCAACCACTTCCCTGGGCAGCCTGTTCCAATGTTTAACCACTCTTTCAGTAAAGAAATTTTTCCTCACGTCCAATCTAAACCTCCCCTGGCGCAACTTGAGGCATTTCCTCTCGTCCTATCGCTTGTTACTTGGGAGAAGAGACCGACACCCACCTCGCAACAACCTCCTTTCAGGTAGTTGTAGAGAGCGATAAGGTCTCCCCTCAGCCTCCTTTTCTCCAGGCTAAACAACCCCAGTTCCCTCAGCCGCTCCTCATAAGACTTATTCTCTAGACCCTTCACCAGCCTCGTTGCCCTCCTCTGGACACACTCCAGCACCTCGATGTCCTTCTTGTAGTGAGGGGCCCAAAACTGAACACAGTATTCAAGGTGCGGCCTCACCAGTGCCGAGTACAGGGGCACGATCACTTCCCTCCTCCTGCTGGCCACACTGTTTCTGATACAGGCCAGGATGCCATTGGCCTTCTTGGCCGCCTGGGCACACTGCTGGCTCATGTTCAGCCGGCTGTCAACCAACACCCCCAGGTCCTTGGCTCTCTTCTTGTCATTAATATATTTGTAAAAACTTTTTTTGTTGTCTCTCACGACAGCGGCCAGATTGTGTTCCAGCTGGGCTTTCGCCTTTCTCATTTCCTCTCTGCACGACCTAACGAGATCCCTGTACTCTCCTTGAGTTGCCTGCCCCTTCTTCCACAAGTGGTAAACTCTCCTTTTTTTCCTGAGTCCCAGCAAGAGCTCCCCGTTCAGCCAGGCCGGTCGCCTTCCCCGCCCGTTTTTCTTACGGCGTATGGGGACAGCCTGCTCCTGCGCCTTTAAGACTTCCTTCTTGAAGATCGTCCAGCCTTCCTGGACCCCTTTGCCCTTCAGGACTGTCTCCCAAGGGACTGTCTCAACCAGCTTCCTGAACAGGCCAAAGTCCACCCTCCGGAAGTCCAGTGAAGTATCTCTGAAATTGGTGGACCCGAAGATGGTGGTCCAGTGAAGTATCTCTGAATTTGGTGGACCTGAAGGTGGTTTCTGTTTAGATGTACTACTGGGCTGGTCCTCCTTGAAAGCACAGTAGTTCAGGTTTCAAAACTAATTTTCTAAATACATAATTTTCTAAATACTCAGAGGTACATATTTGAATTTTAAAGATGTTAAATACCTAGCAATTCCCACTGACTCAACTGCTCAGCACTTGTGAAAACCAGACTTCTAAATAAGGACATAAGAACCTATCTTTGAGCATCCATTTTTAAAAAAGTTGGGCAGCATTTGGCCAGTGAATAGTAATGTTGAGTCGTAATGTTTTTCCAGCTAAACACTAGACTACCCCACTGCTCACATTTTATGCATCTCAGCTTGGTCCTGCTCTCTACTGAGTTATATTTGCCATTAACTACAGTATCCTTCATCATCACATCAGCTACCGCTTAAGGTCATGATACTTTTTACTGTGTTGTGACACAGCTTCATCATGTGAAGATGTTGCATTGACTGTTATGTATGTATCTTTAGAATATTTATTCATTCACCATTGCCACAGAGATGTCTATTAATCGTAGAACCATAGAATCATAGAACAACCCAGGTTGGAAGGGACCTCGAAAGATCATCTGGTCCAACCTTTCGTGGGAAAGGGAGCCTAGATGAGATTATCTAGCACCCTGTCCAATCGCATCTTGAAAACCTCCAGTGATGGGGACTCTACCACATCCCTGAGGAAGTTGCTCCAGTGACTGATTGTTCTCACTGTAAAAAAATTCTTTCTTATAGCGGGATGAAATCTTTCCCGGTGCAACTTGTACCCATTGCCCCTTGTCTTCTCCATGTGGCTCCTTGTGAAGAGAGAGCCTCCGACCTCTTTGTGGCCATCCTTTAAGTACTGGAATACTGTGATGAGGTCTCCCCTGAGCCTTCTCTTCTCCGGGGAGAAAAGACCCACCTCCTTCAGTCTTTCCTCATAGGGCAGGTTCTCCAGATCTTTGATCATATTCATGGTCCTCCTTTGGACCCTCTCCAGTCTGTCTGCATCTTTTTTTTAATTGTGGGGATCAGAATCACGGAATCATAAAATCATAGAATCATAGAATGGTTTGGGTTGGAAGGGACCTCTAAAGGTCATCTAGTCCAACCCCCCTGCCGTGGGCAGGGACATCTTCAACTAGATCAGGTTGCTCAGAGCCCCGTCCAACCTGACCTTGAATGTTTCCAGGGATGGGGCATCCACCACCTCTCTGGGCAACCCGTTCCAGTGTTTCACCACCCTCAGCATAAAAAATTTCTTCCTTATATCTAGTCTAAATCTACCCCCCTTTAGTTTAAAGCCATTCCCCCTTGTCCTGCCGCAACAGGCCCTGCTAAAACGTTTGCCGCCATCTTTCTTATAAGCTCCCTTTAAGTATTGAAAGTATTGAAGTGGACACAGTACTCCAGGTGTGGCCTGACAAGCGCTGAGTAAAGTGAGATGATCACATCTCTGTCTCTGCTAGTAATGCCCCTGCGGATGCAGCCCAGGATCTGATTTCCCTTTGTTGCTGCAGCAGAGCACTGCTGACTCATGTTCAGCTTCTTGTCCACCAGGACCCCCAGGTCCCTTTCAGCAAAGCTGCTCCCCAGCCACACAGATCCTAGCCTGTTCTGGGCTCTTTGGTTATTCTGTCCCAGGTGCAGGACCTTGCACTTGGCTTTGTTAAACTTCATACAGTTCTTGTTTGCCCACTCTTCCAGACTGTCCAGGTCTCTCTGTAAGATGGATTGCCCTTCTGACATGTCCACCTCACTACCCAGTTTGGTGTCATCAGCAAACTTGGTGAGGGTGCTTTCAATCCCATTGTCCAGATCATTTATGAAGATGTTGAACAGTGTTGGGCCCAGTATCAATCCCTGGGGGACCCCACTTGTGACAGGCTGCCAGCCTGAGAAAAAAACATTGATCACCACCCTCTGAGTGCAGCCTGTTAGCCAATTTCCTATCCATCTCGCAGACCACCCATCCAATCTGTATCTTGCCAGTTTGTCTAGGAGAAGGCTATGGGAAAGTGTCGAATGCTTTGCTGAAGTCCAGGTAAACAGTATTCCACGGCTCTCCCCATGTCGACAGAAAATGTTATTTTGCTGTAGAAGGTGATCAGGTTAGTCTGGCATGATTTGCCTTTGGTAAATCCATGTTGGCTTTTCCCAATCCCCTGCTTCATTTGGTTTGTGATAGTTTCTAGGAGGACTCGTTCCATTATTTTCCCAGGGATTGAAGTAAGACTAATGGGCCTGACTTCTTAGCCTGCAGGAAGAAGCACACACAGGAAGGGTCTTCTTTTGGGCCCTTCTTGTAGATGAGTGTGACATTTGCCCTCTTCCAGTCATCATGGATATCCCCTGATCTCCACGACTTTTCAAAGATTATAGACAGTGGCTTTGCAACGTCAGCCACGCCATAACTCTGAATGTCCTCCCTTCCTCCTTCTTCCCCCAGCTTTTATTGCTGAGCATGACGTCATATGGTATGGAATATCCCTTTGGTCAGTTAGGGTCAGCTGTCCTGGCTGTGTCCCCTCCCAACTTCTTGTGCACCCCCAGCCTACTCACTGTGGGGGCAGTCTGTAAAGCAGAAAAGGCCTTGACACTGTGTAAGCACTGCTCAGCAATAGCTAAAACATTGGTGTATTATTAATACTGTTTTGGTCACAAATCCAGAACATGGTAACATACAAGCTACTATGAAGAAAGTTAACTCCATCCCAGCCCAAACCAGTACACTATCTAAAAAAGATAACAATTTGATTAGACACGCACATGTATATATACTAACATTAACTCTTTTCTTTCTGAACAATAAATGACATGAAATCCAGATGCTGAAATACCAGTTAGAAAATTCCCATTGACTTCAGCAAGATCAAGATTTCATGTGGTACTCATCTGTGTACCTTTAACATTCACTCATCAAACAGTAATTTGCATTTACCCTAATTCAGCGTTCCTATTTAATTCCATACTTCCGATGAAACACCTATACATATTTTGTTTGCACTAAGGGGTTCTCTGAGCCAAATCTTTGCTACTGCTACATGATTTTAGATGAGAGAACTCATTGCTACAATAGGTAATTGAGGTCAAGAACTTCCCAAGAAAAACTCCCTTTTCTATGAGTAACAAGAATATTCGAAATTGTAATAGTTAAACTAAAACAAATATGTACAGAATGAGATATAAAACGTCAGGTTGCAGATCATCACTCAATCTGAAAAAAAACAAGTGAGATAAAGACAGATCGGCACATTACTATACATATTTATGGAAGACTCCTTGAACTTTTATTTGAAACATCTGATTCTAGCTACTACTGAGACAAATTAAAGAACTGAAGAGAATAGGAGATCTCATCCTTAAATGATACACTTATGCTTTTTTTGAACTAAGAACAGATTGCAAATTAATGAGTTGTTTCAAACAATGTGTGGTCATTTCATCTGCTGGAAAATACCTGCCATGGAGACATATTCTTTCAATTAAATTTGTTGGTACACATGACTTGGGTTTCTCAAACTGAGAAATTAGAATTAACCTGCTTTACATCCATCAATATATTTATTTTTATAGCAGATTTTCACTCTACAAACTTAATTTTTATTTTGATTGGATGGAAAGTTGTTCATCTCTGTTTCATGACAGTGACATTCTCATTTCCACTATTGACACTTTGTTAAGCCTCATTGCCTTAGGATATGGAAACATGAACAAGTTACTGCAGGGTAAGTATACTGGGTCTGGCTGGGTAGAGTTAATTTTCTCCATAGCAGCCTGTATGATCCTGTGCTTTGGATTTGTGACTAAAACAGTGTTGATAACACACCAATGTTTTGGCTATTCCTGAACAGTGCTTGCACAATGTCAAGGCCTTTTCTTTTTCCCACTCTGCACCCCCACCACAGCGAGTAGGCTGGGGGTGGGAAAAAAATTGGGAGGCAACACAGACAGGACAGCTGATCTGAATTGGCCAAAGGGATATTCCATACCATATAACTTCATGCTCAGCAATAAAAAAACTGGCGGGGGGGGTGGGTGGTTGTCTTCCAAGGTGACCATTGCTTGGAAACTGGCTGGGCATCATAGAATCATAGAATCATAGAATGGTTTGGGTTGGAAGGGACCTCTAAAGGTCATCTAGTCCAACCCCCCTGCCGTGGGCAGGGACATCTTCAACTAGATCAGGTTGCTCAGAGCCCCGTCCAACCTGACCTTGAATGTTTCCAGGGATGGGGCATCCACCACCTCTCTGGGCAACCCGTTCCAGTGTTTCACCACCCTCAGCATAAAAAATTTCTTCCTTATATCTAGTCTAAATCTACCCCCCTTTAGTTTAAAGCCATTCCCCCTTGTCCTATCGCAACAGGCCCTGCTAAATCAGACTGCTTGTGGGAGGTGGTGAGTGATTGCCTTTGCATCACTTGTTTTTTTCCTCTTTCCTTCACTTATTAAACTGTCTTTATCTCATCTCATGAATTGTCTCCCTTTTGCTCTTCCTGTTCTCTCCCCCATCCCACTGGTGGGTTAGCAGGGGGAGTTAGCAAGTAGCTGTGTAGGTGCTTGACTGCTGGCTGGGGTCAACCCACCACAGTAAGTTAGGGTGTTAATTTACAACAGTCAACATCTATGGTGGAGCCACATCTGTGTGTGCATAAAATGAGGTGTAATCTACCTTGAATTAACTCACTTTTATCCCTGAGTAAAAGTGTGCACACAAGCTGTTACCATGGAGTAGGTAATAAATTATAAATATACAGTTTTGCTGTACTCTGTCATCAGGGTCAGGGCAATGTTTTTTACCCTACTGAAGTGTCTGAGATGCAGACACCTACCACATTTTGCTTAAGGTTGCTGGCAGAGAACAGGCTATGAATGACCTGCTTTGATTCCTGCTGCTGAAGGACAGAGCAGATAGCTGGAGAAGTCAACCCATTGAACTGGGCAAACAAAGCTGTGGTAGCCTGAGATAATACTTTACCCAACTGTCTGCCTACCCCTATGTGGGGGTTAACATAACAGCTCTACCTTCTGTCATCCTGGTTCACAGTCTGTACTCCATAGTTTGTAGTTTGCTGGATTGTGAACAGGGTTGGCAAAAGTGCAAGTGCATTTCTGCACCCTTACAGACTGTGGCCTCCCTCATCCTGTGGTTGTTTAGCTATCTGTTGGTCCAGCTGGTCCTGCCCACTACAGCTTGTCTTGGATCCACACCCTTATGTAAGAGAGACATACATAAGTGTTGTTATGGAATAGGCATGAGTATCTTTCTAATTTCTGTCCATGTTTACGTCAAGTAAAAACAGCAATAGAGAAATGAAAACAACTAATCTGTACAAGGCATTTTTCGGTATATCTCACTGTGCTACTCAAATTTACCCCAATATAGACAACAGAGATAAACATTTTAGCACGCTCTTCAAAATGCAACCTGTGAAGATGTGGTGGGTTGACCCCAGCTGGCAAAGTACCACACAGCCACTCACTCATTATCCCCCCCTCCCAGAGGGATGGAGGAGAGAATAGGAAGAGCAAAAGTGGGTCAAGATAAAGATAGTTTAATAAGCAAAGGAAAGAGGAAGAAGAAAGGAAAAAAAAAAGAAAAAAAACCCCACAAGTGATGCAAAGGCAATCACTCACCACCTCCCACAAACAGACCGATGCCCAGCCAGTCTCTGAGCAATGGCTACCTTCCCAAAAAAACATGTCCCCTCCATTTTTGTTGCTGAGCATAATGTTATGTGGCATGGAATATCCCTTTGGTTGGTTCAGGTCAGCTGTGTTAGTTGTGTCCCCTCCCAACTTCTTGCATACCCCAAAACTACTTGCTGGGGGGAGGCAGAGTGGGAAAGAGAGAAAGCCTTGAGGCTGTGCGAGCACTGCTCAACAATAGCCAAAACACTGGTGTGTTATCAACACTGTTTCAGTCACGAATCTAAAATACAGCACCATACAAGCTGCTATGAAGAAAGTTAACTCCCCCCCCAGCCACACCCAGTACAGAAGTTCACCATTACAGGGCACAAGGTTGTTGCTTATCATATCCAGTTAATTAGTGAGATTTTTTCTGTGAGATAAAGGGTGACAGTTAGGATTATACTTTTTATCAATACACTAAACTAACAATGTGTGCAAAATACTCCAGTATATATTCACCAAATCAAAACCTGCTCTAATATCCATAGCATAGGAGGTTTGTGTCCTACTAGCTTTGGTTCTATAGTTTCATCCAGTGATCTGAAGTTTTGTCAGTGTATTTGGACACAAATTATACTTCAGCATTGCTGGGGGATGAAGGGATTGAGAGCAGCCCTGCCGAGAAGGACTTGGGGGTACTGGTGGATGAAAAGCTGGACATGAGCCAGCAATGTGCACCTGCAGCCCAGAAGGCCAATCGTATCCTGGGCTGCATCAAAAGAAGCGTGGCCAGCAGGTCGAGGGAGGTGATTCTGCCCCTCTACTCTGCTCTGGTGAGACCCCACCTGGAGTACTGCGTCCAGCTCTGGAGCCCTCAGCATAAGAAAGACACGGACCTGTTGGAGCGGGTCCAGAGGAGGGTCTCAAAAATGATCAGGGGGATGGAACGCCTCTCCTCTGAAGAAAGGCTGAGAGAGTTGGGGTTGTTCAGCCTAGAGAAGAGAAGGCTTTGGGGAGACCTTATTGCAGCCTATCAGTACTTAAAGGGGGCTTATAAGAAAGATGGGGAAAGACTTTTTAGCAGGGCCTGTTGCAACAGGACAAGGGGGAATGGTTTTAAACTAAAAGAGGGTAGATTTAGACTAGATATAAGGAAGAAATTTTTTACGCTGAGGGTGGTGAAACACTGGCAGGGGTTGCCCAGAGAGGTGGTGGATGCCCCATCCCTGGAAACATTCAAGGTCAGGTTGGACGGGGCTCTGAGCAACCTGATCTAGTTGAAGATGTCCCTGCTCATGGCAGGGGGGTTGGACTAGATGACCTTTAGAGGTCCCTTCCAACCCAAAGTATTCTATGATTCTATTCTATGACTGATGTGGCAAAGAAGTCACAGCTGGCCATATGATATTTTTTCCTTCCATTATCCTGATGCTGCAACCCAAGAAAAGATAGGCATAACTGATATTTAAGTGGTACAGAGTAACTGTGCTGACTGATTGAATGGAGATAGTTTGAAATGTTTTTAAAGAACCTAACGAACTTAAATGCTTTATGATGCTATCACATGTATTTCAGTGATTTAAGCAGCCCTCTTTATTCCTAGCCCTTGTTCCTGTATCGCCCACTGCATTGTGCTGGCACAGCTGTTTGGCTGTGGGTGGCCCATGGGTGGGAAGAAGAAGCTGGAGGGGTGGGAGAGCTGTTTACACTGACTTAAGCAGCTCTGCTATCAAATGTGTAACCATGGTCTAAGATGCCCTGAAGTTGCTTAGAAGGATAGACCCTCTGATTTTCAGATCTCATTTGAATCGTCTCCATATATTTTGTATGTTAGGTAGGTGATAACTGTAGTATTTCAGATGTCATTGTATGGTAATTGTTGGTAAATGTTGACTTATTCATGGTGACTGCTATGTATCAGTTTTCATTAGAAATGTAACATAAACTGGAAGCATTGAAAAACAGCAACAGCAGCAATTATGCATGTGATCATCACAGAGTTTCAAAATCTTATAAAGCCTGACTAGAGAGAAAGCAAATTCTTCCACATGCATTTGATTTGCTTTTGCTTTTGCTTTTACTAAGTGATTGCAATTATCAGTGGCATTAAAATATATTCTTTCGATATTTTTCAAATAATTTTATGACAGGATTCTGCATTATAAACAACATCTTTTGCTAATCTTAAAAACACTATCAGACCCTAGGTGGTAACATTCAGGAAAAACTCTGGATCTAGGAACCGTTTCTCCAAGTTGTTAGAAAATTTCCTGAGAAGCTTCCAAACCTAGTCCTTATTATCTAAAGGAAAAAATGAGATTAATTAATAAAAGTTCCTCTTAATATTTGATCCAGAGAAAGTGCTTAAGGGGCTTTTCAGAAAACAAAGATTTTTACGCAGATGATAATTCAACAGTCAAAATATGCTTTTTTTTCTTTCTTTACAAACATCTGGTAGAAAATCTATTTCCACAAGATGCTGAAAGGCTCTCCAACACCTCCCCCCCCAATTTTTCTTAATATCTTCTCTAAGTATTTGTGGAGCTGTGGTGGGTTGACCTTGGCTGCCCGCCAGGTGCCCACCAAGACGCTCTACCACTCCCCCTCCTCAACTGGACAGGGGAAATGAAAGGCTTGTGCGTAAAGATAAAGACAGGGAGATCACTCACCGATTACCATCATGGGCAAAAGAGACTTGACTTGGGAAAATTAATTTAATTTATTGCCAATCAAATCAGAGTAGGATAATGAGAAATAAGAACAAATCTAAAAACACCTTCTCCCCACCTCTCCCTTCTTCCTGGGCTCAACTTCACTCCCAACTTCTCTACCTCCTCCCTCCGAGCGGCATAGGGGGACAAGGAAAGGGGGTTGCGGTCAGTTCATAATGCTTTGCCTCTGCCGCTCCTTCCTCCTCACGCTCTTCTCCAACGTGGGTCCTTTCCACGGGGTGCAGTCCTTCAGGAACGGACTGCTCCAGTATGGGTCCCCTGCAGGGCCACAGATCCTGCCAGAAAACCTGCTCCTGCATGGGCTGCTCTCCACAGACTGCAGTCCCTGCCAGGAGCCTCCTCCAGAGCAGGCTCTCCATGGGGTCATAGCCTCCTTCAGGACACATCCACCTGCTCTGGCGCAGGGTCGTCCACAGGCTGCAGGGTGGATATCTGCTCTGATGTGGTCATCCATGGGCCGCAGGGGGACAACTTGCATCACAGTGGTCTTCACCACTGTGAATCTCTGCTCTGATGCCTGGAGCACCTCCTCCTCCTCCTTCTTCACTGACCTTGGTGTCTGCAGAGTTGTTCCTCTCACATAGTCTCACTCCTCTCTCCCAGCTGCTGTTGTGCAGCAGTTTTTGCCCTTTCTTAAATATGTTATCAGAGAGGCACCAACAGCATCGCTGGTTGGCTCAGCTTTGGCCAGTGGCGAGTCTGTCTTGGAGCAGGCTGGAACTGGCTCTGTCCGACAAGACAGCTTCTAGCATCTTCTCACAGAAGCCACCCCTGCAGCCCCTCCCTACTGCCAAAACCTTGCCACGAAAACCCAATACAGGAGCTTCAGTAATCCAGGGAATTTTAATATTATTAAATTGCAAAGTTTTCACATTTTTAATTATTTCCTCAAAACAGAGCATTATTTTAACAGGTATTTAAAAAAAAACACCTTTCAATTTAACCCCAAGGTCAGCTTCCCATTTTGCAGTTTTTTCCTGTAGAATTCTTGATGAATTCTGGTGAAATTACATTATGTCAAAGGAGTCCTTGTGGTTTTCTGCCTTTGCAAGTATCAGAAAAATGAAAGAAAAAAACTTTACTCATCTTTTTAAAAAATACAGAAAACTCAATGTCAGAATTTATAATTTTTCACATGTTTGATGGTAATTTTGGTCAGGTCAGAATACTGCCACTGACTTGCCATTTTGAGTCAATGTTGTGGACTGCCTTCAGAGGTCTAAATGAGTTATCCAGGAGTTCCCCAGGTTTCACTTATACTACAGTTCATTGCATTTTTATCTTCTTCCTTGTTTCAGTCTACATTTGTACTATTTTCCAGACTTGGTCTAGGTCTATATTAGTCTGGGGCTTTAACCATACTCTTAAGTCCAGATCCTTTATAAAGCCTGAACATCAGCTCACTGGTATGCCGCTAGTCTTGAAAAAGCCAGATGGCTCTGTATGCAGAGAAACTCAGGTATAGGTGCAAAATGGATTATGCTTGAACTCTGGTTCTACAGTGAGTACTGATGTATGGCATGAACTACATGACTGTGAGACTTAAGCCCAAAGTCAAGCATGACTATGGAAGGCAGGATAGTAACCAGTCAGTGCAGCTCTCAAATTTCAGGTTTAATGCTTCAACCTATCCTGGGGGAAGTCCCATATATCCTTCTTTCAGTCATTGCCAGAGTACTTGTACCTCAACCAGATTTTTCCTTTTGCCTTAGTAATATGCAAAATTCAGGCAAGAATTGCTTACCTAGCAGTGGAATAAAGTATTTGGGGAAAAACATCTCCAAAAAAGTAGTTTACATACATATTTATCTTATCTAGACCTCTGTCCTTTGTGATTGCAATCTAGATGTTCCCCCACGTCTCAGTCTGGTTCCCTCAAACAAGTAACTTCCTCCATGTGAAGTTTCCTTTTTAAACCTGCCAAATTTTATTTGATCTCCTGTTTTAGCCAGCCTTTTCCTTTCTTGCTTCAAACCACCTGTAGGTGACCTGGAGAGGAGGAAGTGTCTTTAAAATTAATTGTCCTGGTTTGCCTTTGTTAATTGTGATGGCATAGGCTTACAACCCTAGTTAGTAGGACATTAAATTAGAACTAATGAGAATTTGTGACAACAGTCCATGTGTTAGAAAAAATGAAAATTTTTTTCAGAGGCCTACAAGTCTCAGTACATGATCAAAATTGTATGTTAATTAGCATAGTTTGAGTAATTTACAGGACTAGAATATTGATATGGAAGGGTATAACTTGTTTAGGGAGGGTAGGGAGGGCAAAAGAGAGCTGGTGTTTTCTTGCATATCAAGCTTATACAACAATTGTTCTAAGGTCCAGGGTGTGAAAGAAGATAGATGGGCTTTAAGTTTGTGGGAGAAAGTAACAGGAAAAAAATGAGGGCACTGTCACAATATAGGTTTTTGTGGACCATCAAACTGGGAAGATTAAGTGAATGAAGATTTGTAAACTGATAGAATTGTGTGAAAGCACCAGACATGATGAAATGCAGGAATTTAACAGCTCTGGACATCTGTTAGGAAATCAGAGATATAGGAGACAAACCAGCAAATTCTAGGAATGTGTTTTTCAGAATTTTGGAAAAGATAAGGGTCTTCCAGATTTGATTCAAGCCAGTAGATGGAACTGGTTGAGAATCTGAAGGTATAAAGCAGCTGGGGTGAGACTGACCACTGAATGCCAGAGTTCCTAATCCTTAAGCAGGGAAGGAAAAATAAAAGCAGTGGACCTTAAGAACTCATTATTCAATAAGTTCACAGAATTGGCAAGATAATTTTTCTGGGAAACAAGTCTAAGAGATCCTGTAGATTTCACAGTTCCTTAAAAAATATATTAAATCAGAAGCATAAACTCTGACAATGGAGAAGCTTATTAAGAAATCAAAGTAGCTAAATCATGAGCTTTTTGATCACTTAAAACACAAGAAGGAAGAGTATAGGAAGTTGGAAACTAAGCCAGATTCCAAAAAAACGAGTATAAAAACATGGGGATAAATGAGAAAGGACAAGACAAAAAAACAAATACAGTTAATAAGAAATATAAGGGATAACAGGAGAGTATTCTAAAGGTGTTGTAGCAGGAAGAAGAAAATCAAGGAAAAAGTTGGTCTACTTCTCAAAAGGAATAAAAAGATATTGATACTAAAAGGGCCAATGCTTTTTTGTTTCCATCTTAATAACAACAAAAATCCCCATGATCAGTCAACAAAGTAATTAACATCAATGATAAAGGGGTAAAAACTGAGACTAAAAACAGGAGAGAAAAAATCTTGGATACTTGAATAGCATTAGATGTATTGAAATGAGCTGGGTCTGGTGAAATTCAGCCTGGGGTATGTCGTGGTTTAACCTGTCGGCAACTGAGCACCACACAGCTGCTTGCTCACTCCCCCCACCCCGGTGGGATGGGGGAGAGAATCAGAAGAGTAAAAGTGAGAAAATTCATGGGTTGAGATAAAAACAGTTTAATAATTGAAATAAAATAAAGTAGTAATAATAATAATAATACTACACAAAGCAAGCGATGCACAATGCAATTGCTCACCACCCACCGACCGATGCCCAGCCAGTCCCCGAGCAGCGGCCCCCCCGGCCATCTTTCCCCCGGTTTATGTACTGAGCATGATATCACATGGTATGGGATAGCCCTTTGGCCAGTTTGGGTCAGCTGTCCTGGCTGTGCCCCCTCCCAGCTTCTTGTGCACCTGCAGCCTTCTCAGTTGGTAAAGCATGGGAAGCTGAAAAGTCCTTGACTACCTAGCAACAACTAAAACATCAGTGCGTTATCAACTTTGTTCTCACCCTAAATTCAAAACACAGCACTGTACCAGCTACTAGGAAGAAAATTAACTATCCCAGCCAAAACCAGGACACAGTACTGTAGATCTCTACAGCTACATCTCATTGACTGTGGTACATGCGTTAAGGAATAAAAAGTTATAGGCCTTCTTCCTTGCTTCTTTCCCCCCTTGTCCATGACTCAGCCAATGAGCTCATAGAAACTCCACTGGGACACAGAAGCCTTCATGGAAGTAACTGTCAGTTAATTTTTAATATTCAGTATTTGTGATACTCACTCAGGTTCAATTGAAGCCATTATTAAAATACATTTAATCACTGGTGTCTACAAAACAGCATATAACTTACATTATATGTGCAAAGCCATTAGCCAGAAATATTTAGTTTGTTCCATTTCTTGATTCAGGTAGTAGCTAAAGTTTAGAATCCTGCAAGTTTTGTCTATGAGGAGAGAAACAGATGAGGGAGCTGGTAGCTGTGACATTATCCAGTTTATTTACTGTCGTGGTTTAACCTCAGTCGGCAACTGAGCACCACACAGCCCCTCGCTCACTCCCCCCTCCCCCGGTGGGATGGGGGAGAGAATTGGAAGAGCAACAAGTGAGAAAAACTCGTGGGTTGAGATAAAAACAGTTTAACAATTGAAATAAAATTATAATAATAATAATACACAAAGCAAGTGATGCACAGTACAATTGCTCACCACCCGCCGACCGATGCCCAGCCAGTCCCCGAGCAGTGGCCCCCCCAGCCAACTTTCCCCAGTTTATGTACTGAGCATGACGTCCCAGGGTATGGAATGTCCCTTTGGCCAGTTTGGCTGTGCCCCCTCCCAGCTTCTTGTGCACCTCCAGCCTTCTCAGTTGGTAGAGCATGGGAAGCTGAAAAGTCCTTGACTAGTGTAAGCATTACCTAGCAACAACTAATACATCGGTGCGTTATCAACTTTGTTCTTACCCTAAATCCAAAACACAGCCCTGTACCAGCTACTAGGAAGGAAATTAACTCTATCCGTGCCGAAACCAGGACATTTACCAAGAGTGTATACAAGTTAAATGAAAAAAAAATTGCTACTTCACTTTGCCTTTGCAAGTACCCCTGATACTCTGCCTGGTGTTTCCTTGCTCTTAGCTTCTCTGGTTTTTGCCCTCTGCATTCATAGACATGAAAACAAACATCAGAGATTTCTAATTTAGTTAATGTGTAACCTCCAGGCCCCCTTGTGTTTTTTATATATGTTTTTTTATATATATATAAAAGCCCCAATAGATGAAACGATATAGTCTTATTTTGTACCTGTGTTCTTCATAGTGGCCTCTATTGTTTAAATTCTCAAGTTGCACAGTGGACTCAACAGCTTATTTACATTTATACTGCATGGAAGATGCCTGTTAAACTGACCAGTTTTAACTACGTTTAAATTAACCAATAACATCATGTATTATCTGTATTTGGATGTGTCTAAGAACTATTCATGACACTGAGGAAAAAAATGTTGGGAATTGTGCGGGTCTGGGAAAATATACCTACACTGTTCACTCTGGGCCTGATCCAAAACTCACTAAAGTCAATGGACATATTGCCATTGATGTCACTGGGCTTTGGATCAGGACGAAGGCTACTTCAGTCTTTACTCAGATCTTGCTCTGGCAATTGTCCCATTGAAGTCAATGAGATTATTCCCTGGTATAATAGAACTCAAAGTCAGGAAGATTTTAATGATATTCAGTCTACATTTTCCATGTCTTAATATTGCCCCATTAATCCGAGTTATATCTCATTTTTTTCTTTTCAGGGACCCAATCCTAACCTCCTTAGTCAAGCAAAACTCCCACTGACTTCGATTAAGGAAGTAGGATCTCACTGTGATCTTTACTATATGGAAGCTGCTGTCATGTGCCCCCATGATGTCGTATAGGCAAACCATCTATGGTATTTCTGCTTGTAAAGACTGCAGTATTGAGCCTATGGTAATACTGAAGAGGAGAGAAAGATGAAAAGACTTGTCAGTACAATTTCAAGACATACAGCAATATGAATTTTTAAATAACATTTGATCTTATAAAAACATTCTATCATCTTTCTAATGCACATCCTCACAGCTATATAAAAATCTGTAGTAAAATTATTGTAAGTAGTTTCTTTGATTAAGAACTCAACATTTGTGGTTTAGAATAGCTTTATAATTTGCTGTGGACAAGAAAGATAATGTGAGATGTCTCTCTGAACAATCATTTATTATGTATAATTTGGCCTTTCCAGATAGTTGGATTGGAACGTGTCCTAAATTACCAGAAGTTAAAAATTTCTTATACATCCTAAAAAAGTTCATTTTCTATAAATTTGTATTAAAAGCTTGGATTTTATTTAGAATTAAGATATCATATATCTCTGATGGTCTTCATGCATATAAACTTTTGCACACTTATAATTCTTTTATATTCTATTATAAACTAATAGGTTAAACTCAGGTAGTAGAATTTCATTAATTTCTCTTCTGTCTGTGATGTGCCAGAGCTGTGCTCTGAGAAAAGTATATAGTCCCTTCCCCTCCATCCAGTCACTAATCAAAAGAGTAGCAAGACAGCAGACACCATCAAGGCAACCTGGTTAACAAGGTACCTATGGCTAATGGGCTAAAACAATATAGCACGTCAGCACACTGCAACACCAAGCCCCTGGACAGATGTCATGGACAGTAATACCTTTGCCAGTTTTTTAAGTCCTTGGAACAAGAACCCTCTTTTTGTTTGTGTTTGTACAGCAATGGGCACTGAATGACTGGGATTTTATGGTAGTATAGTAACACTAATGATAATATTAATAATAAAATAATTAATACTAATGCTAATTAAAAGAAAGAGGGTGTGGATATTATACAGCACACAACAAATACTCCAAAATATGTTCCCATTCCTGATATTATGTGCTTCTCTACTCTGTTCTGGAGAAACAGTATGAGTCCTTCCAGCACGGATACGTGGGACTCTCTAGTAAGGACATGATTTTGCCCATTAGGGATATCAGTTATGCCCAACAGCTATGACAAATCACTTTTTCTCTACATGCTAGATTTCCGCACTTTTCTATCACATACTAGTAATTACTTGTTGTAGATTTACATGTGTATTCCCTTTGCTATGTCATATTCATTTTTTTGTAACTGCACAGACATCACATACATTAGGATTAAAAATGGAAAACATTATTGCATGTTCTGTGTTCATCACTGCTGTCCTTATTTGCTCCACCCATCCCCTTTGCTGGTTTACAGCTGTCCTGGTTTCGGCAGGGATAGAGTTAATTCCCTTCCTAGTAGCTGGTACAGTGCTGTGTTTTGGATTTAGGATGAGAACAAAGTTGATAACGCACCCATGTTTTAGTTGTTGCTAGGTAGTGCTTATGCTAGTCAAGGACTTTTCAGCTTCCCATGCTCTACCGACTGAGAAAGCTGCAGGTGCACAAGAAGCTGGGAGGGGGCACAGCCAAACAGGCCAAAGGGACATTCCATACCATGTGACGTCATGCTCAGTACATAAACTGGGGAAAGCTGGCCAGGGGGGCCGCTGCTCGGGGACTGGCTGGGCATCGGTCGGCGGGTGGTGAGCAATTGCACTGTGCATCACTTGCTTTGTGTATTATTATTATTATCATATTATTATTATCATTTTATTTCAATTATTAAACTGTTTTTATCTCAACCCACGAGTTTTCCTCACTCGTGCTCTTTTCCAATTCTCTCCCCCATCCCACCGGGTGGGGGGGAGTGAGCGAGCGGCTGCGTGGTGCTTAGTTGCTGACTGAGGTTAAACCACGACAGTCCTTTTTGGCGCCCAACGTGGGGCACGAAGGGTTTGAGATAATAACAGATTAACCGGAGTGTATTAAGGAACTTATATCTGTTAATAGTGGTGGGTCACAATGTTGGTTTCTCTGTTCTCGATATTGATTTGTCTAATCTGCATCATGCTCTTTTTTTTGCTGTACATGTTAAAGATTGGTGTTGGTTTTTGCAGTTTGCTGTGGTCTGCAGTGATTAGTGATGTCTCGCTTGTGAGGTTTGTTTTTAGAACATTGACCTTGACGCTAGTGTGGTATGTAAGCTTCGCAATGAAGCCGTTACTGTACCACGGATACCATTTCGTGGAGACAACTAGCAATTACAGTAACTTTTCTGAGAGTATTTTTACAGAGGAAATACAGAATGGCAGTGTCACTACCTTCTTCTATGATGTTTCCTCCTTCATTACAGTAACTTTTCAGTATTTTGAACAGCCTTGGGTAGTTAAGATACTCCTATTGATACTTCTTGGGAATATTGTTTTGATTTTGTCTGAGGTTGGTAAGCAATTTAAGAATATCATCCAGAGATCTGTCCCAAGGTTGAATAGCTATGAGTGGCAGGGTGTGTGGGACAAGATGGGCAAGTACCTAGGCAAATGGGCACCCCCAGTGTTTTGGAACTTCACCCCTGAGCAAATGCAGAATCCTGGAAAGTTAGCAGAATATTTGGAAAAGGTATGCTGTCACCCTGGCAATTCCAGAGAGATGCAGATCATTGCAACGTGCTGGGGCCTGGCCCATGCCTACCGAGCCCTGTTCAACACCATTCAGTACCCTCAAAGGGAGGAGAAGGTCTCTGGATCTGACAATAAAACGACACGCACTGCGGCCACTCAGACCCGGGCAACACGCCCTGCAGCCACTCCGACACCAGCGACACGCCGTGCAGCCACTCAGACCCCGGCCACATGCTCTGCAACCACTCCGACCCCAGCAGCATGCTCTGCAGCTACTCAGACTCCAGCAACAGGCCCTGTGGCCACTCAGACCCCGGCGACAGGCCCTGCAACTACTCAGACTCCGGCAACAGGCCCTGCGGCCACTCAGACCCCGGCAACCAGCCCTGCGGCCACTCAGACCCCGGCAACCAGACCTGCGGCCACTCAGACCCCAGCGACAAGCCCTGCGGCCACTCCGACCCCGGTGACAAGCACTGCGGCCACTCCGACCCCGGTGACAAGCACTGCAGCTACTCAGACCCCAGTGACACGTCCTGTGGTTGAATCAAAGAACCAGCCTGTGCCGGTATCAGTCGCCCCTGTACACAAGAAGAAATATTGGAAGCGGAAGTCGGCTCGTTTAGTAAGGGAGGAAGAAGCTTCTTCTAAAGGGGAGCCAGAGGAAGAACTGTACGAGGCAGACGACCCTAGGGAAGGGCCATCACGAGAACAGGAGGAGGAGAGTCGGCCGCTGATCGGGGAGGAAGAAGAGGAAGAACTCATAAATGAGGCAGTGACCACCCGATCCCTATCCCTGAGTGAGCTGCGAGATATACGAAAAGATTTCAGCCGTCGTCCAGGTGAGCATATTGTCACCTGGCTGCTCCGATGCTGGGATAATGGGGCCAGTAGCCTGGAATTAGAGGGTAAAGAAGCCAAGCAGCTGGGATCCCTTTCCAGGGAAGGGGGCATTGACAAAGCGATTGGAAAAGGGACACAAATCCTCAGCCTTTGGAGACGACTCTTGTCAAGTGTAAAGGAAAGGTATCCCTTCAAGGAAGATGTCATATGTCGCCCAAGCAAGTGGACCACCATGGAGAAGGGTATCCAGTTTCTGAGAGAATTAGCTGTGCTGGAGGTGATTTATGATGACCTGAACAATGAACAACTATCTAAAGATCCCGATGAAGTCAAGTGCACACGACCCATGTGGCGGAAGTTTATAAGGAGCTCACCATCGTCGTACGCCAATTCATTGGCGGTGATAACCTGGAAAGATGGAGAGGAACAAACAGTAGATGAATTGGCTAGTCAACTCCGGCAATATGAGGAAAGTCTCTCTTCCTCCCTCGTCTCAGCTGTGGAGAAACTGTCCGAAAAACTGTCCCGGGAATTCCAGCAACTCAAAGAGGATATGTCCTACTCCCCACCTGTGAGGACCAGTATCTGGGCTATTAGGAGTCAGCGTTCTTTTGCCCAAGAGAGAGAATATAAAGGGTACACACCACGGGGCACCCTATGGTTTTACCTGCGTGACCACGGAGAGGACATGAGGAAGTGGGATGGAAAACCCACCTCAGCCCTAGGGGCACAGGTACGTGAATTGCAAGGGAAAACAATCACAGAAAGAGGTTCTCCCAGGAAAATTGCTGCTCCAGTTTCCACTGGGCAGTTCCCCAGACAGGGTAGAAGAGCTGATCTTACTCCTGATCTTAATGAAGAAACTTCTGACTCGTATGTACAAGAAGTGAGAAACAAGTACTGTGATGAGGATTAGAGGGGCCCTGCCTCCAGCCAGGGGGAGGAAAGGGACAACCAGGTTTACTGGACTGTGTGGATTCGGTGGCCTGGCACATCAGACCCACAGAAGTATAAGGCTCTAGTAGACACCGGTGCACAGTGTACCCTGATGCCATCAAGCTATAAAGGGGCAGAACCCATTTGTATTTCTGGAGTGACAGGGGGATCCCAACAGCTAACTGTATTGGAAGCTGAAGTGAGCCTAACTGGGAATGAGTGGCAGAAGCACCCCATTGTGACTGGCCCAGAGGCTCCGTGCATCCTTGGCATAGACTACCTCAGGAGAGGGTATTTCAAGGACCCAAAAGGGTACCGGTGGGCTTTTGGTATAGCTGCCTTGGAGATGGAGGAAATTAAACAGCTGTCCACCTTGCCTGGTCTCTCGGAGGACCCCTCTGTTGTGGGGTTGCTGAAGGTCGAAGATCAACAAGTGCCAATCGCTACCACCACGGTGCA
This sequence comes from Spheniscus humboldti, assembly GCA_027474245.1. Classification (NCBI taxonomy): domain Eukaryota; kingdom Metazoa; phylum Chordata; class Aves; order Sphenisciformes; family Spheniscidae; genus Spheniscus; species Spheniscus humboldti. The sequence goes on from CM049922.1 coordinate 37,732,714, forward strand.
CCGGCGGCAATATCGCACCAACCGAGACTCCTTGATTCCCATTCATGAACTAATTCGTCGACTGGAGAGCCAAGGAGTGATCAGCAAGACTCGTTCACCCTTTAACAGTCCCATATGGCCAGTGCGGAAGTCTAATGGAGAGTGGAGACTGACAGTAGACTATCGTGGCCTATAAAGAAGTCACGCCACCGCTGAGTGCTGCTGTGCCAGACATGCTAGAACTTCAATATGAATTGGAATCAAAGGCAGCCAAGTGGTATGTCAGAAGTGATATCGCTAATGCGTTTTTCTCAATCCCTTTGGCAGCAGAGTGCAGGCCACAGTTTGCTTTCACTTGGAGGGGCATCCAGTACACCTGGAACCGACTGCCCCAGGGGTGGAAACACAGCCCCACCATTTGCCATGGACTGATCCAGACTGCTCTGGAACAGGGTGGAGCTCCAGAACACCTGCAGTACATTGATGACATCATTGTGTGGGGCAACACAGCAGGAGAAGTTTTTGAAAAAGGGAAGGAAATAGTCCAAATCCTGCTGAAGACTGGTTTTGCCATAAAACAAAGTAAGGTCAAGGGACCTGCACAGGAGATCCAATTTTTAGGGATAAAATGGCAAGATGGACGTCGTCAGATCCCCATGGATGTGATCAATAAAATAACAGCCATGTCTCCACCAACTAACAAAAAGGAAACACAAGCTTTCTTAGGCGTCGTGGGTTTTTGGAGAATGCATATTCCAAATTACAGTCTGATTGTAAACCCTCTCTATCAAGTGACCCGGAAGAAGAACGAATTCAAATGGGGCCCTGAGCAACGACAAGCTTTTGAACAAATTAAACGGGAGATAGTTCATGCAGTAGCCCTGGGGCCAGTCCGAGCAGGACAAGATGTCAAAAATGTGCTCTACACCGCAGCCGGGGAGAACGGCCCTACCTGGAGCCTCTGGCAGAAAGCACCAGGGGAGACTCGAGGTCGACCCCTGGGGTTTTGGAGTCGGGGATACAGAGGATCCAAGGCCCACTATACTCCAACTGAAAAAGAGGTATTAGCAGCATATGAAGGAGTTCGAGCTGCTTCGGAAGTGATCGGCACTGAAGCACAGCTCCTCCTGGCACCCCGACTGCCAGTGCTAGGCTGGATGTTCAGAGGGAGGGTCCCCTGCACACATCACGCAACTGATGCTACGTGGAGTAAGTGGATCGCGCTAATCACACAACGGGCTTGAAGAGGAAACCCCAGTCACCCAGGAATCCTGGAAGTGATTATGGATTGGCCAGAGGGCAAGGATTTTGGAATATCTCCAGAGGAGGAGGTGACGCGTGCTGAGGAGGCCCCAATGTATAATGAACTACCAGAAAATGAGAAGCAATATGCCCTGTTCACTGATGGGTTCTGTCGTCTTGTGGGAAAGCATCGGAGGTGGAAAGCTGCTGTATGGAGTCCTATACGACAAGTTGTAGAAACTGCTGAAGGAGAAGGTGAATCGAGCCAATTTGCAGAAGTAAAGGCCATCCAGCTGGCTTTAGACATTGCTGACCGAGAAAAGTGGCCAGTGCTCTATCTCTATACTGACTCAGGGATGGTGGCAAATGCCCTGTGGGGGTGGTTGCAGCAATGGAAGCGGAGCAACTGGCAGCGCAGAGGCAAACCCATCTGGGCTGCCGCACTGTGGCAAGATATTGCTGCACGGGTGGAGAACCTGGTTGTAAAAGTCCGTCCCGTAGATGCTCACGTACCCAGGAGTTGGGCCCCTGAAGAACATCAGAACAACCAGCAGGTGGATCAGGCTGCTAAGATTGAAGTGGCTCAGGTGGATCTGGACTGGCAACATAAGGGTGAACTATTTATAGCTCGGTGGGCCCATGACACCTCAGGTCACCAAGGAAGAGATGCAACATACAGATGGGCTCGTGATCGAGGGGTGGACTTGACCATGAACACTATTGCACGGGTTATACATGAATGCGAAACATGTGCTGCAATCAAGCAAGCCAAGCGGTTAAAGCCTCTTTGGTATGGAGGACGATGGCTGAAATATAAATATGGGGAGGCCTGGCAGATCGATTATATCACACTCCCACAAACCCGCCAAGGCAAGCGCCATGTGCTTACAATGGTGGAGGCAACCACCGGATGGCTGGAAACATATGCCGTGCCCCATGCCACCGCCCAGAACACTATCCTGGGCCTTGAAAAGCAAGTCCTATGGCGACATGGCACCCCAGAAAGGATTGAGTCAGACAACGGGACTCATTTCCGAAACAACCTCATAGACACCTGGGCCAAAGAGCACGGCATTGAGTGGGTATATCACATCCCCTATCATGCACCAGCCTCCGGGAAAATTGAACGATACAATGGACTGTTAAAGACTACGCTGAGAGCAATGGGTGGTGGGACGTTCAAACATTGGGATATGCATTTAGCAAAGGCCACCTGGTTAGTCAACACGAGGGGATCTGCCAATCGAGCTGGCCCTGCCCAGTCAGAACTTTTACGTACTGTAGATGGGAATAAAGTCCCCGTAGTGCACATAAAAAATATGTTGGGGAAAACAGTCTGGGTTGTTCCTGCCTCAGGCAAAGGCAAACCCATCCGTGGGATTGCTTTTGCTCAAGGACCTGGGTGCACTTGGTGGATAATGCGGAAGGATGGGGAAGTCCGATGTGCACCTCAAGGGGATTTGATTTTGGGTGAGAATAGCCAATGATCTGAATTATGTGATGTTAAATACTAATTATAGTTTTAATAGTTATACTGATAATTCACAGATATACTAGTAATACTAATAATATTATATGCCATACTAATGTTATTACAATAAGAATCACCCAGACTAATGAAGAATAACTTCAGTGAAACCAAGCAAAGCAGTGATGATGGTTGCAGAACTGACCTCAACATGAAACAATCCAACACCACATATCATCTCCGTTTTTTTCCTGTCCTGAAGGACTGTTTTGACAGATGGAGCCCGAAGTCATGGACTAAATGAACTCACCAAACATTTTAGAGGGATGGCCCACAGACCAAGGGAATGATATCTGTGTGTATGTATATATATATATTGGAAAAAGGGGGTGGTGATCAATGAAAATGTAATGGAAAATACAAGACTTGAGCATGACGCAAATGGTATAGAATAAGGGGTGGATATTGTCCTGGTTTCGGCAGGGATAGAGTTAATTCCCTTCCTAGTCGCTGGTACAGTGCTGTGTTTTGGATTTAGGATGAGAATAAAGTTGATAATGCACCGATGTTTTAGTTGTTGCTACGTAGTGCTTACGCTAGTCAAGGACTTTTCAGCTTCCCATGCTCTACCGACTGAGAAAGCTGCAGGTGCACAAGAAGCTGGGAGGGGGCACAGCCAAACTGGCCAAAGGGACATTCCATACCATGTGACGTCATGCTCAGTACATAAACTGGGGAAAGCTGGCCGGGGGGGGCCGCTGCTCGGGGACTGGCTGGGCATCGGTCGGCGGGTGGTGAGCAATTGCACTGTGCATCACTTGCTTTGTGTATTATTATTATTATCATATTATTATTATCATTTTATTTCAATTATTAAACTGTTTTTATCTCAACCCACGAGTTTTCCTCACTCGTGCTCTTTTCCAATTCTCTCCCCCATCCCACCGGGTGGGGGGGAGTGAGCGAGCGGCTGCGTGGTGCTTAGTTGCTGACTGAGGTTAAACCACGACAACAGCAAATGGAGATACAGCTCTCAGGACACAGTTCAAATCTATTTCTTTAATAAGATAAATTCAAACACTGCGATGTTTGTGCAATTATGGAATTCTTCAGGAATGTTACACTGAAAATCAGCATATTCAAGAGATGTTTACTCAGCAGCTGAATAAGTTTACTTCTTTATTCTAGTCCATATCTCCTTTTCAGATATGAGTAAGCACAAATAATTAAGATGCGGAAACATATGCGAAAGAATGACTTGAAGGGTTGTCGCAGACAAAGAGATGCACTTCACTCGTAAGACAGAAGGAACAATATGCTTATTGATATAAAACAGCGATTTAACAAAGTTTGATAGTAAATGCGACAGTGGTTTAACAAGATTCAATGGCAAGGTACACTTGATTATTTACTGCATAGAGGACAGGGTCAGACAAAACTGTCAGGGAGACCCTTCCGTTGAGCCATGAGGTTCAGAGAGGACCCCCTTGCGTTCTAAACACCTTCCCTTAGAGGAGTCTAGGTGCAGCTGGATCCAAACTTAGTCCCGGACTTGGTCAACAGTTTATGTCTAAAGGATTATATGTGCACAATCAATCTAGGATATAATCTTAGTGAAGCTTACAAAGTTTATCAAGCTCTAATCACTTACCGAGGATCTGTTGCAGCAAGGAGTATCTCAATATCGAGGAGTAAGGGATCTCCGCAGCAGGCGTAACCTTGAGAGGCATCCCTACTCAAGGGGAGATCCTGTCGTACAGCCCGCTGTCATGCAGGAGAGCTCAAAGGGCTCTTGGGCTGCTCACTGTTTATGGGGGTAAGATGATTGACTCATAGTCATATTTGCATACCGACCACAGATTTTAGTTTCTTCCAAATTTGGCTTGAGTCAGACACTGACCAGCACTGTGGTTAGGTGGGTGCGTTGCTCAAATTAGCCCTTGGCTATTGTGTTGTTATCTGGCTCCCGAATCTACTTTGAGCCGGATGCAGCCATCACGACCAGACACATCCATTATGACCACCACTGGTGGTCACTGGTTTATATCCCTGGGTTACGGGATATAAAGGTCAGGTTGGGGGGGGGAGAGCACACCATAACAAGGGTGCATTTACATTATCATGTTTAGTTCAGACCAGTTTGCTCCCAATTATCCTAACTTACCATTCTTTTGTTTGCATCATGAAGCATGCAAATTAGATTCCTTTCAAATTAAGCTAAACCAAAAGATGCACCATAAGAGCCTGTCCAATTTGTTCCAAAGGAGCATTCAGTCCATAGGACCAAACTACAGTTAGTCTGAAGTAAACCCCCCAAAATATATAATGTGGTCCTCAGCACCAGCTCTGTCACTCTGTAGATCTGTAGATCTGATTTATTGCATTGCACTAATGCAAATATACCCTAAGTTGCCTGTTTCAGACAACAGTCCCCCTAAGTATCCTTTCTATTATTTGTTTTCCACCTAGTCTCCTGGTATCTAACCTGATCCTTCTTTGACCATATACTGATGGTGCAGCTTTTTCAATAAACAAATTAGACAAAAAGTTTGTAGATAAGGAAAAATGCTTGTCACCAGAGTCCAGGCACTGTCTTAGCTTGTTTACAGAACCTCCCTAGAAAGACAATGGGGAACAAATTCACCCGTTAAGCTTGGATATCCTGTATGCGAAGGGCAACATTAGCTTGTTCAGAAACAGCATCAGCTTGGATGTTGACCCCTCTCTGATGTTTAATTATAACTAGTGGAATTATACAGTTATATTAATCCATTGTGTGCATATCTATTATTTATTGTAGCAACACTCTTTCATTTCATATATTTCACATTGTCCAGTAAAATTCTTTGAAAAGAATCTCCATCATTTCTTGGATGCGGGGGGGAAACATAGTGACAAAGGCTGAGGAAAAGGCTGAGGTACTTAATGCCTTCTTTGCCTCAGTCTTTAATTGTAAGACCAGTTGTTCTCAGGGTACCCAGCCCCCTGAGCTGGAAGACAGGGATGGGGAGCAGAATGAAGCCCCCATAATCCAAGGGGAAATGGTTAGGGACCTGCTACACCACTTAGACACACACAAGTCTATGGGGCTGGATGTGGTCCACCCAAGGGTACTGAGGGAGCTGGCTGAAGTGCTCACCAAGCCACTTTCAATCCTTTATCAGCAGTCCTAGCTAACCGGGGAGGTCCCAGTTGACTGGAGGTTACCAAATGTGACGCCCATCTACAAGAAGGGCCGGAAGGAGGATCCGGGGAACTCCAGGCCTGTCAGCCTGACCTCGGTGCCAGGGAAGATTATGGAGCAGTTCATCCTGAGGGCGCTCACAAGGCATGTACAGGACACCCAGGTGATCAGGCCCAGTCAGCATGGGTTTATGAAAGGCAGGTCCTGCTTGACCAACCTGATCTCCTTCTATGACCAGGTGACCCGCCTAGTGGACGAGGGAAAGGCTGTGGATGTGGTCTACCTGGACTTTAGTAAGGCCTTTGACACCGTCTCCCACAGCATTCTCCTCGAGAAGCTGGCTGGCCATGGCTTGGACGGGCGTACTCTGTGCTGGGTCAAAAACTGGCTGGACGGCCGGGCCCAGAGAGTTGTGGTGAATGGAGTGAAATCCAGTTGGCGGCCGGTCACGAGCGGTGTTCCCCAGGGCTCAGTTTTGGGGCCGGTCTTGTTCAATATCTTTATCGATGATCTGGATGAGGGGATCGAGTGCACCCTCAGTAAGTTTGCAGGCGACACCAAGTAGGGCGGGAGTGTTGATCTGCTCGAGGGTAGGAAGGCCCTGCAGAGGGACCTGGACAGGCTGGATCGATGGGCCGAGGCCAACTGTATGAGGTTCAACAAGGCCAAGTGCCGGGTCCTGCACTTTGGCCACAACAACCCCATGCAGCGCTACAGGCTTGGGGAAGAGTGGCTGGAAAGCTGCCTGGCAGAAAAGAACCTGGGGGTGTTGGCCAGTATGAGCCAGCAGTGTGCCCAGGCGGCCAAGAAGGCCAATGGCATCCTGGCTTGTATCAGAAATGGTGTGGCCAGCAGGAGTAGGGAAGTGATTGCCCCTTTGTACTCGGCACTGGTGAAACTGCACCTCGACTACTGTGTTCAGTTTTGGGCCCCTCACTACAAGAAGGACATCGAGGTGCTGGAGCGTGTCCAGAAAAGGGCAACGAAGCTGGTGAAGGGTCTAGAGAACAAGTCCTATGACGAGTGGCTGAGGGAACTGGGACTGTTTAGCCTGGAGAAAAGGAGGCTGAGGGGAGACCTCATCGCTCTCTACAACTACCTGAAGGGAGGTTGTAGCGAGGTGGGTGTCGGTCTCTTCTCCCAAGTAACGAGTGATAGGATGAGAGGAAACGGCCTCAAGTTGCGCTGGGGGAGGTTTAGATTGGATATTAGGAAAAATGTCTTCACCAAAAGGGTTATCAAGCACTGGACCAGGCTGCCCAGGGAAGTGGTTGAGTCCCCATCCCTGGACGTATTTAAAAGACATGTAGATGTGCACTTAGGGCCGTGGTTTAGTGGTGGACTTGGCAGTGTTAGGTTAACGGCTGGACTTGATGATCTTAAAGGTCTTTTCCAACCTAAATGGTTCTATGATTCTATGATTTTTTAATCGGCATGATATGAGTAACATTTTTTATCTGATATTATATGGGTTTCACAGTAAGATAGATGTTGGACTGTCAGCATCTCTTATTTCCATTAACCTTCTTTTTCTCATTAATAACTGACCTAGAGCAATAAGAGCCAGTCATGAATTCAAGCAAGTAAAACAGTCCACTTTTCTAGGCTGTCATGGTTTAACCCCAGCTGGCAACTAAACACCACACAGCTGCTTGCTCACTCCCCCCCAGCAGGATGGAGGGAGACAATCAGAAGGGTAAAAGTGAGAAAACTCATGGGTTGAGATAAAAACAGATAAAAAAAGTAATTTTTACTCTTTATTTGAAAATGATGATTTGCTCATAAAAGCAGACATTAGATTTCATGTTATTAAATGTACTCATAAATGTGGGAATCAAGAAAATATCTGAGTTGGTATTAGTGATTTGGTATTTTGCCTTCTCAGTGATTACCTTAGCATGGCACGAGGAGGCAAACTGCCAATAGAGGTGTCATCCCTCTGACATCAAAATGTTTGAATATTGTGATCTTTCAAGCATCAAATGACACTGTTCATGAGAATAAGTTTTAGTAATTTTTTGTGCCAAATTCCAGACTGAATTATTACAGTCTCCCTAGTGTCTTCCATATAAGTTCAGAAAATGGCAGATCAGTGATTCAGAATACCTTACTGTGAGTCTGACCACTGATGTAACCAATCACGACAATTTCTAATATACTAATGTGGTGGGTTAACCTTGGCTGGCTGCCAGGTGCCAATCAAGCTGCTCTATCACTCCCCCTCCTCTGCAGGATGGGGGAGAACATATGATGAAAAAAACTCGTGGGTCGAGATAAGGACAGGGAGATCACTCACCAATTACCGTCATAGGCAAAACAGATGCAACTTGGGGGAATTACTTTAATTTATTGCCAATTAATAACAGAGTAAGGACACTGAGAAATAAAAGCAAAACTAAAAACACCTTCCCCCCACCCCCACCCTTCTTCCCAGGCTCAACTTCACTCAAGACTCTTCTACCTCCTCCCCTGAGTGGCACAGGGGAATGGGGGTTGTGGTCAGTTCATAATGCTTCGTCTCTGCTTCTCCTTCCTCCTCACACTTTTCGTCTGCTCCAGCATGGGGTCCCACCCACGGGATACAGTCCTTCAAGAACTGCTCCAGCATGGGTCCTCTTTCCATGGGCTGCAGTTCTTCAGGAACAGACTGCTCCAGCGTGGGTCCCCCATGGGGTCACAGGTCCTGCCAGGAGCCTGCTCCTGTGTGAGCTCTCCATGGGCTGCAGCTTCCTTCAGGGGATATCCACCTGCTCCGGTGTGGGGTCCTCCATGGGCTGCAGGTGGATATCTGCTCTGGCGTGGTCCTCGTGGGTTGCAGGGGGACAGTCTGCTTCACTATGGTCTTCACCACAGGCTGCAGGGGAATCTCTGCTCCAGTGCCTGGAGCACCTCCTCCCCTTCCTTCTTCACTGACCTTGGTGTCTGCAGAGTTGTTCCTCTCACATATTCTCACTCCTCTCTCCCAGCAGCATTTTTTACCCTTTCTTAAATATTTTATCACAGAGGTGTCACCAGCTTTGCTGACTGGCTTAGCTGTGGCCTGCGGTGGGTCCATTTTGGAGCTGGCTGAAACTGCCTCTGTCCAAGATGGGGACAGCTCCTGATGTCTTCTCAGGGAGGCCACACCTGCAGCCCCCCCCCCAAACATTACGACGTAAACCCAATACAACTAAATATATGTGAGGTTAGGTGAAGGAATATTTAGACTGCAGATCTTGACAGGACTGAAATACTTAAATTGTCTATGTTGACAAGACATATATGTTTCCAGAAGCAGACCAGCTTAGATAACCTTAACAGGGAAAATTTATGCATCTATGTACTGTGGACATATCTAGGGTAGAAAGCATCTAAAAAGGCATTGGGGTTGAAAATGAATAGTTTGGATTCAGGTACCAATAGGGCAGTTAGAGCCTAGGCTCTTAATGATATTGAACATACAGAATAGTAAAAATGCTAATTACTCTGAAGAAAACATAGGCGTTCTCAAAATGGGCACCAAAATGCATACATTTTTAAATTTCTCTTTGGCTCAGATTGTATCCTGAATTTATTAACTGTCTTGTACATTCAGATGTTATAATAATATGGAAGCCACAGGAAAACCTAGGAGAAAGTTCTGTTTTCACAATAGGGTCTAAAAAGTGTACTGTACTGTACATAAGGCTGTGGTCATATATTGAAAAATGAGGTTGAATACTCATCTTAAAAATCTATTCTGTGTGCTAAATTAGCAGGTGTTCTTTCAAAAGGTAGCATAATTACATATGCACTGCAAGACTGCATCAACATGCATATAGGTAGTAACTGAGGTTTCACAGGCAAGTGTCATTCTGGCTCTTCCTAGGTATTGAGGGCAAATATATATTTATATATTTTGCAATTCTATACAGAAGGTTATTTAGACAGTTTTGAAAGATTCTATGCCTATCACAGGGAGATTCTGTAGGAGACCTGGAAACATGCTTTTAAGAATGTTTCCACAAGTGTTTACTAAAACAGAAAGTCTAATTCAATTTGGCCGTGTTCCTGCTCCTTTTTTTTTTTTTTTTGTGAATATTTTAACTAATAGGTTTACAGTCAGGATTATTTATAGAAACAAATTTTAAGCAAATATTAGAGAATTCTAATGCAAAATATAGTTTAGATTAAAAAAGCAAATATTTTCACTAGAAAACTAATTATAAGCTTTACTGTAATGTATATTTTATTATAAAAAAATTAAATCAGGAAATATGTGTACGTACATATGGTTTTGCATTCAGTTAGGGACTACTAACTCCAGGGTTAAATAGCAACTATGTAGAGGGCATAGTTTGATACCGTCCCCTACAATATTCTTGCCACTAAACCGGAGCGATATGGGTTTGATGGACGGACTGTTAGATGGATAAAGAATTGGCTGGATGGCTGTGTCCAAAGAGTTACAGTCAATGGCTCAATGTCCAAGTGGAAACCAGTAACGAGTGGTGTCCCTCAAGGGTCTGTACTGGGACCAATACTATTTAATATCTTCATTAATGACATAGACAGTGGGATTGAGTGCACCCTCAGCAAGTTTGCAGACGACACCAAGCTGAGTGGAGCAGTTGATTCGCTTGAGGGACGGGATGCCATCCAGAGGGACCTTGACAGGCTTGAGGAGTGGGCCCATGGGAACCTCATGAAGTTCAACAAGGCCAAGTGCAAGGTCCTGCGTCCAGTGTGCATCCAACTCTGGCATGCAACCAGTACAAGGAAGACATGGACCTGTTGGAGCGGGTCCAGAGGAGGGCCACAAAAATGATCAGAGGGCTGGAACACCTCTCCTCTGAAGAAAGGCTGAGAGAGTTGGGGTTGTTCAGCCTGGAGAAGAGACGGCTCTGGGGAGACCTTATTGCGGCCTTTCAATACTTAAAGGGGGCTTACAAGAAAGATGGAGAAAGACTTTTTACGAGGGCCTGCAGTGACAGGACAAGAGGCAAAGGTTTTAAACTGAAAGAGGCTAGGTTTGGATTGGACATAAGGAAGAAATTTTTTACGCTGAGGGTGGTGAAGCACTGGCAGAGGTTGCCCAGAGAGGTGGTGGATGCCCCATCCCTGGAAACATTCCAGGTCAGGTTGGACGGGGCTCTGAGCAACCTGACCTAGTTGAAGATGTCCCTGCTCATTGCAGGGGGGTTGGACTAGATGACCTTTAGAGGTCCCTTCCAACCCAAACCATTTTATGATTCTGTGAAATCCTTAGACCTTTTAATTCCCTTAGATACTGCCCTTTGCATAAGCTGATCTTAAGTCTATATTTCAAGTGTTGGGATGTGTTGTGACATTGTTAGGTAGATCAAAGGATGCAAGACAATTAGACACTGCACAATTTCCAAAGAAGACAGAGAATCTTGAACCTGGATCATGACATATGTAACAGAATTTTTTTTCTAATAATTTGGATTTTCGAATGTATTTAAATGTAATTCCTTATCTATAATTTCGCTTATGGGTTTGAAATCTTATATAAAAATTTGCCTTGTTGTTTAAAACCTCTCCTTTCACCTTTTATAAAAGAAATAATCATCATATTTGTTTCTCTCTAATATAAACATAATTAACATCAGTGGTATATGAAATTATTTCTGTCTCTAAGGAGAGCTTCACAAAGCATAGATTTGCTACTGTGCAGTTTGAAGATGTAAGCTTTGCTTACAAGACAATGGGTTTATACTCTATATTCCACTGATTCTCATTATATGTCTTGTGTCAGCAAAATTATATTAGACAATCTCACTACTTGCATCAGCTCATTTAATATTATTTATAAGACAAAATCGTCCTTGATGTTATGCTTCTACTCATTATCAGAAATAATTTTGCTCTAGCATATTAATATTAAAGTTTATATATGATAACATTTTAAAAAATATTTCCCAATAACAACACCTACTGTTTTAGTGACTCATTTTCTTTTCTTGTATTTCCTGCAAGATATTCCTTTTCTTTTTAAGGAATACAAAAATAAGTTAGTTACAACTCAACTCAGAGGTTGATTCTATAGGCTGTGCTTAGTGAAGGCTTCCATTTAAACCACTGATCTGGACAGGACATGCAGGATTGGGTACCTTTTATCAACTTCTAAACTATGCTCTTTTGTACTGAAACTTTATAAGATTACATTAAGACTTCAAATATAATGGAAAACTGCTAATTGAGAAATAAAAGAGAGCAAGGAAGAGAGAGAAAGAGGTAGAACACAGTCAGTCCTTTCTGTAACATGCCATATCAACTTCAACCCACAAAATGACAGCTGCTTTGGCACACAACAAAATGCATTACCTAGAAAAATATTAAGCAATAACTACATATGTAGGTTTACTTCTCAAGGAATAATTATAAGGAATAAAAAGTAAGTTCAGATTTCATTTTGACAAAATTAAAAATACTTCAATTTCAAATTCAACAATAAATTTACTGTCCTTGAATAGCCAAAGCTCTCAGTGAATATAATGCATATGTATTGCCAGATCATTCTAAATTATATATTGGAAATATTAAAGCCTACTTACAAAATAGGAAATAATGGAACATGTAGTTGTGTTGGTGTATTTTGGGACATACAGTAACTTCTATTAATGTAAAATGTAAACCTCATTATAAAAATATATTTCTTATTACCATCTTATCAAGGATATTTTAACTAAAGATTGAATTTCAAACCTTTGTAAATTATTTGTGGCCAGTTCAACATATTTGTTTTTGGTCATTGTGGTTTAGTACAGTAAACATTTTCACTATTACCTGTTTGTTTCAGTGCTCTACTTTAGCTAGTCTTCAGTTTATATTTCCACCTAAAAGGGCCAAATTCTACACTCATTTAGATCCACCCAACCCCATCAACCTCAACCATATTCTTATTCTGATTTACAGCCTCATTAGGATTTTGATGATGTAAATGAAATTGGTCCTAAATCTTCATTCGATATTAAAGAGCATATTCACATTTCAGTTCAGGATGTAGGAGTATGTGCCTCAAACAGAGAATACACAGCTAAAACTTGGCAGGCAAGGTCTCAGATCGAGGGCAGATTTTTTTTTATGTTGAGCTCACTTCTTTCCTTAAATAAGTAGGCACACATTCCTATGTATCTTGTAAAATCAGTGACAGTTCTGCACATACATGTACAAGTGTAGTGCTGTTTTTACAAGCTACACAACAATTCTTACTCATATATCTTTCTGATGAAAGAATCAAGTAATCAGTCTAAATATATTTGGTTTTACTTAAGTTGCAGGACTACAGAAAGAATAGACGCTTACCAGCTCTTGGTACTTTCTTTGAGTACCTCTACTACTACACGAAAGGTTCAGATCTAAAAATCTCTAATTAGGTGGGCAGTGAATGAGAAAGTGCCCTTTAGAAGAAGTCTTTTTTGGGGGGAAATTTATAAAACTTAGTCTTCAAGCCTGATCCAAAGCTCACAGAAGTCAGAGGGAAAATTCCCATTAACTTCAGTGGCCTGGAAAAGGTCCTGAAAAAGAAAATGCCATGTATCACTTTCAGTATCTTCTATAAATTTAAGCCAGAAAACCTCTACTGCTTCTAAAACACCATATATTAAACAGTAACTCTGAAGAAGTTAATATATTATGCAAATCCCATTATATTTAATTGCATTTTATAGCACATGTGGACTGAGAAGTACAATAAGTGACATATTTACTCTGACCTTATGCTGTTTGTAGCTTGGATGTATGTGTAACTCATAGCAGAGACCCACATTATCCAAAATCATTCTGTTCTTACCCACAAATTGCACCTATCGTGAAAGAAGATATTTGTCAGAACTTGCTCCATAAGCATGATTTTCATATAGTCTTCTCTTAAAAAAAACCAGAAAAACAGAATGTCAGGAGACTAGAATGACCCTGGGCAGCTGATTTTATATGCTAAGCCTAGAATTCATTCAGCCATTGCTATCCCATTGCCACTAAATTGTAAATAGTGCCACATAAATAATACATCAGTAATGGAGCATGATGGTGTGGCCAGTAATAACAGTACCAAGTTTTGGGGATACTTGACCAAGCACACAGATTCACAATTCCCAACAAGATCACTAGTGCAAGATCGGGTTGCATGTCACATGGACAGGTTTGAATACTTATGCACAAAAGGAAGAAGTTAAGGATTTGTTGCTTATGTTAAATTAGGGCTGTTTGGTTTTGAGTTTATTTTAAAGTGTATTGAAGCTTGATTATTTTTAGTAATAGGTGAAGTACTGCAGAGTCAAGGAGCAGAAGAATTTTTAAAGACCTTACATAACTAGTGATATTTCTAAGCATATTAATTGGCAGGTGCTTCTCACAAATGAGGAGGTGACTTTCTGAAAATATATCTGCTTTGAGTATAGCGCAGCTTATTTTGTAGCTTTTATCAACAATAGAATTCACCACCTGTAAAAATGAAGAAGATAGGACACATTTTTAGAAAGAACTAATCAAGAGGAAGCTTTCCTCCCCAAAACAAAGTGAAGCAATGAATAGACCAGATCAGGAAGGGAATATGATCAAAACTAGGCAATTTTCAAATTCTGTAGAAGTGTTCAGAGTCATGTTCCAACCTTCCCAGCCAATAAATCTGCCAGTAACTGCAAGTGTTTGGGACTCATTATCATTTCAATATGATCACTCCTTGAGTAGTGATTATTCATGCAAATAAAGTTTACAGGATCTGCTCAGTGCATATAGTATGACTGTTCTCCCAGCAAGACCATGGGTTGGCAGTGCCAAGCCCTGTTGCTCAGCTGCCTGTGGTCCTCACAGCTTAAAAAGGCAGTTCTTGGAAACATCAAAAGAAATCAAGTGTTTAATAGTAGTGCTGTCAGTAACTGGTTCATAGTCATTTTCTCTTTTTTGCTTGAGACAGTTACCCTTAGAATCATAGAATCATTAAGGTTGGAAAAGACCTCCAAGATCATTGAGTCCAACTGTCAACCCAACACCACCATGCCCACAGAGAGAAATAGTTGGATCATGATACATACAGAGAGCTGAGAAGGAAGAAGAATCAGATGCTGTATATCTTACCTTCATGATGACAGTGTTTTACTATAAATGTTTATGCATTAATACATTAATACATTAATACACAGAAACCTGTCATAGTAAGGTTTTTTCTAGATATTTTAATTCTGTTGATGCAAAGTTAGAGTGAAATTACAGGTGCCAGTCTACAATGTAGAATGCTGATAAAAAACTTACCATTTTGGAGTGGCTGGTAACATCTGGAGCCTTTTGGAATGCAGAAGTACTGGAGGATTATTGCAAAACTTAGGGCCACTTTGTGGTAGGTTAACCCTGGCTGGATGCCAGGTGCCCACCAAAGCCACTCTATCACTCCCCTCCTCAGCTGGACAGGGGAGAGAAAATACAATGAAAGGCTCGTGGATTGAGATAACGACAGGGAGATCACTCAGCAATTACCATCACGGCAAAACAGACTCCACTTGGGGAAATTAGTTTAATTTACTGCCAATCAACTCAGAGTAGGGTAATGAGAAATAAAACCTAAATCATAAAACACCCTCCCCCCACCCCTCCCTTCTTCCTGGGCTCAACTTTACTCCCAAATTCTCTACCTCCTCCCCCCGAGCAGCGCAGGGGGAAGGGGAATGGGGGTTGTGGTCAGTTCATCACACGTCTCTGCCACTCCTTCCTCCTCAGGGGGAGGACTCCTCACACTCTTTGCCTGCTCCAGCGTGGGGTCCCTCCCATGAGAGACAGTCCTCCACGAACTGCTCCAGCATGGGTCCTTTCCACAGGGTGCAGTCCTTCAGGAACAGACTGCTCCAGCGTGGGTCCCCCATGGGGTCACAGGTCCTGCCAGGAGCCTGCTCCTGTGTGAGCTCTCCATGGGCTGCAGCTTCCTTCAGGGGATATCCACCTGCTCCGGTGTGGGGTCCTCCATGGGCTGCAGGTGGATATCTGCTCTGGCGTGGTCCTCGTGGGTTGCAGGGGGACAGTCTGCTTCACTATGGTCTTCACCACAGGCTGCAGGGGAATCTCTGCTCCAGTGCCTGGAGCACCTCCTCCCCCTCCTTCTTCACTGACCTTGGTGTCTGCAGGGTTGTTCCTCTCACATATTCTCACTCCTCTCTCTGGCTGCAATTGCACAGGTTTCCCCCCGCCGCCCCTTGTTAAACATGTTATCACAGAGGTGCTACCACTGTCACTGATCGGCTCGGCCTTGGCCAGCGGTGGGTCCATCTTGGAGCCAGCTGGCGTTGGCCCTATCAGACATAGGGGAAGCTTCTAGCAGCTTCTCACAGAAGCCACCCCTGTAGCTCCCCCGCTACCAAAACTTTGCCACGCAAACCCAGTACACACCTATGTTACCATAACTTTCATTTTTAACCTAAATTAGAAGATTTAATTTTTCTTTCTATTGGAGTGAGGATCTTACTGGTTATATTATACTTAATTAGCTAATCAGCTACTTCAGCAGCAAAGCAAAAAGAACATCAGACCTTTAGCTCTTGTCAGAAAACTTTTCTAGTTTGACCTTAGACTGAGACAGGCTATTATAAAACCATGGATCAGTGGATTTTTTCATTAATTTCAGCATATTTTAAAACTCCATGATCTACAGTCCCCAAATCTGACCTATCACTCTAAGTTAGCATGCAGTGTTCAACACCATTATACAGTGTTGAAAAAAAATGTAGAATAAATTTGTGAATTTGTCTTTTTCCTCCTTTAAGTTATCATAATACTTTCATTACACAGCAAAATCAAGAGACAATCATCTAGAGACAGATAGGTGGATCCACAAAACACACGACTGAAGGTTAGAGGAGTGAGTGTCTCACTCATCTATTTTGTTATTTTTATAGTTCTTCCTGTATGGACCATGTTAATATAACATTAAATTTTATTTTATATATCACAGCAGTCTTTTACGATTATCAAAGTTTCCAGTTGCCCTCTATTGAAAATCTCTGCTGATATTTGAGACTGTTATGAATTTATGTTGTGGTTTAACCTGGCAGGCAGCTAAACACGACACAGCCATTCGCTCACTCCCTCCACACCTCAGTGGGATGGGGGAGAGAATCGGGAAAAAAAAAAATTCGTGAGTTGAGATAAAAACAGTTTAATAGGACAGAAAAGGAAGAGAAAATAATAATAATAACGATGATGATAAAAGAATATACAAAATAAGTGATGCACAATGCAATTGCTCACCACCTGCCAACCAATGCCCAGCTAGTCCCCGAGCAGGGGTCACCCCTCCCCCAGCCAACTCCTCCCAGTTTATATACTGAGCATGACATCACAGGGTATGGAATGTCCCTTTGGCCAGTTTGGCTGTGCCCCCTCCCAGCTTCTTGTGCACCTCCAGCTTTCTCAGTCGGTAGAGCATGGGAAGCTGAAAAGTCCTTGTCTAGTGTAAGCACTACTTAGCAACAACTAAAACATCGGTGTGTTATCAACATTATTCTCCTCCTAAATCCAAACCACAGCACTGTACCAGCTACTAGGAAGGGAATTAACTCTATCCCAGCTGAAACCAGGACAGTTTCCACCCCTTATTCTATACCATCTACATCATGCCCAGGTCCCCCACTTTCCAATACATTCCCATTAATCACAACCCCTTTTCCTGTCTTTTGATATATATACACACTGATATCATTCCCGTAGTCTATGGGCCATCCCTCTAAAATGTTTGTTGAGTTCATTTAGTCCATGACTTTGGGCTCCATCTGTCATAATAATCTTTCAGGGCAGGAAAGATGGTAGGCGGTGTTGAATTGTTTCATGTTGAAGCCATTTCTGGTTCCATTATCACTGCGCTTTGCTCGGTATTCATCAAAGTTCATTCTTCATTAATCTGGGTGATTCTTATTGTAATACCATTGATATGGCATATAATATTACGTAGCAATACGTTATATTACCACCAACCAGGTGGCCTTTGCTAAATGTGTGTCCCAATGTTTGAATGTCCCGCCGCCCATTACTCTCAGCGTAGTCTTTAACTATCCATTGTATCGTTCAATTTTCCCAGAGGCTGGTGCATGACAGGGGATGTGATACACCCACTCAATGCCGTGCTCTTTGGCCCAGGTGTCTATGAGGTTGTTTCGGAAATGAGTCCCGTTGTCTGACTCAATTCTTTCTGGGGTGCCATGTTGCCATAAGACTTGCTTTTCAAGGCCCAGGATAGCGTTCTGGGTGGTGGCATGGGGCACGGGATATGTTTCCAGCCATCTGGTGGTTGCCTCCACCGTTAAAAGCATATGGCACTTGCCTTGGTGGGTTTGTGGGAGTGTGATAAAATCAGCTTGCTGGCCTCCCCATATTTATATTTCAGGCATCATCATTGTCCTGGTTTCGGCAGAGATAGAGTTAATTTCCTTCCTAGTAGCCAGTACAATGCTGTGTTTTGAATTTAGGATGAGAACAATGATGATAATGCACCGATGTTGAAGTTGTTGCTAGGTAATGCTTACACTAGCCAAGGACTTTTCAGCTTCCCATGCTCTACCGACTGAGAAGGCTGGAGGTGCACAAGAAGCTGGGAGGGGGCACAGCCAGGACAGCTGACCCAAACTGGCCAAAGGGACATTCCATACCGTGTGACGTCATGCTCAGTACATAAACTGGGGAAAGCTGGCCGGGGGGGCCGCTGCTCGGGGACTGGCTGGGCATCGGTCGGTGGGTGGTGAGCAATTGTACTGTGCATCACTTGCTTTGTGTATTATTATTATTACCTTATTATTATTATCACTTTATTTCAATTATTAAACTGTTTTTATCTCAACCCACGAGTTTTTCTCACTTGTGCTCTTTTCCAATTCTCTCCCCCATCCCACCGGGGTGGGGGGGGAGTGAGCGAGCGGCTGCGTGGTGCTCAGTTGCTGACTGAGGTTAAACCACGACAGTCCTTTTTGGCGCCCAACGTGGGGCGCGAAGGGTTTGAGATAATAACAGATTAACCGGAGAGTATTAAGGAACTTATATCTGTTAACAGTGGTGGGTCACAATGTTGGTTTCCCTGTTCTCGATATTGATTTGTATAATCTGCATCATGCTCCTTTTTTGCTGTACATGTTAAAGATTGGTGTTTGTTTTTGCAGTTTGCTGTGGTCTGCAGTGATTAGTGATGTGTCGCTGGTGAGGTTTGTTTTTAGAACATTGACCTTGACGCTAGTGTGGTATGTAAGTTTCGCAATGAAGCCGTTACTGTACCACGGATACCATTTCGTGGAGACAACTAGCAATTACAGTGACTTTTCTGAGAGTATTTTTACGGAGGAAATACAGAATGGCAGTGTCACTGCCTTCTTCTATGATGTTTCCTCCTTCATTACAGTAACTTTTCAGTATTTTGAACATCCTTGGGTAGTTAAGATACTCCTATTGATACTTCTTGGGAATATTTTTTCGGTTTTGTCTAAAGTTGGTAAGCAATTTAAGAATATCATCCAGAGATCTGCCCCAAGGCTGGATACTTATGAGTGGCAGGGTGTGTGTGATAGGATGGGCAAGTACCTAGGCCAGTGGGCACCCCCAGTGTTTTGGAACTTCACCCCTGAGCAAGTGCAGAATCCTGAAGAGTTAGTAGAATATTTGGACAAAGTATGCTGTCACCCTGGCAACTCCAGAGAGACACAGATCACTGCAACGTGCTGGGGCCTGGCCCATGCCTACCGAGCCCTGTTCAACACCATTCAGTACCCTCAAAGGGAGGAGAAGGTCTCTGGATCTAACAGTAAAACGACACGCACTGCGGCCACTCAGACCCGGGCAACACGCCCTGCAGCCACTCCGACCCCAGCGACACGCCGTGCAGCCACTCAGACTACAGCGACAGGCTCTGTGACCACTCTGACCCCAGCAACATGCTCTGCAGCTATTCAGGCTCCGGCAAAAGGCCCTGCGGCAACTCAGACCCCGGCGACAGGCCCTGTGGTTGAATCAAAGAACCAGCCTGTGCCGGTATCAGTCGCCCCTGTACACAAGAAAATATCTTGGAAGCGGAAGTCGGCTTGTTTAGTAAGGGAGGAAGAAGCTTCTTCTAAAAGGGAACAGGAGGAGGAAGTGTACGAATACCCTGGAGAAGGGCCATCACGAGAACGGGAGGAGGAGAGCCGGCCGCTGCTCGGGGAGGAAGAAGAGGAAGAACTCGTAAATGAGGCGGTAACCACCCGATCTCTATCCCTGAGTGAGCTGGGAGATATACGAAAAGATTTCAGCCGTCGTCCAGGCGAGCATATTGTCACCTGGCTGCTCCGATGCTGGGACAATGGAGCCAGTAGCCTGGAATTAGAGGGTAGGCAAGCCAAGCAGCTGGGATCCCTTTCTAGGGAAGGGGGCATTGACAAAGCGACTGGAAAAGGGACACGAGTCCTCAGCCTTTGGAGGCGACTCCTGTCAAGCGTGAAGGAAAGGTATCCCTTCAAGGAAGATGTCATATGTCGCCCAGGCAAGTGGACCACCATGGAGAAGGGTATCCAGTTTCTGAGGGAATTAGCTGTGCTGGAGGTGATTTATGATGACCTGAACAACGAACAACTATCCAAAGATCCAGACGAAGTCAAGTGCACACGACCCATGTGGCAGAAGTTTATAAGGAGCTCACCATCGTCATATGCCAATTCGTTGGCAGTGATGACCTGGAAAGATGGAGAAGGACAAACAGTGGATGAATTGGCTAGTCAACTCCGGCAATATGAGGAAAGTCTCTCTTCCTCCCTCGTCTCAGCTGTGGAGAAACTCTGTGGAAAAACTGTCCCGGGAATTCCAGCAACTCAAAGAGGATATGTCCTACTCCCCACCTGTGAGGACCAGTATCTCGGCTATTAGGAGTCAGTGTTCTTTTGCCCAAGAGAGAGAATACAAAGGGTACACACCACGGGGCACCCTATGGTTTTACCTGCGTGACCACGGAGAGGACATGAGGAAGTGGGATGGAAAACCTACCGCAGCCCTAGGGGCACGGGTACGTGAATTGCAAGGGAAAACAGTCGCAGAAAGAGGTTCTTCCAGGAAAATTGCTGCTCCAGTTTCCACTGGGCAGTTCCCCAGACAGAGTAGAAGGGCTGGTCTTACTCCTGATCTTAATGAAGAAACTTCTGACTCGTATGTACAAGAAATGAGAAACAAGTACTGTGATGAGGACTAGAGGGGCCCTGCCTCCAGCCAGGTGGAGGAAAGGGACAACCGGGTTTACTGGACTGTGTGGATTTGGTGGCCTGGCACATCAGACCCTCAGGAGTATAAGGCTCTAGTAGACAGCGGTGCAGTGTACCCTAATGCCATCAAGCTATATAGGGGCAGAATCCATCTGTATTTCTGGGGTGACAGGGGGATGCCAACAGCTAACTGTATTGGAAGCCGAAGTAAGTCTAACTGGGAATGAGTGGCAGAAGCACCCCATTGTGACTGGCCCAGAGGCTCCGTGCATCCTTGGCATAGACTACCTCAGGAGAGGGTATTTCAAAGACCCGAAAGGGGGGTACCGGTGGGCTTTTGGTATAGCTGCCTTGGAGACGGAGGGAATGAAACAGCTGTCCACCTTGCCTGGTCTCTCGGAGGACCCCTCTGTTGTGGGGTTGCTGAAGGTCGAAGGCCAACAGGTGCCAATCGCTACCACCATGGTGCACCGGCGGCAATATCGCACCAACCGAGACTCCCTGATTCCCATTCATGAGCTGATTCGTCGATTGGAGAGCCAAGGAGTGATCAGCAAGACTCGCTCGCCCTTTAACAGTCCCATATGGCCAGTGCGGAAGTCTAATGGAGAGTGGAGACTAGCAGTAGACTATCGTGGCCTAAATGAAGTCACGCCACCGCTGAGTGCTGCTGTGCCAGACATGCTAGTACTTCAATATGACCTGGAGTCAAAGGCAGCCAAGTGGTATGCCACAAGTGATATCGCTAATGCGTTTTTCTCAATCCCTTTGGCATCAGAGTGCAGGCCACAGTTTGCTTTCACTTGGAGGGGTGTCCAGTACACCTGGAACCGACTGCCCCAGGGGTGGAAACACAGCCCCACCATTTGCCATGGACTGATCCAGACTGCTCTGGAACAGGGTGGAGCTCCAGAACACCTGCAATACATTGATGACATCATCGTGTGGGGCACCACAGCAGGAGAAGTTTTTGAAAAAGGGAAGGAAATAGTCCAAATCCTGCTGAAGGCCGGTTTTGCCATAGAACAAAGTAAGGTCAAGGGACCTGCACAGGAGATCCAATTTTTAGGAATAAAATGGCAAGATGGACGTCGTCAGATCCCAATGGATGTGATCAATAAAATAACAGCCATGTCTCCACCAACTAACAAAAAGGAAACACAAGCTTTCTTAGGCGTCGTGGGTTTTTGGAGAATGCATATTCCAAATTACAGTCTGATCGTAAACCCTCTCTATCAAGTGACCCGGAAGAAGAACGATTTCAAATGGGGCCCTGAGCAACGACAAGCTTTTGAACAAATTAAAGAGGAGATAGTTCATGCAGTAGCCCTGGGGCCAGTCTGGGCAGGACAAGATTTCAAAAATGTGCTTTACACCGCAGCCGGAGAGAATGGCCCTACCTGGAGCCTCTGGCAGAAAGCACCAGGGGAGACTCGAGGTCGACCCCTAGGGTTTTAGAGTCGGGGATACAGAGGATCCGAGGCCCGCTATACTCCAACTGAAAAAGAGGTATTAGCAGCATATGAAGGAGTTCGGTCTGCTTCAGAAGTGATCGGCACTGAAGCACAGCTCCTCCTGGCACCCTGACTGCCGGTGCTAGGCTGGATGTTCAGAGGGAGGGTCCCCTGTACACATGATGCAACTGATGCTATGTGGAGTAAGTGGGTCGCACTATTCACACAACGGGCTCGAATAGGAAACCCTAGTCGCCCAGGAATCCTGGAAGTGATCATGGATTGGCCAGAAGGCAAAGATTTTGGAATATCACCAGAGGAGGAGGTAACACGTGCTGAGGAGGCCCCAATGTATAATGAACTACCAGAAAATGAGAAGCTATATGCCCTGTTCACTGATGGGTCCTGTCGTATTGTGGGAAAGCATCGGAGGTGGAAAGCTGCTGTATGGAGTCCTATGCGACAAGTTGTAGAAACTGCTGAAGGAGAAGGTGAATCGAGCCAATTTGCAGAAGTAAAGGCCATCCAGCTGGCTTTAGACATTGCTGACCGAGAAAAGTGGCCAGTGCTCTATCTCTATACTGACTCAGGGATGGTGGCAAATGCCCTGTGGGGGTGGTTGCAGCAATGGAAGCGGAGCAACTGGCAGCGCAGAGGCAAACCCATCTGGGCTGCCGCACTGTGGCAAGATATTGCTGCATGGGTGGAGAACCTGGTTGTAAAAGTCCGTCACGTAGATGCTCATGTACCCAGGAGTCGGGCCACTGAAGAACATCAGAACAACCAGCAGGTGGATCAGGCTGCTAAGATTGAAGTGGCTCAGGTGGATCTGGACTGGCAACATAATTGTGAATTATTTATAGCTTGGTGTGATACCGAGTACAAAGAAATATTGAGGAGACATATGGTTCTCTTCACTGGACATAATGTAACCAATCTTGATATACTCTCTCAGTAGATAAGCCAAACATGCAGTGGGGGTATACTCTCAGTAGATAAGCCAAACATGCAGTGGGGCAGAAGACCTTGAAACTTTGTAGATAAGAAAGTGATGCTGAAGACAGTTGGTTTGTGAAGGTAAAAGTGTGCAAACTGAGCCTAAGAACAAACTGTGCATGCGCAAGAACTGAGTTCAGCTAGCAGTCACGGTGAGGAAGACTATCGACGTCACCAGAGAACCCTGAAAGACCACCAATGGACATAAGAGCGCATGCGTAAAGACTTTTACATATGTTAATGAAATAATATTAATATGTTAATCATGTCTCAGAAAACTAATGAATATGTATGTTTTGATTGTACTTAACTCCTATAGTTAAGCAGCTCGGCGCGCACATTAAGTGGAGTGATCCCCTGTGCGCCTGGCGCCGCAATAAAGAATGCCTGCTTTCTAAAACTCCAAATCGAGTCTTAGAGAGTTTTTCATCTGCCCACTTACGGTAACAGTTTTGGCGACCCAGATGGGACCCAGCTCTTGAGCCTCGACGGATCCTGGGATCATGGAAGCTCAGCCGGCACCGAGGGATTCTCGGAGAGGACTTCTCCCGATCCCCGGACCGAAGAGCTCCTGAGCAAGGACTACTGCTTTGTAAGCAATAAGGCATTCTTTCGGAAATTTGGTTACCTGCCCGTCAGATGTAGCGAAAGCTCCGCAGGGTTGGGTTTAGGACCCGGGCAGGGGCTAGTCCCCGTTTGGCAGGGGTTAAATCCCCCGTTTGATTTAAAAGGGATTAGAGTTCCCGCTCAAGGTAAATGTTAAGAGCAACCACGGTAACAAATATTGTAAGAACTTGTCTATTATTGTAAGCATTTTGTCTGTTTGTTATAGTTTGTCTGTTTTGTTATAGTGATTGGTTATTTGTGGTGTTGTATGAAAGACTTGTTTGCATGTGTGATTCCCTCTGTATAAAATGGGTGCCGTATCATCCACGGGTGAGGGAATTTTAAAGAAATCACCTTTGGGTTGTATTTTAATACATTGGAAACAAATTGCAGGATCCCCTGGTGGGGTCGCAAAAAGGGATGATCTAATTAAGTATTGTAATCAATGGTGGCCACTATACAAACTAGAAGATGGAGAAAAGTGGCCAAGGAATGGTACTTTGAATTATAATACTCTGTTACAACTAATTCTGTTTCTAAGGAGAGAAGGAAAATGGGATGAGGTATTGTATGCTGATATGTTCTTTACATTAAGGCAGCATCCTGAGTGGCAAAAGGAGTGTGGAATTAATTTGGCCCCAACTGATCCTTTGGTATTGGCATTGGAAAAGGAGAAGCGAGAGAGAGAAAAAGGGAAAGTGTTAAAAAGATGTTGCTCAGCATGTAGTATTGGACAGAGATGTTTGAAGTTGACTCAGAATGAGCAGGAAGAGGATTTAGAGATGTTAGTGGCTCCGGGATTGAGGCAGAGATCCCAGAATCATGGATTTGAGTCCTTCAGGGTGGGGGACGAATCGGATAATGAGTCCGAGAGAGGCGCTACAGGGGCCACGCCGGTGGCAAGGAGAACTCGTAACCGACAGGGAACCGTGTTGCAAGCTCCGTTAAGGCAAGCAGTAGGGAATGAGGGTCCAGTTGTAGTAAAAGTGCCTTTTTCAATCACTGGTTTAAACAACTGGAAAATAGCTGCTGGTAATTATAGAGATGATTCCGATCGAGTGGCCAGTGCCTTTGAAATGATGATAAAAAATCAGGATCCAGATTGGAAAGATATTGTAGTTATCATGCAAGTATTGTTTGATAGTACAGAAAGGGAAATGATTCGTAAAACAGCTAGAACTCAGGTAGAAGCTCAAATAGCTGCGGGAACACTGCAGGGACAACTGGAGCATCATTTCCCTTCGGCTGATCCTGCATGGGATCCAAATGATAATGGAGAAAAACTATTACTGACTCAATATCAAAAGTGGGTCCTATTTGGGATAAGGAATGCTATACCTAAAGCAATAAACTGGTCAAAATTATATGAAATTAAACAAGACAAGAAGGAGTCACCCACAGACTTCTTAAATAAGTTAAAAGAAGCAGCCCAAAAATATACAACAATAGATCCTGAATCAGAAGAGGGAAAGAGTCAATTGGCAACTTTATTTATTGGACAATCTGCAGATGACATTCGCCAGAAATTACAGAAACTGCAAGGGGCAGATGCTAGGGATTTCGGAAAGCTTTTAGATCGGGCTTGGGTAATATATAGAAACAGAGACCAGCAAAAAGAAAAAGGGAACGCTAGGCTAATCGCAGCATTGGAAGGAGTTCGTGGTTCACGAGGAGGCCAAAGAAGAGATGGATTTTGGGGGGGTCGACATCGGGAAGGTCGCACTAGGGGACACTCTAGACCCCCATTAGAAAAAAATCAATGTGCTTATTGTAGGAAGGAGGGACATTGGAAACAAGAATGTCCGTTGTTACGAAAAAAATGGAAAGTCTGAAACCTCTATATTAAACATAGAAATGGAAGATTGAAGGAAACCGGAGGAATCTTCCCCAGCAGAGCCTCTGGTTAAAATTAAGCTGGGGGAAGATGAAACTGAAATAGAATGCTTAATTGATACAGGAGTGTCGTGGTTTAACCCCAGCTGGCAACTAAGCACCACGCAGCCGCTCGCTCACTCCCCCCGCAGTGGGATGGGGGAGAGAATCGGAAGGGTAAAAGTGAGAAAACTCGTGGGTTGAGATAAAGACAGTTTAATAGGTAAAGCAAAAGCCGCACACACAAGCAAAGCAAGACAAGGAATTCATTCACTACTTCCCATGGGCAGGCAGGTGTTCAGCCATCTCCAGGAAAGCAGGGCTCCATCACGCGTAACGGTTACTTGGGAAGACAAACGCCATCACTCCAAACGTCCCCCCCTTCCTTCTTCTTCCCCCAGCTTTATATACTGAGCATGACGTCGCATGGTATGGAATATCCCGTTGGCCAGTTTGGGTCAGCTGTCCTGGCTGTGCCCCCTCCCAGCTTCTAGTGCCTTCTCAGTCAGTAGAACATGAAAAACTAAAAAGTCCTTGGCTAGTGTAAGCATTACCTAGCAACAACTAAAACATCGGTGCGTTATCAACTTTGTTCTCACCCTAAATCCAAAACACAGCGCTGTACCAGCTCCTAGGAAGAAAATTAACTCTATCCCTGCCGAAACCAGGACAGTATCCACCCCTTATTCTATACCATCTACGTCATGCTCAAGTCCCATATTTTCCAGTACAACCTCATTAACCACCCGCTCAGCTTTCCATCCTTTGATATAACACACAGATATCATTCCCTTAGTCTATGGACCACCCTTGTGGAATGTCTGTAAAATGTCCAGAAATGTCCATGAAATATCCATTGAGTTCATTTAGTCCGTGACTTTGGGCTCCATCTGTTATGGTGGTCACTCAGGACGGGAGAGGTGGGGTGTTGCGTGGAGTTACTGGGCACCAAAGCCAGCTCAGGTCAGGTCACTGCTGCACTTGCACTGCTTCTTGTAAGGCTTGTCCTCCACTGGTTCGGCTGGTTCCTGCTAGAGTAATTCCTATAACATGCAACTCAAATCATGGGTTACAACAATTTAAAGGTATTTCCATTACAATCTCCACCCCTGGTCCCTTTAGGCCAGGTTATAGGGTTTAATATTGCAATGAACTCCTCCCCTTGCTCCTCGCCTGGCTAGCAACAAGGGGTTCCTGCTATAGTAATTCCTATAACACAACTCAAATCCTGGGTTACGACAATTTAAAGGTGTTTCCATTACAATCTCCACCCCTGGTCCCTTCGGACCAAACCATAGGGTTTAACATTGCAATGAACTCCTCCCCTTGCCCCTGCTCCGGCTTGGACTTATCCACAGACTGCAGTCCCTTAGGGTTGAACCTGCTCCAAGTGGAGCCTTATCTATGAGCCACAGTCTCTCCAGGGGTACACCTGCTGCGGCATAGAATTATCCACAGTCACTTTGAGATGCACCCATTCCAGCATGTCCTTCTCCATGGGCCACAATGTCTTCAGAAATACACCTGCTCCAGTGTGGCCTTACTCGCAGCCACAGTCCCTTCAGAAGTAAACCTGCTGTAGCACAAACGTAACCGCGGCCACAGACGCTTCGAGATGTACCTGCTCTGGCATGGGCTTATCCACAGCCACAGACGCTTTGGGGTGTCCTGCTCCCACATGGACTCATCCACAGGTCACAGTCCCTTCGACTCGAGTTCACACTGGAGTTCCAGCCTGTCCAGTACAGCAGCACAGAAACAGCAGCGATGCCCTGGCCATCTGCCAGCCCAGGCACATCGCCTTTGCTGTTATCAAAATGTTCCCAGGCACAGTAGAATATGATGATAAGCAGTACAGCAGTACAACAAGCAGCAAAAGCAAAAAGCAGCCACTAACGAGCGTTAGACTCTAATATACAGTGAGGCAAGCAAGCCCCATGGCAAGCACAGGAGCCTGCCAATTAATAGCTAAACAGCTATAACAGGTATAAATTCAATCTAGCACATTCCAATCAAATTCCTGTCATTATCTCGAACCCTTCGAGCCCCACGTTGGGCGCCAAAAAGGACTGTCGCGGTTTAACCCCAGCTGGCAACTAAGCACCACGCAGCCGCTCGCTCACTCCCCCCGCAGTGGGATGGGGGAGAGAATCGGAAGGGTAAAAGTGAGAAAACTCGTGGGTTGAGATAAAGACAGTTTAATAGGTAAAGCAAAAGCCGCACACACAAGCAAAGCAAGACAAGGAATTCATTCACTACTTCCCATGGGCAGGCAGGTGTTCAGCCATCTCCAGGAAAGCAGGGCTCCATCACGCGTAACGGTTACTTGGGAAGACAAACGCCATCACTCCAAACGTCCCCCCCTTCCTTCTTCTTCCCCCAGCTTTATATACTGAGCATGACGTCGCATGGTATGGAATATCCCGTTGGCCAGTTTGGGTCAGCTGTCCTGGCTGTGCCCCCTCCCAGCTTCTAGTGCCTTCTCAGTCAGTAGAACATGAAAAACTAAAAAGTCCTTGGCTAGTGTAAGCATTACCTAGCAACAACTAAAACATCGGTGCGTTATCAACTTTGTTCTCACCCTAAATCCAAAACACAGCGCTGTACCAGCTCCTAGGAAGAAAATTAACTCTATCCCTGCCGAAACCAGGACAAGGAGTTACTTATTCGGTTTTGAATACAAAGAAACATGAGTTAGGATATGATACTGTAAGAATTATTGGTGCGACAGGAAAGCCGGAGACGCGGCCCTTCTTTAAACCTCTAAAATTTAAAATTGGAAAACAGTGGGTAATGCATCAGTTTTGTATCTACCAGGTGCACCAAAACCTTTAATAGGCCGAGATCTACTAGAAAAACTAGAAGCTGAAATAAAGTTTAAGAATGGAGAAGTAGAGGTGTCAATGCCAGGATCTAAATTTGTCCAAGCTTCAATATTATTATTATTGCAGGAAATTGAGCAAGTGAAAAGAAAAATCCCAGCTGAAGTTGAAGATGCAGTGATTCCTGTTGTCTGGGCAGGAAAAATACCTGGAAAATCAAAGAGGGCTGAACCCGTAAGAATAGACCTTATACCAGGATCAACACCGGTAAGACTGAAACAGTATCCCTTAAAATTAGAAGCTAAACTTGGATTGGTAACTATTATACAAAAGTTTTTGAAATATGGGTTATTAAGAGAATGTGAATCTAAGTATAATACTCCCATTTTACCTGTTAAGAAAGCTTATGGAAAATCTTACAGATTAGTCCAGGATTTGAGAGCAGTAAATCAAATTGTCCAGGATATACATCCGGTAGTGGCAAATCCGTACACACTATTAACTGCACTCACTGAGGAACAGGGGTGGTTTACAGTCTTAGATTTAAAAGATGCCTTTTTCTGCGTCCCACTTGATTCTGAAAGCCAGGAATTGTTTGCCTTTGAATGGGAGAATCCTGAGACTGGAAGGAAAACCTAGTATACTTGGACTGTATTACCGCAAGGATTCAAAAATAGTCAAACAATCTTTGGAAATCAACTAGCAAAAGAATTAGAATTATGGAGACAAGAAAATAGAAATGGAGTAATGCTACAGTATGTCGACGATATACTAATAGCTGGGAACTCCCGAGAGGAATGCTTGGAACTGACAGTCAGTTTATTAAATTTCCTCGGACTTAGTGGTTACCGAGTGTCGAAAGAAAAGGCCCAAATTGCACAGGAAACTGTAATATATTTGGGCTTTGAAATTCTGAGGGGACAGAGACAATTAAGT
Organism: Spheniscus humboldti; assembly: GCA_027474245.1. Classification (NCBI taxonomy): domain Eukaryota; kingdom Metazoa; phylum Chordata; class Aves; order Sphenisciformes; family Spheniscidae; genus Spheniscus; species Spheniscus humboldti. Next base: position 37,762,443 of record CM049922.1, read on the forward strand.
AATGAAAGGAAAGAAGCTATTTGTCAGCTTCCAGAACCTCGAAATGTTCATGAGTTAAGAACCTTTTTAGGAATGGTGGGATGGTGTCACTTATGGATTGCTAACTATGGACTGATCGCAAAACCCTTGTATGAACTATTGAAATCATTAAAAGGTCCCCTGCAATGGTCAAATGAAGATCAAAATGCATACATTCAACTCAAAAGAGCTCTGATGAAGGCCCCAGCTTTGGGACTGCCTAATTTAGAGAAGCCATTTGAATTATTTACTCATGAAAGACAAGCAATAGCCCTTGGAGTTTTAACCCAGCGGTTGGGAGAATATAAAAGGGCTGTGGCCTACTTTTCTAAACAACTTGATCCGGTGAGCCAAGGATGGCCGAGTTGCCTAAGAGCAGTAGCTGCAACAGTGTTATTAATACAGGAGGCTCGAAAACTTACTATGGGACAAAAGATAACTGTTTATGTTCCACACATGGTGACCACAGTATTGGACCAGAAGGGTGGGCATTGGTTGTCTCCTACTGGAATGCTAAAATATCAAGTAGTACTAATAGAACTAGATGATGTGACCTTAAAGACTACTGCCGTGATTAACCCTGCCATGTTTCGCTCAACTCGACAAGAAGGCGGCAAAGCGGAACATGACTGTCTGCAGACCATTGAGGAAGTCTATTCAAGCAGACCTGATTTAAAGGATGTTCCCTTGCAGAGTTCGGATTGGGAGCTATACACAGATGGCAGCAGCTTTATGAAAGAAGGAAAGCGGGTATCAGGATATGCAATCACCACCGTCGAAACGGTGGTGGAAGCACAAGCTCTGCCCATCAAGACGTCAGCTCAGAAGGCCGAACTGATAGCTCTCACCCGAGCTCTACAGTTAAGTGCAAATAAGCGTGTGAATATTTGGACAGATTCTAAATATGCTTTTGGAGTAGTACATGCACATGGAGCAAAGATCCTGGACAGGCTGGATCGATGGGCCGAGGCCAACTGTATGAGGTTCAACAAGGCCAAGTGCCGGGTCCTGCACTTCGGCCACAACAACCCCATGCAGCGCTACAGGCTTGGGGAAGAGTGGCTGGAAAGCTGCCTGGCAGAAAAGAACCTGGGGGTGCTGGTTGACAGCCGGCTGAATATGAGCCAGCAGTGTGCCCAGGCGGCCAAGAAGGCCAATGGCATCCTGGCCTGTATCAGAAATAGTGTGGCCAGCAGGAGTAGGGAAGTGATCATCCCCCTGTACTCGGCGCTGGTGAGGCCGCACCTCGAATACTGTGTTCAGTTTTGGGCCCCTCACTACAAGAAGGACGTCGAGGTGCTGGAGCGTGTCCAGAGAAGGGCAACGAGGCTGGTGAGGGGTCTGGAGAACAAGTCTTATGAGGAGCGGCTGAGGGAACTGGGATTGTTTAGCCTGGGGAAAAGGAGGCTGAGGGGAGACCTCATCGCTCTCTACAACTACCTGAAGGGAGGTTGTAGCGAGGTGGGTGTCGGTCTCTTCTCCCAAGTAACAAGCGATAGGACGAGAGGAAATGGCCTCAAGTTGTGCCAGGGGAGGTTTAGATTGGATGTGAGGAAAAATTTCTTTACGGAGAGAGTGGTTAAACATTGGAACAGGCTGCCCAGGGAAGTGGTTGAGTCCCCATCCCCGGAGGTATTTGAAAGACGTGTTGATGAGGCGCTTAGGGACATGGTTTAGTGGGCATGGTGGTGTTGGGTTGACGGTTGGACTCGATGATCTTAGAGGTCTTTTCCAACCTTAATGATTCTATGATTGTAATTTGGAAGGAAAGAGGATTGTTATCCTCACAAGGTACGGAGATAAAGCATAAAGAAGAGATCTTGAGTCTACTGGAAAGCATAAAGGCTCCGGCTGCTGTAGCTATTATGCATTGTAAAGCTCATCACTTGGGACAAACCGCTCAGGAGCGAGGAAATAAGCTGGCTGATTTGGCCGCAAAGCAGGCTGCAGAAAAAGGCATAGAAGAAAATGTATTAGCAATAGTGCCAGGAAAACGAATCTCCCTTCAAGAAAACCCTATTTACGATAAACAAGATAAGAGATTAATCGAAACTTTACAAGCAGAAAGACGAGAAGACGGATGGGCAGTTACACCTACAGGTCTAGTAGTAATACCTCATTCCCTTATGAATAATTTAGTAAAGGAAGAACATAACACTGTGCACTGGGGGACTGAAAATTTGTTAAAACATTTACAGTAGTAGGTTATTAGCAGAAATATGGTGGAAATTATTAAATCAATCACACAAAGATGTGAGCTATGTTGTAAAAACAACCCAAAAACACAGAATAAAATTCAATTTGGAAAAACTACTGAGGGACAGGCACCTGGGGAGTATTGGCAAATAGATTTTACCGAATTGCCAAGAAAAGGAGGGCTAAAATATTTGTTGGTCCTCGTGGATACATATACAGGTTGTCCTGAAGCCTTTCCATGTCGCACCAATAAGGCGAAAGATGTAGTAAAAATATTGTTGAAAGAAATAATTCCAATATTTGGAGTACCTTTAGGGATGTCATCAGATAGGGGTCCACATTTTATAGCCAAAGTAGTTACCGAAATAAGCAGACTGTTAGGTATTAGTTGGGATTTACATACCCCTTATAGGCCTCAGTCTAGTGGTAAAGTAGAAAGAATGAATTGTACCCTCAAGACTCAGTTAAGTAAGATATGTCAGGAAACCTCGATGAATTGGACACAGGCTTTGCCTTTAGCTTTGCTAAGAATTAGAGTCCAACCACGAGGTAGGCAACACTTCAGCCCGTACGAATTGATGTATGGACGACCGTACCAAACACCTGGACTGCCAGGAGAGATGCGAATACAAGGGGAGAATGATGCAAGAAATTACTTGATTGCTCTTGGGAAAGTTTTACGCAAACTAAATAAATATGTAGTCTTGAATAAATCTCTAGGTCTTGATTCCCCAGCGCATCCATTCCAGCCCGGAGACTGAGTATACATTAAATCCTGGACTTCTGAACCACTACAAGAAAAATGGAAAGGACCATTTCAAATCTTGTTAACTACACATACAGCAGTTAAACTAGAAGGAAAAGGACCGTGGATTCACTACTCTCGAATTAAGAAAGCTCCTGCAGAATGGAAAGCGGAATCAAGATCACCTCTTTGACTAGTAGTTAAGAGAATATCTGGAAGTAATAGAACTTAATTAAAATTATGAGAACAGAGATCAACAGATGCTCACACCCCACAGGATGACAAACAGGAATACTGTGTTTATACTACTAGTACAAACCCTGGCAACGCCACTCCTCTTGACCTGTGGTCAAAGAACCCCAGGATGGCCATGGTCTCAAACTCGTATTAAATACACTGGGAGTATGGGAATACACTCTAATAAGGGAAATTTAAATCTTTCCACCGTGGTCATGCACGGAACTGAAGTATACCTAGAAAACGAGTGGGGCCGGGATCGAGATGAAGCTGGTAATACAATTCCCCGACTTCGAGGAATGGCAGGAAAAGAAATCAAAATAGGATGTCGAATGATCAATGGGTCTGTTCACGAGAAGGCGTCTCAGATTTCTGTGTACAATGTTACATCAAACCCAGTAACAAAAGATACAAAACTTTGCACCTCTAAACAATTGGATTGTTGGTACAACTTTACCTTAGTACAACCTGTTGTTGTTGTCTGCCTTTGGGCTCACCGCAACCTGGGATTATCATTTAAATTTAAAATCAACATTACTAAACTTGATACAACAACACCTGCCTCAACTGCAAAAGATAAGAAAACTCTGTCTCCACAAATTTCTGAAATTGGACCATATGTGATCAAAAATACAGGCCAACAACGAGTGTTATTCAACCCATCGTGGTCTCTTAAAAGGGTAGAACTATTAATGCAAGCCAATATCTCTGCAATCAAACCAACCTGCTTGCCATTCCTAAGTACGACCTATGCAGGGTAGCTAGCATGGCTACATGGACGAACACTTACCTCCCCAAGGCGAACAAGGAGAGATGTGACTGGCATCATAGGAATGGGACTGGGAGTCTTAAATAGTATAGATGCTGAAGTACTCTTAAATAAACTAAGTGCAGCAACAAGCGATTTAAGCAAATTAGAACACCCACTGCGGTCTTCTCTATTAGCATTGGGAACTAACCAGTGGCTTTTATCTGACTTATTGCCTCAGTGGGAAAGAATTAATGAAAAAGACCATCAGCTGATTGTGAATGCACTTGGTACAGCCCAAAATAACGTTTCTCTAGCCCTTGGTTGTGTCCAGGCTCAATTGTGGATGCAATCTATGGTAGCAGCAATTATAAGAGAAGGGGAAGAGGGCACCTTACCCACCGAAATTCGAAAGGTAATTTGGGATAATGCAACTAAATTTGAAAAGGAATTCCAATCTTGGTGGTATTTAGTTAATTTCACTTTTGATCCTGTCAACAATAAGGGCACAGCTTTTGTCTTAACAATTCACAATGCTTCGGTATACACCATTGTTGTGGTTTAACCTCAGTCGGCAACTAAGCACCACGCAGCCGCTCGCTCACTCCCCCCTCCCCCAGTGGGATGGGGGAGAGAATTGGAAAAGAGCACGAGTGAGGAAAACTCGTGGGTTGAGATAAAAACAGTTTAATAATTGAAATAAAATGATAATAATAATAAGATAATAATAATAATACACAAAGCAAGTGATGCACAGTGCAATTGCTCACCACCCACCGACCGATGCCCAGCCAGTCCCCGAGCAGCGGCCCCCCCCGGCCAGCTTCCCCCAGTTTATGTACTGAGCATGACGTCACATGGTATGGAATGTCCCTTTGGCCAGTTTGGCTGTGCCCCCTCCCAGCTTCTTGTGCACCTGCAGCTTTCTCAGTCGGTAGAGCATGGGAAGCTGAAAAGTCCTTGGCTAGTGTAAGCACTACCTAGCAACAACTAAAACATGGGTGCGTTATCAACTTTGTTCTCATCCTAAATCCAAAACACAGCACTGTACCAGCGACTAGGAAGGGAATTAACTCTATCCCTGCCAAAACCAGGACAACCATATACCCGATCATTGCGTTAGGATTAAATCACAATGGAGCTATACTCTATCCATCAGAACATAGAGTATGGGCCCAACAGAATGGAAACAAATGGCAAACTGTCAATGTTAACGCATGCGTTGTACGGGAACAGCAAGGATTTATTTGTGAGAGTAACACCATTAAAGCCCAAGACATTTGTCTTGACACTGAACAAAGTGTTTGTCACTTCGAAATACATCCTGATGAGACACCTAACACTATACTCATATATATTGGAAAAGGATGTGTTTGTATGAGAACCCCTTGTGACTGTATATTTGTGGATAGTGTTACTGTAGATACAAGCAATCACTCAAATATTTGTGTTTGTAACTTTACTAACATTGTAGGATGCGACCTTAATTATTCAGCTCCTGTTACGTCTTATCAATTATTGCAATCTAATTATACATTGAGTGAAGATTTATTACCTACCCCCATCGGAATGGATCTCACATTGGTGAAGAAACTACTACAACACAATGACCTGTGTCAATTACTAGAATGGGTCCGAGACAATGGACACAAAACTCTAATCACTGTTCATCATGATGCAGAAGAGATACACCATGTCTTGGAAAGAGTAAAGAAGGATGGAGAACACCACTGGTGGGAAACTCTTCTTGGATGGTCACCGATGGCAACGGGAGTGTTGAACCTTATGCTTCATCGACTTATAGTCTTACTAACTCTAACTGTAGTATGCCTGTTACTTGTAGTTATATTGTATACAAAGGTTTGGTACATGATGAAACGAATAACCCAACTTGACATATATTAACCCTGTCTCCTATACCTTTGTCAACTCTCTTAATGAGATGAATATTGTAGCGTGCTAGCTATGAATCCTCAAAAGAAAAGGAGGGATTGATACCGAGTACAAAGAAATATTGAGGAGACATATGGTTCTCTTCACTGGACATAATGTAACCAAGCTTGATATACTCTCTCAGTAGATAAGCCAAACATGCAGTGGGAGTATACTCTCAGTAGATAAGCCAAACATGCAGTGGGGCAGAAGACCTTGAAACTTTGTAGATAAGAAAGTGATGCTGAAGACAGCTGGTTTGTGAAGGTAAGAGTGTGCAAACTGAGCCTAAGAACAAACTGTGCATGCGCAAGAACTGAGTTCAGCTAGCGGTCACGGTGAGGAAGACTATCGACGACCACCAGAGAACCCTGAAAGACCACCAATGGACATAAGAGCGCATGTGTAAAGACTTTTACATATGTTAATGAAATAACATTAATATGTTAATCATGTCTCAGAAAACTAATGAATATGTATGTTTTGATTGTACTTAACTCCTATAGTTAAGCAGCTCGGCACGCACATTAAGTGGAGTGATCCCCTGTGCGCCTGGCGCCGCAATAAAGAATGCCTGCTTTCTAAAACTCCAAATCGAGTCTTAGAGAGTTTTTCATCTGCTGACTTACAGTAACAGGTGGGCCCATGACACCTCAGGTCACCAAGGAAGAGATGCAACATACAGATGGGCTCGTGATCGAGGGGTGGACTTGACCATGGACACTATTGCGCAGGTTATCCATGAATGCGAAACATGCGCTGCAATCAAACAAGCCAAGCGGTTAAAGCCTGCCTGGTATGGAGGACGATGGCTGAAATATAACTATGGGGAGGCCTGGCAGATCGATTATATCACACTCCCACAAACCCGCCAAGGCAAGCGCCATGTGCTTACAATGGTGGAGGCAACCACCGGATGGCTGGAAACATATCCCGTGCCCCATGCCACTGCCTGGAACGCTATCCTGGGCCTTGAAAAGCAAGTCCTATGGCGACATGGCACCCCAGAAAGAATTGAGTCAGACAACGGGACTCATTTCCGAAACAACCTCATAGACACCTGGGCCAAAGAGCACGGCATTGAGTGGGTGTATCACATCCCCTGTCATGCACCAGCCTCCGGGAAAAGTGAACGATACAATGGACTGCTAAATACTACGCTGAGAACAATGGGTGGCGGGACATTCAAACATTGGGATACGCATTTAGCAAAGGCCACCTGGTTAGTCAACACGAGGGGATCTGCCAATCGAGCTGGCCCTGCCCAGTCAGAACTTTTACGTACTGTAGATGGGAATAAAGTCCCCGTAGTGCACATAAAGAATATGTTGGGGAAAACAGTTTGGGTTATTCCTGCCTCAGGCAAAGGCAAACCCATCCATGGGATTGCTTTTGCTCAAGGACCTGGGTGCACTTGGTGGATAATGCGGAAGGATGGGGAAGTCCGATGTGTACCTCAAGGGGATTTGATTTTGGGTGAGAATAGCCAATGATCTGAATTATGTGATGTTAAGTACTAATTATGGTCATAATAGTTATACTAATAATGCACAGATATACTAGTAATACTGATAATATTATATGCCATACTAATGTTATTACCATAAGAATCACCCAGACTAATGAAGAATAACTTCAGTGAAACCAAGCAAAGCAGTGATGATGGTTCCAGAACTGACTTCAACATGAAACAATCCAACACCACATACCATCTCCGTTTTTTCCTGCCCTGAAGGACTGTTTTGACAGACGGAGCCTGAAGTCATGGACTAAATGAACTCACCGAACATTTTAGAGGCATGGCCCACAGACTAAGGGAATGATATCTGTGTGTATGTATATATATATATATGTAAGAAAAGGGGGTGGTAATTAATGAAAATGTACTGGAAAATATGAGACGAGCATGACACAGATGGTATAGAATAAGGGGTGGATATTGTCCTGGTTTCAGCAGGGATAGAGTTAATTCCCTTCCTAGTAGCTGGTACAGTGCTGTGTTTTGGATTTAGGAGGAGAACAAAGTTGATAAGGCACCGATGTTTTAGTTGTTGCTAGGTAATGCTTACACTAGCCAAGGACTTTTTAGTTTCCCATGCTCTACCAACTGAGAAGGCTGGAGGTGCACAAGAAGCTGGGAGGGGGCACAGCCAAACTGGCCAAAGGGACATTCCATACCATGTGACGTCATGCTCAGTACATAAACTGGGGAAAGCTGGCCGGGGGGGCCGCTGCTCGGGGACTGGCTGGGCATTGGTCGGCGGGTGGTGAGCAATTGCACTGTGCATCACTTGCTTTGTGTATTATTATTATTGCTATTATTATTATCTTATTATTATTATCACTTTATTTCAATTATTAAACTGTTTTTATCTCAACCCATGAGTTTTTCTCACTTGTGCTTTTCCAATTCTCTCCCCCATCCCACCGGGTGGGGGGGAGTGAGCAAGCGGCTTCATGGTGCTTAGTTGCCAACTGAGGTTAAACCACGACAGTGTGTTCAGTTTTGGGCCCCTCACTACAAGAAGGACGTTGAGGTGTTAGAGCGTGTCCAGAGAAGGGCAACGAGGCTGGTGAGGTGTCTGGAGAACAAGTCTTATGAAGAGCGGCTGAGGGAACTGGGGTTGTTTAGCCTGGGGAAAAGGAGGCTCAGGGGACACCTCATTGCTCTCTACAACTACCTGAAAGGAGGTTGTAGCGAGGTGGGTGTCGGTCTCTTCTCCCAAGTAACGAGCGATAGGACGAGAGGAAATGGCCTCAAGTTGCGCCAGGGGAGGTTTAGATTGGATATTAGGCAAAAATTATTCACCAAAAGGGTTATCAAGCATTGGAACAGGCTGCCCAGGTAAGTGGTTGAGTCCCCATCCCTGGAGGTATTTAAAAGACGTGTAGATGAGGCGCTTAGGGACATGGTTTAGTGGGCATGGTGGTGTTGGGTTGACGGTTGGACTCGATGATCTTAGAGGTCTTTTCCAACCTTAATGATTCTATGATTCTATGATTCTAAATCATTACTGAAGAATCAAGACAGGAGAAATACTTTGGACAAAAGTGTAAAACAAAAGTTTTATTTTTCCCTGTCTTCCAGTTGGGAGGAAATAAAAGCCTGATAAATACAGCTCAGTGTTAGTGAGAGCAGTATAGCAAGAGAAGTCTCAAAGAAAGGCTCATTAATAACCACTTTTTCACAAAGGTCTCCTGTCAGCATGGCGCACTCTTTCACTCATATATAAATTTTCACAATATAAAATTTTATAATTTTATAGCTGTTTCTGTAGTACCACTGGAAGGGGTCTCTACCACCACAGACAGTTAATACTGCTCTGCAGTGTTTGGCTGCCTGAACTCTTTCCTGCTAAAGGACACTTGTCCTATGAGCAGCTGGGGACATCTTTCAGCACAGAGCTACAGGACAGGGAGAAGAGAAGTACTTCTATACCCTGAAACTGTCTGGAAGAATTTGCAATCTGCTACAATTCCTTCTGGAACACAGTCTGTCCTTGTTTTATCACTCTCATTCTCCTATGAAACTTAAGTTATGGCCCTGCTTACTTTTTACATTTTCTTTTTCCAATGAGAACCATGACTACAATTTCCTTCCATCTTTGGAGACGAAGCAGGTATTGTTTGCAGCCTCCTGTTACATAGTTCATCCATGAAAGGGCCAGAGAGAATCTGAATATATTTAGCTTAGTAATAAAACTTGTGTACTGGTTTTGGATGTGATAGAGTTAAATTGTATGAGGCTATGTTTTGGTTTTGTGCTGAAAACAGTGTTGATAACACAGGGATGTTTTCGTTATTGCTGAGCAGTGCTTACACAGAGTCAAGGCCTTTTCTGCTTCTCACCCCACCCCGCCAGCCAGTAGGCTGGGGGTGCACAAGAAGTTGGGAGGGGATACAGCTGGGACAGCTGACCCCAACTGACCAAAGGGATATTCCACACCATATGATGTCATGCTCAGCAATAAAACTAGGTGGGGTGGAGGTTGGGGGTGGGGCCACTGCTCGGGGAATGGCTGGGCATTGGTCAGTTGGTGGTGAATTGTTTTCATTTGTATCGCTTGTTTTTATTGGGTTTTATTTTCGTCTCTGTTGTTTTTCTTCCTTACTTTTTTATGTATTTATTTTTAATTATTAAACTGTCTTTATCTCAACTCACGAGTTTTTCTCACTTTTACCCTTTCAATTCTCCCCCGCATCCCGCTGGGTGGGGAGTGAGTGATCGGCTCTGTGGTGCCGACCTGGGTTAAACCATGACAACTTGATAAGAATAAAACCATCATTGGTTTATTATTCTCACTGACAATTATATGTGATAAAGACAGGGAGATCACTCACCAATTACCATCACAGGCAAAACACATTCGAGTTGGGGAAAATTAATTTAATTTAATGCCAGTTAAAAATTGAGTAGGATAGTGAGAAACAAAAACAAAACAAAAACATCTTTCCCCCACCCCTCCCTTCTTCCCAGGCTCAACTTCACTCAAGACTCTTCTATCTCCTCCCCCCAAGTGGCATAGGGGGTTGGGAATGGGGATTGCCGTCAGCTCATAACACTTCGTCTCTGCTGCTCCTTCCTCCTCAGGGGGAGGACTCCTCACTCTCTTCCCCTGTTCCAGTGTGGGGTCCCTCCCATGAGAGACAGTCCTTCATGAACTTCTCCAATGTGGGTCCTTCCCACGGGCTGCAGTTCTTCAAGAACTGCTCCAGCGTGGGTCCTTTCCATGGGGTACAGTCCTCCAGGAATGGACTGCTCCAGCGTGGGTCCCCCACGGGGTCACAGGTCCTGCCAGAAAGCTTGCTCCTGCATGGACTCCTCTCCATGGGGCCGCAGTTCCTGCCAGGAGCCTGGTCCAGCATAGGCTCTCCACGGGGTCATAGGTTCCTTCAGGGCACATCCACCTGCTCTGGTGTGGGGTCCTCCATGGGCTGCAGGGTGGACATCTGCTCCACTGTGGACCTCCATGGGTTGCAGGGGAATCTGCTCCGGTGCCTGGAGCACCTCCTCCCCTTCCTTCTTTACTGACCTTGCTGTCTGCAGAGTTGTTTCTCTCACATATTCTCACTCCTCTCTCTCAGCTGCTGTTGTGCAGCTTTTTTACCCTTTCTTAAATATGTTATCACAAAGGTGCCACCAATGTCACCAATTGGCTCAGCTTTGGCCAGTGGTGGGTCCATCTTGGAGCCAGCTGGAACTGGCTCTGTCCAACTGGTTTGAGTGTTTTAAGCTCTCTGACTGAAACTATATGTTACCAGACAACCCAGTTTGTGAAAAAATAGTAGGTTAGCCTCAGTTATTAATCATTGGAAGGATAGATGATAGTCACCATTGGTAGTTTAATGATGTGTCACATCAGGAATGTGATTCTGTGCACTGTATGTGCCAAGGACTAGAGAAAAAAACCAACAAACCACCCCAGACTGAAAACTGGGAATATAGGCGCTTCATCAGGAGGATGTGATTTTAAATTGGACCTCAGTCCTACACAAAGCTCCACATGGGCAGATCTATCTTTGCATCACGTGGGTACAAGGATTTGTGGGTAAGTACTTTACTGCTATGGTGCCTTAGCTTCCACTAGTGCTATACTAAAAGAAAACCCCAAACAAACAGAAATGACATTAGCAGAATCAAAACTGCTTTTAGCAGAATCAAAATTGCTTTTATTTTCAGGGTCACTGCACTCAGCAATGTTACAGAGAAAGGATGAACCCAATATGGAGTAGCTGATAATTCCTGAGTTAGTTTGACATATGCAGACTGCTGTTGACTTCAACAGGCTTATTTAACATGGTAGCCATTTGTTTCTTTTGGTTTTGGGATTAGTCAAAATGCAATTTTGTGAGGCTATACCAATGAGGTTACATATCATGGGCCTGAGGTTGCACAGGTGTATCAGAGGGCAGAGTTTTACTTCAGCCAGTAATTAATCATGACTAGGACAACTAACCTCTTCAGAGCTCTCAAGATTTTTACATTTATTAATCTCTGTTCATAATAAAAGATTCTAAAGCAAGCAGTAGTATTCAAAGTGAAGATCTGGGAAATAAATGGCCAAAGCTATCATACTGTGACAGCTTTGGCAAACTTTTACACAGTTCTATAAAACAAATACATATGATGTTCTATTCCCTTGGTAGCTCTTTAACATTAAATGTTCATACTTAATATAAAAGATTAATAAAATGGTTCTATCTCTCCGCATATTTACTTAGCACATATTGATAAATTAAATATCATCCCAGTGGTGTACCACATCAGCCATGTTATATCAACACATTCAAACATACAGTAGCTTTGTGGAGCTTTTCTGCCTCCTTGGATGTGTATAACCTAGGGATGATGGAGATAATTTCAGTCTGCATTATGGGCTTTTATTCAAAGGAGCTAATTTCTCTAGATCTCAAAAATCATAGAAAAATAAAATCACCATCTTTGAGCTTGCTCTTCTTTTTGAGAAGTACAGAATATGCAAGTGAACTCTGATATCTGAATGTTTATTTCATTTGCTTTTAACACCAACATTTGAGCATTTGCTTCTACTTTTACAAACTATTTGAAGTTTTCATGTTCAGTTAGGAATATATATATTGAAAACTGGCTAAAATTTCACGCTGTTTTGGACCTCAGGCCCAGAGAAAGGGTGATGATGATTAAAAACACAGGCACATACTAAATCAAAGGTATACCAGATTGTTTAACAGCTCGCCAATAGCAGTGTTAAAAGTAAAAAAGAAAACCACAACATTATTCATTCAGAAACTTACTGATGTATAAAATACTTGAAGAGATTTGTACTTATATATGTTTTGTTTTTCTTAAACTTCCAACAGATCACAGATTCATATATAAACAAAAGCATTATGGAATATAATCCACAGAACCTACCAAAAATCCAGCAAATAACAAGGAAAATTGATTTTAAATGCTCAATAGAGTATGGAAGAATAATAATAAGAAAAGATAATATCACCTATTGCTCACACAGGCTTTCACTGAACCAAAAGCATGCGGAATCTTTTTATTTCTCAGTTTCAGTTAATATGCACTGCAGAACTTACCTTGTCTATATTCTTGGCTCTTCATGGGTAACTGGGAGATATGAAGAACAGAGTTCTATAAGGAAATTCAATCCCTGTTACAACTGTGTATTACAAACACAATTACACTAGAGGAACCAAAGTATAACCTATTCATTCTGTGTTCTCTGCTGGTTTCTTGAATTACGCTTCCCATGTTCAAGTCTGCTGATGTTATTTAGGGAGCCGAAATGATTGAGCTATTCTGACGTCTTGTTTTGGCCAGTGTGAGATCTGTTTACTCAGGCAGAATGGTTCCCAGGATTGATGCTACTTGCTTTCTCTGCAAGTGGCCTTTCTGTCCAATGAAGGGTGGTATTGTGTGTCTGTGAGGACAATCAAGTCATGGTCTGAGTAGCTGGAACAGGGTTGGTTACAAAATGGAGTCCTGAAAAAAGGAATAGAGATGTCTTAGGACTGTGTTAGAAACAGTTACTCCTCCCATCTGTTTCTCTCCCGTTGAGATCTTCACATATTTACTGCTGATAGTCTGACTGGCATGGTAGCATCTCAGTTCCCTAGGATAGCTCATAAGAAGCCTAAAATTTCAGGGGAACTGTGTTATTTGAAATAGATTTCTTTTATTGTTTTTGATCTCTGAGGTCAAAATTTCTAGCCCAGCTTCATGAAGCTTACCTGACCTTTGACAGCCCTTTTCTGCTGGTGATTCAAAAGTGGGCTTGGAGAGAAGAGATGTTTTAGTTTTTTCCATTTCCTTTTCCTTTTTTAAAACTCTCGTCTGCACTCAAAAAACTAACGATTCTTCCAACTAAAGAGAGCTGGATGCTGCTCCCTCCAGAGCTTACATTGCCCTGAATCTCAGATAGCATGAGACATGTCTGTCTGGAGTAACCCAAAGTATAGATTTTAGGAAGGAAGATGGAGGTGCATTTGTTATATGACTGTTGCTAATATACAAGAGCGCAGGGTAGGAAGACAGCTCTTGAGAAGTTCATTCCTGGCCTGTAAGGGCATCATGTCTGATTATGACAACTTACTTAAATCCAGACATTGGTAAATGAACAGAGATGTGGAAGGGCATGTATGTGAAAGAGGAGGACTTTTTAATTTCACAAGCTGTCCACAGGGGTTTTGTTTCAGAAACAGACAAATTATATAGAATTTCCAGAGTACAGCTGGTGCACCCATAACTGCATTAGCTATAATAGGATTCTTTACTGTGCTAGGAATGAAATATCAGGCTGTCATTGTTATCTTTCCTTGTGCAGCTTTAAAGAATTTATTTGTGAGTTTTATAATATCCAGAGGTGGTTCCTTTGTGCCCTTTTTCAATAAAGTTGAAATGCCAAAAGTTTCTTAGTTTCTTATTACTCTCTTTGCCCAGTACAAAACCCTTGTAGCAATTCTGAGGCTGGCATGTCTGTCCTATCTGGAATCATTTCTGAAAGAGACCATTTTAATTTCCCTTCATAGCTGTTTTTTCTAATGCCATTTTTAGTTAGCCGCAGTGAGTCTTTTCCAGCATGTTGAGTTCAAGAGGCTCATGCCAGACTAGTGAGACATTTATTGATGTTTCTAAAATCTTAGATGATTTTATCTGTTCTTGACAAGACACTGGGACATACCTCAGATTTTAGGCATTCTCTGTTCAGCATATTGAAATTGTTCAGCATATTGAAATTTCTTGTAAGCCTTATTGAAATTTCTTGTAAGTCATATATGAACGTGGGAAGAAAAAAGTTTCACTAGAAAAAGATATCTAATTGTCCAGAATGCAAAGGAATCAGGGAGCCATTTCATTTACATGTGCTAGCTTTCCCCTTGATTTTGGGGTTTTTTTTTTAAGATTACAGTTCTTTAAAGAGTTTGGACATGATTTCTCATTGCCTTAAATGGAAGCAGGACTAAGCACTTGGTCTGACTTCCCAAAGACTCCATTTTCCATCATCAGTTGGTGGCTGTTCATGAGAATTTTTCTGGATTTGATACTTCTGTTTAAATATATTAAAACCTGGCAAGCATATTCCTTTTTTTTAAAGTTATCAGTATTAAAGGTAGCATTAATGTTAATGGAAATGAGAAATTAATCCCACAAAGAAATGCACAATGATAAAAAGTGCCCATTTTAGATTATTTTTGTTTTTCTCCCTGCACACAGATTCTTTAAAATTGATTTTAAGAAATAATTTTTTTTTTACTGAGACTTTTTTTCCTTTTTCACTGTCTTTTATGAATCCCCTTTCTCTTCCATAGGTGCTTGTAATGTCTAAGGAAACAATAAATTTTAAATTCAGGTTTAGCAGGTCTGATCATATAGTCCATTCATGAGCAAGTTTCCCACTGAAACCAGGAAGGATCAGGATGTAGGACTAAGCATTACTGCTAAGAAGTAAGGAAATAACAAATTTCAAATTTTGGAAGGACATGAGGGAAACTGTGAAGAAAATCTTTCTCTTAACTCCTTCCAGTGAATCTACCACACATATATCTCCAACAGCTATTACCCAACAATCTCCTCATTCAAGAAGTACTTGGACAGGTGGAAGTCAAAACAATAGGGGACTAGCAAATTATTTCAAAGTTCCCAAATTAGGTCTGCTTAAAAATAAATACTGTATTTATAAATGCTAGCATCCAATAGGAGTGTTGCCACTGATTTCAGTGGTTCTGGCAGTATATGGCTCCTAACACAAATACTGATGACGTCATTTGTTTTCCATCCTTTCTGATGTCAATGTAAACAATCTTTTGGAAGGATTTGGATATTTCTCTGCAGGAGTATGAAGCCTAACTCAAAAGTATTGTGTTAGTTTATCAGAAGCAGAAGGGGAATCTGACAAGTTTAGTGACATCGTCCAAGCTATCTGAAACATAGAAAATGTCTTACATAATGAAAAGCATATTAAAGTTTTAAATATGTTCGATATTCATTGCTTAAGTGTACATTAGAAGCCAAATATATAGAAACTTGAGCTAAAAATGACCAAGTCAAAGAAAAAAGCATAGGAATAGTGTCGTGGTTTAACCTCAGTCGGCAACTAAGCACCACGCAGCCACTCGCTCACTCCCCCCACACCCCGGTGGGATGGGGGAGAGAATTGGAAAAAAAGCACAAGTGAGAAAAACTCGTGGGTTGAGATAAAAACAGTTTAATAATTGAAATAAAATGATAATAATAATAATACACAAAGCAAGTGATGCACAGTACAATTGCTCACCACCTGCCGACCAATGCCCAGCCAGTCCCCGAGCAGCGGCCCCCCCGGCCAGCTTTCCCCAGTTTATGTACTGAGCATGACGTCACATGGTATGGAATGTCCCTTTGGCCAGTTTGGCTGTGCCCCCTCCCAGCTTCTTGTGCACCTCCAGCCTTCTCAGTTGGTAGAGCATGGGAAACTAAAAAGTCCTTGGCTAGTGTAAGCATTACCTAGCAACAACTAAAACATCGGTGCCTTATCAACTTTGTTCTCATCCTAAATCCAAAACACAGCACTGTACCAGCTACTAAGAGGGAAATTAACTCTATCCCTGACGAAACCAGGACAAATAGTCAACATATTTCATATAAATCAGTGTCTAAACCTTCTGAAGCTATTTAAATATTTCTTGATGATATCATGTTTTATCTTAAGATTTGTGAATAAAGTCAGTCTGTATAGCATCACATGCAATACTCAAAGAAAACAAGATTCACTGCAGTCTTTCCTTTTTTTAAAAGAATAATCTGATGCATCTTTCCCTGAATATATTAATTTTCAGATTGAGTAGCTGCATGCTGTGAAGAGTTTTATGGTAGAATGTCTCTCCTGACTGCCAGAAGTTGCCTGGAATCTTTTCATACACAAGAAACACATTTGAAAATATGTGTTGCTTAGGCACATTATTATTCTAAATGTCTTGAAGTTATGTTCTCACTTTTTGTCACCACAGAGATGATTATACAATTACTTACAAGTTTTTCCAAAGAAGGACTGCCTATGTATCTGGATATGGATACAATGGCTCTCCAAGGCATTGAAGGATTAATTGATTGCAAATAAGAGACTGTTTCTTCATTACCCAGAACCTGGTGGGAAAGGAGCAGCCGTGAACAAGGCTGATCAAACACATTTTGAAAGGAGCAAGCAATTTAGGTTGTGGACATGTCCTCTTCCAATTTCTACTTTGCCAGCTGGACAAATTGCAGTCTTAGCATGGCTCCCTGTTGCTGTTACCCCTCAGAGGGTTATACTTTCAGGTCTGCCAAGTGAGCTGCTTAAGCATGTGCTGCTTAAGCCATTTAGTCAAAATAACCTCACTTATTAGAGACCTACTAGTTAAACTGTGTACATGAACATGGTTTACATTGACTGAAATGGGTTAGGGAACAGTCACTCAAACCGTACATGTGTTCTCTATTACAAGGTGGAAACCTCAGAAGAGAGTGTAGAGAAAGAGTTGAGGGAAGGCTGGGTGCAGGAATCTCATCAGCTGGCACAGGGCAGGTGGTAGAGAGTGTTAATCCATGGCGTTAATTTGCTAACTAAACATACTCCAGAGTGATTGTCTCATTATAAAATGTCCTCTTTTGTTCCTTCACCAACCAGGCCCAGAGAGGGAAAATAAGCTTGGTCAGCAGGTATACAAGCTATCCCCCAATTACAGCACAAGTCACATAGATACAACATAACCCTAATGAAGCTAAAATTTCAGCTACAGCAGAGAACCTATATACAGGTGTTCTCACTGCACTCGCTTGTGCAAAGGTATGTCAGACCACTTACCCAGTGTCCTGGTTTTGGCTGGGATAGAGTTAATTTTCTTCCTAGTAGCTGGTACAGTGCTGTGTTTTGGATTTAGGACAAGAATAACGTTGATAATACACGGATGGTTTAGTTGCTAAGTAGTGCTTACACTAGTCAAGGTCTTTTCAGCTTCCCATGCTCTGCCGACTGGGAAGGCTGGAGGTGCACAAGAAGCTGGGAGGGGGCACAGCCAGGACAGTTGACCCCAGCTGGCCAGAGGGATATTCCATACCACATGACGTCATGCTCAGTACATAAACTGGGGGAAAGCTGGCCGGGGGGGCCACTGCTCGGGGACTGGCTGGGCATCGGTCGGCGGGTGGTGAGCAATTGCATTATGCATCACTTGCTTTGTATATTATATTATTATTATTATTATTTTATTTCAATTATTAAACTGTTTTTATCTCAACCCACAGATTTTCTCACTATTACTCTTCTGATTGTCTCCCCATCCCACCGGGGTGGGGGGAGAGTGAGCAAGCAGCTGTGTGGTGCTCAGTTGCCAGCTGAGGTTAAACCACGACAGTCCTTTTTGGCACACAACATGGGGCTAAAAGGATCTGAGATAGTAACAGATTAACCAGAGCATATTAAGGAATTTATATCTGCTGACAGTTGTGGATAACAATATTGATTCATCTGTTCTCGATATCAGTTTATCTGATCTGCATCATGCTCTTCTTTTTGCTGTACATGTTAAAGATTAGTGTTGGTTTTTGCAGTTTGCTGAGGTCTGCAGTGATTAGTGATGTTTTGCCTGGGAGGTTTGTTATTAAAACACTGGCCTTCAGCTTAATCTGGTATTTGAGCTTTGTACTGAAGCCATTACTGTACTTCGGGTACCACGTCGTGGAGACATCCAGCAATTACAATCCTTCCTCTGAGAGGTATTTTTTACAGAGGAAATGCAGAATGGCAGCTTCGCTACCTTCTATGATGTTTCCTCCTTCATTACAGTAACTTTTCAGTATTTTGAACATCCTTGGGTAGTTAAGATACTTCTATTGGTATCTCTTGGGAATATTGTTTCGGTTTTGTCTAAGGTTAATAAGCGATTTCAGAATATCATCCAGAGAACTGCCCCAAGGCTGGATAGTTATGAGTGGCAGGGTGTGGGGGATAAGATGGGCAAGTACCTAGGCCAATGGGCACCCCCAGTGTTTTGGAATTTCATCCCTGAGCAAGTGCAGAATCCTAAAAAGTTACTGGAATATTTGGACAAAGTATGCTGTCACCCTGGCAACTCCAGAGAGACACAGATCACTGCACCGTGCTGGGGCCTGGTCCATGCCTATCGAGCCCTGTTCAACACCATTCAGTACCCTCAAAGGGAGGAGAAGGTCTCTGGATCTGACGACAAAGCGACAGGCACTGCGGCCATTCAGACCCCGGCGACACGTCCTGTGGCTGAACCAAAGAACCGGCCTGTGCCGGTATCAGTCGCCCCTATACACAAGAAAATATCTTGGAAGCGGAAGTCGGCTTGTTTAGTAAGGGAGGAAGAAACTTCTTCTAAAAGTGTACGAGGCAGACTACCCTGGAGAAGGACTATCACGAGTACAGGAGGAGGAGAGCCGGACGCTGCTCGGGGAGGAAGAAGAGGAAGAACTCGTAAATGAGGTGGTGACCACCCGATCTCTATCCTTGAGTGAGCTGCGAGATATACAAAAAGATTTCAGCCGTTGTCCAGGCGAGCATATTGTCACCTGGCTGCTCCGATGCTGGGATAATGGGGCCAGTAGCCTGGAATTAGAGGGTAAAGAAGCCAAGCAGCTGGGATGCCTTTCTACGGAAGGGGGCATTGACAAAGCGACTGGAAAAGGGACACGTGTCCTCAGCCTTTGGAGGCGACTCCTGTCAAGCGTGAAGGAAAGGTATCCCTTCAAGGAAGATGTCATATGTCGCCCAAGCAAGTGGACCACCATGGAGAAGGGTATCCAGTTTCTGAGAGAATTAGCTGTGCTGGAGGTGATTTATGGTGACCTGAGCAATGAACAGCTATCCAAAGATCCAGATGCAGTCAAGTGCACGCGACCCATGTGGCGGAAGTTTATAAGGAGCTCACCATCGTCATATGCCAATTCATCGGCAGTGATGACCTGGAAAGATGGAGAGGGACAAACAGTGGATGAATTGGCTGGTCAACTCCGGCAATACGAAGAAAGTCTCTCTTCCCCCCTTGTCTCAGCTGTGGAGAAACTGTCCCGGGAGTTCCAGCAACTCAGAGAGGATATGTCCTACTCCCCACCTGTGAGGACCAGTATCTCGGCTGTTAGGAGTCAGCGTTCTTTTGCTCAAGAGAGAGAATATAAAGGGTACACACCACGGGGCATCCTATGGGTTTACCTGCGTGACCACGGAGAGGACATGAGGAAGTGGGATGGAAAACCTACCTCAGCCCTAGAGGCACGGGTACATGATTTGCAAGGAAAAACAATTACAGAAAGGGGGTTCTTCCAGGAAAATTGCTGCTCCAGTTTCCACTGGGCAGTTCCCCAGACAGAGTAGAAGGGCTGATCTTACTCCTGATCTTAATGAAGAAACTTCTGACTCGTATTTACAAGAAGTGAGGAACGCATACTATGACGAGGACTAGAGGGGCCCTGCCTCCAGCCAGGTGGAGGAAAGGGACAACCGGGTTTACTGGACTGTGTGGATTCGACGGCCTGGCACATCGGGCCCACAGGATAAGGCTCTGGTGGACACCGGTGCCGATCGCCATCACAACGGTGCACCAGCGACAATATTGCACCAACCGAGACTCCCTGATTCCCATCCCTAAACTGATTCCCATCCCTCACCACCCAAGAATGCTGAGGGAGCTGGCGGAGGAGCTCGCCAAGCCACTCTCCATCATTTATCAGCAGTCCTGGTTAATGGGGGAGGTCCCGGACGACTGGAGGCTTGCCAATGTGACGCCCATCTACAAGAAGGGCCGGAAGGAGGATCCGGGTAACTCCAGGCCTGTCAGCCTGACCTCGGTGCCGGGGAAGATTATGGAGCGGTTCATCCTGAGGGCGCTCACAAGGCATGAGCGGGACAACCAGGGGATCAGGCCCAGCCAGCACGGGTTCATGAAAGGCAGGTCCTGCTTGACCAACCTGATCTCCTTCTATGACCAGGTGACCCGCCTAGTGGATGAGGGAAAGGCTGTGGATGTGGTCTACCTGGACTTCAGTAAGGCCTTTGACACCGTCTCCCACAGCATTCTCCTCGAGAAGCTGGCGGCTCACGGCTTAGACAGGTGTACTCTTCAGTGGGTCAAAAACTGGCTGGACGGCCGGGCCCAGAGAGTTGTGGTGAATGGAGTGAAATCCAGTTGGCGGCCGGTCACGAGCGGTGTTCCCCAGGGCTCAGTTTTGGGGCCGGTCTTGTTCAATATCTTTATCAATGATCTGGATGAGGGGATCGAGTGCTCCCTCAGTAAGTTTGCAGACGACACCAAGTTGGGCGGGAGTGTTGATCTGCTCGAGGGTAGGAAGGCTCTGCAGAGGGACCTGGACAGGCTGGATCAATGGGCCGAGGCCAACTGTATGAGATTCAACAAGGCCAAGTGACGGGTCCTGCACTTTGGCCACAACAACCCCATGCAGCGCTACAGGCTTGGGGAAGAGTGGCTGGAAAGCTGCCTGGCAGAAAAGGACCTGGGGGTGTTGGTTGACAGCCGGCTCAACATGAGCCGGCAGTGTGCCCAGGTGGCCAAGAAGGCCAATGGCATCCTGGCCTGTATCAGAAACAGTGTGGCCAGCAGGAGTAGGGAAGTGATCGTCCCCCTGTACTCGGCACTGGTGAGGCCGCACCTTGAATACTGTGTTCAGTTTTGGGCCCCTCACTACAAGAAGGACATCGAGGTGCTGGAGCGTGTCCAGGGAAGGGCAACGAGGCTGGTGAAGGGCCTAGAGAATAAGTCTTATGAGGAGCAGCTGAGGGAACTGGGATTGTTTAGCCTGGGGAAAAGGAGGCTGAGGGGAGACCTCATTGCTCTCTACAACTACCTGAAAGGAGGTTGTAGCGAGGTGGGTGTCGGTGTCTTCTCCCAAGTAACAAGCGATAGGACAAGGGGAAATGGCCTGAAGTTGCACCAGGGGAGGTTTAGATTGGATATTAGGCAAAAATTATTCACCAAAAGGGTTTTCAAGCACTGGAACAGGCTGCCCAGGGAAGTGGTTGAGTCCCCATCCCTGGAGGTATTTAAAAGACGTGTAGATGAGGCGCTTAGGGACATGGTTTAGTTGCCATCACAGAAACTTGGTGGGGTGACTCTCACGATTGGAGTGCTGCAATGGATGGCTACAGACTCTTCAGAAGGAACAGGCGAGGAAGGAGAGGCGGTGGGGTGGCCCTGTATGTTAGGGAGTGTTTCGATTGTATAGAGCTCAACGATTGTGATGATGATACGGTCGAGTGTTTATGGGTAAGGATGAGGGGGAAGGCCAACGAGGCAGATATCCTGCTGGGAGTCTGTTATAGACCACCCAACCAGGATGAAGGGGCGGATGAAGCGTTCTACAAGCGGCTGGCAGAAGTCTCTCGATCGCTAGCCCTTGTTCTTGTGGGGGACTTCAACTTCCCGGACGTCTGCTGGAAATACAACATGGCAGAGAGGAAGCAGTCTAGGAGGTTCCTGGAGTGTGTGGAAGACAACTTCCTGACGCAGCTGGTAAGGGAGCCTACCAGGGGAGGTGCCTCGCTGGACCTGCTGTTTACAAACAGAGAAGGACTGGTGGGAGATGTGGTGGTCGGAGGCCGTCTTGGGCTTAGCGACCATGAAATGGTAGAATTCTCGATTCTCAGTGAAGTAAAGAGGGGGGGCAGCAAAACTGCGACCATGGACTTCCGGAGGGCGGACTTTGGCCTGTTCAGGACGCTGGTTGAGAGAGTCCCTTGGGAGACGGTCCTGAAGGGCAAAGGGGTCCAGGAAGGCTGGACGATCTTCAAGAAGGAAGTCTTAAAGGCGCAGGAGCAGGCTGTCCCTGTATGCCGTAAAAAGAACGGGTGGGGAAGGCGACCGTCCTGGCTGAACGGGGAGCTTTTTCAGGGACTCAGGAAAAAAAGGAGAGTTTACCACTTGTGGAAGAAGGGGCAGGCGACCCAAGGAGAGTACAGGGATCTCGTTAGGTCGTGCAGAGAGGAAATGAGAAAGACAAAAGCCCAGCTGGAACGCAATCTGGCTGCTGTCGTTAAAGACAACAAAAAAAGTTTTTACAAATATATTAATGACAAGAAGAGAGCCAAGGAGACTCTCCATCCTTTATTGGATGCGGGGGGGAACGTTGTCACCGAGGATAAGGAAAAGGCTGAGGTACTCAATGCCGCCTTTGCCTCAGTCTTTAACAGGCAGACCGGTTATCCTCAGGGTACTCGGCCTCCCGAGCTGGAAGACAGGGGTGAGCAGGATGAACCCCCCATAATCCAAGAGGAAGCAGTCAACGACCTGCTACGCCACCTGGATGCTCACAAGTCTATGGGGCCGGATGGGATCCACCCAAGAGTGCTGAGGGAGCTGGCGGAGGAGCTTGCCAAACCACTCTCCATCATCTATCAGCAGTCCTGGTTAACAGGGGAGGTCCCGGACGACTGGAGGCTTGCCAATGTGACGCCCATCTACAAGAAGGGCCGGAAGGAGGATCCGGGGAACTACAGGCCTGTCAGCCTGACCTCGGTGCCGGGGAAGATTATGGAGCGGTTCATCTTGAGGGCGCTCACAAGGCATGAGCGGGACAACCAGGGGATCAGGCCCAGCCAGCACGGGTTCACGAGAGGCAGGTCCTGCTTGACCAACCTGATCTCCTTCTATGACCAGGTGACCCGCCTAGTGGATGAGGGAAAGGCTGTGGATGTGGTCTACCTGGACTTCAGTAAGGCCTTTGACACCGTCTCCCACAGCATTCTCCTCGAGAAGCTGGCGGCTCACGGCTTAGACAGGTGTACTCTGCGCTGGGTCAAAAACTGGCTGGACGGCCGGGCCCAGAGAGTTGTGGTGAATGGAGTTCAATCCAGTTGGCGGCCGGTCACGAGCGGTGTTCCCCAGGGCTCAGTTTTGGGGCCGGTCTTGTTCAATATCTTTATCAATGATCTGGATGAGGGGATCGAGTGCACCCTCAGTAAGTTTGCAGACGACACCAAGTTGGGCGGGAGTGTTGATCTGCTCGAGGGTAGGAAGGCTCTGCAGAGGGACCTGGACAGGCTGGATCGATGGGCCAAGGCCAACTGTATGAGGTTCAACAAGGCCAAGTGCCGGGTGCTGCACTTTGGCCACAACAACCCCATGCAGCGCTACAGGCTTGGGGAAGAGTGGCTGGAAAGCTGCCTGTCGGAAAAGGACCTGGGGGTGTTGGTTGACAGCCGGCTGAACATGAGCCGGCAGTGTGGCCAGGCGGCCAAGAAGGCCAATGGCATCCTGGCCTGTATCAGAAACAGTGTGGCCAGCAGGAGTAGGGAAGTGATCGTGCCCCTGTACTTGGCACTGGTGAGGCCGCACCTTGAATACTGTGTTCAGTTTTGGGCCCCTCACTACAAGAAGGACATTGAGGTGCTGGAGCGTGTCCAGAGAAGGGCAACGAGGCTGGTGAAGGGTCTAGAGAACAAGTCTTATGAGGAGCGGCTGAGGGAACTGGGGTTGTTTAGCCTGGAGAAAAGGAGGCTGAGGGGAGACCTCATCGCTCTCTACAACTACCTGAAAGGAGGTTGTAGCGAGGTGGGGGTCGGTCTCTTCTCCCAGGTAACAAGCGATAGGACGAGAGGAAATGGCCTCAAGTTGCGCCAGGGGAGGTTTAGATTGGATGTGAGGAAAAATTTCTTTACGGAGAGAGTGGTTAAACATTGGAACAGGCTGCCCAGGGTAGTGGTGGAGTCACCATCCCTGGAGGTATTTAAAAGACGTGTTGATGAGGCGCTTAGGGACATGGTTTAGTGGCCATGGTGGTGTTGGGTTGATGGTTGGACTCGATGATCTTAGAGGTCTTTTCCAACCTTAATGATTCTATGATTCTATGATTCTATGGTTTAGTGGGCATGGTGGTGTTGGGTTGACGGTTGGACTCGATGATCTTAGAGGTCTTTTCCAACCTTAATGATTCTATGATTCTATGACTCTATGGCTGGAAACATATCCCGTGGCCCATTCCACCGCCCAGAACACTATCCTGGGCCTTGAAAAGCAAGTCCTGTGGCGACATGGCACCCCAGAAAGAATTGAGTCAGACAACGGGACTCATTTCCGAAACAACCTCATAGACACCTGGGCCAAAGAGCACGGCATTGAGTGGGTGTATCACATCCCCTGTCATGCACCAGCCTCCGGGAAAAGTGAACGATACAATGGACTGTTAAAGACTACACTGAGAGCAATGGGTGGTGGGACATTCAAACATTGGGATACGCATTTAGCAAAGGCCACCTGGTTAGTCAACACTCGGGGATCTGCCAGTTGAGCTGGCTTTTACGTACTGTAGATGGGAATAAAGTCCCTGTAGTGCACTTAAAAAATATGCTGGGGAAGACAGTCTGGGTTATTCCTGCCTCGGGCAAAGGCAAACCCATCCGTGGGATTGTTTTTGCTCAAGGACCTGGGTGCACTTGGTGGATGATGCGGGAGGATGGGGAGGTCCGATGTGTACCTCAAGGGGATTTGATTTTGGTGAGAATAGCCAGTGAATTAACTTGTATGATGTTAATTACTAAGTAATACTGTATATCATCACTTCCATGGTGGCTATATGCCATAACAATGGTATCACAGCAAGAATCACCCAGATTAATGAAAAATGAACTTTGATGAAACCGAGCAAAGTGCAGCGATGATGGGACCAAAACAGACTTCAGCATGCAACAATCCAACACCACACACCATCTCTCCTGCCCTGAAGGACTGTTATGACAGATGGAGCCCAAAGTCATGGACTAAATGAACCCAACAGACATTTTAGAGGGATGGCCCATAGACTAAGGGAATGGTATCTGTGTGTATATATTAAAAGACAAGAAAATGGGTGGTAATTAAGTAAAATGTATGGGAAAGTATGGAACCTGGGCATGACATAGATGGTATAGAATAAGGGGTAGAAACTGTCCTGGTTTCGGCTAGGAAAGAGTTAATTTTCTTCCTGGTAGCTGGTACAGTGCTGTGTTTTGGATTTAGGATGAGAATAACGTTGATAACACACCGATGTTGTAGTTGTTGCTAGGTAATGCTTACACTAGCCAAGGACTTTGCAGCTTCCCATGCTCTACCGACTGAGAAGGCTGCAGGTGCACAAGAAGCTGGGAGGGGGCACAGCCAGGACAGCTGACCCAAACTGGCCAAAGGGACATTCCATACCATGGGACGTCATGCTCAGTATCTAAGCTTGGGGGAGTTGGTCAGGGGGCAGTGACTGGTGCTCGGGGACTGCCTGGGCGTCAGTCAGCGGGTGGTGAGCAGTTGCATCTTTTTTTTTCTTTCCCTGGGTTTTTGTTTCTCTCTCTCACTCTCTCTCGTTGTTTTACTTTCCTTTACATTTTTTAATGATTATTATTGTTGTTGTTTTTGTTTTTATTATTATTATTCTATTATTTCAAGTATTAAACTGTTCTTATCTCAACCCACGAGTTTTTCTCACTTTTGCTCTTCCGATTCTCTCCCCCATCCCACCGGGGGGCGGGGGGAGGGTGAGCGAATGGCTGTGTGGTGCTCAGTTGCTGACTGGTGTTAAACCACGACAGGTTCATAGTTAGAAACTCCATACAAATATTAAACATCCTCTCCATAGAAATATTAAACTTCCTATAGAAGGATTCTTGGGAAGAGCTTGAAATCTGCCTAGTCACATACCCGTTGAAAAAGACCAAGCACAAGCTTCTCTTTTCCATGATATCTTGTCCAAAAAATCTTTCCAGCTACACAACAATAACTATATATCACTAGAATTAAAATAAGGGAGTACCATTTCATGACTTAAATTCCTGAATAGGCCCTTGTTAAATGCTGACTGAAATCTGACAGTTAGATTACTTTATGATTTTGAAAATCAACACAGTGGGCAGAACTATGTATTGATTGTATATATTACTGTAAGTATATGAGGAAAGTCATGATTCTATATTATAAGTTACATTGTTTAAGTAACTGTTATACAGCTATACAAGTAATGTTTCACTGCAGACATTCTTAACATTAATCCATAATGTAACTAGATACAGTAAGAGAAAAAAGACCCCAGTTTGTAGCTATCCTATATCTCAGACAGGGTAATGATAACATGTTTTAAAATGATAAAGACTTTCAAGAATAAGATGCAGTTTCCAGAAAAATGTTCATACACACCCAAACAAAAGCAAAATCTTGTAATAATTGAATAATTGCAGCTTTCTGTATTAACAAGTTTTTTAAAAAAATCCAGCCCAAACCAGCCCTTTTCAGTGGCTTAGCTGGTCAACACTCTGTGGTGGGTTGACCTTGGCTGGCCGCCAGGTGCCCACCAAGCCGCTCTATCACTCCCCCCTCAACTGAACAGGGAAGAGAAAATATGATAAAAAGCTCGTGGGTCAAGGTAAGGACAGGGAGATCACTCAGCAATTACTGTCATGGGCAAAACAGACTTGACTTGGGGAAATTAACTGAATTTATTACCAATCAAATCAGAGTAGGATAATGAGAAATAAATCCAAATCTTAAAACACCTTCCCCACCCCACCCCTTCTTCCTGGGCTCAACTTCACTCCCGACTCCTCTATCTCCTCCCCCCAAGTGGTGGAGGCGGATGGGGAATGGGGGCTGCAGACAGTTCATTATGTGTTGTCTCTGCCACTCCTTCCTCCTCACCCTCTTCCCCTGCTCCAGAGTGGGGTCCCTCCCACGGGAGGCAGTTCTTCACAAACTGCTCCAGCATGGGTCCTTTCCACAGGGTGCAGTCCTTCAGGAACGGACTGCTCCAGCGTGGGTCTCTTGCAGGGCCACAGAAAAACCTGCTCTGGCATGGGCTCCTCTCCATGGGACCGCAGTTCCTGCCAGGAGCCTGCTCCATCATGTGCTCTCCACAGGGTCACATCTTCCTTCAGGGCACATCCACCTGCTCTAGCGTGGGGTCCTCCATGGACTGCAGGATGGATATCTGCTCCACCATGGTCCTCCATGGGCTGCAGGGGAATCTGCTCTGGTGCCTGGAGCACCTCCTCCCCCTCCTTCTTCCCTGACCTTGGTGTCTTTAGAGAGAGTTGTTTCTCTCACATATTCTCACTCCTCTCCCAGCTGCTGTTGCACAGAAGTTTTTACCCTTTCTTAAATATGTTATCACAGAGGCTCTATCATCGTCGCTGATTGCCTCAGCTTTGGCCAGCAGCGGGTCCATCTTGGAGCTGGCTCTGTGCAACATGGGGCAGCTTCTGGCATCTTCTCACAGAAGCCACCCCTGCAGCCCCTTCCTGCTGCCAAAACCTTGCCACACAAACCAAATACACACTCTCATACACAAAGCCCAGTGCTCTTTAAAACCTAAGAAGTAATCAGTATTATGTAAGAGATTATATATAACACTGTAAAAATACATTGTGAATTCCTTTCCACTGTTGGACTGAGAAGCTTTAAAGTACAGGCATCTCTTCATCCCCCTTTTTAACAAACATTGGATCTCTGATATGTGCCTCAAATTTCATTAATTACAATATTGGCCTCATAAGATACAATTGCTGCTGCTAAGAGTAGTCTTTATGCTCAAAATTATTTGAGCAAGGGAAAAGATAGAGACATATTATGATACTAGAAAAGAATCATTCCTTTGCTGCCAGTACATCTGTGGAACTCAAGGGTAAAATGTCTTATACTGAAGATAAAACCTACAGATACCTATCAAATACTGACACTTGGGCGGAATGGGAAAGGTGTGGGTGGTAGTTGTAAAACCTGTGGCTCAAATGAGATGCCATGTGAAATAATTTTGGGAGGGAAAGATTGGGAGCTGTAGAGAGCAATGAGGTCGCCCCTCAGCCTCCTTTTCTCCAAACTAGACAAACCCAGAGTCCTCAGCCGCTCCTAGTCCTTTCAGTTCATATACACACGCACACATGTGCCTGCAGTCATGTCAGTCCCCCCAGTAGCTGGTTTTTGGGACGTACACTGTTCCCAACCCAGTGGCTGGAGGTTAAAGACCCCCGCTTGTTCCAGTAACTGATGCTGAGACACCCCCCCCACCCCCATTTGCTCCAGTAGCTGGCACCACAGTCCGCAGGGTGCCTACACCCCTGGTCTGACTCTAGTAGCTGGCACCAAATCCACTCACACCAGTCCCCCCGGTAGCTGACACTTTGGGCACAAAGTTTGTAGGGCCCTCAGTAGATCCCGAGACCTATGACCCCTCCAACTACTGACACTAGGACCCTCACTCGCTCCAGTAGCTGACACCACAGGCCTGGGGTGCCTACACTCCCAGTCTGACTCCAGTAGCTGGCACCAAATTTCACTCATACACACAGATCTCACCAGTAGCTAGTACATAGCCCTCTCAGCGCGCACGTGCACACACACACACGATACAAAGTGAGATTATGCAGAGAGATAGTTAAGAAAAGATTTAATGAGAAGATATAAGAAGATAAGACAGATTGTGGTGATCAGGCACAGGGCTCAGCCAGACGAGTACTGACCAGACCCTTTTAGACCCTTTTCTGTCTACCCCTCCCTCTTTGTTGCTCTCTGCTCCCCCTTCCCCTGCACATTGTCTCATCAGCTGGAATATTTCACCAACCCCCTCCAACATCCTGGACCCTCAGGTTTGTATCCTCATCAGTTGCAAAGTCCCAGTTTGCCTGCAGTTTCTTGATAGCCCCTCAATTAGCATGACTGACCAGGTTTGTTTCTGGTCATCTTTGTTAATTGGTCAGGTTTTATGGGAGGAGTATCGAGTTTGTATTGGGTATAATCGGAAAGGTTTTGGTAGTGGGGGGTGGGCTACAGGGGTGACCTCTGTGGGAAGAGGTCAGGGACTGCCCTGTGCCAGTCACAGCCGGTTCCAGATGGCTCCACAGCAGACCCACCGCAGGCCAAAGCTGAGCCAATCAGAGGAGTTTGTGGTGCTTCTGTGAAAACATATTTAAAAAAGGGTGGTAAATGCCAAAAAAAGGCAACAACAAGGGAGAAAGGACCAATAAGCCAGAGAAGTAGGAGGCACTCCATAGTGGAGCTGGTAACTCCCACAAGGGGACTGTGGCCCATGGATAACCCATGCTGGAGCAGAGGAAACAAGTAAAAAGGAAGAAGCAGTGGAATAACAGAATGAGAAACAAGGAGCGGCAGAGAAACCACTACACCCTGATCCCAACCTCCTGTGCCACCCGATGCCTCACCAAAGGGACTGAGTTCAACGTGCAGTGATAAAAAGGGGAGTGGAGGCGAGGAAGTGGGGGGAGAGGTGTCTGGAGTGAGGTTGAGCCTGGGAAGAGAGGAGGAGAGGTGTTTCCCCATAGCGTTTAGATGTATGTCACCTTTGTTTAGAATAGAATAGAATAGAATAGAATAGAATAGAATAGAATAGAATAGAATAGAATATTTCAGTTGGAAGGGACCTACAACGATCATCTAGTCCAACTGCCTGACCACTTCAGGGCTGACCAAAAGTTAAAGCTTGTTATTAAGGGCATCGTCCAAATGCCTCTTAAACACCGACAG
This sequence comes from Spheniscus humboldti, assembly GCA_027474245.1. Taxonomy (NCBI): domain Eukaryota; kingdom Metazoa; phylum Chordata; class Aves; order Sphenisciformes; family Spheniscidae; genus Spheniscus; species Spheniscus humboldti. The sequence goes on from CM049922.1 coordinate 37,792,793, forward strand.
GCTTGGGGCATCAACCACCTCTCTAGGAAGCCTGTTCCAGTGTTTGACCACCCTCTCGGTAAAGAAATGCTTCCTAATGTCCAGTCTAAACCTCCCCTGGCACAGCTTTGAACCATTCCCATGCGTCCTGTCACGGGATACCAGGGAGAAGAGATCAGCACCTCCCTCTCCACTTCCCCTCCTCAGGAAGCTGTAGAGAGCAATGAGGTCGCCCCTCAGCCTCCTTTTCTCCAAACTAGACAAACCAAAAGTCCTCAGCCGCTCCTCATAGGACATGCCTTCCAGCCCTGTCACCAGCTTTGTTGCCCTCCTCTGGACGCATTCAAGGACCTTCACATCCTTCTTAAATTGTGGGGCCCAGAACTGCACACAGTACTCAAGGTGAGGCCGCACCAACGCTGAATACAGCAGGATAATAATACACCTTTTTTGACCGGCTGGTTATACTGTGTTTGATGCCCCCCAGGATGCGGTTTGCCCTCTTGGCTGCCAGGGCACACTGCTGACTCCTATTGAGCCTGCTGTCGACCAGCACCCCCAGATCCCTTTCTGCAGGGCTGCTCTCCAGCCACTCCTCTCCCAGTCTATACTTGTGCCCGGCGTTACTCCGTCCCAGGTGCAGAATCCGGCATTTGGACTTGTTAAATTTCATCCCATTGATGATTGCCCAATGCTCCAATCTATCTAGATCCCTCTGCAAGGCCTCTTGTCCCTCAAGAGAGTCAACAGCACCTCCCAGTTTGGTATCGTCAGCAAACTTAGTAACGGTGCATTCAATTCCTGCATCCAGATCATTGATAAAAGTATTGAACAGAACTGGCCCTAGAATTGAGCCCTGAGGAACACCGCTGGTGACTGGTCACAAGCAAGATGTGGCCCCATTCACTACAACCCTTTGAGCCCTGCCCTTCAGCCAGTTCTTCACCCAGCGCACCGTGAACTTGCTCATCTCACAGTTGGACAACTTGTCCAGAAGGATGCTGTCAGGGACAGTATCAAAAGCCTTATAAAATCCAGAAAAACTATATCATAGAATCATAGAATACTTTGGGTTGGAAGGGACCTCTAAAGGTCATCTAGTCCAACCCCCCTGCCGTTGGCAGGGACATCTTCAACTAGATCAGGTTGCTCAGAGCCCCGTCCAACCTGACCTTGAATGTTTCCAGGGATGGGGCAACCACCACCTTCCCTTCATCTACTAGGTGGGTGACCTTATCGTAGAAGGAGATCAAATTAGTTAGACAGGGCTTTCCCTTTGTGAACCCATGTTGACTGTGCCTGAGGATTGCATTGTTCTTTAAATGCCTTTCAGTAGCACCCAGTATGATCTTCTCCATAATTTTCCCAGGAACTGTGGTTAGACTAACAGGTCTGTAGTTCCCTGGGTCGTCCCTCATGCCCTTCCTGTAAATTGGAATAACGTTGGCTAGCTTCCAGTCAGCAGGGACCTCCCCAGGCTCCCAAGACCTTTGGTAGATGATCAAGAAGGGTCCTGCCGTAACATCCGCTAGCTCCTTCAGTACGCTGGGATGAATCCCATCAGGCCCCATGGACTTGTGAACATTCAGCTGATACAGCTGGTCCCTTACAATTTCAGCGTCCACAAATGGAAAGTCACTATTCCCATCGTGGTCCTCCGACTCAGGGGACCGGGCAGCCCAAGGTCTATCAGTATTATTAAAGACTGAGGCAAAAAAAGCATTCAATGCCTCCGCTTTTTCTTCATCCCTATTAGTCAGGTGACCATCTTCAACAACTATCGGTCCAATGTTTTCTTTAGGCCTCCTCTTGCTATTAATGTACTTTAAAAAGCCCTACTTCTTGTCTGACACAACACTGGCCAGTTTCAACTCTAATCGAGCTTTGGCCTTTCATGTCTTCCCCCTGCATATACGAACCACAGCTCTGTAATCTTCCTGCAAAGCCTGACCTTGCTTCCAGAGATCATACCACTTCTTTTTCCTCTTGAGCTCCACGAGGAGTTCCCTCTTCAGCCAAGCTCGTCTTCTGCCCTGCTTGCTTGACTTACAACACAGTGGAATTGCCTGTTCCTGTGCTTCTAAAAGGTGCTTCTTAAAAACTGACCAGCTCTCATGGACCCCTAAGCCCTCAAAGGCAGATTCCCAGGGGACTCTGCTAAATAGCTCCCTGAATAGCTTAAAGTTTGCTCTCCTGAAGCCCAAGGTAGCAACTCTGCTGACCTTTTTTCTCATTACACTGAAAATTGTAAACTCGACCGTTTCATGATCGCTGTGGCCAAGACAGCCACCTACCATCACATCTCCCACAAGTCCTTCTCTATTCCCAAATAGCAAGTCTAGGAGGGCATCTTTCCTAGTTGGCTCACCGAGTACTTGCGACAAGAAGTTCTCTCCCACAAACTTCAAGAATTTCCAAGACCTGTTCATCACAGCAGTATGATATTCCCAGCTGATGTCTGGGAAGTTGAAATCTCCCATAAGGACAAGGGCTACCGATCCAGAGATTTCTCCTAATTGCCTATAGAATAACTCATCAGTGCTTACATCCTGGCTGGGTGATCGGTAGTAGACACCCACTACAACATCTCCTTTGTTTTCCATCCCCCTGATCCTCACCCGGAGGCTCTCAACCACATCATCGCTAACTGTAAGGGCTGTACAATCAAACCTCTCCCTTACGTATAGTGCGACACCTCCACCTCGCCTGCCTTGCCTCTCCTTCCTGAACAGCCTGTAGCCCTCCATCCCAGCACTCCAGTCGTGGGACTCATTCCACCAAGTCTCACTAATACCAATGACATCATAGCTCTTGGAGCTAACCAATGCCTTCCAGTTCATCCTGTTTGTTTCTCATACTGCGTGTGTTGGCGTACAAGCATTTCAGATACACTCCTGAGACCCCCATGCTCCCAGGAGCAGTGTAAATGTTCCCACTAGCATTGCCACTCTCAGGCGATGCCATGCCAACCCTTGGCTTACCTACTGCAATCCTGTTGGTATCCCCTTCCCCCATCGATTCTAGTTTAAAGCGCTCTCGATCAGTCCCGCCAGCTTACGCCCAAAAATGCGTTTTCCCCATCGGGACAGGTGGATCCCGTTAGGCCCCTTGTGTCTCGCAGGCTCTTCCATGGTTTAAAAACCCAAAGTTTTGATGATCCTGTACCAGAATAAGTGTCAACTATCCTTCTAGCATTTGCCTAGGAATATCCATGCTCACTCTTTTTCTTCCCTCAGCTACTCTTATATTTTTACTCACAACCCAAGTCCTTCTTGGTTCTCTGTCCTCATTCTTTCTCTGCCTTTCTTTCTATCAGTTTTTGCTTCCCATATTCACATTGAATAAAATCAGTCACATGACTAGCCCTCATGTGAACTTCATGGTACAATATATGTAAATATTATTCGGTATGAATGAGATCAAAATACATCCCTTTAGTTCACTCTTCACTCTTTATCACACAAATTCATTGTGCATTATTCCTGGATTTTGCTTCCTTTTTTCTATTCTCACCTTTGGTCATTTACACTTCCTTTTTTCCCTTTGTTAGCTTATCTTATCCTTCCATTCCATGTTCTTGCTCATTTTCTTCTGTCATTTCCCACTTCTTTCTACCCCCACCATAACTCTTTGTTGCCACCTTGCTTGTCATTCTTTCTCTGGTTTCAGTGGCATAACTTGCAAGTAAGCAGGAGCCTGGTCCTGCAAAGATGTGAAGGCCTGGGGTGAGTACTGTCAGCTGGTTGAATAGACAGCCTAATACACTTCTTTCAACTACTCTGTCCCACTGACCTGTTAATATAAAAAAATATAGTGGGGCAAAAGTCTAGGACAGACAAACAACTTTGGTATAAAATGGCTTTTGTTGTGGCATGCTTTAATCTGATAAATTATTACAGTGAGCTGCAAAAGCATAAATCCCACACGAACAGTGTCTATGATAGGGAGCTGTACTTGTGTAACTACAAGGATGTAGGACTCTCGAGAATTTTACTCCTTCCTGTTTTCTCTACTACTATGTCACTAATTTGTTCCAGTCACTCATTAATACTCTTAATCCCCCCAAACCAATTTCACCTGACCAATTGTTTCTTTCATTCTAGCAGCTCAAAATCCAGAGGATATTTTTTTCTGCAACTCTAACAGTGATAACCAGATGCTGGTGGTCTATGTCTTACACAACTTCCCTCCTCAAATTTTGTGTGGCAATTATTGTTAGAGACCTTTGCCTGTAAGCACAATGGGGAGGTGGGTATATTTTGTCAGGAAAATTTTGCAACTGGCCCGTGCCAATCGAGGAGAGAGGCTAGGACGCAAAGTATAGAATTACAAGAGTAATTCTTTATTCATGCGCATGAGGTGTCCCATTCAAATTGAGGCACACCAAATGTGGTTTTACACATGGTTCTTATACCTTGCAAGCGTTCAGGTACAACATGATTTGACCAATCACTACTTAACACACACACACTACTGTTTTGCAAAGCAACTATAATTCTGTGGCATCATCATCCATCTGCTTCTTTCTTGATCTAGATGTCCCCGGAGTCGGTCTTGCTACAGTTACTTATCTATGATGCCAGATAACAGGAGGGTTTCACAGAGGTGTTGGAGGGGCTGGGATGCTGGCATTATTTCAGTAGTTGAGAGGTATCCTTTTTTCTTTAGGGTGAGTGCTGTCCTCCTCCTCCTTGCAGTGAGCTGGAGTCCTTTGGTCATGCTTACTTAACCATGACTATGCAGTATACAATGTGAACTATATATATGTATATCTTAAGAAAGTTCATACAATTTCATACTATAAAGACTAATTGGTACAATAGTTAGGGAATGAGATTTTCCTAACAATTTACAGTGTGGCCTAAGAAGCACTCTGAGTGCTTGACATTAAACACTAAAAGCCCCCTTGGGTTACACACATGAGTAGATTTACAGGATTAGTCATATAAACATGCATCAAAATCTGAAAAATTTGGGATTGTACTTGAGTAGCAACAACAAAAGTCTTGAAACTTTGGGGTACTTAAAAAGACACAAGTAATAAATGGTAGCAGTCATTTCTCTCTTCCCATCACCTCTCAGGAGCATGCAATTATTTGAAATGTACCTTTAAAAAAATCTTTAGTTTGGTGTTTTGGTTTTTTTTTTAGCTTTTCTAAGACATACTGTTTTGATTCAGTATCCCTACTGTGATAGGGAACACACTCTCAGCTTGTCCCTACCCTTCCTAGCTGTGCTAGAAGAAGGGTTTGAGCTTTGGTGCTCAAGGAATGTAGGAGCTGAGCAGATTTCTGTGGAAGGGCAGACATAGGTGCTCAAGTAGTTTGAGGCCTGACAGAACTAGCATGTGCCATAGCTTGGGGGGTACTTGTGGGTACTAAAAGAGGATTTGAAGCCCAGCATGAAGGGGTCTAGGTGGAAGGGCTCATGAAGTGGCCTCTGAGGTGGTCAGAGGGCTCAGGGGCGAGGGTGTTGCAGTGCCAAGGCTTGGTGCGAGCTCCCACATAGTGCAGGGTAAGGTAGTTTGGGGCTGGGTGTCAGGGCCCTGCAGCTGCTGAGGGGACTTCTGCAGGGAGTGGGGTCACCGTGGATGCCGAGGGCAGGAGGGGAGGAGGGGGACGGAGGCAGCCGCAGGGCCGCTCTAGATCCCAGGGAGGTGGCAGAGGCGACTCCGTGCCGGCTGCGCATCCAGCCTGCGGGTGATGGGGGATGCAGCGCACTCCACAGCTGGTTGAATGGGCTAGGGGCGGGGAAGGGGTGCCGGGGAGGGCGGCAGGAGCGGTGGCCTGTGCAGCTGGCTGAACAACGGGGAGACTGGGAGCTGCCTGGTGGTGCTAGCTGCGGAATCCAGTCCGCACTTTCCCTCTCTCCTTCGTGCTCTCCCTCGCCGGTAGCAACGGAGGGCGGGTAGCGCGCGCTCGGAACAGCGAGTTGTTTAAAATCCTTCTAGAACCGTTTCTAATTCCCCCTTGCGCCGGGGAAGGGAGAGCGCAAGCGGGGGAGGGGAGGGAGGAAGAAGGAGGAGGAGGAGCCGAGAGGGTGGGGAGAGCGAGAGGGAGGAGGAGGAAGCAGTCTGTTCTGTTCTCTGCCTGTCAATCACCACGCGGGGGGTGTGCCCTCCTGCGCGGCGGGCCAATGGGGTGTGTGTGTGTGGCAGCGTCTCCATGGTGACGGGGCTGTTCCCGGAGAGGCTGTGATGGGTTGACAGGTGCGTGACAGTCGGAGCTCTCTGCAGGCATGTACGGCAAAGGCAAGAGCAACAGCAGCGTCCCGTCCGACAGCCAGGCCAGGGAGAAGTGAGTACAACCTGCCTGACCGGGCGCCTACACACGCACATACCTTGCACAACGTAACTTTCCTGCTCGCGGGTGATATGGCCGGGTGCGCGCTCCGGGAAAGGAGGGGGGAGCCCGTGGGGAGCGGAAGGGACCGGGCGGGAACGGGCCGGGGCGGCGGGAGGCAGGGAGGAGTTGGGCCGCGGGGGCCCTGGCTCTCGCACCGCGGTGGGCCCTGGCTCTCGCACCGCGGCGGGCAGGGAGGCCCGACACGGGGGCTGGGGGCGATGTGGAGGGAGGCGATCGAGGCTGCCCTCTGTGCCGCGGGCGATAAGGGTCCGGGAAGGGGTCCCTCAGCGCCCCGCGGCGGAAGAGGTGGTGGGACAGGAGGGGCCGGCAGGGGCTGGGTGAGTGGGAAGGAGGGAAGCATAGGTCGTGCTGGCGGAGACCGTCGGCCCCCCTTCCCCCGCTCCTCAGCGCGGCGGGATGTGGGGTCAGGGAGGGCGACCGTTGAGCCGTCGGCGCGCTAGGGCGAGGACGGAGGAGTGCACTTGGGCGCCCCTTCCTCCTGGCCCCAGCGGGGCCAAGGGGGTGTTTGTGGCAGCGCAAGGTTTTGGGACAACTTTGATAACAAAGAGCCTCAGCCTGGCTGCTGGGGACGGTGCTGCCGCCGGGTGGGGGCGGGGGCATCGGGAGCCTCCCACCGCTGCTTTATAACTCTCTGGCTCTCAACTTTTCATCGGGACCGCGTATCTTCCTGCCCCCTCCCCGTTTGTCTTCCTCTTCTCCGCCTGGCTGGCCCTGCCGGCCGTGACCGGGCCCGGGGTGCGGACAGCGGCCGGGCCGGGGAAGGGGCACGGAGTGAAGTGCATTATTCTCCGGGAGTTAAAATGGGATTACTGCAAGCGGGGGGGGGGATTACTTGAGAGGGATATTGTGTTTCAAGAGACAGGGGAAAGCAGTGTTGTGTTCATTGTTTCGTTTATTTTTCGTCCCTTAAAAAAAACAAACAGCAAAGGTGTTAGAAGAAAGCAAACGGTCATTGTGTGTGTGTGTGTGTGTGTGTGTAAAAGGGACACCAAACGCTAGAACTTTGTCAAAATTGACTAATGCTGAAATGGTCTGCAAGAACTACTTTTTAGGTGTTGGCACTGTGATATGAAAAATATAAACAAAATCTGTTAAAACCATGTAAGGATTTCTTTATTTAAACATACACAGGAGGAAAAAAAAAATAAAAGACTTCAGACTGGGAGAAACTTGACAGTGCACATAAGAAATGCTGAAAAGTGACAAAGTAGCACATGCAGTCAAATGCCCACAGTAAATACAGTGGCAGTGGTGGGACAATAAAAGTTGTTTGGTTGAGCGGGGTTTTAGGATTATTTCCTTCAGATATTATAAATGTGAGGTCACAGCAGAATATTTTGTATATTTTGTTATAATGTTTGAGCTTATCATTCCACTTGAAAGTATTCTACTCGCAGCCAATCTGAATTAATTTTTCAAGTAAGTTTTCATGTGGCAGTATCAAATGCTTTCCTGAAATCCAAATATATCTACTGCTTTCACATCATCTGCTAATTTTGTAATTCCATCAAAAATGCAATCAAGTTTGTCTGGTGAGGTTTATTTTTTATAAATCCCATGATTTGCCTACCAGTGAAGGATGAAGGACTGAGTCAACCTTTGCAAGCTTAATCAAACTCATCTAAACCTCTGTGTTGAATTGGAAATTTTGCAAGAAGAGGCTTGCTCTCAGCATTTGCCTCACTTTGTGGTTTCTAATGGGATGGAAATACTGGACGAAAAGGCTTTGGCACTGCATTTTAGTACTGCACTGCTTAGAAATAGGGAGAAGCATAAAAATATTTCTTTTAAAGTAGACTTTCAGACTGTAAAAAAAGGTTTTGGAAGATGAAAAAAAATTGTTAGGTAGCAGTTTAGGTCAAACTTTACTCTTAACTAGTTGTTTCCATTTCCCTTGCTGACCATGCCAGAAAAAAAAAATTAAGAGTAAAAAAAAACCATAGGCAGTTTGAGTAGGTTTTTGGGTTCTAAGATCCCACTGGTACATCTGAGATCTAGAGCCTTAACCTGAGAGACAGTTGACAGACATACAATTATATGACAGATACACAATTTCTGCTATTTAAGACTCAAATTAGCACAGCATCTGATGAACTTTGAGACCCTGCTCAGTAGACTTCTCCCTACTTCAGAAAAAAACACCTCAGATCTTTGTTTCTAAAGACTTTCAATTTTTATTTTCTTAGGCAATTGCTTTCCCTATCAAAAACATTATCCCTTCATTTGCTTTCCACTCTTTGTTCGCATTTTGGGGTTTCTATATTCCTGTTTGAATTTGAAAGGGCTCTCTTTACTGTGTTTTAATGTGTGTTTCCTTATGATGATGCCTTCAGAACTAAATGTGAGGTCACACATTTACACTTTCTGATACGAGCCAGGATGCTATTGGCCTTCTTGGCCACCTGGGCACACTGCCGGCTCCTGTTCAGCTGGGTGTTGAGCAACACCCCAGGTCCTTTTCCACCAGGCAGCTTTCTAGCCACTCTTCCCCAAGCCTGTAGCCTCGGCCCATTGATCCAGCCTGTCCAGGTCCCTCTGCAGAGCCTTCCTACCCTCGAGCAGATCAACACTCCCGCCCAACTTGGTGTCGTCTGCAAACTTACTGAGGGTGCACTCGATCCCCTCATCCAGATCATTGATAAAGATATTAAACAGATCTGGCCCCAATACTGAGCCCTGGGGAACACCGCTCGTGACCGGCCGCCAACTGGATTGAACTCCATTCACCACAACTCTCTGGGCCCGGCTGTCCAGCCAGTTTTTGACCCAGCGCAGAGTACGCCCGTCCAAGCCATGGCCAGCCAGCTTCTCCAGGAGAATGCTGTGGGAGACGGTGTCAAAGGCCTTACTAAAGTCCAGGTAGACCACATCCACAGCCTTTCCCTCGTCCACTAGGCGGGTCACCTGGTCATAGAAGGAGATCAGGTTGGTCAAGCAGGACCTGCCTTTCATAAACCCATGCTGACTGGGCCTGATCACCTGGGTGTCCTGTACGTGCCGTGTGAGCGCCCTCAAGATGAACCGCTCCATAATCTTCCCTGGCACCGAGGTCAGGCTGACAGGCCTGGAGTTCCCCGGATCCTCCTTCCGGCCCTTCTTGTAGATGGGCGTCACATTTGGTAACCTCCAGTCAACTGGGACCTCCCCGGTTAGCTAGGACTGCTGATAAAGGATTGAAAGTGGCTTGGCGAGCTCCTCCGCCAGCTCCCTCAGTACCCTTGGGTGGACCTCATCCGGCCCCATAGACTTGTGTGTGTCTAAGTGGTGTAGCAGTTCGCTAACCATTTCCCCTTGGATTATGGGGGCTTCATTCTGCTCCCCGTCCCTGTCTTCCAGCTCAGGGGGCTGGGTACCCTGAGAACAACTGGTCTTACAATTAAAGACTGAGGCAAAGAAAGCATTAAGTACCTCGGCCTTTTCCTCATCCTCAGTGACAATGTTCCCCCCCGCATCCGATAAAGGATGGAGATTCTCCTTAGCCCTCCTTTTGTTGCTAATGGATTTATAGAAACATGTTTTATTGTCTTTTACGGCATTAGCCAGATTAAGTTCTAGTTGGGCTTTGGCCCTTCTAATTTTCTCCCTGCGTAACCTCACAACATCTTTGTAGTCCTCTTGAGTTGCTTGCCCCTTCTTCTAAAGGTCATAAACTCCCTTTTTTTTCCTGAGTTCCAGCCAGAGCTCTCTGTTCAGCCAGGCCGGTCTTCTTCCCCGCCGGCTCATCTTTTGGCACATGGGGACGGCCTGCTCCTGCGCCTTTAAGATTTCCTTCTTGAAGAATGCCCAGCCTTCCTGGACTCCTTTGCCCTTCAGGACTGCCTCCCAAGGGACTCTGTCAACCAGGCCCCTAAACAGGCCAAAGTCTGCCCTCGGGAAGTCCAAGGGAGCAGTTCTGCTGACCCCCCTCCTTACTTCTCCAAGAATCGAAAACTCTCATTTCATGATTGCTGTGCCCAAGACGGCCTCCAACCACCACATCACCCACAAGTCCTTCTCTGTTTGCAAACAACAGGTCCAGCGGGGCACCTTCCCTAGTTGGCTCACTCACCAGCTGTGTCAGGAAGTTGTCTTCCACACACTCCAGGAACCTCCTAGACTGTTTCCTCTCCGCTGTATTGTATTACCAGCAGACATCTGGTAAGTTGAAGTCCCCCATGAGAACAAGGGCTAGCGATCATGAGACTTCTCCCAGCTGCTTATAAGAATATTTCGCCTGCCTCTTCATCCTGGCTGGGTGGCCTATAAGACTCCCACCATGATATCTGCCTTATTGGCCTTTCCCCTGATTCTTACCCAATAACAAGAAGGGTTTCTTTAGGTACATAGGACAACAAAGGATGATGAAAGAAACTGTACCCCCCCGATGAGCGAAACGGGAGACTTGGCTACAACCGACATGGAGAAGGCTGAGGTACTCAACAACTTTTTTGCCTCAGTCTTCACCGGCAAGTGCTCTAGCCATGCCGCCCAACTCAGAATCCAAAGGCAGGGACTGGGAGAATGAAGTACTGCGCACCGTAGGAGAAGATCAGGTTTGAGACCATCTAAGGAACCTGAATGTGCACAAGTCCATGGAACCCAATGAGATGCATCCAAGGGTCCTGAGGGAACTGGCAGAAGTTGCTAAGCCACTATCCATCGTATTTGAAAAGTCATGGCAGACTGGTGAAGTTCCCAGTGACAGGAAAAGGGGAAACATAATCCCTATTTTTAAAAAGGGAAAAAAGGAAGACCTGGGGAACTACAGGCCGGTCAGTCTCACCTCTGTGCCCGGCAAGATCATGGAGCAGATCCTCCTGGAAACTATGCTAAGGCACATGGAAAACAGAGAAGTGATTGGTGACAGCCAACATGGCTTCACTAAGGGCAAATCGTGCCCAACAAATTTGATGGCCTTCTACGACAGGGTTACAGCACTGGTGGATAAGGGAAGAGTGACTGACGTCATCTACCTGGACTTGTGCAAAGCATTTGATACTGCCCCACACAACATCCTTGTCTCTAAAATGGAGAGACATGGATTTGATGGGTGGACCACTCGGTGGATAAGGAATTGACTGGATGGTCACAATCAAAGAGTTGCGATCAATGGCTCAATGTCCGGGTGGAGACCAGTGACGAGTGGTTTCCCTCAGGGGTCCGTATTGGGACCAGTATTATTTAACATCTTTGTTGGGGACATGGACAGTGGGATTGAGTGCGTCCTCAGCAAGTTTGCGGATGACACCAAGCTGAGTGGTGTGGTTGATACTCTAGAGGGAAGGGATGCCATCCAGGGGGACCTTGACAGGCTAGAGAGGTAGGCCCATCTGAACCTCATGAAGTTCAACAAGGCCAAGTGCAAGGTCCTGCCCCTGGGTCAGGGCAATCCCAAACATGGATACAGGCTGGGCGATGAGTGGACTGAGAGCAGCCCTGCAGAGAAGGACTTGGGGGTACTAGTGGATGAAAAACTGAATATGAGCCGGCAGTGTGCGCTCGCAGCCCAGAAAGCCAATCGCATCCCGGGCTGCATCAAAAGAAGTGTGGCCAGCAGGTTGAGGGAGGTGATTCTGCCCCTCTACTCCACTCTGGTGAGACCCCACCTGGAGTACTGCGTCCAGCTCTGGGGCCCCCAGCATAAGAAAGACATGGACCTATTGGAGCGGGTCCAGAAGAGGGCCACGACAATGATCAGGGGTATGGAACACCTCTACTATGAGGACAGCCTGAGAGAGTTGGGGTTGTTTAGCCCAGAGAGGAGAAGGCTCTGGGGAGACCTTATAGCAGCCTTCCAGTATTTAAAGGGGGCCTACAGGAAAGATGGGGAGGGACTCTTTATCAAGGAATGTAGTGATAGGACGAGGGGTAACAGTGTTAAACTGAAAGAGGGTAGATTTAGATTAGATATAAGGAAGAAATTCTTTACTGTGAGGGTGGTCAAACACTGGAACAGGTTGCCAGAGGAAGGTTGTGGAGTCTCCATCCTTGGAGATACTCAACACCTGACTGGACATGGTCCTGGGCAACCTGCCATAGCTGACCTTGCTTGAGCAGGGAGGTTGGACTAGATGAACTCAAGAGGTCCCTTCCAACCTAAATGACTCTGTGATTCTCTACTGTATAGCAACGTGAGAAAACTTTCATTGTCGTTTTAGCAGCCACATTCTGAGAAGTATAGCTATGACTGCAGTCCTTGGAGCAGGCCCTTCAGGGGAGTTAAGGGCAGCTTCTTGTCAAACTGTGGATTCCATGTAGCTTAGGCATGAAAAAGGTGCCAAGCTCTAGAAAACAGAGAACTAAAGGTTCCAGCTGGGGAAAAAAGAGGAAAAAACTAGGCTTATTGCTTGCCTTATCACGGTTGTATATATAGCTTTATTTTTCAAAGCACTGCTTTAAGGCCCTCTTCCACTTTCTCTTCTACTTAGCTTTGTGCCTTTACTTCCCATACACAAAATGACCTGAGCCTTTTAGTGTACTAAGCTGTCCACTCCTCCAAAACCAAACTTTCACACTGCTTTGATATCCACATATCATCCTTAGGAGAACCAGCTTCATTTGTGACAACAGAGCCAAAATATAAATGAAGCTAACTTCTGTTGTCCATTTATAAAAAAAATGTTTTCCTGTGTTCAGATGGAATTTCATGTGTTTCCGTTTGTGTCCATTGCCTTTTCTCCTGTCACTGGGCACCACTGAAAAGAGCCTGGCTCCATCCTCTTTGCACCTTCCCTTCAGGCATTTATACACATGGATAAGATCCCCCCGAGCCTTCTCTTCTCTGGACTGAACAGTCTCAGCTCTCTTAGCCTCTCCTCATAGGAAAGATGCTCCGGTCCCTTAATCATCTTTGTGGCCCTGTACTGGGTCTGCTCCAGGAAGTCCAGATCTTTCTTGTAATGGGGAGCCCAGATCTGGACACTACTGCAGGTGTGGCCTCACCAGTGCTGAGTAGAGGGGAAGGATCACCTCCCTTGACCTGCTAGCAACACTCCTCCTAATGCAGCCCAAGATGCTGTTGGCTGCCTTTGCTGTGAGGGCGCATTGCTGGCTCATGGTCAGCTTGTTGTCCACCAGGACCCCCAGGTCCTTCTCAGCAAAGCTTCTTTCCAGCTGAGTAGCCCCCGGCATATATTAGTGCCTGGGATTATCCCTCCCCAGGTGCAGGACGTCACATTTCCTTTGTTGAACTTCATGGGATTCCTCTCTGACCAATTCTCCAGCCTGTCCAGGTGCCTCTGAATGGCAGCACAGATATCTGGTGTATCATCCACCCCTCCCAGTTTTGTATCATCTGTGAACTTGCTGAGGGTGCACTCTGTCTCATCGTCCAGGTCATTAATGAAGAGATTAAACAGTACTGGCCCCAGAATCAACCCCTGGGGTACACCACTAGTGACTGGCCTTCAACTGGACTTTTTGACGCTGATCACAACCCTCTGGGCCTGGCCATTCAGCCAGTTTTCAGTCCACCTCACTGTTGACTTCTCTAATCCATACTTTGTCAGTTTGTCTATGAGGATAGTATGGGAGACAATGTCAAAAGCCTTACTAAAGTCGAGGTAAACAACATCCATTGCTCTCCCCTCATCCACCAAGCTAGCCACCTCATTGTAGGAGGCTATCAGGTTGGTCAAGCCTGATTTCCCCTTTGTAAATCTATGCTGACTAATCCTGATCACCTTCCTATCCTTCATGTGCCTGGAAATGGTTCCCAGGATTAGCTGCTCCATCACCTTCCCAGGGATCGAGGTGAGGATGACCGGCCTGTAGTTCCCCAGATCTTCCTTGTTGCCCTTCTTAAAGATAGGAGTGACATATGCTCTTCCAGTCTTCAGGAACTTCTTCCAAACACCATGACCTTTCAAGGATAAAGGAAAGTGGCCTCGCAATGATATCAGCGAGCTCCTTCAGCACTTGTGGGTGTAATGTCCAGTTTGTTTAAGTATTCCCTAACCTGGTCCTCCTCCATCAAGGGTAAGTCTTCCTTTCTCCAGACTTTCCCTCTGGTCTCTGGGGCCTGGGATTCCTAAAGGCTGGTTTTACTGTTAAAGACTGAGGCAAAAAAAGCATTGAGTAGCTCAGCCTTTTCTGTGTCATTTGTCACCAGGCTCATGTTTTCCCTTATCTTCCTTTTGCTTTTTATATACTTGTAGAATCCTTCCTTGTTGCCCTTCACAGCCCTCACCAGATTCAACTCCAGGTCAGCCTTGGCTTTCCTAATCCCATCCCTGTGTGATCGAACAGCAACTCTGTGGTGGGTTTATACTGGCCAGCAGCAAATCACCCTCTGTGTTCCCCCATCCACACAGCAGGATGGGGGAGAAAATAGGCAGAACAGAAGCAAGAAAACTCATGGGTTGAAATAAAGACAAGGAAATCACTCACTCATTACTGTCATGGGCAAAACACTCAACTTGGGGAATTTAACCTAATTTACTACCTATTAACACAAATATTTAATTACTGATTCAGGTTTTGGGATGTCATTGGTATTAGTGAGACTTGGTAGAATGAGTCCCACGACTGGAGTGCTGGGATGGAGGGCTACAGGCTGTTCAGGAAGGAGAGGCAAGGCAGGCGAGGTGGAGGTGTCGCACTATACGTAAGGGAGAGGTTTGATTGTACAGCCCTTACAGTTAGCGATGATGTGGTTGAGAGCCTCCGGGTGAGGATCAGGGGGATGGAAAACAAAGGAGATGTTGTAGTGGGTGTCTACTACCGATCACCCAGCCAGGATGTAAGCACTGATGAGTTATTCTATAGGCAATTAGGAGAAATCTCTGGATCGGTAGCCCTTGTCCTTATGGGAGATTTCAACTTCCCAGACATCAGCTGGGAATATCATACTGCTGTGATGAACAGGTCTTGGAAATTCTTGAAGTTTGTGGGAGAGAACTTCTTGTCGCAAGTACTCGGTGAGCCAACTAGGAAAGATGCCCTCCTAGACTTGCTATTTGGGAATAGAGAAGGACTTGTGGGAGATGTGATGGTAGGTGGCTGTCTTGGCCACAGCGATCATGAAACGGTCGAGTTTACAATTTTCAGTGTAATGAGAAAAAAGGTCAGCAGAGTTGCTACCTTGGGCTTCAGGAGAGCAAACTTTAAGCTATTCAGGGAGCTATTTAGCAGAGTCCCCTGGGAATCTGCCTTTGAGGGCTTAGGGGTCCATGAGAGCTGGTCAGTTTTTAAGAAGCACCTTTTAGAAGCACAGGAACAGGCAATTCCACTGTGTTGTAAGTCAAGCAAGCAGGGCAGAAGACGAGCTTGGCTGAAGAGGGAACTCCTCGTGGAGCTCAAGAGGAAAAAGAAGTGGTATGATCTCTGGAAGCAAGGTCAGGCTTTGCAGGAAGATTACAGAGCTGTGGTTCGTATATGCAGGGGGAAGACATGAAAGGCCAAAGCTCGATTAGAGTTGAAACTGGCCAGTGTTGTGTCAGACAAGAAGTAGGGCTTTTTAAAGTACATTAATAGCAAGAGGAGGCCTAAAGAAAACATTGGACCGATAGTTGTTGAAGATGGTCACCTGACTAATAGGGATGAAGAAAAAGCGGAGGCATTGAATGCTTTTTTTGCCTCAGTCTTTAATAATACTGATAGACCTTGGGCTGCCCGGTCCCCTGAGTCGGAGGACCACGATGGGAATAGTGACTTTCCATTTGTGGACGCTGAAATTGTAAGGGACCAGCTGTATCAGCTGAATGTTCACAAGTCCATGGGGCCTGATGGGATTCATCCCAGCGTACTGAAGGAGCTAGCGGATGTTACGGCAGGACCCTTCTTGATCATCTACCAAAGGTCTTGGGAGCCTGGGGAGGTCCCTGCTGACTGGAAGCTAGCCAACGTTATTCCAATTTACAGGAAGGGCATGAGGGACGACCCAGGGAACTACAGACCTGTTAGTCTAACCACAGTTCCTGGGAAAATTATGGAGAAGATCATACTGGGTGCTACTGAAAGGCATTTAAAGAACAATGCAATCCTCAGGCACAGTCAACATGGGTTCACAAAGGGAAAGCCCTGTCTAACTAATTTGATCTCCTTCTACGATAAGGTCACCCACCTAGTAGATGAAGGGAAGGTGGTGGTTGCCCCATCCCTGGAAACATTCAAGGTCAGGTTGGACGGGGCTCTGAGCAACCTGATCTAGTTGAAGATGTCCCTGCCAACGGCAGGGGGGTTGGACTAGATGACCTTTAGAGGTCCCTTCCAACCCAAAGTATTCTATGATTCTATGATATAGTTTTTCTGGATTTTATAAGGCTTTTGATACTGTCCCTGACAGCATCCTTCTGGACAAGTTGTCCAACTGTGAGATGAGCAAGTTCACGGTGCGCTGGGTGAAGAACTGGCTGAAGGGCAGGGCTCAAAGGGTTGTAGTGAATGGGGCCACATCTTGCTTGTGACCAGTCACCAGCGGTGTTCCTCAGGGCTCAATTCTAGGGCCAGTTCTGTTCAATACTTTTATCAATGATCTGGATGCAGGAATTGAATGCACCGTTACTAAGTTTGCTGACGATACCAAACTGGGAGGTGCTGTTGACTCTCTTGAGGGACAAGAGGCCTTGCAGAGGGATCTAGATAGATTGGAGCATTGGGCAATCATCAATGGGATGAAATTTAACAAGTCCAAATGCCGGATTCTGCACCTGGGACGGAGTAACGCCGGGCACAAGTATAGACTGGGAGAGGAGTGGCTGGAGAGCAGCCCTGCAGAAAGGGATCTGGGGGTGCTGGTCGACAGCAGGCTCAATAGGAGTCAGCAGTGTGCCCTGGCAGCCAAGAGGGCAAACCGCATCCTGGGGGGCATCAAACACAGTATAACCAGCCGGTCAAAAAAGGTGTATTATTATCCTGCTGTATTCAGCGTTGGTGCGGCCTCACCTTGAGTACTGTGTGCAGTTCTGGGCCCCACAATTTAAGAAGGATGTGAAGGTCCTTGAATGCGTCCAGAGGAGGGCAACAAAGCTGGTGACAGGGCTGGAAGGCATGTCCTATGAGGAGCGGCTGAGGACTTTTGGTTTGTCTAGTTTGGAGAAAAGGAGGCTGAGGGGCGACCTCATTGCTCTCTACAGCTTCCTGAGGAGGGGAAGTGGAGAGGGAGGTGCTGATCTCTTCTCCCTGGTATCCCGTGACAGGACGCATGGGAATGGTTCAAAGCTGTGCCAGGGGAGGTTTAGACTGGACATTAGGAAGCATTTCTTTACCGAGAGGGTGGTCAAACACTGGAACAGGCTTCCTAGAGAGGTGGTTGATGCCCCAAGCCTGTCGGTGTTTAAGAGGCATTTGGACGATGCCCTTAATAACAAGCTTTAACTTTTGGTCAGCCCTGAAGTGGTCAGGCAGTTGGACTAGATGATCGTTGTAGGTCCCTTCCAACTGAAATATTCTATTCTATTCTATTCTATTCTATTCTATTCTATTCTATTCTATTCTATTCTATTCTAAACAAAGGTGACATACATCTAAACGCTATGGGGAAACACCTCTCCTCCTCTCTTCCCAGGCTCAACCTCACTCCAGACACCTCTCCCCCCACTTCCTCGCCTCCACTCCCCTTTTTATCACTGCACGTTGAACTCAGTCCCTTTGGTGAGGCATCGGGTGGCACAGGAGGTTGGGATCAGGGTGTAGTGGTTTCTCTGCCGCTCCTTGTTTCTCATTCTGTTATTCCACTGCTTCTTCCTTTTTACTTGTTTCCTCTGCTCCAGCATGGGTTATCCATGGGCCACAGTCCCCTTGTGGGAGTTACCAGCTCCACTATGGAGTGCCTCCTACTTCTCTGGCTTATTGGTCCTTTCTCCCTTGTTGTTGCCTTTTTTTGGCATTTACCACCCTTTTTTAAATATGTTTTCACAGAAGCACCACAAACTCCTCTGATTGGCTCAGCTTTGGCCTGCGGTGGGTCTGCTGTGGAGCCATCTGGAACCGGCTGTGACTGGCACAGGGCAGTCCCTGACCTCTTCCCACAGAGGTCACCCCTGTAGCCCACCCCCCACTACCAAAACCTTTCCGATTATACCCAATACAAACTCGATACTCCTCCCATAAAACCTGACCAATTAACAAAGATGACCAGAAACAAACCTGGTCAGTCATGCTAATTGAGGGGCTATCAAGAAACTGCAGGCAAACTGGGACTTTGCAACTGATGAGGATACAAACCTGAGGGTCCAGGATGTTGGAGGGGGTTGGTGAAATATTCCAGCTGATGAGACAATGTGCAGGGGAAGGGGGAGCAGAGAGCAACAAAGAGGGAGGGGTAGACAGAAAAGGGTCTAAAAGGGTCTGGTCAGTACTCGTCTGGCTGAGCCCTGTGCCTGATCACCACAATCTGTCTTATCTTCTTATATCTTCTCATTAAATCTTTTCTTAACTATCTCTCTGCATAATCTCACTTTGTATCGTGTGTGTGTGTGCACGTGCGCGCTGAGAGGGCTATGTACTAGCTACTGGTGAGATCTGTGTGTATGAGTGAAATTTGGTGCCAGCTACTGGAGTCAGACTGGGAGTGTAGGCACCCCAGGCCTGTGGTGTCAGCTACTGGAGCGAGTGAGGGTCCTAGTGTCAGTAGTTGGAGGGGTCATAGGTCTCGGGATCTACTGAGGGCCCTACAAACTTTGTGCCCAAAGTGTCAGCTACCGGGGGGACTGGTGTGAGTGGATTTGGTGCCAGCTACTAGAGTCAGACCAGGGGTGTAGGCACCCTGCGGACTGTGGTGCCAGCTACTGGAGCAAATGGGGGTGGGGGGGGTGTCTCAGCATCAGTTACTGGAACAAGCGGGGGTCTTTAACCTCCAGCCACTGGGTTGGGAACAGTGTACGTCCCAAAAACCAGCTACTGGGGGGACTGACATGACTGCAGGCACATGTGTGCGTGTGTATATGAACTGAAAGGACTAGGAGCGGCTGAGGACTCTGGGTTTGTCTAGTTTGGAGAAAAGGAGGCTGAGGGGCGACCTCATTGCTCTCTACAGCTCCCAATCTTTCCCTCCCAAAATTATTTCACATGGCATCTCATTTGAGCCACAGGTTTTACAACTACCACCCACACCTTTCCCATTCCGCCCAAGTGTCAGTATTTGATAGGTATCTGTAGGTTTTATCTTCAGTATAAGACATTTTACCCTTGAGTTCCACAGATGTACTGGCAGCAAAGGAATGATTCTTTTCTAGTATCATAATATGTCTCTATCTTTTCCCTTGCTCAAATAATTTTGAGCATAAAGACTACTCTTAGCAGCAGCAATTGTATCTTATGAGGCCAATATTGTAATTAATGAAATTTGAGGCACATATCAGAGATCCAATGTTTGTTAAAAAGGGGGATGAAGAGATGCCTGTACTTTAAAGCTTCTCAGTCCAACAGTGGAAAGGAATTCACAATGTATTTTTACAGTGTTATATATAATCTCTTACATAATACTGATTACTTCTTAGGTTTTAAAGAGCACTGGGCTTTGTGTATGAGAGTGTGTATTTGGTTTGTGTGGCAAGGTTTTGGCAGCAGGAAGGGGCTGCAGGGGTGGCTTCTGTGAGAAGATGCCAGAAGCTGCCCCATGTTGCACAGAGCCAGCTCCAAGATGGACCCGCTGCTGGCCAAAGCTGAGGCAATCAGCGACGATGATAGAGCCTCTGTGATAACATATTTAAGAAAGGGTAAAAACTTCTGTGCAACAGCAGCTGGGAGAGGAGTGAGAATATGTGAGAGAAACAACTCTCTCTAA
Organism: Spheniscus humboldti; assembly: GCA_027474245.1. Classification (NCBI taxonomy): domain Eukaryota; kingdom Metazoa; phylum Chordata; class Aves; order Sphenisciformes; family Spheniscidae; genus Spheniscus; species Spheniscus humboldti. The sequence continues at coordinate 37,812,842 of CM049922.1, forward strand.
AGACACCAAGGTCAGGGAAGAAGGAGGGGGAGGAGGTGCTCCAGGCACCAGAGCAGATTCCCCTGCAGCCCATGGAGGACCATGGTGGAGCAGATATCCATCCTGCAGTCCATGGAGGACCCCACGCTAGAGCAGGTGGATGTGCCCTGAAGGAAGATGTGACCCTGTGGAGAGCACATGATGGAGCAGGCTCCTGGCAGGAACTGCGGTCCCATGGAGAGGAGCCCATGCCAGAGCAGGTTTTTCTGTGGCCCTGCAAGAGACCCACGCTGGAGCAGTCCGTTCCTGAAGGACTGCACCCTGTGGAAAGGACCCATGCTGGAGCAGTTTGTGAAGAACTGCAGCCTGTGGGAAGGACCCATGTTGGAGCAGTTCGTGAAGGACTGCAGCCTGTGGGAAGGACCCATGTTGGAGAAGTTCGTGAAGGACTGCCTCCCGTGGGAGGGACCCCACTCTGGAGCAGGGGAAGAGGGTGAGGAGGAAGGAGTGGCAGAGACAACACATAATGAACTGTCTGCAGCCCCCATTCCCCATCCGCCTCCACCACTTGGGGGGAGGAGATAGAGGAGTCGGGAGTGAAGTTGAGCCCAGGAAGAAGGGGTGGGGTGGGGAAGGTGTTTTAAGATTTGGATTTATTTCTCATTATCCTACTCTGATTTGATTGGTAATAAATTCAGTTAATTTCCCCAAGTCAAGTCTGTTTTGCCCATGACAGTAATTGCTGAGTGATCTCCCTGTCCTTACCTTGACCCACGAGCTTTTTATCATATTTTCTCTTCCCTGTTCAGTTGAGGGGGGAGTGATAGAGCGGCTTGGTGGGCACCTGGCGGCCAGCCAAGGTCAACCCACCACAGAGTGTTGACCAGCTAAGCCACTGAAAAGGGCTGGTTTGGGCTGGATTTTTTTAAAAAACTTGTTAATACAGAAAGCTGCAATTATTCAATTATTACAAGATTTTGCTTTTGTTTGGGTGTGTATGAACATTTTTCTGGAAACTGCATCTTATTCTTGAAAGTCTTTATCATTTTAAAACATGTTATCATTACCCTGTCTGAGATATAGGATAGCTACAAACTGGGGTCTTTTTTCTCTTACTGTATCTAGTTACATTATGGATTAATGTTAAGAATGTCTGCAGTGAAACATTACTTGTATAGCTGTATAACAGTTACTTAAACAATGTAACTTATAATATAGAATCATGACTTTCCTCATATACTTACAGTAATATATACAATCAATACATAGTTCTGCCCACTGTGTTGATTTTCAAAATCATAAAGTAATCTAACTGTCAGATTTCAGTCAGCATTTAACAAGGGCCTATTCAGGAATTTAAGTCATGAAATGGTACTCCCTTATTTTAATTCTAGTGATATATAGTTATTGTTGTGTAGCTGGAAAGATTTTTTGGACAAGATATCATGGAAAAGAGAAGCTTGTGCTTGGTCTTTTTCAACGGGTATGTGACTAGGCAGATTTCAAGCTCTTCCCAAGAATCCTTCTATAGGAAGTTTAATATTTCTATGGAGAGGATGTTTAATATTTGTATGGAGTTTCTAACTATGAACCTGTCGTGGTTTAACACCAGTCAGCAACTGAGCACCACACAGCCATTCGCTCACCCTCCCCCCGCCCCCCGGTGGGATGGGGGAGAGAATCGGAAGAGCAAAAGTGAGAAAAACTCGTGGGTTGAGATAAGAACAGTTTAATACTTGAAATAATAGAATAATAATAATAAAAACAAAAACAACAACAATAATAATCATTAAAAAATGTAAAGGAAAGTAAAACAACGAGAGAGAGTGAGAGAGAGAAACAAAAACCCAGGGAAAGAAAAAAAAAGATGCAACTGCTCACCACCCGCTGACTGACGCCCAGGCAGTCCCCGAGCACCAGTCACTGCCCCCTGACCAACTCCCCCAAGCTTAGATACTGAGCATGACGTCCCATGGTATGGAATGTCCCTTTGGCCAGTTTGGGTCAGCTGTCCTGGCTGTGCCCCCTCCCAGCTTCTTGTGCACCTGCAGCCTTCTCAGTCGGTAGAGCATGGGAAGCTGCAAAGTCCTTGGCTAGTGTAAGCATTACCTAGCAACAACTACAACATCGGTGTGTTATCAACGTTATTCTCATCCTAAATCCAAAACACAGCACTGTACCAGCTACCAGGAAGAAAATTAACTCTTTCCTAGCCGAAACCAGGACAGTTTCTACCCCTTATTCTATACCATCTATGTCATGCCCAGGTTCCATACTTTCCCATACATTTTACTTAATTACCACCCATTTTCTTGTCTTTTAATATATACACACAGATACCATTCCCTTAGTCTATGGGCCATCCCTCTAAAATGTCTGTTGGGTTCATTTAGTCCATGACTTTGGGCTCCATCTGTCATAACAGTCCTTCAGGGCAGGAGAGATGGTGTGTGGTGTTGGATTGTTGCATGCTGAAGTCTGTTTTGGTCCCATCATCGCTGCACTTTGCTCGGTTTCATCAAAGTTCATTTTTCATTAATCTGGGTGATTCTTGCTGTGATACCATTGTTATGGCATATAGCCACCATGGAAGTGATGATATACAGTATTACTTAGTAATTAACATCATACAAGTTAATTCACTGGCTATTCTCACCAAAATCAAATCCCCTTGAGGTACACATCGGACCTCCCCATCCTCCCGCATCATCCACCAAGTGCACCCAGGTCCTTGAGCAAAAACAATCCCACGGATGGGTTTGCCTTTGCCCGAGGCAGGAATAACCCAGACTGTCTTCCCCAGCATATTTTTTAAGTGCACTACAGGGACTTTATTCCCATCTACAGTACGTAAAAGCCAGCTCAACTGGCAGATCCCCGAGTGTTGACTAACCAGGTGGCCTTTGCTAAATGCGTATCCCAATGTTTGAATGTCCCACCACCCATTGCTCTCAGTGTAGTCTTTAACAGTCCATTGTATCGTTCACTTTTCCCGGAGGCTGGTGCATGACAGGGGATGTGATATACCCACTCAATGCCGTGCTCTTTGGCCCAGGTGTCTATGAGGTTGTTTCGGAAATGAGTCCCGTTGTCTGACTCAATTCTTTCTGGGGTGCCATGTCGCCACAGGACTTGCTTTTCAAGGCCCAGGATAGTGTTCTGGGCGGTGGAATGGGCCACGGGATATGTTTCCAGCCATAGAGTCATAGAATCATAGAATCATTAAGGTTGGAAAAGACCTCTAAGATCATCGAGTCCAACCGTCAACCCAACACCACCATGCCCACTAAACCATAGAATCATAGAATCATAGAATCATTAAGGTTGGAAAAGACCTCTAAGATCATCGAGTCCAACCATCAACCCAACACCACCATGGCCACTAAACCATGTCCCTAAGCGCCTCATCAACACGTCTTTTAAATACCTCCAGGGATGGTGACTCCACCACTACCCTGGGCAGCCTGTTCCAATGTTTAACCACTCTCTCCGTAAAGAAATTTTTCCTCACATCCAATCTAAACCTCCCCTGGCGCAACTTGAGGCCATTTCCTCTCGTCCTATCGCTTGTTACCTGGGAGAAGAGACCGACCCCCACCTCGCTACAACCTCCTTTCAGGTAGTTGTAGAGAGCGATGAGGTCTCCCCTCAGCCTCCTTTTCTCCAGGCTAAACAACCCCAGTTCCCTCAGCCGCTCCTCATAAGACTTGTTCTCTAGACCCTTCACCAGCCTCGTTGCCCTTCTCTGGACACGCTCCAGCACCTCAATGTCCTTCTTGTAGTGAGGGGCCCAAAACTGAACACAGTATTCAAGGTGCGGCCTCACCAGTGCCAAGTACAGGGGCACGATCACTTCCCTACTCCTGCTGGCCACACTGTTTCTGATACAGGCCAGGATGCCATTGGCCTTCTTGGCCGCCTGGCCACACTGCCGGCTCATGTTCAGCCGGCTGTCAACCAACACCCCCAGGTCCTTTTCCGACAGGCAGCTTTCCAGCCACTCTTCCCCAAGCCTGTAGCGCTGCATGGGGTTGTTGTGGCCAAAGTGCAGCACCCGGCACTTGGCCTTGTTGAACCTCATACAGTTGGCCTTGGCCCATCGATCCAGCCTGTCCAGGTCCCTCTGCAGAGCCTTCCTACCCTCGAGCAGATCAACACTCCCGCCCAACTTGGTGTCGTCTGCAAACTTACTGAGGGTGCACTCGATCCCCTCATCCAGATCATTGATAAAGATATTGAACAAGACCGGCCCCAAAACTGAGCCCTGGGGAACACCGCTCGTGACCGGCCGCCAACTGGATTGAACTCCATTCACCACAACTCTCTGGGCCCGGCCGTCCAGCCAGTTTTTGACCCAGCGCAGAGTCCACCTGTCTAAGCCGTGAGCCGCCAGCTTCTCGAGGAGAATGCTGTGGGAGACGGTGTCAAAGGCCTTACTGAAGTCCAGGTAGACCACATCCACAGCCTTTCCCTCATCCACTAGGCGGGTCACCTGGTCATAGAAGGAGATCAGGTTGGTCAAGCAGGACCTGCCTCTCGTGAACCCGTGCTGGCTGGGCCTGATCCCCTGGTTGTCCCGCTCATGCCTTGTGAGCGCCCTCAAGATGAACCGCTCCATAATCTTCCCCGGCACCGAGGTCAGGCTGACAGGCCTGTAGTTCCCCGGATCCTCCTTCCGGCCCTTCTTGTAGATGGGCGTCACATTGGCAAGCCTCCAGTCGTCCGGGACCTCCCCTGTTAACCAGGACTGCTGATAGATGATGGAGAGTGGTTTGGCAAGCTCCTCCGCCAGCTCCCTCAGCACTCTTGGGTGGATCCCATCCGGCCCCATAGACTTGTGAGCATCCAGGTGGCGTAGCAGGTCGTTGACTGCTTCCTCTTGGATTATGGGGGGTTCATCCTGCTCACCCCTGTCTTCCAGCTCGGGAGGCCGAGTACCCTGAGGATAACCGGTCTGCCTGTTAAAGACTGAGGCAAAGGCGGCATTGAGTACCTCAGCCTTTTCCTTATCCTCGGTGACAACGTTCCCCCCCGCATCCAATAAAGGATGGAGAGTCTCCTTGGCTCTCTTCTTGTCATTAATATATTTGTAAAAACTTTTTTTGTTGTCTTTAACGACAGCAGCCAGATTGCGTTCCAGCTGGGCTTTTGTCTTTCTCATTTCCTCTCTGCACGACCTAACGAGATCCCTGTACTCTCCTTGGGTCGCCTGCCCCTTCTTCCACAAGTGGTAAACTCTCCTTTTTTTCCTGAGTCCCTGAAAAAGCTCCCCGTTCAGCCAGGACGGTCGCCTTCCCCACCCGTTCTTTTTACGGCATACAGGGACAGCCTGCTCCTGCGCCTTTAAGACTTCCTTCTTGAAGATCGTCCAGCCTTCCTGGACCCCTTTGCCCTTCAGGACCGTCTCCCAAGGGACTCTCTCAACCAGCGTCCTGAACAGGCCAAAGTCCGCCCTCCGGAAGTCCATGGTCGCAGTTTTGCTGCCCCCCCTCTTTACTTCACTGAGAATCGAGAATTCTACCATTTCATGGTCGCTAAGCCCAAGACGGCCTCCGACCACCACATCTCCCACCAGTCCTTCTCTGTTTGTAAACAGCAGGTCCAGCGAGGCACCTCCCCTGGTAGGCTCCCTTACCAGCTGCGTCAGGAAGTTGTCTTCCACACACTCCAGGAACCTCCTAGACTGCTTCCTCTCTGCCATGTTGTATTTCCAGCAGACGTCCGGGAAGTTGAAGTCCCCCACAAGAACAAGGGCTAGCGATCGAGAGACTTCTGCCAGCCGCTTGTAGAACGCTTCATCCGCCCCTTCATCCTGGTTGGGTGGTCTATAACAGACTCCCAGCAGGATATCTGCCTCGTTGGCCTTCCCCCTCATCCTTACCCATAAACACTCGACCGTATCATCATCACAATCGTTGAGCTCTATACAATCGAAACACTCCCTAACATACAGGGCCACCCCACCGCCTCTCCTTCCTCGCCTGTTCCTTCTGAAGAGTCTGTAGCCATCCATTGCAGCACTCCAATCGTGAGAGTCACCCCACCAAGTTTCTGTGATGGCAACTAAACCATGTCCCTAAGCGCCTCATCTACACGTCTTTTAAATACCTCCAGGGATGGGGACTCAACCACTTCCCTGGGCAGCCTGTTCCAGTGCTTGAAAACCCTTTTGGTGAATAATTTTTGCCTAATATCCAATCTAAACCTCCCCTGGTGCAACTTCAGGCCATTTCCCCTTGTCCTATCGCTTGTTACTTGGGAGAAGACACCGACACCCACCTCGCTACAACCTCCTTTCAGGTAGTTGTAGAGAGCGATGAGGTCTCCCCTCAGCCTCCTTTTCCCCAGGCTAAACAATCCCAGTTCCCTCAGCTGCTCCTCATAAGACTTATTCTCTAGGCCCTTCACCAGCCTCGTTGCCCTTCCCTGGACACGCTCCAGCACCTCGATGTCCTTCTTGTAGTGAGGGGCCCAAAACTGAACACAGTATTCAAGGTGCGGCCTCACCAGTGCCGAGTACAGGGGGACGATCACTTCCCTACTCCTGCTGGCCACACTGTTTCTGATACAGGCCAGGATGCCATTGGCCTTCTTGGCCACCTGGGCACACTGCCGGCTCATGTTGAGCCGGCTGTCAACCAACACCCCCAGGTCCTTTTCTGCCAGGCAGCTTTCCAGCCACTCTTCCCCAAGCCTGTAGCGCTGCATGGGGTTGTTGTGGCCAAAGTGCAGGACCCGTCACTTGGCCTTGTTGAATCTCATACAGTTGGCCTCGGCCCATTGATCCAGCCTGTCCAGGTCCCTCTGCAGAGCCTTCCTACCCTCGAGCAGATCAACACTCCCGCCCAACTTGGTGTCGTCTGCAAACTTACTGAGGGAGCACTCGATCCCCTCATCCAGATCATTGATAAAGATATTGAACAAGACCGGCCCCAAAACTGAGCCCTGGGGAACACCGCTCGTGACCGGCCGCCAACTGGATTTCACTCCATTCACCACAACTCTCTGGGCCCGGCCGTCCAGCCAGTTTTTGACCCACTGAAGAGTACACCTGTCTAAGCCGTGAGCCGCCAGCTTCTCGAGGAGAATGCTGTGGGAGACGGTGTCAAAGGCCTTACTGAAGTCCAGGTAGACCACATCCACAGCCTTTCCCTCATCCACTAGGCGGGTCACCTGGTCATAGAAGGAGATCAGGTTGGTCAAGCAGGACCTGCCTTTCATGAACCCGTGCTGGCTGGGCCTGATCCCCTGGTTGTCCCGCTCATGCCTTGTGAGCGCCCTCAGGATGAACCGCTCCATAATCTTCCCCGGCACCGAGGTCAGGCTGACAGGCCTGGAGTTACCCGGATCCTCCTTCCGGCCCTTCTTGTAGATGGGCGTCACATTGGCAAGCCTCCAGTCGTCCGGGACCTCCCCCATTAACCAGGACTGCTGATAAATGATGGAGAGTGGCTTGGCGAGCTCCTCCGCCAGCTCCCTCAGCATTCTTGGGTGGTGAGGGATGGGAATCAGTTTAGGGATGGGAATCAGGGAGTCTCGGTTGGTGCAATATTGTCGCTGGTGCACCGTTGTGATGGCGATCGGCACCGGTGTCCACCAGAGCCTTATCCTGTGGGCCCGATGTGCCAGGCCGTCGAATCCACACAGTCCAGTAAACCCGGTTGTCCCTTTCCTCCACCTGGCTGGAGGCAGGGCCCCTCTAGTCCTCGTCATAGTATGCGTTCCTCACTTCTTGTAAATACGAGTCAGAAGTTTCTTCATTAAGATCAGGAGTAAGATCAGCCCTTCTACTCTGTCTGGGGAACTGCCCAGTGGAAACTGGAGCAGCAATTTTCCTGGAAGAACCCCCTTTCTGTGATTGTTTTTCCTTGCAAATCATGTACCCGTGCCTCTAGGGCTGAGGTAGGTTTTCCATCCCACTTCCTCATGTCCTCTCCGTGGTCACGCAGGTAAACCCATAGGATGCCCCGTGGTGTGTACCCTTTATATTCTCTCTCTTGAGCAAAAGAACGCTGACTCCTAACAGCCGAGATACTGGTCCTCACAGGTGGGGAGTAGGACATATCCTCTCTGAGTTGCTGGAACTCCCGGGACAGTTTCTCCACAGCTGAGACAAGGGGGGAAGAGAGACTTTCTTCGTATTGCCGGAGTTGACCAGCCAATTCATCCACTGTTTGTCCCTCTCCATCTTTCCAGGTCATCACTGCCGATGAATTGGCATATGACGATGGTGAGCTCCTTATAAACTTCTGCCACATGGGTCGTGTGCACTTGACTGCATCTGGATCTTTGGATAGCTGTTCATTGCTCAGGTCACCATAAATCACCTCCAGCACAGCTAATTCTCTCAGAAACTGGATACCCTTCTCCATGGTGGTCCACTTGCTTGGGCGACATATGACATCTTCCTTGAAGGGATACCTTTCCTTCACGCTTGACAGGAGTCGCCTCCAAAGGCTGAGGACACGTGTCCCTTTTCCAGTCGCTTTGTCAATGCCCCCTTCCGTAGAAAGGCATCCCAGCTGCTTGGCTTCTTTACCCTCTAATTCCAGGCTACTGGCCCCATTATCCCAGCATCGGAGCAGCCAGGTGACAATATGCTCGCCTGGACAACGGCTGAAATCTTTTTGTATATCTCGCAGCTCACTCAAGGATAGAGATCGGGTGGTCACCACCTCATTTACGAGTTCTTCCTCTTCTTCCTCCCCGAGCAGCGTCCGGCTCTCCTCCTCCTGTACTCGTGATAGTCCTTCTCCAGGGTAGTCTGCCTCGTACACTTTTAGAAGAAGTTTCTTCCTCCCTTACTAAACAAGCCGACTTCCGCTTCCAAGATATTTTCTTGTGTATAGGGGCGACTGATACCGGCACAGGCCGGTTCTTTGGTTCAGCCACAGGACGTGTCGCCGGGGTCTGAATGGCCGCAGTGCCTGTCGCTTTGTCGTCAGATCCAGAGACCTTCTCCTCCCTTTGAGGGTACTGAATGGTGTTGAACAGGGCTCGATAGGCATGGACCAGGCCCCAGCACGGTGCAGTGATCTGTGTCTCTCTGGAGTTGCCAGGGTGACAGCATACTTTGTCCAAATATTCCAGTAACTTTTTAGGATTCTGCACTTGCTCAGGGATGAAATTCCAAAACACTGGGGGTGCCCATTGGCCTAGGTACTTGCCCATCTTATCCCCCACACCCTGCCACTCATAACTATCCAGCCTTGGGGCAGTTCTCTGGATGATATTCTGAAATCGCTTATTAACCTTAGACAAAACCGAAACAATATTCCCAAGAGATACCAATAGAAGTATCTTAACTACCCAAGGATGTTCAAAATACTGAAAAGTTACTGTAATGAAGGAGGAAACATCATAGAAGGTAGCGAAGCTGCCATTCTGCATTTCCTCTGTAAAAAATACCTCTCAGAGGAAGGATTGTAATTGCTGGATGTCTCCACGACGTGGTACCCGAAGTACAGTAATGGCTTCAGTACAAAGCTCAAATACCAGATTAAGCTGAAGGCCAGTGTTTTAATAACAAACCTCCCAGGCAAAACATCACTAATCACTGCAGACCTCAGCAAACTGCAAAAACCAACACTAATCTTTAACATGTACAGCAAAAAGAAGAGCATGATGCAGATCAGATAAACTGATATCGAGAACAGATGAATCAATATTGTTATCCACAACTGTCAGCAGATATAAATTCCTTAATATGCTCTGGTTAATCTGTTACTATCTCAGATCCTTTTAGCCCCATGTTGTGTGCCAAAAAGGACTGTCGTGGTTTAACCTCAGCTGGCAACTGAGCACCACACAGCTGCTTGCTCACTCTCCCCCCACCCCGGTGGGATGGGGAGACAATCAGAAGAGTAATAGTGAGAAAATCTGTGGGTTGAGATAAAAACAGTTTAATAATTGAAATAAAATAATAATAATAATAATATAATATACAAAGCAAGTGATGCATAATGCAATTGCTCACCACCCGCCGACCGATGCCCAGCCAGTCCCCGAGCAGTGGCCCCCCCGGCCAGCTTTCCCCCAGTTTATGTACTGAGCATGACGTCATGTGGTATGGAATATCCCTCTGGCCAGCTGGGGTCAACTGTCCTGGCTGTGCCCCCTCCCAGCTTCTTGTGCACCTCCAGCCTTCCCAGTCGGCAGAGCATGGGAAGCTGAAAAGACCTTGACTAGTGTAAGCACTACTTAGCAACTAAACCATCCGTGTATTATCAACGTTATTCTTGTCCTAAATCCAAAACACAGCACTGTACCAGCTACTAGGAAGAAAATTAACTCTATCCCAGCCAAAACCAGGACACTGGGTAAGTGGTCTGACATACCTTTGCACAAGCGAGTGCAGTGAGAACACCTGTATATAGGTTCTCTGCTGTAGCTGAAATTTTAGCTTCATTAGGGTTATGTTGTATCTATGTGACTTGTGCTGTAATTGGGGGATAGCTTGTATACCTGCTGACCAAGCTTATTTTCCCTCTCTGGGCCTTGTTGGTGAAGGAACTTAAGTGCTTTCTCCTTATCACACTGTTTGTATTTATTCATATGGCTTAATACAAACTAATAGACAACTGTTTTGTAAAATACTAGAATTAAAAAGTGGGTATGGTCCCTTTCAAGGTTCAAACTAAAACCAATCATATGCTTAAATATTAAATAGCAGTATATCACAAAGTGCACTCATAGATTTTGCTTCTTAAAAACAGTTCGGCTAGCAGTTTTTTAAAAAGTGCAACCTGACCTTTCTTGGACTCAAATGTTTTATAGACAATTTCTAAGCATTATTATTAAAACATTATTTTAAACAGAGATTAAAATCTTAATAAATGAGATTTCATTTTGAAAGACTTGAAAAATGCAGACAGACAGGAACATCTCTAGAGAATCAGTTGCAGAATAGGAAGTGCTACATGTTTAGTTTTCTAACTCAGATCTAGCCTATATTAATTGAAATTGTTGTTTCTTACTGCTCACCTGTTCTTGTTTTTTTTAAAAGGCATTCTCAGCCCAAGTTCTAGTGGATATCCATTCAGGGTATGAGTCCCATTTTTGCAATGAGATCCTTGTGCCAGTGTTGTGGTTTAACCCGGCAGGCAGCTAAACACCACACAGCCGTTCGCTCGCTCCCCCCACACCCCAATGGGATGGGGGAGAGAATTGGAAAAAAAAAAAAAGTGAAATTCATGGGTTGAGATAAAGACAGTTTAATAGGACATAAAAGGAAGGGAAGATGATAATAATAATAATAATGATAAAAGAATATACAAAATAAGTGATGCACAATGCAATTGCTCACCACCTGCCGACCGATGCCCAGCCAGTCCCCGAGCAGCAGTCACCCCCGCCCCAGCCAACTCCCCCAGTTTATGTACTGAGCATGACGTCCCATGGTATGGAATGTCCCTTTGGCCAGTTTGGGTCAGCTGTCCTGGCTGTGCCCCCTCCCAGCTTCTTGTGCACCTCCAGCCTTCTCAGTCGGTAGAGCATGGGAAGCTGAAAAGTCCTTGACTAGTGTAAACACTACCTAGCAACCACTAAAACATCGGTGTGTTATCAACATTATTCTCATCCTAAATCCAAAACACAGCACTGTACCAGCTACCAGGAAGGAAATTAACTCTATCCCAGCTGAAACCAGGACAGCCAGCTCTATTGATTTACTTGGAGATGTGCCTGCCTGCTGAAGATCACTTTTTGTGAAGCTCCTTCTGGAACTGTGACAATAATTTGTAGCTGTTTTGTCATCAGAACTCAAAGATGCATGTCTGAATCAATCTAAAAATATGTTTACGCTCTGCTTAATAGATGTGGTTGTACTACAGTAGTTGTGGATTCTGTAATTACTTTTCCTGATGCAGCTTGAAGTTTGTATGTTCTTTCAATAAACATAGACTATTGTTCACATGTGCTCACAGCTTGAAACATTCTACATGTGAAAAATTTGATTTGGAAAAATAATCAGGGATGCTGTATGACTATATTATATTTACATTAAGCATGCTACAGTGGACAAATAGGCAGCAGTAGGTCAGTTGTTAGCTAACTGGGCACCTGTCCAAATATCATTAAAATATTGACATCAAGTAATTTGTTTTTTTTAATAATATTTAATTAATTACTATTTAAACACCTCAAATTGACCTACATGTTCTAGTTTTAAAAGTTCAGTATAGATAATGGATTTGACATGCTTGGTGCATAATGGTTTCTGAAAGGAAACAGTGTGCAACACTGATTTCTGAAATCCTTTGTTTCTAAAAAGAGGAATAAACAAATGCACAATACTAAATATTGTCTTGTTTATTTTTCAGATTAGCACTGTACGTATATGAATATCTGCTCCATGTAGGAGCACAGAAATCAGCCCAGACATTTTTATCAGAGGTATGTTTTCCCCATCTTTTTTTTTTTCTTCCATAACTTTCAAGCATGTGCAAGTGAAATAAATATCTCGGTTTAAAATAAAAAGCAGTGACAACCTTGAGTATCAGTTTACATTGATCAGCACAGATTTCTGATCCTGCAAAAACCAGTTTGCTATGTCATTTTACATGCCTTGGTATAATTACTTTTTCTATGATTCGTTACCCCTGTTCTCTGATTTGCTACTACACTGAGAAAGATTCCCCTATTTTCTCTAATGCATGTTAGAGAATGCATTGATGGTGCTCCTTTTTGATGATCTTCTAACTTATTGTTGATACCCCCATTTGTGAATAATGGAGCCATCCTAAATACACAGCAGTCAAGTATTTTACATCCTACTGTCATATACTTGAAGTTCTTATTCTCTTAAGCATTGCTAATCTCCATATATAGTCTTACCATGCTTCTAACCACTTCTTTTCATCTGGTGAATCAATTATGACTATAACCATTTAGGTCCTGTTTCTTAAACACTTTTTAACTGCTAGTAGAATTTTTACTATTACACAATAGATAGTATTTTTCATAGTCTTTTAAAGACATATATATCTTTTGAAGGTTGAAGTAAATGATCTCTCTTTAGCATTTTCTATTTATTCTGGAATACAAAACCACCTGTGTACCAAACATATTGAAGTCTTTTCACTATATTGTTTTTAATAAATCTTTCTTTGATGAGAATATTTAAGATCATAATTAGAATAATAACTGAGTAGTGAGCAGAAGTGAGAAAAAAAAAGGCAGAATGTTGTACTAGGATAATTTGCTGCTTCAAATGATACTTCTTGTATTGGGTTTACATGGCAAAGTTTTGGTAGTGGAGGGGCTGCAGGGGTGGCCTCTGTGAGAAGAGATCAGGAGCTGCCCCCATGTCAGACCGAGCCAGTTCCAGCTGGCTCCGAGACAGACCCGCCACTGGCCAAAGCTGAGCCAGTAAGCAAAGCTGGTGGTGCTGCTGTGATAACATATTTAAGACGGGGTGAAAACGCTGTGCAGCAGCTGTGAGAGAGAGGAGTGAGAAAAAAAATGTGAAACAACCCTGCAGACACCAAGGTCAGTGAAGAAGGAGGGGGCGGAGGTGCTCCAGGCGCAGGAGCAGAGATTCCCCTGCAGCCCTGTCATGGTTTAACCTCAGTAGGCAGCTAAGCCCCACACAGCCGCTCACTCACTCCCCCACAGAGGGGTGGGGGAGAGAATCAGAAGGGGAAAAGTGAGAAAACTCGTGGGTTGAGATAAAGACAGTTTAATAGGGAAAGCAAAAGCTGTGCACACAAGCAAAGCAAAACAAGGAATTCATTCACTCCTTCCCATGGGCAGGCAGGTGTTCAGCCATCTCCAGGAAAGCAGGGCTCCATCACGCGTAACGGTTACTTGGGGAGACAAACACCATCACTCCGAATGTCCCCCCTTCCTTCTCCTTCCCCCAGCTTTATGTGCTGAGCATCACGTCACATGGTATGGAATAGCCCTTTGGTCAGTTGGGGTCAGCTGTCCCAGCTGTGTCCCCTCCCAACGTCTTGTGCACCCCCAGCCTACTCGCTGGTGGGGTGGTGTGAGGAGCAGAAAAGGCCTTGACTCTGTGTCAGCACTGCTCAGCAGTAACTAAAACATCCCTGTGTTATCATCACTGTTTCCAGCACAAATCCAAAACATAGCCCCATACTAGCTACTATGAAGAAATTTAACTATCCCAGCCAAAACTGTACAAGCCTGTGGAGAAGACCATGGAAAAGCAGGTTGTCCCCCTGCAGCCCATGGAGTACCATGCCAGAGCCCATGGAGGGCCCCATGCTGCAGCAGATGGATATGCCCTGAAGTAAGCTGCAGCCTGTGGAGAGCCCACGCTGGAGCTGGCTCCTGGCAGGAATTGTGGCCCATGGAGAGGAGCCCATGCTGGAGCAGTGTTTTCCTGAAGGACTGTACCCCATGGAAAAGACCTATGCTGGAGCAGTTTGTGAAGGACTGTATCCTGTGGGAGGGTCCCCACGCTGGAGCAGGGGAAAAGTGTGAGGAGGAAGGAGCGGCAGAGATGAAGTGTTATGAACTGACGCCAATCCCCTTTCCCCATCCCCCCTGCGCCACTCAGGGGGTGGGTGGAAGAGGTAGAAGAGTCGGGAACACAGGGGTGAAGTTGAGCCTGGGAAGAAGCGGGGGGTGGGGGATGGTGGTTTTAGTTTTGTCTTTGTTTCTCACCATCCCACTCTATTTTTAATTGGCAATAAATTAAATTAATTTTCCCCAAGTTGAGTCTGTTTTGCCCATGATGATAATTGGTAAGTGATCTCCCTGTCCCCATCTCGACCCATGAGCTTTTTCATCTTATTTTCTCCCCCTGTCCTGTTGAGGGGAAGTGAGAGAGCGGCTTGTTAGGCATCTGGCAGCCAACCAAGGTCAACCCACCACACTCCTCCAAAAGATAATAGAATTATATGCTAGTGATGATATTTTGGAGGTGGGAGAAGGAAGGAAGAGAACAGGAGGGTTGTTTTAGGTAGATATGGAAAATTCACATAACAGCTAGGTGAAAGGGGTAAAAATTGTGGTAGTATCAATTTATGTTTATATTAAAGTATGTTTTTGGCATTTGTTTTTTCTCTTTAGTAAAGCAATGTAAAAATAAGAGAAAAAAGAAAATAATGGGGAGTATAGTTTTGGCTTTTACAAAACAGCTGTCAAATAATACACTGTGCAGGATTCATTTTGCTCATTTCAATTTTAGGATATATTTGCAAAATGAGTAGTTGACAGTTTAACTTCTGTGACATTTGGATTTCAGGAAAATATTCAATATAGTGTCTTGACATGTTTCTCTTTAATTAAAACTTGGACTATAGAGAAAATGTCAGATCTGAACTAATGCAATCTGAGAATATATCACAGCTTTCAAATTCAGACTGAGACTAGCCAAAAGACAATCAGTACGAGGTAGAGATAATTAATAATGTATTGGATTAGTATGAGATGTCTGTTAGGTTTCACACAGAGCTGTGAGCTTGTTTATCCCATTCATTAGCAATGCAGAGGGGCAAAGACTATGCTGGTAATGTTTGTAAATGGTTGTATGTTGGAACAAAAGGCAGTTATCACTAATACAGAGAAACCTGGAAAAAATGATATTTGGTCTGAAAGTCATAAAATGAGGTTCAGATTGAGAAAACTGTACACTAATACAACTTGGAGGAAATAATCTAAGACACAAGTTAAATGGCAAGTGGTAAAAGCAGCACTTGTGGGCTGTAAACCACAAAATAATAGCTCTACCCCCCCTCTCTACCCCATGTGAGTCAGCTGTAGTTGTTAGAAAATTATTATTGGCATACAGGATGAAAATGAGAGAACAGCAGTTGAGAGAAGTCCAAAAAAAGTCTTCTAGACAAATAATTTATGATACTATGAAAGTTACGATTTTCCATCTGTCTTTGTACTTTTCTGACTCATGCCTGTTGAGAAGCAACTGCCCTATTGCAGTGAATTAGTTGCGAGAATGCTTCAGTTTTCGGAGATATCCAGGTGGCATAGGAGGAAATTGATATTGTTTTGGTCGCTCCTGAAAGAGCATGGCTGTCTGGGCTCAATGCCCTCTCAGCTCTGGCAGTCCGTAGCTGCCAGAACAGTTTGGGTGGATTTTTTAAAATATGAAATAGTTCAGAGTAGCTTTAAAACTGACTATTGGAGCATAAAAGAAGTAAGCATATATAATCTGAGCAGGGAAAGTGACTAAGAGTAATGGAACAAAATTAAGAAAAAGAAAATTTCAGCTGGATATCATGAAATCACTCCGATATTAGATAACTTAGAGATGGTTGTCTTAAGCATTTCTACATTTTTGTGATGCACTGTGTCTAGTTTAAATTTCATAGAACTGATTCACAGATCAGTAAGCTCCAGAAGCCCTCTGCTGGTCTTTCTCACTTATAAGATGCACTTTGGTTTCCATGTCTTTGTGGTCCCTGTTGAGTACAGCCTTCAAAGCTTTGTTGCCTTCATCTCTAAAATGTAGGACCTCATGTTCAACTAGCCTTTTCCTGGATCTCTGGATTGCAGAGACCTCTAGTTTATTAACTATAGCTCTAGTCCCTTGGTCTGCAAATTACTTCCTTTCTAGAGACATGGTGTGAAGTAATTGACTGAAGTAACTCAACAACTGTTTCATCCCAAAATATGTAGTTATTGTACAATTGGCAAAATGGCAAGGAGCCAGCACACATAGATTTCATGTAAAGCACGTCATTTTCTTATGAGGGTTAAAAAAAGGCTATTCAGATGAGGTACCCAAATTTTTGAAACAGAAGAAGCTGCTCTGCTCCAGAATC
Source organism: Spheniscus humboldti (assembly GCA_027474245.1). Lineage (NCBI taxonomy): Eukaryota > Metazoa > Chordata > Aves > Sphenisciformes > Spheniscidae > Spheniscus > Spheniscus humboldti. The sequence goes on from CM049922.1 coordinate 37,829,569, forward strand.
TTTCCTTTGATGTCCAAGCTGCTACATTTTCCTTCAAGAGTTGATCCTTAGCCCACATATTTTAATGCTTTAGTATCCTTGGAAATTAGGTTCCTTGAATGAATAATTCCATTAGCTTGGCTGGACTGGGAAGGTAGGCATTTCCTGGTTAATAGATCATCAGTTATGAACTTCATTGGTACAATTGACAACGTGGGTATTTTTTTTAATTAATAATTCTTCATAATTCTTTTTAAGATTAATTCTTTTAAGATTGATTCTTTTTATGATTAGAAAGACTGATATCTACAATTGAAACAGAATGCATATTTTTTTAAAAAACAAAACAAAGAAAAGAAAAACCTCAAGTAACCCCCAAACTTCCATATTCCCTTCAGGCTCCTTCTTTGAATACATTTATCAAGATGAAATGTGTCCTAATGAAAAGGACCAGCATAAGACCTGTGAATCAGGTAATTTCCTCGTCAAGCCCTGCTTTGAAGAGCTCAAATACTGTGTAGACATTGTGAGGGCTTTCTACACAGGCATAATTTTTACTCTAACTAACTGAATGATTTTCCAATTTCAGAAACAATTTTTGGTTTTTGACTATATATTGCATCTCTTCTTCAGTATGTTGCTTTTGAAACATCCCAGAAGTACTGTGTATTCCTGGTGATAAACACAAGTCCTTCCAAGCCATTCCCAATGGATGTAAGGAGCACTCATGCCTCAGAGGAGTGCATTTGAGGAGCATGAAATACCTTTTTAGTAGCTTTGGCTTTTATTTATATTTTTCATTTTAATTAACATTTTTATCTGGCAGAGTTTAGGCAAGAGTTCCGCATTTTAAAAAGTCCTTTTTATATCTTAACTGTTGTTACATGGTGGGGTGCGTGTGTGTGTATGAAGCTCCATGCAGTTGGCTCATTCTGCTGACTTTGCTGACAGAAATGATAGTGCCTCTAGGTTATCTCTTAAAATAATTTTTAAACAGCAGAATGATTTTTGAGTAGTTGTGCCCATTTACGTAATACATCAAAATTATGTTAGGTAACTTCATATGAGAGTGAAGAAAACTTTTTGGGTGTACTAATTATATATTCCTCTCCTGCAAGCTATTGACAGAAAATATATATGCTTAACTTTCTTAAGAGTTGGGTGCAGAAATCAATTTGGAGCTGAGAATCAAAGTTTTACTTTCTTTTGAAAAATCCCAGCTTTACCAGTGCCTCTTGCAGTATGAACACTGTTAGGTTTTGTGATAAAAGCTTGTCTGCACACCCACAAAGGACCCCAGAAAGAAAAGGGGGGGGAAGCCCAAATAATAATACCCTGCCCCAGCTCCTCCCAGGTCCATCACAGGAGCTATGAACTCTGTGACGGGCCTTATCAAAGGCCTATCTCCACAAGCCCAGAGGAGCACAGAGGTCCCAGGGCAGGCAAGAACCCAAATTAAGGACTTGGAGGAACGGATACCCTGTCTGGGCCTCTCCTAGGAGACCCTTAGCCCCATTGTCCAGATGTGACAACCATCAAGATGAGTCAACACTAGAGCACCTTTTGGACTGAGAGGGGCTGCTGCCTAGAGGTATGGGACACATTATGGGATGCAGGGGAAGAGCATTTTGGGATTGCACAGGATTTATTATGGTATGTTTAGGGGAGGAGCCAAAGGTGAGAAAGGGGGGGGATTTAGGTGATTTGGGAAGAACAAGTGTGGGGAAAATAGAGGGGTAAGGGGATAAAAGGGCCAATTGTGTGTAAATAGGTGCTGATCAGTGCATTTGTTTGGTCATACCCTGCACCTGATCAGTGCAGTCTGTCCTATCTTCTTATTAAATTCCTTTCTAACTCTTTCCTGGGTGAGGGATTCTCTATGCACTCTGTGTGTGTGTGAGTGTGTATTGAGGTCTGAGTGCCAGCAACTGGAGTGAGACCTCAGGTCATAGCAGCCTGTGTGTCTGTGGTGCAAGCAACTGGAGTGAGTGAGGGTCTGGGTGCCAGCAACTGGGGAGACTGGGATCCAGGGGCAGCTACTGGGCAGACTGAGTGTCTGAGCCCAGCTGCTGGAGGGATCTACATTATACATATGTATATATATCAGAGAAACTGTCCGAGCAGCCAGGGATCAGGTTAGGAAAGCTAAAGCCCTGACAGAATTAAATCTGGCCAGGGACATCAAGGGCAAAACAAAGAGATTCTACAGGTACGTCGGGGATAAAAGGAAGATGAGGGAAAAGGTGGGCCCTCTCCGGAACGAAACGGGAGACCTGGTTACCCAGGACACGGAGAAGGCAGAGGTACTCAATGACTTTTTTGCCTCGGTCTTCACCGGCAAGTGCTCGAGCCTCACCGCCCAAGCCGCAGAAGGCAAAGGCGGGGCCTGGGAGAATGAAGAGCCGCCCACTGTGGGAGAAGATCAGGTTCGAGACCATCTAAGGCACCTGAAGGTGCACAAGTCCATGGGACCCAATGAGATCCATCCGCAGGTCCTGAAGGACCTGGTGGATGAAGTTGCTAAGCCACTATCCATCGTATTTGAGAAGTCGTGGCAGTCCGGAGAAGTCCCCACTGACTGGAAAAGGGGAAACATAACCCCCATTTTTAAAAAGGGAAAAAAGGAAGACCCGGGGAACTACAGGCCAGTCAGTCTCACGTCTGTGCCTGGGAAGATCATGGAACAGATCCTCCTGGAAGCTATGCTAAGGCCCATGGAGGACAGGGAGGTGATTCGAGACAGCCAGCATGGCTTCACCAAGGGCAAGTCCTGCCTGACCAACCTAGTGGCCTTCTATGATGGAGGGACTACATCAGTGGACACGGGAAGGGCTACAGATGTCGTCTATCTGGACCTCTGTAAGGCCTTTGACACGGTCCCCCACAACATCCTTCTCTCTAAACTGGAGAGGTATGGATTGGATGGGTGGACTGTCCGGTGGGTGAGGAATTGGTTAGATGGTCGCATCCAGGGGGTAGTGGTCAACGGCTCAAGGTCCAGATGGAGATCAGTGACGAGTGGCGTCCCGCAGGGGTCCATATTGGGACCGGTACTGTTTAATATCTTCATCAATGACATAGACAGTGGGATCGAGTGCACCCTCAGCAAGTCTGCAGATGACACCAAGCTGAGTGGTGCGGTCGACATGCCAGAGGGACGGGACGCCATGCAGAGGGAACTGGACAAGCTCGAGAAGTGGGCCCGTGTGAACCTCATGAGGTTTAACAAGGCCAAGTGCAAGGTCCTGCCCCTGGGTCGGGGCAACCCCTGGTATCAATACAGGCTGGGGGATGAAGGGATTGAGAGCAGCCCTGCCGAGAAGGACTTGGGGGTACTGGTGGATGAAAAGCTGGACATGAGCCAGCAATGTGCGCTCGCAGCCCAGAAGGCCAATCGTATCCTGGGCTGCATCAAAAGAAGCGTGGCCAGCAGGTCGAGGGAGGTGATTCTGCCCCTCTACTCTGCTCTGGTGAGACCCCACCTTGAGTACTGCGTCCAGCTCTGGAGCCCTCAGCATAAGAAAGACACGGACCTCTCAGAGTGGGTCCAGAGGAAGGCCACGAAAATGATCAGGGGGATGGAACACCTCTCCTCTGAAGAAAGGCTGAGAGAGTTGGGGTTTTTCAGCCTGGAGACGAGAAGGCTTCGGGGAGACCTTATTGCAGCCTATCAGTACTTCAAGGGGGCTTATAAAAAAGATGGCGGCAGACTTTTTAGCAGGGCCTGTTGCAACAGGACAAGGGGGAATGGCTTTAAACTAAAGGGGGGTAGATTTAGACTAGATATAAGGAAGAAATTTTTTACGCTGAGGGTGGTGAAACACTGGCACCAGTTGCCCAGAGAGGTGGTGGATGCCCCATCCCTGGAAACATTCAAGGTCAGGTTGGACGGGGCTCTGAGCAACCTGATCTAGTTGAAGATGTCCCTGCCCATGGCAGGGGGGTTGGACTAGATGACCTTTAGAGGTCCCTTCCAACCCAAACTATTCTATGATTCTATGATTCTATGATATATTCTCACTAGCGGACCTCCATCCTGCTCAGCCAGAGAGGGGAGCAGGATGAGGCTGTTGGTGCTGTCTGTATTCATGTGTCTGCTCTGAGTGTCTGTCTGTGATCTGTGGCCTGCCATGTATATATGTGGTGTATATGTGTGCTCTGTGTGCGTATGCCTACTGGGAATACATCTTCAGCCTCGCTACTGGTTAGACCTGCGAATGTGGATCTGCAGCAGCCTCGCCTCTCTTGGGCTGTCAGATCCAGTGCAGAAATCAAGTTGGAGCTGAGAATCAAAGTTTTATTTTCTTTTGAAAAAATCCTAGCTTTGCCAGTGCCTCTTGCAGTATGAACACTGTCTACCTTTTATATTAAGCATTTATATACCTTTATATGTATATCTATATACCCTTATATATATCTTTATATACATTTCATATTAAAGCTGTTTAAGCATTTGATTAAAATAATGCTCCTTTCATCTGCCATTACTTCTGTCTCTAGAGCAGAATATGGTATGTATTTAAACAATTATTTTTATCAGTTTTTGCAGGAAATAATGCTATGTGTAGTTGTAACTGGAGGAATTTGGAGTATATAGAATGTCCTGGTTTCCACCTTGTTTTAAGATGAGCTGGCCTTCCTTACAGTGTTGTATGGATTTCTAAAGAACCTTAAGTTATTTGTGATAGAGTTCCTTAAACAATCACACTGGCTTTATTATAGTTCAAACTCTTTAGTTTTATAGTTAAGGACAAGCTGATGACTATCATTAATAAACTGATTGTGTGGTAATGGTTAAGATATAACACTTGTAAAGAATTGCAGAGAGTCAGAATGCTTTCAGTGTGTTTATGTTGTCTAATGTGTTAGTTGATCAACAATAAAAGTGTGAAGTCAAAGGTAAGAATTCTTAAACTGCATTTCCTTTGAAAACAGTGTTAAATAAACCAGAGTTCTCAGGTAGGAAAGCAAGCATAGATAGTATATCTCTATTCAACAGAGTTTGCCAGTGCAGACAAATCAAGCCAAACTAGTTTTACATTTTCATTGTATGGTGAGATAATGGGTTATAACTCTGTTGTTACTCTGATGTTAGTCAGATTTGTCACATTACCTCTAACAGTAAAGTACTTCCTGAGGATTCTAAAACATTTACTCACTTCAGATGTGGAGAGAAGACTGCCACCTGCTGAATCAGTAACATTAGTCCTGTATCTTGTATGTTTTTCTTAGGAATTATTCTTGGAAAATCTTTTAGATAACTTTAGGGGTGTTTTTTAACACTTTTTTGTTATGCATTTTTGAACTTAAATAAACTCCTGTCTTAATGGTGGAGAGATACAAAATATATCCTTAATGAAATTGTATTCAAAATCTTTTAAAAATAAATTAAACCATGCTTTGCTAAAATAAGAGGCATCAGCTCAATTAATAAGTGTGTGTATTGGTTGTACATGGCAAGGTTTTGGTAGCAGTGGCAGGGGCTGCAGGGGTGAGAAGAGTTCAGGGGCTGCCCTGTGCTGGACACAGCTGGTTCCAGCCAGCTCCACAACATCCTCACTGCAGACCAAAGCTGAGCCAATCAGCAAAGTTGGTGGCACCCCTGTGAAAACATGTTTAAGAAAGGACACAAACACCAGATGAGTAGAGGAGTGAAGAAAAAAAGGTGAGAAACAACCGTACAAACACCAAGGTCAGAGAAGAAGGAGGGGAAGGAGCGGCTCCAGGTGTGGGAGCAGAGATTCCCCTGCAGCCTGTGGAAGAGACCATGCTGGAACAGATATCCACACTGCAGCCTGTGGAGGACCCCATGTCAGAGCAGTTGGATATTTCCTGAAGGAAACTGTGGCCTGTGGAGAACCCATGCTCCGGCAGATTTTTTCCTGAAGGACTTCAGCCCATGGAAGGACCCACGCTGGAGCAGGGGAAAAGTTTGATGAGGAAGGAGTGGCAGAGAGGAATTGTTATGTACTGACTGTAACTCCCCAGAGGCTCAGGGATGATGGGGGTGGGGTGGGGGGGTGGGGAGGTAGAGGGAGTTGGGAATGAAGGAGCAAAGTTGAGCCTGGGAAAAAGGGGGAGTGGGGGAAAAGGTGTTATTTTAATTTTTTATTTTGTTTCTCATCATCCTACTCTATTTATTAATTGGCAATAAATTAAATTAATTTTCCCCAAATTGAATCTGTTGGTGAGTGATCTCCTGTCTTTATCTCAACCCATCCTATTTTCTCCCCCTGTCCTGCTGAGGAGGGGGAGTGAGAGAGCTGCTGGGTTGGCATTTGGCCCTTAGCCAAGGTCAACCCACCACAGTGTGATAGAGTAAGTAATATGGCCACCCAGACTGATGATGATAAAGCCTTTCATAACTACAAAATCTTTTATTCTTCCTTTTTTACTACCTGAATAAATTATGTAATGCTTTTTAGTCACAATGATCACAAAAAGAGTACAGACTGTTTTTACTGTTTGTCTTTAGATAAGATGGGAAAAAAACATCACACTAGGGGAGCCCCCAGGATTCTTGCACTCCTGGTGGTGGTAAGTGTCAATTCTCTTTTCCTCTGATTTTTAGAATGTGTTCATTGTGAATTCCAACATCTGGAGGCAAGAAATTTAGGTGAACATTGTAAAAAGGATGTGAAGATGAGTATCAAGAACTATTTTCTCATAAAGTGTTGAAAGAACAGAAAATTAGATATAGGAGAGTATACAGATATTAGATATAAGAAATACTGAATAATGGACTGATAAGGCAGCATCTTTGAAAGATGGCCTGCATTTCTTTGTTTACCATCTTTTATTAAATTTTGCATTTAAGAGATCATTCTCTATATCCTGAATAACTACATTTGAAAGAAATATATACAGAGACTGCAAATAGATGCGAGCTTTCTCAGTCTTTAGTGCGCATTTTAGTCAAGGGAATAGCATATGAAAGCCATTAGCTGAACCCAAGCTGCCAGCATTTTTGAGAGGCAGTGTATGTTAGCATGAGCTTGGAGTTGTAGTAGCTACTTTTGCAATTTCTTTCATCTCAGAATATGGGTAGGACACAGAGCTGATGTAATTTTTTATGCATGATATATATATTATATATATTGGTGTCTAGAGAAAATATACTAATTTTATGTATATATGCACATTTGTATATATAAAATTCCCAAGGCAAAAAGAGACTGCTATTTAGCAGTGATTTGAATATATATGATATGGCTACATTTGCAAGAATTTAAAATTATGGAGAATATGGATAACCATCCATACAAGAATTCTGTACAAGAATTAAGCTATAAGTTGTAAAGTAGTCCCACTTGAATATAAAAACCCATGTGATTTGTACAGCTGTGTGGAAGATGACATATTCTTTATTGACCTTTCTGCTTTTCATTAAGTGACAGAAGCCTGACAAGGAGAACTTGTTCCTTGTATCTCTGATGTCTGCATTATCCTTAATTTTGATCATCTGCAGCAGAGTGGTCAAATTTTTAACAATTCTGAATTATGGTGCTGGGCTAAAACAATAAAGAAACAAAATGAAACTAACAAATTTTATTCTTTTAATTGTTCTAGTGTATAGATAATTTTGTTCTAGAAACTTTGAGGCTAACATTCCTACCATAATGAAATATCTTATATACTGTTTCTTAATAGTTCAGAGATACTTGTAGTGTGTTAGAATTGATTCATGTATAACTCCATTTGAGGCAGGGGAAGACTTATTGGAGTATCATAATTTCCTTTTATTCTTTCATTCTTTATCAACCAAGAACTATAGGATAGCATACCCTTCTATTTCCTACTCTTATCCATACATTTGTTTCTCTAGGAACTTTTGTTTAAAGGAAAATATTGGAACTTGGAAGAACTCCCAGTTTTCTCTTCATTTTCTTGCCTTTTCACAGCATCACAGTATTACTGTATGAATCTGTGCCTTCCAGTGCTTTGTGGTAGTAAATTGCAGCAGTTGCAGAGGTATGAGGTTAAATGCAGAGCTTTATTAATTTACTTTATACTCTGAAAGCTTGTATATTAGACTAGCTTCTTGGTTTATACTACAGTGGCTTTAAAGAAATACAAGCACTGCTTGTTTCAGAGAATCAGATAACAAGACTTAATTCCTCATAGATGTTTTACAAAGCTGTAAGTGTTTTCAGCTCTTGGCTAGAAAGTGATATGTCTATTTCACACGTATATATGTGTGGTGTGTGTACACCATAAAATCTATGAGAATTACAATGATTTTCTCACCATATCTGTTACTTCTTAACTTGCAGTGTATTTTGGGATCTCTACTGTGCAGCTCCAGAAAGACGAGAAACATGTGAACATTCAAGTGAAGCAAAAGCCTTTCATGACTATGTAAGTTTTATATATCTTTATCATGTTTTTATTAATTGTATGTATGAATGTGATAGAGAAATATTTCTGCAGGACGGTGACTCAAAAATGCAGGAGTCTGTCATATATAAGTAACTCTCATTTGCTTTCCGGGATGCCTTAGAATTAGGACCATCTAATCCTGTGATTACCCAGTGTCACATAGGAAACTCCTGGAATCTATCTCACAGGTCAAAGTACTGTCCCATATATTAATACAGCATGAAGGATGTCCTTCTCTCTCTCCCCCATGGACACAGCAGCCTGGTCTCAGTCGCAAAGGCCCAGGCCAAATAGAAGCACAGATATGTGCTGTCCAAATAACCATATCCTGTCAATGCTAAAGAAAAGACAGTTAGATGGAATTGATCCCATGGCTTATGGCAGGACGATACTGATTTAACATGTGATTATTCTTTAGATATTTTGGTATCCTGAAATAAGTATTTTTTGTTACAGTAGTAAACACTTATGCATCATAGAACAAGTTAAATATAAATCATCTAGTCTACTAGAGCAAAAGAAAAAGGGAAAGGGACAAAAGTATTATGCTGATTTTGATGCCACTGAGTTCCAGTTCGAAACAAAGCAAGAAGTTTGGTGGTGTTTTACCTGCAAGGGTCAAAAAAAAGTTCTAGAAACTAGCGACGACAACGACAGTGTAACAATTTTCCATTCCTTTTTTTATATTCTCATAATGTAAATGAAGAACTCCAGCACTCTGGAACTGCATTCCAGAGTTGGAATGGAATTTGGGATACATTTACTATGACAGCTCTTCTTCATCTGTTGATTTCCTTTTTTACCGACAAAATCCTCAGGAGGCTGACTGAGCTGGGTTTATCATTCCTTTGGGCCATTCATATAATATAAAGAAGGAATATAAACACTCCCCCAATTATATAATTCTGAAACCTCTTTCCTTGAGTGTTTTCTAGGTCTGTCTTAAAAATATTTTCTAATTATTGCAGAAAAATATTTCTACACGTAAAATTAAAAGTAGGCTGCCATACCACAATGCCTTATGAACAGAAATTTGGAAAAATTTCAACAAATCAACTAAGTGATCGTTTTCTACTGTCTATGTAATTTCAAGATACTGACACAAATTGTCATAATCTGATGACAGCTCAGCATCCTATAATATGTGAACTAATGGTGATCTTGCCTTATTTGTAGTTAACAAAGACTATGTTACAAATGCACCATTAACACAATTAGGACTGTTAAGCATATTTTACTGATAGACTAATGACACTTTAATACCCTGTCCTTGGTGGTTAGATTTTGAGGCTGACTGGTAGAGGAGCTTGGATAGTTTTGCACAGTAGTGTCTATGCTGCATTGATTATTCACTTGTCATAATCAATGAAAAAAATGTGTGAGAGAGGAGAAGTTGGGAAAAAAATTATGAGGAAGTTTCCCATCCACTGAGGTGTTAAGGTCAACCAAATTGGTAAAGCATATTCCTCAAATTAAAAACAAAGTAACTATTGCAAGTACGAATTTCTGCCATCTTTTTTACCTTTTCTGTTTTAAATATACAGTGGTTGAAAAAAATACAATATTGCAATAGCTTTGCTGTTATGAATGCTTGTTATTAGAGCAGTGTTTAATTCCCCACTGAAGGAGGAATAGTTTTACAGGAATAGATTATGACAGTAAGGAATGACTATAGTGTAGTAAATTTGTGGAGATCAGAATCCACAGTATGACAGTTGACTTCAGCGGGCCATTGTGCACTCACAGTATAGTGTGTATAACAAAAGCCAATGTGGTGGGTTGGCCCTGAATAGCAGCCAAGCACCCACACAGCTTCTCATTCACCACCCCCTTTGTTTTTGGGGCAGGGGGGAGTGAGATAGAAAGAACAGGTGCAAGAAAACCCATGGGTTGAAATAAAGACTGGGAAATCACTCAGCAGTTACTGTTGCGGGCAAAACAGACTCAACTTGGGGAATTTAACTTATTGCCAATGAACATAACCTAAACATTTAATTACTGATTTGGGTATTGGGAAACAAAGACAAACATTTAAACACTTAGGGAAAGCACCTTTCCTCCCCCTTTCCCAGGCTCAGCTTCACTCCAGACACCTCTCCTCCCCCCATGTTATCACTGTGGGTTGCACTCAGTCCTTTCAGTGAGACAATGAGCAGCTCAGGAGATCGGGGTCAGTGCCTGGAAGTTTCTCACTCTGTTCTTCCCGCTGTTCCTTCCTTCATATTCATTTCCTATGCTCCTGTGTGGGTCCTTCACGGGCTGCAGTCCCATCGGGGGCGTGCCTGCTCTGCCATGGAGCATTTCTTACTTCTCTGACCTTGTTGTTCCCTCCATTCTTCCCTCCTCCTCAGCATTTTCTGCCCTTTCTTAAATATGTTATCACAGAGGCGCCACAAACTTCGCTGATGGGCTCAGCTTTAGCCTGTAGTGGGGCCGTTGCGGAGCCAGCTGGAACTGGCTGTGTCTGGCACAGGGCAGCCCCTGACATCCTCCCACAGTGGCTACCCCTGCAGGCTGCCCTCCAAAAAACCTTGCCATTTACACCCAATGCAGCTGAAAATGTATGAAACCTATAATAGTTGTGAAATTATTTTGAAATTAAATAACAAAGTACTTGGAGATTGAAAAAGGAGTGGAATCTACAGTTCTTTAAACTCATGAGAGTTTCAATGATCAGTAAGTTAACTATTGAAACTAAAATTTGAGGTATACTAAGAATTTGAGTAGCTGAATCAAAATTATGTCAAATAAAAATGTCTTAGCATCAACTTCGTGGCATTTATGACTTCTACAACTCTTGGTTTATTACATGGTCTTATTGCTCAGTTCTGCCTGCTATTTATTATCATAATTCAAAAAACTGAGAAAATACTCAAATGAATGTTGTGTGTGATACAATTGTATGCTTGTGTGAATGTTTAAGTTACTGTATAAAGTCTTGTTTGATAAAATAAATGAGATCATGGTATGCTTCTGTATGTACATCAATCTGCATAAGAGAGGATGAATGTTTATTTTAGAAATAAATTGGTTTATTTTATAAATACATTCACCAGGTACTTCTGTAACCCACTCTTTCTTAACCTTTTGAGGTGACAGGAAAAGCTAGCTGTTGCATTATTTTTGTCACAGTTGAGATGAACTTGTCTGATATCTAGCAAAACTGATGCTGTTCCTTTGTGTCATGTGGTTTTTGTTTAGTAAAATAATCTGCACCGTGACAGATGCACACTTTTGAAATTGTTTATATATTTAATATTTCATGAGTGTATTGTACATTCATATTAAAGCACATGACAAATGGTTATAAAATACAGTAAAGCATATTTCATAGTAGTTGAAGATAAACATTTATTAAATGCTCTGTGGAATCAGTTTTTTATCCTGGGTCCTGTTTAAACAATGAATACTTGAGATTGAACACAGATGACTGACACAAATACTTCCACTCTGAATATTTTTGCCCAGTTTGTCTCTAGAATGAGCAAGCTGTATGCCATCTCTGTTTTTTCCAGTACTATAAATATACTAAGCAAAACAGGGCAGGAGGGAGGGTGCAGCACTGGAAAAGGTTATCTGTAGAGGTTGAGGAATCTCCATCCTTGGAGGTTTTCAAGACTCAGCTAGACAAAGCCACGGCTGACCTGATCTGTTGTTCATGACGATCTCACTTCAAGTAAGAATTTGGACTAGATGACCTCCAGAAGTCCCTTCTATCCAATATTTCTATGATTTTATGAACGGTTTCCAAAGAACACATTTGCACCATCTTCCCCATTATACTTTATCATCACATTTTGTTCCATGTCCTGCCTCCTTCCACACCAAAAGCCAATCATTCAGATTTTAGTCCTGCCTTCATACATCCCTTCCATCACGCATAAAGCAAATCCTGAAAGTAGAGTTCCCTATGTGTCCAGAGATTACCTAGTATAATAAGATATAATCAATCTGTCATAATACATTTCCTAGTACAATAGGGTCCTGCTTCCAATTGTTTATATATTTAATATTTCATGAGTGTATTCAGTGTGACTGAATTCTAGCTTCTGAGTCAGGTCGAGGGGTTTGATAATATCAAAACCCTGTTGTTAGATTACAGGTCAAGTAATAGAGTTGCACTGTCATATCCAAAAACTGTAATTGTCAAGTACAAAAAGTACAGAAGGCTCATTCATTAATTCATATTAGCAATTCAGAATTTTTAATTAGGTATGTGTTGTTCTTGATCTAAGAAAATTATTCTTGCTGTAGGTGTGTGTGGACTAGTACACCAGACAGCTCGTGTTTAATGCTAAGTAGGTTGCATTACCTGACCTAATATTTTTTCTGTCTTTGCTTCTGTAAAAAAAAAGAAATATTTAAGATTGTTTGATGGAGGAGGGAAGTACTTGGGCATGATTTAATGATTTCTGAAGTACTGCTGCCTCAACCAACTTAGTTGCTAGTCATTCTGAAACACACAGGTTGACTCATAAAAATATTAGATACAGAAAGATTTAATTACTTCTCTTTAAGTTTCACAGTTTCTAATTGCAGTAGCAAAAAAGTCATGATTCGGTTTTTAGACAACATTTTTTCATGTAATGAGGATTATTTCACTATTTGATTTGTCATAAAATTTCAGCATGTGCTTTGCTTGTTGAATACAACTAAATATATCATAGAATCATCGAATCATAGAATATCTCAAGTTGGAAGGGACCCATAAGGATCATCGAGTCCATCTCCCTGCTCCTCGCAGGACTACCTAACACTAAATCATATGACTAAGAGTGTTGTCCAGGCGCTCCTTGAACTCTGACAGGCTTGGTGCCGTGACCACTTCCCTGGGGAGCCTGTTCCAGTGACCGACCACCCTCTCAGCGAAGAACCTTTTCCGAATGTCCAATCTGCACTTCCCCTGATGCAGCTCCATTCCATTTCTTCATGTCCTATCGCTGGTCACCAGAGAGAGGAGAGCAGCACCTCCCCCTCCACTGCCCTCCTTGAGGAAGTTGTAGACTGCGATGAGGTCCCCCCTCAGCCTTCTCTTCTCCAAGCTGAACAAGCCAAGTGACCTCAGCCGCTCCTCCTAAGTCTTGCCCTCGAGGCCTTTCACCATCTTGGTTGCCCTCCTCTGGACACACTCTAATAGTTTGATGTCCTTCTTATATTGAGGTGCCCAAAACTGCACGCAGGACTTGAGGTGGGACCGCACCAGTGCAGCGTAGAGTGGGACAATCGCCTCCCTCGACCGGCTAGCTATGCTGGGCTTGATGCACCCCAGGACACGGTTGGCCTTTTTTGGCTTCCAGGGCGCACTCTTGACTCATATTCAACTTGCCATCAACCCAAACCCCCAGATCTCTTTCCGCGGGGCTGTTCTCCAGCCTCTCGTCCCCCAATTTGTACGTATACCCAGGATTACCCCGTCCCAGGTGGAGAATCCGGCACTGGCTCTTGTTAAATTTCATAGGGTTGGTGATTGCCCAGCTCTCTAGTCTATCCAGATCTCTCTGTAAGGCCCCTCTACCCTCGAGGGAGGCCACAGCTCCTCCTAGTTTAGTATCCTCGGCAAACTTATATGCAGCTGGACTTCATACATCTGCAATATACCGGGGAGAAAAAGACTAAGAGGGTCCTTCTTAGATTCTATCTATAGCGTTATCCTGAAAAATAGTGCATATTAAATTTTGTCTAAAATCAACTCTGTCTAATCAAGCAAACTTGATTGCCCAAAGAAGTTGTGGATGCCCCATCGTTGGCAGTGTTCAAGGTCAGGTTGGATGGGGCTTTGAGCAACCTGATCTAGTGAAAGATGTCCCTGCCCATGGTAGGGGGATTGGACTAGATGATCTTTGAAGGTCCCTTCCAACCCAAACCATTCTATGATTCTATGGTTCTATGAAATGCATCTCTTTCACTATAGTCACTGTTAAAACAATATAATTTACTTTTTTGTATAAATGGTGTTCATTTTTGAGTATGAATGAAATGCCTTTCCTGCTATTTCGTTCTGCAGAGATATGTTTTAATTCCTATTGTTTAGGTATATTTGTAGTAAAATATTGTGGTGGGTTAATGTTGGACAGCTGCCAGAAGCCCACCCAGCCGCTCTCTTACTCCCCCTCCTCAACAGGACAGGGGAAAAAATAGGATGAAAAAGCTTGTGGGTTGAGATAAGGACAGGGAGATCACTTACCAATTGCTATCACGGGCAAAACAGGCTCGACTTGGGGGAGAATAATTTCATTTATTGCCAATTAAAATAGATTTGGATGGTGAGAAAGAACATCAAAAATTAACCACCACCACCCCTTCTTTTCCTAGGCTCAACTTCACTCCTTCATTTGCAACTCCTCTACCTCCCCCCGCAAGTGTCTCAGGGGGGATGAGGGGCTACGGTCAGTACATAACAGTTCCTCTCTGCTGCTTCTTCCTCCTCACACTTTTCCCCTACTCTGGTGTGGGTTCTCCACTGGACAGAATTCCTTCAGTAAATATCCACCTGCTCTGGCATGGGGTTGTCCTGGTTTTGGCAGGGATAGAGTTAATTTCCTTCCTAGTAGCTGGTACAGTGCTGTGTTTTGGATTTAGGATGAGAACAAAGTTGATAATGCACCGATGTTTTAGTTGTTGCTAGGTAATGCTTACACTAACCAAGGACTTTTTAGTTTTCCATGCTCTACCGACTGAGAAGGCTGGAGGTGCACAAGAAGCTGGGAGGGGGCACAGCCAAACTGGCCAAAGGGCTATTCCATACCATGTGACGTCATGCTCAGTACATAAACTGGGGAAAGCTGGCCGGGGGGCCGCTGCTCGGGGACTGGCTGGGCATTGGTCGGTGGGTGGTGAGCAATTGTACTGTGCATCACTTGCTTTGTGTATTATTATTATTATTATTATCTTATTATTATTATCACTTTATTTCAATTATTAAACTGTTTTTATCTCAACCCACGAGTTTTTCTCACTTGTGCTTTTCCAATTCTCTCCCCCATCCCATCGGGGTGTGGGGGGAGTGAGCGAGCGGCTGCGTGGTGCTTAGTTGCCGACTGAGGTTAAACCACGACAGGGTCCTCCATGGGCTGCAGTGTGGATACCTCCTCCGGCATGGTCTCTTCCATGGTCTGCAGGGGAATATCTGCTGTGCACCAGTAACACCTCCTTCCCCTTCTTCTCTGGCCCTGGTGTTTGTACTGCTGTTTCTCACTTTTTCCCCTCCTCTTTCCTAAATGTTTTCACAGACGCACCACCAGCTTTACTGATTGGCTCAGCTTTTGCCTGTGGTGGGTCTGTTGCTGACTCAGCTGGAACTGGCTGTGTCTGGCATTGGGCAGTCCCTCGTCTCTTCTCACAGAGGCTACCCCTGCAGCCCCCCGCCCGCTGCTACCAAAACCTTGCCATGTACACCCAATACTTAAATATTAAAGCTAAAAGGAGACTAAGGAAGCCTGTAATTTGCTCTGACATTCCATATCAGAACATATTATATAAATCCATATGGTTAAAGACTGCACTGGTTCATTAGAAAAATAAAACGGATAATTAAGCAGTCATATCCAGTACAGAATACTCTAAGTAGCATGTCTTACAAGGTGATATGTCTTTGGCTTACTTAAATGTTCAACCAAAAATCTGCAAGGCTCAAAGGTAAAGAAATGCTAATGTCAGTGCCTGAGTGATTTTGCATATATGACCTTCAGTATTAGAAGGCAAGCAAAAAATCTCTAGTTAGTAAACTGTTTTGCAAAATGTGATATATGTTTAGAATTCTTATCTTTCTTCCAGTTGTCAATTGCATAGGAACACTAGTATAAAATGAGGCGAATGTCTATATAGGAGGACAGTATTTTTTGGAAGGTTTGGAGAGGACAATGTAGTAATATTTGCAATCTGAGAGTCTTCTTGTACAGTGGTATTGGCAGAATTGTGCACAGGCAAGCTTAACTTTTTCAGTCTCTTCAACTGCTTAATTCTGTTACTTAGTAGATGTTCTTTAATGCAGTTGTTTGGAATGGAATGATTAAAGCATGCTCCAGCCCTCAGTCAAAGTAAGCATCATTTTCTACAGGAAAGCTGCATTGACTTGCATCAGGATTCGGTCCACATATTTATAGGTATATCTCAAATAGCTCAAAACAATGTTGTACTGTTATCTTGAAGACCTATGAAACTGTTTATGTCTGTTCTTCAGAAATTTGCCAAGTTGAGAAATTGATACATTCCTTTGACTGTAGGGACCCCTTTTGCAGGAAAATATGGATTTATTTTTTGTTTCATGTTAAGAAAATCTCCAAGAGAATACTCCTCCTCACATTTTCATGAAGAAGGAAGACGTGCCCTTTCTGCCCCTACAATCCTCCTTCATCGTTCCTTCCCACAAATTATTGCATAATATAATGACTTAGATTTAAAGTACTCCATGTCACAAATCTAAATTGTAAACTCTGATACAGAAATGTATTGTTTCTTACAATCCACATAAGTTTTTCTCTTTATAGAGGCAGTTTCATAGGTAAATTTGTGCTGCGCTTTCCTTTTAATATGAGGACTAAATATTTTTTTTCAGGTAGAAAAAACCAATATATCCTCCCCAAAATTTCAACACTTATCCATTGACAGAAGATTTAATTTTCTCAGCATTTAGAATTAAAATAGTTAAATAGTTTGAGTTAAGTGGAAGCCTCTGACAGGATAAGGAAGTACCATCTCCCTGGTCTTTCATTGTTCTGAGAGAGAGGCAGTGGACATGCTGAAAGAGTGCCTCTTTTCTAAGAATGTTCTATATTTCATTTACATTGAGAGCAATAGGAGATAAGAGCCTTTCTAATGACGGGAGACTTTCATGGAATGTTCTGTGGCAAAAATAGTATTTTTCACAATAGAACACTAAAAAGGTTTTTATATATGCCTATATTTAAACCCATGCCAAGTTTGTGAAATGGGACAAGAGGAGGAAGCTTTTTGTTTTCTTTTGCTTGGAGGTAAGGGGTAGTATGTAAGGATTCAACAGGTTAAGGAAGAAGCGAGTGGTCTAAGAGATAAGATGGCGAGTACAGGATAAGGTAGAGGTCAGAAGATTAAGGGAAGTGGACGGAATGCTCAGGCTGCTTTGCAACTTTCCAGAAAACTTTAGTGTTTGGAATATACAGGTAAAATCTGATTGTAAAATTATTTTTTTTTTTAATATTGATAGACGCACTGTTAAATTACTAGAAGCTTTAGCCCATAATGGATTTCTCCATGAGTTTACTTTTCTGTGTTCTGAAGTCTGGCACTTTCTTCATAATTAAAATAAACCCAAAGTTATTCTGTTCTAAAGTTATGTCATATGTTATTGTCTAGAAGAAGGCCCCACTGGAAATTTTTGATTAGTTCTATGGAAATCCCAGGATATTACAAATTGTTTCTGCTTGGTTGTGCTGATGAACAGTTGTTAACTTTTAACCATTTCTCAGAGCTATGTTGTTCAATATATCTTACTCCAAAATTTCAAGCAACTGACTCCTGATGTATTTGGAATAAACTCTATTTATTCAAATTTAAACTTTCGGTTTTCATGTGCTATAATGGAGTATTTATAGAATCATAGAATCATAGAATCATTAAGGTTGGAAAAGACCTCTAAGATCATCGAGTCCAACCATCAACCCAACACCACCATGCCCACTAAACCATGTCCCTAAGCGCCTCATCAACACGTCTTTTAAATACCTCCAGGGATGGTGACTCCACCACTACCCTGGGCAGCCTGTTCCAATGTTTAACCACTCTCTCCGTAAAGAAATTTTTCCTCACATCCAATCTAAACCTCCCCTGGCGCAACTTGAGGCCATTTCCTCTCATCCTATCGCTTGTTACCTGGGAGAAGAGACCGACCCCCACCTCGCTACAACCTCCTTTCAGGTAGTTGTAGAGAGCGATGAGGTCTCCCCTCAGCCTCCTTTTCTTCAGGCTAAACAACCCCAGTTCCCTCAGCCGCTCCTCATAAGACTTGTTCTCTAGACCCTTCACCAGCCTCGTTGCCCTTCTCTGGACACGCTCCAGCACCTCAATGTCCTTCTTGTAGTGAGGGGCCCAAAACTGAACACAGTATTCAAGGTGCGGCCTCACCAGTGCCTACAACAAAGGTTATGCTATAATTTAAAACTTAGACTTAATGATTTGGAATGAACTCAAAATCTTTTTAACCGAGGTTTCAATAGAGAGGGGATATTTTTTCTATTACAAATGGAAACCCTTCTTTATACACATACACATTTCATGGTATACATTTTAATAAAGTATAAACGTATGAACCTTGTGGGTTTTAGATATTCCCTCAGAAGTTGTAGAGATTTTGCTTGTTGTTAATTGGTTTTGCTTTTAAGAATGAGAATATACATACTACCATGAGTTTAAATAGAGTGCATTGAGAAATGGCTTATTTCTAAACTTTTGTTTTAGTAGTTGTATTTAACAATGTTATATTTACTGCTGTTAACATGGATCATTCTTATTCATTGCATACTGTAAGCGGTATGTTTTTTAAGTGGTCTAGAAAGTTATTAAAGGAGATTAAGTTGTAGCTTAGTAACATTGGGAATATTAAATTGGCTAACAAATGCTCTGAATTTAGAGTTAAAGATCTTTTGACATGAATATTTAACGTTGTACATCATGCTTTACATCAGTACAGAACTGAACAAATGTTTGATCAATAGAGAGCAAATGTTGGATTAAAACCTTGCAATAACCTAATTCTAGTGCATGCTTTTCTTCCCCCACTTCTTGTCCCCTCCTGGTATTCTTTCTTGTGATGCTTTATTTTCCATATCAGCATTTCATCTGATATTTATTATTCTAAATGAGAGTAGAGATTTAGGTTGCATTTTATTAAATGTTTTCATTTAGAAGTTCCAATTTAGCTAGTGAAATTTCTCTATTAGGTAATTTCAAGAGAGTTTTTTGAGAACTCTGTATAGGTGTGTGTATCCATGTGTGCATATGTATGTAGTAATATATTCATATCTATTAGAATAATAAAGTACAAGTCAGCACTACATTGATGTAAAGAATTTTTATTTTTCTGATAACAGTATTTGGCTAGATTTGAGGCACTCTGCTTAAATATATTCTTTAGCGTCATAAAAAGTAAAAGTGAAAGTGAGTCTTATTCCTGCACAATATGCCAAACACAGATTTTTTGATAAGCTCAACTGCTCTGTTAATACCTTTAAGTGAGTCATTTCAGACTTGCTTAACACATACCTGGAAAAACCAAAGACTTTAACATCCATCTGCTCTCTAATATTATGAAAGATGAATCCTGAAGATCGCAAATTGTGGGAGACATGCAACTCTTAATAAGAACAGCTGAACAACAAATGCCTTGTGAGAGGTGGTGAAAAATGAAGTCATGAGGAGGAAAAGCAGGCAAGCCTCTTGAGGGAACATGGATATCCATGACTGAATAGAATAGAACAGAACAGAATAGAATAGTTGAGTTGGAAGGAACGTACAATGATCATCTTGTCCAACTGCCTGACCACTTCAGGGCTGACCAAAAATCACTCCGGTGGGATGGGGGAGAGAATCGGAAGAGTAAAATTTGATCAGTAGATCAATTTGATCAATTTGATCAAATACTGTCCTGGTTTCGGCTGGGATAGAGTTAATTTTCTTCCTAGTAGCTGGTACAGTGCTGTGGTTTGGATTTAGGATGAGAATAACGTTGATAACGCACCGATGTTTTAGTTGTTGCTAGGTAATGCTTACACCAGCCAAGGACTTTTCAGCTTCCCATGCTCTACCGACTGAGAAGGCTGGAGGTGCACAAGAAGCTGGGAGGGGGCACAGCCAGGACAGCTGACCCAAACTGGCCAAAGGGACATTCCATACCATGTGACGTCATGCTCGGTACATAAACTGGGGAAAGCTGGCCGGGGGGCCGCTGCTTGGGGACTGGCTGGGCCTCGGTCGGCGGGTGTTGAGCAATTGCATTGTGCATCACTTGGTTTGTATATTCTTCCTCTTCTTCTTACTATTATTATTATTATTAGGATTTTATTTTATTTCAATTATTAAACTGTTTTTATCTCAACCCATGAGTTTTCTCACTTTTACTCTTCCGATTCTCTCCCCCATCCCACCGGGGGGGGAGTGAGCAAGCGGCTGTGTGGTGCTCAGTTGCTGGCTGAGGTTAAATCACGACAGTCCTTTTTGGCACCCAACATGGGGCTCAAAGGGTTTGAGATAACAACAGATTAACCAGAGGGCATTAAGGAATTTATATCTGTTAACAGCTGCAGGTGACAATGTTGGTTCATCTGTTCTCGATATTGGTTTGTCTAATCTGCATCATGCTCTTCTTTTTGCTGTACATGTTAGAGCTTGGTGTTGGTTTTTGCAGTTTGCTGTGGTCTGCAGTGATTAGTGATGTTTTGCCTGGGAGGTTTGTTATTAAAACACTGGCCTTCAGCTTAATCTGGTATTTGAGCTTTGTACTGAAGCCATTACTGTACTTCGGGTACCACTTCGTGGAGACCATTAGCAATTACAGTCCTTCCTCTGAGAGGTTTTTTAAGGAGGAAATACAGAATGGCAGTGTCGCTACCTTCTTCTATGATGTTTCCTCCTTCATTAGAGTAACTTGTCAGTATTTTGAACATACTTCGGTAGTTAAGATCACAGAATCATAGAATCATTAAGGTTTGAAAAGACCTCTAAGATCATCGAGTCCAACCGTTATCCTAACACCACCATGCCCACTAAACCATGTCCCTAAGCGCCTCATCTACACGTCTTTTAAATACCTCCAGGGATGGGGACTCAATCACTTCCCTGGGCAGCCTGTTCCAATGTTTAACCACTCTTTCAGTAAAGAAATTTTTCCTCACGTCCAATCTAAACCTCCCCTGGCGCAACTTGAGGCCATTTCCTCTCATCCTATCGCTTGTTACCTGGGAGAAGAGACCGACCCCCACCTCGCAACAACCTCCTTTCAGGTAGTTGTAGAGAGCGATGAGGTCTCCCCTCAGCCTCCTTTTCTTCAGGCTAAACAGTCCCAGTTCCCTCAGCCGCTCCTCATCAGAATTGTTCTCCAGACCCCTCACAAGCCTCGTTGCCCTTCTCTGGACACGCTCCAGCACCTCGACGTCCTTCTTGTAGCGAGGGGCCCAAAACTGAACACAGTATTTGAGGTGCGGCCTCACCAGTGCCGAGTACAGGGGCACGATCACTTCCCTACTCCTGCTGGCCACACTATTTCTGATACAGGCCAGGATGCCATTGGCCTTCTTGGCCGCCTGGGCACACTGCCAGCTCATATTCAGCCGGCTGTCGACCAACACCCCCAGGTCCTTATCCGCCAGGCAGCTTTCCAGCCACTCTTCCCCAAGCCTGTAGCGCTGCATGGGGTTGTTGTGGCCAAAGTGCAGGACCCGGCACTTGGCCTTGTTGAACCTCATACAGTTGGCCTCGGCCCATCGATCCAGCCTGTCCAGGTCCCTCTGCAGAGCCTTCCTACCCTCGAGCAGATCAACACTCCCGCCCAACTTGGTGTCGTCTGCAAACTTACTGAGGGTGCACTCGATCCCCTCGTCCAGATCATTGATAAAGATATTGAACAAGACCGGCCCCAAAACTGAGCCCTGGGGAACACCGCTCGTGACCGGCCGCCAACTGGATTGAACTCCATTCACCACAACTCTCTGGGCCCGGCCGTCCAGCCAGTTTTTGACCCAGCACAGAGTACACCTGTCTAAGCCGTGAGCCGCCAGCTTCTCGAGGAGAATGCTGTGGGAGACGGTGTCAAAGGCCTTACTGAAGTCCAGGTAGACCACATCCACAGCCTTTCCCTCATCCACTAGGCGGGTCACCTGGTCATAGAAGGAGATCAGGTTGGTCAAGCAGGACCTGCCTCTCGTGAACCCGTGCTGGCTGGGCCTGATCCCCTGGTTGTCCCGCTCATGCCTTGTGAGCGCCCTCAAGATGAACCGCTCCATAATCTTCCCCGGCACCGAGGTCAGGCTGACAGGCCTGTAGTTCCCCGGATCCTCCTTCCGGCCCTTCTTGTAGATGGGCGTCACATTGGCAAGCCTCCAGTCGTCCGGGACCTCCCCCATTAACCAGGACTGCTGATAGATGATGGAGAGTGGCTTGGCGAGCTCCTCCGCCAGCTCCCTCAGCACTCTTGGGTGGATCCCATCCGGCCCCATAGACTTGTGAGCATCCAGGTGGTGTAGCAGGTCGTTGACTGCTTCCTCTTGGATTATGGGGAGTTCATCCTGCTCACCATCCCTGTCTTCCAGCTCAGGGGGCCGAGTACCCTGAGGATAACTGGTTTGCCTGTTAAAGACTGAGGCAAAGAAGGCATTGAGTACCTCAGCCTTTTCCTCATCCTCGGTGACAACGTTCCCCCCTGCATCCAATAAAGGATGGAGAGTCTCCTTGGCTCTCTTCTTGTCATTAATATATTTGTAAAAACAGTTTTTGTTGTCTCTCACGTCAGTGGCCAGATTGCGTTCCAGCTGGGCTTTCGCCTTTCTCATTTCCTCTCTGCACGACCTAACGAGATCCCTGTACTCTCCTTGAGTCGCCTGCCCCTTCTTCCACAAGTGGTAAACTCTCCTTTTTTTCCTGAGTCCCAGCAAAAGCTCCCCGTTCAGCCAGGCCGGTCGTCTTCCCCACCCGTTCTTTTTACGGCGTATGGGGACAGCCTGCTACTGCGCCTTTAAGACTTCCTTCTTGAAGATCGTCCAGCCTTCCTGGACCCCTTTGCCCTTCAGGACCGTCTCCCAAGGGACTCTCTCAACCAGCGTCCTGAACAGGCCAAAGTCCGCCCTCCGGAAGTCCATGGTTGCGGTTTTGCTGCCCCCCTCCTTACTTCACCGAGAATCGAGAATTCTACCATTTCATGGTCGCTAAGCACAAGACGGCCTCCGACCACCACATCTCCCACCAGTCCTTCTCTGTTTGTAAACAGCAGGTCGAGCGAGGCACCTCCCCTGGTAGGCTCACTTACCAGCTGCGTCAGGAAGTTGTCTTCCACACACTCCAGGAACCTCTTAGACTGCTTCCTCTCTGCCATGTTGTATTTCCAGCAGACGTCCGGGAAGTTGAAGTCCCCCACGAGAACAAGGGCTAGCGATTGAGGGACTTCTGCCAGCCGCTTGTAGAACGCTTCATCCGCCCCTTCATCCTGGTTGGGTGGTCTATAACGGACTCCCAGCAGGATATCTGCCTCGTTGGCCTTCCCCCTCATCCTTACCCATAAACACTCGACCGTATCATCATCACAATCGTTGAGCTCTAGACAATCGAAACACTCCCTAACACACAGGGCCACCCCACCACCTCTCCTTCCTCGCCTGTTCCTTCTGAAGAGTCTATAGCCATCCATTGCAGCACTCCAATCATGCGACTCACCCCACCATGTTTCTGTGATGGCGACGAAGTCATATCTCTCCCGCTGCACCATGGCTTCCAGCTCCTCCTGTTTGCCGCCCATGCTGCGTGCATTGGTGTAGATGCACTTGAGCTGGGCTATCGATTTCGCCCCCAGCATTGGCATGCCACCCCTAGGCTCGTCTCTAGTGAGCCTGGTTTTATCCCCTTCCCCCTTCAAACCTAGTTTAAAGCCCTCTCAATGAGCCCTGCCAATTCATGAGCAATGGTCCTTTTCCCCCTGTGAGATAGCTGGACTAAGATGATCTCGTTAACTAGAATACTTCTAAGACTCTCCAACCTGTAAGTGAACAGAAAGATGAAAAAAATTGTATAGGCTTTTCAGCATCCAATTTTATCTGTATGGTAGCACCAGGGCACTGAGCTTCTGGCTCTGGAGATTATTCTGAGTGTGCCAAAGGAAGCAGGCAGTTCCATCTTCTCTGTTTTAGACTGGCCTGTCCCATCTACTTTTGAGACAGTTCTGAAATTTATTCAGCACTTAGTCTTTTGGGAAACCCTTTTCTGCCCTTGGGGCAGACCTCTGGATGATATTCTTAAATTGCTTATTAACCTTAGACAAAACCGAAACAATATTCCCAATAGATACCAATAGAAGTATACCCCCCATAATCCAAGAGGAAGCAGTCAACGACCTGCTATGCCACCTGGATGCTCACAAGTCTATGGGGCCGGATGGGATCCACCCAAGAGTGCTGAGAGAGCTGGCGGAGGAGCTCGCCAAGCCACTCTCCATCATCTATCAGCAGTCCTGGTTAATGGGGGAGGTCCCAGACGACTGGAGGCTTGCCAATGTGACGCCCATCTACAAGAAGGGCCGGAAGGAGGATCCGGGGAACTACAGGCCTGTCAGCCTGACCTCGGTGCCGGGGAAGATTATGGAGCGGTTCATCTTGAGGGCGCTCACAAGGCATGAGCGGGATAACCAGGGGATCAGGCCCAGCCAGCACGGGTTCATGAGAGGCAGGTCCTGCTTGACCAACCTGATCTCCTTCTATGACCAGGTGACCCGCCTAGTGGATGAGGGAAAGGCTGTGGATGTGGTCTACCTGGACTTCAGTAAGGCCTTTGACACCGTCTCCCACAGCATTCTCCTCGAGAAGCTGGCGGCTCTCGGCTTAGACAGGTGTACTCTGCGCTGGGTCAAAAACTGGCTGGACGGCCGGGCCCAGAGAGTTGTGGTGAATGGAGTTCAATCCAGTTGGCGGCCGGTCACGAGCGGTGTTCCCCAGGGCTCAGTTTTGGGGCCGGTCTTGTTCAATATCTTTATCAATGATCTGGACGAGGGGATCGAGTGCACCCTCAGTAAGTTTGCGGACGACACCAAGTTGGGCGGGAGTGTTGATCTGCTCGAGGGTAGGAAGGCCCTGCAGAGGGACCTGGACAGGCTGGATCGATGGGCCGAGGCCAACTGTATGAGATTCAACAAGGCCAAGTGCCGGGTCCTGCACTTGGGCCACAACAACCCCATGCAGCGCTACAGCCTCGGGGAAGAGTGGCTGGAAAGTTGCCTGTTGGAAAAGGACGTGGAGGTGTTGGTTGATAGCCGGCTGAACATGAGCCGGCATTGTGCCCAGGTGGCCAAGAAGGCCAATGGCATCCTGGCCTGTATCAGAAACAGTGTGGCCAGCAGGAGGAGGGAAGTGGTCGTGCCCCTGTACTCGGCACTGGTGAGGCCGCACCTCGAATACGGTGTTCAGTTTTGGGCCCCTCACTACAAGAAGGACGTTGAGGTGTTAGAGCGTGTCCAGAGAAGGGCACCGAGGCTGGTGAGGGGTCTGGAGAACAAATCTTATGAAGAGCGGCTGAGGGAACTGGGACTGTTTAGCCTGGAGAATGGGGGGTATACTTCTATTGGTATCTCTTGGGAATATTGTTTCGGTTCTGTGTAAAGTTGGTAAGCAATTTAAGAATATCATCCAGAGATCTGCCCCAAGGCTGAATAGTTATGAGTGGCAGGGTGTGTGTGATAGGATGGGCAAGTACCTAGGCCAATGGGCACCCCCAGTGTTTTGGAACTTCACCCCTGAGCAAGTGTAGAATCCTGAAAAGTTGGTAGAACGTTTGGACAAAGTATGCTGTCACCCTGGCAACTCCAGAGAGATGCAGATCATTGCAACGTGCTGGGGCCTGGCCCATGCCTACCGAGCCCTGTTCAACACCATTTAGTACCCTCAAAGGGAAGAGGTCTCTGGATCTGACGATAAAACGACAGGCCCTGTGGCCGCTCCAACCCCGGCGACAGGCCCTGCGGCCACTCTAACCCCGTCGACAGGCCCTGCGGCTAAAACAAAGAGCCAGCCTGTGCTGGTATCAGTCGCCCCTGTACACAAGAAGAAATGTTGGAAGCGGAAGTCGGCTCGTTTAGTAAGGGAGGAAGAAGCTTCTTCTAAAAGGGAGCCGGAGGAGGAAGTGTACGAGGCAGACTACCCTGGAGAAGGGCCATCACGAGAACAGGAGGATGAGGGCCCGCCGCTGATCGGGGAGGAAGAAAAGGAAGAACTCATAAACGAGGCAGTAACCACCTGATCGCTATCCCTGAATGAGCTGCGAGATTTACGAAAAGATTTCATCCGTCTTCCAGGCAAGCATATTGTCACCTGGCTGCTCCGATGCTGGGAGAATGGAGCCAGTAGCCTGGAATTAGAGGGTAAAGAAGCCAAGCAGCTGGGATGCCTTTCTACGGAAGGGGGCATTGACAAAGCGATTGGAAAAGGGACACGAGTCCTCAGCCTTTGGATGTGACTCTTGTCAAGCGTGAAGGAAAGGTATCCCTTCAAGGAAGATGTCATATGTCGCCCAGGCAAGTGGACCACCATGGAGAAGGGTATCCAGTTTCTGAGAGAATTAGCTGTGCTGGAGGTGATTTATGGTGACCTGAGCAATGAACAGCTATCCAAAGATCCAGATGCAGTCAAGTGCACACAACCCATGTGGCGGAAGTTTATAAGGAGCTCACCATCGTCATACGCCAATTCATTGGCAGTGATTACCTGGAAAGATGGAGAGGAACAAACAGTAGATGAATTGGCTAGTCAACTCCGGCAATACGAAGAAAGTCTCTCTTCCCCCCTTGTCTCAGCTGTGGAGAAACTGTCCCAGAAGGTCCAGCAACTTGTAGAGGATAGGTCCTACCCCCCACCTGCACGGACCAGTATCTGAGCTATTAGGAGTCAGCGTTCTTTTGCCCAAGAGAGAGGATATAAAGGGTACACACCACGGGGCACCCTATGGTTTTACCTGCATGACCACGGAGAGGACATGAGGAAGTGGGATGGAAAACCTACCTCAGCCCTAGGGGCACAGGTACGTGAGTTGCAAGGGAAAACAATCACAGAAAGAGGTTCTTCCAGGAAAATTGCTACTGCAGTTTCCAGCGGGCAGTTCCCCAGACAGGGTAGAAGAGCTGATCTTACTCCTGATCTTAATGAAAAAACTTCTGATTCATATGTACAAGAAGTGGGAAATGAGTACTGTGATGAGGATTAGAGAGGCCCTGCCTCCAGCCAGGGGGAGGAAAGGGACAACCGGGTTTACTGGACTGTGTGGATTCGGTGGCCTGGCACATCGGACCCTCAGGAGTATAAGGCTCTAGTAGACACCGGTGCACAGTGTACCCTGATGCCATCAAGCTATATAGGGGCAGAACCCATCTGTATTTCTGGAGTGGCGGGGGGATCCCAACAGCTAACTGTATTGGAAGCCGAAGTAAGTCTAACTGGGAATGGGTGGCAGAAGCACACCATTGTGACTGGCCCAGAGGCTCTGTGCATCCTTGGCATAGACTACCTCAGGAGAGGGTGTTTCAAGGACCCAAAAAGGTACCGGTGGGCTTTTGGTATAGCTGCCTTGGAGATGGAGGGAATTAAACAGCTGTCCACCTTGCCCGGTCTCTCGGAGGACCCCTCTGTTGTGGGGTTGCTGAAGGTCGAAGACCAACAAGTGCCAATCGCTACCACCACGGTGCACCGGCGGCAATATCGCACCAACCGAGACTCCTTGATTCCCATCCATAAGCTGATTCATCGACTGGAGAGCCAAGGAGTGATCAGCAAGACTCGCTCGCCCTTTAACAGTCCCATATGGCCAGTGTGGAAGTCTAATGGAGAGTGGAGACTAGCAGTAAACTATCATGGCCTAAATGAAGCGACGCCACCGCTGAGTGCTGCTGTGCCGGACATGCTAGTACTTCAATATGACCTGGAGTCAAAGGCAGCCAAGTGGTATGCCACAAGTGATATTGCTAATGCGTTTTTCTCAATCCCTTTGGCAGCAGAGTGCAGGCCACAATTTGCTTTCACTTGGAGGGGCGTCCAGAACACCTGGAAGCGACTGCCCCAGGGGTGGAAACACAGCCCCACCATTTGCCATGGACTGATCCAGACTGCACTGGAACAGGGTGAGACTCCGGAACACCTGCAATACATTGATGACATCATCGTGTGGGGCAACACAGCAGGAGAAGTTTTTGAGAAAGGGAAGGAAATAGTCCAAATCCTGCTGCAGGCCGGTTTTGCCGTAAAACAAAGGTCAAGGGACCTGCACAGGAGATCCAATTTTTAGGAATAAAATGGCAAGATGGACGTCGTCAGATCCCCATGGATGTGATCAACAAAATAACAGCCATGTCTCCACCAACCAGCAAAAAGGAAACACAAGCTTTCTTAGGCGTCGTGGGTTTTTGGAGAATGCATATTCCAAATTACAGTCTGATCGCAAACCCTCTCTATCAAGTGACCCAGAAGAAGAACGATTTCAAATGGGGCCCTGAGTAACGACAAGCTTTTGAACAAATTAAAGAGGAGATAGTTCATGCAGTAGCCCTGGGGCCAGGCATGGGCAAGGTTTCAAAAACGTGCTCTACATCGCAGCCGGGGAGAATGGCCCTACCTGGAGCCTCTGGCAGAAAGCACGTGGGGAGACTCGAGGTCGACCGCTGCGGTATTGGAGTCGGGGATACAGAGGATCTGGCCCCACTGTATAATAAGCTATCAGAAAATGAGAAGCAATATGCCCTGTTCACTGATGGGTCCTCTCGTATTGTGGGAAAGCATCGGAGGTGAAGGCTACTGTATGGAGTCCCATGCAACAAGTTGTAGAAACTGCTGAAGGAGAAGGTGAATCGAGCCAATTTGCAGAAGTAAAGGCCATCCAGCTGGCTTTAGGCATTGCTGACCGAGAAAAGTGGCCAGTGCTCTATCTCTACACTGACTCATGGATGGTCGCAAATGCCCTGTGGGGGTGGTTGCAGCAATGGAAGCGGACCAACTGGCAGCGCAGAGGCAAACCCATCTGGGCTGCCGCACTGTGGCAAGATATTGCTGCCCGGGTAGAGAACCTGGTTGTAAAAGTCTGTCACGTAGATGCTCACGTACCCAAGAGTCGGGCCACTGAAGAACATCAGAACAACCAGCAGGTGGATCAGGCTGCTAAGACTGAAGTGGCTCAGGTGGATCTGGACTGGCAACATAAGGGTGAATTATTTATAGCTCGGTGGGCCCATGACACCTCAGGTCACCAAGGAAGAGATGCAACATACAGATGGGCTCGTGATCGAGGGGTGGACTTGACCATGGACACTATTGCGCAGGTTATCCATGAATGCGAAACATGCACCGCGATCAAGCAAGCCAAGCGGTTAAAGCCCCTCTGGTATGGAGGACGATAGCTGAAATATAACTATGGGGAGGCCTGGCAGATTGATTATATCACACTCCCACAAACCCGCCAAGGCAAGCGCCACGTGCTTACAATGGTGGAGGCAACCACCGGATGGCTGGAAACATATCCCGTGCCCCATGCCACCGCCCAGAACGCTATCCTGGGCCTTGAAAAGCAAGTCCTATGGCGACACGGCACCCCAGAAAGAATTGAGTCAGACAACGGGACTCATTTCCGAAACAACCTCATAGACACCTGGGCCAAAGATCACGGCATTGAGTGGGTGTATCACATCCCCTATCATGCACCAGCCTCTGGGAAAAGTGAATGATACAATGGACTGTTAAAGACTACGCTGAGAGCAATGGGTGGCGGGACATTCAAACATTGGGATACGCATTTAGCAAAGGCCACCTGGTCAGTCAACACTCGGGGATCTGCCAATCGAGCTGCCCTGCCCAGTCAGAACTTTTACGTACTGTAGATGGGAATAAAGTCCCTGTAGTGCACATAAAGAATATGCTGGGGAGAACAGTTTGGGTTATTCCTGCCTCGGGCAAAGGCAAACCCATCCGTGGGATTGCTTTTGCTCAAGGACCTGGGTGCACTTGGTGGATAATGCGGAAGGATGGGGCAGTCCGATGTGTACCTCAAGGGGATTTGATTTTGGGTGCGAATAGCCCATGCTTTGAACTGTATAATGTTAATTGCTACGTAATATTATATGCCATACCAATGAAATTACAATAAGAATCACCCAGATTAATGAAGAATGAACTTTGATGAAACCGAGCAAAGCACAGTGATGATGGAACCAGAACTGACTTCATCATGAAACAATCCAACACCACATACCGTCTTCATCTTTCCTGCCCTGGAAGATTATTATGACACATGGAGCCCAAAGTCATGGACTAAATGAACCCAACAGACATTTTAGAGGGACGGCCCATAGACTAAGGGAATGATACCTGTGTGTATATGTATCAAAAGACAGGAAAAGGGGTGGTGATTAATGGAAATGTGTTGGAAAGTGGGGGTCCTGGGCATGACGTCGATGGTATAGAATAAGGGTAGGAAACTGTCCTGGTTTCGGCAGGGATAGAGTTAATTTCCTTCCTAGTAGCTGGTACAGTGCTGTGTTTTGGATTTAGGATGAGAACAAAGTTGATAACACACGGATGGTTTAGTTGTTGCTAAGTAGTGCTTACACTAGTCAAGGACTTTCCAGCTTCCCATGCTCTACCGACTGAGAAGGCTGGAGGTGCACAAGAAGCTGGGAGGGGGCACAGCCAGGACAGCTGACCCAAACTGGCCAAAGGGACATTCCATACCATGTGACGTCATGCTCAGTACATGAACTGGGGAAAGCTGGCCGGGGGGCCGCTGCTCAGGGACTGGCTGGGCCTCGGTCGGCAGGTGTTGAGCAATTGTATTGTGCATCACTTAGTTTTTATATTCTTCTTCTTCTTCTTACTATTATTATTATTATTAGGATTTTATTTTATTTCAATTATTAAACTGTTTTTATCTCAACCCATGAGTTTTCTCACTTTTACTCTCCCGATTCTCTCCCACATCCCAGCAGGGCGGGGCAGGGGGAGTGAGCGAGCGGCTGTCTGGTGCTCAGTTACCAAGTGAGGTTAGACCACGACAGTTAGAAAACTCGTGTGTTAACAACTGCAGTGTCTCACCACCCTCAGTGTAAAAAATGTCTTCCTTATGTCCAATCTAAACCTACCCTCTTTCAATTTAAAACCGTTGCCTCTTGTCCTGTCACTACAGGCCCTGGTAAAAAGTCTCTCTCCATCTTTTTTATAAGCCCCTTTCATGTATTGAAAGGCTGCAATAAGGTCTCCCCAGAGCCTTCTCTTCTCCAGGCTGAACAACCCCAACTCTCTCAGCCTTTCTTCAGAGGAGAGGTGTTCCATCCCCCTGATCATTTTTGTGGCCTTCCTCTGGACCCACTCTGAGAGGTCCGTGTCTTTCTTATGCTGAGGGCTCCAGAGCTGGACGCAGTACTCAAGGTGGGGTCTCACCAGAGCAGAGTAGAGGGGCAGAATCACCTCCCTCGACCTGCTGGCCACGCTTCTTTTGATGCAGCCCAGGATACGATTGGCCTTCTGGGCTGCGAGCGCACATTGCTGGCTCATGTCCAGCTTTTCATCCACCAGTACCCCCAAGTCCTTCTCGGCAGGGCTGCTCTCAATCCCTTCATCCCCCAGCCTGTATTGATACCGGGGGTTGCCCTGACCCAGGCGCAGGACCTTGCACTTGGCCTTGTTAAACCTCATGAGGTTCACACAGGCCCACTTCTCGAGCTTGTCCAGGTCCCTCTGGATGGCATCCCGTCCCTCTGGTGTGTGGACCGCACCACTCAGCTCGGTGTCATTGAAGCTGAGTGGTGTCATCAAGATGTGTGCTTGATAGCCGCAGGCTATATCGCTGACTTCTGAGTTACTGAGCCTGCATGCTTCAGTTCCTCAGTGAGTGCTGTGACGCTAATTGATGGTTTGGTTTTGTTCTTTTTGAAGGGTGTGGGAGGCAGTGGGGATGTGACATCACCAGCAGTAGTTCAAGAAAACAGTCATCACCACTACACTTTCCATAAAGTACAGTCCTGAGTACAAATGTTTGTCTAAAGGAAGGGGAAGGGATGTGATAGCAGTTAGATATCTGTGAAGTTAGATGGTATGAGAGTTTGATTTTTCTGGAAGGTATTTTTTATTAAATAGCTATATTCTATTTAAATCCCATGTTAAGCATGCAAATTCTTTTGGATGGAACCTTCACATTCTACTACAAGACCCTCTTCAACTCTAGAGGACTTCTTAAAGTGTCCTTCAATGTCAGCTTGGGCTAGTCAACATTTTTGTAGATTAGACATCCCTAACAATTGGTGTATTTACTGTTGATAGACCTGTGACTTAAAAACTACAAAATACATGGAAGAGAAAAATTTATCATCTTGATATGTTTATTTTGTTGTGTCTTTTTAGTTCATCAGCTACCCAAAATGCAAAATAAATCGATCTCAAAGAAAAGTGTAGCTGAATGACGCTATGCACATTGCAATGTATTGCAACTATCCTAGCTATTCTGTTCTTGTGAACCAGCAGGAGTTTTATATTAAGGAGATTCCTGTTCTCCAGTTCCTGAAGAGTAGGGGTTTTGTGTAATTCAGTCCCCCACTGGTTCAAAAATAGGGCTGGCAGAAAGAGCAGAGGATGATTTGTTTAATAACGTTAGCTGGGAATGGCTTGGTTGTCAGAGTCCAATACTCTCTGACCAGGTTCTTTTAGACATTCCACACAAGGAGGATTTAATGTTTTAATACCAAATTTACTTATTTGAAGATATTTGATGTTACACAGGATTTTGATTTAGCAGAGTGAGACAGCAATATACTGAAATCACAATACAAGCATAATATAGCAATTATAATATACAGTTGAATCACAATACAAACATGATTCCCATTCCCATTACCAGCATCATCACAGATGCTCAGTGTCATGACACTGGGTGCCCCCAGTTGCTGGGAAGGAATGCATGGGTTGAAATTGCCTCAAGCCCGTTGCTCTCTTCAAAGTTCATTTTGTTGTTCAGTTTTTATACTTTATGTTGGGCTGAGCCACATATACACTTCTCCCATCCTGGTCTGGCTAGCTCAGGAAGATATTCAGAACCTTTTTGGTTAACTCTGGGAAAGCCATTTACACAACCAGTTGATCCACTTAACTGGTACAGCCATTCATCTAAAACAAAGGCCACCTTCCAGTCCCCTTTGTGTTGAGGTAAGTTCAGCTTTCTTTGCAACAGCTGTGTTTACTCCCTATATTCTTCCCTGAGCTTCATGACACATGGCCTGTGCCCATCTCCTCTGAGCCCTCTTCCATTGTAGGGGTTCGTTGATCTGTCACACCAGTTAACATTATTAATATTATTACCATTGAGCCTAGGTTTAAACGATTGTTAAAACCTCTGTTTTTGTTTTCTGCTTTAAAAATACATTTAAAGCTAGCAGGAGCTGAGAGCTAGTAATTTGGGCCTTGATGAATTAAATTTCAGCTATGGGTGCCTAAAGATTGGCTCCAAAGTTCATGCCAATATAGTTAGCCTGATTTTTTTTTTTTTTCAAAACCTTTGAGTATGCAGCAACTTTTATTGAAGCCAGATGAATTCCAGAGGTGCTGCAACTGTCATAAATGAGGTTACCTATTTAGGAGGCTGAGTGCACATATGGTACTAGGATACTGTCGTGGTTTAACCTCAGTTGGCAACTAAGCACCACGCAGCCGCTCGCTCACTCCCCCTCCAGTGGGATGGGGGAGAGAATCGGAAGGGTAAAAGTGAGAAAACTCATGGGTTCAGATAAAGACAGTTTAATAAGTAAAGCAAAAGCTGCGCACGCAAGCAAAGCAAAACAAGGAATTCATTCACTCCTTCCCATGGGCAGGCAGGTGTTCAGCCATCTCCAGGAAAGCAGGGCTCCATCACATGTAACGGTTACTTGGGAAGACAAAGGCCATCACTCCGAACGTCCCCCCCCTTCCTTCTTCTTCCCCCAGCTTTATATGCTGAGCATGATGTCATATGGTATGGAATATCCCTTTGGCCAGTTTGGGTCAGCTGTCCTGGCTGTGCCCCCTCCCAGCTTCTTGTGCACCTCCAGCCTTCTCAGTCGGTAGAGCATGGGAAGCTGAAAAGTCCTTGACTAGTGTAAGCATTACCTAGCAACAACTAAAACATTGGTGTGTTATCAACATTGTTCTCATCCTAAATCCAAAACACAGCCCTGTACCAGCTACTAGGAAGGGAATTAACTCTATCCCTGCCGAAACCAGGACAGATACTTATTCTTTTAAATCTTGAGTTTTATTGTTTCAAACTATGGCTAAGTTTATACATGTTTCAATAGCACTATCTTTGTTTTTTTAAAAACATTTCATGATACAGGGGTAATACTGTATGAATTGAAGGGATTCGATAAACTGGTCACATAAAAGACCTGGTATATCCTGGTTCTGTAAAAAATTTCCTGGTTTAAAAAAATTATAGTAAAACATAATAATTTGAATTGCACTACTTAGCAACAACTAAAACATTGGTGTGTTGTCAACATTATTCTCATGCTAAATCCAAAACACAGCACTGTACCAGCTACTAGGAAGAAAATTAACTCTATCCCTGCCGAAACCAGGACAAATGTACATAATACATTAGTACAGTCGTATATGTATATAATTTATAAATAAATATAGGTATATTGGAGGTGCATGCTCAAAAATTTTTTACTAATAGCAATGCACGATCAAAAACGTTTGGAGACCACTGCTGTGGACTATCTAACTGTGCTCCAGAAGTGTTTTCTCTCATGAGAAAACAGCACAGAGCTCTCTAGAACATAGCTAGTGAATAAGTTAGTTTGACATCAGGAGATCTGAATGAAGAAAAGGAGGAGGAGCTAAGGGGTTGTAATTATTTATCATGTGTCAATTTTCTCTGTTTGCCTTTTTCTACATGTAGCTTTTGGAAGTATCTAATCTGCAAGGTCATTAAAATAAAAAAAAACTCAAGAAGAAAACTTCTGCAATATGCCACAAGACATTTTATACTAAATTGTTTCTTTGTGTATTACCTATTAATGTAGACTTGGAGGTGTTTCATTATCTAGTGTTTCCTTTCCTGGTGTGAATTAGTGAGCTCATGGCCTAGTTACTTAACCCCTGAACCTTTCCTTACCAGGGGAATTCTTTGTCTGCCAGACCTGCATACTATAACAGAGTGTAGTTTTTAGCCTTCCCTTGACAACTACTGTCACTTTGACATTCTGTTTGGGAAATCAATCAAATATGTCTGTCTCTAGAGCAGACATTTTTGTGTTGCTTTATGGATCAAGTAGCAGAAGGCGGTAAAAATCACAAATAGCTTTTACCTTTAGATTCATAAAATACACCATTTTCAATAACATAGGATCGGTCAACTTCTGACCTCCAGATGCGTGGACAAAGAATGTGTATTATTGAGAAGTGCCAGTCCAATGCCAGTGCACAGTTTTCTGTTAACTACTCACTTCAGCTTGGTTTACTTTTAATTTTTACAAAAATAATTGTATGACTAATTGCATCAATGTAAGCATGCAAACACATTTTCACATTAAAAAATGTTGATAATTTTTAAAACCAAGTTCATAGTGTTCTGCAAAGATCAAGAATTAAACTAACAGTTCTGATTTAACTATCACAAGTTATTTGAGGGTTTTATTCCAGAGTTTAGTGAAATACTGAAACATAATAATTTAATCTGTATGTTATTTGAATGAAAAAGATATTTTAAATA
Source organism: Spheniscus humboldti (assembly GCA_027474245.1). Classification (NCBI taxonomy): domain Eukaryota; kingdom Metazoa; phylum Chordata; class Aves; order Sphenisciformes; family Spheniscidae; genus Spheniscus; species Spheniscus humboldti. The sequence continues at coordinate 37,865,362 of CM049922.1, forward strand.
ATGCTTGGAAATATAAAGAACAGGTGATCACTCTGAGCATTCTTTCTGTGTGTACCTACTACATTAGCCGAGGCACGGAATCTTTTTAACTGCACTTTCATTCCATATTTAACAGTATCATATGTCTGCATTTATTGACATTTAACCTATATCTTAATTTTGACCTCTCTGAAACTATTTTAAAATAAGTCAATTAATACTTCATGGCAGTTTTCCTGTGTGTGGACAGATGTCTCATCATACTGTTGAGTGACGTAACCAACCTTTTTTTAGTAAGTCATCTAGTATCAGCTAGATGATACCAGCTTGCTGGCACAATTAACATTCTGCAAACTGAATGTATGCTCTTGGGGCTGTGTCACAGTCCATTTGGATCTCTCAAATTTACAGGACAACATACTCTGTAAATTAAACTGTATTTCATGAGCCCATAAGGCAAAAAAAACCAAACAAACAATGGATCAATCCTCTTTGTACAGACTAGTCTAACACATGAAATCTCAAATTCATTACTTCATTAATTCATTAATTCTCTAGCTTGCAAATTCTCTCACTTGCAAATTTTCAAACTTGTAACTCGCGTGCCTGTAAGCATCATAGTTACCTAGCTGGCGATGAGAGTGCTCGTTCTTCCTCCTCCATCACAGTATGGGCATCCCCTGTATCACACCGGGAAGCACAAAAGCCTCAGCAGTCTGGCTGCTGTTGGATCCGCTTCAAAAGCTTTTTGAGTTAGCTGACATATACCTTCCAGCTTGGAAGTTTGGTCTATGCCATTTCCATAAGTTAGTGGATTCTGAAGAAAATGCCAAACAGTTACTATGCAAAAATGCAGGAGATAATGGCTGCAGGAGACAGCAAGCTGCAGGTGATAACGGTGGCAGAATGGCCCTTATCCCTTCCTGTCCATTGTGTCCTGCATACATGTTGCTCTTGCTTTGACCTAATGGCGCTGCTCTCAGCATACATCAGACCTTACCATGAGCTGTGTGTTAGGCCAAAACCCGAGCAGGAATTGAGTGAACAGTCACACGCTGTGCACAACAGAATAAATCCCTTGAGCTCTTTGATTCTGTTTTTTAAATTATATTTACACTTTCTGTACAGGTGTCGTGGTTTAACCTCAGTCGGCAACTAAGCACCACGCAGCCGCTCGCTCACTCCCCCCACACCCCGGTGGGATGGGGGAGAGAATTGGAAAAGAGCACAAGTGAGGAAAACTCGTGGGTTGAGATAAAAACAGTTTAATAATTGAAATAACGTGATAATAATATGATAATAATATAATAATAATAATAGACAAAGCAAGTGATGCACAGTACAATTGCTCACCACCCGCCGACCGATGCCCAGCCAGTCCCCGAGCAGCGGCCCCCCCGGCCAGCTTCCCCCAGTTTATGTACTGAGCATGACGTCACATGGTATGGAATGTCCCTTTGGCCAGTTTGGCTGTGCCCCCTCCCAGCTTCTTGTGCACCTCCAGCCTTCTCAGTTGGTAGAGCATGGGAAACTAAAAAGTCCTTGGCTAGTGTAAGCATTACCTAGCAACAACTAAAACATCGGTGCGTTATCAACTTTGTTCTCCTCCTAAATCCAAAACACAGCACTGTACCAGCTACTAGGAAGGAAATTAACTCTATCCCTGCCAAAACTAGGACAACAGGTATTTAGTATCCTGTATAAAAAAAGATAAAAACAAAACTGAAATACTGCTCTCTAGCAGTCTCAGGTGTCCATCTCAAAACTGGCTATCAACCTTGATGAAGTGTGCAAATTTTTCTTGCTTGTCTCATCTCCTTTTCTCAACCCACTGTCACCATTGTTCTGATAATTCCCCACTGCTAAGTGATTTATTTTTTTTTAATTGGAACTCCTTTAACATTCCCTTTTGGTTCACACCTGATATAGGCAAAGATGCAACCCTGCATATTTCTTCACGAGAGACCTTGTGATGAGTTATGCCTTCCCTCTGAGCCCCTTCTAGCATTACTGACTGTTTCAGAAAACAGTTTCAATTCCTGACACACCAAGACCTCTGCTTTAATTTTTTATTCTGACCTGACAGGCATTCAGATTCATTGCCTGTAACTGCACCAGAATCAACATATTATTGCATATGTTTGATGAACCATAGAATTGGTTCAAGTTTCATTTTCAGTTACTTACTTTCTGAATGTAACACTGTTGTCAATGTTCTTTGTTCTGGTTGCTCAGCAGTTTGCAGTTTAATATTGTCAAGGCACTGTTGTATTACAGCAAAATGTTTTTCTTCTCATCTCTATGTGGGGTAAAGTTTAAGTAAAACCACATTCTTTACAGCTTGTTTTTATCTGTGAACATTTTGGTAGCTTTTTAATTAAACAACAAGCCAAAAATGATTCAATTCACCATGAAATCCAGAAAATTGTATCTGCTCTTTAAATAGGTGCTATTTTTTTTCTATATTTGAGTTCTTTCAGTGTTTTTTTTTTCTTTTATTTCTGTAGATATGCAGTTAGCACATACTGTGTCTCTATGGTACTTTTTTTTTTAGATACAAAATGAGGTATTGAATTCTGGTAAGTAGTTCAGATGCTGCATTACTTCTGTACTGAGTTCTGGAACCAAGCTTTCATCTACTGTTTAGTATAAACAGTTTTTTGTTTGCTAAACTATACTCTCTATGTACCTAGACCTGAAACAGTGTTCCTAATATGAAATCTTAACATGTAAAAGAGTTTTTAAATCAGTTGCTCTCCAGCAAAATCTGATTTCCTGTTACTCTGGAAAAATTCTTAGGAATTTTAGGGGGATTAGGGAGTAAATAAGGACTGAAGTTGTCAGGACTTGGTTTTAATTTGCATATCTGCTAATTTAATACCACTGTAATGGTGATTCAGGGATAGTTCTGCAAGGTTCTTTGATGGTTGGGAGGATTCAGAAAAGAATGCAGTTTAGACTCCCAGTACAGCTGATGAAAATCTAAGATAATAATTTCCACAGAATGGATAAAAATAATGTATAGCCTTCTTGAATAAAACAGCATTGCACATAATTTTTCAAGGTACAGCAGATGATTACTGAAAGATTTTTTGGGGGTAGTTCTTTAGAAAAGTTTTTTATTTTTTAAGGTAGAGTTGACTGCTGGATTGTACTGCAGTGAAATTGACACCAGATTTGCAAGATGTATAAATATGTGCATGTAAATATATCTAATGAATATAGTCATTATAATCTTGCCCTGGTTTCGGCAGGGATAGAGTTAATTTCCTTCCTAGGAGCTGGTACAGTGCTGTGTTTTGGATTTAGGGTGAGAACAAAGTTGATAACACACCGATGTTTTAGTTGTTGCTAGGTAATGCTTACGCTAGTCAAGGACTTTTCAGCTTCCCATGCTCTACCGACTGAGAAGGCTGGAGGTGCACAATAAGCTGGGAGGGGGCACAGCCAAACTGGCCAAAGAAACATTCCATACCATGTGACGTCATGCTCAGTACATAAACTGGGGAAAGCTGGCCGGGGGGGCCGCTGCTCGGGGACTGGCTGGGCATCGGTCGGCGGGTGGTGAGCAATTGCACTGTGCATCACTTGCTTTGTGTATTATTATTATTACCTTATTATTATTATCACTTTATTTCAATTATTAAACTGTTTTTATCTCAACCCACGAGTTTTCCTCACTCGTGCTCTTTTCCAATTCTCTCCCCCATCCCACCGGGGGAGGGGGGAGTGAGCGAGCGGCTGCGTGGTGCTCAGTTGCCGACTGAGGTTAAACCACGACAGTCCTTTTTGGCGCCCAACGTGGGGCGCGAAGGGTTTCAGATAATAACAGATTAACTGGAGTGTATTAAGGAACTTATATCTGTTAATAGTGGTGGTCACAATGTTGGTTTCTCTGTTTTCGATATTGATTTGTCTAATCTGCATCATGCTCCTTTTTTTGCTGTACATGTTAAAGATTGGTGTTGGTTTTTGCAGTTTGCTGTGGTCTGCAGTGATTAGTGATGTCTCGCTTGTGAGGTTTGTTTTTAAAACATTGACCTTGACGCTAGTGTGGTATGTAAGCTTCGCAATGAAGCCGTTACTGTACCATGGATACCATTTTGTGGAGACAACTAGCAATTACAGTAACTTTTCTGAGAGTTTTTTTAAGGAGGAAATACAGAATGGCAGTGTCACTACCTTCTTCTATGATGTTTCCTCCTTCATTACAGTAACTTGTCAGCATTTTGAACAGCCTTGGGTAGTTAAGATACTCCTATTGGTACTTCTTGGGAATATTTTTTCGGTTTTGTCTAAAGTTGGTAAGCAATTTAAGAATATCATCCAGAGATCTGCCCCAAGGCTGGATACTTATGAGTGGCAGGGTGTGTGTGATAGGATGGGCAAGTACCTAGGCCAGTGGGCACCCCCAGTGTTTTGGAACTTCACCCCTGAGCAAGTGCAGAATCCTGAAGAGTTAGTAGAATATTTGGAAAAAGTATGCTGTCACCCTGGCAACTCCAGAGAGACACAGATCACTGCAACGTGCTGGGGCCTGGCCCATGCCTACCGAGCCCTGTTCAACACCATTCAGTACCCTCAAAGGGAGGAGAAGGTCTCTGGATCTGACAGTAAAACGACACGCACTGCGGCCACTCAGACCCGGGCAACACGCCGTGCAGCCACTCCGACCCCAGCGACACACCGTGCAGCCACTCAGAGCCCGGCCACACGCTCTGCAACCACTCCGACCCCAGCAGCATGCTCTGCAGCTACTCAGACTCCAGCGACAGGCTCTGCGACCACTCCGACCCCAGCAACATGCTCTGCAGCTACTGAGACTCCGGCAACAGGCCCTGTGGCCACTCAGACCCCGGCGACAGGCCCTGCGGCCACTCAGACCCTGGTGACAGGCACTGCAACTACTCAGACCCCGGCAACCAGCCCTGCGGCCACTCAGACCCCGGCGACAGGCCCTGCGGCCACTCCAACACTGGTGACAAGCACTGCGGCCACTCCGACCCCAGTGACAAGCACTGCAGCTACTCAGACCCCGGCGACACGTCCTGTGGCTGAACCAAAGAACCAGCCTGTGCCGGTATCAGTCGCCCCTGTACACAAGAAGAAATTCTGGAAGCGGAAGTCGGCTCATTTAGTAAGGGAGGAAGAAGCTTCTTCTAAAAGGGAGCCAGAGGAAGAAGTGGAAGAGGCAGACTACCCTGGAGAAGGGCCATCACGAGAACGGGAGGAGGCGAGCCGGCCGCTGATCGGGGAGGAAGAAGAGGAAGAACTCATAAACGAGGCAGTGACCACCCGATCCCTATCCCTGAGTGAGCTGTGAGATATACGAAAAGATTTCAGCCGTCGTCCAGGTGAGCATATTGTCACCTGGCTGCTCCGATGCTGGGATAATGGGGCCAGTAGCCTGGAATTAGAGGGTAAAGAAGCCAAGCAGCTGGGATCCCTTTCCAGGGAAGGGGGCATTGACAAGGCGATTGGAAAAGGGACACGAATCCTCAGCCTTTGGAGGCGACTCTTGTCAAGCGTGAAGGAAAGGTATCCCTTCAAGGAAGATGTCATATGTCGCCCAGGCAAGTGGACCACCATGGAGAAGGGTATCCAGTTTCTGAGAGAATTAGCTGTGCTGGAGGTGATTTATGATGACCTGAGCAATGAACAACTATCCAAAGATCCAGATGAAGTCAAGTGCACACGACCCATGTGGCGGAAGTTTATAAGGAGCTCACCATCAAATAACATCATGCACATATTTTTCAGCATTAATACTTGTGTTAAAATCAATTACATGTTGCAGAGTTCATATTATACTACTGCTCCTATCTCTCAATGAAGAAGGAGGCATATCTTTAAGCCTGCGACTATGTGGTTGATATAAGCAGGACCTACTTGAATGTTGACATGCTGGTATGTAAAACTGAAGATTGAAAAGTCACTAGTCATGCTGAGAACTTGTTATAATGAATACTGGATCTAAACCATTTCTAAATCAAGGGACCAGTAACTTAGGCATGCAATAATATCTCATAAACCTCCAGTTCTGCACATAGCTGTTGGGAAGCTGGGATTCTCCAAGTCAAAGGGAGATTTCCTGGAGATAATTAATCTATTTTAAAGTAATTAACATTTCAGTTTTCTGCATGCTCACCAATCATTTCCATGTTTTTCAATCTGAGAGCAAGACTAAACCTGTAAGACAGCCTGTGAGGATTTTAGGTAGCCCCTGCAAATTCTGTTCTGCAGGAGCAAACGCTGCAGGTCCTGAACTTTGTTCCAACTTCTGAGGTTTTCCTGGTCTAATCATATATCTGAACAGAGATTTTAAGTAAACCAGATTCTCCTCTTTTTTCCCCTACCAACACCTGGCCTTGGCTGTCTCCCAACATCCACTTCCTCCAAGGTTCCTGTCATGTAGCACAGTATCTCAGTTCACTGAAGGAGTTAGGTCCTCTGTGAAAGTCAGGCTGGTCACAGCCTGACTTTCTTTTTGCTATAGATTGATTTCCCTTTTTTTATCTCTGCCATCTTTGTAGCAGAACAACGTTATACTTGGACATATCAGATTCCATACTTGCAACCTCAGTTGCCTCTTCTCTGCTTTTGAATCACTGCTCAAATCTTTGACTCCTCCCTCCCTTCTTTCTCCATGTAGGATCTCAATGACTTCTTAAAAAGAAAAATAAACAATAACATAATAACATAGTGTGACCTTTCCCCTTTTCCTTGTTCAGTTTTCTTCAGTCACAGATTTGGGAAGGGTTTTTAACTCTCCTTCAGTAATCCTTCCCACTTGCTCCATTGCTTCAGTCCTTCTCATCTCTTGCTTTCTTTGTATAAATTCTTTCCCTTTCTTTTATTCTTAATCTCCATTCCCATCTGATGTTTAACTTTGAGAAGAAGTTTTTCAGTCCCTCTCATCTTTAAAAACAAGGCAAAAAAATATTTTACTCCGTTTTCCTTTAGCTACACACTCTCCCACCAGCTTTTCATCTCTCAACTGGCTGAATACACTGTTTACATGTGGAGTGCCTCTTCTCCAAAGATATCAGAGACCTTCCTCAATACAGATTCCACCTGTTATATTACAATGAAATGGACCTCTTGACCCATTTTTTATTTCCTTCATTCTTTCCTTCCTCCTGTGAGGAATTTTAGCTGTTGCTCAATATGCTGTTTGTGTTAGGAAGCTGTTTACCAATTTAATGATGTATGATATGCAGTTCAAATATGGTAGCAAAATTGTTTTGGAATTTTAGATTAATTTCTGTTGATAGTTTAACCACTTTAGTTTTCCCTTCTTTATAAAATGTTAAATATTTTCAGACTTCTAAGAGAAAGCCTTATTAGTTATGCTTAACTGCTATTATAAAATACAAAGTTTACTATTAAACTTATTAGTTGTCTTTCTGAAATTTATTGCATTCAACTGTCTTCTTTCACTTCATTCTTTGCAGCTTCAAATGCCCTGATTAGAAGGCAGTTGAATCGGTCTTACTCTAGAGGAAAGAACTGTCTGTCTTCTCATTCTCTGAACCTTTGTCTACCACTTTTATACCAATTCCACATAGAGGAAACAATCCAATTCCCTTATCTCCTGAGAATGCAAACAACCTCCCAATCAACCTATGTTGTCTCCCTTCAAACTAAACTTCAGTGTGCCCCAAACCCCACTGTGTCATATTAAGAAGAAATGCAACACAACTTTAGTTTGATTTGTCCTTATCTTCCAGCAAGGATGTTGATAACAAGACTAATCCCTGTTACTTAGAAAGGCAAATCTGGAAAAGACACAAAGTAACATTGCATATCTAACATCTATTTAATGGAAGAACAGGGGAAATAAATCCAGACAGTAAATAAAGGAAGTGAAAGCTATCACTCTTTTTATAAGTAGTCTAAGTATCAGTTTCACTAAGTTCTCTTGTGGCAAAATAATAAATCTTATAAGCCTTAATGGAGGTTGCTGAACTGTTGCTACACATTATTTTCAATTTTAATATATGTTAATGACTCATTTCCCATCAGTCTAAACTGTTAATGAAAGACACATTCATTGTCTGCATTAAGGTACCATCTGCATACCTGTATTGTGCTTTATGGCTATATTTTTTTTTTTGGCATTTCTTTTCTTCTACCTAATATACCCAATATATTAGTAAAATGCAGTAAAAATACCACAAACAATTATCACTTATTTAACAAAGGAAGTCAACATACTTAACTTGTTAGATACAGTAAATCCAGTTTTATTCTTGTTTTTATGACAGGTTGTCATAGAGCATTAAACCACTCAGTACACAAAAGACAGAGATAGAGGGAGGACTTTCAACTATTTCCTATTATTGCCTCCCTTCAAATCCAGAAAGAAAGGATAATCTTGTAGTTAAAAAAATATATACGTACATATTGTATGAAATGGGGAGGACTGAGGAAAATGTCCAGTTTTGAGGCAGACGTCCTATATGAAGAACATTGAATTTCTCTGCCTCAGTTCCTCATCTGTAAACTGTAGTACATAATTGTAGTCCTTTTCTTAGGTCTCTTGCCTCTTTTTAAATTTTAAATTATTTGTGGTAACTATTATCTCTTGCTTTTTGTTTACACAATGTCTGCCATAATCAAATTCTGACTTGGTTCCGTCTTTTTCATTAAAATAAAAAATAAGTAATAATAGGCATGGGATCTCACTGCAAATTAAAAAAGCCTTAGGATAGTGTCGTGGTTTAACCTCAGTTGGCAATTGAGCACCACGCAGCCGCTCGCTCACTCCCCCCCCCCGCAGTGGGATGGGGGAGAGAATCGGAAGGGTAAAAGTGAGAAAACTCGTGGGTTGAGATAAAGACAGTTTAATAGGGAAAGCAAAAGCCGCACACACAAGCAAAGCAAAAAAAAGGAATTAATTCACTACTTCCCATAGGCAGGCAGGTGTTCAGCCATCTCCAGGAAAGCAGGGCTCCCTCACGCGTAACGGTTACTTGGGAAGACAAACGCCACCGCTCCAAACGTCCCCCCCTTCCTTCTTCTTCCCCCAGCTTTATATACTGCGCATGACGTCACATGGTATGGAATATCCCGTTGGCCAGTTTGGGTCAGCTGTCCTGGCTGTGCCCCCTCCCAGCTTCTTGTGCCCCTCCAGCCTAGCTCAGTCAGTAGAAGCTGGAAAGTCCTTGACTAGTGTAAGCACTACCTAGCAACAACTAAAACATCGGTGTGTTATCAACATTGTTCTTGCCCTAAATCCAAAACACAGCACTGTACCAGCTACTAGGAAGGGAATTAACTCTATCCCTGCCGAAACCAGGACAGATAGGCTGAAATTGACCAGCCCCTAGACACAAAGATTGCCAGAGTATACTGTGTTTCGGCTATGCTGGAGGTGCTATGCTGGACCTAGAGATGCTATGCTGGACCTTGTTCTCACCAACAAGGAGGGGCTGGTGGGGAATGTGAAGCTCAAGGGCAGCCTGGGCTGCAGTGACCACGAAATGGTGGAGTTCAAGACCCTTGGGGCACCGAGGAGGGTGCACGGCAAGCTCACTACCCTGGACTTCAGGAGAGCGGACTTTGGCCTCTTCAGGGATCTGCTTGGTAGAGTGCCATGGGACAAAGCCCTGGAGGGAAGAGGGGCCCAAGAAAGCTGGGTAATATTCAAGGATCACCTCCTCCAAGCTCAGGAGCGATGCATCCCAACAAAGAGGAAGTCAGGCAAAAACGCCAGGAGGCCTGCATGGATGAACAAGGAGCTCCTGGACAAACTCCAACGCAAAAAGGAAGCCTACAGAGGGTGGAAGCAAGGACAGGTAGCCTGCGAGGAATACAGAGAAATTGTCTGAGCAGCCAGGGATCAGGTTAGGAAAGCTAAAGCCCCGATAGAATTAAATCTGGCCAGGGACATCAAGGGCAACAAGAAAAGATTCTATAGGTACGTCGGGGATAAAAGGAAGACGAGGGAAAAGGTGGGCCCTCTCCGGAACGAAACGGGAGACCTCGTTACCCAGGACACGGAGAAGGCAGAGGTACTCAATGACTTTTTTGCCTCGGTCTTCACCGGCAAGTGCTCGAGCCTCACCGCCCAAGCCGCAGAAGGCAAAGGCGGGGCCTGGGAGAATGAAGAGCCGCCCGCTGTGGGAGAACATCAGGTTCGAGACCATCTAAGGCACCTGAAGGTACACAAGTCCATGGGACCCAATGAGATCCATCCCAGGGTCCTGAAGGACCTGGCGGATGAAGTTGCTAAGCCACTATCCATCGTATTTGAGAAGTCGTGGCAGTCCGGAGAAGTCCCCACTGACTGGAAAAGGGGAAACATAACCCCCATTTTTAAGAAGGGAAAAAAGGAAGACCCGGGGAACTACAGGCCAGTCAGTCTCACCTCTGTGCCTGGGAAGATCATGGAACAGATCCTCCTGGAAGCTATGCTAAGGCCCATGGAGGACAGGGAGGTGATTCGAGACAGCCAGCATGGCTTCACCAAGGGCAAGTCCTGCCTGACCAACCTAGTGGCCTTCTATGATGGAGGGACTACATCAGTGGACATGGGAAGGGCTACAGATGTCGTCTATCTGGACCTCTGTAAGGCCTTTGACACGGTCCCCCACAACAGCCTTCTCTCTAAACTGGAGAGGTATGGATTGGATGGGTGGACTGTCCGGTGGGTGAGGAATTGGTTAGATGGTCGCATCCAGGGGGTAGTGGTCAACGGCTCAAGGTCCAGATGGAGATTGGTGACGAGTGGCGTCCCGCAGGGGTCCGTATTGGGACCAGTACTGTTTAATATCTTCATCAATGACATAGACAGTGGGATCGAGTGCACCCTCAGCAAGTCTGCAGATGACACCAAGCTGAGGGGTGCGGTCGACACGCCAGAGGGACGGGATGCCATCCAGAGGGACCTGGACAAGCTCGAGAAGTGGGCCCGTGTGAACCTCATGAGGTTTAACAAGGCCAAGTGCAAGGTCCTGCCCCTGGGTCAGGGCAACCCCCGGTATCAATACAGGCTGGGGGATGAAGGGATTGAGAGCAGCCCTGCCGAGAAGGACTTGGGGGTACTGGTGGATGAAAAGCTGGACATGAGCCAGCAATGTGCGCTCGCAGCCCAGAAGGCCAATCGTATCCTGGGCTGCATCAAAAGAAGCGTGGCCAGCAGGTCGAGGGAGGGGATTCTGCCCCTCTACTCTGCTCTGGTGAGACCCCACCTGGAGTACTGCGTCCAGCTCTGGGGTCCTCACCATAAGAAAGACACGGACCTGTTGGAGCAGGTCCAGAGGAGGGCCACAAAAATGATCAGGGGGATGGAACACCTCTCCTCTGAAGAAAGGCTGAGAGAGTTGGGGTTGTTCAGCCTGGAGACGAGAAGGCTTCGGGGAGACCTTATTGCAGCCTATCATCAGTACTTAAAGGGGGCTTATAAAAAAGATGGCGGCAGGCTTTTTAGCAGGGCCTGTTGCAACAGGACAAGGGGGAATGGCTTTAAACTAAAGGGGGGTAGATTTAGACTAGATATAAGGAAGAAATTTTTTGCGCTGAGGGTGGTGAAACACTGGCACAGGTTGCCCAGAGAGGTGGTGGATGCCCCATCCCTGGAAACATTCAAGGTCAGGTTGGACGGGGCTCTGAGCAACCTGATCTAGTTGAAGATGTCCCTGCCCATGGCAGGGGGGGTGGACTAGATGACCTTTAGAGGTCCCTTCCAACCCAAACTATTCTATGATTCTATTCTATGATTCTATGATTCTATATTTTCAGATATGGTGTGCATTTGTGTGTCAAAGTAAAAAATGAGGGATGGCAGTCAGTAGTATAGCTCTGACAATGCTAATTTTATTTAATTTTCATTTATTCCTTTACACAGGTTTTGTTAGCTGGTTTAAAGCCAGTTTTGGGGTTTTCGTCCCCAACTGCAAGAAACTAAGCATGCTGTATAATCAAACATCAGTCAAGAAAAGGATACTGAGATAGTGAGTTCACAGCAGAGGGAGCTGAAGAGTCTGTGATATCTGACAATTATAATAAGACAGGACTTAAGTTAGAACTAAATTGGTCGAATAGCACAAAATTTTAGGTATACTTTTTAGCACATTAAAGAACTGTTTTTTTCAGAACAGTTAGTTGGAGAGCCCACATTATTCTTGGTTTAATATTAAATAGTGAACTGAAGTTAATTTAAGACAGGATAACTGAAGAGATGGTCTGGATGTTACTTAAGAGACCAACGACTGTTCCTTAGAAGCCAGTGTGCTACTGAATGGGAAGGTAAGATAAACTGGCACGGTTAACCAGTACAGTTTGAAATCCTGTTTGAACTAAACAAAAACCCATGGAAATTTCAAAAATTTTAGTGAAGAGCAAATAGAAAGGATCGTAAATTTCAGCAAGCAATGTTTAAGGGGAAATTAAAAGGTTGAAAATGCATTTTCAGGACTGTGGGCAAAAGTGCAAAACTAAACCAATTCTTAACGTTTATTAAAAACAGAAAGCCTGCAAAAGAACTGAGGGTTAAGAAAGCTAAATTGAGAAATATTCCATTGTTTAAAAATTAGGACTAATCCATATAATACTTAACTGTCATAGCGAACTAGAACAATTGAGGAAAGGGTCTGGACCATTGTAGGTAGTTCAGTGAAGACCTCTGTAATTGTGGTCCAGAAAACTAATCAAGATAAAATTAAAACCAGAAGGGAAGATTACATGGATTAATCTGAATTCCTGTCTATATCAGACCATAAAGTTTCACCCAAGATCTCTGTATCAAGTCAAAAAAACTTTAGCTAGAATGCATGTTTTGTCCCTATAATAAGAGTATGGGTCACAGAAGAGACCAAGGGACCTCCAGTGCTAAAGGATATTGATTAGGTAAGACATTCTCAGAAGATTGCAGCAGACAAACCCTGTCCTGTGCTTTAGAAAAGAGTGAAAATTACCCTTGGTCCCTGTCATTGTAGTTGTCACGGTCACGACCTATGAGGGTTACCTGACCAGTGGGTGTGTAAAGATTGTGACTGTGGGGTTTTCGTGTTTCCGCAATACACAAGGACACGGAGGTCTGGGTTTCTGAGAATTTCTTTATTACAAATTACTACAAAACTACTATTAGTAAAAACAAATACACACACACAACAAAATTACCACTAGGAAAGCAAGTGTATATATATTACAAGAGTACAGCAAATATATGTCTATTACAAGTTATTACAGAATTCCAACTGGTGAAGCAAGTATATACTTATGAACCTTTACCTGTGTGCGTGCCTATAAATATATTACGTGAGGTGTTACTGGTACGACACTCACCAAACTGCTCCCAGGAGTGGGGCTAATCGACGATGGAAAAGTCTCATTTCAAAGATGATCTGTGTCATGGAGTCCAGAGTCAGCCAGGCGTCCCCGGCGAGGGTCCAGTCTGTCTGGGAGATCTCGTGCAGGGAAGCTCTTGCAGAGAGACTCTTGCAGTGAGGCTCATTTTGGGTAGGTAGTGAGTTACTTTTTATACCTTTTTTGGTATAGATACATAAGTGGGCATGGGACATCAGTTCCCAGAATAGTTGTTGCTGACTCCTGTTTTCCTGGAAGGTCAGTTCTTTATCACAGTTTCTTTGTCCTGTACCCATCAGGGTTTCTTTGCCCTGCCGACTACTCCCCGTGAAGGAGGTTTCAGCTTATCAGAGATGTCTCCTGACTCTGGCTAAGGAGATATCTTTCTTTGTCAGTATGTTTACCAGGTCACCTTTGTGCCAGCTCCTGTCACTCAACCCCTTGGCCTATGGTCATTTATGGCTCATTAGGAGTGAGAGTACACCATATCTGCTACATGTCTCTTGCCTCCTAGTGCATGAGGCAGAGGAGACTTATATCAGCATCAAGCCAATGTTGTTAGAACTCCTGAGAGGGTTTATCGATTGAGACACAAGTATACAGCACCGGTTTAGTTAAAAGTGATACACACAGTGATTTGATACAAGATATAATACAAAAAAGCACAATTCCAACAGCTAAAATGAGAACTAATATAATTAAACTGCCTGGTAGCCAAAACCATAGCCATGACCAGTCAGTTGACAGAACCCCAAGCGGAGATTGTTCTCGAGCTATTTGGTGAAAGGTACGGACATGTTGTTGAATGATATTTACATCGTATTCAATTTGTTTAGAATTGTTAGCATAAAAGCAACAGGTAGTATTTATTAAAACACAAACACCTCTTTGTGAGGCTTGCCAGTCTTTATTGTTTGCACTCTCTGTGTTTGAGATTTATGCTATTTAAAAAGTTTGTTTCCCATAATTCTCATATATATGTATGTATAAGTTCTCTCTTTTTGAAGAAGCTGTAAATTATGCTTTCAAACATATAACAGTTTGGTAAAAGATGATGACAAGGATCCTAAAAAGCGATGGATTTTTACTGCTACAAATTTTCAGTGTTCATTTTAGGACATGATTAGGGATTTTTTCAAATGAGTCCTAAACACTTTCTGAAAATCCAGTCTATTTTCAGGTGTATCCAGTTATACGTTAGAAAGAGAGTAAAGAAAATTATAAGTCTTTTTTTTTTTTCTTTTAATGTTTGGGGTTTTTTTTAAGGTATGTCATTTCAAGGATGATAATTGTTTCCAGGTTACTTACATAATTTTCATCTAATTAGTTTAATGCTAAAATGGTAGTTACTCTTCTTTCTTGTATTTCTGTGGGGTAAGAGAGAAGTCTAATCCCTGTAATGTTGCTGCTTGAGATGATGCTTCCATAATGAATAAAACACTGAGCTTGGTATTGAATAACAATTATTTTTCTGTTCTTAAATCTGGAGCTCAGACTGAGATATGACATTTCTGAATGCAGACAGAGTGCATTTATTGTATTTTCATTATGGGTACTTCTCAAGAAGGTTGGGTTTTAAGTGTGATCAGAACTTAATAGCAACTCCACTTCTTAAGAGTGTTGTAGAGATTCACTGTATAGTCATAGTGCACTGGCCATATTCTCATCTTTGCTAGTTCTTCCTGCCTTCTTTTTGAGGTAGCAAGAATTGCTTGCTATGTCTTGTTCTGTGAATTTTCTGCCTGTAGGCACCTTTCATCCTTATTTACATTTATGGAAATCAATAGAAGTTAAGCATGACTTAAGTGCTGTCTGCTTTCACTAAAGTATGCTGAATAACAACATATTTGTTTTATCCTTCTGTGAATCTTGGTCGAATTGCACATTAGCTGACTGTGTCGTCCAGAATATAAGAAAGGATATTTGTCATGGTGATCAACCAGAGTCAGGTTTTGGTAAAATCCTGCTCATTCTTTCTATTTTTTCATCATATTCCTTGAAGTTTATCCCTTAATCCTCTCACATGAGGCTACTTCAAGTTTCTTTAACAAAAATCTGAAGATGCCTCTGTAGGATATGCAGTGTCTTTAATACTTACAAAGACCTTCATGTTCTCATTGATTCCGAAGAGAGAACCCTTAACAGATGATGGTTCTTAAAGCAAGGAATGGTCACAGGTGTTGGTCTATACAACTGAAGGTAAGCTTTTATGGTGTAAAGTTACACGGTACAGTGATTTTATTCTTTTCATGAACAGACTTCAAGCAAATGTCTTTGAAACACATACAATCTTTAAAGTTCTCTTGAAATTCAGGAGCCTGTTGTGAAAGGAGATCTCTCTGAACTTGCTATGAAACCCACCACAGGAAAGACCTATTGCTTAGAGGCCTATGAAGATCTGACAGACAGATTATTAAAGCTAGAAGAAAAGTTAAACCAAGAAACAAACTTGCTGAGCAGAAAATGTTTCTCTAAGAGAATATAGTCACTTTTTGGACCTTTCTAAAATTACCTCTTAAACTCTAATTACTTTCACTGACTCCAGTGAAAATATAATAACTTAGGCTGACTGAGGATTGGATTGCTTTGCTGACCCCAGTAATGCACCCCAGTAATGAAGTGACTTGTAACTCATAAATAAAAATATTTTAGAGTAAGAAGTTCCTTTTCCAATACAATTTAATTTGGAATGAAATTGACTTAAATCACATTAAGTGAGATTTAGCTGGCACAGATGTAAGGACTATGGGTGGCAGTAATTGAATTCTTTTCCCTCAAATACTAGGAAGGTTTTAACTTTTCAAGTTGCTCCATTTCTTAGGAAGAATTTTATCTTAAGGTAGATTTTTTCCCCCTCCTTTTGTTAGTTACTAGGCAGTACAAAAAGTCCATCCTTATATATTTACATTTATATGGTGTATGCATTTACTTAACCTCTCTCCTACTGTGTCAGGTAGCAAGACAATAATTACAGGGGTTTTATTTTTCTTTCTGCTGGCTAAAATAAATTTATTTTTGTCTGTGGTATAGATTTTATTTTGCCATCTCTGTGATCCCTAACATTTTTTGTAAGACATTTAAGTAGTGTTCCACTCATAATGCTTCCTTTTCTGATGCTAAGGGGAGAGGAAGGCTTCCTCGGCCTCTATAGAAGTTATATCCTGCTTGGTCTAGCTTTTTTTGCAAGTATAGACTCCTGATTTATATTAAGATACTTCTCATTGTTATTACTACACCAAATGGACAGTTATCTCTTTAAATACATAATAGATGTGTAAGATTGTAGTTGTTAAAAACATAATTACAAGGTGAATTCTCAGTGAAGCTTGGTTTACTTTTTTTTAAAGCCTTTCTTGATATATGAGTGTGTTCATTTCAGTTTGATTATAGCATGCAATTGGTATTATATGTCACTGCCTCACAGTATTGCAATGGATTTAACTTCAAAACAACTGTAAAAATAGACAATATTAGTTTTAAATGTTTGGATTTTCTGTTTCAATAATGTTATTTAAAGTCTTGACTGCAGTAGTTAGGTTAAATTTGACTCAATTTTCTCAGGACTGAATCTGAAAGAGTGATTTAGTGCTGCATAATGTCCTGTTTATGCTTTATAAAACAGTTAAAGTACTATAGAAGAGGTGAGTCTGCCCTTGAGATATAGCTAGAAGTATGAGGCTAGTGTGAAAATCATTTTAAATAAGGGTTAAAACATTTTCTGAGCTTTGATGAAATCACTGTGACATCTTTTCTATCATCTGAAGTAAAACAGTGCACTGAGAAATTTGGAAATCCAAAAGTGCCAGCTCTGAAGTTCAAAATATACAATGGGAATGAAACATTTCTATCCTTAGGCTTGATGTGGGAGGCATTCTTTGAATATTTGAATCATAGAATCATAGAATCATAGAATCATTAAGGTTGGAAAAGACCTCTAAGATCATCGAGTCCAACCGTCAACCCAACACCACCATGCCCACTAAACCATGTCCCTAAGCGCCTCATCTACACGTCTTTTAAATACCTCCAGGGATGGGGACTCAACCGCTTCCCTGGGCAGCCTGTTCCAATGTTTAACCACTCTCTCCGTAAAGAAATTTTTCCTCACATCCAATCTAAACCTCCCCTGGCACAACTTGAGGCCATTTCCTCTCGTCCTATCGCTTGTTACTTGGGAGAAGAGACCGACACCCACCTCGCTACAACCTCCTTTCAGGGAGTTGTAGAGAGCGATGAGGTCTCCCCTCAGCCTCCTTTTCTCCAGGCTAAACAATCCCAGTTCCCTCAGCCGCTCTTCATAAGACTTGTGCTCTAGACCCCTCACCAGCCTCGTTGCCCTTCTCTGGACACGCTCCAGCACCTCGATGTCCTTCTTGTAGTGAGGGGCCCAAAACTGAACACAGTATTCAAGGTGCGGCCTCACCAGCGCTGAGTACAGGGGCACGATCACTTCCCTCCTCCTGCTGGCCACACTGTTTCTGATACAGGCCAGGATGCCATTGGCCTTCTTGGCCACCTGGGCACACTGCCAGCTCATGTTCAGCCGGCTGTCGACCAATACCCCCAGGTCCTTATCCGCCAGGCAGCTTTCCAGCCACTCTTCCCCAAGCCTGTAGCGCTGCATGGGGCTGTTGTGGCCAAAGTGCAGGACCCGGCACTTGGCCTTGTTGAACCTCATACAGTTGGCCTCGGCCCATCGATCCAGCCTGTCCAGGTCCCTCTGCAGAGCCTTCCTACCCTCGAGCAGATCAACACTCCCGCCCAACTTGGTGTCGTCCGCAAACTTACTGAGGGTGCACTCGATCCCCTCGTCCAGATCATTGATAAAGATATTGAACAAGACCGGCCCCAAAACTGAGCCCTGGGGAACACCACTCGTGACCGGCCGCCAACTGGATTGAACTCCATTCACCACAACTCTCTGGGCCCAGCCGTCCAGCCAGTTTTTGACCCAGCACAGAGTACACCTGTCTAAGCCGTGAGCCGCCAGCTTCTCGAGGCGAATGCTGTGGGAGACGGTGTCAAAGGCCTTACTGAAGTCCAGGTAGGCCACATCCACAGCCTTTCCCTCATCCACTAGGCGGGTCACCTGGTCATAGAAGGAGATCAGGTTGGTCAAGGAGGACCTGCCTCTCATGAACCCGTGCTGGCTGGGCCTGATCCCCTGGGTGTCCCGCACATGCCTTGTGAGCGCCCTCAGGATGAACCGCTCCATAATCTTCCCTGGCACCGAGGTCAGGCTGACAGGCCTGTAGTTCCCCGGATCCTCCTTCCGGCCCTTCTTGTAGATGGGCATCACATTGGCAAGCCTCCAGTCGTCCGGGACCTCCCCCGTTAACCAGGACTGCTGATAGATGATGGAGAGTGGCTTGGCGAGCTCCTCCGCCAGCTCCCTCAGCACTCTCGGGTGGATCCCATCCGGCCCCATAGACTTGTGAGCATCCAGGTGGCATAGCAGGTCGTTGACTGCTTCCTCTTGGATTATGAGGGGTTCATCCTGCTCGCCATCCCTGTCTTCCAGCTCGGGAGGCCGAGTACCCTGAGGATAACCGGTCTGCCTGTTAAAGACTGAGGCAAAGAAGGAATTGAGTACCTCAGCCTTTTCCTCATCCTCGGTGACAATGTTCCCCCCCACATCCAGTAAAGGATGGAGAGTCTCCTTGGCTCTCTTCTTGTCATTCATATATTTGTAAAAACTTTTTTTGTTGTCCTTAACGACAGCGGCCAGATTGCGTTCCAGCTGGGCTTTTGCCTTTCTCATTTCCTCTCTGCACGACCTAACGAGATCCCTGTACTCTTCTTGAGTCGCCTGCCCCTTCTTCCACAAGCGGTAAACTCTCCTTTTTTTCCTGAGTCCCAGCAAAAGCTCCCCGTTCAGCCAGGCCGGTCGCCTTCCCCACCCGTTCTTTTTACGGCATACAGGGACAGCCTGCTCCTGTGCCTTTAAGACTTCCAATCTTAATTGGAATCTTAATTTCAAAGATGTTGAATACCTTAAAGATAAACAGAGTTCTGTGCCCAGCACTTATGAGATCTCCAGTTAAAGAGAAAGTTGCTCTTTATAAGGGTATTAAGTGATAGTGTCCGTAAAACGGGCCAAAACCTGAAAAATCTTATTGAATTCAAATGGATTTTGTAGTAATTCTCTGTAGGGGGTGTGTGTGTTTGTTTTGTGGGGGAGGGTTGCATACTGGAACAACTTTCTCAGTAAAAAGCATGACAGGGCATGTAAAACAAATGATAATATGAGAGTGTGAGAATAATTACTGCTTCGTTACTACATTATTAGGAAGTCCTCTCTTTCCAGGAAAAAAAAAAAAAGTATTTTCACAATAAAGTTTTCTCACTGTCTTTGTTCTCATCTTTGAAATGCTTACAATTTCTCTGTATTTAGAGCCCCAGACTTTGCTTGAGCTTACTTTTAGAACTCTAACAGACAAATAAGTGTAAAATATTTTGGAAGCGGTGGTACATGTAAAATATGAGCTCATTCTGACCCATTTTCATATATATGCTGCTACAGTTTGTTGATGGAGTGTCCTTCAGTCTTTTCTTCACATATCCATATCTATAGAGAAAATGCACATAACTTTCCCAATCCTGATTTTTAAAAAAAGTTCATTATGCTATTAGAAAAGCCCCAAATAAATAAGTGGGTCCTTTTACCCTCACAAGTTTGAGTAGTTTTATCTCATTTTCTTTTAAACTTGTAGTTTCGTTAACCAAGTTCTCTGCACTCAATAGTCCTGTTGCCCTTTGTAGGGGGTTCCAACTGGGATCTTCCTAGTCTTCTTTGTCTCCACTGTACTGTTCTCCTTGTTTTCTGTGAAGCTTTACTTGGCTATCTTTTCTTTGCCAGCAACCACTTAAATTCTAAGAAAATTCATAACATCTCAGAACTATTCCAGTTTCCTAGATATTACATTGCTCACAAGGCAGCCTTTCTCAGAAGAGAAAGAGCTACTCTTGCATGAACTTGGGTTACGAGGCTCAGAGCAGTCCCAGTGAGCTGCACCTAACCTACCTGTAAGAAAGGAGAGGGATGCCCTCTAGAGAACACAGTAGCTTTAAAATGCCTATGTTATTTAATTGCCTTTCTTATCTTGGGATGATCTTTAGTCCCTTTTGCTGATTTTGCAACATACTATTAGGAAAAAAACCCATCAAAGACATGGACTGTTTTAATACTTTAATGTTTTAATGGAGTGTTAATTGGCCTTTGAATGAAAAAAAAAAATTATAGTTAAGTAGCAGTGTAACGATTTTTGGGTTTGTGTGAGGTTTGGGTGTTGTTTTCCATAGATACAACTGATAAAGAAAAAAAGTGGCAATATGTAGTGTTCTGTGTATTTACAGTTCACATTGGTATTAAGATAATATACTGGTATCATGTTGTGGTTTAGCTGAAACCAGGACATATCAGAATCTGCAGATGTAATTAGTATTATATAAGAAGTTATAAACAGCTGTATGGCAGATGATTAATGACAAACTTTTGAAGAGTATAAAAAACATGGTGAACTAAGTATTGTCATGCACAAAAAGTTTGAGTATATAATATTTTGTGTTGCAAACATAAAATTTTTTTTGGGGGGGAGAATCATTTATACTTTTAGGTTAATTTAGCATTAATTCATGGTAGAGATATGCTGCTTTTCCCTGGAATTAATGAATGCTGAAATTTAACAGTTCACTAACATTTAAATTGTGGAGAGTAAGAGAAATGAAAGGCTCTATACACATATGTACTTTTCTTTTACCTGGAGTGATTTATTGATTCTTTCTGTCTACATTGCAGCGTCTGAAGACGTTCTTATCTGAAAGGCTCTAGCTTAGGTAGGGTCATTGCAAACAAAATCTAGTTAAAACTGGCTAGTAGTTTTGGCCTGAGTCTAGCTTGTCTTTCTATTCTCTTCAATATAAAATTGCTTTCACTGTTTACATATGTTCTAAATTGTTATAGCCAAAGGCTGCTGGTTTTGGCTTGGAATAACAACTGTATTTTTTGGATGGGTAAACAAATTGAAAAGGAAGATTGTATTTATTTTGCCTTTTGAGTATTTCACATGAGCATCAATAACACAATGTTTCTCTGGAATGAATAGCAAGGGAATTTAATCAATACATATTAAATGACACATTTTCATTTTTTAAATATGGTATGGAGACTTGCTGTGATTTCTCTTTTAAAAATAAGGTTCTGTAATTAAATCTTTAGATTCAATGGGCACTGTGTTATGTTGGCATATTGCCATGTCTTAATTTCCTTGGAAGAATAAAAGCCAAATGTCTCAGCTACTGGTGAAATGTTAAGAACCTGGTATAAGACACACTCTGAAATGTCTTAGTGTGATGGCGTTATTTTATAATATAAATACAATAAAATAATGCATGTATTGTAACACCGTGAAAATGATGTGTAAAATTAAAATTAAGTTAAGCTCTTAATTATTTTGTTTTCTTGATTTTAGATCTTATTTGAAATTAAAACTAACTAAATGGCATTTAAAATAATTCTGAGTCAGCTTTTAAATACAGAAGAGGTCATAAAATATAAATACTAGGAGAAGCTATGACAAGCAGTTCGTGACTCTATTAATTTTCTCTTTTTTTTCTTATGAGGACCATGTGCTGTTTTGTGTATGGCACAGACAATGTACCAGTAGGGGCACTTCTCTTCCCCATTCTTACTCCAGTAAGAGTTAAACTCAAAAATGTGGTTAAGTTTTTTAGTAACATATTAAATCTCAAAACTAAATCGGAAGAGATAAAAGGTAGTAGTGGATCAGGGAATGGGGAGGAACTTAAACAAAGAAGGCAAAGAAACAAGCAATTTATCAGAGAGAGAAAAGAAAAAGAAGTGAGAACAGAAAGAATAGGCAAAAGCACAAAAAGTGGATTTTGCAGGTTTTGTCTTGAAAATTTTTTGGGGGGGAAATTTCTGGGGACAAAATGCTGTTGTACGATTGGCCCCAGCCAATATGTCATTCTACATAATATGAAATGCTATA
The DNA here is from genome assembly GCA_027474245.1 of Spheniscus humboldti. Lineage (NCBI taxonomy): Eukaryota > Metazoa > Chordata > Aves > Sphenisciformes > Spheniscidae > Spheniscus > Spheniscus humboldti. The sequence goes on from CM049922.1 coordinate 37,887,663, forward strand.
CAGCATGTAGGCCTTAATCATATAAACACATGCATAACTTTCATGAGTGGTCTTACTGATTAGTCAAAAAATTACTCATGTGAATAGCTATAAACATACATATTTTATGTGTTTGTGATCAAACCATTAGTGAAAGACTACCCTTCTCTACAGAGATTTGAAGAGTAAATGCATGAAGATTTTAAACAAGTGCCATACTTCAATCTTGCATATTTTATTCACTTTAGAATGTATTTGGTTACATTTTTGCAGAATCACACCTTAAATTATTCTACAGCTACAAGATTTAAAAAAAAAGACTAATAATGCATTAAAGTAACAACAATCTAAAATATGTTATACAGATTAACTACATGGAAAGCTTGATGATTTTGAGTTAATTCTTAATATAATTTCTTTAACATAGATCAACATAAAAATATTTACATTCTGTTCACTGAAAAAGTTACTGCATTTTTAAAGCTGAATAATACTGAATGTTAATAATATTGCACAACTAATTTGTTTCCTCAGGGTCAGTCACTGAACCTCCATAAATTTGACATTTGGTATTTTATTTATTTTTCAGATTTTTATTTTTTCCCAGATTGGGAAATCCCTCAGTCTAAAGAATATCCAAAATCTACAAAATAAACCAAGTAATAAAAGCACAGATTTGGGTTATCATTAAACAGAGCTAAATTCAAAACAATAAAATAAATGCTTACTCTTAAGTACTTACTCATAAGTAAGTGCATAGAAAAAAACTCCTTACAAGGAGTTGTTTTATAGCTTGGAATATTCTCCCAGAGGAAGTGATGAAAGCATCACCACTTTCAAGTCACTTCAAAGCAGAAGGGACAAAGCACTTGGGTATACATTATAAGACAGTGTAATAGTGTTGCATTAGAGTATCTGACCTAGTATTTCTTTTCTATCCAGAAACTGTATGTAGCTTTAACCATACAGCATACATATTGTTCTTTATATTTATGTGCTTCTCCTTTATTCAGGAAATGTCTAATGGCGTTTGGGGAGGGAAAGCTCATTAGCTTCCTTCCTGAGTAATGTAATTTTTATTTCCTGTTGTAACAGTGGCCATAGCCAAAACCACCAATGTAAAAAGGGGGTGGGGGGAAGGGTTGCCTGTGCAAAACATTTGCTTGTCTGAGGTGAAAGACTGGTTACAAGAAAATGTTGAGACAAATGAGCGGTTTTAAAAAATACTTTGCAACATGATAATTGCAGGAGACTTTGAACTTTATGTCCTACATTGCAGAAGGCAGCCAGTCAACCAAGATAAGCCTTGTTCCAATCTTCAGATATAGTTCTTAGCTTTTGGCAGATAAGGGGAGCACTGCTGTCGATTCCTTATTAAAAGATTTGAGCAGCATCCCTTGAAACCACTGGGGATTCTGCAACAGCTAAAGAAAAGTACCCCAAGTTTGGAATGCTGAATATGCTCAGTCTTCCTATTGGCACACATCTTTTTCTTAGTGTGCTAAGGCATGAGTTAAATTTGAAAATGTGAAACAGCCTACTCTTGTGTCTTGTAATTTTGTATTAGCATTATAGCCTGGCAGAACCACGTTTTATTTTTTACTTTAAAACCCTTTTTTTTCCTGAAAATAACCTATATACTTAGTATTAGATTGCTTAACAAATATTGCAGGAAATGGACAGCAGTATTGTTGAGGATGAAAATGAAAAGAAAATTAAAAGTTTTTAAAAAATGGTTACACTGAGTCAAGTAATAAAATGCAAACTTTTTTTTTTAGTACCTTTTCAATTGCACATATAATAATTGTCATGCACATAACCATTATACACTTTTCTGTGCATAAAGGAGGATTTTAACATATAATTGAAAGTCTGTTGTACTGAGTCTGGCTGGGATGGAGTTAACTTTCTCCATAGCAGCCCCTATCGTGCTGTGCTTTGCATTTGTGGCTAAACCAGTGTTGATAACACACCAGTGTTTTGGCTATTGCTGAATACTGCTTGCACAGCATCAAGGCTTTTATTTCTCACTCTGCCTCCCTAAGCAAGTAGCACAAGAGTTTGGGAGGTGACACAGCCAGGACAGCTGACCCCAACTGACCAAAGGGATATTCCATACCATATGACATCATGCTCAGCAATAAAACTGAGGTAGAGGAAGAAGGAGGTGGGAGTTTTGGCTTCCAAGGTGGCTGTTGCTCAGAAACTAGCTGGGCATTGGTCTGCTTGTGGGAGGTGGTGAGCGATCTACTTTGGGTTGCTTGTTTGTTATGGGGGTGTTTCCCCCCTCTTTCCTTCTTCTATTAAACTGTTTTTATCTCCACCCACAAGTTTTCTCACTTTTGCTCTTCCTATTCTCTCCCCTGTCCTGCTAGCTGGGGGTGTGTGTATGTAAGTGAGTGAGTGGCTGTGTGGGTGCTTAGCTGCTGGCCAGGGTCAACCCACCACAGCTATATAAGTTAATGTTACCTCAAACAGCCTGAGAAGTTAAACATTTTGTCCATGCTTCATATTGTATATATTTAAAAACAGATTTTCCTCTCTTTTTCACAGAATTGCTACTATATTTTGAACTGCTTTACACTCTGGAAATTTCAAGTTGGTTCATTCAGTCTAACTATAACTATGCATTCGCTAACTTGAAATACTTGTCTGAAATGAATATGGCGTGAATCCTGCTATGTTGCATGAATTTGGCACTAGTATACAATATGCCACATACACTTATAAGTCTATACTAGACTAACACCAAGCTAAGGCCACTAAGAGAAAAAATAAACTTTTGGTTATCCTTCTGCTATACAAACGCTGAGTCTTTTCGCTTGAGTTTCAAGGCTGGAATGGTAGCATTTACATTAGGCTGCAAATTAAATATACTTGAGTAGGAATTATATTTTCCTGAATCTTGAAACTTCATTATTTAGTATCTCTTGAAATTGCTTATTACCAAGTTATTAAAAATTCACTATATTGTTTATTTTATTTGTCCAGCTCATCTGTTTTTGGTGTGCCCATTAATAATTGTGATATTGTAGTCATTTGTACCTCAATGCTGATATGAAGGGCTAATAGCACAATGGAAGTAAGAAAAAAATTAGTAATAAACCAGTATTTGCTGCTTAAAAACTGTGTGAAGCATTTTCTTTCTATTCTGTACAATATAGACAGCTTTGAAAATGAAGACATTCTTGTTATTGTGAGGTTTCTTTTGAAGAAGTAGTAAATTGAGTGGTTAGAAAGTAAGGAGAACTACCTTTCCTGCATATAATCTTCATTAGTCAAATATTAATTAGAACAGTAATCACAGAAATGTTCAATATAGCTAATAGCCAGCAAGGAATGAGACCCTGTTTTCTAAAACAAATTCTGAAAAGTCACTAGCCATTTACTGTATGTACAAATGTTTACAATTTCAGTTCCCTAATTTAATGAAGCTAACATACATTGATACATTGCATCATTGGGGAATGTTATTCGGAAGGAAAATTAAACACAGTAGCTCTTCATTTTACATCAACTAAGGGGAATGAAAGACTGGAGGCAGGAGGGTTAGGATGTTTAAGCTTTGCTGTATGGGGTGGGTTGACCCCAGCCAACAGCAAAACACCCATACAGTCGCTTACTCACTTTCCTCTCCCGTGAGATGGGGAGAAAATAGAAAGAAGATGAGAAGACTCATGGATTGAAATAATAACTGTTTAATAGGGAAAGCAAAAGCTGTGCACACAAGGAAAGCAAAAAAAGGAATTAATTCACTACTTCCCATCAGCAGGCAGATGTCAAGCCACTTCCAGGAAAGCAGGGCCTCAGCACACATTAACAGATACTTGGGAAGATAAATGCCATAACCACAAACGTCCTCGCTTCCTCCTCCTTTCCCCAAGCTTTCATTCCTGAGCACAACATCATATGGTATGGAATATCCCTTTAGTCAGTTTGCATCAGCTGTCCTGGCTGTGTCACCTCCCAACCTCTTGCTCAGCCACAGCCTACTCACTAGCTCACAAGGTTAAATATCCTCAAGGTACACACCAGATTTCCCCATCCTTTTGCATTACTGTCCTGGTTTCGGCTGGGATAGAGTTAGTTTTCTTCCTAGTAGCTGGTACAGTGCTGTGTTTTGGATTTAGGATGAGAATAATGTTGATAACACACCGATGTTTTAGTTGTTGCTAAGCAGTGCTTACACTAGTCAAGGACTTTTCAGCTTCCCATGCTCTCCTGACTGAGAAGGCTGGAGGTGCACAAGAAGCTGGGAGGGGGCACAGCCAAACGGACATTCCATACCATGTGACGTCATGCTCAGTACATAAACTGGGGGAAGCTGGCCGGGGGGGCCGCTGCTCGGGGACTGGCTGGGCATCGGTCGGCGGGTGGTGAGCAATTGCACTGTGCATCACTTGCTTTGTGTATTCTATTATTATTATTATTATTATTTTATTTTATTTCAATTATTAAACTGTTCTTATCTCAACCCATGAGTTTTCTCACTTTTACTCTTCTGGTTCTCTCCCCCATCCCACTGGGGGGGGGGGGGGGAGAGTGAGCGAGTGGCTGTGTGGTGCTCAGTTGCCAGCTGAGGTTAAACCACGACAATTACCCACCAAGTGCACTCAGATTCTTGAGTGAAAAAAATCCCATGAATGGGATTGCTTTTTTCCAAGGGAGGAGCAACCCACACTGCCTTTCCCAGCCACTTCTCAGCCACTACGGGAACCTTAGTTTCTACCACAGCATGTAGGGGCTTTGTTTGGGCAGGACCAGGGACATTCCTCTGCTATGTTGCCCCACATAATATTGTCAATGTACTGCAGATGTTCAGGGGCTTTGACCTGTTCCAGTGCAGCCTGTGTCAATCCATGACAAATGGTAGGACTGTGTCTCTACCCCTGAGGCAGACGATTCCAGGTGTACTGGACACCTGAGAGAGCAGTTGGAGTGTGTGGAGCTCTGCCTGGGGACGGATGATGAGCCGACTGAGAGCTTATGGGTAGGGATTAAAGACAAAACAGGTAAGGGTGACATTGTAGTGGGTGTCTGCTATAGGCTGCCTGACCAGGGAAAACAAGTGGATGAGGCCTTCTACAGACAGCTAGGAGCAGCCTCACATTTGCAGGCCCTCGTCCTCCCGTGGGACTTTAACCACCCCAATATCTGCTGGAGGGACAACACAGCAGGGCATAAGCAATCTGGGAGGTTCCTGGAGAGCATCAATGACAACTTCCTCACCCAAGTGACAGAGGAGCCAACGAGGAGAGGTGTTCTGCTGGACCTCCTGCTGACCAACAAGGAGGGGCTCATTGGGGATGTGAAGGTCAAAGGCAGCCTTGGCTGCAGTGACCATGAGATGGTGGAGTTCAGGATCCTGAGGGGAAGGAGGGAGGAGGGTGAAAAGCAAGCTCACAACCCTGGACTTCAGGAGAGCAGGATTTGGCCTTTTCAAGGATCTGCTTGGAAGAGTGCCATGGGATAAGGCCCTGGAGGGAAGAGGGGCCCAAGAAAGCTGGGTAATATTCAAGGGTCACCTCCTCCAAGCTCAAGACCGGTCCATCCCAACGAGCAGGAAGTCAGGCAAAGATCCCATGAGGCCTGCGTGGATGAACAAGGAGCTCCTGGCCAAACTCAAACACAAAAAGGAAGCATAAAGAGGGTGGAAGCAAGGATGGGAAACCTGGGAGAAATACAGAGATATTGTCCGAGCATACAGGGATGAGGCTATGGAAGCCAAAGCCCACCTGGAACTGAATCTGGGCAGGGATATCAAAGGCAACAAGAAGAGCTTCTAGAAGTACATAAGTGGAAAAAGGAAGGTTAGGGAAAATGTGGGCCCGCTGCTGAATGGAGTAGGGGACCTGGTGACACAGGACATGGAAAAGGCTGAGGTACCAAATGCCTCAGTCTTTACTAGCAAGACCGGCCTTTGGGAATCCCAGGCCCCAGAGACCAGGGGCAAAGGCTGGAGCAAGGAAGATGTACCCTTGGTGGAAGAGGATCAGTTCTGGGAATGCTTAAGCAAACTGGACATACATAAGTCCACGGGCCCTGAAGGGATCCACCCACGAGTACTGAGGGAGCTGGCAGATGTCATTGCAAAGCCATTCTCAATTATCTTTGAATGATCATGGCGACTGGGAGAAGTGCCCAAAGACTGGAGGAAAGCAAATGTCACTCCTATCTTCAGGAAGGGCAAGAAGGAAGATCCAGGGAAATGCAGGCCAGTCAGCCTCACCTCGATCCCTGGGAAGGTGATGGAGCAGCCAGTCCTGGGAACCGTTTCCAGGCACATGAAAGGCAAGAAGGTGATCGGGAGTAGTCAGCATGGATTCACCAAGGGGAAGTCATGCTTGACCAACCTGATAACCTTCTATGATGAAATGACTGGCCTGGTAGATGAGGGGAGAGCAGTGGATATTGTCTGCCTAGCCTTCAGGAAGGCTTTCGACACTGTCTCCCATAGCATCCTCATAGAGAAGCTGTTGAAGTATGGGCTGGATGAGCAGACAGTGAGGTGGGGTGAAAACTGGCTGAATGGCCGGGCCCAGAGGGTGGTGATCAGGGGAAACAAAGTCTAGTTGGAGGCCAGTGACTAGCAGGGTACCCCAGGGGTCGATACTGGGACCAATAGTGTTTAATCTCTTCATTAATGATCTGGATGATGGGGCAGAGTGTACCCTCAGGAAGCTTGCTGGTGACACAAAAGTGGGAGCAGTGGCTGATAGGCCAGAGGGTCATGCTGCCATCCAGAGGGACCTTGACAGGCTGGAGAAATGGGCTGAGAGGAACCTCATGAAGTTCAACAAGGGGAAGGGCAAAGTCCTGCCCCTGGGGAGTAATAACCCCAGGCACCAGTACGTGCTGGGGCCCCCCCAGCTGGGAAGCAGCTTGGCCGAAAAGGCCCTGGGGTTCCTGGTGGACACCAAGTTGAACATGAGCCAGCAGTGTGCCCTTGCCGCAAAGAAGACGAATGGTATCCTGGGCTGCACTGGGAGGAGTGTTGCGAGTAAGTGATCCTTCCCCTTTATTCAGCGCTGGTGAGGCTGCACCTGGAGTCCTGTGGCCAGTTCTGAGCTCCCCAGTACAAGAGACACATGGACATACTGGAGAGTTACGTAAAGGGTCACAAAGATGACGAAGGGACTGGAGCCAGGCTCTTTTCAGTGGTGCCCAGTGACAGAACAAGAGGCAATGTGCACAAACTAAAACTAAATCATTTAGGTTCAAAGGGGGAAGGGGATAAAACCAGGCTCACTAGAGACGAGCCTAGGGGTGGCATGCCGATGCTGGGGGCGAAATCGATAGCCCAGCTCAAGTGCATCTACACCAATGCACGCAGCATGGGCGGCAAACAGGAGGAGCTGGAAGCCATGGTGCAGCGGGAGAGATATGACTTAGTCGCCATTGCAGAAACATGGTGGGGTGAGTCGCATGATTGGAGTGCTGCAATGGATGGCTATAGACTCTTCAGAAGGGACAGGCGAGGAAGGAGAGGCGGTGGGGTGGCCCTGTATGTTAGGGAGTGTTTCGATTGTCTAGAGCTCAACGATTGTGGTGAAGATACGGTCGAGTGTTTATGGGTAAGGATGAGGGGAAAGGCCAACAAGGCAGATATCCTGCTGGGAGTCTGTTATAGACCACCCAACCAGGATGAAGGGGCGGATGAAGCGTTCTACAAGCGGCTGGCAGAAGTCTCTCGATCGCTAGCCCTTGTTCTCGTGGGGGACTTCAACTTCCCGGACGTCTGCTGGAAATACAACACGGCAGAGAGGAAGCAGTCTAGGAGGTTCCTGGAGTGTGTGGAAGACAACTTCCTGACGCAGCTGGTAAGTGAGCCTACCAGGGGAGGTGCCTCGCTTGATCTACTGTTTACAAACAGAGAAGGACTGGTGGGAGATGTGGTGGTCGGAGGCCGTCTTGGGCTTAGCGACCATGAAATGACAGAATTCTCGATTCTTGGTGAAGCAAGGAGGGGGGCCAGCAAAACCGCAACCATGGACTTCCGGAGGGCGGACTTTGGCCTGTTCAGGACGCTGGTTGAGAGAGGCCCTTGGGAGACAGTCCTGAAAGGCAAAGGGGCCCAGGAAGGCTGGACATTCTTCAAGAAGGAAGTCTTAAAGGCGCAGAGGAGCAGGCTGTCCCCATACGCCGTAAGAAGAACGGGCGGGGAAGACAACCGGCCTGCTGAACGGGGAGCTCTTGCTGGGACTCAGGAAAAAAAGGAGAGTTTACCACTTGTGGAAGAAGGGGCAGGCGACTCAAGAAGAGTACAGGGATCTCGTTAGGTCGTGCAGAGAGGAAATGAGAAAGGCAAAAGCCCAGCTAGAATGCAATCTGGCCGCTGTCGTTAAGGACAACAAAAAAAGTTTTTACAAATATATTAATGACAAGAAGAGGGCCAAGGAGACTCTCCATCCTTTACTGGATGTGGGGGGGAACATTGTCACCGAGGATGAGGAAAAGGCTGAGGTACTCAATTCCTTCTTTGCCTCAGTCTTTAACAGGCAGACTAGTTATCCTCAGGGTACTCGGCCCCCTGAGCTGGAAGACAGGGATGGCGAGCAGGATGAACCCCCCATAATCCAAGAGGAAGCAGTCAATGACCTGCTACGCCACCTGGACGCTCACAAGTCTATGGGGCCGGATGGGATCCACCCGAGAGTGCTGAGGGAGCTGGCGGAGGAGCTCGCTAAGCCACTCTCCATCATCTATCAGCAGTCCTGGTTAACGGGGGAGGTCCCGGACGACTGGAGGCTTGCCAATGTGACGCCCATCTACAAGAAGGGCCAGAAGGAGGATCCAGGGAACTACAGGCCTGTCAGCCTGACCTCGGTGCTGGGGAATATTATGGAACGGTTCATCCTGAGGGCGCTCACAAGGCATGTGCGGGACAACCAGGGGATCAGGCCCAGCCAGCATGGGTTCACGAGAGGCAGGTCCTGCTTGACCAACCTGATCTCCTTCTATGACCAGGTGACCCGCCTAGTGGATGAGGGAAAGGCTGTGGATGTGGTCTACCTGGACTTCAGTAAGGCCTTTGACACCGTCTCCCACAGCATTCGCCTCGAGAAGCTGGCGGCTCACGGCTTAGACAGGTGTACTCTGCGCTGGGTCAAAAACTGGCTGGACGGCCGGGCCCAGAGAGTTGTGGTGAATGGAGTGAAATCCAGTTGGCGGCCGGTCACGAGTGGTGTTCCCCAGGGCTCAGTTTTGGCGCCGGTCTTGTTCAATATCTTTATCGATGATCTGGACGAGGGGATCGAGTGCACCCTCAGTAAGTTGGCAGACGACACCAAGTTGGGCGGGAGTGTTGATCTGCTTGAGGGTAGGAAGGCCCTGCAGAGGGACCTGGACAGGCTGGATCGATGGGCCGAGGCCAACTGTATGAGATTCAACAAGGCCAAGTGCCAGGTTCTGCACTTGGGTCACAACAACCCCATGCAGCGCTACAGGCTTGGGGAAGAGTGGCTGGAAAGCTGCCTGGCAGAAAAGGACGTGGAGGTGTTGGTTGATAGCCGGCTGAACATGAGCCGGCAGTGTGCCCAGGTGGCCAAGAAGGCCAATGGCATCCTGGCCTGTATCAGAAATAGTGTGGCCAGCAGGAGTAGGGAAGTGATGGTTCCCCTGTACTCGGCACTGGTGATTCTATGGCCTGTGTGCACTGGGCACCATCTGGGTGTTTGGAGGTCTGGTTGTTGTCCAGGTCACTGTAGACCACCATTGCTAATTCTCTCAGACACTGGCCACCTTCCTCAACAGTGGTCTGCTTACCTCGGTAGTTTATAAGACCTTCCTTGAGGGGATACCTTGCCTTGTGCTCAACAGGAGCCGCCTCCAGAGTCTGCGGATTGTCACCTCTCATTCTATTTCTTTTTCTATTTTCCAGTCCCTAGCTAGGGATCCCAGCTGCTGGGCTTCCCTGCCCTCTAAGTCCTGACTGTTGTCCCCAGTATCCCAGCATTGGAGCAACCAGGCAACAATCCGCTCCTCTGGCTCGCAGCTGTCATCTTTCTGCATATCTTGAAGTTCTGTCAGGGTTAGGACCCGGTTATTTTCCGCCTCTTGGGTGACTTCTGTCACTGAAGGACTGGCTTGATGGGGCAGGGCAGGGCAGGGCAGAGTGGGAAAGAGAGAAAGCCTTGATTCTCTGCAAGCACTGTTCAACAATAGACAAAACATCCCTGTGTTATCAACACTGTTGTAGCCACAAATGCAAAGCACAGCATCATACTGGCTGCTATGAAGAAAGTTAACTCCATCCCAGCCAGACCCAATATACTGTAATAATGAAATAATTTGCAAAAGAAATTGACCTTACAGTCTTGTAAATCTAGGTCTTTTTCCTTTCATCAGCTGTTACTACCTAAAGATTAGGCTACTAAGTTAAATTAAACAACTGAATATAGTACTGTTTCTATGGGGCTTAATTATCTATTGTAACCTTACACTTTGTAGTTTTGTCAGCTTTTCCTTTGTGCTAAATATGATATCCCTCCATTAGGAACTCTGTAGTGTCTGTGGAGACACTCTACCCACAGAAACTTGGTAATTTTTGAGAAAACAGCAGAACTCCCTGGAGAACAAAAAACCTATAGTTGTTTCTAGGGATTTGAAAACTTAAAAATGGAAGCAAAGAAAAAGAAATTATAGGATAGATTAGCTTTAAATTTCTTTATCTTGGCCATTGCTCAGAGGAAATCCCAATAAATGTTGCATTTCCCTCATTCCTTTAACAAAATATCACTTGGATGTAAACTTGCTATCTGGCAGCTCAGCTGCTGTCTTTTAGAAGTGGGTCTTATTTTGTCAAACTTCCCCAATTTAAGATTCAGAGAAGAAGAATGTCAGCTTTCCAATACTTTATTGATGTGAATCTTAGCAGCAGATAGCGGGAGCTTTGTAATTTCCCATCAAAAGTCTGTATTACCATTGCTAGCTTCCCCAGTGTAATATAGGCTATTTACCTGATGGTAGGGGATGTAGCTAGAATGCTGGTTTGGTTTAGCCATTTATAATTTGTATTATGCCCCTGTAGAACAGCACTTTGGGGTCAGCCAGCTCTCTATAATTAACCAACCTGGCTGGGAAATTATTAGGTTTTCTCTATCAGCATGAAGAGAAATGGTATCATAGAAATATAGGCTGTGGTCAGGAGGATGAAAGGGAAAATACTTCTGGCTGTCATAGTTTAGGTAGTTTAGGATGAAGGGAAAACTTAATTTTTAATTTTTTTTTCTTTTTAGGGGAGGTACCTGACTTTTGACTTTAGATACTTCACCTGCCTCAGAAAAGACCTGGGTCTGTAGTTCTTTCTCAGCTGAGGAAGTCAGCCAGCTATCTTACATTCCAATAGGCAGCACATTATAGACACTCTGCTACCAGCCTGTACATTATATAGTTCTTAGACTGCTGTAGTTCAACCTGGTCTTAAAGTAACTTTTAACAGCTTTATATAGTGGGAATTATTAAGGTGACACATTGATGACTTTTGTTGCTTTCTTCCACTTGAGCAGAGCTAAGCTGGATCTATACTTTGCTTCCTACAAGCTTCTCAGTGTTAGGTTAGATGAGGAAAACAGCTTTTTATATAGAGAGAAATATGGATTATTCCAACTAGTTATCACTTGTATTTATCACTAGTCTTTTAGATTATCTTGAACACTGTTCTGAAGTGAAGTTGACTATGACAGTTAGGTTTGTACTAATATACTGTTGTGGTTTGACCCGGCAGGCGGCTAAACACCACACAGGCGCTTGCTCACTCACTCCCCCCCCATTGGGATGGGGGAGAGAATCAGAAAAAAAAAAGTAAAATTCATGGGTTGAGATAAAGACAGTTTAATAGGACAGAAAAGGAAGGGAAAATAATAATAATAATGATAAAAGAATATACAAAATAAGTGATGCACAGTGCAATTGCTCACCACCTGCCGACCGATGCCCAGCCAGTCCCCGAGCAGCGGCCCCCCCGGCCAGCTTTCCCCAGTTTATGTACTGAGCATGACGTCACATGGTATGGAATGTCCCTTTGGCCAGTTTGGCTGTGCCCCCTCCCAGCTTCTTGTGCACCTCCAGCCTTCTCAGTCGGTAGAGCATGGAAAACTAAAAAGTCCTTGGCTAGTGTAAGCATTACCTAGCAACAACTAAAACATCGGTGTGTTATCAACATTGTTCTCATCCTAAATCCAAAACACAGCCCTGTACCAGCTCCTAGGAAGGAAATTAACTCTATCCCAGCCGAAACCAGGACATATACTTAGTTAGGGAGTTTGGAAAATTATTATTTTTTTTTAATCAGTGTTATGTGACCTGACTTATTTACGTAAATAATAAAAACCAGAATTTATGCCTGTGTTATTCCCCATAGTATGTGCATCTTCAATGAAGATATATGTATATAATTCACATTAAAAAAACCAATCTATATATAATGATACATGTATAAATGTATATTACAGGCAAGATTGGATAGTACCATCTTTTATGACAGTTGCCTGACTATTTCCAGTTGCTTATAATTCTGGCAGTTTAGGATGGAGTTTTTTCATGCCATACTCCTGGTTTTGGCTGATTTTTTTTTCATGGCGTGCAATGAAGAATTATATGGTGAAGGAGAAGTTTTGGCAATCTTAATTCTGGCAATCTTAAATGGACTGGCTTTTGTCTCTTGTTCCTTGTATAACATATATATCTAAAAATAATATCTGCCCTATGTCTTAAAGGTTAGACCTGTTTGTTTCTCAGTATGTTGAGGGTGGGTTCAGTCTGGGCAGAGCAGTGTACTACTGTGCCTGTTGTTCACTGGCATGGAAGCATTAAGGGTCCTAAGAAAGGAGTGAATTTTAGGGGCAGCCAAAAGCATTGTTAAGGAAAAAGACTGACTGTAGTGGCAGCCTACATATGTACTGTGTGTATATTTCCATTATTTAAAAGCATTTTTAAAAAGTAAAAAATTTTTTTTTACCATCATTATTAGCATTTTCCCCTCAGATAGCTACACATATGGGTGTCCCAGTGGTCCGCAGAAGGACAGGACAAGAGAGAAAGCCCAGTGGGATCGCTGTTTGCATAAGGGGTCAGTGTGTGTGAATCATCATTCTTACAAAAAAGGAGGTACCTTGACTCCACTTTATATGTCTAGAGTTTGCTGGCAGTGTGGAGGAATTACCATAACTATCCTGAGCATTAAAGCCATGGTGGAACCAGCTCTTTGAGTATGTCTCCTTTCAGATGACTGTGGATGTGATGCCACCGTGAGATTTTGAGATTTCCTCTAATTTAGAGATTGGAGAAGCAATGCATCCTTTAAGTTTGTGTGTTTACTCACATTAATGTTTAAAAAGTCTTTAAAATTGAGAGCAAAGGGCTGTGCCTTTTCCTGCATTCTACTACATCAATGTATGTACATTAATTAAAATAATCATAATAATAAAATAAGCAAAAATCTACATAAAGATTAAGGTTTTAAAAGTATATTTAAGAGCTTTAATAGCTAGTTAACCCTAAAATACTCAAGTTCTCATTATCACAGGTATTCAGTCACCATAAGATGTAAAATAATTGGTTCCCTGAAGAAAAGCATCTTAACATCATAAGGAATCTATAAGGAGTATGCTAGTAAATAACAGTTCATTTTCTCATACAAGGTACTGTACTTAATTCCCAGAGAAATAAGGATTTTTAGTCTTTGCTAGATGAAAATATATCATGCTGGATCCAACTGTTGTCATTTTACTCTAACTCCTGAAACGCAGAGAAAAGACTATGTTTAGGAAGGAGACATTGCTTTATTGGATAGTGCGCAGAATTGGACACTCGGGGGAAGTTCCCCAAATCGAGTGTAAGGTTAAACAGAAAACTTAGCATATTTATACACTCAAGTTTGCATAATTCATTAGTATATGTCACGTTGACCCTTCTTATCTACTACATTTACATATTGCTAACGTTGCGAAACTATACTAAGCATGCGCGGGGTGTGTGTGTGTGTGTCCCCGAGTGGTTGTTGGTGGTTGCTTGGGTAGGTGCCCCCTATTCATTCTGAGGCGTAGTTAACTTCAGGATGCCACTACAGATGTTATCTTTCCAAAGGCTTTGTAAGCATTCTATACACCCTTAATTTCTCAAGTCCTTGTGGTTGTTATTCTAAGATAAGTTAAAATTCCATCCTTGATCTTGTGAATGCTCTGCACGATAGCTAAAGCTACAACAATTAGAGCATATTTACATAAGGTTAGGTTTAAACTCTGCTGGTATCGGAACAGCTGGAGAGAGGCAAGGCTGCTGCTGTTGCTCCATATCCCCAGGTCCAACCAGTAGTGAGGCTGAAGATGTATTCCCAGCAGACACACACACGCACACACAGAGCACACATATATGCTACATATATACATGACTGGCCACACAGATCACAGACAGACACTCAGAGCACACATGCTCCCCTCTCTGGCTGGACAGGATGGAAGTCCACTAGTGAGGATATATATACACGTATGTGCAAGATGGATCCCTCTAGCAACTGGGCTCAGACACTCAGTCTCCCCAGTTGCTGGCACCTAGACATATGAGCCCCTGAGGCCGCAGCCCTACTCCAGTTGCTGGTACAGACCATCACACACACACACAGGCTGGCCAGGACTTTACAGGTCCCAATAACCAAACCCCCTGTGCTCCCACCCCTAGAGATACACAGGCGCTATCACACCCAGAGCTGGCCCAGACTTTACAGGTCCCAATAACCAAACCCCCTGTGCTCCCACCCCTAGAGATACACGGGCGCTATCACACCCAGAGCTGGCCCCTTAGAGAACCACTCACCCCCTTGCTCCCAGGCCACTTCATCTATTCACCGTCTTGTCCAGCTTGATCTTTGCTAGCGATCACACACTCATGCACCCACATTCACTCCAGTTGCTGGCACCACAGACACATGGGCGTCTGACCCATGGGTGTGACTCCAGTTGCTGGCACTCACACCCCCATACACACACATGCACACAGAATAGAGCACCCTCACCCAGGAAAGAGTTAGAAAGGAATTGAATAAGAAGGTAGGACAGACTGCACTGACCAGGCATAGGGCATAGCCAGACAAGCATACTGACCAGCAGACTATTTACCCACGACCAGCCCTATTTTCCCACACTTGTTCTTCCCTATATCGCCTAAACCCGTCCCTTTTCCCACCTTTGGTTCCTCCCCTAAACATCCCATAATAAGTCCCGTGGGATCCTGAATTGCTTTTCCCCTGCATGCCATAATGTGTCCCACCCCTAGGCAGTGACCCCACTTAGTCTGAAAGGTCATGCTCCTGGTTTCATGCCTGGACAATGGGGCCAATGGCTCTGCTGGGACAGCCTCGGGAGCAGCTGGTACAAGGTGTTCATTCCTTGGGAGTCCTTGATTTGCATTCTCACCTGCCATTGTGCCCCTATGCTCCTCTGGGCTTGTGCAGATGGGCCTGGAAGGAGCCCCTATTATTTGGGGTCCCCCTCTTGCCATTGTCTTTCTGAGCTCCTTTGTGGGTGTGCAGATGGTTGGGGTTTTTTTTAATATCCTACATTTAAAATATATATCTGTGATATACCAGACCATCATTCCAGATGGAAAGTGCTTGAGAATATTTCAGAGGCAGAATATTTCAAATACTGAAGCCCTTAGAAGAACATCTAAAAAGCCTTATACAGCCATGTCCTCTGAGCACTGAGCCTTCTACCTGAGCTGTCCTTTGAATATGGGGCTGTTATCTCTCTTTTGAATACTAATATTCTCTTTTGAATACTGATATCCTATGAGGTAGCATGCAGGACTCCTGTTATTGCTAGACTATCCAAGATAATTACTTTATAACGAACAGCTGCTAGCATAAAAATCTTAGGTGGTCTTAGACACAGTACTTAATTCTGATTTAACACTTAGAGATGTTAACTCTGTCCTCAAAATTTGCATTTATCCAAACGTAGATGTTCAGTTAATGTAAGAAAAATTATATATTTTATAGTCTATCTTTCGATTAGTTTTAACTTTATCACATTTTTTCTTCAAATTGGCAAGGCTTTTCTCAGACTCTAATGTTAAAGATTAAGCATTGTAGCTGTTTTTGAAAATCCAAGTTACATATATATGTCTCAAAAATCTTATGTAGTGGACTATTTTATTATAAATGATACAGTCCATATATTGCATGTAACATTTCGGTTAAACTAAAAATGCTTGAATATACAGAGGATTTTAACAAAGGCTAGCTTCAGTCTTGGTAAGGATGGTCTCTCTACACATCCTTTGTAGTTGATGAAAAAAGATGCACTCCTCTATAAGATGACTTAGAGCAGCTTTCTCTTTGTGTTGGCTATAGAGGGAGCCTGAGGAGATGAGCCTCACTGGACTAGTTAGTCTTGCATGGTAGCCATTCATAAAGGCTTCATTCAGTGTTACATGTAAATTGAGATATTCCAGTATATATCTCTATTTTTCAGATGCTTGTTATTTTTCTGAAAATGTTGTTCTTGTGCTATATATATGAAAATACTATATTTTACTTTAAAATAGCTTTTCTTTATAACCATACTTTACAGAAATCCTTCACTGGAAATTGTGTTATAAATAATCCAAGGGAAGAAGAGCTGAGAGATAGGACTGAAATGCTGTCTTTGCACAATACTTTGAAATCTTTTTATTCATTGATAGCAAAGGTTTCCTTAAAAATCCTTTCTGTTATACTTAACAGTTTATTTCCAAACTAATATATAGTTTTCAGTTCTGTAATAGAATTTCACTATATCAGCTAAGTAGAATGAAAACCCCAGATTGGACACTAGGATATGGTAAAACAAAGTATAATCCTACTTCAGATATAGGGAAGCTCTGCTTACAGTAAGGTTGTTTTGGGGATAGGATTACTACATGGGGAGAGAATTATCTTTTAGGCAGATGGATTCCCAGAGTATACCATATTAGTGAACAGCTTTGATACTTCAAAGTAAACTGACTCAAACCCAATTTTTTTTTCAGAAGATGCAATGCGTTTCTTTTTCTTCTGATAACAGATCTATAACTTGGATATTAATAGAATTATTATTATAGTTCACTATATATTTTTATAACTCATAATGATGTACAAGATGAAGTGAACAGAAGTACAATTTTGGAATCCAAATCAAACTGTAAGGAGTTGCAATTTGATAAAAACTGAGCAGTTATAAAGAATACCTTTTACAATTACACTTTTAAGACTATTACTGCAGTGTGAGTGCCTTTCTGTTACGGAACAGAAATTAAACATTGTAGATCTATATATATCAGTGAAACTATACTAAGGATTAATTAGGTCTTGTGAGCTAGATTTTTCAAATGGCTTGCTTGGATGGATGTGATGAATCTGCCTTTTGGGGCAAGATCTTCAAATCATTCTAAATAGACCATGTCCGTTCAGTCCAAATGTGGATATGGTTCTTGTGTATACAGCTGAACATTCAAGGGCTCTACAGAAGGAATAATAATTTACTGCTAGTTCTTTTTTTAATGTTTTTTTTCAAAATTGTGAGTATTTTTATGTTCTATCTTAAAGAAACTGAGAAGGTTTTTTAGTGGAGAATTAATGTAGTATCTCTTAATATTTCATTCTCTGATTTGTAGTAGGTAGAAAATAATGAAGCACTATCATAGTAACTGGCTAATAACTTTGAAATACTCAATAAGTTACAAGTTGAAGTGTTTACAAAAGGTAATTTGCTGATCTTGTTACAATATTGACTACAGTACATCTGGCAGTGAAGCTGTCGATGGCCAGGGGGTAAATGAAATTGGAAATAATAATCATTGATCATTTGTCTTTCCGGGGAAAAAAAAAAAAGATTTAAATTCCCTTGTCATGAACTTGAAAAAATAGTACTGACTATTTATCCTATGTCCTTCAGGGGTGTCGTGGTTTAACCTCAGTCGGCAACTGAGCACCACGCAGCCGCTCGCTCACTTCCCCCCCACTAGTATGGGGAAGAGAATTGGAAGGGTAAAAGTGAGAAAACTCGTGGGTTGAGATAACAACAGTTTAATAGAGAAAGCAAAAGCCGCACACGCAAGCAAAGCAAAACAAAGGTATTAATTCACTACTTCCCACGGGCAGGCAGGTGTTCGGCCAGCTCCAGGAAAGCAGGGCTCCCTCACGCGTAACGGTTACTTGGGAAGACAAACGCCACCGCTCCAAACGTCCCCCCCTTCCTTCTTCCCCCCCCAGCTTTATATACTGAGCATGACGTCGCATGGTATGGAATATCCCGTTGGCCAGTTTGGGTCAGCTGTCCTGGCTGTGCCCCCTCCCAGCTTCTTGTGCCCCTCCAGCCTAGCTCAGTCGGTAGAAGCTGGAAAGTCCTTGACTAGTGTAAACACTGCCTAGCAACAACTAAAACATCGGCGTGTTATCAACATTGTTCTTGCCCTAAATCCAAAACACAGCACTGCACCAGCTACTAGGAAGGAAACTAACTCTATCCCTGCCGAAACCAGGACAAGGGGAAAAA
The DNA here is from genome assembly GCA_027474245.1 of Spheniscus humboldti. NCBI lineage: Eukaryota > Metazoa > Chordata > Aves > Sphenisciformes > Spheniscidae > Spheniscus > Spheniscus humboldti. Next base: position 37,906,151 of record CM049922.1, read on the forward strand.
AGAAAGGCAAGATTTTAATTGTTCTCCCAAAGAAAATATATTTGTATGAAAAATATTCTGTAAAATATAATAAAACTTAATATGCAGTTTTTGCATGTCTGTTCATTTGGTTTTTATCTGTTTGCATAAAGCTGGAGAATGCATGAAATTCTGTGAATTAGAAGGTATAGAGAGAATTGGAAGCGATAGAGGAGCCAACATGGAGAGGTGCTCTGCTGGACCTCCTGCTCACCAACAAGGAGGGACTCGTTGGGGATGTGAAGATCTAAGGCAGCCTTGGCTGAAGTGACCATGTGATGGTGGAGTTCAGGATCCTGAGGGTAGGGAGGTGAATTGAAAACTGGCTGAATGGCCCGGCCCAGAAGGTGGTGATCAGCAGAGCAAAGTCTAGTTGGAGGCCAGTGACTAGTGGTGTACCCTAGGGGACAATATTGGGTCCAGTCCTGTTCAACATCTTCATTAATGATCTGGATGATGGGGCAGAGTATACCCTCAGCAAGTTTGCAGATAACACAAAACTGGGAGGAGTGGCTGATAGGCCAGAGGGTCGTATCAGCCACTCAGGGCTCAGGGGGGATCTTATTAATGTATACAAATACCTGAAGGGAGGGCGCAAAAAGAACAGAGCCAGGCTCTTTTCAGTGGTGCCCCATGACAGGACTAGAGGGAATGGGCACAAACTGAAACATGGGAGGTTCCCTCTGAACATCAGGAAACACTTTTTTTCTGTGAAGGTGACAGCACTCAAATAGTTTGCCCAGGGAGGTAGTGGAGTCTCCCTCCTTAGAGATATTCAAAAACCATCTAGACATGGTCCTGCGCAACTGGCTCTAGGTGGCCGCTGCAGGGGGAGGTTGGGCAAGATGACCTCCAGAGGTCCCTTCCAACCTCAACCATTCTCTGATTCTGTGATTCTGTATTCTTTAATATAATAAGTAGTAAGTAGGTAATAAGAAGTTAGATTTTTGGTGCATTATATATATCCATGCTTTCATGACACAACAACCAGAAAGCTGTGCTTAACTTAAAAAAAAAGTTGGAAAAAGGAGGGTATGAGAAAGTAATGAAAACAGACAGATGGCTTTTGGATTATTTTGCTGTTAATACTCCGATTTTGGTGCATCAGAGACTGATCACAGCTAAACATAATGGCCTCTACGAGTCTTCTGTTCCTCTGTTTATTTACAGTTCTTTTAATTTGCATCACTGGCTGTGATGAATTAAGCAATACGGATTTGGAAAGACATTTGATTTTCATATGAACTTACTTGAACATTCATCTTGGAGCTTTCAACTGACTAGCAGAGTCTTATTTAAACTTAGTATGAGTGTCGTGGTTTAACTTCAATTGGCAACTGAGCACCACGCAGCCACTCGCTCACTCCCTCCTCCCCCGGTGGGATGGAGGAGAGAATTGGAAGAGCACAAGTGAGAAAAACTCGTGGGTTGAGATAAAAACAGTTTAATAATGGAAATAAAACAATAATAATAATATGATAATAATAATACTACCACACAAAGCAAGTGATGCACAGTACAATTGCTCACCACCCGCCGACCGAGGCCCAGCCAGTCCCTGAGCAGCGGCCCCCCTGGCCAGCTTTCCCCAGTTCAGGTACTGAGCATGACGTCCCATGGTATGGAATGTCCCTTTGGCCAGTTTCGGTCAGATGTCCGGGCTCTGCCCCCTCCCAGCTTCTTGTGCACCTCCAGCCTTCTCAGTGGGTAGAGCATGGGAAGCTGAAAAGTCCTTGACTAGTGTAAGCATTACCCAGCAACAACTAAAACATCGGTGCGTTATCAACTTTGTTCTCATCCTAAATCCAAACCACAGCACTGTACCAGCTACTCGGAAGAAAATTAACTCTATCCCTGCTGAAACCAGGACAATATCCACCCCTCATTCTATACCATCTACGTCATGCTCAAGTCTCATATTTTCCAGTACATTTCATTAATCACCACCCCCTTTTTTTTAATATATATATATACACACACACACACACAGAGATATCATTCCCTTAGTCTGTGGGCCATCCCTCTAAAATGTTCGGTGAGTTCATTTAGTCCATGACTTTGGGCTCCATCTGTTGTAATAATCTTCCAGGGCAGGAAAGATGGAGATGGTATGTGGTGTTGGATTGTTTCATGTTGAAGTCAGTTCTGGTACCATCATCACTGTGCTTTCCTTGGTTTCATCGAAGTTATTCTTCATTAGTCTGGGTGATTCTTATTGTGATAACATTAGTATGGCATATAATATTATGTAGCAATCAACATCACATAATTCAGAGCACTGGCTATTCTCACCCAAAATCAAATCCCCTTGAGGTACACATCGGACCTCCCCATCCTTCTGCATCACCCACCAAGTGCACCCAGGTCCTTGAGCAAAAGCAATCCCACGGATGGGTTTGCCTTTGCCCGAGGCAGGAACAACCCAGACTGTTCTCCCTAGCATATTTTTTATGTGCACTACAGGGACTTTATTCCCATCTACAGTACGTAAAAGTTCTGACTGGGCAGGGCCAGCTCGATTGGCAGATCCCCTCATGTTGACTAACCAGGTGGCCTTTGCTAAATGCGTATCCCAATGTTTGAATGTCCCGCCACCCATTGCTCTCAGCGTAGTCTTTAACAGTCCATTGTATCGTTCACTTTTCCCAGAGGCTGGTGCATGACAGGGGATGTGATACACCCACTCAATGCCGTGATCTTTGGCCCAGGTGTCTATGAGGTTGTTTTGGAAATGAGTCCCGCTGTATGACTCAATTCTTTCTGGGGTGCCATGTCGCCATAGGACTTGCTTTTCAAGGCCCAGGATAGCGTTCCGGGCAGTGGCATGGGGCACGGGATATGTTTCCAGCCATCCGGTGGTTGCCGCCACCATTGTAAGCACGTGGCGCTTGCCTTGGCGGGTTTGTGGGAGTGTGATATAATCGATCTGCCAGGCCTCCCCATATTTATATTTCAGCCATCGTCCTCCATACCAGAGAGGCTTTAACCGCTTGGCTTGCTTGACTGCAGCGCATGTTTCGCATTCATGGATAACCTGCGCAATAGTGTCCATGGTCAAGTCCACCCCTCGATCACGAGCCCATCTGTATGTTGTATCTCTTCCTTGGTGACCTGAGGTGTCATGGGCCCACCAAGCTATAAATCCCTCATCCTTATGTTGCCAGTCCAGATCCACCTGAGCCACTTCAATCTTAGCAGCCTGATCCACCTGCTGGTTGTTTTGATGTTCTTCAGTGGCCCGACTCTTGGGTACGTGAGCATCTACGGGACGGACTTTTACAACCAGGTTCTCCACCCGGGCAGCAATATCTTGCCACAGTGCGGCAGCCCAGATGGGTTTGCCTCTGCGCTGCTAGTTGCTCTGCTTGAATTTCTGCAACCACCCCCACAGGGCATTTGCCACCATCCATGAGTCAGTATAGAGATAGGGCACTGGCCACTTTTCTCGGTCAGCAATGTCTAAAGCCAGCTGGATGGCCTTGACTTCTGCAAATTGGCTCGATTCACCTTCTCCTTCAGCAGTTTCTGCCACTTGTCGTATAGGACTCCATACAGCAGCTTTCCACCTCCGATGCTTTCCCACAAGACGACAGGACCCATCAGTGAACAGGGCATATTGCTTCTCATTTTCTGGTAGTTCATTATACATTGGGGCCTCCTCAGCACGCGTCACCTCCTCCTCTGGAGATATTCCAAAATCTTTGCCCTCTGGCCAATCCATGATCAATTCCAGGATTCCTGGGCGACTGGGGTTTCCTATTCGAGCCCGTTGTGTGATTAGTGCAACCCACTTACTCCACGTAGCATCAGTTGCATGATGTGTGCAGGGGACCCTCCCTCTGAACATCCAGCCCAGCACCGGCAGTCGGGGTGCCAGGAGGAGCTGTGGTCAGTGCCGATCACTTCCGAAGCAGCTCGAACCCCTTCATATGCTGCTAATATCTCTTTTTCAGTTGGAGTATAGCGGGCCTCGGATCCTCTGTATCCCCGACTCCAAAACCCTAGGGTCGACCTCGAGTCTCCCCACGTGCTTTCTGCCAGAGGCTCCAGGTAGGGCCGTTCTCCCCGGCTGAGGTGTGGAGCACATTTTTGATATCTTGTCGTGCCCGGACCGGCCCCAGGTCTACTGCATGAACTATCTCCTGTTTAGTTTGTTCAAAAGCTTGTGTTTCCTTTTTGCTAGTTGGTGGAGACATGGCTGTTATTTTGTTGATCACATCCATTGGGATCTGACGACGTCCATCTTGCCATTTTATTCCTAAAAACTGGATCTCCTGTGCAGGTCCCTTGACCTTACTTTGTTCTATGGCAAAACCGGCCTTCAGCAGGATTTGGACTATTTCCTTCCCTTTTTCAAAAACTTCTCCTGCTGTGGTGCCCCACACGATGATGTCATCAATGTATTGCAGGTGTTCTGGAGACTCACCCTGTTCCAGTGCAGTCTGGATCAGTCCATGGCAAATGGTGGGGCTGTGTTTCCACCCCTGGGGCAGTCGGTTCCAGGTGTACTGGACGCCCCTCCAAGTGAAAGCACTCTGCTGCCAAAGGGATTGAGAAAAACGCATTAGCGATATCACTTGTGGCATACCACTTGGCTGCCTTTGACTCCAGGTCGTATTGAAGTTCTAGCATGTCTGGCACAGCAGTACTCAGCGGTGGCGTGACTTCATTCAGACCACGATAGTCTACTGTCAGTCTCCACTCTCCATTAGACTTCCGCACTGGCCATATGGGACTGTTAAAGGGTGAGCGAGTCTTGCTGATCACTCCTTGGCTCTCCAGTCGATGAATCAGCTTATGGATGGGAATCAGGGAGTCTCGGTTGGTGCGATATTGCCGCCGTTGCACCATGGTGGTAGTGACTGGCACCTGTTGGTCTTCGACCTTCAGCAACCCCACAACAGAGGGGTCCTCCGAGAGACCAGGCAAGGTGGACAGCTGTTTCATTCCCTCCGTCTCCAAGGCAGCTATACCAAAAGCCCACCGGTACCCTTTTGGGTCCTTGAAATACCCTCTCCTGAGGTAGTCTATGCCAAGGATGCACGGAGCCTCTGGGCCAGTCACAATGGGGTGCTTCTGCCACCCATTCCCAGTTAGACTTACTTCGGCTTCCAATACAGTTAGCTGTTGGCATCCCCCTGTCACCCCAGAAATACAGATGGGTTCTGCCCCTATATAGCTTGATGGCATTACGGTACACTGTGCACCGGTGTCTACTAGAGCCTTATACTCCTGTGGGTCCGATGTGCCAGGTGACTGAATCCACACAGTCCAGTAAACCCGGTTGTCCCTTTCCTCCCCCTGGCTGGAGGCAGGGCCCCTCTAGTCCTCATCACAATACTCATTTCCCACTTCTTGTACATACGAGTCAGAAGTTTCTTCATTAAGATCAGGAGTAAGATCAGCCCTTCTACTCTGTCTGGGGAACTGCCCGCTGGAAACTGGAGCAGCAATTTTCCTGAAAGAACCCCCTTTTGTGATTGTTTTTCCTTGCAACTCGCATATCCATGCCCCTAGGGCTGCGGTAGGTTTTCCATCCCACTTCCTCCTGTCCTCTCCGTGGTCACGCAGGTGAAACCATAGGGTGCCCCGTGGTGTGTACCCTTTATATTCTCTCTCTTGAGCAAAAGAACGCTGACTCCTAATAGCCAAGATACTGGTCCGTAGAGCTGGGGAGTAGGACCTATCCTCTCTGAGTTGCTGGACCTCCCGGGATAGTTTCTCCACAGCCGAGATGAGGGAGGAAGAGAGACTTTCTTCGTATTGCTGGAGTTAACCAGCCAATTCATGCACTGTTTTTTCCTCTCTGTCTTACCAGGTCATCACTGCCAATGAGTTGGCATATGATGATGGTGCGCTCCATACAAACTTCCGCCACATGGGTCGCATGCACTTGACTTCATCTGCGTCTTTGGATAGCTGTTCATTGCTCAGGTCACCATAAATCACCTCCAGCACAGCTAATTCTCTCAGGAACTGGATACCCTTCTCCATGGTGGTCCACTTGCCTGGGCGACATATGACATCTTCCTTGAAGGGATACCTTTCCTTCACGCTTGACAAGAGTCACATCCCAAGGCTGAGGACTCGTGTCCCTTTTCCAATTGCTTTGTCAATGCCCCCTTCCCTGGAAAGGGATCCCAGCGGCTTGGCTTCTTTACCCTCTAATTCCAGGCTACTGGCCCCATTATCCCAGCATCGGAGCAGCCAGGTGACAATATGCTCGCCTGGACGATGGCTGAAATCTTTTCGTATATCTCGCAGCTCTCTCAGGGATAGAGATTGGGTGGTCACTGCCTCGTTTATGAGTTCTTCCTCTTCTTCCTCCCCGATCGGCGGCCGGCTCTCCTCCTCCTGTTTTTGTGATGGCCCTTCTCCAGGGTAGTCTGCCTCTTCCACTTCTTCCTCTGGCTCCGTTTTAGGAGAAGCTTCTTCCTCCCTTACTAAACAAGCCGACTTCCGCTTCCAAGCTTTCTTCTTGTGTACAGGGGCAACTGATACCGGCACAGGCTGGCTCTTTGGTTCAGCCACAGAGCATGTCGCCCAGGTCTGAGTGGCCGCAGGGCGTGTCGCTTTGTCGTCAGATCTAGAGACCTTTTCTTCCCTTTGAGGGTACTGAATGGTGTTGAACAGGGCTCGGTAGGCATGGGCCAGGCCCCAGCACGTTGCAATGATCTGCATCTCTCTGGAGTTGCTAGGGTGACAGCATACTTTGTCCAAACGTTCTACTAACTCTTCAGGATTCCGCACTTGCTCAGGGGTGAAGTTCCAAAACACTGGGGGTGCCCACTGGCCTAGGTACTTGCCCATCTTGTCCCACACACCCTGCCACTCATAACTATCCAGCCTTGGGGCAGAACTCTGGATGATATTCTTAAATTGCTTACCAACTTTAGACAAAACCGAAACAATATTCCCAAGAAGTACCAATAGAAGTATCTTAACTACCCAAGGCTCTTCAAAATACTGAAAAGTTACTGTAATGAAGGAGGAAACATCATAGAAGAACGTAGTGACACTGCCATTTTGTATTTCCTCTGTAAAAAAACTCTCAGAAAAGTCACTGCAATTGCTAGTTGTCTCCATGAAATGGTATCCGTGGTACAGTAACAACGGCTTCATTGCGAAACTTACATACCATACTAAGGTCAAGGTCAATGTTCTAAAAACAAACTTCAGAAGGGAGACATCACTAATCACTGCAGACCACAGCAAACTGCAAAAACCAACACCAATCTTTAACACGTACAGCAAAAACAGGAGCATGATACAGTTTATACAAATCAATGTCGAGAACAGAGAAACCAACATTGTGACCCACCACTATTAACAGATATAAGTTCCTTAAAACACTCCGGTTAATCTGTTATTATCTCAAACCCTTCGTGCCCCACGTTGGGTGCCAAAAAGGACTGTCGTGGTTTAACCTCAGTTGGCAACTGAGCACCCCCACATAATAATACACAAAGCAAGTGATGCACAGTACAATTGCTCACCACCCACCAACCGATGGCCAGCCAGTCCCCCAGCAGCGGCCCCCCTGGCCAGCTTTCCCCCAGTTTATGTACTGAGCATGACGTCACATGGTATGGAATGTCTCTTTGGCCAGTTTGGGTCAGCTGTCCTGGCTCTGCCCCCTCCCAGCTTCTTGTGCACCTCCAGCCTTCTCAGTTGGTAGAGCATGGAAAACTAAAAAGTCCTTGGCTAGTGTAAGCATTACCTAGCAAGAACTAAAACATCAGTGCCTTATCAACTTTGTTCTCATCCTAAATCCAAAACACAGCACTGTACCAGCTACTAGGAAGAAAATTAACTCTATCCCTGCCAAAACCAGGACATGTGGAGGCTGTAGAAACTGTCCAACCATATATTTACTTTGTCAGGCTCCTTTCTATATGTCTTCTCCATTAACAAAGTTGTACAAAAATCACTCGTGTTCACTTTAGAGCCATATCCCCTTCATAGGAATCAATAGTGCCAGGATCTCCAAAAGTAATACATTTCTTTACACCTATAAATATGTGAGAGAGATAGACTTATGTTCATTCATTGATATGTGAACATTGCTATGTCTGTAGCTCAGTAGACAAAGAATTGATCTGCATGGCTGCTACTATTACAGCAGCCATTTTATCAGACCTTGAAAATTGTATACTGTTTCCTCAGGTTGAATGAATGGAGCTGGATTCCTCTGGTATCATTGCTAAGTCAGATTACAAAATTGTAATCAAAATATATTAAAAAAAAACCTATTGAGACTTAATTACCTAAATGTTATCTTTAGGCATATTTTTTAAAAAAATCTTTGTTAGGAAAGTTTAATAGCTAATAGAAATCCTAACAGATATAATTTTTAACTTTTTTTCCACCCTGTTTTGGAATAGTCATTATTTCTTTCTCTCTTTTTTTTTACCTGTTAAGTATAATTTACCATTTTTTCTTTTGCTCTGTTCTGTTTTGAAGTGATTTTTGAAGTGTGGAAAACAGAGTGAACTCTGCTGGGGCAGATCGCCATATCCCTATAGGAACACATGAGAAGTTACTCTCTCCTCTTACATTGTTTCATAACCAGGATAGTTTGGCAGAGGTCTCAATTGAGAAGGACATCTAAGACCCATTTTCCATTGTTCATTAAGGCACTCTGACATGCATTGATGCCTGATATAATTTAGTTTAAATAATGTGAGCAAATGTGGAACTTGTAGTGGGAGCCTTCAGAAAACCGGTCATATATGAAAGGAGGTACTACTTGGTTCTTTTTTTGACATCTCTCCACTTACAGGATTTTGAATAACTGACTTGATACTGTTGACATGTTTGCCCAGTGATTTATTTCAGTCTGTTCAAATGCTTTATTCTGTAACATCAGCTCTGTTGGACATACTACAGTGCTTCACACATGACCACTAAAGACAGATACATCTAAGGTAGCATAGGGACAATAAGGCATTAGTATGCAAGGAGGGATGATATTGTAATCAGGTTCATAATTATGAATGCGTTTTTTAATGGGCTACTCCCTCTTAGTTTGAGGCTGCAGTGCAGAGTATTTTGGACATTTTAGGTTGTTCAAGCTTTTAACATCATCAGTTTTCTCCATCAGTGATGTTACTGTTGTCATTCTTTAGCTAGAAAACCTGTACATCTGGAAGCTGTACATCTGTTCATGATTTTACTTGATATTATGATCTGATGCTCAGTTTAACCAAGTCCATTTTTTGCCTAAAAAAATCCCCAGAACTTTCTTGTCTGTTCTCCTTTGTAAATATAGATATTCTGAGAGTAATTAGTAAGCAGACACAGATGCCATGCAAAAGAAAAGGATAACAAAATTACATTGTTCTTCAGGAGTTATTTCTGTGCATTCACACCACTTGCTTATTTTCCCCTCTGGGAGTCCAGGATAGTGCCACAGACCTGGAAGAAGGACCTGAGATGTTCCAAGGAGTAGTATGCTTTTCCATGCATCTAAGCAGCCTCATACTCCAATCCCATGAACTTCAGGCAGTGTTCAAGGAATGGTCATTATGAGCAGATAGTCATCATTATTTGCTGAAGCTTTATAGAATAACTTGATAGGTTTATGTTAGTCCTTCACAAAAAGATATTATGATTCAAATGTGGTTGCTACTTCAAGTTCATGTGACTGACATTTTTTGTCAATTGCAATTAATTTTTTAACATTGATCCTGCAGACCAGATCTTTGCATAAATAAGAATGGCCTTTATTACAGGATTTTCTAGGGAATCAAAAGTCTCATACTCAGTTCTGAAGCCAGTACTTATTACAATCTTCATGCTTTAATAGCACGTTCCAGACTTTTGTTTGAGAAGAACATACAGCTTAGATGCTAAATGTGTTATTGGTAGTTGTTCAAAAAATTTATTCTAAAGCACAGTTTAGGCCATTGAAAAATCTTTGGTAATTAACTGAATATTTCCTTTTTGCTTGGTTTAAAAAGGTCAGTCCATCTTTGTGCCAGTTTTCAAATCTTTCCAGCATTATTCTTTAATTTCCTAGACAGTGTGCCAAACACCTGGAAATATAATTTACAGATCTGCATCTTTTTGATAGCAGGTGTGAGAGTACATGGAGTAATAAGTTAATAAACATGTCATGCATATTCTGTAGGGCAGATATTGGCAGATCATTAGTGAACTGCAAGCGGCTCACTTTGCATTGTGTGTGCATGAGTACTTTTACAAAAGACTGTAAGTCTTTATAGGTGATTCAGTCTTGTGCCCTAACAGAAACATATTGCAGGAAGAAAGACTGCTGGAAATTAAAAGTGACTGAGGTTCCAATACATGACAACAATAATGGTTTGGCTTTCCTTTTTGTGATGATCTCCTGCTTATAAATTGCCAGAAGCAATATTCTTTACTTGCTTCTTCCATCTGAAGGATTTGCAAAGGTAACTAATTTCATTCTTTGATTCACTTCTTAGAAATATCTTTCGGGTTTTTTTCCTTTCCAAAAATGTAACCTGAATTCTTCTAATTTATCATGGTGGTTATTTTGAGGGTTGGTAAAATCATGAGTATTACTAGTAGTATTGTGAGCATTCCTTATTGTACTATTTGTAACAGAATCATGTTTTGAAGCTTGATATAATTCTGAAAGAACATTACAGTCTGCTGAAATTATCTTTAAAGTGCTTGGAAATTGCTCATAAAATGCATAAATTAATTTCCTTATGCTACATATATATCTGTATGCATGTCTGGGAATGTTTATACACATAATACAAAAAAAGTGTACAAGTTACATTCTTGCTTGTATATATATATAGGTGTGTATATATGTGTATATATATGTGTATATATATAGGTATATATAAAGACACTGAGATACATTTTTTAAAAAAAATCTAGTCAAGATCTATCTAGTCAATACATATTTGTATGTCCATACAATCTCTAGCATCCTTCCCCTCAACATACACTTGTCATCTTTAACGAATCATTCTGCTTGTACAAAATAAGACTAAACACTATACAATTTTAATTTACCTTTAGATGAAACAATGACATTAAGACATATCTGGAGAATTACTTTCTGCATTTTGGTCATGGCAGGTTTTTGGGGGATTTTTGTTTTGGTTCTTTTATGCCTACCATGCAATGACAAAGGTTTATTTTCCCTTTGTTCTTTTCAGAGTGCTGCAGCAGCTCCCAGTCCAGTGCTAGGAAACATTCCCTCAGGAGATGGCATGCCAGTAGGTCCTGTACCACCGGGGTTTTTTCAGGTATTCAGAAAAATTATGATTACAGGAACTTTAGGATAGAAAATCCTCCATGGTACTGTTTAAAAGTTTGTAGAAAAGGTCCTCTTCTAAACTATATGTCATTGTACAGTACAATACTTGAGAGGTTTTTTTTAACAAAAGTAAATAGATGGAAAGGAAGGGATCTCTCTAACTGACAAATATTCAATTTGTGAAATAGTACAGCACAATTCATTTCAAAATTTCAGGAATAAGATATGGTGCCAGTTGATGGTTGGAGCTTGAAAGTGCTTGAATATAATTTTATAACAATTTCTTATGAAAAAATATTAGAACTGAATATTAGAATTGAAATAAGAACTTTGTTGGTCATGCCACAAGCCAGACATTTAAGATGTTCAAATTTCAATGAAAGTTAGAGCTAGACAATTAAGAATATCCTATTGAGCATCTCTTTGCATTGAAGATCTCAACCCCAATGCCTAAAAACAAGCCAAGGAATTGAGCATATGTTGTCTCTCATAAGTTTTATCATAAATGAAATTAAATAACCAGTTACCACTTTGGATACTAGCAGTACAGAATACTAGGATGGAAAGAATTGCAACTTATAGTGCAAGGCCAAACTACAATTGTAGTCAAAGATTGGATTGCTCATATGAGTGAGCTTGCATCTCCTGGTCACCAAAGCTCAGTTCTTTTTCTCCTTACTGGCAAACTCTCTCTGTGCAGCAATAGGAGCAAATGCCGCTCTGGAATTGAAACAGTCTTTTAAGATGGGGCACAACAAAGATTTCCACTTCACATACTTGAGCTCATGATGTGAAAGGAACAATTCAGATTTCCAGGACCATGATGTGGGGAGAAGATCATGATAGGAAGCTTCTGTTCCATAAAAAACAGGTGTTGAAATCCAGGTAGAGATACAGGGTAGCATCATTTTCCTTCTTCCATGAGATACATAGACAAAAGAAGCTATTTAATCTGAAAAAAAGAGATGTTTTACTCTCTTACATCTTTACAACTCTCTATTTTCTTATCAAAATGGTGATTGTAAAAAAATGGCAGGGTATCAGCAGTCTTTATTTCATGTTTTTCTTCTGTATGTAAGTGACAATGGATTATTTGTGTGGTGTTCCTTTTCCCACAGTCACAGGGGGAAAGAGTGCTATGTTGCAGTATTGATACCTACCTAGAGAAATCCAAAACCTGGCATGAGCATGTTGTTTCCTTGATTGACTCAGAATCTGAAGTGCGGTTTTTAATACATGAATGAAAAGATACTTGCAAGTACAAAATATCTTATAGTTGCCAGTCACAAAATCTTCAGGAACTGGCAGAAGTGAGGCCAATAGACAGGAAAAATTTCTGTGTTGTTAAAGGTTCCTCCACAGGGGAAAGTCGTTCCTTTTCTGTTCTACTAAAGCTTCCATTCTCTTCCCCAAAAAGCCTCAGTACTGGCTCCATATCTCAGAAGAAAAAGATGCTTGTTTCTCAGTATCTGGATTCAGTCTTATTTGAAGCCCCACAGACAGCCTGATCTTTTTCCAAGGCCTGGGACTGAAAATAAACTGAGAAAACTCTATTTTCACTGTAACATTTTGTAACATTAATTAGATCTATAATCAGCTCAAAAATATGTCTGATGAATCTTCTGCAAGGCAGGTTTCAAGCACTGATCTATGCAGTCCAATTAGTTAGGACTCCTCCAGAGATTACCATTCACCTATTCTTAAAATTGCCAAGTCCTTGTCATCATGTATCTCTGTAACATGCAAGACCTGAAATGAGTTCTTTGTAGTTTTATTTGCTAGAAATCTACTTTCTTCAGTTGAATGGCCTAGTTAACAAAACAAACATTTTTCAAGAGACGATTAGTTTTCTCTGTAGTTAAATGTTTAGGAACATATATAAAGAAATAACATTTTAGTTAGCAAATCCAACTGTAGGTTTGATAGCAAATATATTAATATGGTTGGGAGCAATCCTGACAAAAGGAAGTTAAGCTAAAATTAAGTCAGTTACATACCACTGTACTGAAACTATAAGGTGCATATAAAGCAAATATGTACAAACAGTCCATGATAATGTGTTGTGGTGTTGGGATGAGTGTCTATTGTCAAGAAGCAGTTAATATCTAGTTGTAATGCTGTCCTGGTTTGACTCCACTTGGCAACTAAGCACTACACAGCTGCTCGCTCACCCTACCCCTGCCCCCTGGTGGGATGGGGGAGAGAATCGGAAGACCAAAAGAAAAATCGTGGGTTGAGATAAGAACAGTTTAATACTTGAAATAATATAACAATAATATTATTAATAATAATAATTTAAAAAATTGTAATGGAAAGTAAAACAACAAGAGAGAGAGAGGGAGAGAAACAAACAAACAAAAAAAAACAGGGAAAGGAAATAAAAAAACCCAAGTGTTGCAACCACTCACCGCCTGCCAACCAATGCTGAGTCAGTCCCCGAGCAGCAATTCCTGCCCCCTTGCCAACTCCCTAAGCTTATATACTGAGCATGATGTCATATGGTATGGAATATCCCGTTGGCCAGTTTGGGTCAGCTGTCCTGGCTGTGCCCCCTCCCAGCTTCTTGTGCACCTCCTCGTTGGCAGAATACGGGAAGCTGAAAAATCCTTGACTTAGTATAAACACTGCTTAGCAACAACTAAAACATCAATGGGTTATCACATTATTCTCATGCTAAATCCAAAACACAGCCCTGTACCAGCTACTAGGAAGAAAATTAACACTCTCCCAGCCGAAACCAGGACAGTTTCCACCCCTTATTCTACACCAGCTACATCATGCCCAGGTGCCCCACTTTCCAGTACATTCCCATTAATCAAAACCCCTTTTACTGTCTTTGGATATATATACACACAGATATCATTTCCTTAGTCTATGGGCCATCCCTCTAAAATGTTTGGTGAGTTCATTTAGTCCATGGCTTTGGGCTCCATCTGTCGTAATAATCTTTCAGAGCAGGAAACATGGAGATGGTATGCGGTGTTGGATTGTTTCATGTTGAAGTCAGTTCTGGTTCCATCATCACTGCGCTTTGCTCGGTTTCATCAAAGTTCATTCTTCATTAATCTGGATGATTCTTATTGTAATACCATAGCATCAGTTGCACGATGTGTACAGGGGACCCTCCCTCTGAACATCCAGCCTAGCACCGGCAGTCAGGGTGCCAGGAGGAGCTGTGCTTCAGTGCCGATCACTTCCGAAGCAGCTCGAACCCCTTCATATGCTGCCAATATCTCTTTTTCAGTTGGAGCACAGTGGGCCTCAGATCCTCTGTATCCCCGACTCCAAAACCCTAGGGGTCGACCTCGAGTCTCCCCTGGTGCTTTCTGCCAGAGGCTCCAGGTAGGGCCGTTCTCGCCGGCTGAGGTGTGGAGCACATTTTTGACATCTTGTCCTGCCCGGACTGGCCCCAGGTCTACTGCATGAACTATCTCCTGTTTAGTTTGTTCAAAAGCTTGTGTTTCCTTTTTGCTAGTTGGTGGAGACATGGCTGTTATTTTGTTGATCACATCCATTGGGATCTGGCGACGTCCATCTTGCCATTTTATTCCTAAAAATTGGATCTCCTGTGCAGGTCCCTTGACCTTACTTTGTTTTATGGCAAAACCGGCCTTCGGGAGGATTTGGACAATTTCCTTCCCTTTTTCAAAAACTTCTCCTGCTGTGGTGCCCCACACGATGATGTCATCAATGTACTGCAGGTGTTCTGGAGCTCCACCCTGTTCCAGCGCAGTCTGGATCAGTCCATGGCAAATGGTGGGGCTGTGTTTCCACCCCTGGGGCAGTCGCTTCCAGGTGTTCTGGACGCCCCTCCAAGTGAAAGCAAACTGTGGCCTGCACTCTGCTGCCAAAGGGATTGAGAAAAACGCATTAGCGATATCACTTGTGGCATACCACTTGGCTGCCTTTGACTCCAGGTCGTATTGAGGTTCTAGCATGTCTGGCACAGCAGCACTCAGCGGTGGCGTGACTTCATTCAGACCACGATAGTCTACTGCTAGTCTCCACTCTCCATTAGACTTCCGCACTGGCCATATGGGACTGTTAAAGGGTGAGCGAGCCTTGCTGATCACTCCTTGGCTCTCCAGTCGATGAATCAGCTTATGGATGGGAATCAGGGAGTCTCGGTTGGTGTGATATTGCCGCCGGTGCACCATTGTGGTAGCGATCGGCACCGGTGTCCTCTAGAGCCTTATTCTGTGGGCCTGATGTGCCAGGCCACCAAATCCACACAGTCCAGTAAACTCAGTTGTCCCTTTCCTCCACCTGGCTGGAGGCAGGGCCCCTCTAGTCCTCATCACAGTATTCATTTCTCATTTCCTGTAAATACGAGTCAGAAGTTTCTTCATTAAGATCAGGAGTAAGATCAGCCCTTCTACTCTGTCTGGGGAACTGCCCAGTGGAAACTGGAGCAGCAATTTTCCTGAAAGAACCCCCTTTTGTGATTGTTTTTCCTTGCAACTCACATATCCATGCCCCTAGGGCTGCGGTAGGTTTTCCATCCCACTTCCTCCTGTGCTCTCCGTGGTCACACAGGTGAAACCATAGGGTGCCCCGTGGTGTGTACCCTTTATATCCTCTCTCTTGGGCAAAAGAACGCTGACTCCTAACAGCCGAGATACTGGTCCTCACAGGTGGGGAGTAGGACCTATCCTCTCTGAGTTGCTGGACCTCCCGGTATAGTTTCTCCACAGCTGAGACAAGGGGGGAAGAGAGACTTTCTTTGTATTGCCAGAGTTGAGCAGCCAATTCATCCACTGTTTGTTCCTCTCCATCTTTCCAGGTCATCACTGCCAATGAATTGGCGTATGACGATGGTGAGCTCCTTATAAACTTCCGCCACATGGGTCGTGTGCACTTGACTTCATCTGGATCTTTGGGTAGTTGTTCATTGTTCAGGTCACCATAAATCACCTCCAGCACAGCTAATTCTCTCAGAAACTGGATACCCTTCTCCACGGTGGTCCACTTGCCTGGGCGACATATAACATCTTCCTTGAAGGGATACCTTTCCTTCACGCTTGACAGGAGTCGCCTCCAAAGGCTGAGGATTTGTGTCCCTTTTCCAATTGCTTTGTCAATGCCCCCTTCCGTAGAAAGGCATCCCAGCTGCTTGGCTTCCCTACCCTCTAATTCTAGGCTACTCGCTCCATTCTCCCAGCATCGGAGCAGCCAGGTGACAATATGCCTGGACAACGGCTGAAATCTTTTCGTAAATCTCGCAGCTCACTCAGGGATAGAGATTGGGTGGTCACTGCCTCGTTTATGAGTTCTTCCTCTTCTTCCTCCCCAAGCAGTGTCCGGCTCTCCTCCTCCTGTACTCGTGATAGTCCTTCTCCAGGGTAGTCTGCCTCGTACACCTCTTCCTCCGGCTCCCTTTTAGAAGAAGCTTCTTCCTCCCTTACTAAACAAGCTGACTTCCGCTTCCAAAATTTCTTCTTGTATACAGGGGCGACTGATACCGGCACAGGCTGGTTCTTTGGTTCAGCCACAGGGCCTGTCGCCGGGGTTGGAGTGGCCACAGGGCCTGTCGCTTTGTCGTCAGATCTAGAGACCTTTTCTTCCCTTTGAGGGTACTGAATGGTGTTGAACAGGGCTCGGTAGGCATGGGCCAGGCCCCAGCACGTTGCAGTGATCTGCATCTCTCTGGAGTTGCCAGGGTGACAGCATACTTTGTCCAAATATTCCACTAACTTTTCAGGATTCTGCACTTGCTCAGGGGTGAAGTTCCAAAACACTGGGGGGGCCCATTGGCCTAGGTACTTGCCCATCTTGTCCCACACACCCTGCCACTCATAACTATCCAGCCTTGGGGCAGATCTCTGGATAATATTCTTATATTGCTTACCAACTTTAGACAAAACCGAAACAATATTCCCTAGAAGTACCAATAGAAGTATCTTAACTACCCAAGGCTGTTCAAAATGCTGACAAGTTACTCTAATGAAGGAGGAAACATCATATAAGAAGGTAGCGACGCTGCCATTCTGTATTTCCTCCATAAAAAACCTCTCAGATGAAGGACTGTAATTGCTAATGGTCTCCACGAAGTGGTACCCGAAGTACAGTAATGGCTTCAGTACAAAGCTCAAATACCAGATTAAGCTGAAGGCCAGTGTTTTAATAACAAACCTCCCAGGCAAAACATCACTAATCACTGCAGACCACAGCAAACTGCAAAAACCATCACTAACCTTTAACATGTACATCAAAAAGAAGAGCATGATGCAGATCAGATAAACTAATATCGAGAACAGATGAATTAATATTGTGGATATAAATTCCTTAATGTGCTCTGGTTAATCTGTTGTTATCTCAAACCCTTCGTGCCCCACGTTGGGCGCCAAAAAGGACTGTCGTGGTTTAACCTCAGCCGGCAACTGAGTACCACACAGCCGCTTGCTCACTTCCCCCACCACCCCGGTGGGATGGGGGAGAGAATCGGAAGAGTAAAAGTGTGAAAACGCGTGGGCTGACATAAGAACAGTTTAATAATTGAAAAAAAAAAAAAAATATAATACAAAGCAAGTGATGCACAATGCAATTGCCGACCGATGCCCAGCCAGTCCCTGAGCAGAGGCCCCCCCCAGCCAGCTTTCCCCCAGTTTATGTACTGAGCATGATGTCACATGGTATGGAATAGCCCTTTGGCCAGTTTGGGTCAGCTGTCCTGGCTGTGCCCCCTCCCAGCTTCTTGTGCACCTCTAGCCTTCTCAGTCGGTAGAGCATGGGAAGCTGAAAAGTCCTTGGCTAGTGTAAGCACTACTTAGCAACAACTAAAACATCAGTGCGTTATCAACTTTGTTCTCATCCTAAATCCAAACCACAGCACTGTACCAGCTACTAGGAAGAAAATTAACTCTATCCCAGCCAAAACCAGGACAGTAGGTCAAATGGAGTTCAGTGACTGAGATTTCTGGAGAGTTAGCACATCTGAAAGTTCGTTTCCTAGATAAGGAGCCTCAGAGAAAGCTAATGGTTTGAAATCAGATTGCTAGACTGGATCTTAAAAGCATGTGTGCAGTTCATTCCTAAATTAGCTACATTTCTCCTGGGTAATCCAAGATAAGTAATTTCATTTCTCTTTTTTCTTGTTTTTCCACAAATGAAAAGGAATGTCATAAGAGAAAATCCTTTTTAAAGATTATTAATTGCTTTGGCAATAGGAATGACAAAACTATCTTAGATTCCATAAGGATAAGATGACTATATACAATTCTGAAATTCTCGTCTAAAATAATCTTGCTTCCAGTTATAGTTCCTGTCAGGAAAATCTGTTCCAGCGTGGGGTCTTCCATGGGCTGCAGGGAATCTCTGCTCCAGTGCCATGGAGCACCTCCTCCTCCTCCTTCTCTGACCTTGGTGTTCCCTCTGCTGTTTCTCACTCTTTTTTTCCCTTCTGTCTCTGTCCAGCATTTTTGCCCTTTCTTAAATATGTTTTCACAGAGGCACCACCAACTCCACTGATGGGCTCAGCTGTGGCCTGAAGTGGGGCTGTTGCAGAGCTGGCTGGAACTGGCCATTTCTGGCACAGGGCAGCCCCTGATCTCTTCCCACAGAGGCCACCCCTGCAGCCCCCCTGCTACCAAAACCTTGCCACCTGCACTCAATACAACCACATTCATTACATTGATGATCTGTGCTGTATATGGAGTTACAATGTGAGGAAAGCACTTAGCTACTATGTTAATAAAATAATTTAGGACATTTTCTGCGCCATTTTTAAGCATCAGAGTTAGTAATTTGTGAATGTCTTGGTATGCCTGTCCACAGAGATCAACATGACCTAGTCTTCATCCCTATTTTTGCAGCCCTATCTGATACTGAAATAATAGGAGTGCAGTAGGAGTGAAATAAGAATGTAGCAATTATTTACCTTCAGGTCTAGATATTAGAGGATGCATATAATATCTGCAGTCAAAGTTTTACGCAAGGTTCTAATAGAACTGCAGCAGCAGTTGTTGCTGCGTGCTGAGAAGAGTGCGAGGCTTGTGAGGTCCCCGGGAGGTGTCTGAGGGGGTTTCTGGGTCCCCGGCACCCTTGGGCTGTATGTGTGGAGGGACCGGCCGGCAGGCGACACGTGTCGCGAGAGGGGCAGGAGAGAGTTAGGCGATGCTGGCAGTCCCCGCGGCCAGTTCAAACTGCTAGGGAGCGTCAGCGACCAGGGCATAGCATGGTAGTTCGCTTGTGCAAACAGGGAGCGGCCCCTGAGGGGAGCGGTGCGGCAGTTCGCGCCAGAAGGGCAGCGCACTCTACCAGTTGTCGGGCTGCTGCCTGCTCTGCTCACCCGCAGGCTTAGATTGCAGCACTGATGGTCTCCCCGGCTAGCTGTTGGCTGTGCAAGCCTACCCAGCAGCTTGAGGCCTCCAGGGAATTAGAAGGGCTTATTAGACAGTGCTTTGAGATCATTGGAAGCATGGTGGCAGAGATCAGGTGAGGGCTGCACTCTGCAGCAGCTGGGAACCATCTACCTAGCCAGGCTAGCCCAGGACGAGTGGAGGCAGCCACCCAGACAGAGATTCCTATCAGGGAAGCTGCTGTCCAGGTGGAGGGCTGTAAAGTCTGTACCCCACACTCCTGGGTGGAGAAGGGTGGAAGCTCCACTTGCGCAAGGTGTGCTCTGGTGGAGTCACTGAGGCAGCGGGTGGAGAAGCTGCAGGAGGAAGTCAGCAGGTTATGCTGTATTAGGGAGGGGGAACAAGAAACAGAGTACTATTTGAGGCGTTGCAAGAAGAAATATTAGGGCCCCACGGCACTGACCTCCAAGGACTACCAGACAAAGAGCATCAACAGCAAACAGACAGCACCTTGGAGAAGGAGGTGCCATGGTCTCTGGTGACCCATGGGAACAGGATATCACTTCACCCCATTTCCTCATATGTACCAACCAGCAACAGATACAAAACCTTAGCAGTGGATGAAGCCAATGAGCAAGAGTCACAGGGAGAAACTGCACCAGTTGCACACACTAAAAGCTGCAAAAGGAAGCAGCAAGTGCTAGTAGTGGGTGACTCTGCTGAGAGGCCCTGAGACATCCATCTGCCAGCCTGATATACAGTCAAGAGAAGTTTGCTGCTTGCCAGGAGCCAAGATCCAGGATGTCACAGAGAGACTGCCACAAGTGGTAAAAAGCACAGACTACTATCCCCTACTTCTTTTCCATGTGGGCACCAATGACAAGGTAAAGCATAACCTGGGCAAGATCAAGCAGGACTTCAGAGCCCTGGGGGCACAAGTGAAGGGGACGGGGGCACAAGTGAAGGGGACAGGAGCCCAAGTGATCTTCTTCTCTGTCTTGCAAGTCAGGGATAGGGGTGTGGGCAGAAGTCGATGCATCATGCAGATCAACACCTGGCTTTGTGGCTGGTGTCATTGCCAGGGCTTTGGTTTCTACAATCATGGGATGTCCTTTGATGAATACAGATTATTGGGGAGAGATGGGATCCACCTATCTAGAAGAGCCAATATTCGCTGGCAGATTGGCTGACATAGTGAATCACATTTTAAACTAACGAACTTGGGGGATGGTGTCCAAAGCTGTAACGCTTGTCTACTCACAAGCAACAGGATGGATAAGCGCACCTAGCAGATTAGTGAGGAATGCCCCCAACCCTCCAAAAAGGTTCTGCCAAAAAGGTGAGACAGTCGACAGTCCAACTAAAGTGTCTCTATACCAGTGCACGCAGCATGGGTAACAAGCAGGAGGAGCTGGAAGCCACTGTGCAGCTGGAAAGCTATGATCTGATTGCTATCACTGAAACGTGGTGGGATGAATCACATGATTGGAGCACTGCAATTAAGGGCTATAAACTGTTCAGGAGGGACAGGCAAGAAATGAGAGGCGGGGGGGGGAGGGTTGCCCTCTACATAAAAAAATGGATTGATTGCACAAAGCTGTCCTTGAAAAACAGCAGTGCACAGGTTGAGAGCTTATGGGTGAAAATTAGTGACCAACCCAACAAAAGAAACCTTGTGGTCAGTGTTTACTACAGGCTGCCCGATCAAAGGGAGCATGTTGAAGTGTTCTTACTTCAACTACAGCAAGCATCACACTCACAGGCTCTGATCCTGCTGGGGGGACTTCAATCACCCTGACATCTGCTGGAAAAGCAGCACAGCAAGCTGCAAGCAGTCCAGGAGACTCCTGGAGTACATAGAAGATAACTTCCTAATTCTGGTGATAGACAGCCCAACCAGAGGAGAAGCATTATTGGACCTGTTGCTCACTAATGCAGAGGAACTTACTGGAGAGGATAAGACTGGCTGTAGCATGCCCTGGTGGAATTCATGGTCTTCAGGGATATAGGCCAGGTGAGAAGTATAGTCAGGACCCTAAAACTTAGCAGAGTTTAAGGAATTAGTGGGTGGGAACCCCTGGGAAACTGCCCTCAGGGATAAAGGAGCAGAACAGAGCTGGCAGCTCTGTAAGGACATTTTTCTTACAGCACAAGAACTATGGATTCCCATGTGCAAGAAATCAGGCAAGGAAGGCAGGAGACCAGCATGGCTGAGTAAGGACCTGCTGGTCAATCTAAAACACAAGAGGGAAATGCATAGGCAGTGGAAGCAGGGACACACATCCTGGGAAGAATATAAGGACACTGCCCGGATGTGTAGGGATGGGGTCAGGAAAGCTAAGACACAGCTGGAGCTGAATTTGGCAAGGAATGTGAAGAATCATAAGAAGGGCTTCTACAGGTATGTTGGCCAGAAAAGGAAGACAAAAAAAATTGTACCTCCCCCACCCCCGATAAATGAGACAGGGGATCTGGTGACAATGGACATGGAGAAGGCTGAGGTACTCAACAACTTCTTTGCTTCCGTTTTCACTGGCAACCTCTCTTCCCACATCCCTCAAGCCCCTGAACATCAGTGCAGGGACTAGGGAAATGAAGTCCCTCCCATCGTAGGAGAAGATCAGGTTCGAGACCACCTGAGGAACCTGAACATGCACAAGTTCATGGGACCCAATGAGATGCATTCCAGGGTCCTGAGGGAACTGGCAGATGTAGTTGCCAAGCCACTCTCCATCATATTTGAAAAGTCGTGGCAGTCAGGCAAAGTCCCTGGTGACTGGAAAAAGGGAAACATTGCACCCATTTTTAAAAAGGGCAAAAAGGAGGACCCTGGGAACGACCGACCAGTCATCCTTACCTCCGTGCCCAGTAAGATCATGGAACAGATCCTCCTGGAAGACATGTCAAGACATATGGATGACAGGGACGTGATTAGAGACAGCCAACATGGCTTCCCCAAGGGCAAATCGTGCCTGACTAATCTAGTGGCCTTCTACGATGGAGGGACTGCATCAGCGGACAAGGGAGGAGCTACACGTCATCTACCTGGAATTCTGTAAGACCTTTTATATGTTCCCCCTCAATATTCTTGCCTCTGAATTGGAGAGATATGGGTTTGATGGACGGACTGTTAGATGGATAAGGAATTGGCTGGATGGCTGTGTCCAAAGAGTTACAGTCAACAGCTCAATGTCCAAGTGGAAACCAGGAACGAGTGGCGTCCCTCAAGGGTCTGTACTGGGACCAATACTATTCAATATCTTCATGAATGACATAGTGGGACTGAGTGCACCCTCAGCAAGTTTCCAGATGACACCAAGCTGAGGGGTGCAGTTGATTTGCTTGAGGGACGGGATGCCATCCAGAGGGACCTGGACAAGCTCGAGAAGTGGGCCCGTGTGAACCTCATGAGGTTTAACAAGGCCAAGTGCAAGGTCCTGCCCCTGGGTCGGGGCAACCCCTAGTATCAATACAGGCTGGGGGATGAAGGGATTGAGAGCAGCCCTGCCGAGAAGGACTTGGGGGTACTGGTGGATGAAAAGCTGGACATGAGCCAGCAATGTGCGCTCGCAGCCCAGAAGGCCAATCGTATCCTGGGCTGCATCAGAAGAATCGTGGCCAGCAGGTCGAGGGCGGTGATTCTGCCCCTCTACTCTGCTCTGGTGAGGCCCCACCTGGAGTACTGTGTCCAGCTCTGGAGCCCTCAGCATAAGAAAGACACGGACCTGTTGGAGTGGGTCCAGAAGAGGGCCTTGAAAATGATCAGGGGGGTGGAACACCTCTCCTCTGAAGAAAGGCTGAGAGAGTTGGGGTTGTTCAGCCTGGAGAAGAGAAGGCTTTGGGGAGACCTTATTGCAGCCTATCAGTACTTAAAGGGGGCTTATAAAAAAGATGGCGGCAGACTTTTTAGCAGGGCCTGTTGCGACAGGACAAGGGGGAATGGCTTTAAAGGGAGGTAGATTTAGACTAGATATAAGTTTATACGACGCCCATCTACAAGAAGGGCCGGAAGGAGGATCCGGGGAACTACAGGCCCATCAGCCTGACCTCAGTGCCGGGGAAGATTATGGAGCGGTTCATCCGGAGGGCGCTCACAAGGCATGAGCGGGACACCCAGGGGATCAGGCCCAGCCAGCACGGGTTCACGAGAGGCAGGTCCTGCTTGACCAACCTGATCTCCTTCTATGACCAGGTGACCCGCCTAGTGGGTGAGGGAAAGGCTGTGGATGTGGTCTACCTGGACTTCAGTAAGGCCTTTGACACCGTCTCCCACAGCATTCTCCTCGAGAAGCTGGCGGCTCACGGCTTAGACAGGTGTACTCTGCGCTGGGTCAAAAACTGGCTGGACGGCCGGGCCCAGAGAGTTGTGGTGAATGGAGTTCAATCCAGTTGGCGGCCGGTCACGAGCGGTGTTCCCCAGGGCTCAGTTTTGGGGCCGGTCTTGTTCAATATCTTTATCAATGATCTGGACGAGGGGATCGAGTGGCCACCAGGTGTAGGGAAGTGATGGTCCCCCTGTACTTGGCACTGGTGAGGCCGCACCTCGACTACTGTGTTCAGTTTTGGGCCCCTCACTACAAGAAGGACGTCGAGGTGCTGGAGCGTGTCCAGAGAAGGGCAATGAGGCTGGTGAAGGGTCTGGAGAACAAGTCTCATGAGGAGCAGCTGAGGGAACTGGGACTGTTTAGCCTGGAGAAAAGGAGGCTGAGGGGAGACCTTTTTGCACTCTACAACTACCTGAAAGGAGGTTGTAGCGAGGTGGGTGTCGGTCTCTTCTCCCAAGTAACTAGCGATAGGACGAGAGGAAATGGCCTCAAGTTGTGCCAGGGGAGGTTTAGATTGGACGTGAGGAAAAATTTCTTTACTGAAAGAGTGGTTAAACATTGGAACAGGCTGCCCAGGGAAGGGGTTGAGTCACCATCCCTGGAGGTATTTAAAAGACGTGTAGATGAGGCGCTTAGGGACATGGTTTAGTGGGCATGGGGGTGTTGGGTCGACGGTTGGACTCGATGATCTTAGAGGTCTTTTCCAACCTTAATGATTCTATGATTCTGTGATAAGGAAGAAAATTTTTATTCTGAGGGTGGTGAAACACTGGCAGAGGTTGCCCAGAGAGGTGATGGATGCCCCATCCCTGGAAACATTCAAGGTCAGGTTGGACGGGGCTCTGAGCAACCTGATCTAGTTGAAGATGTCCCTGCCCACGGCAGGGGGGTTGGACTAGATGACCGTTAGAGGTCCCTTCCAACCCAAACTATTCTATGATTCTACTCTGCGCTCGTGAGACCCTACCTGGAGTACTGCATCCAGCTCTGGGGTCCCCAGTACAAGAAAGACATGGACCTGTTGGAGCACGTCCAGAGGAGGGCCGCGAAAATGATCAGAGGGCTGGAACACCTCTCCTATGAAGAAAGGCTGAGAGAGTTGGGGTTGTTCAGCCTGGAGAAGAGATGGCTCTGGGGAGACCTTATTGCGGCCTTTCAGTTCTTAAAGGGGGCTTACAAGAAAGATGGAGAGAGACTTTTTAGCAGGGCCTGTAGTGACAGGACAAGGGGCAACGGTTTAAACTGAAAGAGGGTAGATTTAGATTGGACATAAGGAAGAAATTCTTTACAATGAGCGTAGTGAGACACTGGCGGAGGTTGCCCAAAGAAGTTGTGGATGCCCCATCATTGGAAGTGTTCAAGGTCAGGTTGGCCAGGGCTTTGAGCTGCTTGATCTAGTGAAAGATGTCCCTACCCATGGCAGTGAGGTTGGAACTAGATGATCTTTAAAGGTCCCTTCCAACCCAAACCATTCTATGATTCTATGAAAATAATCTAAGGTGAGGTAAACTCATTCAATTGTGATCAGAAGGGATTATTGCATAGAATTCAAAGAGGCTAAGATTTTAACAATCAATCTTATTTCCAGTTTCTAGTCTGAGGACAGCTTTTTTCACAACAGTTAGCTCTGTACAGTAGAGAAGTGTTATATTTGAAAGTTCTGTTAGATTTAGGCCTAGTGAGATCTTCAAAGTATTTAGTACTATGTCGTGGTTTAACCTCAGTCGGCAACTGAGCACCACGCAGCCGCTCGCTCACTTCCCCCCAGTAGTATGGGGAAGAGAATTGGAAGGGTAAAAGTGAGAAAACTCGTGGGTTGAGATAACAACAGTTTAATAGAGAAAGCAAAAGCCGCACACGCAAGCAAAGCAAAACAAAGGTATTAATTCACTACTTCCCACGGGCAGGCAGGTGTTCAGCCATCTCCAGGAAAACAGGGCTCCCTCACGCGTAACGGTTACTTGGGAAGACAAACGCCACCGCTCCAAACGTCCCCCCCTTCCTTCTTCTCCCCCCAGCTTTATATACTGAGCATGACGTCGCATGGTATGGAATATCCCGTTGGCCAGTTTGGGTCAGCTGTCCTGGCTGTGCCCCCTCCCAGCTTCTTGTGCCCCTCCAGCCTAGCTCAGTCGGTAGAAGCTGGAAAGTCCTTGACTAGTGTAAACACTGCCTAGCAACAACTAAAACATCGGTGTGTTATCAACATTGTTCTTGCCCTAAATCCAAAACACAGCACTGCACCAGCTACTAGGAAGGAAACTAACTCTATCCCTGCCGAAACCAGGACAGTATCCACCCCTTATTCCATACCATCTACGTCATGCTCAAGTCCCATATTTTCCAGTACAAACTTATTAACCACCCTTATGGAATGTCTGTAAAATGTCCAGAAATGTCCATGAAATATCCATTGAGTTCATTTAGTCCGTGACTTTGAGCTTCATCTGTTATGGTGGTCACTCAGGCCAGGAGAGGTGGTGTGTTGCATGGAGTTACTGGACACCAAAAACAGCTCAGGTCGGGTCACTGCTGCGCTTGCACTGCTTCTTGTAAGGCTTGTCCTCCACTGGTTCGGGTGGTTCCTGCTAGAGTAATTTCTATAACATTAGTATGGCATATATTATTATTAGTATATCTGTGTAGTATTAGTATAACTATTATGACCATAATTAGTACTTAACATCACATAATTCAGATCATTGGCTATTCTCACCCAAAATCAAATCCCCTTGAGGTACACATCGGACTTCCCCATCCTTCCGCATTATCCACCAAGTGCACCCAGGTCCTTGAGCAAAAGCAATCCCACGAATGGGTTTGCCCTTGCCCGAGGCAGGAATAACCCAAACTGTTTTCCCCAACATATTCTTTACGCGCACTACAGGGACTTTATTCCCATCTACAGTATGTAGAAGGTCTGACTGGGCAGGGCCAGCTCGATTGGCAGATCCCCGAGTGTTGACTAACCAGGTGGCCTTTGCTAAATGCGTATCCCAATGTTTGAATGTCCCGCCACCCATTGCTCTCAGCGTAGTCTTTAACAGTCCATTGTATCGTTCGATTTTCCCGGAGGCTGGTGCATGATAGGGGATGTGATACACCCACTCAATGCCGTGATCTTTGGCCCAGGTGTCTATGAGGTTGTTTCGGAAATGAGTCCCATTGTCTGACTCAATTCTTTCTGGGGTGCCGTGTCGCCACAGGACTTGCTTTTCAAGGCCCAGGATAGTGTTCCGGGCAGTGGCATGGGGCACAGGATATGTTTCCAGCCATCCGGTGGTTGCTTCCACCATTGTAAGCACATGGCGCTTGCCTTGGCGGGTTTGTGGGAGTGTGATATAATCGATCTGCCAGGCCTCCCCATATTTATATTTCAGCCATCGTCCTCCATACCAAAGAGGCTTTAACCGCTTGGCTTGCTTGATTGCAGCGCATGTTTCGCATTCATGTATAACCTGTGCAATAGCGTCCATGGTCAAGTCCACCCCTCGATCACGAGCCCATCTGTATGTTGCATCTCTTCCTTGATGGCCTGAGGTGTCATGGGCCCACCGAGCTATAAATAGTTCACCCTTATGTTGCCAGTCCAAATCCACCTGAGCCACTTCAATCTTAGCAGCCTGATCCACCTGCTGGTTGTTCTGATGTTCTTCAGTGGCCCGACTCTTGGGTACGTGAGCATCTACGTGACGGACTTTTACAACCAGGTTCTCCACCCGGGCAGCAATATCTTGCCACAGTGCGGCAGCCCAGATGGGTTTGCCTCTGCGCTGCCAGTTGCTCTGCTTCCATTGCTGCAACCAGCCCCACAGGGCATTTGCCACCATCCCTGAGTCAGTATAGAGAGCGAGCACTGGCCACTTTTCTCGGTCAGCAATGTCTAAAGCCAGCTGGATGGCCTTTACTTCTGCAAATTGGCTCGATTCACCTTCTCCTTCAGCAGTTTCTACAACTTGTCGTATAGGACTCCATACAGCAGCTTTCCACCTCCGATGCTTTCCCACAAGACGACAGGACCCATCAGTGAACAGAGCATATTGCTTCTCATTTTCTGATAGTTTATTATACATTGGGGCCTCCTCAGCACGCGTCACCTCCTCCTCTGGAGATATTCCAAAATCTTTGCCCTCTGGCCAATCCATAATCACTTCCAGGATTCCTGGGCGACTGGGGTTTCCTATTCGAGCCCGTTGTGTGATCAGTGCGACCCACTTACTCCACGTAGCATCAGTTGCATGATGTGTACAGGGGACCCTCCCTCTGAACATCCAGCCCAGCACCGGCAGTCGGGGTGCCAGGAGGAGCTGTGCTTCAGTGCCAATTACTTCCGAAGCAGCTCGAACCCCTTCATATGCTGCCAATATCTCTTTTTCAGTTGGAGTATAGCGGGCCTCGGATCCTCTGTATCCCCGACTCCAAAACCCTAGGGGTCGACCTCGAGTCTCCCCACGTGCTTTCTGCCAGAGGCTCCAGGTAGGGCCGTTCTCCCCGGCTGCGGTGTAGAGCACATTTTTGACATCTTGTCCTGCTCAGACTGGCCCCAGGGCTACTGCATGAACTATCTCCTCTTTAATTTGTTCAAAAGCTTGTCGTTGCTCAGGGCCCCATTTGAAATCGTTCTTCTTTCGGGTCACTTGATAGAGAGGGTTTACAATCAGACTGTAATTTGGAATATGCATTCTCCAAAAACCCACGACGCCTAAGAAAGCTTGTGTTTGCTTTTTGCTAGTTGGTGGAGACATAGCTGTTATTTTGTTGATCACATCCATTGGGATCTGACGACGTCCATCTTGCCATTTTATTCCTAAAAATTGGATCTCTTGTGCAGGCCCCTTGACCTTACTTTGTTTTATGGCAAAACCGGCCTGCAGCAGGATTTGGACTATTTCCTTCCCTTTTTCAAAAACTTCTTCTGCTGTGTTGCCCCACACAATGATATCATCAATGTATTGCAGGTGTTCTGGAGCTCCACCCTGTTCCAGTGCAGTCTGGATCAGTCCATGGCAAATGGTGGGGCTGTGTTTCCACCCCTGGGGCAGTCGGTTCCAGGTGTACTGGACGCCCCTCCAAGTGAAAGCAAACTGTGGCCTGCACTCTGCTGCCAAAGGGATTGAGAAAAACGCATTAGCAATATCAACTGTGGCATACCACTTGGCTGCCTTTGATTCCAATTCATATTGAAGTTCTAGCATGTCCGGCACAGCAGCACTCAGCGGTGGCGTGACTTCATTTAGGCCACGATAGTCTACTGTCAGTCTCCACTCTCCATTAGACTTCCGCACTGGCCATATGGGACTGTTAAAGGGCGAGCGAGTCTTGCTGATCACTCCTTGGCCCTCCAGTCGACGAATCAGCTCATGAATGGGAATCAGGGAGTCTCAGTTGGTGCGATATTGCCGCCGGTGTACCGTGGTGGTAGCGATTGGCACTTGTTGATCTTCGACCTTCAGCAACCCCACAACAGAGGGGTCCTCCGAGAGACCAGGCAAGGTGGACAGCTGTTTAATTTCCTCCATCTCCAAGGCAGCTATACCAAAAGCCCACCGGTACCCTTTTGGGTCCTTGAAATACCCTCTCCTGAGGTAGTCTATGCCAAGGATGCACGGAGCATCTGGGCCAGTCACAATGGGGTGCTTTTGCCACCCATTCCCAGTTAGACTTACTTCGGCTTCCAATACAGTTAGCTGTTGGGATCCCCCTGTCACCCCAGAAATACAGATGGATTCTGCCCCTGTATAGCTTGATGGCATTAGTGTACATTGTGCACCAGTGTCCACTAGAGCCTTATACTCCTGTGGGTCTGATGTGCCAGGCCACCGAATCCACACAGTCCAGTAAACTCGGTTGTCCCTTTCCTCCCCCTGGCTGGAGGCAGGGCCTCTCTAATCCTCATCGCAGTAGTCATTTCTCATTTCTTGTACATATGAATCAGAAGTTTCTTCATTAAGATCAGGAGTAAGATCAGCCCTTCTACTCTGTCTGGGGAACTGCCCGCTGGAAACCGGAGCAGCAATTTTCCTGGAAGAACCTCTTTCTGTCATTGTTTTTCCTTGCAATTCACGTACTCGTGCCCCTAAGGCTGCAGTAGGTTTTCCATCCCACTTCCTCATGTCCTCTCCGTGGTCACGCAGGTAAAACCATAGGGTGCCCCGTGGTGTGTACCCTTTATATCCTCTCTCTTGAGCAAAAGAACGCTGACTCCTAACAGCCGAGATACTGGTCCGTACAGGTGGGGGGTAGGACCTATCTTCTATAAGTTGCTGGACCTTCTGGGACAGTTTCTCCACAGCCGAGACGAGGGAGGAAGAGAGACTTTCCTCATATTGCCGGAGTTGACTAGCCAATTCATCCACTGTTTGTTCCTCTCCATCTTTCCAGGTCATCACTGCCAATGAATTGGCGTATGAAGATGGTGAGCTCCTTATAAACTTCCGCCACATGGGTCGCGTGCACTTGACTTCATCTGGATCTTTGGGTAGTTGTTCATTGTTCAGGTCATCATAAATCACCTCCAGCACAGCTAATTCTCTTAGAAACTGGATACCCTTCTCCATGGTGGTCCACTTGCTTGGGCGACATATGACATCTTCCTTGAAGGGATACCTTTCCTTTACACTTGACAAGAGTCGTCTCCAAAGGCTGAGGATTTGTGTCCCTTTTCCAATCGCTTTGTCAATGCCCCCTTCCCTGGAAAGGGATCCCAGCTGTTTGGCTTCTTTACCCTCTAATTCCAGGCTACTGGCCCCATTATCCCAGCATCGGAGCAGCCAGGTGACAATATGCTCACCTGGATGACGGCTGAAATCTTTTCGTATATCTCGCAGCTCACTCAGGGATAGGGATCGGGTGGTCACTGCCTCGTTTATGAGTTCTTCCTCTTCTTCCTCCCCGATCAGCGGCCGGCTCTCCTCCTCCTGTTCTCGTGATGGCCCTTCCCTAGGGTCGTCTGCCTCGTACAGTTCTTCCTCCGGCTCCCCTTTAGAAGAAGCTTCTTCCTCCCTTACTAAACGAGCCGACTTCCGCTTCCAATATTTCTTCTTGTGTACAGGGGCGACTGATACCGGCACAGGCTGGTTCTTTGGCTCAGCCACAGGGCCTGTCGCCAGGGTCTGAGGGGCCGCAGTGCCTGTCGCTGGGGTCTGAGAGGCCGCAGTGCCTGTTGCCGGGGTCTGAGTCGCTGCAGAGATTGTTGCTGGGGTCGGAGTGGCTGCAGAGCATGTTTCTGGGGTCTGAGTGGCCGCAGTGCGTGTCATTTTACTATCAGATCCGGAGACCTTCTCTTCCCCTTGAGGGTTCTGAATGGTGTTGAACAGGGCCCTGTAGGCATGGGCCAGACCCCAGCACGTTGCAATGATCTGCATCTCTCTGGAGTTGCCAGGGTGACAGCACACTTTTTCCAAATATTCTACTAACTTCTCAGGATTCCACACTTGCTCAGGGGTGAAACTCCAAAACACTGGGGGTGCCCATTTGCCTAGGTACCTGCCCATCTTGTCCCACACACCCTGCCACTCATAACTGTTCAGCCCTGGGGCAGATCTCTGGATGATATTCTTAAGTTGTTTACGAACTTTAGATAGAACCAAAACAATATTCGCAAGAAATACCAATAGAAGTATCCTAATCCCCCAAGGCTGTTCAAAATACTGAGGAGTTACTGCAATGAAGGAGGAAACACCACAGAGGAAAGCAGTGACACCGCCACTCTGCATTCCCTCCGTAAAAAAACTCTCAGAAAAATTACTGTAGTTGCTAATCGTCTCTACGAAATGGTATCCATGGTACAGCAGCGGCTTCATTGCGAAGCTTACATACCACACGAATGTCAAGGTCAGTGTTCTAAAAACAAACCTCACAAGAGAGACATCACTAATCATCGCAGACCACAGCAAACTGCAAAACCCAAGAGCAATCTTTAACATGTACAGCAGCAGAAAGAGCACGATGCAGACCATACAAATCAACATTGAGAACAGAGAGAGTAACATTGTGATTCACAACCGCTAGCAGATATAAGTTCCTTAACACACTTCGGTTAGTCTGTTATTATCTCAACCCCTTCGAGCCCCACGTTGGGCGCCAAAAAGAACTGTCGTGGTTTAACCTCAGTCGGCAACTGAGCACCACGCAGCCGCTCGCTCACTTCCCCCCCACTAGTATGGGGAAGAGAATTGGAAGGGTAAAAGTGAGAAAACTCGTGGGTTGAGATAACAACAGTTTAATAGAGAAAGCAAAAGCCGCACACGCAAGCAAAGCAAAACAAAGGTATTAATTCACTCCTTCCCACGGGCAGGCAGGTGTTCGGCCAGCTCCAGGAAAGCAGGGCTCCCTCACGCGTAACGGTTACTTGGGAAGACAAACGCCACCGCTCCAAAACGTCCCCCCCTTCCTTCTTCTCCCCCCAGCTTTATATACTGAGCATGACGTCGCATGGTATGGAATATCCCGTTGGCCAGTTTGGGTCAGCTGTCCTGGCTGTGCCCCCTCCCAGCTTCTTGTGCCCCTCCAGCCTAGCTCAGTCGGTAGAAGCTGGAAAGTCCTTGACTAGTGTAAACACTGCCTAGCAACAACTAAAACATCGGCGTGTTATCAACATTGTTCTTGCCCTAAATCCAAAACACAGCACTGCACCAGCTACTAGGAAGGAAACTAACTCTATCCCTGCCGAAACCAGGACATACTAGCTTCAGTCTGTTCTTCATGAGGACAATGAGATCTGAAGAAATTCATATTTTATACTTACATATCATCATGGTATGGTATGAATGAAAAAATATTTACTTGAACATTTAGAAGTTTTGTCATGGAAATTTTGAATTCCCGGTACACCTCTATTCTGTGATACATGCCAGTGCATCCATTTTAAGTGCAAGTTGCTTCCAGGTACATACCAGTACTCTTCAGGTAGTACAGTGCTATCTCATTTCCATCTATCTCTTTATTGGTCTTGAGATCAGCTATAAAATTGATGTTTATTACACTTGTCTTTTCACAAATTATCTTCTTTTTCTATGTTATCAGCTTTACTAAGTAAATAAACAAAAGCCAGAGCAAAGTTTTAGAGCTTGTTTTCACTGAAGTATGTTCATTTCTTTAAAAACATGTAAAGTGTTGATTTTATAGGATTTTCTTTGCCTTTTAGTTATTTTTTTCAGTTTTAACATAGGTAAATATAGAGGTCTAGGTTCTAATCCCGTGGAATTCATTGTGTTTCTTCAAGTTAGTGACAATTTGCACTGCGGAAGCTCTGACTCTGGTTGCTTAGTTTTGCAGTGCAATTATGAGAAACATTTAAATGCATATTTAATGAAACCCCAGTTATCTTCACCTCTTTTATTACCTGGCTGACCAAAAGTTTACCATGTCTGCATCTATATAAAAGAATCTTTTTTTTTTTTTTTTCAAGGCACTCAGGTACAGAAAAACATTGAGATTGTACTTAACTCACCTGGGAGACACTGCTAAATAGTTAAGTCATCAAGTGACAACTGAGATTTGGAGGAAACAGGTTGTTTATAACTCACATTTCACTTTTTTAATTTGGTAGATTTTTTGAAATTAAATTCTACCACTGACTATACCTTTTGCACATATAAGTATGTTTTTAAATGTAACTGTTTCGTAGCAAATTTGTTAAGATTTGTTCTAGTTGAGCTAACCTCTAAACCTTATTTCTAAAGTGCATATATAATGTAAAGGAATTGTCATGTAGTTTGCTTCATTCACCAGTTTTGATCATCAGAAATACTAGGATAAGCATGGGAATAATGTGTTGACAGCATGTTTGAAATACAAATGTTACATATTGCTCTTACATAAAGCAAAAAAAAACAAACACCCCAAAATCCAACCCACCAAAGTAATATAAGGCTGTCATGACATCTAGTGGCAGTTGTTCATTCTTATATTAGCTCAATCCATATTATTCTAATATATTACTTTTAGCCTTGTTGTGCTTCAGTAGAGCTGACCTAATGCTCTAGTAGAGCATTACAGTAAGACAGAGCAAAAAGAACTTTTGCATTTCTTTTCCTGCCTAGCATTACTATTAGCTATAAAAAAAATGAATTTAAATAGCACATAGTGAAAATGACCAAAATAAGTTAGTGAATTAAAAATCAGTAACAACATACGTCTCTCTGCATTTCAGAACAGCAATAGTGAACTATTTATATATTTAAAAAAAATGGTTTTTTTAAGCTTATGTGAAAGGATATAAAAAGTCTGTCTTTTTTTAAAGTCATTGATCAGTGAAGCCTCCCAAATAAGTACAGATGGCACCTTTACATCTCTTCTGATTCCAAGACAGTGTGGAGTGAAATCAGTCCATTTACAGGTTCACTCAGTCCTTGCAGTCACTTTAATCTAGCTCACATGTGTTAGTCTCCTAGAAACTATTCTACTGGCCAGGGATCTGCTGGGTGCACGATCCTCTGTCAGCCCCTTTGCATTCGCAGAACATCCTCCCAAATTGCTAATTTGAACAAGCATCCAACAGTAAGAAAGATAAGGAGGGAGAAATCCTCCAGCGTACTTTTAAAGCCATTTTGAATTGTCCACTGAGGGGTGGTTCCTTGTACAAGCAATGAAGGTACCTAATTCCTGCTGCTAAATTACATGACTAAAGTTAAACAATACAGATATCTCTCAGACTGATCTTTGCAGGTCCATAGTGTGTATCTACATTGATTTTGAAATGTTTTTGTTTCTTTTTAAACCTCTTTGAACTGTTTAAA
This sequence comes from Spheniscus humboldti, assembly GCA_027474245.1. NCBI lineage: Eukaryota > Metazoa > Chordata > Aves > Sphenisciformes > Spheniscidae > Spheniscus > Spheniscus humboldti. The sequence continues at coordinate 37,940,790 of CM049922.1, forward strand.
CTATTGTCTTCCCCTAATCCTCATGTAGTTTCCTGGTTTTCCAGGGCATTACCATTTTTTCCAGCATTGGAAACGAAATGAGTCATGTTTTGATTTTGTATGAGCAAACCTTTGCTTAATGCAGCGGGAGGATCTGTTTCAGAACTTTGTACTCTTACATTTTCTGCAGCATTGACGTGAGGATGAAAAGCACTTTTTATAAGCTTTTGATTCTGTACAAAAATATGTTGCTAATTTTTTGGGTATTTTTATAAACTGAATAGAACAGTAAACCCATTGGGAAGAGAGGAGACATAGCTAGAATTAAAGGTGATAAAATGAGTTCCATTCTGCTTGAAAGGAAATATAAAAGTTGAAAGAGTAGACATTCTGTGAATTATGCACTATTATATAATAATATGTAATGTGATACTATGTTTAAATATGGTTGACTTGAGAGATATTGCTGACATCCCTTTTATGAGATGTACAACTGTGAATAAACTTAAAATACTGTTTACCGAATATAATAAATGAAGTACATTAGTGTGCTGCACACCATAGAATGCAATCAGTTGACCTTTAAGGAAACTGTTTAGATTCTGATTTCCTCCCACTCTTACTGCTTCACAAGGATCATGTTTACAACCTTCACCACACACACAACCCTTTTTTCTCTCTTTTTATCATAGAATCTCACTATCAGATAGAGGGCATGAAGAAGCCTCCCTCTTTTATAGCACATAATTTCAAAGGCTCTTTTTACTAATGTAATCTTTTCACAACTGTCATTTAACTTTTATTCTCCAGTTTGTAAACCCTCTGTATTTTAAATTTCTTTCTAGTATCTTTTTGGAACATGTGTTTATGTAGAAGATTATTATTACAACTTTCATCTGATTCTGACATGTGAAAGGTTCAGTAAATTTTTTTCTGCAAATCATGAAAAATGTTACTAATTATTAGTAGCATAATTATGTTGCTAATTATTACTAATATTATTGCATGGATTGCTAATAATGATAACTGTCATTTTAGTTTATAACACAGTACAGCTGACAAAGCCCAAATATGCCATTCATTCATGAAGCAATGATGTTGACAATAGAGTTCTAGTGACCTGTTTGTGTTCCTTAGCTATAGCAGAGGAGATGGTTTCTGGTTAGGTACATTTGTTTTATTTCCAAGAGATCCTAAAGAGTAGGTTTCTGCAATATCTCATTTGTCACAAAAGATTTCTCTTGGGAAGTTCTATGAGATTCTTTTCTTTTATATCTCTCATTTCTCCTATGACTGCTAGGCAGTTTCATGAATGGAAGTGAGCTTCTGTTTCATAATATAAAGTTTTATGGCACTTTTGCTTTCCCAGTGCCCAGCAATTTAGGCACAGGAGAGAAAATGCTAGTGTATTAGTAGAAGGTTTGAGAGGAAACCTCATGGAAAGATTTTTTTTCCCCCTCAAGCTCTTAAAGGAAACAGTCTTTTTTGTCCCTGTATTCACAGTCAAAGTGTACATTTAGTTTTCATTTTCTTCTGGAATTATAGGTATGTTTGCTTGCCAAAATAATCCTCTTCATCATATGTTTAGTCAGACATTTGTGCCTTTTTCCTGTAGATCTCGAACTTGCCACTAATCTCCCTGCTTTTTAGATTTCTAGATTGCTGTTGCACTTTGAGATGGAACAAGTAGAGATGTTAAAGCTATTTGCTGATGCTACCATTTGTTTATGATTTATTTCTGGACCTAGTTTAAGGGATTGAACTTTTTTCTAGGCTACAAAGTAGTACAGTAGTAGCGAAGAGCCACTAGAATCTCACAGAGTGCAGGATGGTATGAGAATTGAGTGGATATTTGGTTTTGCAAGAAGAGTTGTAATGAGCACGGAGCTATGTATGGAGGGATGGAAGGAGTACAATACTGAGTTAATATAGTTCACCACCAAAAGTTCTAGATCCATCACCACCAAAGTTCTAGATATTTATGACATAAACTTGAAATCCGTGCCTTCACAAGTTAAATCTTGTATTATATTTTACTGTATTATTATAAAAAACTGAAGGGAAAGTATTTGTTAATTATTATGCTGTTGTTTACCTCTTGAGTCTTCCAAGAACATTTTTCTTTTGTATTCCCCCTTATCCAGTCAAAAAATTCGATGTGTGATTATATGATCTAAATGGTTTCTTATTCTTCATAGTTGATGCATTAAGTTGTTTATATCTGCCTTCACAATAGCTGTAGCAAAATTTTATATTTTAAAATAATGTATCTTAGTAGATAGATACACTAAGAATCTTTAAATTTATTTAGTTATAGCTAAACATTGCAGAATAATGTATTGGATGCTCTGTGGAAGCATGTAAGCTGGATTCCTGAGGTTTCAGCATGACATAAGCCATATGCCCAATGACTCAACACAGTACTTACAAGCTAACTTGAATTATTCAGCACTACTTTTTTTTCCATAGCCTTTCATGTCCCCTCGATACCCTGGAGGTCCAAGGGCACCTTTAAGAATACCCAATCAGGTAAGAATTTATCACTGATGCACATTTGTGTTCCAGGGGCATGGTGCAGTACTGAGAACAGGGAATGTTCTCTCATTGGCTACCAATTTCTCTGACATACAAAACTCACTTAGTTTCTCTCTACCCCATTTTGTCTGACCATTAAATGGTTATTTTGATATGGTGTGTGATAAGACACACCACTCTCAGCTCACTTTCCTATGCTTAATTAGCATCCACACCTCAAAATTTATTGTGCATTAAGCCTGTCTACAGAGGGAGAATATAGTTGCCTTGTGCAGTGCTTCATTAACCTTAGCCAATCAGTGCTGTCTCCTCTGAGAAGGCAGCAGAATGTCTCCATGGTTGCTATATTCTGTAAACTTTCCTAACCACATTAAGCAGTAAGCACTGAGAATTTTTTTACTTAATTATGCATAAAATGCATCACTCCCTCCTATTCCTTGTTAGATGTGTAAAGTATTTTTACTTTGCAGTTATGGAGATTATTGGTGAGGTAAAGATATCATAAAGTACACTGTGCCTCTTACAGAATGAGTAATGAGCTGCTGTTTGTCAGCAGAGACCTTTATTGGCCCATCTGTGAAAAGATGGTTCTGGAAGCAGATAACTTTTGCATTTTTACAAAGTTTTACATTTTTGTTCTCCTTAGTGTAGATAGATGAGAACACAGTAGTTAGCAGATTAAAAGTTAGAGATAAGCAGGTGGAAATTATCAGTTGAGCTCTGAAAGTGAAACTGAGTCAATTAAAAGACTGGGAAAGGTTGATAGGATAGCTGGAATAGGGGTTTTTTGTGCAGCTTAGACTTCCAGGACTGCTTTTCTTGTGGTCACAGCTTGATGAGGAGACTCTTCTGCTCCGACCTCAGTTCTGGCTATTGTTTATGTCTGTATGGCACAATGTCAACAAAATGATCTTGAGCACTGGCACAACATTGCCAGAAAGTTGAGGTTTAAATTTTAGTGAGCTGGACACTTCAGGTTGCAAGACTTCTTCAAATGTTCCTCTCGATGTTTGAGAGCAGGTTAAGTTATCTATAGCATAGCTACGTTCTCACAAGGGAAATAGGTGACTTAACATTCCTGAAGTGATCATCAAGGGACAATATGAGTGCAATATTAGGGCTTTAGTTAAATATTTGTTATAGATATACTGTAACTCAGTATCATATATCTTCCTGCTTTTTGCACCTTTCAATAATGTTAGCCAAAGATACACAAGCGTTTGGCTTTCACTTTTTTTATTTCTCTTTCTATGTTTCTGAATTGTATAAATACTGGCAGGTAAAAACTGGATGTGGTAAATGCTATAAAAGTGCTACCAACCTGCAGTTTTAGTTTCAGAACTATTTTTTAGCTATTTTTGTCTGTACATTATATTATTTTCAGATTAGAGCTGTAACATAATCTTAGTGAATTACAGCTCTTGCAATTCATTTACATTGTGCTGCATTCATGAATTACTGCTTTTGGCAATGCTGCCATACTGTAAGTTGCAGTATATATGGGCAGTGTATGGAAGTAATAAACTATTGTAATGCAGCTTTAAGGTTGAAATTTTGATTACATGAAAGTCAGTAAAAATCAGAGTTAAAGTTCCCACTGTAACTATAATTCTATCCCTTAATGCATTGCAGTAGGGATTATATTTCTTATGCAAGGAAGTGTAACAAAGGGCATGCGTACACAGCACAGTGCAGTGCTGTGTAAGGATATCTGAGCTAGTTTTAAGCTTTTTAGCAAAGAAAGTTAGCATATACTGAGTATCACACTAATGCACCTAAAGTGCCTCTAGTACTCGCTCATCTAGTCCTACAAGAGCATCTGCTCTTGGCAATGCATTGTGCTGTGCAGTTTTCTTGAAAAGTAATATGATACACTGGAAAGGAACTGCAGTCTCTTATGTAACTATCCACACTAATTACTGCATGAGTTAAGTCTTCAGTCAAATGGGCTTACAGCAGTTCCTCCCTCCTTGTCCTTATTTATCACCTGTCATCTGACAGAAATGAACAGTTCCTGCTTCACTAGTATTTGGCACTTCTCTGTGTATTTCATGTATTGTTCTTGCATATTGTCCTAACTTGGAGCCAATGAAGTAAATATAAAACTCTGATTTAAATTATGTAGTCTCAGATTAATATATATTCCATAAATACTGCAATAGAATACCTTTTGAGTAGGTGTTAAAATGAGGTAACAATGTGGATCTTAATTTTGAATTTCCTACCTCTTGTGGAAATAAACCTTCAAGTATTTGCAGATGGTTCCCCTTTGTATATATCCCAAACTACCACAGTATTTCCAAGTCAAGAGTAACTGAACTGTTCCCTCAGTAAGCAATAACTTTATTGCCTAAGTAGATTACTTTCATAATACCAGATTTATTCACTCCAGATACATTTTTACTGAATATGTGGTGTTGTTCTGAAATGTTAAATAGCACTTTATGGATCAGCTACAAAGACCCATTTATAGCAACATTTTTCTAGTTGACTAAACTATAGGGCAACTAAACTTTCGTCTAGTTGACTAAACTCAAAGGGCAGATAAAAATCTGGGGATTTAAAAATAATATGTTTGATTTGGACCAGAGCTGAGGTATCTTCATGCTTGAAGGCAAGATTTAGGAGCAAGTTTTGTGCCTCTTGTACTACTCTCTTGTAGATGGATAATAAGCTTATTTTAGCATTGATGTCCTTCAAGAGTAAGGCAGAGTGTAAGCTAAAATATCACTCACATCACAGCCCTAATTTACCCTTTGAATGCTGTGAAGTTGGCTCATTTATGACTCATTCTCAGAGATCACAATCTTCACATTCTGGCCTCTTAAAGGAAGATGTTAAAATAATGGTTAAAAAGGAAAACTGTAAAAATTTAAGCTTAGGATAAATTACCAGGTAACCAAGAAATAGGTAGTGTTCTGAGATTAAAAAATAGGTAAGGTAAATTGAATGAAGAATTGGGGAAAAAAGAAAGAAAATTAGGCAAGATTATATTTTTGAGATTATTTATACATAATTCCATGGAAGCCCAAGATTTTGTTTGTGCAAATCCATAATCAGGGTCTTAGGCATTTAGGAGAATTAACTCTTCCAGATTGCTCTTGATTTGGAAGAAACATCTGAGAATTAAAAAAAAGATACCTGTATTATATGTTTAACACAAATTATAGTGTATTATCTCCTTTTAATACTGTTTCTATGTCTGCAGACACTTGGAGGTGTCCCAGGAAGTCAGCCATTATTGCCTAGTGGGATGGACCCAACACGGCAGCAAGGTGAAGTGTGAAATAATTATTTGGAATGTTCAAAAGTACTATGATCTCAAACTTGTGTCTTTCTCTTTATGTTTGTTGTGGTTTAACCTCAGACGGCAACTGAGCACCACACAGCTGCTTGCTCACTCCCCCCCGGGTGGGATGGGGGAGAAAATCGGAAGAGTAAAAGTGAGAAAACTCGTGGGTTGAGACTGTGGGACAGTTTAATAGGTAAAGCAAAAGCTGCACATGCAAGCAAAGCAAAACAAGGAATTCATTCACTGCTTCCCATGGGCAGGCAGGTGTTCAGCCATCTCCAGGAAAGCAGGGTTCCACCATGCGTAACGGTTACTTGGGAAGACAAACGCCATCACTCCAAACGTCCCCCCCTTCCTTCTTCTTCCCCCAGCTTTTTATTGCTGAGCATGACGTCACCTGGTATGGAATGTCCCTTTGGCCAGTTTGGGTCAGCTGTCTTGGCTGTGCCCCCTCCCAGCTCCCCGTGCACCTGCAGCCCTCCCAGTCGGCAGAGCACGGGAAGCTGGAAAGTCCTTGGTTAGTGTAAGCATTACCTAGCAACAACTAAACCATCCGTGTGTTATCAACATTGTTCTTACCCTAAATCCAAAACACAGCACTGTACCAGCTACTAGCAAGGAAATTAACTCTATCCCTGCCGAAACCAGGACAATGTTTCAAAGCTTAATGCAACTTTGTAAACTCTTTGTTAAACTAAGGGATTATTTGTTAAAGTTGTTTCAGAAGGTGCTTGTATATTGCATAGCTGTTCAAGTTGCATAATTTTCTTTCCAGGGCATCCAAACATGGGTGGGCCAATGCAGAGAATGACTCCTCCAAGAGGAATGGTTCCTTTAGGACCACAGGTACCTTCCATGGATATATATCTCTTTTTATTGACAGGATCTGTACTTATACTATATTATTCTGGCTTTCTGTGAGTTGAAGATAGAATTTGCCAGGACCTGTTCTTCTAATCCCATTTTAAAATAAATTTTATCTCTTTTATAGAATTAATTCTGAATTGCAGCTGTACAAAGTCTCAAATTCAAGAATAAGTTATTTTAATTTAACAGTTGAAATTAAAATTTACTTAAGTAACTTCCTTATTTCAGAAAAGGTCTGTTTATACCCCGGACAGTGTATGCTATAACTAAAGGATTTGTAAAGGAGCTCAAGGACTGAATAGGTGTTTCCTTATCCTCCGAAACTAATTGATTGCACTGTTTAGGAGGGAAGAATTAATCTAATACAATTAAGTTAGTCAAACACTTTGTAGTAAAAAATCTCAAAAATATTCTTTAAAGATTTTTCTTCATCCAATATTGACCTAGATTTTTGTGGAGTGCCAGAGTGATTTTAATGTAAAATTTGAAGTTCATGCTGCCGTTTCTCCTCCTTATCAATCATAGGCATCTCTCTACCTCTGTTTTCAAGGAGCGAAGCAACATTGAATTGCAAAAATTAGCCTGCTGCCTTGCTGCACAGGCAGTAAATGGGAAACCCTTAATGTGCTGGTATAGAAATCATAGAATCATAGAATAGTTTGGGTTGGAAGGGACCTCTAAAGGTCATCTAGTCCAACCCCCCTGCCGTGGGCAGGGACATCTTCAACTAGATCAGGTTGCTCAGAGCCCCGTCCAACCTGACCTTGAATGTTTCCAGGGATGGGGCATCCATCACCTCTCTGGGCAACCTCTGCCAGTGTTTCACCACCCTCAGTGTAAAAAATTTCTTCCTTATATCTAGTCTAAATCTACCTCCCTTCAGTTTAAAGTAGAGTAGAGGGGCAGAATCACCTCCCTTGACCTGCTGGCCATGCTTTTTCTGATGCAGCCCAGGATACGATTGGCCTTCTGGGCTGTGAGCGCACATTGCTGGCTCATGTCCAGCTTTTCATCCACCAGTACCCCCAAGTCCTTCTCGGCAGGGCTGCTCTCAATCCCTTCATCCCCCAGCCTGTATTGATACCGGGGGTTGCCCCGACCCAGGGGCAGGACCTTGCACTTGGCCTTGTTGAACCTCATGAGGTTCACACGGGCCCACTTCTCGAGCTTGTCCAGGTCCCTCTGGATGGCATCCCGTCCCTCTGGCGTGTCGACCGCACCACTCAGCTTGGTGTCACCTGCAGACTTGCTGAGGGTGCACTCGGTCCCACTGTCTATGTCATTGATGAAGATATTAAACAGTACCGGTCCCAATACGGACCCCTGCGGGACGCCACTCGTCACCAATCTCCATCTGGACCTTGAGCCGTTGACCACTGCCCCCTGGATGGGACCATCTAACCAATTCCTCACCCACCGGACAGTCCACCCATCAAATCCATACCTCTCCAGTTTAGAGAGAAGGATGTTGTGGGGGACCGTGTCAAAGGCCTTACAGAGGTCCAGATAGACGACATCTGTAGCCCTTCCCGTGTCCACTGATGTAGTCCCTCCATCATAGAAGGCCACTAGGTTGGTCAGGCAGGACTTGCCCTTGGTGAAGCCATGCTGGCTGTCTCGAATCACCTCCCTGTCCTCCATGGGCCTTAGCATAGCTTCCAGGAGGATCTGTTCCATGATCTTCCCAGGCACAGAGGTGAGACTGACTGGCCTGTAGTTCCCCGGGTCTTCCTTTTTTCCCTTTTTAGATTTATTAGAATAGACTGACTGATTGGAAGATAAATGTAAGGGTTATTTTATATGTTATAAAAGTGATATAATCATAGAATCATAGAATCATTAAGGTTGGAAAAGACCTCTAAGATCATCGAGTCTAACCGTCAACCCAACACCACCATGCCCACTAAACCATGTCCCTAAGCGCCTCATCTACACGTCTTTTAAATACCTCCAGGGATGGGGACTCAACCACTTCCCTGGGCAGCCTGTTCCAATGTTTAACCACTCTCTCCGTAAAGAAATTTTTCCTCACATCCAATCTAAAACTCCCCTGGCGCAACTTGAGGCCATTTCCTCTCGTCCTATCGCTTGTTACCTGGGAGAAGAGACCGACACCCACCTCGCTACAACCTCCTTTCAGGTAGTTGTAGAGAGCGATGAGGTCTCCCCTCAGCCTCCTTTTCTCCAGGCTAAACAATCCCAGTTCCCTCAGCCGCTCCTCATAAGACTTGTTCTCTAGACCCTTCACCAGCCTCGTTGCCCTTCTCTGGACACGCTCCAGCACCTCGACGTCCTTCTTGTAGTGAGGGGCCCAAAACTGAACACAGTATTCGAGGTGCGGCCTCACCAGGGCCAAATACAGGGGCACGATCACTTCCCTACTCCTGCTGGCCACACCATTTCTGATACAGGCCAGGATGCCATTGGCCTTCTTGGCCACCTGGGCACACTGCTGGCTCATGTTCAGCCGGCTGTCAACCAGCACCCCCAGGTCCTTTTCCAACAGGCAGCTTTCCAGCCACTCTTCCCCAAGCCTGTAGCGCTGCATGGGGTTGTTGTGGCCCAAGTGCAGGACCGTGCACTTGGCCTTGTTGAATCTCATAAAGTTGGCCTCGGCCCATCGATCCAGCCTGTCCAGGTCCCTCTGCAGGGCCTTCCTACCCTCGAGCAGATCAACACTCCCGCCCAACTTGGTGTCGTCTGCAAACTTACTGAGGGTGCACTCGATCCCCTCATCCAGATCATTGATAAAGATATTGAACAAGACCGGCCCCAAAACTGAGCCCTGGGGAACACCGCTCGTGACCGGCCGCCAACTGGATTGAACTCCATTCACCACAACTCTCTGGGCCCGGCCGTCCAGCCAGTTTTTGACCCAGCGCAGAGTACACCTGTCTAAGCCGTGAGCTGCCAGCTTCTCGAGGAGAATGCTGTGGGAGACGGTGTCAAAGGCCTTACTGAAGTCCAGGTAGACCACATCCACAGCCTTTCCCTCACCCACTAGGCGGGTCACCTGGTCATAGAAGGAGATCAGGTTGGTCAAGCAGGACCTGCCTCTCGTGAACCCGTGCTGGCTGGGCCTGATCCCCTGGGTGTCCCGCTCATGCTTTGTGAGCACCCTCAAGATGAACCGCTCCATAATCTTCCCCGGCACCGAGGTCAGGCTGACAGGCCTGGAGTTCCCCAGATCCTCCTTCTGGCCCTTCTTGTAGATGGGCGTCACATTGGCAAGCCTCCAGTCGTCCGGGACCTCCCCCGTTAACCAGGACTGCTGATAGATGATGGAGAGTGGCTTGGCGAGCTCCTCCGCCAGCTCCCTCAGCACTCTCGGGTGGATCCCATCCGGCCCCATAGACTTGTGAGCATCCAGGTGGCGTAGCAGGTCGTTGACTGCTTCCTCTTGGATTATGGGGGGTTCATCCTGCTCGCCATCCCTGTCTTCCAGCTCGGGGGGCCGAGTACCCTGAGGATAACCGGTCTGCCTGTTAAAGACTGAGGCAAAGAAGGCATTGAGTACCTCAGCCTTTTCCTCATCCTTGGTGACAACGTTCCCCCCTGCATCCAATAAAGGATGGAGAGTCTCCTTGGCTCTCTTCTTGTCATGAATATATTTGTAAAACCTTTTTTTGTTGTCCTTAACGACAGTGGCCAGATTGCGTTCCAGCTGGGCTTTCGCCTTTCTCATTTCCTCTCTGCACGACCTAACGAGATCCCTGTACTCTTCTTGAGTCGCCTGCCCCTTCTTCCACAAGCGGTAAACTCTCCTTTTTTTCCTGAGTCCCAGCAAAAGCTCCCCGTTCAGCCAGGCCGGTCGCCTTCCCCACCCGTTCTTTTTACGGCATACAGGGACAGCCTGCTCCTGCGCCTTTAAGACTTCCTTCTTGAAGATCGTCCAGCCTTCCTGGACCCCTTTGCCCTTCAGGACCGTCTCCCAAGGGACTCTCTCAACCAGCGTCCTGAACAGGCCAAAGTCCGCCCTCCGGAAGTCCACGGTCGCAGTTTTGCTGCCCCCCCTCTTTACTTCACTGAGAATCGAGAATTCTACCATTTCATGGTCGCTAAGCCCAAGACGGCCTCCGACCACCACATCTCCCACCAGTCCTTCTCTGTTTGTAAACAGCAGGTCGAGCGAGGCACCTCCCCTGGTAGGCTCACTTACCAGCTGCGTCAGGAAGTTGTCTTCCACACACTCCAGGAACCTCCTAGACTGCTTCCTCTCTGCAGTGTTGTATTTCCAGTAGATGTCCAGGAAGTTGAAGTCCCCCACGAGAACAAGGGCTAGCGATTGTGAGACTTCTGCCAACCGCTTGTAGAACGCTTCATCCGCCCCTTCATCCTGGTTGGGTGGTCTATAACAGCCTCCCAGCAGGATATCTGCCTCGTTGGCCTTCCCCCTCATCCTTACCCATAAACACTCGACCGTATCTTCACCACAATCGTTGAGCTCTAGACAATCGAAACACTCCCTAACATACAGGGCCACCCCACCACCTCTCCTTCCTCGCCTGTCCCTTCTGAAGAGTCTATAGCCATCCATTGCAGCACTCCAATCATGAGAGTCACCCCACCATGTTTCTGTGATGGCGACTAGGTCGTATCTCTCCTGCTGCACCATGGCTTCCAGCTCCATAATGTGGTGTAATTTCATACAAGCATTTATTGAATCACTGTTCATTAACAAAATCTAATTAAAAATAATTTTATTTAAATTTTATAATGTAGAAACACCAGAACAGTCCAGATTTCTTATTTTGATTGAGCTCTCTTGGTATAAAAGTTGAATACATTATAAAACCTCCCCCTCACTGGCCATTGATTTGTTCTCTATATGTGTAAATAATTCCTCCTGAAACAACCGACATTTTAAGTATTCTTAGTATGTTTGTATTGTTTGAGTAGTACATGTAATTCTTTTTCCTTGGGGATAATAATATTATTTTTTTAAGTCAACAATGGAAACTCCTGAAAGAATAAATTACATTGGCCTATCTAGTCAGCAGTTATGTAGGGATATCATTAACCTGCTGTCCTTTCTTCCCCCCTCCTCTTTGGTTTTGTTTTTTTGTTTTGTGGTAGTCTGACCCTTGGTTATCATTGCAGAACTATGGAGGTGCAATGAGACCCCCACTGAATGCTTTAGGTGGCCCGGGGATGCCTGGAATGAACATGTAAGCATAATAATAAAGCCTTAAAATATTTAGAAAAAAACATTATTTCATTGTGGAAGTAACATTTGATAAATGTATGACAAGGGAGAACATGCTTTTGTTAGTAAACGTGCTTTGATGGATAATAACTGAAATTAAAAAAAGTGAACCTACAGCAATTCTTCTGCACACATCTCTTACAGGCTCTTCTGCTTTCCTTCCTAGTCTGTACAAATACTGAGTTTCTTTTACAGGTCAAAATTCAAATATTGGGAATATTTTGTCAGTTTAGTCACTGATATTTGCTTGTATGGTTTTTTTAATGACATTGTTTTCCTTTTTTTTTTTCTGATTATTTTGCCAAGAAAAGTGCAAGTATGCTTTTCTGCAAAACAAATACATTATTTTAGCAAAATAAAACCATTGTCTATAACTATTTATAAAAAGGACACATATTTGAAAAAAAAGAGTGTGGATGATTCTCCCTCTGTTGCTGTTTTTATTTCTGTAACTACATTTATTTCCACTCTAACTGGATAGAAAAGTATTACAGATATAAGTTCTTCAGTATTTCTGTGTACTTCTCAGGCTGGTCTGTCATTTAGTGTAAATTGACTGAGTTCAGTTAAGCTATATGAATTTATTCCAGGTGTGAATTTGGTCATTGGAATGCATTATTCCTTTTAGACCTGTAGAGACACACACCCTTCCTAAGCATGTAGAAAAATTTCAGATGTAAAATTACTGTATCTACAGTAGACTAGATTTAAACTAAGTATTTTAGCATAGCAAATAGCCCAAAATGAGGAATCTTCTGCACTTATGATAAATCCTTTGCTCACTAAGAGATTTTTCTATGATTAGCAAGTCTGGGAAAAAATAAGGTGCTCCTTGCATTATTTAGATTTCTTTCTTAAGAGATTCAGAAATTTTAAGGGGCTGTTATAATTACATTCAACATAACACAGGCCAGAAATTATCAAGTGATTCTTGTATCTTGGCCCTACCTCTACATAAGTTACTACACTGTTTTTTAACCAGCATTTTGCAATCCCTGGGTGGTCACAGAAGGCAGCATGGCAGTCAGGATATCAAGAAACTAAAATGATATTACAATCAAAAGCAGAGAACATTTTATTTCCTTACTCCTTTTACACCTTTGTCTTTCAAGAATGAGTTTGCAGCAGATCGACACAGAAAACACAGTCAAGATTTAAATATGCTTGTTATCATTATATCATAGATACTCATTTTTACTCTTATTTTTAAGTTTTATTTTATGTTTATAGGAATCATAAGCAAGAGAGGATAATTATCATTTCAAATAAAGAATTACAAACCTCAATAAAGTAAAAGAGGTACTGAGTTTTAGAAAAATATCTAATCCAACATGTCGTTAACTAATTCTGATTTCCAGATAAAACTTGAAATCTTGAAGCAAATAAAATCTGAAGTTGGTTGTTACTCTATTGTAGACAGCATATATTTGACTCAAGACAATTCTAGGAACCTTCCCAAGGGTAGGCATTTCTTCTTTTAAATAGAATCGATGTAGAGAAAATATTTAGATATTTGACATTCAGTGCGAGTATATAAGCAGTACATAGATTGTCCTCAGAAGGAGATTTTATGATAAGAAAAGGAAATACAACTTTCTAAAATAAAATGTTCTATAAGTAAAATTCAGGATGGGTAAGATATTTTGAGGATAGCTATCCACATAAATCAGTATTTACATAAAAAAGACTGGCAAATGGGTTCCTGAATGAAAAAAAGAACTCCTTCTCTGCCAGAAAGAGGAATATGGTTATGGGTTGAAATACTAATATTTCATTATTGCAGTATTTAAGAAGCACATTTCATCTTGTGTTGAGTCAGTAAATGTACATAGATCATAGAATCATTAAGATTGGAAAAGACCTCTAAGATCATCGAGTCCAACCGTCAACCCAACACCACCATGCCCACTAAACCATGTCCCTAAGCGCCTCATCAACACGTCTTTTAAATACCTCCAGGGATGGGGACTCAACCACTACCCTGGACAGCCTGTTCCAATGTTTAACCACTCTCTCCGTAAAGAAATTTTTCCTCACATCCAATCTAAACCTCCCCTGGCGCAACTTGAGGCCATTTCCTCTTGTCCTATCGCTTGTTACCTGGGAGAAGAGACCGACACCCACCTCGCTACAGCCTCCTTTCAGGTAGTTGTAGAGAGCGATGAGGTCTCCCCTGAGCCTCCTTTTCTCCAGGCTAAACAGTCCCAGTTCCCTCAGCTGCTCCTCATGAGACTTGTTCTTTAGACCCTTCACCAGCCTCGTTGCCCTTCTCTGGACACGCTCCAGCACCTCGACGTCCTTCTTGTAGTGAGGGGCCCAAAACTGAACACAGTATTCAAGGTGCGGCCTCACCAGGGCCGAGTACAGGGGCACGATCACTTCCCTACTCCTGCTGGCCACACTGTTTCTGATACAGGCCAGGATGCCATTGGCCTTCTTGGCCGCCTGGGCACACTGCTGGCTCATGTTCAGCCAGCTGTCGACCAACACCCCCAGGTCCTTTTCCGACAGGCAGCTTTCCAGCCACTCTCCCCCGAGGCTGTAGCGCTGCATGGGGTTGTTGTGGCCGAAGTGCAGGACCCGACACTTGGCCTTGTTGAACCTCATACAGTTGGCCTCGGCCCATCGATCCAGCCTGTCCAGGTCCCTCTGCAGGGCCTTCCTACCCTCGAGCAGATCAACACTCCCGCCCAACTTGGTGTCGTCTGCAAACTTACTGAGGGTGCACTCGATCCCCTCATCCAGATCATCGATAAAGATATTGAACAAGACCGGCCCCAAAACTGAGCCCTGGGGAACACCGCTCGTGACCGGCCGCCAACTGGATTGAACTCCATTCACCACAACTCTCTGGGCCCAGCCGTCCAGCCAGTTTTTGACCCAGCACAGAGTACACCTGTCTAAGCCGTGAGCCGCCAGCTTCTCGAGGCGAATGCTGTGGGAGACGGTGTCAAAGGCCTTACTGAAGTCCAGGTAGGCCACATCCACAGCCTTTCCCTCATCCACTAGGCGGGTCACCTGGTCATAGAAGGAGATCAGGTTGGTCAAGCAGGACCTGCCTCTCGTGAACCCGTGCTGGCTGGGCCTGATCCCCTGGGTGTCCCGCTCATGCCTTGTGAGCGCCCTCAAGATGAACCGCTCCATAATCTTCCCCGGCACCGAGGTCAGGCTGACAGGCCTGTAGTTCCCCGGATCCTCCTTCCGGCCCTTCTTGTAGATGGGCGTCACATTGGCAAGCCTCCAGTTGTCCGGGACCTCCCCCGTTAACCAGGACTGCTGATAGATGATGGAGAGTGGCTTGGCGAGCTCCTCCGCCAGCTCCCTCAGCACTCTCGGGTGGATCCCATCCAGCCCCATAGACTTATGAGCATCCAGGTGGCGTAGCAGGTCGTGGACTGCTTCCTCTTGGATTATGGGGGGTTCATCCTGCTCGCCATCCCTGTCTTCCAGCTCGGGGGGCCAAGTACCCTGAGGATAACCGGTCTGCCTGTTAAAGACTGAGGCAAAGAAGGCATTGAGTACCTCAGCCTTTTCCTCATCCTTGGTGACAACGTTCCCCCCTGCATCCAATAAAGGATGGAGAGTCTCCTTGGCTCTCTTCTTGTCATGAATATATTTGTAAAACCTTTTTTTGTTGTCCTTAACGACAGTGGCCAGATTGCGTTCCAGCTGGGCTTTTGCCTTTCTCATTTCCTCTCTGCACGACCTAACGAGATCCCTGTACTCTTCTTGAGTCGCCTGCCCCTTCTTCCACAAGCGGTAAACTCTCCTTTTTTTCCTGAGTCCCTGCAAAAGCTCCCCGTTCAGCCAGGCCGGTCGCCTTCCCCACCCGTTCTTTTTACGGCATACAGGGACAGCCTGCTCCTGC
This sequence comes from Spheniscus humboldti, assembly GCA_027474245.1. Classification (NCBI taxonomy): domain Eukaryota; kingdom Metazoa; phylum Chordata; class Aves; order Sphenisciformes; family Spheniscidae; genus Spheniscus; species Spheniscus humboldti. Next base: position 37,956,537 of record CM049922.1, read on the forward strand.
GCCTTTAAGACTTCCTTCTTGAAGATCGTCCAGCCTTCCTGGACCCCTTTGCCCTTCAGGACCGTCTCCCAAGGGACTCTCTCAACCAGCGTCCTGAACAGGCCAAAGTCCGCCCTCCGGAAGTCCACGGTCGCAGTTTTGCTGCCCCCCCTCTTTACTTCACTGAGAATCGAGAATTCTACCATTTCATGGTCGCTAAGCCCAAGACGGCCTCCGACCACCACATCTCCCACCAGTCCTTCTCTGTTTGTAAACAGCAGGTCGAGCGAGGCACCTCCCCTGGTAGGCTCACTTACCAGCTGCGTCAGGAAGTTGTCTTCCACACACTCCAGGAACCTCCTAGACTGCTTCCTCTCTGCCGTGTTGTATTTCCAGCAGATGTCCAGGAAGTTGAAGTCCCCCACGAGAACAAGGGCTAGCGATCGAGAGACTTCTGCCAACCGCTTGTAGAATGCTTCATCCGCCCCTTCATCCTGGTTGGGTGGTCTATAACAGACTCCCAGCAGGATATCTGCCTCGTTGGCCTTCCCCCTCATCCTTACCCATAAACACTCGACTGCATCATCATCACAATCGTTGAGCTCTAGACAATCGAAACACTCCCTAACATACAGGGCCACCCCACCGCCTCTCCTTCCTCGCCTGTCCCTTCTGAAGAGTCTATAGCCATCCATTGCAGCACTCCAATCATGAGAGTCACCCCACCACGTTTCTGTGATGGCGACTAGGTCGTATCTCTCCCGCTGCACCATGGCTTCCAGCTCCTCCTGTTTGCCGCCCATGCTGCGTGCATTGGTGTAGATGCACTTGAGCTGGGCTATCGATTTCGCCCCCAGCATCGGCATGCTACCCCTAGGCTCATCTCTAGTGAGCCCGGTTTTATCCCATTCCCCCTTCGAACCTAGTTTAAAGCCCTCTCAATGAGCCCTGCCAATTCATGAGCGAGAATCCTTTTCCCCCTGTGAGACAGCTGGACTCCATCTGTCGCCAGCAGGCCCGGTGCCGTGTAAACCTCCCCATGATCAAAAAAGCCAAAATTCCTCCGATGGCACCAGCCCCTGAGCCATGTGTTGATCAGGTGCGTTTTCCTGTTCCTTTCGGTATCCTTTCCTGCCACTGTAGGGATTGAGGAAAACACTACCTGTGCTCCCGATCCTTCAACCAGCCGCCCCAGTGCCCTGAAGTCCCTTTTGATCACGGCAGGACTTCTCTCCGGAACCTCATCACTGCCAGCCTGTATAACCAACAGCGGGTAGTAGTCGGTAGACCGTACCAGACCAGGGAGCTTCCTCGTAATGTCTCTGACCCGGGCTCCAGGGAGGCAGCAGACTTCCCTGTGGGACGGGTCCGGTCGGCATATTGGGCCCTCCGTTCCCCTCAGAAGGGAATCGCCCATGACAATCACCCTCCTTTTTTTCTTAGCAGAGGCAGTCATTATACATGGGGCTGACTGCCTCACCCTAGGCAACCTCCCAGATGGACCTTCGTCCACATCCTCGTTTGCCTGGCCCTCAGGTTCCAGGGCCCCATATCTGTTGCGTAAAGGCAACCGGGAAGGTGAGGGAGGCCGGGCGGGGGTTCGCCTGGCACCCCGAGCAGGGACCTGTTTCCATTCCCCGCCGTCGCTTAGGTCCCCTCTTTCTACCTGGTGGCAAGAGGGCAGGGGATCCTTTTCTTCTCGCGGAGCCTCCATCTGCTGCCCTTGCCTCAGGGATGGTAGGGTGCGGCTCCACCAATCTATCTCCCTCTCACACTCCCTGATACTCCTTAACCTTTCCACTTCCTCCTTCAGCTCTTCCACCAGGCCGAGCAGATCATCCACCTGGTCACACCGCACACAGGTGGTGTCTCCACTGCCCTCTGTTAATGCTGACAGGCTCAGGCACTCCCTGCAGCCAGAGACCTGGACAGCTGCGTGCTTGCACGAGGGCTCCATCTGGGTCACTGCATTCCTTCTGGCGACGGCTTTCAGCCGAATGGAAACCATAGTCGTCACCCTCCAAGAAGTGGACCGGTTAATAGTTGAGTTGGTCTCTAGAGCCAGGAGGGGGGCTGCGCCCTGCCCGCTTGCCTTGCCTGCACGCCCTCCCTCGTGAACTGCGGCGCAAACTGCCGCGCCACGCCCTTCTGACGCGCCACGTCCTGTTTGCCCGTCCTGTTCGCCGCGCTCCGGGTCGCTCGCGCTCCCTGGGGGCTGCTCTTGTAAGTGAGGGGGGTTTGGCCGCCGTCCCTCTTGGCCCCACCCACGCTGAGTCAGAGCTGCCGCTCCTCGTCAGGAGCTCCCTCCTCCGGCTCCGGCAGGGGCGGGGGGCTGGGGCACGCTCTCCCTCCCTGCGCTTTTGCTCTTCGCAGGTTTTGCCGCGGTTTTGCCGCTTCAGGAAGGGTCCCCCGGCGCGATCCTCTGCTCCGGAGCCCTTCGCCTCGTGTTCTTTTAATTCAGTGATGCGGGAAGAACATTTTTCTTTGAACTTGTGTGTTCTGTTGAAGGGGATACTATGAACTTCAGTCCTTTACTCAGGGAATTCATGAGCTTTGAGACAGTGTATGATTTCTTCTGAGTGCAACATTATATAAAGTAGTAATTATGAAGTAGGGAACCATAGCTCTCTCTATGTCTATCAATCAGGCATATGCTGCAGTCCTTTACATTTCTTACAAACTCATCTTTATTCCAGTTCAGCTGAAAGTGGGAACAGAAAACAAGACTTCATACTGTCCCTTGCTATATAATGCACGTTAAAGGCTTAAGAGAGTCCAAAGTGCTAATGCTGGAATATTATGCTGTAACATATATTGATCTGTGTTATATGCTGAATCACAGACCTTTGTAAGGAGTTCCATTATTGCATGCCTTCTATGTGAAGAATTTTTTAGAACTTTTTTTTTATCAAACAATATTTTTTCCTCTTTCAAATGGAGTAACTTATGCTGTTGTTTGGGTTTCTTTTAACTGTATTTCCAAGACATCAGTTTGATTTCTTACTGTAAAGTTATTGCTGTCAAATTTGTCTGAAATCTGATAGTACTGAAGTCCTTATACTGTGAAATCTTAGTAAAGACTTGTCTGATCAATTCCAATATTCAAAATCAGTCAGAGTGCATCTAAGGATAACCCATGGGCAGTAGCAATAAATGGACCCAAATGGTTAGAATTCATACTTTTTACATCAAATAAATTGTAAGGGATAATATAATGCTAAGAAATATCAGTGTAAGTCACGTAGTACTTGCATTTCTATGTAGGATAACTTCCTTATTGCCTTATGTATAGTGCATATTCATTTACATTTGTCTTCACATAGACATATCTTTTTCTTACATTAAAATTTTCCTGTGTTGTATTCAATTTTTTTGGATTTCTGGCTATGTTAAAATATAAACATATGTGTACTCTACAAAAAGAGTTGTCATTTTAAAATCCAGCTTTTTCTCCCATGAAAGCTCAAAAGGAAGCTGTTCTGGTTAAGAGCAAAATATCTGCCAAATATAATTTTACATTTTTCTGGATGAAAAAGTATCCTTTATTGTTAAAAATGGCAACAACCAGCCTGAGAGTTCATAGACAGTATTTCAATCCAGGAGCATATACATCATAAATTTAGTTGTATTAGGTGTATGTGGCAAGGTTTCAGTAGCAGGAGGGGAGCTGAGGGAGGGGGGGTGCAGGGGTGGCCTCTGTGGGAAGAGATCAGGGGCTGCCCTGTGCTGGACATGGCCAGTTCCAGCCGGCTCCACAACAACCCCACTTCAGGCCACAGCTGAGCCCATCAGTGAAGTTGGTGGTGCCTCTGTGAAAACATATTTAAGAAAGGGCAAAAACACCACACAGCTGGGGGGGGGGGAGAGAAGACGAAGACGAAGATGAAGAAGAAGAAGAAGAAAGACGAAGAAGAAGAAAGACTGAGAAACAGCAGTGCCAACACCATGGTCTGAGAAGAAGGAGGGGGAGGATGTGCTCCATGGCACCAGAGCAGATATCCACCTTGCAGCCCATAGAGGACCCCATACCAGAGCAGGTGGATATTTCCTGAGGGAATCGTGTCCTGTGGAGAACCCACGCTGGAGCTGGGGAAAAGTATGAGGAGGAAGGAGCGGCAGAGAGAAACTGTCATGCACTGACCATAGCCCCCCCCCCCATTCCCCATCCCCCCTGAGCCACTTGGGTGGGACGATAGAGGACTTGGGAAGAAAGGAGTGAAGTTTGAGCCTGGGAAAGGGGGGGAGGTGTTGTTTTAATTTTTGTCTTTGTTTCTCACTACCCAAATCTATTTTGATTGGCAATAAATTAAATTAATTTTCCCAAATTGAATCTGTTTTTCCCATGACAGTAACTGGTAAGCAATCTCCCTGTCTTTATCTCGACCCAAGAGCTTTTTCATACTATTTGAAGCAAATACACAAGCAAATTGATGCCCAGCCAGGTTTTATTGCTGAGCATGACGTCATATGGTATGGAATATCCCTTTGGCCAGTTTGGGTCAGCTGTCCTGGCTATGTCCCCTCCCAACTGCTTGCCCACCCCCAGCCTACTCGCTCTGGGGCAAAGTGGGAAGAAAAGAGAAAGCCTTGATGCTGTGTAAGCAGTGTTCAGCAATAACCAGAACATTGGTGTGTTATCAACACTGTTTTAGCCACAAATGCAAGGCAGGGCTGCTATGAAGAAAGTCAACTCCATCCTGGCCAGACCCAGTATATACAAAAAGACCCTCTACCACATTTCTGTCTTTCCAACCTTCCAAAAATAATGTCAGCAGCTGTATTGGGTGTACATGGCAAGGTTTTGGTAGCGGGGGGGGGGGGGGGCGCGCTGCAGGGGTGGCCTCTGTGGGAAGTGGTCAGGGGCTGCCCCATGCTGGACACAGCTGGTTCCAGCCAGCTCCACAACAGCCCCACTGCAGGCCAAAGCTGAGCCAATCAGCAAAGCCTGTGGCACCTCTGTGAAAACATATTTAAGAAAGGGCAAAAATGCCACAGAGAGAGCAGAGGAGGGAACAAAAAGAGTGAAAAGCAGCAAAGGGAACACCAAGGTCAGAGCTCCATGGTGGAGCAGATATCCACACTGCAACCCATGGAGGACCCACACCAGAGCAGATGGGTATTCCTAAAGAAACTGCAGCCTATGGAGAACACATGCTGAAGCAGATTTTTCTGAAGGAGTTCACCCTGTGGAGAACCCACACCAAAGCAGAGGAAATGTGAGAAGGAAGGAGTGGCAGAGAGAAACCATTATGTACTGACCATAACCCCCAATCCCCCATCCCCCCTGTGCCGCTTGGGTGGGGCAGGTAGAGGAGTCTGGAGTGCAGTGAAGTTGAGCCTGGGAAAGGGGGGAGGAAAGGTGGTGTTTTAATGTTTGTCTTTTTGTTTCTCACTACCCAAATCAGTATCTGTTTTAATTGTCAATAAATTAAGTTAAACTTCCCCAAGTCAAGTCTGTTTTGCTCACTGCAGTAACTGGTAAGCAATCTCCCTGTCTTTATCTCTACCCATGATCTTTCTCTTTCCTGTTCTTCCTATTTTCTCCCCTGTCCCACTGAGGAGGGAGAGTGAGTGAGTGAGCGAGCAGCTGGGTAGGAGCTTGGCTGTTAGCCAAGGCTAACCCACCACAGGCAGCATAAAATGAAATGATTCACTTAATTTTCACTTTATTTCAGTTGATTGTTTTAGCCATCTTCTTTATAGTTTTATCAACAATGTAATGAAAAATAAGTGTGTCAATATTAAAACCCTGAGGCAACATATATACTTCATAGTTTTTAGTTCTACAAAACTTTAAAATAGATAGAAAACTTCCTTAACTCATTTATAAAGCCTACTTTTTGTGCTGTATTTAAATAATTTTCCCATGTCTAGTAAGCTGTGGTGGCTAATGTAGCTTTTGTAAAGCCCATGAGGCCAAAGTGCCTTTTTAAATGCAGAAATGTTGTCATCTGCTCTGCCTTTATGTTTTCAGGGCCTTGAAAAAGTAATTTTATCTTATTTTTATATAAATAGGAGTGCTAATGCTACCAGGGATAATTGTAGTTATTCATATGTTATGACTGTAAACACTGAGATTTTTACCTTCCATATGGTTTAGTTCCCTCAAGACTTTTAAAGTAAGAAGCCTAACCACCAAACTACTCTGAGCTCAGATAAGATTAAGAAAGTTAATATAACAGCAAGAGTTGTGACAAAAGCCTGCTCTGTCAGGAAAGGAGTTTTTTCCTTTTTCCTTTCCCTCATTTTGCTTTTAGTATCTGTCTGATGTTTAGTCTGAGTTAGCTTTATCAAAGACTCCTTTTGCCTGTTGTATTCTTCTCCCACCTGCTAGGAAATTACCACTTAATCATAAATATACCATTTGGGCAAAGTGTAACAAAAGAATGTCTGAAAAGTCTGAAATTTCCATTTTGCCTGCTGTATGGTAAATTTCATGTTTATGTGATTTCTGTAGAGATAATGTAGCCTAAGTCAAGTAGCAAACTAATTTTAGATACGTATCTAAATATATGCTTAAAATGTATGTATAAAATGGCATGTTTTCAATTTTTAATATATAAAATATATAGATATATCCCTATATAAATATAGTTGTTATTCTTAGATACATATTACAGCAAATGGCTTGTTTTTCTAAAAAATAGTTTTAATCAAAACATTTATAAGGAACTAGCATTACTTTTACTAATGAAACCTTACTATACTTGTGGTATTCTAGACCCATACTCAATAAATGTTTGCTACAGTCTTTCAGGAAGGTATTTAATTATGTAAGCAAGAGTACATTTCTATGGTTGAAATTGCACTTACAGTTTAGTACCTTTCTGCTTTGGTCTATATTGTAAATAGACTTTTGCGGAATCTGTGATACTTCCTACAAATATTTTAAAAAATGTGAACAAAGTACAAAGAAAAACACTCCTCCTGAGAACTCAAAGAATTTTGCAACTTGTATTTTACTCTCTTTAAAACTTCTGTGCCACAGTGAAACATTATCTCTATGTAACATAGAGTTAAATTCTCCCTGAACAAGAAGGCAGCACTATAAGAGGCACAAATTTGCAGCGTCTTTCAAATTGTTCCATTGAGAACATGATAGGGGAATGTCTGACGCTTCCTAAATCTGCAAGTGTTCTGACACTGATGCAAAACTCATCTCCACTATAGCCTCTGGCAGTGTGGCTACTGATGAAAGACTTGTTATGATACAGTTCTAGCAGGTAGTGTCTTGAAAAGGCCATAGAATGAGTTAGGAACTGAAATGTCTTAAATGTAAACGGCAAGGTTCTAATAATAAATAAATTATCTGTAATCATCTCATAAACTGATTAAATGAAGAAAGTAGTGCAACAATGATAATTTTGCTATACCATTATAACTTGGTGCAGTTATGGTTTATAATCACACTTTATTACAATTTAAAAAGCTATATCCTAACTTAATCTGGGAATAGATTACTTGAAAACATTTGCTTCCTCATAATAGGTCAGAAGCTGGGGGGGTTGTTCTGTTTCTCATCTTTCATCTTCTGTTACAGGGGTCCAGGCGGTGGTAGACCTTGGCCAAACCCAACCAGTGCCAATTCTGTAAGTAAATATTTAAATATATTAGACATCATCTTATATTAAGGGAGTTGTTTTTCATCAATACACCAAACCACAGGAAACAAAATCTACTTTATTCAACAAATAGAATATTGTATGCTTTATATTTTTCCCCATTATATTATGTTCCTTTTAACCCTAATGCAGAGTAGATACAGTGAGGACCATGTCTTAACAGAGAACTCATCGACCATTTTTGACTGCAAATATCCAGCTCTGTTCATAATCACACAACAGCTCTACATCACTTACAGAACTTCCTTAACAAAAAAGTTTTCCTGAAGTATATTTAAAATCTATTTTAGCTTCCTTTAGTGCAAGTAAGAAGAGTTAGGTCAATACTATCTGGCTAGCAAGCTCTACAGAAATCATAGTTTGAGAAGATTTATCCTAACGTGCGCTTACATATTTTACATAACAAAAGCACATTTACTCCTGTTAACTAGGGAACATAGAATCATAGAGCAAATGTTTGCAAGACATCAGCATTTGCAGTTGGATAAGTTGGGTCTGGCTTGCCAGATGGTATTGGTTCTTTTTGTTGTTCTCAGTTTTGATTTTTTATTTCTACTGAATTATAATTAGGAAAAAAAAAGAGCTGAAACTCTTCCTCTGTTTATTTTTGCATGCACTCAACTAAAATGGGCATCAGGGTATTTTTTGACTCATAGTTGAAACATTTTCACTCTATGAAATCAATTGAGAAGTCCAGTACTAGATACATTTGTAAAAATTAGTTGGCTGACAAGTTGTCTACAACCATGGAAAATGTTTATTCTACAAAATAATTTTGTCATTTCTCAGTTGAGTTTCTTAAGTCTTACCCCATCCTCCTATAATGGTATTGCTCCCTGCTCCTTCAGAGAGAATCATCACAAAGACTATTTCATAAAGAAGAAAAACGGATTATTTGCAGGCAACTGTTTTTCTCCAAATATCCTCTGTAACAAATACCAAAATTGAATTTGAAATTAAATTAGGACACTGTCCTTTTACAAAAAAAGAAAGAATAATGCAAATAAATAAAATTAGTATCTTCTTGGCTGGAAGAAATGGAGAGAGATGCTTTTCCTTTTATGGTCTGGATTTTAATCAAGATTCAGTACATATAAGAACATAGAAATTAAGTCCCTGTTCGGTATGACTCTGAAGTCCTGTTGACTTAAATGCAAGTATGTGCTACTTAAGCTTAGAACTTTATAAAGCATATTACATTAATAATCTTACAGCTGAACCTTTTACAAGATTGTAGATCTTTACAGAGCTTATTGTGCCTCCCACACTACAAATCAGAAGATTCTTGTGATAGACACAAGGACTGGCATTGGTACTAGAGTTTGTAACTTGGTATCTTACAAGAGTGATGTTGGCTGTTCAACATGCATGCATCACTTACTTAGTATGAAATAATAGAGGCTAGATATCAGACCTCAACTTGCATACATTTAAGTATGTGAATTATGTTATTCCTGTTGATTTCAGTAGAGTGGGCTCCAGGACACAGTAATCTTAAACAGAAATATTTTGATTTGAAGTATTTGGCATTAAATTCTGTTTATGACTCTATTGCAAGTTTTAGTCTTGAACATACAATAAGTTGTTAATTAGAAAAGGTTCTGTGTGTTTGTTAACAATAGCATTTTCCCATAATCTTTAACTTTGTCTTTAAAATAAATTATACAAATATGCTTTAACATATGACTGTCAATAAATGTAGGTATGGATACCATCTCTCTGCAAAAGAAATTACTGTTTTGTTTCTGTTGATATTACAGATACCTTATTCTTCAGCATCTCCTGGGAACTATGTAGTAAGTATGCTGTTATGTATTTGCTCATTAAAATAGATGTTACATTTTATTTAGGCAAAGAAATTATTGTCCACATGAAGAACCCTTGTGTGTTGGTTGAGAACTGAACGTCTGATCTGCAGTTAGCTATTTTGTCTGCCATCTGTGGTGCATATGTTGATATTCATTACTAGAATCATTATCAGTCTGCTCTAAATTGCCCCGAGTACTATGTTTTATTTCAGCATATGTTTCCATAACCAACAAAATATATTGTCTTCAATAATAAAGGACAAAAAATCCCAGCTTCTTTGGTGATACAATATTGTGCATGAATTTCTGAACTTCTTCAGGAAAAAAAGCATTTGAAGAATTAGAAAAAGATTTTATCTCCCCAAAGATGTATAAATGGGTCCCTATAGCTAACATTTTAAAGGATATTTTTATTCTTATAATTACCTTCTAGAGACTTGAAAACTTTTTTTCCCTCCATATTCTGTTTTGGTTTTATTTCACAAATGTTGTCTTAATTTATTATGGATTAGTTGGTATTGTTTTTTCTTAGTATTAACTGTCATTCAACCCCAGGTGACGTGCTGCACAAAGGATTTGTGCAGCACAACACAGACCTGAAGGCCACGCTGTATGTGCAGCATAGTGCGGCACAGTGCGGCACAGTGCAGGCCTAGGCCTACTCAGGTTAACTGTTACGTGGATCACTAACTCCTCGATGTACAGTGGTCTCCCAGTCAGGATTACTACATTCCACCCCTTGATCCACATGCAGTTTACCTTTCTTACATATAAGTTACAGATTATATTAGTAAGCGGTTCAGCTAATAGAAAGTTTCTTATACATAAGCTAGTCACTACAAATAATAATAGTACAAGGATAATGACAAGTAAAACAAATACTGGTTGTGAAAATAACTGTAGAACAGCAATATTAGGGCTAGGACTACTGAAGATGTCCTGCCATTGGGCTCCACCTCTCCTCCCATGTCCTGTAAGACAACGGTGGTGCAAATTTCACCAAACAGTCCAGTTACTTGTGTAGTAGACAGGAAGGAGCTTTAGTGCAGCCAGTGGGCAGGGGCATCCAACACTTCATGCTTTTTGATACATAGCATGCGGCAAACAAAAGCAGCAGTGTGAGGCTCCACATAGAAGTTCTGCATGAGATAAATCAAAGGCATTATTTTATGTACAGCATATGTTGAGGCACATAATGAGGTGTGTTTGCCTGCTCCTCTAGGATTAGGTACATGGCCTCTGGTCTCTTTGCCAGGATCTCTGCAGGGATTAATTTCCCTTGAGGAGTCCGGTACATGCAGTTGCCTCTGACTCACAATGAGTCACGAGACTCTGTCAGCACCTCATAGTGCTGATGACCTAATAGAAGCTGGTAGGAGGTATAGCCTTGGAAGTATGCTTTATTATTCAAATTCATTACAGCTTGTTGTAGCACTGTTGGCCAGTTACACAGAGTGTGAGAGGAACAACATATGTAACTGTTCCTTCAGTAAGGCATTGGTCTGCTCGATTAGGCCAGCTCCCCTGGGATGATGGGGTATGTGGTATATCCAGTGTACTTTGTGCTCAGCAGCCCAATGTTGAACCTTTTGGCCTGTAAAATGAGACCCATTGTCCGACTGGATACAGGTGGGTGGGCCTATCCACTGGCTAAGTAATCACAGGCCTTTCAGCATCCCTTTCTGGTCGGCATGTGTAGCCGGGGATACAGCAACATAGTATATGTGTCAACCATTACCAATATGTACTGTAACTGCTGTGCTTTTGGTAAGGGCCCGATGTAATCTATTTGCCAGATATAGCCAGGCACAGGGCCTTGTTGAATCTGCCCATAAGACTGCTGAGGCAACTTTTTATCTTTCAATACCTTAGAGACTGCACACCGCTGCACTAGCTCCTGAACGGCTTCCCAGGTACATGGGAAGCCCCAACTTTGGGTCCATCTGTATGTACCATTGACACCCAGGTGCCCAGATTTTTTGTGGGCCCATTTAACAAGGGCTTCCTCATCAGGTAACAGAGCATCAGGGGATGGGATATCAGGAAGTAAAGTAGCACTATTAATTTGGGCTAATCAATCAACTGTGGCATTGTGCTCCCACCCCTCCCTGACACCCCGGGTGACATGGACATCAACATGTTGAACCCACAGGTTCGAATTCACACATTTCTGGGCTGTTTCCATAAGTCCTGACCCCACAATGTTTTCCTGTGTATTGTCCAATTGTCTGCTTGCTGCTTACTAACCCATGTGGTTAATCCCTTATATGCCACCCAGGAATTGATATATATGCATAGCTCAGGACTGGGGGTCTTTTCTAATATCATGAGCACAGCCATTAGTTCCGCATACTGACTGCTGCCCCCCTTGCCTTGCTGAGACAGAGAGATTTGCTTGGCAGGATTAAAGGTGGCAATCTTCCACCATCTCTCCCCCTTAACATATCTTGCTGATCCATCCATGAACCAGGCACACTGTCGCTGCTCAGGAATGAGGTGTTCGTATGATGGGGCTTCCTGAGCCCAGACAGGGGGTAGTGGCTCCAAACTAAGTTGAGATACAGTTGTCAGTTCTAGTTGGGCTATTTTTTCCTGCAAGGCACTGATTTTGTGGGGACCTGGCTTTGCCTGCATGGGAATATACCATTTCCCTTTTACAGTGCTGGACTGCTGTGCGTTTCCAATACTATAGTTGGTATCATTAGACAAAACCCACTGCAATATAGGCAAGCCCACATTCAGAGTAACAGTCTCTCCCCCAGTGACTCGATCAGTTTCTACTAAAGCGCAATATGCAGCCAGTAGTTGTTTTTCAAAAGGCATGTAGTTCTGTGCGGGGGGGGGGTGGGGGGGGTGGGGGTGTGTGTGACGTGACCAGAAGCCAAGCGGGATTTGCCTACCTTCACCTTTTTGCTACTGTCGTGGTTTAACCTCAGTCGGCAACTGAGCACCACGCAGCCGCTCGCTCACTTCCCCCCCAGTAGTATGGGGAAGAGAATTGGAAGGGTAAAAGTGAGAAAACTCGTGGGTTGAGATAACAACAGTTTAATAGAGAAAGCAAAAGCCGCACACGCAAGCAAAGCAAAACAAAGGTATTAATTCACTCCTTCCCACGGGCAGGCAGGTGTTCAGCCAGCTCCAGGAAAGCAGGGCTCCCTCACGCGTAACGGTTACTTGGGAAGACAAACGCCACCGCTCCAAACGTCCCCCCCTTCCTTCTTCTCCCCCCAGCTTTATATACTGAGCATGACGTCGCATGGTATGGAATATCCCTTTGGCCAGTTTGGGTCAGCTGTCCTGGCTGTGCCCCCTCCCAGCTTCTTGTGCCCCTCCAGCCTAGCTCAGTCGGTAGAAGCTGGAAAGTCCTTGACTAGTGTAAACACTGCCTAGCAACAACTAAAACATCGGCGTGTTATCAACTTTGTTCCTGCCCTAAATCCAAAACACAGCACTGCACCAGCTACTAGGAAGGAAACTAACTCTATCCCTGCCGAAACCAGGACAGTATCCACCCCTTATTCCATGCCATCTACGTCATGCTCAAGTCCCATATTTTCCAGTACAAACTTATTAACCACCCTTATGGAATGTCTGTAAAATGTCCAGAAATGTCCATGAAATATCCATTGAGTTCATTTAGTCCGTGACTTTGGGCTCCATCTGTTATGGTGGTCACTCAGGCCAGGAGAGGTGGTGTGTTGCATGGAGTTACTGGACACCAAAAACAGCTCAGGTCGGGTCACTGCTGCGCTTGCACTGCTTCTTGTAAGGCTTGTCCTCCACTGGTTCGGGTGGTTCCTGCTAGAGTAATTTCTATAACATTAGTATGGCATATATTATTATTGGTATATCTGTGTAGCATTAGTATAACTATTATAACTATAATTAGTACTTAACATCACATAATTCAGATCATTGGCTATTCTCACCCAAAATCAAATCCCCTTGAGGTACACATCGGACTTCCCCATCCTTCCGCATTATCCACCAAGTGCACCCAGGTCCTTGAGCAAAAGCAATCCCACGAATGGGTTTGCCCTTGCCCGAGGCAGGAATAACCCAAACTGTTTTCCCCAACATATTCTTTACGCGCACTACAGGGACTTTATTCCCATCTACAGTATGTAGAAGGTCTGACTGGGCAGGGCCAGCTCGATTGGCAGATCCCCGAGTGTTGACTAACCAGGTGGCCTTTGCTAAATGCGTATCCCAATGTTTGAATGTCCCACCACCCATGGCTCTCAGCGTGGTCTTTAACAGTCCATTGTATCGTTCGATTTTCCCGGAGGCTGGTGCATGATAGGGGATGTGATATACCCACTCAATGCCGTGATCTTTGGCCCAGGTGTCTATGAGGTTGTTTCGGAAATGAGTCCCATTGTCTGACTCAATTCTTTCTGGGGTGCCGTGTCGCCACAGGACTTGCTTTTCAAGGCCCAGGATAGTGTTCCGGGCAGTGGCATGGGGCACGGGATATGTTTCTAGCCATCCGGTGGTTGCTTCCACCATTGTAAGCACATGGCGCTTGCCTTGGCGGGTTTGTGGGAGTGTGATATAATCGATCTGCCAGGCCTCCCCATATTTATGTTTCAGCCATCGTCCTCCATACCAAAGAGGCTTTAACCGCTTGGCTTGCTTGATTGCAGCGCATGTTTCGCATTCATGGATAACCTACGCAATAGCGTCCATGGTCAAGTCCACCCCTCGATCACGAGCCCATCTGTATGTTGCATCTCTTCCTTGGTGACCTGAGGTGTCATGGGCCCACCGAGCTATAAATAGTTCACCCTTATGTTGCCAGTCCAAATCCACCTGAGCCACTTCAATCTTAGCAGCCTGATCCACCTGCTGGTTGTTTTGATGTTCTTCAGTGGCCCGACTCTTAGGTATGTGAGCATCTACGTGACGGACTTTTACAACCAGGTTCTCCACCCGGGCAGCAATATCTTGCCACAGTGCGGCAGCCCAGATGGGTTTGCCTCTGCGCTGCCAGTTGCTCCGCTTCCATTGCTGCAACCAGCCCCACAGGGCATTTGCCACCATCCATGAGTCAGTATAGAGAGCGAGCACTGGCCACTTTTCTCGGTCAGCAATGCCTAAAGCCAGCTGGATGGCCTTTACTTCTGCAAATTGGCTCGATTCACCTTCTCCTTCAGCAGTTTCTACAACTTGTCGTATAGGACTCCATACAGCAGCTTTCCACCTCCGATGCTTTCCCACAATACGACAGGACCCATCAGTGAACAGGGCATATCGCTTCTCATTTTCTGATAGTTTATTATACATTGGGGCCTCCTCAGCACGCGTCACCTCCTCCTCTGGAGATATTCCAAAATCTTTGCCCTCTGGCCAATCCATAATCACTTCCAGGATTCCTGGGCGACTGGGGTTTCCTATTCGAGCCCGTTGTGTGATTAGTGCAACCCACTTACTCCACGTAGCATCAGTTGCATGATGTGTACAGGGGACCCTCCCTCTGAACATCCAGCCCAGCACCGGCAGTCGGGGTGCCAGGAGGAGCTGTGCTTCAGTGCCGATCACTTCCGAAGCAGCTCGAACCCCTTCATATGCTGCCAATATCTCTTTTTCAGTTGGAGTATAGCGGGCCTCGGATCCTCTGTATCCCCGACTCCAAAACCCTAGGGGTCGACCTCGAGTCTCCCCACGTGCTTTCTGCCAGAGTCTCCAGGTAGGGCCGTTCTCCCCGGCTGCGGTGTAGAGCACATTTTTGACATCTTGTCCTGCTCAGACTGGCCCCAGGGCTACTGCATGAACGATCTCCTCTTTAATTTGTTCAAAGCCTTGTCGTTGCTCAGGGCCCCATTTGAAATCGTTCTTCTTTCGGGTCACTTGATAGAGAGGGTTTACGATCAGACTGTAATTTGGAATATGCATTCTCCAAAACCCCACGACGCCTAAGAAAGCTTGTGTTTCCTTTTTGCTAGTTGGTGGAGACATGGCTGTTATTTTGTTGATCACATCCATTGGGATCTGACGACGTCCATCTTGCCATTTTATTCCTAAAAATTGGATCTCTTGTGCAGGCCCCTTGACCTTACTTTGTTTTATGGCAAAACCGGCCTGCAGGAGGATTTGGACTATTTCCTTCCCTTTTTCAAAAACTTCTTCTGCTGTGTTGCCCCACACAATGATATCATCAATGTATTGCAGGTGTTCTGGAGCTCCACCCTGTTCCAGTGCAGTCTGGATCAGTCCATGGCAAATGGTGGGGCTGTGTTTCCACCCCTGGGGCAGTCGGTTCCAGGTGTACTGGACGCCTCTCCAAGTGAAAGCAAACTGTGGCCTGCACTCTGCTGCCAAAGGGATTGAGAAAAACGCATTAGCAATATCAACTGTGGCATACCACTTGGCTGCCTTTGATTCCAATTCATATTGAAGTTCTAGCATGTCCGGCACAGCAGCACTCAGCGGTGGCGTGACTTCATTTAGGCCACGATAGTCTACTGTTAGTCTCCACTCTCCATTAGACTTCCGCACTGGCCATATGGGACTGTTAAAGGGTGAGCGAGTCTTGCTGATCACTCCTTGGCTCTCCAGTCGACGAATTAGCTCATGAATGGGAATCATGGAGTCTCGGTTGGTGCGATATTGCCGCCGGTGTACCGTGGTGGTAGCGATTGGCACTTGTTGATCTTCGACCTTCAGCAACCCCACAACCGAGGGGTCCTCCGAGAGACCAGGCAAGGTGGACAGCTGTTTAATTTCCTCCATCTCCAAGGCAGCTATACCAAAAGCCCACCGGTACCCTTTTGGGTCCTGGAAATACCCTCTCCTGAGGTAGTCTATGCCAAGGATGCACGGAGTCTCTGGGCCAGTCACAATGGGGTGCTTCTGCCACCCATTCCCAGTTAGACTTACTTCGGCTTCCAATACAGTTAGCTGTTGGGATCCCCCTGTCACCCCAGAAATACAGATGGATTCTGCCCCTGTATAGCTTGATGGCATTAGTGTACATTGTGCACCGGTGTCCACTAGAGCCTTATGTTCCTGTGGGTCTGATGTGCCAGGCCACCGAATCCACACAGTCCAGTAAACCTGGTTGTCCCTTTCCTCCCCCTGGCTGGAGGCAGGGCCTCTCTAATCCTCATCGCAGTAGTCATTTCTCATTTCTTGTACATATGAATCAGAAGTTTCTTCATTAAGATCAGGAGTAAGATCAGCCCTTCTACTCTGTCTGGGGAACTGCCCGCTGGAAACCGGAGCAGCAATTTTCCTGGAAGAACCTCTTTCTGTCATTGTTTTTCCTTGCAATTCACGTACTCGTGCCCCTAGGGCTGCAGTAGGTTTTCCATCCCACTTCCTCATGTCCTCTCCGTGGTCACGCAGGTAAAACCATAGGGTGCCCCGTGGTGTGTACCCTTTATATCCTCTCTCTTGAGCAAAAGAACGCTGACTCCTAACAGCCGAGATACTGGTCCGTACAGGTGGGGGGTAGGACCTATCTTCTACAAGTTGCTGGACCTTCTGGGACAGTTTCTCCACAGCCGAGACGAGGGAGGAAGAGAGACTTTCCTCATATTGCCGGAGTTGACTAGCCAATTCATCCACTGTTTGTTCCTCTCCATCTTTCCAGGTCATCACTGCCAATGAATTGGCGTATGAAGATGGTGAGCTCCTTATAAACTTCCGCCACATGGGTCGCGTGCACTTGACTTCATCTGGATCTTTGGGTAGTTGTTCATTGTTCAGGTCATCATAAATCACCTCCAGCACAGCTAATTCTCTTAGAAACTGGATACCCTTCTCCATGGTGGTCCACTTGCTTGGGCGACATATGACATCTTCCTTGAAGGGATACCTTTCCTTTACACTTGACAAGAGTCGTCTCCAAAGGCTGAGGATTCGTGTCCCTTTTCCAATCGCTTTGTCAATGCCCCCTTCCCTGGAAAGGGATCCCAGCTGCTTGGCTTCTTTACCCTCTAATTCCAGGCTACTGGCCCCATTATCCCAGCATCGGAGCAGCCAGGTGACAATATGCTCACCTGGACGACGGCTGAAATCTTTTCGTATATCTCGCAGCTCACTCAGGGATAGGGATCGGGTGGTCACTGCCTCATTTATGAGTTCTTCCTCTTCTTCCTCCCCGATCAGCGGCCGGCTGTCCTCCTCCTGTTCTCGTGATGGCCCTTCCCTAGGGTCGTCTGCCTCGTACAGTTCTTCCTCTGGCTCCCCTTTAGAAGAAGCTTCTTCCTCCCTTACTAAACGAGCCGACTTCCGCTTCCAATATTTCTTCTTGTGTACAGGGGCGACTGATACCGGCACAGGCTGGTTCTTTGGCTCAGCCACAGGGCCTGTCGCCAGGGTCTGAGGGGCCGCAGTGCCTGTCGCTGGGGTCTGAGAGGCCGCAGTGCCTGTTGCCGGGGTCTGAGTAGCTGCAGCGATTGTTGCTGGGGTCGGAGTGGCTGCAGAGCATGTTTCTGGGGTCTGAGTGGCCGCAGTGCGTGTCATTTTACTATCAGATCCGGAGACCTTCTCTTCCCCTTGAGGGTTCTGAATGGTGTTGAACAGGGCCCTGTAGGCATGGGCCAGACCCCAGCACGTTGCAATGATCTGCATCTCTCTGGAGTTGCCAGGGTGACAGCACACTTTTTCCAAATATTCTACTAACTTCTCAGGATTCCACACTTGCTCAGGGGTGAAACTCCAAAACACTGGGGGTGCCCATTTGCCTAGGTACCTGCCCATCTTGTCCCACACACCCTGCCACTCATAACTGTTCAGCCCTGGGGCAGATCTCTGGATGATATTCTTAAGTTGTTTACGAACTTTAGATAGAACCAAAACAATATTCGCAAGAAATAACAATAGAAGTATCCTAATCCCCCAAGGCTGTTCAAAATACTGAGGAGTTACTGCAATGAAGGAGGAAACACCACAGAGGAAAGCAGTGACACCGCCATTCTGCATTCCCTCCGTAAAAAAACTCTCAGAAAAATTACTGTAGTTGCTAATCGTCTCCACGAAATGGTATCCATGGTACAGCAGCGGCTTCATTGCGAAGCTTACATACCACACGAATGTCAAGGTCAGTGTTCTAAAAACAAACCTCACAAGAGAGACATCACTAATCATCGCAGACCACAGCAAACTGAAAAAACCAAGAGCAATCTTTAACATGTACAGCAGCAGAAAGAGCACGATGCAGACCATACAAATCAACATTGAAAACAGAGAGACTAACATTGTGATCCACAACCGCTAGCAGATATAAGTTCCTTAACACACTTCGGTTAGTCTGTTATTATCTCAACCCCTTCGAGCTCCACGTTGGGCGCCAAAAAGGACTGTCGTGGTTTAACCTCAGTCGGCAACTGAGCACCACGCAGCTGCTCGCTCACTTCCCCCCCAGTAGTATGGGGAAGAGAATTGGAAGGGTAAAAGTGAGAAAACTCGTGGGTTGAGATAACAACAGTTTAATAGAGAAAGCAAAAGCCGCACACGCAAGCAAAGCAAAACAAAGGTATTAATTCACTCCTTCCCACGGGCAGGCAGGTGTTCAGCCAGCTCCAGGAAAGCAGGGCTCCCTCACGCGTAACGGTTACTTGGGAAGACAAACGCCACCGCTCCAAAACGTCCCCCCCTTCCTTCTTCTTCCCCCAGCTTTATATACTGAGCATGACGTCGCATGGTATGGAATATCCCGTTGGCCAGTTTGGGTCAGCTGTCCTGGCTGTGCCCCCTCCCAGCTTCTTGTGCCCCTCCAGCCTAGCTCAGTCGGTAGAAGCTGGAAAGTCCTTGACTAGTGTAAACACTGCCTAGCAACAACTAAAACATCGGCGTGTTATCAACTTTGTTCCTGCCCTAAATCCAAAACACAGCACTGCACCAGCTACTAGGAAGGAAACTAACTCTATCCCTGCCGAAACCAGGACAGCTACAAGCTCCGACATGCTAGCAATATCATCTCCTGAAACTAGGACTTCCAGCTCAAAAGGTTTGTGAGGTTGCTTAGGACCCAGTGCAACAGCACAGGAGACAGCGTGCTTAGCTGGTTTGAAAGCTCTTTTTTCATCTTCCCCCCATACAAACTGGTTCCTCTTTCTTGCTACAGTATGTAGGGGTCTTAAAATCTGTGCTGTGTGGGATAAACTGGCCAGTACCCCAGTAATCCTACAAAGCGCTACACATCAATCTTGCTTTGGGGCTCAGCTATATGAAGTACTGTTTGTTTTGCAGCTTCAGGCATAATCCAGCAGGGTCCTTGCCAGATGAAGCCTAAAAATTTTACTTCAGCTGCTGGCCCTTGTGCTTTTTGTGGATTGACTTCCCAACCATGCCCCCTCATGGTGTCCACAACACTGCTCAGTGCCTCTCCAACATCCTACTCCGTAGGTCCAGTCAGCAGGATGTCATCAATGTAATGGAACAGTTGACACTGGGGGCAGGCTGTACTCCTCCAAGTGCTGAGCCACAATCCTGTGACAAATCATGGGGCTATGCAGGTATCCCTGAGGCAGCACTGTAAAGGTGTACTGCTGGCCTTCCCAGGAAAAGGCAAGCTGTTCCTGTGACTCTTCAGCAATAGGAATACTGAAGAAGGCATTCGCCAAGTCAATAACAGCATGTCAGGCGCTTGCCTCCGCTTCCAGTGGCTGGAACAGGGTGAAGATGTCCGGCAGGACCGCAGCCATGGGAGGGGCGGCTTTGTTCAAAAGTCAGTAATCCACAGTCGTATGCCAGGATCCATCTGGTTTCTTTGCAGGCCAAATAGGGCTATTAAAAGGTGAATGTGTCTGTCTGATAACTCTGGCTTCTAACAACTGTTTAATAGTTTGAGAAATTTCAGCACGCCCCTCAGGCAACCAGTATTGTTTTAAGGCTATAGGGTGTGTGGGGGTCAGCACAATGGGGGAAGTCACAATCCTCCCTACCATAAGTGCCCGGATCCAAGCTGATTTGATACCAAAAGAATATCTTCCCTCAGTGGTTTAAAAGGTCTTGCCTGCTAACAGATTGTGCCCTATGATATATTCGGGCACTCTCGTAATCCATACTTGAGCCGAAAATGGTGGGTATCCTTCTAATTGCAAGATCAGAGAAACTTGTTGAGCTGGCTCTTCTCCCCTCCCCCGAATACATTAATATTCATCAGTTTATTCTTGGGGTAATGGGATGGATTTCCATGAATTAGGGTTACTTCTGCCCCAGTATCCAGCAGGGCCATAACCCATGCCAGCTCCAATGTATTACAAGCAGAATGTGTGGGCCGTGGTCCTCCCAGCTAGCTCCCTTTATTATCTGTACTGGAGAGGGACCACACAT
Organism: Spheniscus humboldti; assembly: GCA_027474245.1. NCBI lineage: Eukaryota > Metazoa > Chordata > Aves > Sphenisciformes > Spheniscidae > Spheniscus > Spheniscus humboldti. The sequence goes on from CM049922.1 coordinate 37,977,229, forward strand.
TTCCTATTCTTGTTTCCAAGGAGAAAGGTCGGGGTATTTAGAGGCAGCTGGGGAGGATGCATCTTCACTGTCGACAGAGGGTGATGCGGGTGGGACTGATGTCCCGGTGCTCCGCACTTCCCTTCACACCTTCCTCTTTTCTTTTGCTTTCTTATACAAACTCCACAAATAAGGAGTTGATTTGCCATCTATCTGCTCCCTAGGCACTTGTGCCTGCATCAGTGCCAGAAACATCTCTTTCTGCGTAACCTTTCCCTTCAGCTGTTGCATTTGAAATGTGTCAGGCTCCGTCTCTTCTTTTTCAGTTTGATAATCACCAAGCGGTCCTAGTGATAGGATAACATCCCCCATTGGTCTTCCCGCAGCAGCCCCTAGCAAGGAAATTATTGGTCCTTTCAAGGCAAATGGGTGCCCTCTAACACACAAGTTTTCATGCTGGGTGCAAAAGGTTCCATATCAGGACTTTACAAGTTATGCAAATACACACCATGCCATGTGGCCGATTCCCATAAATACTGATCAGCCTCAGCTATACTTTTCCAGGATTCTGCTTTATTGTCTCAAATAGTAGGTGAGGGATACTCTACTTTTAAAGCTTCCTGGAGCCATGCTCACAGGGAATGGGATACATTACCCTGCGCTCCTCTCAGCTGCTGGGTAATCATAGGGTTTTGCGAGATGACACCCAAGCACTAATTCTTTAGGATTTAAATTTATACTGTCGCCTCCAGTCCCATACTCGCAAAAGCCAGTGCAAAAGCCTTTCTCCCGGCTTTTGCCAGTATGCTTTTGGTAAATCTTGCAAGTCAGGCTGTGTAAAATCACACACTGAGACAGCCTGCTGGGATGCCCCCGGAGGCCCTTTGCTTTGTGATTCACTAATGGCCAGATGAAATGCGGTTGCCGCACTCGTCCTCTGACCCCTATGTCCATTCGTCCTCACCACAGAAACAGGGATCCTCGTCCTACCATTCATCCCTCCGGCGAATAGCTCGTACCTCAGCACTGCCCTTCCTGGGCTGCTCTGTGCGCCCCTCCTTGCACCGTGGGTACCTGCACCACCGCTTGCTGCCCGGGGACTGCCATGAGGAGCTGCACTTGCAGCTCATGCAGTTCGTTTTGCATCAGCTCTAAACGCCCCCATGTCCGTATCAAGCATGTTAGTAACAACCAAGGCAGCACAAATATTCCTTGCCTTTTCCTTTCCCCAGTCCCTGCTTTCGAAGACAAGATAATACTTCAGCTGGGGTGGGGCATTCATGCCCAAGAAAGCTGGGTAATATTCAAGGATCACCTCCTCCAAGCTCAGGAGCGATGCATCCCAACAAAGAGGAAGTCAGGCAAAAACGCCAGGAGGCCTGCATGGATGAACAAGGAGCTCCTGGACAAACTCAAACGCAAAAAGGAAGCCTACAGAGGGTGGAAGCAAGGACAGGTAGCCTGCGAGGAATACAGAGAAATTGTCCGAGCAGCCAGGGATCAGGTTAGGAAAGCTAAAGCCCCGATAGAATTAAATCTGGCCAGGGAAGTCAAGGGCAACAAGAAAAGATTCTATAGGTACGTCGGGGATAAAAGGAAGATGAGGGAAAAGGTGGGCCCTCTCCGGAACGAAACGGGAGACCTGGTTACCCGGGACACGGAGAAGGCAGAGGTACTCAATGACTTTTTTGCCTCGGTCTTCACCGGCAAGTGCTCGAGCCTCACCGCCCAAGCCGCAGAAGGCAAAGGCGGGGCCTGGGAGAATGAAGAGCCGCCCACTGTGGGAGAAGATCAGGTTCGAGACCATCTAAGGCACCTGAAGGTGCACAAGTCCATGGGACCTGATGAGATCCATCCCAGGGTCCTGAAGGACCTGGTGGATGAAGTTGTGAAGCCACTATCCATCGTATTTGAGAAGTCGTGGCAGACTGGTGAAGTTCCCACTGACTGGAAAAGGGGAAACACAACCCCCATTTTTAAAAAGGGAAAAAAGGAAGACCCGGGGAACTACAGGCCAGTCAGTCTCACGTCTGTGCCTGGGAAGATCATGGAACAGATCCTCCTGGAAGCTATGCTAAGGCCCATGGAGGACAGGGAGGTGATTCGAGACAGCCAGCATGGCTTCACCAAGGGCAAGTCCTGCCTGACCAACCTAGTGGCCTTCTATGATGGAGGGACTACATCAGTGGACACGGGAAGGGCTACAGATGTCGTCTATCTGGACCTCTGTAAGGCCTTTGACACGGTCCCCCACAACATCCTTCTCTCTAAACTGGAGAGGCATGGATTGGATGGGTGGACTGTCCGGTGGGTGAGGAATTGGTTAGATGGTCCCATCCAGGGGGCAGTGGTCAACGGCTCAAGGTCCAGATGGAGATCAGTGACGAGTGGCGTCCCGCAGGGGTCCGTATTGGGACCGGTACTGTTTAATATCTTCATCAATGACATAGACAGTGGGACCGAGTGCACCCTCAGCAAGTCTGCAGGTGACACCAAGCTGAGTGGTGCGGTCGACACGCCAGAGGGACGGGATGCCATCCAGAGGGACCTGGACAAGCTCGAGAAGTGGGCCCGTGTGAACCTCATGAGGTTCAACAAGGCCAAGTGCAAGGTCCTGCCCCTGGGTCGGGGCAACCCCCGGTATCAATACAGCCTGGGGGATGAAGGGATTGAGAGCAGCCCTGCTGAGAAGGACTTGGGGGTACTGGTGGATGAAAAGCTGGACATGAGCCAGCAATGTGCGCTTGCAGCCCAGAAGGCCAATCATATCCTGGGCTGCATCAAAATAAGCGCGGCCAGCAGGTCGAGGGAGGTGATTCTGCCCCTCTACTCTGCTCTGGTGAGACCCCACCTGGAGTACTGCATCCAGCTCTGGGGTCCTCACCATAAGAAAGACATGGACCTGTTGGAGCGGGTCCAGAAGAGGGCCACGACAATGATCAGGGGGATGGAACACCTCTCCTCTGAAGAAAGGCTGAGAGAGTTGGGGTTGTTCAGCCTGGAGACGAGAAGGCTTTGGGGAGACCTTATTGCAGCCTATCAGTACTTAAAGGGGGCTTATAAAAAAGATGGCGGCAGACTTTTTAGCAGGGCCTGTTGCGACAGGACAAGGGGGAATGGCTTTAAACTAAAGGGGGGTAGATTTAGACTAGATATAAGGAAGAAATTTTTTGCGCTGAGGGTGGTGAAACACTGGCAGAGGTTGCCCAGAGAGGTGGTGGATGCCCCATCCCTGGAAACATTCAAGGTCAGGTTGGACGGGGCTCTGAGCAACCTGATCTAGTTGAAGATATCCCTGCCCACGGCAGGGGGGTTGGACTAGATGATCTTTAGAGGTCCCTTCCAACCCAAACTATTCTATGATTCTATGATTTTACCTGTATGAACCTGGGGAGGAGTGCTATCTTTCAGAAAGCTGCTTCATTACTGATTTTGACTGTCTGGAAACAGTGTTCACTAGTGTATTACTGCTAAATGTTTTGTAAGAAATGTTATTTTTAGCAGGCCAGTGAGAAAGTGTCTATTGTTTTAATTCCATAACTTCTCTGCCTCATTCCAAAATATTTCAGTGAATTTTAGCAAATCTCAGCAATGTCTTTTTAAGCAGACAGGAACAATCAAACCTTTATATTCAGTGCTACTGAAAAAAAATCTCTCTGTTTGGAACAGTATATCTACCATTTTGAAATATAAGAAATGATAAAAAATATAATAAAAGTCATATAGCAATGAAAATAATCATCTGTGTTAGCATTCTGCACCATTTTTAAAATAGAAAATGGGGGGGTAGTTTATTTTTATTGACATCATAACATTTTTATCAAACTCTAAGTAGGCATTTTTTCATGTTACTTCAAAATATTAGGGGATCTGCAAATGTAGGAAGCAAGAAGTTACTATTCAGTTCTTACTAAACAGTTAGGACTTTTAGAATAAAATTATTGGAGACATTTTTGAAGAACCTTAAAAAGCTTGTTTAACAACCAGAGCAGTCTGTGTACAATGTTTACTCATAAACAGCTTTGCAAAACAGAAAAACCTGAAACTAAGTGAATAGATATTCCTTGCGGTTTTGTTTTTTATTCTATGATTTAGCACTCTAGGTAAGTGATATGACTATACCCAAATTTATGCAGCTGGCATCATCCTGACATATTTTATTCATTTTTCATTAATTTGAGAAGGAATTATCATAGAATCATATAGGTTGGAAAATCATTTAGGTTGGATCATCGCGTCCAACCGTTAACCTAACACTGCCAAGTCCACCACTAAACCATGTCCCTAAGCGCCTCATCTACACGTCTTTTAAATACCTCCAGGGATGGGGACTCAACCACTTCCCTGGGCAGCCTGTTCCAATGTTTAACCACTCTTTCAGTAAAGAAATTTTTCCTCACGTCCAATTTAAACCTCCCCTGGCGCAACTTGAGGCCGTTTCCTCTCGTCCTATTGCTTGTTACTTGGGAAAAGAGACCGACACCCACCTCGCTACAGCCTCCTTTCAGGTAGCTGTAGAGCGTGAGAAGGTCTCCCCTGAGCCTCCTTTTCTCCAGACTAAACAACCCCAGTTCCCTCAGCCGCTCCTCATGAGACTTGTTCTCCAGACCCCTCACCAGCCTCGTTGCCCTTCTCTGGACACGCTCCGGCACCTCGACGTCCTTCTTGTAGTGAGGGGCCCAAAACTGAACACAGTATTTGAGGTGTGGCCTCACCAGTGCCGAGTACAGGGGGACAATCACTTCCCTAGTCCTGCTGGCCACACTATTTCTGATACAGGCCAGGATGCTATTGGCCTCCGTGGCCACCTGGGCACACCACCTGCTTGAATCTCATACAATTGGCCTCAGCCCATCGATCCAGCCTGCCCATATATATATACACATATATATACACACAAGTGTTATTAAAAAAGAATTGTGGAATATTATACAGACTGAATTAAGATTGATATGTTACCGAGATACTAAGTCTGCCTCAAACAAAAGCTTTCTTCAGGTGATTAGCCTCTTCTGTCCCCACAAAGCATCCCCATATTTTGTGCTTCAGCAAACATTGGTTACTCTGCCATTGACTATGTACTGAGAGCAATGAAAGATAAATGCCAGTTGGAAAACTGGTGGCAACAAAACTAGGTTGAGGGAATTAAATATAATCGTCTTAGGCCCTGATCTAAGTATCCCTCTTGTCTGACTCACAGGATGGTTCAGAGTTTTTGACTAATGGATCTTCTTGGATCCATAGGTCTACATATATCAGAACTCTGTGCCAGAGCCTGCTGACCAATGATGTTGTCTTAATGAGCTGTTTTGCTAGCTTATGAGAAAATGTCTATGTTTTTACTAGAGTAACTCATGACATTCATGATACTTTTTTTCTTTTGTACCATATTCATTCTTGACCATGGTATTTTTTTCCTTTCATGCTAACTGTTATTTTCTACCCTCTCTAGGGTCCTCCAGGAGGTGGAGGGCCACCAGGAACACCTATCATGCCTAGTCCAGCAGGTATTGAAATCTACTCAGAAAAAAATGAAAGAAAATTATAAGGGATTTTAGGAAGTACACAAATTCTTTTTTTCAGATTTATCTGTGCTATTAATGCAGACAAAATGATAGATCCAATTGATACATTTTTCATGAAGAATCAGTTAATGAGAAGGTATTAGTTTTGTACTTTCTGTATCAGTTTTTTTTTCCTGCTCTTTCCCTTTCTTTCTCTCCCTGCTGTGTTGCAGAGATACAAAGCCTTGTATCTATGCAGTTCAAAGCAATTCATTACTCTAGCTCTGGAGCCCATCTTTTCTTGCATGATTTTAGCAATAGCAAGAAAAAAAAGAAAGAAGACAGAATATATATTTGGTTTTGCTAATGTTGTTCAGGACAATTCTTCCAGTTCAGAAATCAGGAGATTTTTGAATCCTGTGAAACTTCCTCTATAGTACCCTATGTGATAGACCTTATCGATATATGGCTCTTTAGCTATGCATGACTCAGAAGCATGGCTGCATCACATGGCTATGTCATCTGACTGACAGCATGGTTATGCTGGACAGACTGCTCTCCTCTATCCTGCAATGGAGGAGTAAGGCCCCAGAGGAACCACTGTCATGTCCTATTTGTGATCTGTTCCCAGAACTTCACTGTCCCATTGTTTCTCCAAGTTACATGATCTGTATCTTAGAATTCTGACCACATGGAGATTTTGGCCATACAGATTGGCCACCATTCCTATTAAGGTTTAAAGAATCGAGGAGGAGGATGGGAGCATTCAGGACAGCTAGCTAGCTAGCTTCTCAAGGCTTAAAGTTGGTCAACTAGATGTAAGTATTTCCCTCCATGGATGTTCAGCAAAGTACCTGACATGAAGGAGGAACTGCAAGATATGGAGGATGCTCTCCTCCCATGGATATCATCAGATATCTGCTAAAAAGAAACTAATTACTTTTTGTGTAACCCAATATTCAGCAGATATTCAGACTCCTTTTGGCCAACATCTGTCTTTGTAACCCACTTTGACCAGCTAAGAGGGACCTGTTCACCTCAATGATGCTATAGCATCCTCAGTCCTCATGTCCTACATATTCTTGCTGTCCTCTACAGCACAAGACGGTAGGGAAGTTTTCTAACTTCCCATGAAAACTTACTGCACCGATGTAAAATCTTAATTAAATACAATTCCAGGGCTTTAAAATGCAACCTGAAATAAAAAGTAGGGCTTCCTTGTTCATATCATTAGTGAAAAAGATAATTAATGTGAGCTGGCAGTTAAAAGGTAGAATCTCTTTTAACAGAAAAACAAACGCACAGACAGCCTGCACTTTTAAAAGTAGTCAGCACTGTAGTTATGGCATGTGTTAAGCTGTCTGTGTGCACTTAAAATAAAGCATCTATTGAGGAATTGTTTCTATTTTCAATTAAAGAGACTCTAAGGTGTTTTAAGGCCTCTGCTTTCCAAAGTATAAAAACACTTAGACATTGGCTACCTGAGAATTTTGCAAAGGTACTCACTCACCTCTGAAAAAACCCTTCCAGCTCTGAATGTTCCCATGGCCCAATCAATCTGTATGTGTTTTTACAAGAGGCAGTAGAACTTAGGGTGAGCCAGGGTTCTGTTTCAAAAGGATCTGGTGGTTAAAGAACTTATTGTCTACCTCCTTGAACATTAAAAATGACTTTTTATATGCTAATTTTACTTTTGCTAACTTTAGTCTAAAAGCTTTTCGTTTCCCTCTTCTTTAAACAATATATTTGAATGTCCTAGTGATGCATAGTTCTTTGTATATAATGGAATTATTTACTCACCGAGGTTACATTAATTAATGCTTGGAAAACTGTATCAGAAAGATAAAGGAGTAGACAAAGACCTTGATTTTAACTGCCCTGAGTATGTACAAATATATTCTTGCATGAGGTCAGGCTGCATTCCCAGTTCCAACACACATCAGTCTGGTCTAGGCTTTCTTGCTTTCACTACTTCTGACTAAAAAGTCCCTTCTTTTGGAAAAAGATTTACAGCTCAGCAGTGGTTTTTTGTGTCTGCTGTTAAGCTCAAAACTCACGGTTCAAAGAGATGGAATAGTGTTTTGGAGGAACTATGTATAGAGCTACTTAGCTATTCTTTTACTTTTTTTGTAGATACTATAGAGGGTAGTGTTTTTCCAGAGTTGCCTATATTTTTCAAAGATATGCTGTCCACTTAGGGATTTATTTAGACTTTTCTGAGGTCATTCTCCTCTCAGAAAACTTTTTTGTTACATGGCCAAGTTCTTGTCAAGTTCCCTTGTGAAAAGTTTTTTCCTAATTTGTCTGCCTATCTATCTGCTGCATTTTTTGCCTTCTCCCTCTTACAAATATTGATGAGGGGTATTAAGACTTTGTGTGTGTTAGCAGTAGGGATAAGTTGGAGCTGGGAATGAATAATTTGTATCTACTAGTAGTTTTCAGGCATTGATTTCCTAAGTTCAACCAGAAGAGTTATGTGGATTGTATTCCGTATGTCATTATTTAAATCTTGCATTTTGACTGTGGAGGTGCTCCAGTCTGAAAGTTCATGTACATTGATTGGAGGGAAAGGGCATATCTGTCCTCTGGTTCTATGTGAAGTAATCCCAGACTGAGAAGCAGTATAGCTGTGTCAACTTCTGGCAAGGCCCAGTGAAGCTCTTGGCAGAACTTATAGCTTAGGCATCACACTGTGCCAACATGGTTTTGTTGTTTTTGGATTCAGGTTGGTTTTGAAGCATTGCACCACATTGTACCATGAAGATGCATTAGCTAAAGCTGTCCTTACAGAGGGGATCTTTGCACAATATTCCACTGAATAGTTAGATATATTCAAAATCTAATAGACTGACACAGATGAGAATAAAAGATTTTCTTTCACTACACTAACCTGAAGGCTATATAAAAGAAGCTATTTATTGGTTATTACAGATGGAAAACAAATTACAGGAAGTGTTCATAAGAGAGAAACTCCTGTTTTATAGAGTATTGAAGATGAATGAAGTAATTTGGAACTCCAGGAAAAAGGGTTTAAGGAATTAAATAGTTACAGATACTTGGTGGTTTATAAACCTTTTAACAGTCATGCATAAAAGTAGAGTCTAGAAATAGTCACACAGGGACAATTGCAATTATTTCTTTTGATAGCTCTATTGTGTGGTAGAAATAGATAAAAAGGGAATTAAATCTTCCATTATATTGCCACTGTGTATCAGTGATTCAGGAACAGAAATAATATGAACTAAATGACAAGAAATGTATTAGGTGAGTAGTTTTATTGAAAGGTATATATTAGCACTTAAAATAATCTCTTATTACAGATTCAACCAACTCTGGAGACAACATGTATACTTTAATGAATGCAGTACCACCTGGACCCAACAGATCTAATGTAAATATGAATCTACTTATATTTTTTTAATTATACAGCCTTGTTTTATCCAAACCACTACATTTCTATCACACCATGTCCATGGTAGTGTTTTTAATGTTTCACAAATCAATAATGCCACTACGTGCAAAATAATGATTGGGGCCTTTTTTTCTACACAGAAAAGACCTGAGAAGCATGTGCATGTGGATGTTGGGGATGACTTAGTTTGTCATACTGCAGTGCAATAGATTTCTATACAATATGACACCATCCTAGGAGCTTCCACCAAGCATTAGTTTCTGCTGGCTTTAAACTTTCATTACAAAAAAGTGTCTATGACTGAAGAGGGAGAAGAAAACTGTTGAAAGTGTCCCAGTATTATGTTTCCCTACTATTCTGTAAAAAAAGGATAAAATCAATACCTTTAAGAAGAAACAAACTTCCCTGTTTATCTAAATAAGGTGTCAAGAATGAAAGCTAATGATAACATTTAGGTATTTGCCTCGTTAACTACCAGACCGGTGACTATTTTAGACCAAACTTCAGCAGTTCTAGAACTGACAAAAATTGGAATTCTTAGATAGAACTTGTTTCTTTTCTGATCTCTATCTATGCCTTCAATTTTGTTGTATTTTTCTGATTACAATCATATTTCATCTAATTACAGTCCATATTGTGGGCCTTTTGAAAAAAGGACAATAAAACTTTAAGAATATAGATATTTAGATATTGCTAAATCAGTATGCAGTGAATTTTAGAAAATGTTCTGTAATGCTAATGCCTTTAAGTTTTTGAAGAACTGAATTTAAGGTTAATATTTTAAATCTGTAAGAAACTGATCATATTGCAAAGGTAATGCAGAGTATTCTGACTGTCGGTATAGATAGGGTGGGGTTTGAAAACTGTTAATTAATCACCTACTAATTGAAGTGAATAGTAAAAATTCTCTGTAACTTCAATGGGAGTAGAGTTAGGTCAGCACTTGCAGGTTTGAAAATAATGTACAAAGTATTAAAGTAGATTAGCCAGCCTACAGAAATGAGTTTCTCAAAAAATGATGAAGGTAGCATTGGAAAAAAGTAAAAAAAAAAAAAAAAGACACTTTTTGCAATCATCATGTGGAAGACTTTCACTTGACTTTCACATTCAGAGATGGGACTGTGCATTTTTCCTTGACCGATTTTTTTCTGAGGGATTTTTTTTTAATTAGATTATCTTAAAAAAAAGTGCAGTAATATTTTTTAATGTCTAATCCTTTTATAGTTTCCAATGGGGCCAGGATCAGATGGACCTATGAGTGGACTGGGTGGAATGGATTCACATCATATGAATGGATCATTAGGTAATAATAGTAAATGTTATGAACAGTGTGAATTTACAATGACCAGTGCCATTTACTATGACTAGTTCTCTAAGTTATGTGGGAGACTGTATGTTAAAATCTTTTAAAAACTAAAAAAGCTGTATATAAATTAATAAGAAATATTAAGATACTTTTTAAGCATATAAATTGTATTATATAATGCACCTCTGGAAGAAAAAAACTGTATGTTATTTATATAACAGAGTATAATTTTAATCCAGTTGTTTCAAACCACTCTATAAGCATACCATCACAGTAATGTAGAACTGATGGCATAAGACCCATTTTTCTTTACCTCTCTTCCTCTTTCAAAAACTTGAGAAGGTGTCATTATGATATGCTGGTCTGAGTTCTTATCAAGTTCATGGAAGTAAGTTATTACATATATTGATGTATGTGCTAAGCTGGCTTTATCCCATATTTTGATATCCTTATTTGTTCTATAATTAACCTTCTGTCTGTTAAGTATTAGTTTTATTATTCCATCCCCATAAGCAGCTTCAGACAGTTGCCATTTTAGTGCACCAAGAAAGAACATACATTCTTGTCAGGGCATGCAGAGGCAGGAAGAATAGAGTACTTCCTGTCTTTCGACACTATGGTTTTCGAAAGACTCTTATCTAAGGGAGAAGCCTTACACAATTCTACAAAACATGCACTGCTTTATCCCCTGACTAGCCTAGCAAACTCTGCTCTTACTCTTTGCTGGATGGATGATAGACACTTGAAAGGGATTTAAGCAACAATCTGCAGCTAAATAAATTGCATTTATGCCTTCCTCTTCCATACCCACAAGGTAAATAAATACCTTGTATTTATTTGTACTCATACCATAACACCAAGCCAGTAACTGAATACAGTTTCTGTATTCTGTTCTTCACTTCTATCTGCACCAAGGAGTGTCATTCATATGGGCAACAACAGGGGGGAGCCTCAGTCTGCAAAGACTTCAGATCTCTTTCTTCTTCTGTCCCCACTGTTGACCAGCAAGGTCCTCTCTTACATCTGGGAGCTGGCCCTATGACACAGAGCACCTGCAACACTGCTGAATAGCATTTTTCTTTATGTGGAAAAACCCAAGCAAGCTAAATACATGATGGGCAAGCAGAAGCCAAGCTGTCACTGTTCCCCCTGCCTCTATCCATACTACCATGGTGGATGGAAAATTAGCACAGTTATAGCCTAGAAGCTGGAGACTGTGAGACAGGAAGTATAAACAGGTAAGAAGAAGGGAGACATTGGAAAAGGCTATGCCAAGATGAGAAAAAACTAAACCATCAAACCTCACTTAGGAGATATATTCTGAGCAATTAAAATTCAACAAAATGCATCTAACTCCCAGTAGAATTGTCTTTTTTTCTTGGCAAGCAGGTCTCTGAAATTCCTATATTACTTTGCATAATCCCATCTTGTGAGTTTATAGCTTTTCTTTATATATTACAATCCTAAAATGGATTGTTGCTTTAATTAATAATGATGCACATTATGTTCAAGTAAATGAAAACCTGTAAATGATAATTGCATCTTTTTCTGTCACTTATTATAGCCCAAAAATTATTTCTCAGCTAAAAGAAAAATTATAATTGAAATGGTTACAGATGGATTTTATATGTACCTAGTTGGTTAGTTATTTTCTCTAGTGAAAATTATGTCATGTTTAGTCAAATTAACAACAATTGTTTTCTAAGGTTAATTTAATTTCTAAAATGGAACCTGAGTTCTTTTAGGTATGTAAGACTGGAAGAGATCTCCTGCATTCAGTTCCATGCTGTAGTAGGCAGTTATGTCTCATAATCACAGGCATAAATTGGTCAAGCTCCATCTTGAACTTCTCTAGCTTCTTTAACCACAACCCTTCTATTGGATAGATGGTTAGAATGAAATCTTTTTCTGATTTCCACCAAAATTTTTCCATTTGTCCATGATAAAATGACTCTTCTTCTTCCTAATGTTTATGTATCTGGTGTATTTATAGTGAGAAATCATATTCCTTCTCAACCTTAATTTGCCTGACTAAGTATACCAAGCTATTTCAGTCTCCTCCCATAACTCCATTTTCTTGATTGTTTTTCTCTGACACTATTCCCATCTGAATTTGTCTTTCCTGAAAATAGGTAACCAGAACTGTTTACTGTCTGTGGCTGTTAGAAATGCTTTCCTTGATACATCCATCCTTAAATTATATTTCATTTTTTCTTGGCTTCTGTCGTGGTCTAACCTCAGCCGGCAACTGAGTACCACACAGCCGCTTGCTCACTCCCCCCCCCCGGTGGGATGGGGGAGAGAATTGGAAGAGCACAAGTGAGAAAAACTCGTGGGTTGAGATAAAAACAGTTTAATAATTGAAATAAAATGATAAAAATAATAATAGAATATACAAAGCAAGTGATGCACGATGCAATTGCTCACCACCCGCTGACCGATGCCCAGCCAGTCCCCGAGCAGTGGCCCCCCCGGCCAGCTTTCCCCCAGTTTATGTACTGAGCGTGACGTCACATGGTATGGAATAGCCCTTTGGCCAGTTTGGGTCAGCTGTCCTGGCTGTGCCCCCTCCCAGCCCCTGTGCACCTGCAGCCTTCTCAGTCGGTAGAGCATGGGAAGCTGAAAAGTCCTTGACTAGTGTAAGCACTACTTAGCAACAACTAAAACATCGGTGTGTTATCAACATTATTCTCCTCCTAAATCCAAACCACAGCACTGTACCAGCTACTAGGAAGAAAATTAACTCTATCCCAGCCGAAACCAGGACAGCTTCAACCAAGTGAGAGCTACAGCATATGAGAAAAATTATTTTTGTTAGTCTTGCACCCATTATATTTAATTTTTTTTGGTTTCTATTACTCCAGTCCTGAGGATCACCTACTTTCTTCTGAAAGATATTATCATCATCAGTATTTGTAATGCATCCAAAGTTGATGTCATTTTAGCAAATTTCAGTAGTAGGCTTTTGCTTCTGGGGGCAAAGACTTGATGAAACACCCCCCAGCTGACCCTAGAGATATTTCATTAGCAGTCTTCTACAGAGTTTTGGGTAGCTGAAGTTCAGTAAAAATGGTGATCATTTTTGTCAGCAACATTAACTTTTACTAGTTATCCATGATTTTGCTTTTTTTTTTCCCCCTCAAGCTGAAGCAACATCTTCCTCAGGTGTAAGTACCCAAAATGAATTGCAGTACCTGGCTAAGAGGACAGGGAGGTTGGACATATCCTTTTCCGAGTTGTGTCAGGCTGTCTCATCCTAAAGGATGCCATTCAAGGAACTGATACAGATCATAAATATGTCCTTCATTCTTTTATCTTTTTTTTTTTTTTGCATTAGGTGTGTACACAGAGAAAAAACTAACATTATTCACTACTGACTGTAAACTTTTACTCAAAGAGACAGTGGGAAGGAAGGGAGATCAAGCACAGTTATGTTTTAACATACTGCTGTTACACTATATATTTTAGTATGAAAAATAAGCTCTTAGATTAATTTCAGCTCAAAACTAATTGAATAATTATCTATTTTAATTTAAGGCTCGGGAGACATGGACAGTATTTCCAAAGTGAGTATCTAGCAAAATATTTGGAATTTTTAGAATAATATTTAACTCTAAACATATTTTCATTGTCTCTGTTAAACTTTTTATTATGTATCTACATTTTCTGCTTGTCAACTCTTTTGAGGCTGTGAAGACAGAATTAGCATTAATTGAAAGTTTAAAAACAATACCTATAATCAATAGGGAGTATAAGTAGACATTTCTTACTGCATAACAATGTGTATTAATGAATGTGATTAACATATATCCAGTTCATAATCTGATTGATCATGTTATAATCTTCCATACTGTTAAGACAAATGAATATAGTTCTAATAATCAATTCTAGTTGAATGCAAATTTGGGAAAATATCATTAGGATGTTACTTTTATGCACTGCATGATTCCTTTTGTCACCTCTGTAAGGCAACATTAATATCTTAATCACTAGTCTAAGTCCCTAAAAGCTAGATTAAAAAGTAGTTGCAAAAAAAGCACTGTTTTGATACAACTGTTAAACAAACATTAAATAGTAAACACAACCATAAAAATGTATATGCAAAATGAATGTGAGTTTAACCTGTAGGGGTTTTGTAGCTACAAAAGTAATATTGTGCTTGAATGTGTCATTTCTTCCATAAAAATAAAAATCTGCTACATCTGTAATCATTATTAATTTAGGGACTTATTCAAATAATGAATTAATGAGCTTATTCAGTGTTGATAAAGTGGTAGAAATTTGTCCTTGTAAAATACTGTGTTTTGTACTCAGCATCTTCAGATGTAACTGACTAAAACTAATAAAAATATCACTAAAATTGTCTCCCTGTATTTTTGTGCTTTTGATCTATAAATATGGAATTGATGAAGGGATTGTTTCAGTTAAAATTTTATAACTCATTCATTTGAAATTGCTGTAACAAAATTCTTATCGATCTTCCAAAAAAAAAAAAAAAGAAATGAGAGTTTGAGTGAATTAGTTGCCTGCATCTTTTGGCTGACCCAGGACTAAGTGCTACAGCGCTGTGGCTAGATCTCTCTCAGTACAGACTTTGCCACTTTGAATCTGGCTAAGGCTTGTCTGCACGTGTTCTGGTCATACTAAGGATGTCACTGTAGATGCTCTCTCAGGCTAGCACTGAGATATGATGAGATACAAACATATGTCAAAAGGGAAGAAAATATTGGCCTAAATTCCTGTGGGTTAAAATAGAAATTTGTAGTATGAATTAATTTAAAATACACTTTCAAATGTTCAAAAAACAGGAAGCATTCTTCAATTAGTGATACAGTCCTTTTAAAATTACATAGGTGATTATAGCCTCAGAACAACCTTCCATGGCCTTTCATGGAGAGTAGGACCACAGCAGTATGCCTCTTAGGCCATTTTGGGGCTATGAGGGAAAAACATCTATAGCAGTGCTACATTTTTTGTTTTGAAGATCTGTATCATGTTCAGGCCCTGTGAAGAGTACAACAGTGGATTGAAATGACCATGTTGCCTTAGCTGTGCTGTGCTCGGGTGTACAGTGGTAGATTTAATATACACCTCCAATGAGATAATAAGCATACAGCACATTTTTAATCAGTGTCTATAATTTTTCTTGTTTGTTTGTTTTTTTCAAAATGCAGCATTTTTAAAGTAGAAAACATTTCCATTAGCTTGCCACTAAAATTATTTTTTAAAACCTGTATTCAACCCACTGATATTAAGTATCAGCATATACGCTAATATGATTATTAGAAAACCTGGATCCAAAAATTTACCTGGAAGTCTTGTAATTTGTTAACCTTAATAAATACATCATGGAAATCATATTTGATGCAAGTCTTTTTCAAATAGCTAAAAGAAAAGTGATGTTTACTTGGGAAGTGTTGTATTGTTATACCATTACATATAATAGCTTTTAAATATCTTTTTCTGAGTAGCACTCTGCCCAATATGCAGCCTTAATTGATACTAGTAAAAGTGTGTGGGCAGAGTTTTGTATATAGCATTAGCAATTTCAGGTAGATAATAATATATAATACTTTTAGAACTTGATTGGAAAAGTTTTGCATGCAAGGAATAGTAGATTTCTGGGGTTTGATGTATGCAAAATTAATATGTGGCTGCCTTCCAATTTTGTACATACAAGGATTCTTCTTGTTAAGGCAACAGTCTCCCTTTATACATCACCAGCTAGTTGTTCAACTGGCTTTTTCACAAGTAGATTTCCAGATTACTAATTAATGTGACAGAAATTGTTCACTGAAGTTAACATAGTTTGGGGTACACGTTGCTAGATGCTCAAGGCCGGGCACAGGATTTCAATGGAGTAAAATGCATATTAGAGGAATAGATTATCTATTACCACTGAGATGAAGAAAATTAATCCAGTCTTGGTAGAATCATTACAGCTGACAGAATTCATAGCTACATTTTCCAGAGAAGATTTTAATTTAGTTGGCTGAATGACAAAAGATGACATTTTTTTAATCTATAAATATGAATTGATGAATCGACATAAAGTAGATTGACATGGGGGAAAGTAAATGAACTGAAATTGTGCATATTAAATAAACATTAATTAATAACCAGTGTTTCTTGCAGTGCCTGTGGAATTTCTGCAGTCATCAAAGAAATATTTGCTTTGGAAAAACTCAGCTAGTGCTACAATGCTAGACCCCATACTGGCAATAAAAGCAGCCCAGAGAGTTGCTATAAAAGCATTTATGTCAGGAATTTGAATCTTTGGGCCTGGTGCACTGTAGCAATTGCAGAATTTCAAAGCTTAGTACTACACAGAGAAAGATAAAATAGGAGTAAATCCTCAAGGAATGAACAAAAGTCTGGAAGCATCATATAAAATAAATGTGACAAGGCCTTAGTGGGTTTTAAACTATATATTCATAGATTTTAAGGGCAGAAGGGACTGATGTGATTGACCTCCTGCATAACACATGCAACAGGACTTCCCTGAATTAATTCCTGCTTCAGCTGCAATAGCTATGGTTGAACTAAAGCAATAGTTTTCAACCTTTTTCAAGCTGTAGATTCCTAAATATTTGGTATAATAACTTTACTGAATAGCAAGCTTAATTGTCTGATGTTAATTAGCTAGTTAATTTTTAGTTGCCTTTGATGGACCCTTTACCTACTGTCCAGTGATTCCTGGAGATCTGAGGATCATAGTTTGAAAACCAGTGAACTAGATTGTGAAGAAAACAACAGGGCTAAGGGAGGGGTCTTGACCCTACTCTATAAGCTGCATTTCAGATGCCAATTAAAAACAGTTGTGTCTTCATGGCGGTTATGTAATTAATTTTACATTTCATCTATAACTGAAAATAAATACACCAGGCTGAACCCACAAACCTATTTGCCCATTCAGGTGGAAATGGTAATCTTCCTTCAGGGGAATATGGTTAAAACTTAACAACAACCTTTCAGTAAGGAGACTTTCTCTTAATTTAATATTTCCTATTTTTCACTCAAAGTTTGCCCCATTGCAGCCTTAGTTATACTAAATGAAGACTGCAGGCAGGTATTTTCAAAGTATGATATATTTTGCTTTTTTTTAAGAAGCTTCATAAATCTGTAAGCTAACAGAAATACTGTGTTAGGATTGTAATTGAGAATTAACAGAAGAAAAAGAGGACAAATTCATTTATGATTCTTACAGATGTTATCATTTTGTCACTTTGAGCAAATGTTCTACTTTGAGTTGCATTTTGTTAGCCTACCCATTGACTATAATAGGCTTGTGTTAAGCCTGCTTAAACTTTGTGTTAAGCCTGCTCAAACTTTAAGCCTGATGCATTTGTATATGTACAGATATGTACATATATATATATGCTGTATTTGTAAATCTTGTGTTTAATTTTTCTGGATTAAAAAAATTCAAGGGAAGAACTGTGATAGACATAGTAAATGTTTTATGATGAAGTTCATAATTTCACTCCCCCTTTTCCCTGACTGTTCCTTTTCCATCACAAAGCCTGTATTAATAGGAGTCTAACTGTGATGGAAAGAGAAACATCCATGCCTCAGGCATGGTAGGGTACCACAAATCAACTTTGCAAACACACCTAACTTCTTGCAGTATTTACAGTAATCATGTATTGATTATTGATGCTGAATAATTTCTGTGACAATTATCTAGTTTTATTCTTTCTGTGACTAACTGAATCTTGAAAGCATTTTCTGAACATTATAGAGGTGGTTGTGCAGGATTTCTTTTCCATAGGAAAAGAAATTACCTTCAGGAGTCTTTGTATTGTTATTATATATTAGCATTTCACTTGCACCTAGACACTCAAAAAGTAGATGAAGACCCTACTGCATTATGCTCTGTGCAAGCAAATAGCAAAAGTACAGCTCCTCCTGAAAATGTTTGCAAGGCCGATCCTGTGGCTGGCTGTTATTCATGAGTCTTTTATCTAATACTCTTGTTAACTCTTTTATCTATAAACTCTGTATGTAACTGCACTTGGTGAAGTGGTTTAACAACTCAAATTTTGAATTAGAAGTTATTTCAACAAACTACACGCTATGAACAAATACTTCAAATACAAGCCTTGATTTGCAAAGGTCTGTGTAGACCAGATCTGTCCACATGTCTACCTTTAAGTACGTATTCTGAACTCACATATTTCAAAGCACGTGCTCATATACCACTGATTTGACCATACTGATTTAATGTAGTTTCAGAGCTAATACTTATTCCTACCATTTATACTTTTTCCCAACTTTAGTAGGAGAACATGCTGGCTATAGCCTGAAAACAAGAATTACAGGTAAATAGTTGTTACTTCAGAGGAGAAAATACTCCTTTGCAGGTTAAAATTAGTAATTGAAATGTACAGAACTCTACAGAGACTTATCTTTCAAGTTCAGAAATTCCAGTGCATCGTATAGATACTCTTTTGACACACTAGGTGAAGCTGGGAAAGGAACTGAAATCTTCAACATTTCATCTGTATTTTAAAATCTTGTTTAACAGAACTCTCCCAGTAATATGAGCATGAGTAATCAGCCTGGCACTCCCAGGGATGACGGTGAGATGGGTGGAAACTTCCTAAACCCTTTTCAGAGTGAGAGCGTAAGTATTTAAGTAGTTTTTTACTTGGCAAAACTTTATCCCTGATCTTCTATTTTAAAAAAGAAAAATAACTGACAGAACAAACAGTTTTGTAGTGTACCTGTAATGCAATGCTGTGCCTTATGTGGTTTTTTACTAGCTTCTAAAATTATAGTATTGATTCACTAAAAAAAATGTGCCAAATACTGTTAGAAGTTGAGCTGAAACTGAAAAATGTGGGAGGTGTAGATTTACTGCAGAAGCTCTTTTTCTAGATTAAGAGGTCAATTGTCAATGAAAGTTAAATCTGTCAAGCAGTAATAATTGCACCATACATATTCAGTAATGCACAATGGGCATTTGTCAGGCAATATCTGAACAGCCTAGATACACATAGTTGGCAGATCTTTACATCTGAGTGTTTCAATTTTTGGTTTTTCAAACTCCTGACCCATGTATTTTGCAGGGCAGTAATGTTTTTTAGAACAGGATTCACACTGAAGTATATAATTAGAGCACCAAGTGATCTTACGTTGAAAAGATGTAGCATGCTTTTAGAGCAGAGAAAGCAAAGATGCCCTCTAGTGTTCATTCTGGGAAAAATTATATTTTTTAAAATGGAGAATGTTTGAGGCAGCAAAACATGGTATAAAATACATTACAAAGCAAGACTAGCATTTTAATACTCATGTGCCTGAAGTTGGGTTTCTAAATTCACGTTTAGGTTCCTATATAGAAGTGGCCTGATTTTTCAGAAGTGTTGAGTGACTTCAACACTTCTATTCTTACTGGAAATCACTGCTGTTCAGAAATCAGTGCAACTCCATTAACTATGCCAGTGGTGATATTTAGCTCAGAAATTATGAAGACTAAACAGTTTCTCTTAGATCACACAACAGTCAAAGCTCATGACAAATTTCATTAAAATCAGATTGGGGGGGCGGTTGCTTCTTAAACTAGTGAAAAGGTAGTATTTTCTGCATGTTACCTGTTTGTGTCCTCATAAAGAGGAGACGTGTTCAGATTGTTTGGAGTATTGGAGAAAATTGATTTGTACAAAGCAAAGAGACTGATGTTTCAAAATCTGCAGAAAAAGCAGTAACCACATGTCCATTAAATCTCCATTAAATGTGATTCTTGGTCATGGTAGTCCATGTTAGTTCTCAACTCAGCATGCTTTACTTGTGCTGAGGACAAACAGTTTGATTCAGCAGGCAGACCAGTTCACCAAACCAAACTCATTAAAAGAAGGACATCAGTTGCACTCAAAAGAAAATTAGTTTTCTCAGACGCTTACTACTTACTGGATTCTAGATACTCCTAGTTTTCCTACCTGAATGAATCTGGAACCCAACTAGCAAGATAAGCTTTGCTGGGCCCACTATGAGAGGGGTCAGCACATGACAGGAGTAAGCCCTAAAGCAGACAAACCATCAGAGACATGATATGGGACAAAATGGATTTTATCCAAGTGGTCCATTCTATGCAGTTTATATGACAGAGAAGACCCATCCAAAATGCTTTTCCTGAATATGTTTTGACACTTAGAAATGGCCACCTCAAAAATATAGCTTTGGTAGGGTTTTTTTATTACGTATCTGTTTTTGCCAAGGCAAATTAATATCTTTCTGTTTCTTGTATCAGTTTTCATAACACTAATATTTCTTGCATTTGAACATTTTCCTCTACTTAGAAGATTTTAGGCCAATTAAGTATTTCTGCAGTCTATAAGTTTCAATTGAAATACAAATTAAAATAAGCATATAAATGTGCATTTGTATTAGACATTGTGGTGTCCCATTGATTATTTGTAATGAAGGGCAACTACAGCTTGTATAAGGGCTGCAGTTCAATTTGTGTTACAATAATAATGTAATATGGTGACTGAATTTTCAGTTCATATAAAGAATAACCACTGATACTTGATTCAGCTTGCCTCATAAAGTCTATAATACAGAATTCAAAAATAAGCCCAAAACGTAGTTTAATTCCATTCAGACATATCTTCACCTTTTCCCCATCAAGTAGTAAAAAGCCCTTCAAAATAGTTATGTGGTTCAAGTGACCACAAATGTAGCTGGTCTGTTTGAGACTAGCTATCTTGCCCAGCTAAATCCCTCCAGTAGCCAACATTGACCAATAAAAGGCATGAAAAGCATCGGTGAAATATTGATTCATCACACTACCCAGGTAGCAGTGCCCAACACTGAAACTGTCAAGTGAATTGATTTCATCAGCAATAGCTATATTTTTACATAATGATAGAAGTATAACAAAAGTTATGATACCACAAAATGAACTACAGCCTTAGCATGTGCTATAGTACAAATTTAGGAGAAAATTCAAACAGCATGTTGACATTTAAAGTCATTGCTCCTGTCCAAAAGTGGGTTTAGTTACCTGGGAAAGAACCGTTGTTAAAATGTGGATTCCTCTTTTTTCAGTACTCCCCTAGCATGACAATGAGTGTGTGATCTGTTACCAAGTCTCCTTGTGAAGACCACAGTGAGTTGGCTTTCTTCAGAGAGCTACTACAGAAGAAAATTATTTGTCCCAGTGTACAGTTTAACAAAAGGATCTCAGACACAATCAGAACCACCATTTTTTTCCTACCATCTCCCCAGTTTTGTCAAGAAATTGGGTCCCAAACATGATTGAGACAACAGTAGAGTGGCGTAACAGAATTGCCCAAGATGGAACTGCAAACAATTATCTATGTAAATATATGGGTTAATGTGTATGTGTGTGTGAGATATAGAAATATACACATACATATATAAACCTGCAAGACATTGTAAAATATTGTCACATGACATCTTAAGTAGAAATGAGAAGTAGGGACTTTTATTCCATCTTTTTTTTTCATGTTTACATTTTAATTATTAAAGTTTGCTTTCCTTCTTCCCTCCTGAACTGTTTTATGTTGCATATATCACTGCTTTAAAAGTTATTTTTTAAGGTGAACTCAAATGATAAATTCTTCTGATTTTGTAAATGTTTGCCATTATTGATAGGAATAAAATTGCTTATAAGAGCTCTCATTAATTTGTGTTTGATGCCAGTTACCCTGTGAATCACAAACTGTATTGTCTCAAGAAATAGAAGAAAGCATAATTTTTGGAGAAATTTAATAATTTTCACCTAGTTTGGTGATTTTTTTTTTATACTTTGCCTTTAAAAAAAGAAGCACTGAAGGTTATTTTTCTTCTTTAATTGAAGCCTAATATCTGCAATATCTATTTTAAATGGAAGCCTGAATTTGATACAAGCTTCTCAGTTTATATAGAGTACTATAAGTTTATTGTGTGAGCTCCAATTGCTATAGAATCTAGCAATAAAGTATCAGGGCTTCTTCTGCCCTTGGAAATGAGTTTTCTATTTAGCATGATCTTCCATAAGGTTGGTAGTGGGAATACAGTAGAGTCCTTATTACTGAAATATTTTCTAACAATTTACCATTATGTTTCCCCTTTTCAATGATTCTCAACTGAATTGTAAAAATCCATAAGCCTGATTATAAACAGCATCTCCCAAGCCCATTCAGAAAATCAGATCACCCTGGTACTTCAATATGTTTTTTTTACTAGGTTTATCAGGCTGAAACACCCCACCCCTGCTACTTTCCAGTAAGCAGTCATTTTTGTGAACCAAAATGATCCAGTGAACTTTTTATGACTGCTAGCCTTGTGAGTCCTATCTTTCGCTATAAACATAAGAGGAACAAAGGTCTGAGCCATTTCATAAAGAGGTTGGCATATTGAACATGAAAGCTTGGGATAGAATGGAGAAAAGGTATATAGCCTTAAAGGAAAAGCTTCTAGAAGCAGTCCCCTGCCTCAAGCAAAGTTCTAAAACCAAGATTATAGTAAATTTAGTTCCTAATGACTTCCGGCTCCCCCAAGAAAATGAAAGCTTGCAGTTGTGTAGTGGTCAAAAGGTTGATGGTCAGCAATGCAGACACAAAGTAGATGAACTAAAATTCATGCCACAGACAAAGAGCAAAGATCTTACCTTGGATTTTGCATACAGAAGAGCCACTTACATAGGGGAAACAGTTCTGAGATGATATGTCTATGCAGTCTTGTAAGGAGATTTTTTTTTTCTATGAAATTGTGATGAAGAGGTGTATGTAATGGGCTCATTGTGAAGGTAGATGCACATAACTGGATGTGTAAGGTGAACTACAATCTCATTTTTATATATGAAAATAAAAAGATGTAATACTCTCGTTAGGACTATTCAAAGATGAAACTCTTGGAGACAGTGTCTTACTTAAAATTATGTTAAAATGTCAAAGATTTTGGTGGCATTACTTTTTGTTAATAATAACTACTTTGATCAGTTGTAATCATAAACTAGATAGTCATTATATGGTTTTGTTGACTTTATTCCCAGTGATTATGAAGGTTGAATTCATTTGTTTGTCTTTGGAAAACAGTTTGTTGCTGTCTCAAAAGATGCCAGAAACCCCTACTATTGATTTGATTTATAAAAAGATAAAATGAGGTTTCAGTACCTGAGATCCTGAACTTGACTGTTGTCACTAATACCACTCGTTTCAGTGGTTTATGTCTCCTGTGCACCCTAGCTTCTACCATTAGTGCAAAGTTCAGGCGTGCTTGCAGCCTACATTTGGCATCTATATTATCCTTGTTGGTAGCCTTCTAAGAAGGACTTTAGGACTCTATTCTGCCCAGTTTCAGTCTATATGATGTCACCACAACTGGACTAAGATAGATGGATATGTCTGGAGTATGCATCAAGTGCCAAAGCCCATTCACACACCAGGTAAGTGTGCCCTCAAGTGAGCTCTTAAACTGTTGAGTACATCTGGGGTCTGATGTGTATCCCTAGGGGAACACCCTGTACTGTCCCAAGCCAGGGCTCCTGCAGGCAAGCAGTGTGTCCAGTGACTACACAACAACTGGCCTTGATGGCATCACTGAGGGCTCTCTCTCACAAAACAGAGTGCATGCCACCACTGGAGCTTCTCACGCTGGAAAAATTAAGCTGAATCAGGAAACTGAACTTTTTTTCTTTTTGAATTTGCTGCTATCTGCAATAGTTTAGCTTATAGGCACGTGTTAAGGAAAAAAAATCTGATCATTAAATTAAAACCGGGCAAATAAGAGCACAGAATATAATATGCCCTTTAAAATGGAACTGCCAACACATACTGAATAGTATTATCAAAATATATTATCCTAATTTGACTACAAGAGCATAACATCCTTTCAGTCACATAATTTTTCTTCTGTAATTCTTTTGAACTCCCTTCTGTACAATTTTTCTTACTGCCAGCATATCTTTGTTTCCCCTTTCCATTTCCTTTCCAAAATATTTATATTAAATTTAACATTGTTGCATTGATCTTACAGCGTTAATCTCAGTATATATGCTGATGGCTTCAAAAAGAACAGGATTGAGCCCTGCTTCTTGTAGGCTAGCGTTCTATGCTCTGATATAGCAAGTTGCTAAGTATGCCCAGCACTTTTCATACCTAGGTAGCCCCATAGACTGGTGGGATAAAATATGTGTAAGCTTGCAAACTTTTAGTTTCGGGACATCTGCTTGAATATTCAGTGCATATCTTACTATTAGAATTTTTATCAGATGTAAGTAAACCTAATCACCTTGCCTTTTGTAGGGAATGAACCTATGCTTACATACATGAGTAAAGTTATTTACACACACATTGGTAAGATCAGGTGATTATAACTATACATAGGTTCTGCAGCTGAACCATAGAAAACTATTTTATGTGCTAAGTATTCCACTTACTATGAGTAAACCCTTTGGTTTTTTTTAATTTGCATAGAGCTTTTTGTTTGTTCATTTGTCCTCTTGCTTATAAATCCTGTAGGTTTTTCATTGTATATAGGAGCATTAATATGGAAAGAAAGATTATTTCTAAGCACTGATTTTTTTGCTTACATTTCTAATGCACTAGATATCAACATGTAATTTAACTGCTGTTTATTTCTGTCTTTATGCAACAACATTATTGATAACGTCAGAATTTGTCCAGCTCTGTGAGGAATAGTAATTTAAGTTGTACAGGATAGTTTTTCCACACTGGCTTTTAAAATAGATTTCTCTCTTTAATGTAGAAATAAATAGATCATGATTCTCTAAATGGGTCTTTCATACAAGGTTAAAATAAGGCTTTTTAAAACAGAAGTGATGAAATCTTAGAATAGCAGAAATAGTGTAATAATGGATCTCTCTTACTGTAAGAACTCTGGCAAAAATTCTGGCCTTGTAGAAATCAGCTGAAGTCGTGATTTGCTACAATGAATCCAGTAGTTTACTTACTGCATAAACCCACAAAAACGAGTATTCATACCGAGATTTTATTTCCATATGTAAGTTTTGTATAGACAAGAACAGGGCAAGGAAGAAGCTGTATGAATCACAAGTAAAACATGTGGCCTGACATGCATTTAAAAAACACATGGATATTTGTATGCATAGGTTGCATTATTTTATTAATAGCCTGAGCATGAGGAAGAACTGCAGTTGAACTCAGTGTTCTCCCCCCTTTATTGTAGACTGAATTTGGTGCATGTGAAAAACATGGCAATAACCTCAAGTCTAGTCTTTGACATACCTTACGCTGCTGCCCAGTGGAATGTGCCCCAACCTTGACTAGGAGTGACTGGCTTTTCAAAGTGACAGAACAGGTCAGTTCCCAGATCAGTAAGTTGTCATGCAGTCTGCTTATGGCCACATTTGCCAATTTTTATTTGGAAGCCTTCTGATTGGAGACTAGGCCACCAATGTGTTATGTATTCAAGTACTGTAACATCTTTCAGATTTATCAGCCTGTTCCCCATATCCCATGACCAGTCCTCTGAAGACACCCAGCCATCACTTTCCCTTTAAAACACAATGGGAAATGTGTAGACTAATTACTTATTTTAAATACTTCAAATTAGGAAGAAGTGAATAGAAGCTTGTTTCTTTATGGATAGCAATGTAGAATCTCTGCATCAGAAGGATAGCTTCCTGAACTGGCTAAAAATCATTTGAATTTTCCCCTGTTCTGTAGCTAGCAAATGAAATACTGCAATGTGAAGAAGATCTGGAATTAGATGGGTAATTTAATGAGGGACCAGCTGTTACAATATTCATCATTGTACATTTTATTCTTTTTTTTTGCCCCTTTACTAGTTAAAATGAATTTTCAGCTGATAAATGTTGCACTGATTTCTATTTCTCAGATCAGTTAATTATTTTTAAGTATTATCTCCTGTTCCTAGATATTGCTGATGTAGTTGTTGCTAAATATGGGCTGAATTCTTCAAGATTTGACCCTACACATTTGCATTTGAAGAATATCATAAAATGGAGTTTAGTGATGAAAAAAGATCTGTATAGGTAAATTTATTTTTCTTTAATTCACTGTAAGTGATGGTATAACCACAGTTCCCATTCCAAACAGGCATGGGTTTGGTTGGGCCCTAAGGATGGGTTGGGCCCTAAGGAAGGAAGCATGTCTTTCAAATAAAAAACCCAAAAAACTCTTACCACAGTGACAGCTCATTTCTCTTCAAACTGATCACACTAAGGACCTAATTCAGGATTTAATGGTATGAAACAACTATAAAAATTCAGTACACTCAACTATATATGAGTTAGATTTAAACTTTTACTGTGTGCAACTTCCTCTACTTTCCAGACATTATTAGCTCAATCTTATAAGCTCCTGTTCATTCCAGTTGTCCTACTGAAACTTTGATGAAACCACTAGCATAAGGTCATTTTTTGCAGGATTTCATCCTGAACTGAACAAAATATATAATTTGAGGTGTGACATTATTTGGCAGATGTATACAGTATAGAGCAAAACACAAAAGGTGTGTAAAAATTAACAAAATTATGTTCCAACCTGGAAAACAGAGGCAAAAAGTCCTTATCCAAAATATTGCTCTGAGTGCATGCATGTAAGTTGTCTGCCAGTGCTGTGACATTGGAAATATTACATTATGGTAACAAATCTAGAGCACATAAATGGATGATCTACTCAACACATTGAAACTCTGATCCTGCAAACACATTCACATTTGTTTGAAATAAAGCTTATACATGCTTAATTTTAAACATATTTTAAGAATACAAACACTTTCTTTCAGAACAGTGGGACTGCTAATAGGCTTAAACCATGTTTGAACATGGACAGTCTAGAAGCTCAAGTTAAGTCTTCCCTAAACAGATTTTTTTATTTTATTTTATTTTATTTTACTTTTAAGATTTTGCCAATGCAGGAGTATGTTTATGTATTGAAAGTATTGATATGTGGAACAGATTTGGCTTTCTTCTGTTTCTTATTTTATTAGAGCATTGTTCACTGCTAAATGAAGTATTTTTGTGAACTTGTCCTTTCATATTGTTTTAAATTGTATAGTCATAGTTTCCCTCAACATAGCTAACAGCTTTGCAATTTTAGTCCAAACTTCTGTTTGGTCACTCTTCATCATTTAAGCTTCAAATATGTAAGGAAGCCTCTCATGTAATGGGAAAACTTGCCATAAAAATGTATAAAGGTTTTCTTGAACATGTTTTCACATTTAATAAAAATACAGTTTTCATTTATAATTTGAAACGGTCACTTTCTAGCCACTATTTAATTTCTATGTGCATAAGAAATTAAGAAAACAAGTTACCTTTTTTCTATTTGAATTCAGCATCGTAAATACTTGCTGAAAGACATGTTTTTTGGGAAATCAGATCAAAACAAGATTTACTACATATCTTCTGTGGATAATAAAAGTGGACTTTATGTTGAAAGCTCCTTCCACATCCCCAAAATTGGATTTCCTAACATCTGATATGTATGACTTTATAAGAGCTCAATTCACAAAAAGTCAAGTTTGATTTGTGTACTCTGTGTTTTCATTGTATCTAATGGACGATTCAGTGTGCCCCTCAGCTGTGTAAGTTTCTGTGTTTGTATCTCTCAGAAAAGTAATTGAGTCATCAAGCAGGCTTGTTCACAGAGTCTGGTAATTAAGTACTGGATAATATATCTGCAAAGTGTACCCAACTGTTCATTCAGTAACAAGGTATTCTTACACTACTTTGCTAGTCTCTTAAGAACCTCTACAGTATTGCAATTAGGTCTAGGGACTCCCATAAGATTTTACAATGACAAAACAAGAGGCTTAATTTTACTAACTGAAAATTCTGGTAGTTTAGCACTAGTTTTCATAGGGAATCATCTGATAATGTTTTTTGAAAGGCTGCACATTTTCTCAGTACCCTGGTGTACTAGTGTACCGGGTCTGGCTGGGATGGAGTTAACTCTCTTCATAGCTGCCCATATAGTGCTGGTTTGGATTTGTGGCTAAAAGTGTTGATAACACACCAATGTTTTGGCTACTGCTGAGCTTTCTCTTCTTCTTCCCACTCTGCCCCCCAGTGAGTAGTCTGGGAGTGGGCAAAGAAGTTGGGAGGGGACACAGCCAAGACAGCTGATATGAATTGGCCAAAGGGATATTCCATGCCATGTAACATCATGTTCAGCAATAAAAATTTAGGGTAGAGGAAGAAGGGAGGGTTATTTTTTTTGTCTTCCAAGGTGGCTGTTGCTCAGAGACTGGCTGGGCATTGGTCTGCTTGTGGAAGGTGGTGAGTGATTGCCTTTGCAATACTTGTTTTTTTCCTCTTTCCTTCACTTATTAAACTGTCTTTATCTCAACCCATGATTTTTCTCCCTTTTGTTCTTCCTATTCTCTCCCCCATCCTGTTGGCGGGTTGGGGGAGAGTCAGCAAGGGGCTGTGTGGGTGTTTAGCTGCTGTCCAGGGTCAACCCACCACAACTTGAAAATAGACCATACAATTTAAACATTTGGTCTGTTACAGACATATATACAGTTCCTCAGAATAGGAGAGAATTATAACAATAACCATGACAAAAATGATGTTTGTCCCTATAGAGTGAAATCATCAGTAATCACTTTTGATATGAAGAATTATTGCTATGGAATCCTGCTCCAATCAGTGAGGAGCCAAATTATCAACTGGATGAACCGAATATTTGCAGGCTTTATTTCTGTTGTTTAATCTTCATGTTTTCTTCTCTCTCATTTGGATTTTCCCATTAATTATACTATGCCAAACATATGGAAAGATCTTCACATCTGTAAATAGAGTCCTACTACAGATAGTTTATTTCATTAGAGGCATTGTGCATAACAGCAAATAAGGAGTGGCTGTGCAAGATCCTGAGAGACCTCAGTGTTAGATATTAGGAAAGTTAGCATCACACAGGCTTATGCATTAGTCAAAATGATTTCTAACAATGACATAAAATGACTTGAAACAAAAGCTGATATTTGCCATGAAGAATAGAAGAAAATAAAATCCACATAAAGCATATTTAATTGAATTAGAAATTTACTAAAGATATAATTTACCAGGAGAATTTGAAAAGTATGTTATCAAATATAAGCTTGTTAGCAGCAGACAGCAACAAAACTGAGAGCTACGATTCAGTAGTTCCTCTATTTTTTAATGTGGAGGTACAGCCTGCAGAGTCTGTATACCCCAGCTGAAAGACTGCATGAGGGTTAAGTTTCTTGATCTAGACAGAAGGTTATGGACAAGGGGCTGCAATATCCACAAACCACACCTTTTGTTACAGATGAGCAAAATACAAGTACCTAGAAAACAGACCTTCCACTGAAGGCTTCACTTTTCTAAGCGTTCTTTTTGAAATATACAGCTATTTTCCACAGCTATTAAAGCGCTGAATGGTTTGGTGATGCTAGTTCTATTGTACTAAAATACAACTCTGATGTTGCATATTCAGAGAGCATCCCTGCAGAAAGTGCTTCTGAAGTCCAGTATAGCACAACTCTTGGGAATCTCTGGTGTCCAAAGAAACCTCCTTGTCTAAGGACCAAACAAGGGAAACAAGGTCATAAAATCAAGCTTCATTAGTTTATCTTAAAAACGTTCCTGGCAAGACTGGGGAGTTGCAAAGACATGGATCATATGGGTCACTAACCACAAAGCATATCTGGGTTGGAGCCTCAGACTTTAATGCTATTACAGGCTGTTTTGTAATGGTAATATTATACCACTAGATCATATTTGTTTGTATTCCACACTGTGTCCTGATTCATCCTACCCTAACTTTAGCTGTCGAAAAATTAGCTGCCTAGGTTTCCTCAGTAAGTCACTGGAGGGACAGAAAAAGAGATGCCTCCAGAAGATTGCATTATGGCATCAATTGCCCTCTCCATTGATGAATCCTGAATGCTTTTAAGCGCCTAAAATTAGGTGGGATGAATTCAAGGGTTTATGTTTAGCCTCATATTCCTGTATGCAAAAGTCTATTTATTTGAGCCTCATATGGGCTCAAATGGGCAAGAATAATGCAAGTATTAAGAATTTGAATCTGTGTGACTTCCAGATAATTTTCTGAATCCTTCAATCTCAAACATGAAATTTCCGCCCCCATAGTTTAATATTCTCCCCTCCTTTACTTCCTTTTTTTTATAAACAGGTGCAAATTCAATTGACTTGTTTGAACATTTCTGGAGGGTTTACCCCTGCCTAGAAATTCTGACCTTTATTTGTTAAATGAGCAGTCTTTGCACAGATTCATTCACTTAAAGCAACACATGAAGAAACCATTGCGTAGATGAATCAACACCAGCAATAGCATATGCTTCTTTTAAATTAAATATATTAATGTATATTCTTTCTAGGGGTGGGTAAATATACCTTTCCTAAGAGCTTTACAGAATAAATCTAGAAGCTCATAACAGGATTGTGAGAATCAAGGCAGTAATGGTAGTTTATGGTTTTTGTAAGCTTCTTGTAAATATATATATATATGATTTCACATCCTGGTTTGGAGATGAGGAAATTGCCTAGTTTTAGATAGACCAGTTATTTGTAGACAGTGTTACTGTCTGGATTATCAAAGCCCATTTATAGCCGGTTCCACCTCAGGCTTGCACCATACACCTATCTTATTCTAGTTCGACTTGCTATCCTTCTTCATTAACTGTTGGTACCAAATCATAACAATGATTGTACCAGTTCTTGTTGCAAGCTGAGGAACAGCTGAGGTTGAAAAATATGAATGTTGTAACTTGTACCTTTTCACCTTCATGAAGTGTCCACATTCTCTCGACTGGTCCTGAGACAGGGCGGCTGCTTCCAAAGTTACCATATTACTTCATCACAAAAAGTAGGTGTAATTTTTTTTTGTGAGTCTAACAGCAGAAATATTGATATGTTTGCTTTATTTTCTGAGTTGTGAGTCATTCAGTGTTGAAAATGATATGAATCTTTTGTAGCTATGTATAAAAAAAATGAGAAATGCTTTTTATGATATGCTAGTACAATCCCTGCTCTACTGTTCAGTATTTTAAGTGCTGAACTTAACCAAAATATTATCTTTAAGAATTATCCTAGCATCATCCTTGCATGAAAATGGGTATGAATTTCCTGTTACTATTTCTGGGTTCTCAGTGAATTCTGGGACAAAGGTAAAACTGTTGCAATGGGGAAAGATTACTGTGGTAGCCACTTACTGACTACTCTTCAGATGCATAAAACAATTCTGTCTATCATCTGATATTCTTCCAGTTTTCTTGGTAGATCACGATATTCTTGAATATCTTAATGGGCTTTGTCAGCCAACAGAGGAGAGGTGGACATGCTTACCACCCAGGAAGTATAGAAAAGTAGGAATTAATCAGTTACCTTCTCCAGCAGTCATTTATTTTTAGTGCTTAACTTTCAATTAACATTTATATTTTCAGTTATTATTTTATCATTCAGCATTTTGAGGTGGTTTGAGCAAAAGTATATGAATATACATATAATTTACAAGAAATATAGGCTTGTGTTGTGCTTTTGTAATTTTCTTCAGCTTCAGTATCTAAGCTATGAGCATACAAATTTCTTCCCTCTTTTGGGGTATTCTTTACTACCTAGTAGCTGATGGCTTCATTAATACTGGATATTTGAGTCTTCTGGGGCTAATGCTTATATTTTCCCAGGTGAAAATGCTATAGTATTCTCCACCAGATACAAGCACAATGTCATGTCACTGCAGTGCATGCTGTCTTTTAGCTTCTCTCTATGTGATTGCATAATGAAAATTTAGAAATGCTGCTGTATAAATAAATTGCTATGCTGTTCACACAATTCAGGTGTTCTGCATCCCTTGTTTGCTCAAAACTCCCATTAACTTAAAAGCTATTGCTGGCTTGAAAGGGAGTTTTGGAAGCACAAAGGAGCAGGGAGCAACTCTGTAGTAGTTTACAGGCTGCTGTAAACTAATATCTTTTCAGAAATCAAAGAAATGTAGCAATTTAGCAGTGACTTCCTAGTGAAAACACTGAGTAGGCTTATCACTCAAGATTTTAAGATAAAACTGTCACTGTGTAATTGTATCATCTAATTTTGACACTTAACGAGTAATATTTAATGAGGTATGAATCTCAGTTGTATCTACATGTTTGAATATGATATACCAACCAATGCAAAACTGAAAGGTGAACAGCCATGTTTTAGTATCACAGCTACACAAGATATCAGTTTTCAAGAGGTTCTTTTTAGATTTTGTTTCATTATTTCTGAAATATTTTCACCACTGAAGTATTTTTCTATGTAGTTACCTGAGGCTTAGTTTCCTTTCACCAACCAAAATAGTCTGTAGCCTTCTACACTGTGAAAAGCAAGCTCTGTGGAGAAACATGAGCTCTGTGCTTGCCCAACAAATTAGCAGAAATTTCATCCAAGCCATAAAAGCCTTTTATAGTATTGTGTTTATGTAATAAAAGCAATTAGGGATAGGAGCTTCAGGAATAAAGAGCTCTCTATCTACCATTTTACTTTCTGTAATTCATAGGGATTTAAGAGTTCTTTTTTCAAAGCTCAGCTGTGTCTCTGTAAAACAGTGCAGTGAGATTGAGTTTATAGAGATAGCATTGGAGTGGGAAAGATTTACTTTTGATAGCAAGGAGTAATGTATGTCCCTATGGACATGGACACTTGCAAACAAGTCTGATACCAAGAATTAAAAAATCAAGATGGTACCAGTATATCAGACTTTGTACTACAGTGGCTTTTTTTGCTTTTCTTGTTTCTATTTTATTTTGCAGCAGAGGAGTTAGGGCATCTCAGATCATATGGGGTATTTTACAAGTATATCACTCAATAAACATTTTATAAAGTCTAACTTCAAAATGCACTATGAATTATTAAAAAAAAATATTTTCTTCTGTTTGCCAACATGGTGGTTCCATTTTGTGATAAAGTAAAGAGTTAACTTGTTGCACTGCCTAGCTGAGTGAATTCATCCAGTGTACATAGGTATCTGTGCAGCATTACTTTGGGTTTTGTATTTGAATTTGCAGTATTGATTATTTTTGTATTTTACTTTGCCTCTGTTATTAGAAATGTAGTAAACACAATTTATGCATATGATTTTACAACTGTTTTGCAACTGAAAAGTCTTTAAATTGTAAAGTTTTATTCATGGATACTCATTAAAATGGTATGAGAATTATATTAATAATTGTTTTGTGTTTCAATGCTCTCTGTACATAAATATATGATTATTTATCTGTTTAATGGTGCTTGTGTCTTGCAATTTTGGACACATTTTAGAATAAAGTTTCATTTTACAAGAAGTAGTTGCATTTTTCAAAAACTGTGTCAAAAAAACTCTTTTTTCCAGGAATAAATGGGGTTATGACAGAAACATATAAACCTCTAAAGCATTTGACTTCAGGCAGTAATACTTTTTTTTCAAGAATATAGAAGTATATAGTCTATAAAGACACAGAGCTACATATTGTAGTCAATTTACTTCAGTAACTGACATCCATATTTAAAACACCACCCAAAAGAAACTTTTTGGAGGCATGTCCTACAGCTGCTGACATTGGTAAAAAAATATTTGTAAAGGCCTTTTATACACCTTAAAAGTCACAATTATCATGTTAGTCTGTAAGTCATACTAAAACTCTCCAATCTTACTTACATCTGTTTAAATATTGAAAGAATTTTGGTAGAAGCCTAAAACTATTCTAGAATACAGCCTTCTAAATGATGGAAAATTTTGGTTCTAAATTAGAACTCCTTTACTAGCGCTCTGTTCTATAATTCTTGGAATAAATTCTACTTTGGCTGAAATTTCTGTCAGGAGCAGTTACATTGTTAGTTGAGCTGGTTGCTAACTGTCTACATACTGTACAATTGAGTAGTATTTCTTGCTAGCTCTAATGGCTTTACTTTATAGAATATTTATCCACATCTAATACTGAGCTATTCTTTTATTAATAAAGTGCCTTACCTCTTCTGGCACAATTTCTTTAAAGCTGTTGTGCTGTGTCTTGTTCTTCACAGCACTCATGAGGTATGTTATTGTGCTACACAAAGCTTTTAAAATTATGTTGCTTTAATTACAAATTCATGTTATCAGGAGATAAAAATCTAGTATCCATTCTGGTTTTTCTTTGTAAATGTATTTAAAACAATACTACACCTGTTTTTGTTGTTGCTGTTTTTACTGTTTTGGTTCAGCACAAGAAACTTCAAGCCATTAAGTGTGAATTATTTATTGACAAAAACTTTTTTAAAGTTCATTAGAAAAGAACAGTTCTGAAGGGAAGCCAATTTCTTACTCGGTTACCCAAACTTTTAAAACACTCACACTTTTTATCACTCTAGTTCACCACTAATCCTCATTTCAAAACAATTTCACTGAAGACTCAGTGGCATACGTGTTTGTATGTAAGGCATCTTCCATCTGCCTTTGACCATTTGTTCCTCTCCCCACAACAGAGATCAATAAATACAAATTTGATGGCTCACAAAGATGCTTCTCAGAGCCTGCCTTAGCCATGTAGTGTTGGTCCAGCCACCTTCTTCTGTGTGGTGACACTGGAGGTTATGATACAGGCTGCGGTGCTACAAAAGGCACTTTCCAACTGGGAAACTTAAACTGCAGCACAGATCTCCTCTGTGAACTTGGACCAATAACTTAATTTCTGTAATTTTTCAGTTGTAAAAGGAGAACAATATAGCTGACTAAACTTGCATGTATTTTCTGAGGATAAATGCACTGAAGACTAAAATACTCAGTTACTCCAATGGAGGCTATTAGGAAACTAAAAGATTATAAGGGAATGAAGAGAAAGGAGATAACGAAGTGTCCTGGTTTGGGTTGGGATAGAGTTAATTTCTTTCCTAGTAGCTGGTACAGGGCTGTGTTTTGGATTTAGGATGAGAATAATGTTGATAAGGCACCGATGTTTTAGTTGTTGCTAAGTAGTGCTTACACTAGTCAAGGACTTTTCAGCTTCCCATGCTCTACCGACTGAGAAGGCTGGAGGTACACAAGAAGCTGGGAGGGGGCACAGCCAAACTGGCCAAAGGGACATTCCATACCATGTGATGTCATGCTCAGTACATAAACTGGCAGAAAGCTGGCCGGGGGGCAGCGATCGCTGCTTGGGGACTGACTAGGAATCGGTCGGCAGGTGGTGAGCAATTGCATCATGCATCACTTGCTCTGTATATTCTTTTATCATTATTATTATTTTCCCTTCCTTTTCTGTCCTATTAAATTGTCTTTATCTCAACCCACGAGTTTTACCTTATTTTTTCGATCCTCTCCCCCATTCCACTGGGGGGGAGTGAGCGAACAGCTGTGTGGTGTTTAGCGGCTTGCCTGGTTAAACCACAACATGAAGCCAACTGGAAGAATGACATCTGAGTCAGTTACTTCAGCAGACAGGGTCAAAGGATAGGAGCTGGAGTGCAGGACAAAAGAAGCTTACAAAAGTAGAGACTAGTTTTGGAAAAGGACATTTTAGGCTGTGAGGTCATTCACTTTCCAGGTGTATGTTTGCCAAGTATCCAAAGCATTGGTGGCCATGTGCACTGCTGGATGGCCATTCCTGTTCTTGAAGGGCAGCTCATACTTCCAACAGACATATTTTGTACGACACACTCCTGTATGTTCTTCAAATAATGTTTCCCAACAGAAACGAGAGACGTTACCTTTTCTGCTTCTCTAAAACCCTTCTTTCTATACAGCCTAAGAGAGTTCTGCTGACCACTCACCCCAACCATGTATTCCTCCAGGTACTTCAGAAATAATAGAATCATTAAGAATGGAAAAAACCTCTAAGATCATCGAGTCCAACCGTCAACCCAACACCCCCATGCCCACTAAACCATGTCCCTAAGCGCCTCATCTACACGTCTTTTAAATACCTCCAGGGATGGGGACTCAACCACTTCCCTGGGTAGCCTGTTCCAATGTTTAACCACGCTGTCAGTAAAGAAACTTTTCCTCACATCCAATCTAAACCTCCCCTGGCGCAACTTGAGGCCATTTCCTCTCGTCCTATCGCTGTTACTACTTTCAGGTAGTTGTAGAGAGCGATGAGGTCTCCCCTCAGCCTCCTTTTCCCCAGGCTAAACAATCCCAGTTCCCTCAGCCGCTCCTCATAAGACTTGTTCTCCAGACCCCTCACCAGCCTCGTTGCCCTTCTCTGGACACGCTCTAACACCTCAACATCCTTCTTGTAGTGAGGGGCCCAGAACTGAACACAGTATTCAAGGTGCAACCTCACCAGTGCCGAGTACAGGGGCACGATCACTTCCCTACTCCTGCTGGCCACACTGTTTCTGATACAGGCCAGGATGCCATTGGCCTTCTTGGCCGCCTGGGCACACTGCTGGCTCATATTCAGCCGGCTGTCGACCAACACCCCCAGGTCCTTTTCCGACAGGCAGCTTTCCAGCCACTCTTCCCCAAGCCTGTAGCACTGCATGGGGTTGTTGTGGCCGAAGTGCAGGACCCGACACTTGGCCTTGTTGAACCTCATACAGTTGGCCTCGGCCCATCGATCCAGCCTGTCCAGGTCCCTCTGCAGAGCCTTCCTACCCTCGAGCAGATCAACGCTCCCGCCCAACTTGGTGTCGTCTGCAAACTTACTGAGGGTGCACTCGATCCCCTCGTCCAGATCATTGATAAAGATATTGAACAAGACCGGCCCCAAAACTGAGCCCTGGGGAACACCGCTCGTGACCGGCCGCCAACTGGATTGAACTCCATTCACCACAACTCTCTGGGCCCGGCCGTCCAGCCAGTTTTTGACCCAGCGCAGAGTACACCTGTCTAAGCCATGAGCCGCCAGCTTCTCCAGGAGAATGCTGTGGGAGATGGTGTCAAAGGCCTTACTGAAGTCCAGGTAGACCACATCCACAGCCTTTCCCTCATCCACTAGGCGGGTCACCTGGTCATAGAAGGAGATCAGGTTGGTCAAGCAGGACCTGCCTCTCGTGAACCCGTGCTGGCTGGGCCTGATCCCCTGGGTGTCCCGCTCATGCCTTGTGAGCGCCCTCAAGATGAACCGCTCCATAATCTTCCCCGGCACCGAGGTCAGGCTGACAGGCCTGGAGTTCCCCAGATCCTCCTTCCGGCCCTTCTTGTAGATGGGCGCCACATTGGCAAGCCTCCAGTCGTCCGGGACCTCCCCCGTTAACCAGGACTGCTGATAGATGATGGAGAGTGGCTTGGCGAGCTCCTCCGCCAGCTCCCTCAGCACTCTCGGGTGGATTCCATCCGGCCCCATAGACTTATGAGCATCCAGGTGGTGTAGCAGGTCGTTGACTGCTTCCTCTTGGATTATGGGGGGTTCATCCTGCTCACCGTCCCTGTCTTCCAGCTCGGGAGGCCGAGTACCCTGAGGATAACTAGTCTGCCTGTTAAAGACTGAGGCAAAGAAGGCATTGAGTACCTCAGCCTTTTCCTCATCCTTGGTGACAACGTTCCCCCCTGCATCCAATAAAGGATGGAGAGTCCCCTTGGCTCTCTTCTTGTCATGAATATATTTGTAAAACCTTTTTTTGTTGTCCTTAACGACAGTGGCCAGATTGCGTTCCAGCTGGGCTTTCGCCTTTCTCATTTCCTCTCTGCACGACCTAACGAGATCCCTGTACTCTTCTTGAGTCGCCTGCCCCTTCTTCCACAAGGGGTAAACTCTCCTTTTTTTCCTGAGTCCCAGCAAAAGCTCCCTGTTCAGCCAGGCCGGTCGCCTTCCCCACCCGTTCTTTTTACGGCATACAGGGACAGCCTGCTCCTGCGCCTTTAAGACTTCCTTCTTGAAGATCGTCCAGCCTTCCTGGACCCCTTTGCCCTTCAGGACCATCTCCCAAGGGACTGTCTCAACCAGCATCCTGAACAGGCCAAAGTCCGCCCTCCGGAAGTCCATGGTTGCAGTTTTGCTGGCCTCCCTCCTTACTTCACCGAGAATCGAGAATTCTACCATTTCATGGTCGCTAAGCCCAAGACGGCCTCCGACCACCACATCTCCCACCAGTCCTTCTCTGTTTGTAAACAGCAGGTCGAGCGAGGCACCTCCCCTGGTAGGCTCACTTACCAGCTGCGTCAGGAAGTTGTCTTCCACACACTCCAGGAACCTCCTAGACTGCTTCCTCTCTGCAGTGTTGTATTTCCAGCAGACGTCTGGGAAGTTGAAGTCCCCCACGAGAACAAGGGCTAGCGATCGAGACGCTTCTGCCAACCGCTTGTAGAACGCTTCATCCGCCCCTTCATCCTGGTTGGGTGGTCTATAACAGACTCCCAGCAGGATATCTGCCTCGTTGGCCTTCCCCCTCATCCTTACCCATAAACACTCGACTGTATCATCATCACAATTGTTGAGTTCTAGACAATCGAAACATTCCCTAACATACAGGGCCACCCCACCGCCTCTCCTTCCTCGCCTGTCCCTTCTGAAGAGTTTATAGCCATCCATTGCAGCACTCCAATCATGAGAGTCACCCCACCATGTTTCTGCAATGGCGACTAAGTCATATCTCTCCCGCTGCACCATGGCTTCCAGCTCCTCCTGTTTGCCGCCCATGCTGCGTGCATTGGTGTAGATGCACTTGAGCTGGGCTATCGATTTCGCCCCCAGCATCGGCATGCCACCCCTAGGCTCGTCTCTAGTGAGCCTGGTTTTATCCCCTTCCCCCTTCAAACCTAGTTTAAAGCCCTCTCAATAGCCCCGCCAATTCATGAGCGAGAATCCTTTTCCCCCTGTGAGACAGCTGGACTCCATCTGTCGCCAGCAGGCCCGGTGCCGTGTAAACCTCCCCATGATCAAAAAAGCCAATATTCCTCCGATGGCACCAGCCCCTGAGCCACGTGTTGATCAGGTGCGTTTTCCTGTTCCTTTCAGTATTCTTCCCTGCCACTGTAGGGATTGAGGAAAACACTACCTGTGCTCCCGATCCTTCAACCAGCCGCCCCAGTGCCCTGAAGTCCCTTTTGATCGCGGCAGGACTTCTCTCTGGAACCTCATCACTGCCAGCCTGTATAACCAACAGCGGGTAGTAGTCGGAAGACCGTACCAGACCAGGGAGCTTCCTCGTAATGTCTCTGACCCGGGCCCCAGGGAGGCAGCAGACTTCCCTGTGGGACGGGTCCGGTCGGCATATTGGGCCCTCTGTTCCCCTCAGAAGGGAATCGCCTACGACAATCACCCTCCTTTTTTTCTTAGCAGAGGCAGTCATGATGCATGGGGCTGACTGCCTCACCCTAGGCAACCTCCCAGATGGACCTTCGTCTACATCCTCATTTGCCTGGCCCTCAAGTTCCAGGGCCCCATATCTGTTGCGTAAAGGCAACCGGGAAGGTGAGGGAGGCCGGGCGGGGGTTCGCCTGGCACCCTGAGCAGGGACCCGTTTCCATTCCCCGCCGTCGCTTAGGTCCCCTCTTTCTACCTGGTGGCAAGAGGGCAGGGGATCCTCTGCTTCTTGTGGAGCCTCCATCTGCTGCCCTTGCCTCAGGGATGGTAGGGTGCGGCTCCACCAATCTATCTCCCTCTCACACTCCCGGATACTCCTTAACATTTCCACTTCCTCCTTCAGCTCAGCCACCAGGCTGAGCAGATCATCCACCTGGTCACACTGCACACAGGCGGTGTCTCCACTGCCCTCTGTTAATGCTGACAGGCTCAGGCACTCCCTGCAGCCAGAGACCTGGACAGCTGCGTGCTTGCGTGAGGGCTCCATCTGGGTCGCCGCATTCCTTCTGGCGATGGCTTTCAGCCGAGTAGAAACCATAGTCGTCACCCTCCAAGAAGTGGACCGTCTAATAGTTGAGTTGGTCTCTAGAGCCAGGAGGGGGGGGGCTGCGCCCTGCCCGTTCGCCTTCCCTGCACGAACTGCCGCACGAACTGCCGCGCCACGCCCTTCTGACACGCCACGTCCTGTTTGCCCGTCCTGTTCGCCGCGCTCCGGGTCGCTCGCGCTCCCTGGGGGCTGCTCTTGTAAGTGAGGGGGGTTTGGCCGCCGTCCCTCTTGGCCCCGCCCACGCTGAGTCAGAGCTGCTGCTCCTCGTCAGGAGCTCCCTCCTCCGGCTCAGGGAGGGGGGCTGGGGCACGCTCTCCCTCCCTGCGCTTTTGCTCTTCGCGGGTTTTGCCGCGGTTTTGCCGCTTCAGGAAGGGTCCCCCGGCGCGATCCTCCGCTCCGGAGCCCTTCGCCTCGGTGGCTTCGCTCAAATGTTTAGATTTGAGCAGATTTAGATTTTACATTTCCCTGTGATGCTAACAGCTTTGTAGCTCCTAATCTCATAGCAGACAACAGATATATTATGGGCCAAATACCTAATCAGTGGGACTATGTTAAATGGAGGTGAAAATTACCTGTGAGAGAACAACAAATAAGCATAGTCTTAGAGAAAGCCTAGGTAATGACAGTGACAAGGTAAACCTGAAAACAAATTTACAGATTACTGGCATAGGCAGGCAAAAGACAAGTTAATTTTTTTTTAAAATAACAAAATGTTTAGTTCGGTTTAAAGACTATTCCTTCTAAGATCCAGGATCCATGGTGTTTGAAGTTGATACTTGACTTTT
This sequence comes from Spheniscus humboldti, assembly GCA_027474245.1. NCBI lineage: Eukaryota > Metazoa > Chordata > Aves > Sphenisciformes > Spheniscidae > Spheniscus > Spheniscus humboldti. The sequence continues at coordinate 38,017,946 of CM049922.1, forward strand.
TGTCATCTGTACAGAGCAGATGAGGAAGGAAAAAAGAATACCAACTGCATGCCTTTTACAAGCCCTGTTGAGGTAGTAAGACTGAGCTATGCCACTGCCACTTCTAAGAGTCTGTTTCTTTCCTTCACAGAAGACAGTCAGAGGGAAAGAGAATTCTGTACAAACTTTGTTCTGAAGCAACAGAATAAAAGTAAATTTAGGGAATAGCACAGCATGCTGATTTTCAGAGCCAGTATCCTCTGGAATGTATCTAGTGTGACGGTACAGCCATCCTGTTGCTTCCTGAAAGAGTATATGTGACAAAGAAACAAAGATCTTGCTATAGTGCAGTGATAGTAGCACAGATCATGTGGGAAGAAAATCCCTGCTGCACTGAGAAACTATCTTGGCGAGAGAGGTTGGTTAAAATTCAAATTTTCCCTGCTGTTTTGGGTTAAAGCTAGATCTTTAACAATGTTTAAACGAGTAACACACTTTGACACTCAAGAATCAGCTGCCTCAGGGCACATTCTTGTGTGACATCCCCATTCCAATTGATTAACCTTATGAAAAGCCAAAATCAGATTCACAGCGCACACCAATACAGGCATTCTGGTTATGCAGGGATGTTCAAGAAACTGAAGGGCTGGAAACCAAGGCTGGAAACATCTATCCCAGAGGAGAAGAGAGAGGTGTCATTCTTCATTTCCCCTACAAAGTGGCTTCTGGAGGAGAAAGGTGCACTTGCTAATTGTCTCCAAGAGATGGTTCCCAGAGTACTGGGATGGCAGCAATACAGGGGCCACATACCAGATTAGGCTCAAGGCCAATGTTTTCATCATAGCTCTCCCAGGCAAAGAAAAACAAAATGATAAACAACACAGCAAACAGCAAAAGCTGAAAGCAGCCATTAAGAAGCCCTGGAATTTGATGTACAGCAAGAAAAGGAGCAAGCAACAGAGCAGGTGAGGGAACAAATAAATCAGTATTGAGACCAAACAAGTCAACATCATGACCAGCAACAGCAAGTAACTGCTAAACAGGTATAACAGCTATAAATTAAGTCTAGCATACTCCGTTCAAACCTGTCATTATCTTAAGCCCCTTGAGCCTCACATTGGGCGCCAAAAAGGACTGTGGTGGGTTGACCCTGGCCAGAAGCTAAGCACCCACACAGCCATTCGCTCATCCCCACCCCAGTGGGATTGGGAGGAGAGAATAGGAAGAGCAAAAGCAAGAAAATTTGTGAGATAAAGACAGTTTAATAAGCGAAGGAAAGAGAAAAAAAAAACAAATGATGCAAAGGCAATCAATCACCACTTCCCACAAGCAGACCAATGCCCAGCCAGTCTTTGAGCAATGGTTACTTTGGAAAGGCCAAACCCCTAGTTTTTTACTGCTGGGCATGACGTTATATGGCATGGAATATGCCTTTGGTCAATCTGTCTCAGTTGTCCTGACTGTGTCCCCTCCAAATCACTTGCTTACCCCTAACCTACTTGCTGGGGGGGGGCACACAGAGTGAGAAACAGAGAAGGCCTTGATGCTGTGCAAGTACTGTTCAGCAATAGCCAAAACATCGGTGTGTTATCAACACTGTTTTAGCCACAAATGCAAAGCACAGCACCATACCAGCTGCTATGAAGAAAGTTAACTCCATCCCAGCCAGACCCAGTACAATAGCATAACAGTTATGTTTGAACAGTCTTTGACCACTTAGCAAATGATCACTTTTTCAAAGGTGTCCCGATCCAATGTCGGGAGAGGTTTCGATATGATCCCGAGAGCAAGATTAAGACACAAACGAGGTCAAATGCCGTATAACCAAGACAGCTTTTATTATCAAAAGTAAAAAAGAGAAGTTAGTAGCGACAGGATAGAATAGAATAAAATACACAAGTTAAGCAAGCATTTGGGACAGAGTTGCAAGGACAGTCACCACCATGGATCCCCAGCATCGGGAGGGTCCAAGTCTTTTGATGTTTCGGTGGTGGGCGATCCCATCCTGCTTGTCTTGGCAGTCCCTTTTATCCTCATTCCAGGGCTGCAGTTTCCATGTCAACGACACATACCTGCATGTTCTGCATTCCTGCATATGCGCACATGCCTCAGGACCCCAGCCCTGCTCTTCACCAACTGGCGCCTGATTTGGCAGGATGTCTTCAAATGTTTTACAGTTCAGTCTCTCACTTGTAGCCGTTATCTCTGTGGCCTTGTAGCAGCCAGAGGATTCTTCACTTAGACAAACAATCTTTGAGACAAATGATTTACAGTTCAGTCTCTCACAAAAGGATACATTAAAAAAATAGTGTTTTCAAAATCAAGTTCTCCTTGTAACCCAGCTATACCTGGCTAGTTGAATTCTTCTTTGTGCAATAGCTCCACAATATTACCTCATACCATCCTTTATAAAAAGTAAACCAGACAGTGACGCACTGTGACGGTGTGCTCCCCATCCCCCAAACTGACCTTTATCTCCCATAACCCTGCTCCAGTGATAACTACCAGGGGCTCATAATGGATGCTGGTCGTGGTAGCTGCATCTGGATCAAAGTGGATTTGGGAGCCAGATAACAACACAATAGCCAAGGGCTATTGTGAGCAATGCGCCCACCTAACCACAGTTATCAGTATGCAAATATGACTATGAGTCAATCATCTTACCCCTATAAATAGTGAGCAGCCCAAGAGCCCTTTGAGCTCTCCTGCACGCGGGCTGCATGGTGGGATCTCCCCTTGAGTAGGGACGCCTCTCAAGGTTCCTCCTCAAGGTTGAGACATTCCTTGCCGCAACAGATCCTTGGTAGGTGACTAATAGCATGCTAAACTTTGAAATCTTAGCTAAGTGATATAAAGGATTGATTGCGCATATATAATCCTTTAGACATAAACTGTTGACCAAGTCTGGGACTAGGACTGGATCCAGCCACACCTAGACTCCTCTCTGAGAAGGAGTTTAGAAAGCAAGGGGGTCCTTTCTGAACCTCACGGCTCAACGGGAGGGTCTCCCTGACAGTTTTGTCTGACCCTGTCCTCTATGCAGCAAATAATCAAGTGTACCATGCCATCAGATCTTGTTAAATCACTGTCACATTTACCATTGAACGTTGTTAACTCACTGTTTTCTATCAATAAAGGGTATTGTTGCTTCTCTCTCTTACGAGTGAAGTGCAGTCTCACTCCATCCGCGACACACGCCTGATTAATTTGGGACACATTCTATTTTGACAAATTTCTGCCACTAATAAAAACATCTAAAACTTATTTCTTATAGGTGGACAAATGCTGGAGATGTATTAAAAATAAGTAAAGAACTGTACTTTGTACATTAGACTTTCCCCAGATTAACCTGAGTCGGTGATTTAACTTGACAATATCCCTTTAAGTTGGCAAAAACAATCTAATAAAAAAGTACTATCACAGTAGCATACTCCTAGCACTTTAGTCCTAGCCCACAGAGAGCTGGGCAGTGCAGCGCTACACAGAACATTTTATTCTTTCCAAATATGCCACCTATGAGATAAACTATTAATCCAATTCACCTTTATCTAGTGTTCAAATCATGAAGGAAATTTGGAAGAATTCCTGTTTTAGTGCATATTGATTTGGGGAACAGAGCATTAGCTATAGCAAATCAGAAGAAACCTGTCCTGGTTTCAGCAGGGATAGAATTAATTTCCTTCCTAGTCGCTGGTACAGTGCTGTGTTTTGGATTTAGGATGAGAACAAAGTTGATAACACACCTATGTTTTAGTTGTTGCTAGGTAGTGCTTACACTAGTCAAGGACTTTTCAGCTTCCCATGCTCTCCTGACTGAGAAGGCTGGAGGCGCACAAGAAGCTGGGAGGGGGCACAGCCAAACTGGCCAAAGAAACATTCCATACCATGTGACGTCATGCTCAGTACATAAACTGGGGAAAGCTGGCCGGGGGGGCCGCTGCTCGGGGACTGGCTGGGCATCGGTCGGCGGGTGGTGAGCAATTGCACTGTGCATCACTTGCTTTGTGTATTACTATTATTATCTTATTATTATTATCATTTTATTTCAATTATTAAACTGTTTTTATCTCAACCCACGAGTTTTTCTCACTTGTGCTCTTTTCCAATTCTCTCCCCCATCCCACTGGGTCGGGGGGAGTGAGTGAGCGGCTGCGTGGTGCTTAGTTGCCGACTGAGGTTAAACCACGACAACTGCACAAACAGATGTGATCTGCCCTTCAAGGTGGCAAGTCTGTCCCTTCCCTTATTATTACTCTATCCCAGGGTGGAATTTTTTGGAAGCATACAAGTGATGCAAAAGCACAAACTGCACCAAAAGTCAACAGGACTTGTTATCCTGAAAGACATACCATTTTGGGAAAAGCTTCTTTTTCTTTGCTTTTAAGGGATGACATACAGCTTTTACTGGAATAAGCAGGATCTCCAGATTAGTGCATCTCAACCTTCTTTAACCCAAGGACCACCTAATATTTTTTGATGACATCTCTTTACCATTTTGTAGAGCATTGCCATATCAGTTGTCAATTTCAGTCAAATGACCACTGAAAGTTTAAATTTGAGCACATTTCCCAGATTTGTTTGCTTGACTGTGCAGGAATGGGTGTACATGTTTTTAACTTGATGCTTAATTTGTGGATGTCCTTCTAAGCAGGTCTTTAAGGAAAGCACTAGGTTTTTTCTGGAAGAAGCTAAGCTTCTGGGGCTTTTTTTTTTTTAATTTTTGAAAGGAAGAAGAAGAGTCAATCTTTCCTCTTGCAATATTTTGTTATGGGCACTAGTGAACCTTACTGCCTTATCTAGTACATAGTACACCTTGATTTATTTGTCCAGTTGCCATACTACAAAATGTAAGTTCACTGATGGTAAATAATCATTACATTTCTGTCTATGCTGGCTCTCTTACAATCCCATAATTGGAGCAATAAGTTAATGACAGGTGACATCACAACAAATAATTCAACAACAGTATTCACACTGCTCTGAGTGCTTAGTGCACCATTAGCAGGGAAACACATGCTAAAATCTCCATGTCAAAGGAATCAGACAGCTGGCCCACGTCACAGGAGTTGATTCCCACAGACTACTTCACTAACTTTTTTTGTCTTCATTAAGGGTTTACAGAAGTAACTTCATCCATTTAACACTTAGGAGTTTCAGTCAATTTCTTCCATCTTCTATGGTCAGTGGAGATTGTACAAGACCTGTACAGACAGGTGCTTCTAAAAGGCAGATTCTTCCTCCCTCTCCATCAACTAAAGAAGCTCAAATGATGACTACCCTCCACTAGACTCCTCAGTTTTGGATGGCTGAAGTTAAGTATGACGAATCTCTTGCTCAAAGGCAAACATTCATTTAGAGGCTTTCTCTTCCCCCAAAAAGATGCTTATCAGTACACAGTCTTGTTTAGTCCTTGTTTTCCAAGGAAAGCTGTCAGTGGCTGGCTGTATGACATGGAGAGTGCTGGGCTGGACTACATAATTGCATGTATGCATTCATCCTACTCCTGAGGATGAGAGCTCACCTTTTGTTGTGGTTTAACCTCAGTCAGCAACTAAGCACCACACAGCCGCTCGCTCATTCCCCCCTCCCCCAGTGGCATGGAGGAGAGAATAGGAAGAGCACAAGTGAGAAAAACTCATGGGTTGAGATAAAAACAGTTTAATAATTGAAATAAAGTGATAATGAGACAATAATAATAATACACAAAGCAAGTGATGCACAGTGCAATTGCTCACCACCCGCCGACCGATGCCCAGCCAGTCCCCGAGCAGTGGCCCCCCCGGCCAGCTTTCCCCAGTTTATGTACTGAGCATGACGTCCCATGGTATGGAATGTCCCTTTGGCCAGTTTGGCTCTGCCCCCTCCCAGCTTCTTGTGCACCTCCAGCCTTCTCAGTCGGTAGAGCATGGGAAAATAAAAATTCCTTGGCTAGTGTAAGCATGACCTAACAACAATTAAAGCATCGGTGTGTTATCAACATTGTTCTCATCCTAATTCCCAAAACACAGCACTGTACCAGCTACTAGGAAGGAAATTAACTCTATCCCTGCCGAAACCAGGACAATATCCAGCCCTTATTCTGTACCATCTACGTCATGCTCAAGTCCCGTATTTTCCGGTACATTTTCATTAATCACCACCCCTGTTCCCGGGTTTCTTTTAATATACACACACACACACACACAGAGATATCATTCCCTTAGTCTCTGGGCCATCCCTCTAAAATGTTCGGTGAGTTCATTTAGTCCATGACTTCGGGCTCCATCTGTCGTAATAATCTTCCAGGGCAGGAAAGATGGAGATGGTATGCGGTGTTGGATTGTTTCATGTTGAAGTCAGTTCTGGTTCCATCATCACTGTGCTTTGCTTGGTTTCATCGAAGTTATTCTTCATTAACCTGGGTGATTCTTATTGTAATGTCATTAGTATGGCATATAATATTATGTAGCACTTAACATAACATAATTCAGATCATTGACTATTCTCACCCAAAATCAAATCCCCTTGAGGTACACATCGGACTTCCCCATCCTTCCGCATTATCCACCAAGTGCACCCAGGTCCTTGAGCAAAAGCAATACCACGGATGGGTTTCCCTTTGCCCGAGGCAGGAATAACCCAAACTGTTTTCCCCAACATATTCTTTATGCGCACTACAGGGACTTTATCCCCTTCTACAGTACGTAAAAGTTTTGACAGGGCAGGGCCAGCTCGATTGGCAGATCCCCGAGTGTTGACTAACCAGGTGGCCTTTGCTAAATGCGTATCCCAATGTTTGAATGTCCCGCCACCCATTGCTCTCAGCGTAGTCTTTAACAGTCCATTGTATCATTCGATTTTCCCGGAGGCTGGTGCATGATAGGGGATGTGATACACCCACTCAATGCCGTGGTCTTTGGCCCAGGTGTCTATGAGGTTGTTTCGGAAATGAGTCCCGTTGTCTGACTCAATTCTTTCTGGGGTGCCATGTCGCCATAGGACTTGCTTTTCAAGGCCCAGGATAGTGTTCCGGGCAGTGGCACGGGGCATGCGATATGTTTCCAGCCATCCGGTGGTTGCCTCCACCATTGTAAGCACATGGCGATTGCCTTGGCGGGTTTGTGGGAGTGTGATATAATCGATCTGCCAGGCCTCCCCATATTTATATTTCAGCCATTGTCCTCCATACCAGAGGGGCTTTAACCGCTTGGCTTGCTTGATTGCAGCGCATGTTTCGCATTCATGGATAACCTGCGCAATAGTGTCCATGGTCAAGTCCACCCCTCGATCACGAGCCCATCTGTATGTTGCATCTCTTCCTTGGTGACCTGAGGTGTCATGGGCCCACCGAGCTATAAATAATTCACCCTTATGTTGCCAGTCCAGATCCACCTGAGCCACTTCAATCTTAGCAGCCTGACCCACCTGCTGGTTGTTCTGATGTTCTTCAGTGGCCCGACTCTTGGGTACGTGAGCATCTACGTGACGGACTTTTACAACCAGGTTCTCCACCCGGGCAGCAATATCTTGCCACAGTGCGGCAGCCCAGATGGGTTTGCCTCTGTGCTGCCAGTTGCTCCGCTTCCATTGCAGCTACCACCCCCACAGGGCATTTGCCACCATCCATGAGTCAGTATAGAGAGCGAGCACTGGCCACTTTTCTCGGTCAGCAATGTCTAAAGCCAGCTGGATGGCCTTTACTTCTGCAAATTGGCTCGATTCACCTTCTCCTTCAGCAGTTTCTGCCACTTGTCGTATAGGACTCCATACAGCAGCTTTCCACCTCCGATGCTTTCCCACAAGACGACAGGACCCATCAGTGAACAGGGCATATTGCTTCTCATTTTCTGGTAGTTCATTATACATTGGGGCCTCCCCAGCACGCGTCACCTCCTCCTCTGGAGATATTCCAAAATCTTTGCCTTCTGGCCAATCCATGATCACTTCCAGGATTCCTGGGCGACTGGGGTTTCCTATTCGAGCCCGTTGTGTGATCAGTGCGACCCACTTACTCCACGTAGCATCAGTTGCATGATGTGTGCAGGGGACCCTCCCTCTGAACATCCAGCCCAGCACCCGCAGCCGGGGTGCCAGGAGGAGCTATGCTTCAGTGCCGATCACTTCCGAAGCAGCTCGAACCCCTTCATATGCTGCCAAAACCTCTTTTTCAGTTGGAGTATAGCGGGCCTCGGATCCTCTGTATCCCCGACTCCAAAACCCTAGGGGTCGAACTCGAGTCTCCCCTGGTGCTTTCTGCCAGAGGCTCCAGGTAGGGCCGTTCTCCCCGGCTGCAGTGTAGAGCACTTTTTTTACATCTTGTCCTGCCCGGACTGGCCCCAGGGCTACTCCATGAACTATCTCCTCTTTAGTTTGTTCAAAAGCTTGTCATTGCTCAGGGCCCCATTTGAAATCATTCTTCTTCTGGGTCACTTGACAGAGAGGGTTTATGATCAGACTGTAATTTGGAATATGCATTCTCCAAAAACCCACAACGCCCAAGAAAGCTTGTGTTTCCTTTTTGTTAGTTAGTGGAGACATGGCTGTTATTTTGTTGATCACATCCATTGGGATCTGATGACGTCCATCTTGCCATTTTATTCCTACAAACTGGATCTCCTGTGCAGGTCCCTTGACCTTACTTTGTTTTATGGCAAAACCAGTCTTCAGCAGGATTTGGACTATTTCCTTCCCTTTTTCAAAAACTTCTCCTACTGTGTTGCCCCACACAATGATGTCATCAATGTATTGCAGGTGTTCTGGAGCTCCACCCTGTTCCAGTGCAGTCTGGATCAGTCCATGGCAAATGGTGGGGCTGTGTTTCCACCCCTGGGGCAGTCGGTTCCAGGTGTACTGGACGCCCCTCCAAGTGAAAGCAAACTGTGGCCTGCACTCTGCTGCCAAAGGGATTGAGAAAAACGCATTAGCAATATCACTTGTGGCATACCACTTGGCTGCCTTTGACTCCAGGTCGTATTGAAGTTCTAGCATGTCTGGCACAGCAGCACTCAGCGGTGGCGTGACTTCTTTATAGGCCACGATAGTCTACTGTCAGTCTCCACTCTCCATTAGACTTCCGCACTGGCCATATGGGACTGTTAAAGGGTGAGCGAGTCTTGCTGATCACTCCTTGGCTCTCCAATCGACGAATCAGCTCATGAATGGGAATCAGGGAGTCTCGGTTGGTGTGATATTGCTGCCGGCGCACCGTCGTGGTAGCAATTGGCACTTGTTGGTTTTCAACCTTCAGCAACCCCACAACAGAGGGGTCCTCCGAGAGACCAGGCAAGGTGGACAGCTGTTTAATTTCTTCCATCTCCAAGGCAGCTATACCAAAAGCCCACCGGTACCCTTTTGGGTCCTGGAAATACCCTCTCCTGAGGTAGTCTATGCCAAGGATGCACGGAGTCTCTGGGCCAGTCACAATGGGGTGCTTCTGCCACCCATTCCCAGTTAGACTTACTTCGGCTTCCAATACAGTTAGCTGTTGGCATCCCCCCGTCACTCCGGAAATACAGATGGGTTCTGCCCCTTTATAGCTTGATGGCATCAGGGTACACTGTGCACCGGTGTCCACTAGAGCCTTATACTCCTGTGGGCCTGATGTGCCAGGCCACCAAATCTACACAGTCCAGTAAACCTGGTTGTCCCTTTCCTCCCCCTGGCTGGAGGCAGGGCCCCTCTAGTCCTCATCACAGTACTTGTTTCTCACTTCTTGTACATACGAGTCAGAAGTTTCTTCATTAAGATCAGGAGTAAGATCAGCCCTTCTACCCTCTCTGGGGAACTGCCCAGTGGAAACTGGAGCAGCAATTTTCCTGGAAGAACCCCTTTCTGTGATTGTTTTCCCTTGCAACTCTCGTACCTGTGCCCCTAGGGCTGAGGTAGGCTTTCCATCCCACTTCCTCATGTCCTCTCCGTGGTCACGCAGGTAAAACCATAGGGTGCCCCGTGGTGTGTACCCTTTATATCCTCTCTCTTGAGCAAAAGAACGCTGACTCCTAACAGCCGAGATACTGGTCCGTACAGTTGGGGGGTAGGAGAGTAGGGAGTAGCAACTCTCTGAGTTGCTGGATCTCCTGGGACAGTTTCTCCACAGCCAAGACGAGGGAGGAAGAGAGACTTTCCTCATATTGCCGGAGTTGACTAGCCAATTCACCTACTGTTTGTTCCTCTCCATCTTTCCAGGTCATCACTGCCAATGAATTGGCGTATGACGATGGTGCGCTCATTATAAACTTCCGCCACATGGGTCGCGTGCACTTGACTTCATCTGGACCTTGGGATAGTTGTTCATTGTTCAGGTCACCATAAATCACCTCCAGCAGAGCTAGTCCCCTCAGGAACTGGATACCCTTCTCCATGGTGGTCCACTTGCTTGGGCGACATATAACATCTTCCTTGAAGGGATACCTTTCCTTCACGCTTGACAAGAGTCGCCTCCAAAGGCTGAGGACTCGTGTCCCCTTTCCAATTGCTTTGTCAATGCCCCCTTCCCTAGAAAGGGATCCCAGCTGCTTGGCTTCTTTACCCTCTAATTCCAGGCTACTGGCCCCATTATCCCAGCATGGGAGCAGCCAGGTGACAATATGCTCGCCTGGACGACGGCTGAAATCTTTTCGTAAATCTCGCAGCTCACTCAGGGATAGAGATCGGGTGGGTACTACCTCGTTTATGAGTTCTTCCTCTTCTTCCTCCCCAAGCAGTTGACGGCTCTCCTCCTCCTGTTCTCGTGATGGCCCTTCTCCAGGGTAGTCTGCCTCTTCCACTTCTTCCTCTGGCTCCCTTTTAGAAGAAGTTTCTTCCTCCCTTACTAAACGAGCCGACTCCTGCTTCCAAGATTTTTTCTTGTGTACAGGAGCAACTGATACCGGCACAGTTTGGCTCTTTGGTTCAGCCAGAGGGCGTGTCACCGGGGTCTGAGTGGCTGCAGTGCCTGTTGCCAGGGTCTGAGTAGCCGCGGGGTCTGAGTAGCTGCAGTGCATGCCACCGGGGCCTGAGTGGCTGCAGAGCGTGTCGCCGGGGTCTGAGTGGCCGCAGTGCCTGTCATTTTACTATCAGATCTGGAGACCTTCTCTTCCCTTTGAGGGTACTGAATGGTGTTGAACAGGGCTCGGTAGGCATGGGCTAGGCCCCAGCACGTTGCAATGATCTGCATCTCTCTGGAGTTGCCAGGGTGACAGCACACTTTTTCCAAATATTCTACTAACTTTTCAGGATTCTGCACTTGTTCAGGGGTGAAGTTCCAAAACACTGGGGGTGCCCATTTGCCTAGGTACTTGCCCATCTTGTCCCACACACCCTGCCACTCATAACTATTCAGCCTTGGGGCAGATCTCTGGATGATATTCTTAAATTGCTTACCAACTTTAGACAGAACCGAAACAATATTCCAAAGAAGTACCAACAGAAGTATCTTAACTACCCAAGTATGTTTACATACCACACTAAGGTCAAGGTCAATGTTCTAAAAACAAACTTCAGAAGGGAGACATCACTAATCACTGCAGACCACAGCAAACTGCAAAAACCAACACCAATCTTTAACATGTACAGCAAAAAAAAGCACGATGCAGATTATACAAATCAATATCGAGAACAGAGAAACCAACATTGTGATCCGCAACTATTAACAGATATAAGTTCCTTAATACTCTCCGGTTGATCTGTTATTATCTCAAAACCTTCGTGCCCCACGTTGGGTGCCAAAAAGGACTGTCGTGGTTTAACCTCAGTTGGCAACTGAGCACCACGCAGCCACTTGCTCACTCCCCCCACACCCCGGTGGGATGGGGGAGAGAAATGGAAGAGCACAAGTGAGAAAAACTCATGGGTTGAGATAAAAACAGTTTAATAATTGAAATAAAATGATATTAATGTAATAATGATAATAATACACAAAGCAAGTGATGCACAGTACAATTGCTCACCACCCGCCGACCGATGCCCAGCCAAGTCCCTGAGCAGCGGCCCCCCCGGCCAGTTTTCCCCAGTTTATGTACTGAGCATGACGTCCCATGGTATGGAATGTCCCTTTGGCCAGTTTGGCTCTGCCCCCTCCCAGCTTCTTGTGCACCTCCAGCCTTCTCAGTCGGTAGAGCATGGAAAACTAAAAAGTCCTTGGCTAGTGTAAGCATTACCTAGCAACAACGAAAACATCGGTGCGTTATCAACTTTGTTCTCATCCTAAATCCAAAACACAGCACTGTACCAGCTACTAGGAAGGAAATTAACTCTATCCCTGCCGAAACCAGGACACCTTTGTAGTAGGTTTGACTCAGGGGAAGGTGAGTAGCTCTTCTTTGTCATTTGCAGCAATAAAAATGAGAAAAGCACTGTTAATATGCCATGCTTAGTCCTTGATCCATTCTTCACTTTTAAAAGCTTCAAAACGAACACCAACATCTGTACTTATATGAGAGTTTAAATTAATTTTTGAAGTACGCTAAGTGATGCAGAAGCAGCCCTGAGACATACTGAACAGTACTGCTGTAAACTTTCTGGGTGCAGGAAGTCTGACTCAAATATATTCTGTAGCACTGAAAATAATATACTCAGTCTGGACAGATACATTTCAGAAATAATATAAAAGGTGGCACTAGATAAATAGTATGAGTAAAAAGAATGTGAGCTAAGTAGCAAAATATAAACACTGATGAGCAATGTGTGAGAACAGACAGCAAAAGCGAGCAGGATTGTATTGATTTGAAATTCAGCAGAGACATAGTGTTCTACACTGGCAGGGGAGAAGAGAGAGGGTTTGGTGAGAGAGAGAGAGACGTTGCAGGTTTCTTTCTGGATCTCAATAAGAAAGGCCCAATGACAAATGGCATAATAAAATATCATTCCAATCAAATGGGGAGGGATGCAGTAGCTTTACTTTCCCCACAATCATTCCCAAAGAGAATAAATCACATTTCCATTTACCTGAACCCATTTTAATCATTACATCACCATTGGATTTGGGGAAATAGCTCCCAGACGAATCACTTCTTGTGGACTCAGTTGTATACTATGCTCTCCTTGGTCCTACACTCGCAGAATACCATTGTCCTATTCTTTCTCCAGGCTTCTGTTGATACAAGTCTGCCACATTCTGCAGCTCAGTCTAGGTATATTTTTGCATTGATATAGAGTCTCGCACTGAAGACGCATGGGAAGACGACCGGCCTGGCTGAACGGGGAGCTTTTACTGGGACTCAGGAAAAAAAGGAGAGTTTACCACTTGTGGAAGAAGGGGCAGGCGACTCAAGAAGAGTACAGGGATCTCGTTAGGTCGTGCAGAGAGGAAATGAGAAAGGCGAAAGCCCAGCTGGAACGCAATCTGGCTGCTGTCGTTAAGGACAACAAAAAATGTTTTTACAAATATATTAATGACAAGAAGAGAGCCAAGGGGACTCTCCATCCTTTACTGGATGCGGGGGGGAACATTGTCACCAAGGATGAGGAAAAGGCTGAGGTACTCAATGCCTTCTTTGCCTCAGTCTTTAACAGGCAGACCGGTTATCCTCAGGGTACTCGGCCCCCTGAGCTGGAAGACAGGGACGGCGAGCAGGATGAACACCCCATAATCCAAGAGGAAGCAGTCCACGACCTGCTACGCCACCTGGATGCTCACAATTCTATGGGGCCAGATGGGATCCACCCGAGAGTGCTGAGGGAGCTGGCGGAGGAGCTCGCCAAGCCACTCTCCATCATCTATCAGCAGTCCTGGTTAACGGGGGAGGTCCCGGACGACTGGAGGCTTGCCAATGTGACGCCCATCTACAAGAAGGGCCAGAAGGAGGATCCGGGGAACTACAGGCCTGTCAGCCTGACCTCGGTGCCGGGGAAGATTATGGAGCGGTTCATCTTGAGGGCGCTCACAAGGCATGTGCGGGACACCCAGGGGATCAGGCCCAGCCAGCACGGGTTCACGAGAGGCAGGTCCTGCTTGACCAACCTGATCTCCTTCTATGACCAGGTGACCCGCCTAGTGGATGAGGGAAAGGCTGTGGATGTGGCCTACCTGGACTTCAGTAAGGCCTTTGACACCGTCTCCCACAGCATTCTCCTCGAGAAGCTGGCGGCTCATGGCTTAGACAGGTGTACTCTGTGCTGGGTCAAAAACTGGCTGGACGGCCGGGCCCAGAGAGTTGTGGTGAATGGAGTTCAATCCAGTTGGCGGCCGGTCACGAGCGGTGTTCCCCAGGGCTCAGTTTTGGGGCCAGTCTTGTTCAATATCTTTATCAATGATCTGGACGAGGGGATCGAGTGCACCCTCAGTAAGTTTGTAGACGACACCAAGTTGGGCGGGAGTGTTGATCTGCTCGAGGGTAGGAAGGCTCTGCAGAGGGACCTGGACAGGCTGGATCGATGGGCCGAGGCCAACTGTATGAGATTCAACAAGGCCAAGTGCCGGGTCCTGCACTTCGGCCACAACAACCCCATGCAGCGCTACAGGCTTGGGGAAGAGTGGCTGGAAAGCTGCCTGTCGGAAAAGGACCTGGGGGTGCTGGTCGACAGCCGGCTGAACGTGAGCCGGCAGTGTGCCCAGGCGGCCAAGAAGGCCAAGGGCATCCTGGCCTGTATCAGAAACAGTGTGGCCAGCAGGAGTAGGGAAGTGATCGTGCCCCTGTACTCAGCGCTGGTGAGGCCGCACCTTGAATACTGTGTTCAGTTCTGGGCCCCTCACTACAAGAAGGACGTCGAGGTGCTGGAGCGTGTCCAGAGAAGGGCAACGAGGCTGGTGAAGGGTCTGGAGAACAAGTCTTATGAGGAGCGGCTGAGGGAACTGGGATTGTTCAGCCTGGAGAAGAGGAGGCTCAGGGGAGACCTTTTTGCTCTCTACAACTACCTGAAAGGAGGTTGTAGCGAGGTGGGTGTCGGTCTCTTCTCCCAAGTAACAAGCGATAGGACGAGAGGAAATGTCCTCAAGTTGCGCCTGGGGAGGTTTAGATTGGACATGAGGAAAAATTTCTTTACTGAAAGAGTGGTTAAACATTGGAACAGGCTGCCCAGGGAAGTGGTTGAGTCCCCATCCCTGGACGTATTTAAAAGACGTGTAGATGAGGCGCTTAGGGACATGGTTTAGTGGCCATTGTGGTGTTAGGTTAACGGTTGGACTTGATGATCTTAGAGGTCTTTTCAAACCTTAATGATTCTATGATTCTATGATATTGTATGCTATGGTGCTGCAGGAGTGTGTCTGTGTCTGTATCCTTTTGCTTTTTTAAAAACCAAAAGGCACACAGGGATGGGAATCACTCTAACATTTATGTCCTTGGACCTGTCGGTCCATTCCTTGGTAGAGCAATCCCAGCTGCCACCATCCCTATAATCACTGGGGTAACTCACTACTCAACCCCTATGCCCCTGTCACCCAGTGCAGGCACTCTGCCCCTTCCTCGCTGTGCATACTTGGGTTTCTGGTAATCCCCCTGTGCCTGGGCTTTCAGTTTATCCAAGCGCAACCAGGTCTCCAGACTTTCCAGTTGTGCTTGGAATTCCCTTGTTTTCAATTGTTCACTTTCTAAGGTTTCCCCCTGTCGCCAAAGGCAGGTTAACAATAACCTGATACTACTAAGATCTCAGTGCCCTTCAGCACGTGTCACCTCCTCCAAAATCTTTGCCCTCTGGCCAATCCATGATCACTTCCAGGATTCCTGGGCGACTGGGGTTTCCTATTCGAGCCCGTTGTGTGATTAGTGCGACCCACTTACTCCACGTAGCATCAGTTGCATGATGTGTACAGGAGACCCTCCCTCTGAACATCCAGCCCAGCACCGGCAGTCGGGGTGCCAGGAGGAGCTGTGCTTCCGTGCCGATCACTTCCGAAGCAGCTCGAACCCCTTCATATGCTGCCAATATCTCTTTTTCAGTTGGAGTATAGCGGGCCTCGGATCCTCTGTATCCCCGACTCCAAAACCCTAGGGGTCGACCTCGAGTCTCCCCACGTGCTTTCTGCCAGAGGCTCCAGGTAGGGCCGTTCTCCCCGGCTGCGGTGTAGAGCACTTTTTTTACATCTTGTCCTGCCCGGACTGGCCCCAGGGCTACTCCATGAACTATCTCCTCTTTAGTTTGTTCAAAAGCTTGTCATTGCTCAGGGCCCCATTTGAAATCGTTCTTCTTCCGGGTCACTTGACAGAGAGGGTTTATGATCAGACTGTAATTTGGAATATGCATTCTCCAAAAACCCACAACGCCCAAGAAAGCTTGTGTTTCCTTTTTGCTAGTTAGTGGAGACATGGCTGTTATTTTGTTGATCACATCCATTGGGATCTGATGACGTCCATCTTGCCATTTTATTCCTACAAACTGGATCTCCTGTGCAGGTCCCTTGACCTCACTTTGTTTTATGGCAAAACCGGCCTTCAGCAGGATTTGGACTATTTCCTTCCCTTTCTCAAAAACTTCTCCTGCTGTGTTGCCCCACACAATGATGTCATCAATGTATTGCAGGTGTTCTGGAGCTCCACCCTGTTCCAGCGCAGTCTGGATCAGTCCATGGCAAATGGTGGGGCTGTGTTTCCACCCCTGGGGCAGTCGCTTCCAGGTGTACTGGACGCCCCTCCAAGTGAAAGCAAACTGTGGCCTGCACTCTGCTGCCAAAGGGATTGAGAAAAACGCATTAGCAATATCACTTGTGGCATACCACTTGGCTGCCTTTGACTCCAGGTCATATTGAAGTACTAGCATGTCTGGCACAGCAGCACTCAGCGGTGGCGTGACTTCATTTAGGCCACGATAGTCTAGTGTAAGTCTCCACTCTCCATTAGACTTCCGCACTGGCCATATGGGACTGTTAAAGGGTGAGCGAGTCTTGCTGATCACTCCTTGGCTCTCCAGTCGACGAATTAGCTCATGAATGGGAATCAGGGAGTCTCGGTTGGTGCGATATTGCCGCCGGTGTACCGTGGTGGTAGCGATTGGCACTTGTTGGTTTTCAACCTTCAGCAACCCCACAACAGAAGGGTCCTCCGAGAGACCAGGCAAGGTGGACAGCTGTTTAATTTCCTCCATCTCCAAGGCAGCTATACCAAAAGCCCACCGGTACCCTTTTGGGACCTTGAAATACCCTCTCCTGAGGTAGTCTATGCCAAGGATGCATGGAGCCTCTGGGCCAGTCACAATGGGGTGCTTCTGCCACCCATTCCCAGTTAGACTTACTTCGGCTTCCAATACAGTTAGCTGTTGGCATCCCCCTGTCACCCCAGAAATACAGATGGATTCTGCCCCTATATAGCTTGATGGCATTAGCGTACACTGTGCACCGGTGTCTACTAGAGCCTTATACTCCTGTGGGTCTGATGTGCCAGGCCACCGAATCCACACAGTCCAGTAAACCTGGTTGTCCCTTTCCTCCCCCTGGCTGGAGGCAGGGCCCCTCTAGTCCTCATCACAGTACTTGTTTCTCACTTCTTGTACATACGAGTCAGAAGTTTCTTCATTAAGATCAGGAGTAAGATCAGCCCTTCTACTCTGTCTGGGGAACTGCCCAGTGGAAACTGGAGCAGCAATTTTCCTGGAAGAACCCCTTTCTGTGATTGTTTTCCCTTGCAACGCACGTACCTGTGCCCCTAGGGCTGCGGTAGGTTTTCTATCCCACTTCCTCATGTCCTCTCCGTGGTCACGCAGGTAAAACCATAGGGTGCCCTGTGGTGTGTAGCCTTTATATCCTCTCTCTTGAGCAAAAGAACGCTGACTCCTAACAGCCGAGATACTGGTCCATACAGGTGGGGGGTAGGACCTATCCTCTACAAGTTGCCGAGACGAGGGAGGAAGAGAGACTTTCCTCATATTGCCGGAGTTGACTAGCCAATTCATCCACTGTTTGTTCCTCTCCATCTTTCCAGGTCATCACTGCCAATGAATTGGCGTATGAAGATGGTGAGCTCCTTATAAACTTCCGCCACATGGGTCGCGTGCACTTGACTTCATCTGGATCTTTGGGTAGTTGTTCATTGTTCAGGTCATCATAAATCACCTCCAGCACAGCTAATTCTCTCAGAAACTGGATACCCTTCTCCATGGTGGTCCACTTGCTTGGGCGACATATGACATCTTCCTTGAAGGGATACCTTTCCTTCCCACTTGACAAGAGTCACCTCCAAAGGCTGAGGATTCGTGTCCCTTTTCCAATCGCTTTGTCAATGCCCCCTTCCCTGGAAAGGGATCCCAGCTGCTTGGCTTCTTTACCCTCTAATTCCAGGCTACTGGCCCCATTACCCCAGCATCGGAGCAGCCAGGTGACAATATGCTCACCTGGACGATGGCTGAAATCTTTTCGTATATCTCGCAGCTCTCTCAGGGATAGGGATCGGGTGGTCACTGCCTCGTTTATGAGTTCTTCCTCCCCGATCAGCGGCCGGCTGTCCTCCTCCTGTTCTCGTGATGGCCCTTCCCTAGGGTCGTCTGCCTCGTACAGTTCTTCCTCCGGCTCCCTTTTAGAAGAAGCTTCTTCCTCCCTTACTAAACGAGCTGACTTCCGCTTCCACAATTTCTTCTTGTGTACAGGGGCGACTGATACCGGCACAGGCTGGTTCTTTAGTTCAGCCACAGGGCCTGTCGCCAGGGTCTGAGGGGCCGCAGTGCCTGTCGCTGGGGTCTGAGAGGCCGCAGTGCCTGTCGCTGGGGTCTGAGTAGCTGCAGAGCATGTTGCTGGTGTCGGAGTGGTTGCAGAGCATGTTTCTGGGGTCTGAGTGGCCGCAGTGCGTGTCATTTTACTATCAGATCTGGAGACCTTCTCTTCCCCTTGAGGGTACTGAATGGTATTGAACAGGGCTCGGTAGGCATGGGCCAGGCCCCAGCACGTTGCAATGATCTGCATCTCTCTGGAGTTGCCAGGGTAACAGCACACTTTTTCCAAATATTCTGCTAACTTTTCAGGATTCCACACTTGCTCAGGGGTGAAACTCCAAAACACTGGGGGTGCCCATTTGCCTAGGTACTTGCCCATCTTGTCCCACACACCCTGCCACTCATAACTGTTCAGCCCTGGGGCAGATCTCTGGATGATATTCTTAAATTGCTTACGAACTTTAGACAGAACCAAAACAATATTCGCAAGAAATACCAATAGAAGTATCCTAATCCCCCAAGGCTGTTCAAAATACTGAGGAGTTACTGCAATGAAGGAGGAAACACCACAGAGGAAAGCAGTGACACCGCCACTCTGCATTCCCTCCGTAAAAAAACTCTCAGAAAAATTACTGTAGTTGCTAATCGTCTCCACGAAATGGTATCCATGGTACAGCAGCGGCTTCATTGCGAAGCTTACATACCACACTAACGTCAAGGTCAATGTTCTAAAAACAAACCTCACAAGTGAGACATCACTAATCATCGCAGACCACAGCAAACTGCAAAAACCAACAGCAATCTTTAACATGTACAGCAGCAGAAAGAGCACGATGCAGACCATACAAATCAACATTGAGAACAGAGAGACTAACATTGTGATCCACAACCGCTAGCAGATATAAGTTCCTTAACACACTTCGGTTAGTCTGTTATTATCTCAACCCCTTCGAGCCCCACGTTGGGCACCAAAAAGGACTGTCGTGGTTTAACCTCAGTCGGCAACTGAGCACCACGCAGCCGCTCGCTCACTTCCCATAGGCAGGCAGGTGTTCAGCCACATCCAGGAAAGCAGGGCTCCCTCACGCGTAACGGTTACTTGGGAAGACAAACGCCACCGCTCCAAAACGTCCCCCCCTTCCTTCTTCTTCCCCCAGCCTTATATACTGAGCATGACGTCGCATGGTATGGAATATCCCGTTGGCCAGTTTGGGTCAGCTGTCCTGGCTGTGCCCCCTCCCAGCTTCTTGTGCCCCTCCAGCCTAGCTCAGTCGGTAGAAGCTGGAAAGTCCTTGACTAGTGTAAGCACTACCTAGCAACAACTAAAACATCGGTGTGTTATCAACATTGTTCTCGCCCTAAATCCAAAACACAGCACTGTACCAGCTACTAGGAAGGAAAGTAACTCTATCCCTGCCGAAACCAGGACACCTCTGCTCCATTCTACCCCTTGCTTCACTAAACATTTCTTAACATCCACAGGAGTGGGGCACTGGGGTAATTCCTTCTCTGTTTTCCAACTCGCTGCGGGGGGTCACCTAGACTAAACACTGTGCCACTGGCCCCCATACCTGTTTGCTGGGCCAGCCTGGCACTCATTTGAGATCTTCCTGCTCCCCGCTATCCCTCTTCTAAAATGACATTTCTTATTGAAATGTCCATAACACCAGATGTTCTGCACTGGTGGGGGGTGGGTGAGAGGGGGGTGAAAGAGAGAGGGTGTGTGTGTGCGGATGTGGGGGAGAGAGAGACAGTGTGCAGGGTTCTTTCTGGATCTCAATAAGAAAGGCCTGACAACAAATAGCATAATAAAAAAGCTGTTTTAATAAGATAGAATAAAAAGACGACTATAGATAGAGACTAAATCTTACATTCCTTCAGATGCTGGGATCCCTACAATCGTGCAGCATCGGACATACCCTGGATGGATTTTTCCAGGGCATGCTGTGCTGATTTTGTTCGTGGAGAAGCTCCTCCTTTTATGGTCATTCAAGCTATTATGTGATTTTCTTACAAGAAAAGAAGAACTCTATTCATCATTTCTACTGTCAAACAGAAATGATGTTCTCATGAGAACTTCTTGCTTCACCTTTTGATAAAGGCAAGTCCATGCAGGTGGTGTAATCGCCAGTACCAAGTGGGAGCTGCCTGCAGGCTCCTTTGGTACAGTGAGCTGGCTGAGTTTGTCCTGCAGCCAAAGGATTTGTGCAGGCCTAAAGTCCTCGCTGTACGTGCAGCACAGCGCAGCACAGCACGGGCCTGGGCCTACCCAGGTTAACTGTTACATGGATCACTAACTCCTCGATGTACATTGATCTCCCGGTCAGGATCACTACGTTCCACCCCTTGATCCACATACAGCTCACCTTTCCCAAAGATATTATAAGTTGCAGATTATATTAATAACATAAAAGCTTCTCAAGTCCTAAATACAAGAACCAATAGAGCAGAAACGGCCTATTCAAGATCACTAACTCCTTCAATACAATGTCTTCCTCAAGGCTCCCAATACACATAGCATGAAGGTCATTCATGCCCTTCTAGCATTCTGTGGGGACCAAATACACCTATAAAGAAAGCATCCATAAAACAGCTATGCCAGGATAACATTTGTCCAGTAGACAAAAGTTGGGTGAGGGATTACTTTAGCTTCTGCCCTCTTGTGGTTTGTCTTGCTACACCTCCTGTGACCTCTGACCAGGTCCTGCTGCTCTGGGTAAGGGCCAGGTTGATGGAACAGGGTTCAGCGTAAGTCATATCACACCCCTGGCCTGATCAGAGTGTCCCTTGGCCCAAAGAGCCATTCCTGTAGATGGGGAAAACAGCCTAGCAGAGAGGTGTTATCCCTTTACCAATGTTCAGAGGCAAGTCATTCTCTGTGAGATAAACACAACAGTAGTCTTAAATCTGCAGAGAAGATAGTGCATGCATGGGGGGGAGAAAGAGAGGGAAACCATCAGCAGGCAGGATCTGTGGCAGACTGGTCAACAATCACACAACTAAATTCCAGGAGCATGCATTTAGTGTGCCCAAATGCATGTTTCACTCTTACAATGACCATATACTCAATCAAAGATAAAGGTTCAGCATAGCCTGTAGCCATTAATTCCAAACTACAATGGGAAAGCCTCACCCCTGGGTGTACCCAAACCACTCATGGGAAGAAAAAAAAAAAAAACAACCCCCCCCCAAGCATGAATTGTACTAGCAGCCAGCAATAACTGAAACCCAGATCTGTCAACAGATGCCAAGACAGGAATAGAATAGTTCAGTTGGAAGGGACCTACAACGATCATCTAGTCCAAGTGCCTGACCACTTCAGGGCTGACCAAAAGTTAAAGCTTGTTATTAAGGGCATTGTCCAAATGCCTCTTAAACACTGACAGGCTTGGGGCATCGACCACCTTTCTAGAAAACCTGTTCCAGTGTTTGACCACCCTCTCGGTAAAGAAATGCTTCCTAATGTCAAGTCCGAACCTCCCCTGACGCAGCTTTGAGCCATTCCCACGCGTCCTGTCACGGGATACTGGGGAGAAGAGATCAGCACCTCCCTCTCCACTTCCCCTCCTCAGGAAGCTGTAGATACGAGCAATGAGGTCGCCCCTCAGCCTCCTTTTCTCCAAACTAGACAAACCAAAAGTCCTCAGCCGCTCCTCAGAGGACATGCCTTCCAGCCCTGTCACCAGCTTTGTTGCCCTCCTCTGGACGCATTCAAGGACCTTCACATGCTTCTTAAATTGTGGGGCCCAGAACTGCACACAGTACTCAAGGTGAGGCCGCACCAACGCTGAATACAGCAGGATAATAATACACCTCTTTTGACTGGCTGGTTATACTGTGTTTGATGCCCCCCAGGATGCGGTTTGCCCTCTTGGCTGCCAGGGCACACTGCTGACTCCTATTGAGCCTGCTGTCAACCAGCACCCCCAGATCCCTTTCTGCAGGGCTGCTCTCCAGCCACTCCTCTCCCAGTCTATACTTGTGCCCGGCGTTACTCCGTCCCAGGTACAGAATTTGGCATTCGGACTTGTTCAATTTCATCCCATTAATCATAGCCCAATGCTCCAATCTATCTAGATCCCTCTGCAAGGCCTCTTGTCCCTCGAGACAGTCAACAGCACCTCCCAGTTTGGTATCGTCAGCAAACTTGCTAATGGTGCATTCAACTCCTGCATCCAGATCATTGATAAAAGTATTGAACAGAACTGGCCCTAGAATTGAGCCCTGAGGAACACCGCTGGTGACTGACCGCCAGCCAGATGTAGCCCCATTCACTACGACCCTTTGAGCCCTGCCCTTCAGCCAGTTCTTCACCCAGCGCACTGTGAACCTGCTCATCTCAGAGTTGGACAACTTGTCCAGAAGGATGCTGTGAGGGGCAGTATCAAAAAAAGCCTTACTAAAATCCAGAAAAACTCCATCTATCGCCTTCCCTTCATCCACTAGGCGGGTGTCGTGGTTTAACCCCAGCTGGCAACTAAGCACCACACAGCCGCTCGCTCACTCCCCCCGCAGTGGGATGGGGGAGAGAATCGGAAGGGTAAAAGTGAGAAAACTCGTGGGTTGAGATAAAGACAGTTTAATAGGTAAAGCAAAAGCCGCACACGCAAGCAAAGCAAGACAAGGAATTCATTCACTACTTCCCATGGGCAGGCAGGTGTTCAGCCATCTCCAGGAAAGCAGGGCTCCATCACGCGTAACGGTTACTTGGGAAGACAAACGCCATCACTCCAAACGTCCCCCCCTTCCTTCTTCTTCCCCCAGCTTTATATACTGAGCATGACGTCACATGGTGTGGAATATCCCTTTGGCCAGTTTGGGTCAGCTGTCCTGGCTGTGCCCCCTCCCAGCTTCTAGTGCCTTCTCAGTCAGTAGAACATGGAAAACTAAAAAGTCCTTGGCTAGTGTAAGCATTACCTAGCAACAACTAAAACATCGGTGTGTTATCATCATTGTTCTCACCCTAAATCCAAAACACAGCACTGTACCAGCTCCTAGGAAGAAAATTAACTCTATCCCTGCCAAAACCAGGACAGCGGGTGACCTTATCATTGAAGGAGATCAAATTAGTTAGACAGGGCTTTCCCTTTGTGAACCCATGTTGACTGTGCCTGAGGACTGCATTGTTCTTTAAATGCTTTTCAGTACTACCCAGTATGATCTTCTCCATAATTTTTCCAGGAACTGAGGTTAGAGTGGATGGGTGGTCTGAGAGATGGGTAGGAAATTGGCTAACAGGCCACTCAGAGGGTGGTGATCAATAGTTTTTACTCAGCCTGGCAGCCTGTCACAAGTGGGGTCTCCCAGGGATGGATATTGGGCCCC
The DNA here is from genome assembly GCA_027474245.1 of Spheniscus humboldti. Classification (NCBI taxonomy): domain Eukaryota; kingdom Metazoa; phylum Chordata; class Aves; order Sphenisciformes; family Spheniscidae; genus Spheniscus; species Spheniscus humboldti. The sequence goes on from CM049922.1 coordinate 38,041,784, forward strand.
ACGCTGTTCAACAACGCCACAACAATTTACTCAACATTTTTTTGCCTCATTTTTTAATGGTAATCTCTCTTCCCACATCTCTCAAACCCCTGAACCTCAAGGCACTGACTGGGAATTGGAGTCCCTCCCATCATAGGAGAAGATCAGGTTCGAGACCACCTGAGGAACCTGAACATGCACAAGTCCATGGGACCTGAGGAGATGCATCCCAGAGTCCTGAGGGAACTGGCAGATGTAGTTGCCAAGCCACTCTCCATCATATTTGAAAAGTCATGGCAGTCAGGTGAAGTCCCCAGTGACTGGAAAAAGGGAAACATTGCACCCATTTTTAAAAAGGGTAGCAAGGAGGACCCTGGGAACTACCGACCTGTCAGCCTCACCTCTATGCCCGGTAAGATCATGGAGCAGATCCTCCTGGAAGTTATGCTGAAGCCATATGGAAGTCAGGGAGGTGATGAGAGACAGCCTACATGGCTTCACCAAGGGCAAATCATGCCTAACTAATCTAGTGGCCTTCTACGATGGAGGGGCTGCATCAGCGGACAAGGGAAGAGCTACGGATGTCATCTACCTGGACTTCTCTAAGGCCTTTGATACAGTCTCCGACAACATTCTTGCCTCTGAATTGGAGAGATATGGATTTGAGGGATCGACTGTTAGATGGATAAGGAATTGGCAGGATGGCCATGTTCAAAGAGTTACAGTCAACGGCTCAATGTCCAAGTGGAAACCAGTAATGAGTGGTGTCCCTCAACGGTCCATATTGGGACCAATACTATTTAATATCTTCATCAATGACATAGAGTGGGATTGAGTGCACCCTCAGGAAGTTTGCAGACGACACCAAGCTGAGGGGTGCAGTTGATTTGCTTGAGGGAAGGGATGCCATCCAGAGGGACCTGGACAAGCTCGAGAAGTGGGCCCGTGTGAACCTCATGAGGTTCAACAAGGCCAAGTGCAAGGTCCTGCCCCTGGGTCAGGGCAATCCCCAATATCAATACAGGCTGGGGGATGAAGGGATTGAGAACAGCCCTGTGGAGAAGGACTTGGGGATACTGGTGGATAAAAGATTGGACATGACCTGGCAATGTGCACTTGCAGCCCAGAAAGCCAACCATATCCTGGGCTGCATCAAAAGAAGCGTGGCCAGCAGGTCAAGGGAGGTGATTCTGCCCCTCTACTCTGCGCTCGTGAGACCCCACCTGGAGTACTCCGTCCAGCTCTGGGGTCCCCAGTACAAGAAAGACATGGACCTGTTGGAACGGGGTCCAGAGGAGGGCCATGAAAATGATCGGAGGGCTGGAACACCTGTCTTATGAGGAAAGGCTGAGAGAGTTGGGGTTGTTCAGCCTGGAGAAGAGAAGGCTCTGGGGAGACCTTATTGTGGCCTTTCAATACTTAAAGGGGGCTTAAAGAAAGATGAAGAGAGACTTTTTACCAGGGCCTGTAGTGACAGGACAAGGGGCAACGGTTTTAAACTGAAAGAGGGTAGGTTTAGATTGGACATTAGGAAGAAATTTTTTACGATGAGGGTGGTGAGACACTGGAGCAGGTTGCCCAAAGAAGTTGTGGATGCCCCATTATTGGAAGTGTTCAAGGTCAGGTTGAATGGGGCTTTGAGTAACCTGATCTAGTGAAAGATGTCTCTACCCATGGCAGGGGGTTGGACTAGATGATCTTTAAAGGTCCCTTCCAACCCAAACCACTCTATGATTCTATGATTCTATGATTCTATAAATGGTCTGATTTATGGGATTGAAAGCATCCTCACAAAGTCTGCTGATAACACCAAACTGGGTGCTGAGGTGGACATCTCTGAAACGAAAGCCGTCTTACAGAGGGACCCGGACAGGTTGGAAGAGTGGGCTATCAAGAACAGTATGAAGTTTAACAAAGACGAGTGCAAAGTCCTGCACCTGGGACGGAGTAACCAAAGAACCCAGTACAGGCTAGGATCTGCATGGCTGGGGAGCAGCCTTTTTGAAAGGGACCTGGGGGTCCTGGTGGACAACAAGCTGAACATGAGTCAGCAGTGCTCTGCTGCAGCAACAAAGGGAAATCAGATCCTGGGCTGCATCCGCAGGGGCATTACTAGCAGAGATAAAGATGTGATCATCCTACTCTACTCAGCACTTGTCAGGCCGCACCTGGAGTACTGTGTCCAGTTCTGGTTCCCACAATTCAAAAACAAGATGCAGACAGACTGGAGAGGGTCCAAAGGAGGACCATGAAGACGATCAAAGAGCTGGAGAACCTGCCCTATGAGAAAAGACTGAAGGAGGTGGGTCTTTTCTCCCTGGAGAAGAGAAGGCTCAGGGGAGACCTCATGACAGTATTCCAGTACTTAAAGGGCAGCTACAAATAGGACGGAGGCTCTCTCTTCACAAGGAGCCACATGGAGAAGACAAGGGGCAATGGGTACAAGTTGCACCAGGAGAGGTTTCATCTCGATATAAGAAAGAAATTTTTTACAGCGAGAACAATCATTCACTGGAAAAATCTCCCCAGGGACGTGGTAGATTCCCCATCGCTGGAGGTTTTCAAGATGCGATTGGATGGGGTGCTAGATAGTCTCATCTAGGCTCCCTTTCCCACGAAAGGTTGGACCAGATGATCTTTCGAGGTCCCTTCCAACCTGGGCTATTCTGTGATTCTATGATTCTATGATTCGGATTACCCAAAGATGTTCAAGATACTGAAGAGTCATTGCAACAAGGCAGAAAACATCTACCTCGCAGAAGACGAAGGGGAAGGTGCCATTGTTTATTTCTTCCACAAATTGGCTATCAGAGAAGAGGGAAAAAGTGTAACTGTTAATTGTCTCCACAAGATGGATCCCAAAATACTGGGATGACAGCAATGCAGGGCCCAAATACCAGATTAGGCTCAAGGCCAGTGCTTTTATCATAGTTGTCCCAGGCAAAACACAAGCAAGTGCTACACAGCACAGCGAACTGCAAAAGCCAAAACTAGCCTTTTAACAAGCCTCAGATTTGATGTACAGCAAGAGAGGAACCATGGCACAGAGCAGGTAAGGGAACAAATAAACCAGTGTTGAGAGCAAAATAAGTCATCATCGTGACCAGCAACAGCTAAACAGGTATAATAACTATAAATTCCCTCTGGCACACTCCAGTCAAATCTGTTGTTATCTCAAACCCTTTGTGCTCCAAGTTGGGTGCCAAAAAGGAGTATTGGGGGTTAACCCTGGTAGGCAGCTAAGCTCCACAGTATACCTCCTCAAGTTGTCTCTCAGAGGAGAAAAGGGGAAAGGTGCAATTGCTGATTGTCTTCATGAGATGGTTCTTGGAGTACTGAAACAGCGATGTAGGGCCCAACTACCAGATTAGGCTCAAGGCAAGTACTTTTAGCACAGCTCTCCCACGCAAAGCAAAACAAAGTGATAAACAGCACAGCAAGCAGCAAAAAATGAAAACAGCCATTAAGAAGCCCTGGAGTTTGATGTACAGCAAGAAAGGGATCAAGCACCTGATCAGGTGAGGGAACACATAAGTCAGCATCCAGAGTAAATAAGTCGGCATCACGACCAGCAACAGCAAGTAACAGCCTATCAAGTAACAACTTGGGGAAGAGTGGCTGGAAAGCTGCCTGGCGGGAAAGGACCTGGGGATGTTGGTCCACAGTCGGCTGAATGTGAGCCGGCAGTGTGCCCAGGCGGCCAAGAAGGCCAATAGCATCCTGGCCTGTATCAGCATTTCTGATTGTCCTCCTGTGGCCAGCAGGACTAGGGAAGTGATCGCCCTCCTGTACTTGGCACTGGTGAGGCTGCACCTCGACTACTGTGTTCAGTTTTGGGCACCGCACTACAAGAAGGACATTCAGGTGCTGGGGCGCAGCCAAAGAAGAGCAAGGAAGCTGGTGAAGGGTCTAGAGAACAAGTCTCATGAGGAGCGCCTGAGGGAAGTGGGGTTGTTTGGCCTGGAGAAGAGGAGGCTCAGGGGAGACCTTATCGCTCTCTACAACTACCTGAAAGGAGGCTGTAGCGAGGTGGGTGTCGGTCTCTTCTCCCAAGTAACTAGCAATAGGACAAGAGCAAACGGCCTCAAGTTGCACCAGGGGAGGTTTAGATTGGATATTAGGAAAAATGTCTTCACGGAAAGGGTTATCAAGCACTGGAACAGGCTGCCCAGGGAAGTGGTTGAGTCACCATCCCTGGAGGTATTTAAAAGACGTGTAGATGTGGTGCTTAGGGACATGGTTTAGTGGTGGACTTGGCAGTGTTAGGTTAACGGTTGGACTCGATGATCTTAAGGGTCTTTTCCAATCTAAATGATTCTCTGATTCTATGATTCTAACTCAGTTAAACAGGTATAAGGGCTAGAAGTTCAATCTAGCACACTCCAATCAATGAAGATGTTGAACAGGCCTGGACCCAGTATTGACCCCTGGGGTACACCGCTATTGGCCTCCAACTAGACTTTGTTCCCCTGATCATCACCCTCTGTGCCCAGCCGTTCAGACAGTTTTCACCCCACCTCACTGTCTGCTCATCCAGCCCATACTTCAACAGTTTCTCTATGAGGATCTTATGGGAGACAGTGCCGAAAGCCTTCCTGAAGGCTAGGCAGACAATATCCACTGCTCCCCCCTCATCTACCAGGCCAGTCATTTCATCATAGAACGTTATCAGGTTGGTGCTTGTCAGAGTCCAATACTCTCTGACCAGTTTTTTTTTAGATATTCCACACTTGGAGAGTGTAATGTTTAATATCAAATTTACTTATTTAATGATAGTTGATGTTACACAGGATTTCTGATTTAGCAGAGTGATACAAAATATATTGCATAACACAATACAAATGTAAGTTATACTTAGAAAAATATATATAACAATTGCAATAAACAGTTCATCACAATACCAGTGTTATTCCCATTACCGGTCTCTATAATATGCTCACCATCATGACGCTGGGCATCCCCAATCGCCAGGAAAGAATCCATGGGTTGAAGCCAGTTCAAGCCCGTTGCTGTCTTTGAAATTCTTTTGCTAGTTGTCAAGTTTTTGTACTCTATGTTGGGCTGAGCCATGTATTCACTTCCCTCATGGTGGTCTGGCTAACTCAGGGAGACATTTACACTCTTTTTATGAACTCAGGGAGAAACATTTACACCACCAGTTGATCCACTCAACTGACATATAGCTGTTTATCCAAAAAAAAGGCCAACCTTTGGTCCCCTTTGTGTTGAGATAAAGTCAGCTTTCTTTGCAACAGCTGTGGGCAGTCACACCCTGCATTATTCCCGGAGCTTCATGGGCACATCACCCTTGCCCATCTCCTCTGAGTCTTCTTCCATTGTAGGGGTTTATTGGTCAGTCACAGTGCTGGAGAAGTCAAGGAAGACAAGTATATGAGGAGCTTTACCTATTGTGAAATGTATTGTTCATGATTGCATTGAAGATGAGGCGGTTACCCACAATGGACAGTCCCCAGAATGCAAACATAAAAGAAAGCAGAAGAGACACAGAGTAAAATATATAGTCTTGTAAAGGCTAATTAATTCTCACTGCTTGTTATTACCTTCTTTTGGAACCAGACCATGAATCCCTTACCTACAGAGTAGCCACTTACTTCTCAGAGTTTCATTAATTTCTGTATGACTGCATGGGGAGTAGGATATTGCTCAGTATGTAAAAATGTCAGATCATAAAGCCTTTAAACAACTAAAGAAACCTGAGCAGAAAGGTTCAGCGCCAGAAAGTGTTCAAGCAAAGAAATGTCAATCTATTCTTTTTAATATTGATACTTTTCTGCCTCTTTATCAGATGTTTTCTGGTAGTGTTATGTGAAATAAGAATAGAAGACCACCAATAAAACTGCTAAATACATAGATATTATTGTTTTGATTTGGTCTGGTTTTCTAAGCTACATGCAGTTACTGGTGCTGAGCTTGGAAACTCATCTTTGCACATACAAAGGGACAGCAAGATGTTGAACTGAGTACTTATTAGTTCAGAAACCCAGAATTGTTGGCTAAATTTCAAAAGATGAGGACAAAGTAGTATATCCAAATCTTAATACGTCTGTTCCCTTTGTCCTTCCAGGTGCATATTGCATAAACTCACCTGTCTTTTCTTATTTCAGACCTGATCCTGTACTGTATTCAATTACATGCAGTCAGGTTCAGCTGAGTTGTCCTACTGGATCTCTTTGAATTGCCTGTGAAATATGCTGTAGTCACCCTGGTTAGACTTTCCTGGTCTAATACAGATGTCCTGTGCCAGGCGAGCACCCCTTCCACAAATGGAATCACAGAATCACAGAACGGTTGAGGTGGGAAGGGACATCTGGAGGTCATCTGGTCCAAGCCCCCTGCTCAAGCAGGGCCACCTAGAGCCGGTTGCCCAGGACCGTGACCGGATGTTTTTTGAATATCTCCAAGGATGGAGATTCCACAACGTCCCTGGGCAACCTGTTCCAGTGCTCAGTCACCCTCACAGTCAAAAAATGTTTCCTGATGTTCAGGTGGAACCTCCTGTGTTTCATTTTGTGCCCATTGCCTCTTGTCCTGTCACTGGGCACCACTGAAAAGAGCCTGGCTCAGTCTTCTTTACACCCTCCCTTCAGGTACTTATACACATTGATGAGATCCCCCCTGAGCCTTCTCTTCTCCAGGCTAAACAGTCCCAGCTCTCTCAGCCTTTCCTCATAGGAGAGATGCTCCAGGCCCTTCATCATCTTAGTGACTGTTCGCTGGGCTCTCTCCAGCATGTCCACGTCTCTCTTGTACTGGGGAACCCAGGAACTGGCCACAGGACCCCAGGTGCAGCCTCACCAGCGCTGAGTAGAGGGGAAGGATCACCTCCCTCGACCTGTGGCAACACTCCTCCCAAAGCAGCCCAGGATACCGTTAGCCTTCTTTGCGGCAAGGGCACACTGCTGGCTCATGTTCAACTTGGTGTCCACCAGGAGCCCCAGGGCCTTTTCGGCCAAGCTGCTTCCCAGCTGGGGGGGCCCCAGCACGTACTGGTGCCTGGGGTTATTACTCCCCAGGGGCAGGACTTTGCCCTTCCCCTTGTTGAACTTCATGAGGTTCCTCTCAGCCCATTTCTCCAGCCTGTCAAGGTCCCTCTGGATGGCAGCATGACCCTCTGGCCTATCAGCCACTGCTCCCACTTTTGTGTCACCAGCAAGCTTCCTGAGGGTACACTCTGCCCCATCATCCAGATCATTAATGAAGAGATTAAACACTATTGGTCCCAGTATCGACCCCTGGGGTACCCTGCTAGTCACTGGCCTCCAACTAGACTTTGTTTCCCCTGATCACCACCCTCTGGGCCCGGCCATTCAGCCAGTTTTCACCCCACCTCACTGTCTGCTCATCCAGCCCATACTTCAACAGCTTCTCTATGAGGATGCTATGGGAGACAGTGTCGAAAGCCTTCCTGAAGGCTAGGCAGACAATATCCACTGCTCTCCCCTCATCTACCAGGCCAGTCATTTCATCATAGAAGGTTATCAGGTTGGTCAAGCATGACTTCCCCTTGGTGAATCCATGCTGACTACTCCCGATCACCTTCTTGCCTTTCATGTGCCTGGAAACGGTTCCCAGGACTGGCTGCTCCATCACCTTCCCAGGGATCGAGGTGAGGCTGACTGGCCTGCATTTCCCTGGATCTTCCTTCTTGCCCTTCCTGAAGATAGGAGTGACATTTGCTTTCCTCCAGTCTTTGGGCACTTCTCCCAGTCGCCATGATCATTCAAAGATAATTGAGAATGGCTTTGCAATGACATCTGCCAGCTCCCTCAGTACTCGTGGGTGGATCCCTTCAGGGCCCGTGGACTTATGTATGTCCAGTTTGCTTAAGCATTCCCAGAACTGATCCTCTTCCACCAAGGGTACATCTTCCTTGCTCCAGCCTTTGCCCCTGGTCTCTGGGGCCTGGGATTCCCAAAGGCCGGTCTTGCTAGTAAAGACTGAGGCATTTGGTACCTCAGCCTTTTCCATGTCCTGTGTCACCAGGTCCCCTACTCCATTCAGCAGCGGGCCCACATTTTCCCTAACCTTCCTTTTTCCACTTATGTACTTCTAGAAGCTCTTCTTGTTGCCTTTGATATCCCTGCCCAGATTCAGTTCCAGGTGGGCTTTGGCTTCCATAGCCTCATCCCTGTATGCTCGGACAATATCTCTGTATTTCTCCCAGGTTTCCCATCCTTGCTTCCACCCTCTTTATGCTTCCTTTTTGTGTTTGAGTTTGGCCAGGAGCTCCTTGTTCATCCACGCAGGCCTCATGGGATCTTTGCCTGACTTCCTGCTCGTTGGGATGGACCGGTCTTGAGCTTGGAGGAGGTGACCCTTGAATATTACCCAGCTTTCTTGGGCCCCTCTTCCCTCCAGGGCCTTATCCCATGGCACTCTTCCAAGCAGATCCTTGAAAAGGCCAAATCCTGCTCTCCTGAAGTCCAGGGTTGTGAGCTTGCTTTTCACCCTCCTCCCTCCTTCCCCTCAGGATCCTGAACTCCACCATCTCATGGTCACTGCAGCCAAGGCTGCCTTTGACCTTCACATCCCCAATGAGCCCCTCCTTGTTGGTCAGCAGGAGGTCCAGCAGAACACCTCTCCTCGTTGGCTCCTCTGTCACTTGGGTGAGGAAGTTGTCATTGATGCTCTCCAGGAACCTCCCAGATTGCTTATGCCCTGCTGTGTTGTCCCTCCAGCAGATATTGGGGTGGTTAAAGTCCCACGGGAGGACGAGGGCCTGCAAATGTGAGGCTGCTCCTAGCTGTCTGTAGAAGGCCTCATCCACTTGTTTTCCCTGGTCAGGCAGCCTATAGCAGACACCCACTACAATGTCACCCTTACCTGTTTTGTCTTTAATCCCTACCCATAAGCTCTCAGTCGGCTCATCATCCGTCCCCAGGCAGAGCTCCACACACTCCAACTGCTCTCTCAGGTGTCCAGTACACCTGGAATCGTCTGCCTCAGGGGTAGAGACACAGTCCTACCATTTGTCATGGATTGACACAGGCTGCACTGGAACAGGTCAAAGCCCCTGAACATCTGCAGTACATTGACAATATTATGTGGGGCAACATAGCAGAGGAATGTCCCTGGTCCTGCCCAAACAAAGCCCCTACATGCTGTGGTAGAAACTAAGGTTCCCGTAGTGGCTGAGAAGTGGCTGGGAAAGGCAGTGTGGGTTGCTCCTCCCTTGGAAAAAAGCAATCCCATTCATGGGATTTTTTTCACTCAAGAATCTGAGTGCACTTGGTGGGTAATTGTCGTGGTTTAACCTCAGCTGGCAACTGAGCACCACACAGCCACTCGCTCACTCTCCCCCCCCCCCCCCAGTGGGATGGGGGAGAGAACCAGAAGAGTAAAAGTGAGAAAACTCATGGGTTGAGATAAGAACAGTTTAATAATTGAAATAAAATAAAATAATAATAATAATAATAATAGAATACACAAAGCAAGTGATGCACAGTGCAATTGCTCACCACCCGCCGACCGATGCCCAGCCAGTCCCCGAGCAGCGGCCCCCCCGGCCAGCTTCCCCCAGTTTATGTACTGAGCATGACGTCACATGGTATGGAATGTCCCTTTGGCCAGTTTGGCTGTGCCCCCTCCCAGCTTCTTGTGCACCTCCAGCCTTCTCAGTCAGGAGAGCATGGGAAGCTGAAAAGTCCTTGACTAGTGTAAGCACTGCTTAGCAACAACTAAAACATCGGTGTGTTATCAACATTATTCTCATCCTAAATCCAAAACACAGCACTGTACCAGCTACTAGGAAGAAAACTAACTCTATCCCAGCCGAAACCAGGACAGTAATGCAAAAGGATGGGGAAATCTGGTGTGTACCTTGAGGATATTTAACCTTGTGAGCTAGTGAGTAGGCTGTGGCTGAGCAAGAGGTTGGGAGGTGACACAGCCAGGACAGCTGATGCAAACTGACTAAAGGGATATTCCATACCATATGATGTTGTGCTCAGGAATGAAAGCTTGGGGAAAGGAGGAGGAAGCGAGGACGTTTGTGGTTATGGCATTTATCTTCCCAAGTATCTGTTAATGTGTGCTGAGGCCCTGCTTTCCTGGAAGTGGCTTGACATCTGCCTGCTGATGGGAAGTAGTGAATTAATTCCTTTTTTTGCTTTCCTTGTGTGCACAGCTTTTGCTTTCCCTATTAAACAGTTATTATTTCAATCCATGAGTCTTCTCATCTTCTTTCTATTTTCTCCCCATCTCACGGGAGAGGAAAGTGAGTAAGCGACTGTATGGGTGTTTTGCTGTTGGCTGGGGTCAACCCACCCCATACAGCAAAGCTTAAACATCCTAACCCTCCTGCCTCCAGTCTTTCATTCCCCTTAGTTGATGTAAAATGAAGAGCTACTGTGTTTAATTTTCCTTCCGAATAACATTCCCCAATGATGCAATGTATCAATGTATGTTAGCTTCATTAAATTAGGGAACTGAAATTGTAAACATTTGTACATACAGTAAATGGCTAGTGACTTTTCAGAATTTGTTTTAGAAAACAGGGTCTCATTCCTTGCTGGCTATTAGCTATATTGAACATTTCTGTGATTACTGTTCTAATTAATATTTGACTAATGAAGATTATATGCAGGAAAGGTAGTTCTCCTTACTTTCTAACCACTCAATTTACTACTTCTTCAAAAGAAACCTCACAATAACAAGAATGTCTTCATTTTCAAAGCTGTCTATATTGTACAGAATAGAAAGAAAATGCTTCACACAGTTTTTAAGCAGCAAATACTGGTTTATTACTAATTTTTTTCTTACTTCCATTGTGCTATTAGCCCTTCATATCAGCATTGAGGTACAAATGACTACAATATCACAATTATTAATGGGCACACCAAAAACAGATGAGCTGGACAAATAAAATAAACAATATAGTGAATTTTTAATAACTTGGTAATAAGCAATTTCAAGAGATACTAAATAATGAAGTTTCAAGATTCAGGAAAATATAATTCCTACTCAAGTATATTTAATTTGCAGCCTAATGTAAATGCTACCATTCCAGCCTTGAAACTCAAGCGAAAAGACTCAGCGTTTGTATAGCAGAAGGATAACCAAAAGTTTATTTTTTCTCTTAGTGGCCTTAGCTTGGTGTTAGTCTAGTATAGACTTATAAGTGTATGTGGCATATTGTATACTAGTGCCAAATTCATGCAACATAGCAGGATTCACGCCATATTCATTTCAGACAAGTATTTCAAGTTAGCGAATGCATAGTTATAGTTAGACTGAATGAACCAACTTGAAATTTCCAGAGTGTAAAGCAGTTCAAAATATAGTAGCAATTCTGTGAAAAAGAGAGGAAAATCTGTTTTTAAATATATATGTCGTGGTTTAACCTCAGTCAGCAACTAAGCACCACGCAGCCGCTCGCTCACTCCCCGCTCCCCCGGTGGGATGGGGGAGAGAATTGGAAGAGCACAAGTGAGAAAAACTCGTGGGTTGAGATAAAAACAGTTTAATAATTGAAATAAAATGATAATAATAATAAGATAATAATAAAAATACACAAAGCAAGTGATGCACAGCACAATTGCTCACCACCTGCCGAACGAGGCCCAGCCCATCCCTGAGCAGCGGCCCCCCCCGGCCAGCTTTCCCCAGTTTATGTACTGAGCATGACGTCCCATGGTATGGAATGTCCCTTTGGCCAGTTTGGGTTAGCTGTCCTGGCTGTGCCCCCTCCCAGCTTCTTGTGCACCTCCAGCCTTCTCAGTCGGTAGAGCATGGGAAGCTGAAAAGTCCTTGGCTAGTGTAAGCATTACCTAGCAACGACTAAAACATCGGTGTTATCAACTTTGTTCTCATCCTAAATCCAAAACACAGCACTGTACCAGCTACTAGGAAGGGAATTAACTCTATCCCTGCCAAAACCAGGACAATATATAACATGAAGTGGTGGGATGTGGGAGAGAATCACAAGAGCAAAAGTAAGAAAACTCATGGGTCGAGATAAGAACAGTTTAATACTTGAAATAATATTTATATAAAAAATCAATAATCATAATAAATTGTGATGGAAAGTAAAACAACGAGAGAGAGAGAGGCAAAAAAACCCCAAAAACCCAGGGGAAAAAAAAAAAAGTGATGCAACCACTAACCATCCATCAATTGACCCACAGTCAGTCCCCAAGCAGCGAGCACTGCCCCCTGGCCAACTCCCCCCAGCTTATATGCTGAGCATGATGTCATATGGTATGGAATATCCCTTTGGCCAGTTTGGGTCAGCTGTCCTGGCTGTGCCCCCTCCTGGCTTGTTGTGTACCTCCTCGCTGGCAGAGTATGGGAAGCTGAAAAGTCCTTGACTTAGTATAAACACTGCTTAGCAAAAAACATCAGTGTGTTATCACATTATTCTCATGCTAAATAGAACACACAGCACTATACCAGGTACTAGGAAGAAAATTAATTCTATCCCAGCCGAAACCAGGACACCTTCACATCCCTAACAAGCCCCTCCTTGTTGGTGAGCAGGAGGTCCTGGTTGATGAGAACAAAATTGATAATGCACCGATGTTTTAGATGTTGTTAGGTAATGCTTACGCTAGCAAAGGACTTTTTAGTTTTCCATGCTCTACCAACTGAGAAGGCTGGAGGTGCACAAGAAGCTGGGAGGGGGCAGAGCCAAACTGGCCAAAGGGACATTCCATACCATGTGACGTCATGCTCAGTACATAAACTGGGGGAGTTGGCGGGGGGGGCTGCTTCTCGGGGACTGGCTGGGCATCGGTTGGCGGGTGGAGGCAGATGACTCTGGAGAAGGGCCATCACGAGAACAGGAGGAGGAGAGCCGGCCGCTGATCGGGGAGGAAGAAGAGGAAGAACTCCTAAACGAGGCAGTGACCACCCGATCTCTATCCCTGAGTGAGCTGCGAGATATACGAAAAGATTTCAGCCGTCGTCCAGGCGAGCATATTGTCACCTGGCTGCTCCGATGCTGGGATAATGGGGCCAGTAGCCTGGAATTAGAGGGTAGGGAAGCCAAGCAGCTGGGATCCCTTTCTAGGGAAGGGGGCATTGACAAAGCAATTGGAAAGGGGACACGAGTCCTCAGCCTTTGGAGGTGACTCTTGTCAGGCGTGAAGGAAAGGTATCCCTTCAAGGAAGATGTCATATGTCGCCCGGGCAAGTGGATCACCATGGAGAGACGTATCCAGTTCCTGAGAGAATTAGCTGTGCTGGAGGTGATTTATGATGACCTGAACAATGAACAACTACCCAAAGATCCAGATGCAGTCAAGTGCACGCGACCCATGTGGCGGAAGTTTATAAGGAGCTCACCATCGTCATACGCCAATTCATTGGCAGTGATGACCTGGAAAGATGGAGAGGAACAAACAGTGGATGCATTGGCTAGTCAGCTCCGGCAATATGAGGAAAGTCTCTCTTCCTCCCTCGTCTCGGCTGTGGAGAAACTGTCCCGGGAGGTCCAGCAACTTGTAGAAGATAGGTCCTACTCCCCACCTGTACGGACCAGTATCTCGGCTGTTAGGAGTCAGTGTTCTTTTGCTCAAGAGAGAGAATTCAAAGGGTACACACCACGGGGCACCCTATGGTTTTACCTGCGTGACCACGGAGAGGACATGAGGAAGCGGGATGGAAAACCTACCTCAGCCCTAGGGGCACAGGTACGTGAGTTCCAAGGGAAAACAATCACAGAAAGGGGTTCTTCCAGGAAAATTGCTGCTCCAGTTTCCACTGGGCAGTTCCCCAGACAGGGTAGAAGGGCTGATCTTACTCCTGATCTTAATGAAGAAACTTCTGACTCGTATGTACAAGAAATGAGAAACGAGTACTGTGATGAGGACTAGAGGGGCCCTGCCTCCAGCCAGGGGGAGGAAAGGGACAACCGGGTTTACTGGACTGTGTGGATTCGGTGGCCTGGCACATCAGACCCACAGGAGTATGAGGCTCTAGTAGACACCGGTGCACAGTGTACCCTAATGCCATCAAGCTATATAGGGGCAGAACTCATCTGTATTTCCGGAGTGATGGGGGGATGCCAACAGCTAACTGTATTGGAAGCTGAAGTAAGTCTAACTGGGAATGGGTGGCAGAAGCACCCTATTGTGACTGGCCCAGAGGCTCCATGCATCCTTGGCATAGACTACCTCAGGAGAGGGTATTTCAAGGACCCAAAAGGGTACCGGTGGGCTTTTGGTATAGCTGCCTTGGAGACGGAAGAAATTAAACAGCTGTCCACCTTGCCTGGTCTCTCGGAGGACCCTTCTGTTGTGGGGTTGCTGAAGGTCGAAGACCAACAAGTGCCAATCGCTACCACCACGGTGCACCGGCGGCAATATCGCACCAACCGAGACTCCATGATTCCCATTCATGAGCTAATTCGTCGACTGGAGAGCCAAGGAGTGATCAGCAGGATTCGCTCACCCTTTAACAGTCCCATATGGCCAGTGCGGAAGTCTAATGGAGAGTGGAGACTAGCAGTAGACTATTGTGGCCTAAATGAAGTCACGCCACCGCTGAGTGCTGCTGTGCCAGACATGCTAGTACTTCAATATGACCTGGAGTCAAAGGCAGCCAAGTGGTATGCCACAAGTGATATTGCTAATGCGTTTTTCTCAATCCCTTTGGCAGCAGAGTGCCGGCCACAGTTTGCTTTCACTTGGAGGGGCGTCCAGTACACCTGGAAGCGACTGCCCCAGGGTTGGAAACACAGCCCCACCATTTGCCATGGACTGATCCAGACTGCACTGGAACAGGGTGGAGCTCCAGAACACCTGCAATACATTGATGACATCATCGTGTGGGGCAACACAGCAGGAGAAGTTTTTGAGAAAGGGAAGGAAATAGTCCAAATCCTGCTGAAGGCCGGTTTTGCCATAAAACAAAGTAAGGTCAAGGGACCTGCACAGGAGATCCAGTTTGTAGGAATAAAATGGCAAGATGGACGTCGTCAGATCCCAATGGATGTGATCAACAAAATAACAGCCATGTCTCCACCAACCAGCAAAAAGGAAACACAAGCTTTCTTGGGCGTCGTGGGTTTTTGGAGAACGCATATTCCAAATTACAGTCAGATTGTAAACCCTCTCTATCAAGTGACCCGGAAGAAGAACGATTCCAAATGGGGCCCTGAGCAATGACAAGCTTTTGAACAAACTAAAGAGGAGATAGTTCATGGAGTAGCCCTGGGGCCAGTCCGGGCAGGACAAGATGTCAAAAATGTGCTCTACACCGCAGCCGGGGAGAATGGCCCTACCTGGAGACTCTGGCAGAAAGCACCAGGGGAGACTCGAGGTCGACCCCTAGGGTTTTGGAGTCGGGGATACAGCAATGGAAGCTGAGCAATTGGCAGCGCAGAGGTAAACCCATCTGGGCTGTCGCATTGTGGCAAGGTATTGCTGCCCGGGTGGAGAACCTGGTTGTAAAAGTCCGTCACGTAGATGCTCACGTACCCAAGAGTTGGGCCACTGAAGAACATCAGAACAACCAGCAGGTGGATCAGGCTGCTAAGATTGAAGTGGCTCAGGTGGATCTGGACTGGCAACATAAGGGTGAATTATTTATAGCTCGGTGGGCCCTTGACACCTCAGGTCACCAAGGAAGAGATGCAACATACAGATGGGCTTGTGATCGAGGGGTGGACTTGACCATGGACGCTATTGCACAGGTTATCCATGAATGCGAAACATGCGCTGCAATCAAGCAAGCCAAGCAGTTAAAGCCTCTTTGGTATGGAGGACAATGGCTAAAGTACAAATATGGGGAGGCCTGGCAGATCGATTATATCACACTCCCACAAACCCGCCAAGGCAATCGCCATGTGCTTACAATGGTGGAGGCAACCACTAGGATGGCTGGAAACATATCCCGTGCCCCATGCCACTGCCCGGAACACCATCCTGGGCCTTGAAAAGCAAGTCCTATGGCGACATGGCACCCCAGAAAGAATTGAGTCAGACAATGGGACTCATTTCCGAAACAACCTCATAGACACCTGGGCCAAAGATCACGGCATTGAGTGGGTATATCACATCCCCTATCATGCACCAGCCTCCGGGAAAATCGAACGATACAATGGACTGCTAAAGACTACGCTGAGAGCAATGGGTGGCGGGACATTCAAACATTGGGATACGCATTTAGCAAAGGCCACCTGGTTAGTCAACACTCGGGGATCTGCCAATCGAGCTGGCCCTGCCCAGTCGAACCTTCTACATACTGTAGATGGGAATAAAGTCCCTGTAGTGCGCGTAAAGAATATGTTGGGGAAAACAGTTTGGGTTGTTCCTGCCTCAGGCAAAGGCAAACCCATCCGTGGGATTGCTTTTGCTCAAGGACCTGGGTGCACTTGGTGGATAATGCGGAAGGATGGGGAGGTCCGATGTGTACCTCAAGGGGATTTGATTTTGGGTGAGAATAGCCAATGATCTGAATTATGTGATGTTAAGTACTAATTATAGTTATAATAGTTATACTAATAATACACATAATATTATATGCCATACTAATGATATTATGATAAGAATCACTCAGACTAATGAAGAATAACTTCAGTGAAACCAAGGAAAGCACAGAGATGATGGTTCCAAAACTGACTTGAACATGCAACAATCCAACACCACATACCATCTCCATCTTTCCTGCCCTGGAAGATTATTGACAGATGGAGCCCGAAGTCATGGAATAAATGAACTCACCGAACGTTTTAGAGGGATGGCCCACAGACTAAGGGAATGATATCTCTGTGTGTGTGTGTGTATATATATGTTGAAAAAAAAAAGTGGTGGTGATTAATGAAAATGTACTGGAAAATATGAGACTTGAGCATGACGTAGATGGTATGGAATAAGGGGGTGTCGTGGTTTAACCTCAGTCGGCAACTGAGCACCACGCAGCCGCTCGCTCACTTCCCCCCCAGTAGTATGGGGGAGAGAATTGGAAGGGTAAAAGTGAGAAAACTCGTGGGTTGAGATAAAGACAGTTTAACAGGGAAAGCAAAAGCCGCACACGCAAGCAAAGCAAAACAAAGGAATTAATTCACTCCTTCCCATAGGCAGGCAGGTGTTCAGCCATCTCCAGGAAAGCAGGGCTCCCTCACGCGTAACGGTTACTTGGGAAGACAAACGCCACCGCTCCAAACGTCCCCCCCTTCCTTCTTCTTCCCCCAGCTTTATATACTGAGCATGACGTCGCATGGTATGGAATATCCCGTTGGCCAGTTTGGGTCAGCTGTCCTGGCTGTGCCCCCTCCCAGCTTCTTGTGCCCCTCCAGCTTAGCTCAGTCGGTAGAAGCTGGAAAGTCCTTGACTAGTGTAAGCACTACCTAGCAACAACTAAAACATCGGTGTGTTATCAACATTGTTCTCATCCTAAATCCAAAACACAGCACTGTACCAGCTACTAGGAAGGAAATTAACTCTATCCCTGCCGAAACCAGGACAGGGGGGGATATTGTCCTAGTTTCGGCAGGGATAGAGTTACTTTCCTTCCTAGTAGCTGGAACAATGCTGTGTTTTTGATTTATAGAATCATAGAATCATAGAATCATTAAGGTTGGAAAAGACCTCTAAGATCATCGAGTCCAACCGTCAACCCAACACCACCATGCCCACTAAACCATGACCCTAAGCGCCTCATCTACACGTCTTTTAAATACCTCCAGGGATGGGGACTCAACCACTTCCCTGGGTAGCCTGTTCCAATGTTTAACCACGCTGTCAGTAAAGAAATTTTTCCTCACATCCAATCTAAACCTCCCCAGGCGCAACTTGAGGCCATCTCCTCTCGTCCTATCGCTTATTACCTGGGAGAAGAGACCGACCCCCACCTCCTTTCAGGTAGTTGTAGAGAGCGATGAGGTCTCCCCTCAGCCTCCTTTTCTCCAGGCTAAACAACCCCAGTTCCCTCAGCCGCTCCTCATGAGACTTGTTCTCTAGACCCTTCACCAGCCTCGTTGCCCTTCTCTGGACACGCTCCAGCACCTCGATGTCCTTCTTGTAGTGAGGGGCCCAAAACTGAACACAGTAGTCGAGGTGGGGCCTCACCAGTGCCGAGTACAGGGGCACGATCACTTCCCTGCTCCTGCTGGCCACACTGTTTCTGATACAGGCCAGGATACCATTGGCCTTCTTGGCCGCCTGGGCACACTGCTGGCTCATGTTCAGCCGGCTGTCCACCAGCACCCCCAGGTCCTTTTCCGACAGGCAGCTTTCCAGCCACTCTTCCCTAAGCCTGTAGCGCTGCATGGGGTTGTTGTGGCCAAAGTGCAGGACCCGGCACTTGACCTTGTTGAACCTCATACAGTTGGCCTTGGCCCATCGATCCAGCCTGTCCAGGTCCCTCTGCAGAGCCTTCCTACCCTCGAGGAGATCAACACTCCCGCCCAACTTGGTGTCGTCTGCAAACTTACTGAGGGTGCACTCAATCCCCTCATCCAGATCATTGATAAAGATATTGAACAAGACCGGCCCCAAAACTGAGCCCTGGGGAACACCGCTCGTGACCAGCCGCCAACTGGATTGAACTCCATTCACCATTGAAGGAGAAGGAGAGTCAAGTCAGTTTGCAGAAGTGAAAGGCATCCAACTAGCCCTAGAGATTGCTGACCGAGAAAAGTGGCCAGTGCTCTATCTCTCTACTGACCCATGGATGGTGGCAAATGCCCTGTGGCTACAGCAATGGTAGCAGCGCAGAGGTAAACCCATCTGGGCTGCTACATTGCGGCAAGACATTGCTGCGTAAGTAGAAAACATTGCTGTAA
Organism: Spheniscus humboldti; assembly: GCA_027474245.1. Classification (NCBI taxonomy): domain Eukaryota; kingdom Metazoa; phylum Chordata; class Aves; order Sphenisciformes; family Spheniscidae; genus Spheniscus; species Spheniscus humboldti. The sequence continues at coordinate 38,060,511 of CM049922.1, forward strand.
AGGTACGTCATGTAGATGCTCACCTGCCCAAAAGCCGCGCCACTGAAGAACATTGAAAGAACGAACAGGTAGACCAGGCTGTCAAGATTGAAGTGGCTCAGGTGGACCTGGACTGGGGTTGTAAGTGTGAGCTATTTGTAGCTCGATGGGCCCACGAAACATTGGGACATCTAGAGAGAGATGCAACATACAGATGGGCTCGTGACCGAGGGGTGGACCTGACCATGGAGGCCACCACACAGGTCACCCATGAATGTGAAACATGTGCTGTAATCAAACGAGCCACATAAGTAAAATATCCCTGGAAGAGAGGGTGGTGGCTGGGTTTTCGATATGGCGAAGCCTGGCAAATTGACAATATTGGACCACTGCCATGAACCCGCAAAGGCAAGCACTACATACTCACCATGGTGGAAGCTACTACTGGGCGGCTAGAAACATACCCTGTAAACCATGTGTCCTGGTTTCGGCAGGGATAGAGTTAATTTCCTTCCTATTAGCTGGTATAGTGCTGTGTGTTGGATTTAGCATGAGAATTGTTGTGTTTTAACCTCAGTCAGCAACTAAGCACCATGCAGCTGCTCGCTCACTCCCCTCTCCCCCAGTGGGATGGGGGGGAGAACTGGAAGAGCACAAGTGAGAAAAACTCATGGGTTGAGATAAAAACAGTTTAATAATTGAAATAAAATGATAATAATAATAAGATAATAATAATAATACACAAAGCAAGTGATGCACAGTACAATTGCTCACCACCCGCCGACCGATGCCCAGCCAGTCCCCGAGCAGCGGCCCCCCCGGCCAGCTTTCCCCAGTTTATGTACTGAGCATGACGTCACATGGTATGGAATGTCCCTTTGGCCAGTTTGGCTGTGCCCCCTCCCAGCTTCTTGTGCACCTCCAGCCTTCTCAGTCGGTAGAGCATGGAAAACTAAAAAGTCCTTGGCTAGTGTAAGCATTACCTAGCAACAACTAAAACATCGGTGCGTTATCAACTTTGTTCTCCTCCTTGGAAGCCACCGAGGCGAAGGGCAATGGAGCGGAGGATCGCGCCGGGGGACCCTTCCTGAAGCGTCAAAACCGCGGCAAAGCCGCGAAAAGCAAAAGCGCAGGGAGTGAGAGGGTGCCCCAGCCCCCCTCCCCGAGCCGGAGGAGGGAGCTCCTGATGAGGAGCGGCAGCTCTGACTCAGCGTGGGCGGGGCCAAGAGGGACGGCGGCCAAACCCCCCTCACTTACAAGAGCAGCCCCCAGGGAGCGCGAGCGACCTGGAGCGCGGCGAACAGGATGTGGTGCGTCAGAAGGGCATGGCGCGGCATTTTGCGCCGCAGTTCACGAGGGAGGGCGTGCAGGCAAGGCGAGCGGGCAGGGCGCAGCCCCCCTCCTGGCTCTAGAGGCCAACTCAACTAGTAGTCGTCGCCCTCCCAGAAGGGGACCAGCTATGGTTTCCACTCGGCCGAAAGCCGTCGCCAGAAGGAATGCGGCGACCCAGATGGAGCCCTCGTGCAAGCACACAGCTGTCCAGGTCTCTGGCTGCAGGGAGTGCCTGAGCCTGTCAGCATTAACGGAGGGCAGTGGAGACACCACCTGTGTGCGGTGTGACCAGGTGGATGATCTGCTCGGCCTGGTGGAAGAGCTGAAGGAGGAAGTGGAAAGGTTAAGGAGTATCCGGGAGTGTGAGAGGGAGATAGATTGGTGGAGCCGCACCCTACCATCCCTGAGGCAAGGGCAGCAGATGGAGGCTCCACGAGAAGCAGAGGATCCCCTGCCCTCTTGCCACCAGGTAGAAAGAGGGGACCTAAGCGACGGCGGGGAATGGAAACAGGTCCCTGCTCGGGGTGCCAGGCGAACCCCCGCCCGGCCTCCCTCACCTTCCCGGTTGCCCTTACGCAACAGATATGGGGCCCTGGAACCTGAGGGCCAGGCAAACGAGGATGTAGACGAAGGTCCATCCAGGAGGTTGCCTAGGGTGAGGCAGTCAGCCCCATGCATTATGACAGCCTCTGCTAAGAAAAAAAGGAGGGCGATTGTCATAGGCGATTCCCTTCTGAGGGGAACAGAGGGCCCTATATGCCGACCGGACCCGTCCCACAGGGAAGTCTGCTGCCTCCCTGGGGCCCGGGTCAGAGACATTACGAGGAAGCTCCCTGGTCTGGTACGGTCTTCCGACTACTACCCGCTGTTGGTTATACAGGCTGGCAGTGATGAGGTTCCAGAGAGAAGTCCTGCCGCGATCAAAAGGGACTTCAGGGCACTGGGGCAGCTGGTTGAAGGATCAGGAGCACAGGTAGTGTTTTCCTCAGTCCCTACAGTGGCAGGGAAGAATAGTGAAAGGAACAGGAAAACGCACCTGATCAACACGTGGCTCAGGGGCTGGTGCCATCGGAGGAATTTTGGCTTTTTTGATCATGGGGAGGTTTACACAGCACCGGGCCTGCTGGCGACAGATGGAGTCCAGCTGTCTCACAGGGGGAAAAGGATCATGGCTCATGAATTGGCAGGGCTCATTGAGAGGGCTTTAAACTAGGTTTGAAGGGGGAAGGGGATAAAACCAGGCTCACTAGAGATGAGCCTAGGGGTGGCATGCCGATGCTGGGGGCGAAATCGATAGCCCAGCTCAAGTGCATCTACACCAATGCACGCAGCATGGGTGGCAAACAGGAGGAGCTGGAAGCCATGGTGCAGCGGGAGAGATATGACTTAGTCGCCATCACAGAAACATGGTGGGGTGAGTCGCATGATTGGAGTGCTGCAATGGATGGCTATAGACTCTTCAGAAGGGACAGGCGAGGAAGGAGAGGCGGTGGGGTGGCCCTGTATGTTAGGGAGTGTTTCGATTGTCTAGAGCTCAACGATTGTGGTGAAGATACGGTCGAGTGTTTATGGGTAAGGATGAGGGGGAAGGCCAACAAGGCAGATATCCTGCTGGGAGTCTGTTATAGACCACCCAACCAGGATGAAGGGGTTGATAAAGCATTCCACAAGCGGTTGGCAGAAGCGTCTCAATCGCTAGCCCTTGTTCTCGTGGGGGACTTCAACTTCCCGGACATCTGCTGGAAATACAACACGGCAGAGAGGAAGCAGTCTAGGAGGTTCCTGGAGTGTGTGGAAGACAACTTCCTGACGCAGTTGGTAAGTGAGCCTACCAGGGGAGGTGCCTCGCTCGACCTGCTGTTTACAAACAGAGAAGGACTGGTGGGAGATGTGGTGGTCGGAGGCCGTCTTGGGCTTAGCGACCATGAAATGGTAGAATTCTCGATTCTCGGTGAAGTAAAGAGGGGGGGCAGCAAAACTGCAACCATGGACTTCCGGAGGGCGGACTTTGGCCTGTTCAGGATGCTGGTTGAGACAGTCCCTTGGGAGATGGTCCTGAAGGGCAAAGGGGTCCAGGAAGGCTGGACGATCTTCAAGAAGGAAGTCTTAAAGGCGCAGGAGCAGGCTGTCCCTGTATGCCGTAAAAAGAACGGGTGGGGAAGGCGACCGGCCTGGCTGAACAGGGAGCTTTTGATGGGACTCAGGAAAAAAAGGAGAGTTTACCCCTTGTGGAAGAAGGGGCAGGCGACTCAAGAAGAGTACAGGGATCTCGTTAGGTCGTGCAGAGAGGAAATGAGAAAGGCGAAAGCCCAGCTGGAACGCAATCTGGCCGCTGTCGTTAAGGACAACAAAAAAAGGTTTTACAAATACATTCATGACAAGAAGAGAGCCAAGGAGACTCTCCATCCTTTACTGGATGTGGGGGGGAACATTGTCACCAAGGATGAGGAAAAGGCTGAGGTACTCAATGCCTTCTTTGCCTCAGTCTTTAACAGGCAGACCGGTTATCCTCAGGGTACTCGGCCCCCTGAGCTGGAAGACAGGGACGGTGAGCAGGATGAACACCCCATAATCCAAGAAGAAGCAGTCCACGACCTGCTACGCCACCTGGATGCTCACAAGTCTATGGGGCCGGATGGGATCCACCCGAGAGTGCTGAGGGAGCTGGCGGAGGAGCTCGCCAAGCCACTCTCCATCATCTATCAGCAGTCCTGGTTAACGGGGGAGGTCCCAGACGACTGGAGGCTTGCCAATGTGACGCCCATCTACAAGAAGGGCCAGAAGGAGGATCCGGGGAACTCCAGGCCTGTCAGCCTGACCTCGGTGCCGGGGAAGGTTATGGAGCGGTTCATATTGAGGGCGCTCACAAGGCATGAGCGGGACACCCAGGGGATCAGGCCCAGCCAGCACGAGAGGCAGGTCCTGCTTGACCAACCTGATCTCCTTCTATGACAAGGTGACCCGCCTAGTGGGTGAGGGAAAGGCTGTGGATGTGGTCTACCTGGACTTCAGTAAGGCCTTTGACACCGTCTCCCACAGCATTCTCCTCGAGAAGCTGGCAGCTCACGGCTTAGACAGGTGTACTCTGTGCTGGGTCAAAAACTGGCTGGACGGCCGGGCCCAGAGAGTTGTGGTGAATGGAGTTCAATCCAGTTGGCGGCCGGTCACGAGCGGTGTTCCCCAGGGCTCAGTTTTGGGGCCGGTCTTGTTCAATATCTTTATCAATGATCTGGATGAGGGGATCGAGTGCACCCTCAGTAAGTTTGCGGACGACACCAACTTGGGCGGGAGTGTTGATCTGCTCGAGGGTAGGAAGGCTCTGCAGAGGGACCTGGACAGGCTGGATCGATGGGCCGAGGCCAACTGTATGAGATTCAACAAGGCCAAGTGTCGGGTCCTGCACTTCGGCCACAACAACCCCATGCAGCGCTACAGTCTTGGGGAAGAGTGGCTGGAAAGCTGCCTGTCGGAAAAGGACCTGGGGGTGCTGGTCGACAGCCGGCTGAACATGAGCCGGCAGTGTGCCCAGGCGGCCAAGAAGGCCAATGGCATCCTGGCCTGTATCAGAAACAGTGTGGCCAGCAGGCGTAGGAAAGTGGTCGTCCCCCTGTACTCAGCGCTGGTGAGGCCACACCTTGAATACTGTGTTCAGTTTTGGGCCCCTCACTACAAGAAGGACGTCGAGGTGCTGGAGCGTGTCCAGAGAAGGGCAACGAGGCTGGTGAGGGGTCTGGAGAACAAGTCTTATGAGGAGCACCTGAGGGAACTGGGACTGTTTAGCCTGGAGAACAGGAGGCTGAGGGGAAACCTCATCGCTCTCTACAACTACCTGAAAGGAGGTTGTAGCGAGGTGAGTGTTGGTCTCTTCTCCCAAGTAAGTAGCGATAGGACGAGAGGAGATGGCCTCAAGTTGCGCCTGGGGAGGTTTAGATTGGATGTGAGGAAAAGTTTCTTTACTGACAGCGTGGTTAAACATTGGAAAAGGCTACCCAGGGAAGTGGTTGAGTCCCCATCCCTGGAGGTATTTAAAAGACGTGTAGATGAGGCACTTAGGGACATGGTTTAGTGGGCATGGTGGTGTTGGGTTGACGGTTGGACTCGATGATCTTAGAGGTCTTTTCCAACCTTAATGATTCTATGATTCTATGATTCTATAAATCAAAAACACAGCATTGTTCCAGCTACTAGGAAGGAAATTAACTCTATCCCTGCCGAAACCAGGACAGGGGGGGATATTGTCCTAGTTTCGGCAGGGATAGAGTTACTTTCCTTCCTAGTAGCTGGTACAGTGCTGTGTTTTGGATTTAGGATGAGAACAATGTTGATAACACACCGATGTTTTAGTTGTTGCTAGGCAGTGCTTACACTAGTCAAGGACTTTCCAGCTTCTACCGACTGAGCTAGGCTGGAGGGGCACAAGAAGCTGGGAGGGGGCACAGCCAGGACAGCTGACCCAAACTGGCCAACGGGATATTCCATACCATGCGACGTCATGCTCAGTATATAAAGCTGGGGGAAGAAGAAGGAAGGGGGGGACGTTTGGAGCGGTGGCGTTTGTCTTCCCAAGTAACCGTTACGCGTGAGGGAGCCCTGCTTTCCTGGAGATGGCTGAACACCTGCCTGCCCATGGGAAGGAGTGAATTAATTCCTTTGTTTTGCTTTGCTTGCGTGTGCGGCTTTTGCTTTCCCTGCGTGTGCGGCTTTTGCTTTCCCTATTAAACTGTTGTTATCTCAACCCACGAGTTTTCTCACTTTTACCCTTCCAATTCTCTTCCCCATACTACTGGGGGGGAAGTGAGCGAGCGGCTGCATGGTGCTCAGTTGCCGACTGAGGTTAAACCACGACAGTCCTTTTTGGCGCCCAACGTGGGGCTCGAAGGGGTTGAGATAATAACAGACTAACCGAAGTGTGTTAAGGAACTTATATCTGCTAGCGGTTGTGGATCACAATGTTAGTCTATCTGTTCTCAATGTTGATTTGTATGGTCTGCATCGTGCTCTTTCTGCTGCTGTACATGTTAAAGATTGCTGTTGGTTTTTGCAGTTTGCTGTGGTCTGCAATGATTAGTGATGTCTCTCTTGTGAGGTTTGTTTTTAGAACATTGACCTTGACGTTAGTGTGGTATGTAAGCTTCGCAATGAAGCCGCTGCTGTACCACGGATACCATTTCGTGGAGATGACTAGCAATTGCAGTAATTTTTCTGAGAGTTTTTTTACAGAGGGAATGCAGAGTGGCGGTGTCACTGCTTTCCTCTGTGGTGTTTCCTCCTTCATTGCAGTAACTCCTCAGTATTTTGAACAGCCTTGGGGGATTAGGATACTTCTATTGGTATTTCTTGGGAATATTGTTTTGGTTCTGTCTAAAGTTCGTAACCAATTTAAGAATATCATCCAGAGATCTGCCCCAGGGCTGGATAGTTATGAGTGGCAGGGTGTTGTGGGACGAGATGGGTCCTGTCGTATTGTGGGAAAGCATCGGAGGTGGAAAGCTGCCATATGGAGTCCTATGCGACACGTTGTAGAAACTGCTGAAGGAGAAGGTGAATCGAGCCAATTTGCAGAAGTAAAGGCCATCCAGCTGGCTTTAGGCATTGCTGACCGAGAAAAGTGGCCAGTGCTCTATCTCTACACTGACTCAGGGATGGTGGCAAATGCCCTGTGGGGGTGGTTGCAGCAATGGAAGCAGAGCAACTGGCAGCGCAGAGGCAAACCCATCTGGGCTGCCGCAATGTGGCAAGATATTGCTGCCCGGGTGGAGAACCTGGTTGTAAAAGTCCATCACGTAGATGCTCACATACCTAAGAGTCGGGCCACTGAAGAACATCAAAACAACCAGCAGGTGGATCAGGCTGCTAAGATTGAAGTGGCTCAGGTGGATTTGGACTGGCAACATAAGGGTGAACTATTTATAGCTCGGTGGGCCCATGACACCTCAGGCCATCAAGGAAGAGATGCAACATACAGATGGGCTCGTGATCGAGGGGTGGACTTGACCATGGACGCTATTGCACAGGTTATCCATGAATGCGAAACATGCGCTGCAATCAAGCAAGCCAAGCGGTTAAAGCCTCTTTGGTATGGAGGACAATGGCTAAAGTACAAATATGGGGAGGCCTGGCAGATCGATTATATCACACTCCCACAAACCCGCCAAGGCAAGCGCCATGTGCTTACAATGGTGGAGGCAACCACCGGATGGCTAGAAACATATCCCGTGCCCCATGCCACTGCCCGGAACACTATCCTGGGCCTTGAAAAGCAAGTCCTGTGGCGACATGGCACCCCAGAAAGAATTGAGTCAGACAATGGGACTCATTTCCGAAACAACCTCATAGACACCTGGGCCCAAGATCACGGCATTGAGTGGGTGTATCATATCCCCTATCATGTACCAGCCTCCGGGAAAATCGAACGATACAATGGACTGTTAAAGACTACGCTGAGAGCAATGGGTGGCGGGACATTCAAACATTGGGATACGCATTTAGCAAAGGCCACCTGGTTAGTCAACACTCGGGGATCTGCCAATCGAGCTGGCCCTGCCCAGTCGGACCTTCTACATACTGTAGATGGGAATAAAGTCCCTGTAGTGCGCATAAAGAATATGTTGGGGAAAACAGTCTGGGTTATTCCTGCCTCAGGCAAAGGCAAACCCATCCGTGGGATTGCTTTTGCTCAAGGACCTGGGTGCACTTGGTGGATAATGCGGAAGGATGGGGAGGTCCAATGTGTACCTCAAGGGGATTTGATTTTGGGTGAGAATAGCCAATGATCTGAATTATGTGATGTTAAGTACTAATTATGGTCATAATAGTTATACTAATACTACACAGAAATACTAATAATAATATATGCCATACTAATGTTATAGAAATTACTCTAGCAGGAACCACCCGAACCAGTGGAGGACAAGCCTTACAAGAAGCAGTGCAAGCGCAGCAGTGACCCGACCTGAGCTGTTTTTGTTGTCCAGTAACTCCATGCAACACACCACCTCTCCTGGCCTGAGTGACCACCATAACAGATGGAGCCCAAAGTCACGGACTAAATGAACTCAGTGGATATTTCATGGACATTTCTGGACATTTTACAGACATTCCATAAGGGTGGTTAATAAGTTTGTACTGGAAAATATGGGACTTGAGCATGACGTAGATGGCATGGAATAAGGGGTGGATACCGTCCTGGTTTCGGCAGGGATAGAGTTAGTTTCCTTCCTAGTAGCTGGTACAGGGCTGTGTTTTGGATTTAGGATGAGAACAATGTTGATAACACACCGATGTTTTAGTTGTTGCTAGGTAGTGCTTACACTAGTCAAGGACTTTCCAGCTTCTACCGACTGAGCTAGGCTGGAGGGGCACAAGAAGCTGGGAGGGGGCACAGCCAGGACAGCTGACCCAAACTGGCCAACGGGATATTCCATACCATGCGACGTCATGCTCAGTATATAAGGCTGGGGGAAGAAGAAGGAAGGGGGGGACGTTTTGGAGCGGTGGCGTTTGTCTTCCCAAGTAACCGTTACGCGTGAGGGAGCCCTGCTTTCCTGGAGATGGCTGAACACCTGCCTGCCCATGGGAAGGAGTGAATTAATTCCTTTGTTTTGCTTTGCTTGCGTGTGCGGCTTTTGCTTTCCCTATTAAACTGTTGTTATCTCAACCCACGAGTTTTCTCACTTTTACCCTTCCAATTCTCTCCCCCATACTACTGGGGGGGAAGTGAGCGAGCGGCTGCATGGTGCTCAGTTGCCGACTGAGGTTAAACCACGACAGCAGCATAAGATGGGTCTCCTGCAGATTTATGTCCCTATGCCCTGTCTTTTCCTTTCCCAATGACATTAATTCCAGTGTCCATCCCTTCTCTCTGTTCCTTTATTGTTTTGTCACTGGGCAAGGACAAGTGCATTGCCTGACTAGTCTGGAACTATGCACGTGCTGATTTGCCAATCAGGTATTGCTAACCAGAATATTTTAAAAACTTAATTCTGCTGTAGAGAAACTGTTTTGGGTCTTTCTCCTTTACCCAGATACTAACTTTCACAAAACTTATAGGGATTTTTTCATCTCTGGTATTTCAATCTCTGTTTCTAAATTAAGTTTGAAATGCTAAAAGTATGTGTGAGGTGGCATGGTGATACCAACAGACACATGAACAGTGAAACAGCGTAAAGTTTGTTTCTGTGGGAAATGAAGGTGAAAACATATATTCATTCCTAGACACACTGCATCAAACAGTACATGATTCTGGCTTGGACATGCTAGGCCATAGAATGTGCCTCTGTCATAAAATAAATAGTGATGAACCTGAACTTATTTGGATTTATATACACCCTAAATGTTGTTTCAATGTGGAATTTTTGTGGTTAAATTTTCATTGAAGTTAAGCTCTCAGTGACTTTTAGACATTTTACTGGATCTTTCTCTATTTCATCGAAAAGTATATAAATAATTGTTGGAGATTTATAATGCAGGAAGTGATTTGCTATTATGAGTGGCATCACCATGTGAACACAAAATGTCTTTTCTGCAAGACAATAAAAATAAATATGCATGTGTACTGGTTTTGGCTAGGGTAGAGTTAATTTTCTTCATAGTAGCTTGTATGAGGCTATGATTTGGATTTGTGACCAAAACAGTGTTGAAAACACATCCATGTTTTAGGTATTGCTGAGCAGTGCTTACACAGCATCAAGGCCTTTTCTGCTCCTCAGACTGCCCCACCAGGCTGGGGGTGCACAAGAAGCTGGGAGGGGACACAGCTGGGACAGCTGACCCCAACTGACCAAAGGGCTATTCCATACCATGTGACGTGATGCTCAGCAATAAAACCTAGGGGAAAAAGAAGGAAGGGGGGGGACGTTTGGAGTGATGGCATTTGCCGTCCTAAGTAACCGTTACGCGTGATGGAGCCCTGCTTCCCTGGAGATGGCTGAACACCTGCCTGCCGATGGGAAGGAGTGAATGAATTCCTTCTTTTGCTTTTCTTGTGCGCGCGGCTTTTGCTTTCCCTATTAAACAGTCTTTATCTCAACCCATGAGTTTTCTCACTTTTACCCTTCCAATTCTCTTCCCATCCTACTGTGGGGGAAATGAGCAAGCAGCTGTGTGGTGCTTAGCTGCTGGCTTGGGATTAAACCATGACAGCACCCAATATTAAAAATGGATTACTTTATTTAATATTAAATTGAAATGTGTTATTAAAGACTTCTTAAACTGTATATTTTTTGTACAAATTTTAAATGAGAACTCCATCCACTGTAGTCAAGCATAAATAATAGGCATGTTTGCACTTTCTCTGCTCTGAGACTTCTGTGTAAAGCAACTGCCATGATAGTCTGCAGCTTGATAGCAATGAAGAGGTTAATTTTCTAGTTGATTTTAATTAGTTATGAGGAAAATGGAAAAAGACATTAATTTAGTGGCCTCAGAGGTTACCTGTATTGCCTCTCTGATGATCACAGTTTTCCTGCTCTGCTTTATAATCAGGGAAACACAAATTAATAATTTGCTGTTATTTAATTAGGGTTGTTTTGCGATCAGTCATGTAAGCACATAATCTAACTATTGAAAGCATTTAATTCAGAAACTACTGGACTGTGTTTACTAGAAGGGAAATACTTATGGAAAAATACACATTTGTTTGTGATTCAGGGGTAATGATAGAAAAAGAGATTCTCATTTCTGGAAAGTTTAGTAAAATATATCTCTACCTCTTTGTTTTCAGCAATATATTTTATGTTTTAGGCATATTTGAGCTACAGCAATATAGCCACACTGACACACCCTGCAGCAAAACTTGGATGGGAAATAAACAGTACACTGGATGATTTAAGTGCATAATTGTGGAATAGTTGCATGGACATTTTAGTTATGTTTCACCATAAGAGCTGAGTGGAGGAAAATGGTGTTTTAAATTTGTAAATAAATACATTGCATTGGCAATGTTTTGGTTTTACTGTGGCTAGGACTGAAAAACAAAACTCCCAGAGTTTCCCTGAGAGGTTGTAAAGTTCTTAGTCCAGAGTACTGTGCAACCATGAAGCCATGGAGACTTCTGAGACAGTTCAAACGGCTGGTGAATATAGGACCTGGGATCCCAGAAGAGCAGACTTCCTAGCAACTCATTAGTTGGGCTTGTTGAGCAGGAGAGTTTAAAACACAAACAAACAAAACTTTGCCTCATTTCTGTGAGGTGTTTTCTTTTGCAAAATTGAAATGCTTTTGTGTTTTTGCCAGATTGTTTTATTCCAATGAAACACCAAACTTGGACGTCTTTGCTTAGGCAGCCCTGTTGAGATCTGATGGGCTTCTCATGTCACTGTGCTAAGCAAAATCTGTGTGGCAGACTGTAACATACTGCCTTTACCAGCTTTATAGCATGGGAGATGTTTCTAAATACTAGGCATTATTTTGTGACAGTTCTGTGTGGATACTGCCAGTTGGCAGGTACCAGCAGTTCAAATACCATCTTTTTCAGTCTCTCTCTTCTCAAAAGATCATTTGGCTCTTTTTCTACGCACATTTTTCCTTTCAGTTATCTTTATCTTTCTGTCCTCTTTGTATTTAAAAATTACAAAAACCTGCAAGCAAAACACCTCTCTATTCATAGATCAATGTTACAAGCTCAAAATCCCTGAGAAATTTTGCATGAGCCTGTTTTAAGAAATGAAGATGCTGCTATGAAAAACAGTAGCAAGAAAATTTTAACAGAAAAATAGATTTTAACCTAGTTTCAGTACATGTTTTCCAAACTTTAGGGAGAAACTGTACTGGGTCTTTCTGGGATGGAGTTAACTTTCTTCATAGCAGCCCCTATGGTGCTGTATTTTAGATTCGTGACTAAAACAGTGTTGATAACATACCAGTGTTTTAGCTATTGCTGAACAGTGCTTGCACAGCATCAAAGCTTTCTCTTTTTCTCATGCTGCCCCCCCCAAGTAATAGGCTGAGGAGGTTAGGAGGGGACACAGCCAGGACAGCTGAGCTGACTTGACCAAAGGGATATTCCATGCCATATAACATCATGCTCAGCAATAAAACTGGGGTAGAGGAAGAAGGGGATGGTGGTTTTGTCTTCCAATTGGCTGCTGCTTGGAGAGTGGCTGGGCATCAGTTTGCTTGTGGGAGGTGTGAATGACTGCTTTTGCATATTTTTTTTTTCCCTCTTTCCTTCACCTATTAAACTGTCTTTATATCAACCCACAAGTTTTCTCACTTTTGCTCTTCCTATTCTTGCCCCTGCTGTGCTGGCAGGGAGGAGGGATGGTGGGGAGCGAGCAAGTGGCTGTGTAGGTGTTTGACTGTGTGACGGATGCACTTGACCCCTTAACCAAACTAGTGGTAGTTTGGTACAGGCTCCAAAGGACATAAAGGCCTGAGCCATAGCTGGGCCAAGAACTCCTCTAGTTCCAATCTGTTCTCTGAAAACCCACAAAGGAGCAGAGTGACCCAGTGAGCATCGATGCATATGAGCTTGGAACACCAATCACGTGATTAACACATGAATAGCGGGTGGCTTTTCCAAGACTCATTTATCAAGGAACAAAGAATGTTGTGGGTACAAGGAGTCTCATGCATACCTTTTCCATTGCATGCAATTTGACTACAAGCCAACCACTTTATCCCATAAATACGACAGCCTAAGTGAACCTTCTTTGAGCTCTCCCTGCTAGGCAGTATGGCTGCATGGCGGTGATCTCCCCTTGAGCTGGGAAACCTCTCAAGGTTGCTCCTCAAGGCAGAGAGACCTTTAACCAATGACAGATCTTTGGTAAGCAACCGATATCGCGCATAACCTTGTAGTATGGTAACTTTGATTTTGTCTTGGTAACTTTGATTGCATGCTGAATTGATGCTAATGAAACATTACATAAATTTTTGCATATATAATCCCTTAGACATAAACTGTTGACCAAGTCTGAGACTAGATTTGGACCTAACCGCACCTAGACTCCTCTCTGAGGAGGAGTTTAGAAAGCAAGGGGGTCCACTCTGAACCTCATCACTCAACAGGAGGGTCCTCCTTACCCTTTTGTGTCCCCGGTCTCTGTGAATCATTCTAACTCCAGTGTAACTCAATTTTCCTTTGTATGTTTCTTCCATGCAGTAATTGAGTGAACCTTGCCATCGAACTTGGTTAAGTCGAACTTTTACAGCATCATATTAAAACCACTTTTGCTAGTACCTTTGACGGTGATTCTTTAAGCGATCTAAACTACTCATTTCGTGACAGGCTGTTGGCCAGGGTCAACCTACAAAAGAAATCTATTAAGGTTTGGGCTCTGAAATACATTTAGTGACTGGCAGATTACTTTAAGATCACACAGATTCAGAGATGTTTTGAGACGAGAAAAGGCTATTATGATCTTTTATTCTGACCTCCATGGCTGTAAAACTTCAGCTACTGATTCCTGCATCTAGTCAAACTATTTGAGTTAGAGCATATATAAACGTCCTGGTTTCAGCAGGGACAGAGTTAATGTCCTTCCTAGTAGCTGGTACAATGCTGTGTATTGGATTTAGGGTGAGAACAATGTTGATAACACACCGATGTATTAGTTGTTGCTAGGTAATGCTTACACTAGCCAAGGACTTTTCAGCTTCCCATGCTCTACCGACTGAGAAGGCTGGAGGTGCACAAGAAGCTGGGAGGGGGCACAGCCAGGACAGCTGACCCAAACTGGCCAAAGGGCTATTCCATACCCTGTGACGTCATGCTCAGTACATAAACTGGGGGAGTTAGCCGGGGGGGCTGCTGCTCGGGGACTGGCTGGGCATCGGTCAGTGGGTGGTGAGCAATTGTACTGTGCATCACTTGCTTTGTGTATTATTATTATTATATTATTATCATTTTATTTCAATTATTAAACTGTTTTTATCTCAACCCATGAGTTTTTCTCACTTGTGCTCTTCCAATTCTCTCCCCCATCCCACTGGGGGCGGGGGGGAGTGAGCGAGCAGCTGCGTGGTGCTCAGTTGCCAACTGAGTGAGGTTAAAACACAACAGTCCTTTCTGGTGCCCAACGTGGGGCACGAAGGGTTTGAGAAAATAACAGATTAACCGGAGTGTATTAAGGAACATATATCTGTTAATAGTGGTGGGTCACAATGTTGATTTCTCTGTTCTTGATATTGATTTGTGTAGTCTGCATCGTGCTCTTTTTCTTGCTGTACATGTTAAAGATTGATGTTGGTTTTTGCAGTTTGCTGTGGTCTGCAGTGATTAGTGATGTCTCGCTTGGGAGGTTTGTTTTTAGAACATTGACCTTGACCTTAGTGTGGTATGTGAGTTTTGCAATGAAGCCATTACTGTACTACAGATACCATTTCGTGGAGACAACTAGCAATTACAGTGACTTTTCTGAGAGTTTTTTTACAGAGGAAATACAGAATGGCAGTGTCACTACCTTCTTCTATGATGTTTCCTCCTTCATTACAGTAACTTTTCAGTATTTTGAACAGCCTTGGGTAGTTAAGATAGTTCTATTGGTACTTCTTGGGAATATTGTTTCGGTTTTGTCTAAAGTTGGTAAGCAATTTAAGAATATCATCCAGAGATCTGTCCCAAAGCCGAATAGTTTTGAGTGGCAGGATGTGTGGGACAAGATGGGCAAGTACCTAGGCCAGTGGGCACCCCCAGTGTTTTGGAACTTCACCCCTGAGCAAATGCAGAATCCTGAAGAGTTAGTAGAATATTTGGAAAAAATATGCTGTCACCCTGGGAACTCCAGAGAGATGCAGATCATTGCAACGTGCTGGGGCCTGGCCCATGCCTACCGAGCCCTGTTCAACGCCATTCAGTACACTCAAAGGGAAGAGAAGGTCTCTGGATCTGACGATAAAACGACAGGCCCTGTGGCCACTCCAACCCCGGCAACAGGCCCTGCGGCCACTCTAACCCCGTTGACAGGCCCTGCAGCTGAAACAAAGAGCCAACCTGTGCCGGTATCAGTCGCCCCTGTACACAAGAAGAAATCTTGGAAGCAGAAGTCGGCTCGTTTAGTAAGGGAGGAAGAAGCTTCTTCTAAAACGGAGCCAGAGGAAGAAGTGGATGAGGCAGACTACCCTGGAGAAGGGCCATCACAAGAACGGGAGGAGGAGAGCCGGCCGCTGCTCAGGGAGGAAGAAGAGGAAGAACTCATAAACGAGGCAGTGACCACCCGATCCCTATCCCTGAGTGAGCTGCGAGATATACGAAAAGATTTCAGCCGTCGTCCAGGTGAGCATATTGTCACCTGGCTGCTCCGATGCTGGGATAATGGGGCCAGCAGCCTGGAATTAGAGGGTAGGGAAGCCAAGCAGCTGGGATCCCTTTCCAGGGAAGGGGGCATTGACAAAGTGATTGGAAAAGGGACACGAATCCTCAGCCTTTGGAGGCAACTCTTGTCAAGCGTGAAGGAAAGGTATCCCTTCAAGGAAGATGTCATATGTCGCCCAGGCAAGTAGACCACCATGGCGAAGGGTATCCAGTTCCTGAGAGAATTAGCTGTGCTGGAGGCGATTTACGGTGACCTGAGCAGTGAAGACCTGTCCAAAGATGCAGATGAAGTCAAGTGCACATGACTATGTGGCAGAAGTTTATAAGGAGCGCACTATCATTATATGCCAACTCATTGGCAGTGATGACCTGGAAAGATGGAGAGGAACAAACAGTGGATGAATTGGCTAGTCAACTCCGGCAATATGAGGAAAGTCTCTCTTCCTCCCTCGTCTCGGCTGTGGAGAAACTGTCCCAGAAGGTCCAGCAACTTGTAGAGGATAGGTCCTACTCCCCACCTGTCCCCACAAGTATCTCGGCTATTAGGAGTTAGTGTTCTTTTGCTCAAGAGAGAGAATATAAAGGGTACACACCACGGGGCACCCTATGGTTTTACCTGCGTGACCACGGAGAGGACATGAGGAAGTGGGATAGAAAACCTACCTCAGCCCTAGGGGCACAGGTACGTGAGTTGCAAGGGAAAACAATCACAGAAAGAGGTTCTTCCAGGAAAATTGCTGCTCCAGTTTCCACTGGGCAGTTCCCCAGACAGAGTAGAAGGGCTGATCTTACTCCTGATCTTAATGAAGAAACTTCTGACTCGTATGTACAAGAAGTGAGAAACAAGTACTGTGATGAGGACTAGAGGGGCCCTGCCTCCAGCCAGGGGGAGGAAAGGGACAACCGGGTTTACTGGACTGTGTGGATTCGGTGGCCTGGCACATCAGACCCACAGGAGTATAAGGCTCTAGTAGACACCGGTGCACAGCGTACCCTAATGCCATCAAGCTATATAGGGGCAGAACTCATCTGTATTTCCGGAGTGATGGGGGGATCCCAACAGCTAACTGTATTGCAAGCCGAAGTAAGTCTAACTGGGAATGGGTGGCAGACGCACCCCATTGTGACTGGCCCAGATGCTCCGTGCATCCTTGGCATAGACTACCTCAGGAGAGGGTATTTCAAGGACCCAAAAGGGTACCGGTGGGCTTTTGGTATAGCTGCCTTGGAGACGGAGGGAATTAAAAAGCTGTCCACCTTGCCTGGTCTCTCGGAGGACCCCTCTGTTGTGGGGTTGCTGAAGGTCAAAGACCAACAAGTGCCAATCGCTACCACCACGGTGCACCGGCGGCAATATCGCACCAACCGAGACTCCCTGATTCCCATTCATGAGCTAATTCGTCGACTGGAGAGCCAAGGAGTGATCAGCAAGACTCGCTCACCCTTTAACAGTCCCATATGGTTAAACATTGGAACAGGCTGCCTAGGGTAGTGGTTGAGTCACCATCCCTGGAGGTATTTAAAAGACGTGTTGATGAGGCGCTTAGGGACATGGTTTAGTGGGCATGGTGGTGTTGGGTTGATGGTTGGAGTCGATGATCTTAGAGGTCTTTTCCAACCTTAATGATTCTATGATTCTATGATATGGCCAGTGCGGAAGTCTAATGGAGAGTGGAGACTAGCAGTAGACTATCGTGGCCTAAATGAAGTCACGCCACCGCTGAGTGCTGCTGTGCCGGACATGCTAGAACTTCAATACGACCTGGAGTCAAAGGCAGCCAAGTGGTATGCCACAAGTGATATCGCTAATGCGTTTTTCTCAATCCCTTTGGCAGCAGAGTGCAGGCCACAATTCGCTTTCACTTGGAGGGGCGTCCAGTACACCTGGAACCGACTGCCCCAGGGGTGGAAACACAGCCCCACCATTTGCCATGGACTGATCCAGACTGCTCTGGAACAGGGTGAGGCTCCAGAACACCTGCAATACATTGATGACATCATCGTGTGGGGCACCACAGCAGGAGAATTTTTGAAAAAGGGAAGGAAATAGTCCAAATCCTGCTGAAAGCCGGATTTGCCATAAAACAAAGTAAGGTCAAGGGACCTGCACAGGAGATCCAGTTTTTAGGAATAAAATGGCAAGATGTACGTTGTCAGATCCCCATGGATGTGATCAACAAAATAACAGCCATGTCTCCACCAATAACAAAAAGGAAACACAAGCTTTCTTGGGCGGGCGTCGTGGGTTTTTGGAGAATGCATATTCCAAATTACAGTCTGATTGTAAACCCTCTCTAGCAAGTGAACTCCCCTTCCTCAAATGGACAGGGGGAGAAAAAAAAAATGACAAAAGGCTCATGGGTCAAGATAAGGACAGGGAGATCACTCAGCAGTTACCGTCATGGGCAAAACAGACTCGACTCGGGGAAATTAATTTAAATTTATTGCCAATCAAAGGTCAGAGTAGGATAATGAGAAATAGAAACAAATCTTAAAACACTTTCCCCCCACCCCTCCCTTCTTCCTGGGCTTAACTTCACTCTGGATTTCTCTACCTCCTCCCCCCAAGTGGCTCAGGGGGACATGGAATGGGGATTGTGGTCAGTTCATCACACGTTGTCTCTGCCGCTTCTTGCTCCTCACACTCTTCCCCTGCTCCAGTGTGGGGTCCCTCCCACGGGAGACAGTCCTCCATGAACTTCTCCAATGTGAGTCTTCCCCCAGGCTGCAGTTCTTCATGAACTGTTCCAGCATGGGTCCTTTCCACGGGGTGTAGTCCTTCAGGAATAGACTGCTCCAGTGTGTGTCCCCCGTGGGGTCACAGGTCCTGCCAGAAGACCTGCTCCAGCGTGGGCTCCTCTCTCTTCACGGGGTCACAGGTCCTGCCAGGAGCCTGTTCCAGCACGGGCTCTCCACGGGGTCACAGCTTCCTTCAGGACACATCCACCTGCTCTGGTGTGGGGTCCTCCACAGGCTGCAGGTGGATATCTGCTCCACCGTGGACCTCTATGGGCTGCAGGGGACAGCCTGCCTCACCATGGTCTTTACCACAGGCTGCAGGGGAATCTCTGCTCTGGTGCCTGGAGCACCTCCTCCCCCTCCTTCCCCGACCTTGGTATCTGCATAGTTGTTTCTCTCACATATTCTCTCACTCCTCTCTTCCGGCTGCTGTTGCGCAGCAGTTTTTCCCCCTTCTTAAATATGTTATCACAGAGGTGCTACCACCATCACTGATTGGCTTGGCCTTGGCCAGCAGCGGGTCCGTCTTGGAGCTGGCTAGAACTGGCTCTGTGCAACATGGGGGCAGCTTCTGGGATCTTCTCACAGAAGCCACCCCTGTAGCCCCCCCCACTACCAAAACCTTGCCACACTAACCCAATACATGAGCAGATACTCTCTTCTTTTACATACCCTTACAGATACTACTCCCAGCTCAACAGCAACACAGACAGCACATTCACCAGAGCCTGTTTTGTTTTTTTTCTTTGGAGAAAAACTGGTGTTTTGAAAGGTTACTGTGAAACACTCAATATGCAAAAGAGAAGCAAAGGGACCGTAACTGTCTGCTATTTTTCCAAGCTGCTCAACACATGGAATAGCGGTGAGCACTGAGAAGATTTTACTCAGGGTGGGAATACATCCTAGACACTTGGATGACTAGTGCTGGAGCCTGGTCCCCATTACCTGGGACCTGAAAGCTGCAGGAAAAGAGTGGAATAGGCCATGCTGGGCAGGTTTCTGTTGGATACAGAATATCAGCAAACTGATATTTGTTACTGCTGATTTTTGGTCCAGCTTGCTGCAGCCTAAGGCAACAGGCCAGAGGCGGTGCCTGAGGAAAACACCTGAGAAGTGACCTGGTGAACTCTCCAGGGCTAAGAAAGTCTGAGGTTTGGGATGACATAGTAAAGAAGTTTGCAAACCAGTCCTGGACAGAGAAGAGACGGCTCCCATACAGAGATACCAATGAGTTCCAGATGACAGGTCAAGTGGTAGACTTCAGAGACTGAAGCCATTTGCAGCTGCCTACTCTAGTTAACTATTGAACTTACCATGGTGTTGAATGCTGAAAAAGTAATGAGCACTTTGCAGCACCTCCCCTTCAGACTGACAGATTTTGACTGTCTGGAAAGTCACTTGAGAGAAGTGCTTCTGTAAATAAAAATCAGGTGCTCATAGAAGACTGCGTAAATATGGCCATAAGTGTACATACAGGCTACAATTAAGGATTTGTGCTTTTTGCATTATTCAAGTAATACTTTCCTTATGACCAGCCAAGAAAGAAAGGTTCAAAGCCTAGGTAAAGCTTGATGAGATGACAAAGGCAAAAGGGAAGCAGTCCCCACAAAGTGGTTGTCCTACTAAAGCTGCACTAAGACTAGATTCTGTCAGTGCAACCAGGCATCTAGAGAAACGTTAGGTATCAGGCAGTGTTTTATTACTGTTGTGGTTTAACCCCAGCTGGCAACTAAGCACCACACAGCCGCTCGCTCACTCCCCCCGCAGTGGGATGGGGGAGAGAATCGGAAGGGTAAAAGTGAGAAAACTCGTGGGTTGAGATAAAGACAGTTTAATAGGTAAAGCAAAAGCCGCGCACGCAAGCAAAGCAAAACAAGGAATTCATTCACTACTTCCCATGGGCAGGCAGGTGTTCAGCCATCTCCAGGAAAGCAGGGCTCCATCACGCGTATCGGTTACTTGGGAAGACAAATGCCACCGCTCCAAACGTCCCCCCCTTCCTTCTTCTTCCCCCAGCTTTATATACTGAGCATGACGTCGCATGGTATGGAATATCCCGTTGGCCAGTTTGGGTCAGCTGTCCTGGCTGTGCCCCCTCCCAGCTTCTAGTGCCTTCTCAGTCAGTAGAACATGGAAAACTAAAAAGTCCTTGGCTAGTGTAAGCATTACCTAGCAACAACTAAAACATCGGTGTGTTATCAACATTGTTCTTACCCTAAATCCAAAACACAGCACTGTACCAGCTCCTAGGAAGGAAATTAACTCTATCCCTGCCGAAACCAGGACAATTACACAAGGTATTTATACAGAGATATACAGAGGTGCCTTTCTGTCAAAATGGCAGCCATATTTACCATCATTAACAGTCATCAGCTGCAAGATCACTTCCTGCCAAACTGAGGTAACGGTGGTGGTACTTTAATGTCTTGACCTCTTTCCAGTTTCTTCTCACAGTCAACTAGATAGTTGACCCCATCAATGACAATCTGAACTAGTTCTACCTACAACAACAAGAAAAACAATAATAATAAAAGATTTAGGCAATGCTGTTAATAGAGGAAGGAAAAAAATGGTTTGTATGGCAAAGACAGCAAGTAAAGCCAGACCCAAGGATGGCCATAGAGACCTTGGCATAGAGATCACATATGCTGTGGCACAGGGAGTATGGGTCATGCACTGGTCCAGTGGAAGCCCATAGTAATTCCCTTCTCCCTACCCCTTCTCCTGTTCGTGCTGAGTTTGGCCTTCTGACAATAGAAATTTTCAAATACGCCCCTAAAGGTATTTCCACCAAATTCTGCTCCTACACATATCCCTATATAAACAAACAGAAGTGCTTAAACAAAATGTTTAGGCATGAGTTGAGAGACCTATTTCAAATGTGACAACTCTGAGGGTACAAGATCCTCCCCAGACATTTGCTGAGAATTACAGCCTGGCACAGCCATGGGTTCCCATCTGCTGCATTCTCAGCATTCACATATTAGGACAAAGAAACTGAAAAGGCAGTGCCATGGATGTTCAGAATCACCAGGCAGTTCTCTGAAGCAACAAATGCCAGTGTAAGTAAAGAGACTCTGGTATTTTGCCAACAGCATCTTGTGAGGTTTGGATTAATGCCTTTATCCAAATGCCTTTGGGCTTAAAAGCTATTGAACATTGGTCTGACATTTGGCAAATGACTGCAGAGACTACTGGCACTTTGTCTTTCTTCTGGAGAAAGGGGGGGAGTTGTATTTTCTTGATGGATAGGAATGAGAGAGATGAGTAGTACTAAAATGATTTGAGGAATCATGCAGAGCCCTCCCTTACTGTTTAGCATGCCTAAAGCATCTGTACATATGTGCTTACTTCTTGATGGTTTAGATTGTTGTTTTCCTATATTCTGTGAAACACAACAGCTTTATTCAATATACAGTCAGTACTGTAGAAGAAAGAATGCACTGCATCCAAATGGACACCAGTGAATCGCAGAGGATAATCCATTCTTACGTGTTCTGTACATCATCAACTGTAGAAACTAAAACTTATTCTATGATATTAAGATACTAGTGTAGTTTTGTGCTATTTAAGTTTAAAGCCATATAGTTATTTGTGTGTTTCTGAAAAAGCAAAAATTATGTTCTCCTATGAGAAAACAATGTTTTCTTAACAGGGACCATCAAAATTAACAAGAGGGAAAATTATTTTGCTAGCGTGATAGTGTGTCTAATAATCCTATTTCACCTGAACCATGTTTTTCAGATTTTCATTTTGATACAGAAATATTAAAGAGCATTGTTTGCTCACTATGTAAAGTAACTAATAAAATAGGCAACCACGGGCTAACCTTTAAAGGCCTCAGTTCATCCAGGCATTTAAACACTTGCCAAAATATAAACCTTTAAATATGTGAGTTGATCTAGCAACACATTTAAGCACTTGTTTAAATATCTTGAAGAATCAGAGCCACAGGCAACATAGCCTCATGAAAGTAATACAGGGATATGGTCAGCTGAGCAGGCTTACTGAAGACTGTGCATCCTTAGGTATAACAATTAAAACCCATGAATATTTGAGATTAGATATAGAATATGTAAGCATTTACTACAAAACAACAAGGAAGCCAAAAAGAAAAGGGTCAGTAATCTGTTCAGTTTATGGTTAAAAAACCAAAATAGCCCCCTGTACAGGAACCCTCAGAATGCTACATATACAAAAGAATTTAAGCAAAAGCAGGCCTGCCTTGTTCCTTTCTCTCCCCAGGCTTAAATCAAAATTATAACAACCAGAAAAATGTCATCCTGACTCTCTGGCAATTAATATTAACTATCTGAAGATCATAGGCAAAAAAAGAGTGAACAAAGGTACCATCAATCATGCATAAGTACAACTAAAGACTCTGACACTTCTTCAGCAGACAAAACTTCTCTTTTGGGGGTTTGAGGATTATAAATATTATCAGCCAGAACAAAAACAAAGTGACTTTTCAAACTTTCTAAAGAACTTGACACTGTGACACATTCAACTGCACGGTCTTGCCTGTATCAAATACCAGACTACATGGAATGTCTTTATATTCCTTTTCCAGTTTACTACAGTCTTTGTTTGGGCTCCACATATGCACCTACCTAATCTACCTCTTGTAAAGGAGTTGCAGCATATCTGTGAATCCCAGGGTTCTGATACAGAAGTTTCTCCCTCAGCATTCCTTCACAATTTCTTACTGCTGCATCTTTTTTGCCCTTCTGCATTTTTATTATGCTGCCCTGTGCTCACTGAACCTAAATCATAGGCCCTGTTTGGCATGTAACCCCTCTCATTTTCTGTACCAGTCTTTCCAGATTGCCAGCACAGCTCTCAATGGCCCTAGAGCACAAACTGGCCCTTGCTCTGCTTGCTGACATTCCACTGTCACCAGGAAGGCATACGCTCCTCTCCTGGCAAACACTGGAAGGAATCCCCCAAGAGCCGTGTTTCCAGCTGCAGCTTCAGGAATAGTCATTATTGTAACATTATTGTAACACCCTCAAACAAAAATAATTTCATATTAAGTTTGCATTGACCAGTAACTGAAACAAAGGAAAAATGCAAACAATTTTATCCTGCGCCTTTAGGAATACAGTTCAGTTCTGTAAACACATTTACCACATAATGGATTTTATTTTATTATATACGGAAAATATACATACAATAATAAACATTTCTATCCCTTTGAGTTTGTCTTGTCCTATTTAGAATTAAAAAACTACAAGGTAGGGATTATATCTTATCTAATGGCTCAATTCTTTGAATCCTTACTATATGAGGCACCACTGTCTTCAGTGGAGGTCTTCATATAAGCAAAATTTATAGGTTCAAGTCATCTGTCAGTAGAACTCATTAATTAATCATGCCATGTAATCCTTTTTATATTATTAGTGTTATTTTAGTATAAAGCACACATGGTGATGTTTCAGATATTAATAAATGCCTATATATTTAGGGCTAGATACAAAGGAAGTTAGCTACCTACTTGTCAGCATAGGCATCAAAATCCAAAATTTAAATTCTCCAAACCCCTGTCCAAATACACCTTGGCTGTGAAGACATTTAAGAGGATGTCCAAATAAGAAAGGACAAAAGACCTGAATTTGCTCTGTCCTATAGGCAGAAAATGCAAGGTGAGCAAAAAAGGGAATCCAACTGGATGGATGTGAACCAGTTTTAATCTAGTTGCAGTCTAAGTGCATTAACCCAGGGTTCTATTTGTGTTATGAAATCCTGGCAAGAATCAGTCTGAACTCAGGTGCTGTGCTGCAGTAATAGGATGAAACTGCATACATACCTAAGCTGCTAAAGCCTCTCAGTGCTATGCTGGTCTGTATAAATATACCTTGACAATACACTCTATTTTGCAATAGAGTTTTAACTTGCAGCAGTCACCAAGGTAATTAAAATTTTGCTGCTATGCAGGCAGGCAGCCTTTCAAATCCTGACCCATACAAGCAGGTTGGCATCTGAGACCAAACCCTGTTTTGTGTTGTTAGTAGAGTCCAGTGGTGTAAGAGTCCTCAAGAGACATCTATCCCACTAGGGCCTGACCAATTGACCATAACTGAGAGGTTAGAGCACTCACATGGGAAGTGAAAGACATGTTTGACAGAAGATTTGAACCTATATTTCCTATCTACTAGAAAAGTGCTCGAATCACTGGGCTTACAGGGTCTTGCAAGTTTAATTTTTATCTCAGTTGTTCTTGACATGTCCAAGGATGAACACAGCCCTGATCTCAGTGAGGAAAGGGAAGCTGTATAGCTGTGCTACAGGATTTAGCATATGACTTGGAGTAAGGATTTGGCTCAGGTAGAGCTAATGGAAGTGGACTACAACTATTTCACACTGCTGTTTTTTTCCCCATTCACCTGTAGATTTGCTCTTTGGAGCTGTTCTGCTTTATAAAATGCTTAAATATTATACTGGAAAGAGGTCTGGGACCTGAGTCTTCCAGGAGAGCAACTTCACCATCTGTCACCCAACACTAAGGGGACACTACCAGACTGTAGGGTCATTTCCACTCTCTTTCTGGCTCAGCAAATATGCATTCAAACTGAAATAGCTTCAAAAGAAGCGTCTTAGCCTACAGCCCAACAGGGAGGGCTCAGACATGACAATTCAAATCTCTGCTCTACAGAATGCAGAGGACTGATTTAAACCCAGTTCTCTTGCATCCTGTGCTTAATGTGACATTGGACATGGTAAGATGGCACCAACTCATCCTCCTCCATTATTTTGGTGTGAAAGTCTTGATTTCAGTGCCTGATTCCCTGTGTGGGTTAGTCCTCAAAACCTGCTTCTTTCCTCAGCGTTTTGCACTGGGTACAGCAGGTACTTGCCCAATGTACAGTACCTAGCTCTGTTCCCAGTGTACAACTTCAGTGAACCCCATTCTTAGATACCTAACTCACGTCCAGCACCGTAGAGAGAACCTGGACACCTAGCTCATAGCTGTGTAGTCTAGCAGGTATTCAGGTATAAGAGTTCGTGCTGTGATGCTGAGAAACATCGTCCCAAGGGAATTCTGTTACCACAGCCAAATGTTTCCAGTACCTGCACACTTTCAACAAAAAGCCTCAGCACATGGTGTAAACAAGTCACATTTATGGAACTTGCTTTTTTTTTTCATTGTCATATTTGGCAAACACTGCACACACAGTAGTAATTTTTCGTTGTGTAAGCCTTTCCACTGGATCAAATTCACCATGACAAAAAACTGCCATAGCTCTAAAAAGTGACTCTAAAATCAGAGTGAACCCAAATGGAGGGAAAATTACTTATATCAGTGCAGATCTGAGTTTAAAAGCAAGGAAAAAATGAAACAGGTTACCTCTGATCGACCCATGCGGTCCAGGTTAGAGATATCATACACATCTGCTACAGCTGCTGTATCCACTCCACCAGTGCCACGCTTCTGCAGCCTCAGGTTCTCCAGGATTTTTGGAAACCTGGGATCCTAACAGAAGAAATAGGTTTGTGCATATTGCCTTTTGCCTTGCTTATTGTTATTATCCATGATTTAATAGCATCTCCAGAAAAACAGGCAGACACAGTTTCCTCTGTCTTTGGATTATAGTCTGTCTTGATGGCTGTCTGCTGAGTAGATTAATTTCCATAACAAATACAATAATTTGCAGAATAAAAGTATGCTCAATTAGTCATGCATTATGCCTGGGACCTAGTTGTTGCACATCATGCAAACATCCAATTGCTGTAAACTGTCATTTTTTATTTGTTCCTTTATAAATCAGATGATGACCTGATTTATATCACTGGCCTTTTAAACAACTTACGTACCTTGCTAAGCTTTGGCAGCTTAACATGGACTCCAGCACGTAAACCAGTTCCCAGGTTGGAAGGACAAGTCAGAACGTATCCAAGACGTTCATTCCACATGAACTCCCAGCCTCGTTCTTTAATTAATCTTTCAACCTATGAAGGCAAAAAAAAGAGAAAGGAAAAAGAAAGAGCTGCATACAAATGTCTCATCTTCTGACACTTGTTTATAGCTGAAATTCTTTTCACCTTGTATCTATGTTGATGATGAACTTCGCTATTCACCAATGGAGGTGCATAAATATATACACAAGTAGAGTCTGGTTTGGCTCTGGTGTGAACCTTTGCATTCATCAGGCACCAAGTTCCCCAGTGAATATTACAAGGATTTCTTCATCATTTTCTCACTACCACTAACTTGAAGGCTCTTTGGCACTTTATCACATGGCCTTAGCCCATGAAGCCATATGTTTACATAATAATTATGGCTTTTACCTAGAATATAAATGATTTTCTAGCCTTGGTGCTTTTAGAACAAGGTTGCAAAGCACAAGCCCAAATATCTCAAACACTGTGGAGCAAACAAAAGGACCCAAAGCCTAGTTTTATATAATTTTCAGGGTGATTCCATGATGCTAGGTGAAGGACACTTGATTTCTAAATGCTTAAATTTCACAGCCCTGCTTCCACTATAAAAAGACTACATAGCTTCTATATAATGCTTTTCATTAGTAGTTCTAAAACCCAATTACAAAGGAGACTGAAATCATTATCCTCAGAAATATCACAAAGGTCTATTGACCTTTGAATAAGCCACTATTCTGCCCACTCAGCTACACTTCCAAGACTTATTTCTGTGATCCTAATACAATTTCAGTTCAGTAAATTCACTGCCAGAAGAGAATCAGATACATATGCCAGCTCAGGTTCACAAGACCTCTGCAATATAGGCAAATAATTCCATTCTGCAGAGGGATACAAAATAATGGACTCTCCTGACATCATTTCTATATTGTGTGAGGACACCAAAATTGCTGGTAAGAAACTAGACCTGATTTCCTGCCTCAGGCACCTGCTCTGGTCACAGTTCCCAAAGCTATCTGACCACTTCTCATGGCAAGGTCCATAGGTCCACTTCTGTTGAACAAGAGCTAAGCACAGTAGCAGAGGCAAACCTGGAAACATCCACAAGCTATGTCACTTACGCCACAATCCTGTACATTATTCAATCTCATGGGTATGCCCGAGAAGCATACCAGATCCCAGTGAACCACCCAGATGCCAAAGAAGCATCCATTAGGCGCTTTTGTTTTTCCATGTTCCCAAACTCACTACATATTCAAAATTTCTTAGAGATGCTCTGAACTTACCTTCTTCTGGTTTTCAGGGACCACTTCCACAATCAGAGATTATAGTTCCCTGCTCTCCCTACTTTGCCTTGTTTTTTTTTTTTCAGGGCAGGGCCTGTGCTGGTGGCTTTGAAGTGATATGGGAGTGCACAGTTGTATGAGCTCTACAGCAGTTGGGGATTCCCTGAGACAGGGGAGTCTCTAGAAAGCCAGAGAAGCTGGAGCGAAAGCTGTTTTGCCAGAGTGAGAGGAATGAAGCAAGTGGTCCAAGGAACAAAAGCAGTATGATGGATATAAACACTGTTCCTCTACAGTGCAGATGAATTGAGCATGTTAAGGACCCCAATGGGGAGAAATAATTGTTTTATGCAGCCTGAGTATTCTTATAGTCTTGGAGACAATTTGAACCCAGTTTCAACCTTACATAACTTAACCTCTGGGATATTGTGTACCATGGCAATCCATCCAGGAATGTTGTGGACAAGAATAGTGGAGAATAAGAGTTCTGACACATCACCTATCCCGCTCTGCCTTTTTTGCTAGCATTGCTTGTGGGAATCCTTTTTTCTCTGTTAAAGCAACTTTTTCTTTGCCTGTACTGCTCTGTACGCAGGCCTGCATTAGGCCCAGAGCCAACTTGCCGTCATACCTGGATTGTCTAGACAAAACTGTTTTAACCCACACATCATTCTTTGAGGGCTTTTTTTTCTTTATGAATAGCTAGACCAGAATAAAATCCAGGAGCCCTGGCTATCAGTCCTTAGTATTCTAGTCACAAAACTCAGTATGTCCCCAAAGTTGGCAGTGAGCTCAGGAGTCCTATGTCCTGTGTACAACCTCAGCAACATCCAGTCCACTCCCAGAATCAGGGATGAGAACCAGTAAGCGAGTCTTCCAAAATAAAATGCTTTATTTATGAACTCCTACAGCCTGCAGACATGAAGTGGCAAAGAAGAAATATTTCTTTAGCCAGCCAGTGCTGAAGATTGTAATATAAAAGCTAAAATGACATTTTATCTATTTTCCCCTACAACTCAGCTAAAAATTTGTTTCCTTTTTTAACTGCCATTAATGTGGGTTGCTATTTGAACTGGTGTTACTTTATTTTGTTGCTTCTGGAGATGTCAGTTCAGTGTTAACCACACTAAGTAGTGCTGACAACAGCCCAACAATAAAAAAACAGGCATAATAAATTCATTGAACTACTACCTCTTTCAAACCACGGCAAAATCTTTCAAACACCCGTTTCATGTTGCCACCCTTTTCCATGGAGATCACCCTGGTGTGGTCCTCTTCATTAATCCAGATAAGAAATGTCTTGTCATTGTTATGCCTGGTTGAGAGAAAAATGAGTAGCTTTAAAGCACAAGATAAGCCCTGAAAAATAACTTTGAGTATCCTTAGTTTTATCACAATCTTTCAGGACTTTCAGCCTATCAGTACTTAAAGGGGGCTTATAAAAAAGATGGCGGCAGACTTTTTAGCAGGGCCTGTTGCGACAGGACAAGGGGGAATGGCTTTAAACTAAAGGGGGGTAGATTTAGACTAGATATAAGGAAGAAATTTTTTACGCTGAGGGTGGTGAAACACTGGCAGAGGTTGCCCAGAGAGGTGGTGGATGCCCCATCCCTGGAAACATTCCAGGTCAGGTTGGACGGGGCTCTGAGCAACCTGATCTAGTTGAAGATGTCCCTGCCCACGGCAGGGGGGTTGGACTAGATGACCTTTAGAGGTCCCTTCCAACCCAAACTATTCTATGATTCTATGATTCTATGACTGTGAAGAGGTTAAGCACTGCAAAATAACATTGCTCTGCACAGTTAAGGACATGAGCTACTTTCACAACTTGATCCCCCATGCCAGTGGAATTATGCAGGTTTCTCAGGTCACAGTGAGAAGAGCATTTTTCTCTGATCACATCATGCTGCCCCGAAGCTGAGCTATGAACATATCTTCAAAAATGAACACAGTTGTGAGGTACAGCTGCTAAGGGAACAGGCAAAGGGAGAAGCCAAATTCTGCATCTTCAGTCCTCGGAGATGATTTTTATTGTTCTTAGAAAATTGTGCAGTTAGAAAAAAACTAACTGTGGGGCCCAGCCATATGACCTTACTTAATTGTATTGTCTTCTAAATCAAATCCCAGTGCCCTTCATATCACTTAGTAACACTGGATTGCCACATCAGTCAAATTATATGCCTGAGGAAAACAGCTACATGTTGCTTCCGGACACTGCATTAAAGATGCTGGCTTGTCAATCAAGATAAAAATGCCTAAAGAGAAGTTATCTATTCTTGCTTCAGACAGATCAGTCATGACTAGGTTTATAAAGTGCTAGGTCAAACCTGAGGTCACTTTTCCTCACTTTTCTCCATTTTTTCTGTCTTTTACAACAGTCTTTCTACAGAATGTAGAAGGTGATTGATAAGATTAGACTTGTTCATACAAATAATGGAATATTACCAAGTTTGAAACACATGAAATTTGAAACTTCACTGAGAGCCTAACTTGCAGCTTGTCTTTTACTGCAACTCATTTTTCACACTTGGAGTTTGCCAATGCAAAACCAAACAGGTGCAGACATCCTGTGGCCTGACATTAGAGTTGCAGAGAGGTCAGGTTATCTCATTTTCAGTCACGTACAAATATTCAGGGTAGGATTTTCCAAAGAGATTGATGTTGGCCTGACTCAGCTCTCCCTTTAATTAAATGAGTCTTCCCATTGCTTTAAGGAATGCAGTGAGACAACACTGAGGAAAAAAATCTGTTCTATGGCAATACTGGATCATGTTCAGAAGTATATCCAGTATTATTCTGATAAGTTAAACCTGCTTTGTCAGGGAACAGGCACTGTGAAACCTGATCAAAAGCCTCTTGGAAATCTGTGAGGATTTTTTATTTCAGTGATCTTCTGATTAGTTCCCCAGTGCCTATTTAAATCTGAGGAAGAGATTTGTTCTAGGAAAATGATAAATCTGAGGCATTCTGTTCATTGTCTCTACAACCAAACAGAAAAAGCACCAACAATGTAAATACTATCCAGGGATCTCCTGAATAAAACAGATCTGATTTTGGCTTGTCTTACATGTGAAATATCAGGCAGAATGAAAAAAAAAGAGTTAGTGTGATTGGAAAATATTTCAGTGAGCCAGATTTGGAAAACCTACCCTTCTTTTACAAGAAATTGTTGTCTAAAAGAGTACACATTATGACATCCTCTCTGAAAGTCTTGAACCTGCCTAGGGCAAGGAGATAGGATAGAAGGCTTCTCAGAATCCCTTTTAGCCTAATTTTCCAGAATTATAACATCTGCTAATCCCTAGAAATATACCAGGATAGATGCAGATGCTAGGCACTGCACAGCTGCCTCCATCATGTGATAGGGGGGGTGTGTACTGTACTGGGGGCTATTATCCCTTTCTCTAAAAATATTCTATTTGAGCACAAAAAATATCAAGGTTATAAAAGAAGAAACAGACCTAAAACAAAAAGGAAATTCAACTGTTTCTGTATCCGCTCTTTGTCCAGTTTATTTGGAAAGAAAGGATTACTTTCAGCTTGGGGAATTAAAATAACATTCTGTGTATCAAAAGTGGGTGGGTGGGGGAATTTACAGTGCAATATCCTGCAACTGTATTGCCAATGGTTCCCAGCTGATAGTGTTGCTATAATCCAGTTTTAGGCTGTATTTGTAACCTCACTCTGCTGATTTCATGGCAATTCACTGGCTCTTTCTCAAATCAAATTTTTGTCTTGAAATAGGAAAAACATATAAAAAACCCATAGAAGGAGCCATGCTTATGATGCTATGTTGTGTTGCTGATATTAATGACTGTTTATATAGAATCAGAGAATCACAGAATCATTTAAGTTGGAAAAGACCCTTAAGATCATCGAGTCCAACCGTTAACCTAACACTGGCAAGTCCACCACTAAACCATGTCCCTAAGCACCACATCTACACGTCTTTTAAATACCTCCAGGGATGGTGACTCAACCACTTCCCTGGGCAGCCTGTTCCAGTGCTTGACAACACTTTCCGTGAAGACATTTTTCCTAATATCCAATCTAAACCTCCCCTGGTGCAACTTGAGGCTGTTTCCTCTTGTCCTATTGTTTGTTACTTGGGAGAAGAGACCGACACCCACCTCGCGACAACCTCCTTTCAGGTAGTTGTAGAGAGCGATGAGGTCTCCCCTCAGCCTCCTTTTCTCCAGGCTAAACAACCCCAGTTCCCTCAGCCGCTCTTCATAAGGCTTGTTCTCTAGACCCTTCACCAGCCTCGTTGCCCTTCTCTGGACACGCTCCAGCACCTCAATGTCTTTCTTGTAGTGCGGTGCCCAAAACTGAACACAGTAGTCGAGGTGCAGCCTCACCAGTGCCAAGTACAGGAGGACGATCACTTCCCTAGTCCTGCTGGCCACAGGAGGACAATCAGAAATGCTGATACAGGCCAGGATGCTATTGGCCTTCTTGGCCGCCTGGGCACACTGCTGGCTCATATTTAGCCAGCTATCGACCGACACCCCCAGGTCCTTTTCCGCCAGGCAGCTTTCCAGCCACTCTTCCCCAAGCCTGTAGCGCTGCATGGGGTTGTTGTGGCCGAAGTGCAGGACCCGACACTTGGCCTTGTTGAACCTCATACAGTTGGCCTCGGCCCATCGATCCAGCCTGTCCAGGTCCCTCTGCAGGGCCTTCCTACCCTCGAGCAGATCAACACTCGGGCCCAACTTGGTGTCATCTGCAAACTTACCGAGGGTGCACTCGATCCCCTCATCCAGATCATTGATAAAGATATTGAACAAGACCGGCCCCAAAACTGAGCCCTGGGGAACACCGCTCGTGACCGGCCGCCAACTGGATTGAACTCCATTCACCACAACTCTCTGGGCCCGGCCGTCCAGCCAGTTTTTGACCCAGCGCAGAGTACACCTGTCTAAGCCATGAGCCGCGAGCTTCTTGAGGAGAATGCTGTGGGAGACGGTGTCAAAGGCTTTACTGAAGTCCAGGTAAACAACATCCACAGCCTTTCCCTCATCCACTAGGCGGGTCACCTTGTCATAGAAGGAGATCAGGTTGGTCAAGCAGGACCTGCCTCTCGTGAACCCGTGCTGGCTGGACCTGATCACTCCTTAGCCCTTCTTTTATTGTTAATGTATTTATAGAAACATTTTTAATTGTCTTTTACGGCAGTAGCCAAATTAAGTTCTAGTTGGGCTTTGGCCCTTCTAATTTTCTCCCTGCATAACCTCACGACATCCTTGTAGTCCTCCTGAGTTGCCTGCCCCTTCTTCCAAAGGTCATAAACTCCCTTTTTTTTCCTGAATTCCAGCCAGAGCTCCCCGTTCAGCCAGGCCGGTCTTCTTCCCTGCCGGCTCGTCTTTTGGCACATGGGGATGGCCTGCTCCTGCTCCTTTAAGATTTCCTTCTTGAAGAATGTCCAGCCTTCCTGGACTCCTTTGCCCTTCAGGACTGCCTCCGAAGGGACTCTGTCAACCAGGCCCCTAAACAGGCCAAAGTCTGCCCTCCGGAAGTCCAAGGGAGCAGTTCTGCTGACCCCCCTCCTTACTTCTCCAAGAATTGACAACTCTATCATTTCATGATCGCTGTGCCCAAGACGGCCTCCAGCCATCACATCACCCACAAGTCCTTCTCTGTTCGCAAACAACAGGTCCAGCGGGGCGCCTTCCCTAGTTGGCTCCCTCACCAGCTGCGTCAGGAAGTTGTCTTCCACACACTCCAGGAACCTCCTAGCCTGTTTCCTCTCTGCTGTATTGTATTTCCAGCAGACATCTGTAAGTTGAAGTCCCCCACGAGAACAAGGGCTAGCGATTGTGAGACTTCTCCCAGCCCAGCTGCTTATAGGGTATTTCATCTGCCTCTTCATCCTGGTTGGGTGGTCTACAACAGACTCCCAGCAGGATATCTGCCTTGTTGGCCTTCCCCCTCATCCTTACCCATAAACACTCGACCGTATCATCATCACAATCGTTGAGCTCTAGACAATCGAAACACTCCCTAACATACAGGGCCACCCCACTGCCTCTCCTTCCTTGCCTATCCCTTCTGAAGAGTTTATAGCCATCCATTGCAGTACTCCAGTTGTGTGAGTCATCCCACCATGTTTCTGTGATTGCAACTATACCATAGTTTTCCAGCTGCACAATGGCTTCCAGCTCCTCCTGTTTGTTGCCCATGCTGCGTGCACTGGTGTAGATGCACTTCAGTTGGGCTATTGACCCTGCCACCTTTTTTGGGGGAGAAGCCTTAATTCCTGTGTGACTGTTTTCAAGCGCTTCTGTGGTTTCTAACACTTCAGCAACCCTTGCGTCTTTGCTGCGTCTTTGACTATATGAATATAAAGGTCTTAAATTTTTAATTTTTTTTTTTAATTAATCATTTAAAACACTGAAAAAAATTAGAAAACAAACTGAACATGCTGTGAGTATCACTGCAGAGTGACTGTGGGGTTAGGACAAGCAAGGAGACTTGTAATACAGTCTTTTAAACATGACACAAGCTTCTACGTGTCACACAACATACCAGATTCCTCTGGCATCTGGCCAGTCACGTGCCATCCCAGCACATGTTAGCAAAGGGGATACCGGCTTATCAAAGAGAAAATGATCCTGGATACCAAAATGGGACCACAGAGAGAGAGACAAACAGAGAAAGAGAAAAAAACAAAACAAAATTGAAGTTTATTCAGGGAAGCAGTATAACACTGTCTTATGCATTTAATATGGAGGTAATCTATACAAGTAAATCACATAGCATGGCTTGTGAACCTGGTTCGTTCCTGACTGAAAACTAAAAGCACTTTACCCAGGTGAATTTCTTAGAGGGCAGGTTCTTGTAGATTCTCACTGACACTGGTAAT
Organism: Spheniscus humboldti; assembly: GCA_027474245.1. Taxonomy (NCBI): domain Eukaryota; kingdom Metazoa; phylum Chordata; class Aves; order Sphenisciformes; family Spheniscidae; genus Spheniscus; species Spheniscus humboldti. The sequence continues at coordinate 38,094,835 of CM049922.1, forward strand.
ATGACTTAAGTTTTGCCAAAAAACGTTTTTGAATTGTAGAGAGGAAGTGGAGGTGGGGACTTAAAAAAACATACACACAACAGAGGGGATTGTGGGGGGACTTAACCACTATAACCAGAGATGTGCATCTGCGTACAGACAAATTTCAGGGTAGGAGAAGGCAATGAGTCCTTAAAGATAGCAAAATATCCAATGCTCGATCTGAAAAGAGATTTCTCCAGCATAGAGATTTAGCAGTTTGAGTATGAATCAAGGTAGGAATTAAATCGGTGCTAAGCTTGATCTTTTGGAATCACAGACTTGTTCTATTCCTCAATTCAGTGAGGAATCAGAGATTCAATTTCTGATTTAATAAATGTATCACTTGGTGTGCCACAGACTTGCCACATTCCAAATAATTTTGTTTTCACTTGGCTGTTTTTTTCCCAAGCAAATAAGTATTGATTTTCATGTGTGTGCTGAAAAAGTATTAGTTCTTAATTCTTCAAATACTGTCATATCAAATGTTGTGGGTTTTTTCTTAGGATTTAATTGAGAATAGGGAGGCAAGCTATCCAGAATAAATATGACAAGGTAGACAAGTTGATAAGCTTTACCTTTTTTCCCCCTCAATTGAGAAATTTAAGCCTTCATCTTTGAATGCCCTGTGATGGGCATGATGCAGCCTGAACACCAACCATACAGAAAAAAATGAGAGAGTTCTCTCTGCTCATCATAGGGACACAACATTTATTTCCTCAATTTGCTCCACTACATTTTTGTTTCAGAGAAAAAATCCTCCTTTTGCAAGAAATCAGCCAAGCACTATTAGTTTTCCTTACATGCCTATGGCCCAAATATGCAAAGTACTGAATGCCTCCTGTATTGAATGCTATTCAACTCTCACTGATTTGAGTTTACAGAAATCAAATGGTGCTTATTAATGGTTGGCAGAAAGTCTGACATCTTAGAGGTTCAAGATCCTAAAATACTGAAGGAAGTAAGCAATGATATAAGTTAAAGATGGAATCTGAGGTTGCAACATTCAATGCCCTGATTTTCGTAAATTTGCATTACTGTGAAAACAAACAAAACAAGGCAAAATGCTGAATCAGTGAAGCCTATTCCACTTCCCAAAGAACTTAACCGGTAAGCCATGAAGGAATTATGTTCTCAGTGCTCGTATTTTGACCTGTGCTTCATGAAGAGCTCTCTACTGCTGAAGAAGGCAATGAAATAAAACCTAAGATAGGTAATCAATATCTTGTCAATAATCATATTGGCAAGGACATTCAATGAAAAAAGTTACTGACCTTACATAAATTCTTAACTCCTGGTTAATCCAGAGTGTGACACCTAGTTGCAAGTTTATAAATAGTTATGTTATTTCATCAGCTCCCTTTTAGTTGATGTTATGGATTAATGCGCTATGAATATAGCTAACAAGGTACAGCCATTCCTTTGGATATTTAAAATGCACACTCAAGCTTTGCTTTTTTTTTAAACAATCTTCTAGATTTTTGCATTTTTAAAAGTCTCAATATGAATCCCTATTATGGATTTTCAAAATAGTTGACTGTTGTCCAGTTTTGCCACTTGGAAACGTTGATCCTCTCAAACATGTCTCTGCAGGAACTGAATAATGAGATGATGCAACAAAATCCATGATGAAAATCCTTGTGTTCCTATCTGTGTGACAATGAAAACTATTGTTATGGACCCAATCCTTCAAGTCCTTAAACACAGTTACAGGACTGGGAAAAGTTGACCTGGATGCAGTTTGCTACAACCATTTTGGAGAAATTAAAACTAGTGTAGTTTTGACATAAAAAAATTATAGCAAAAAAACCCCACCCTGACAGTCTAGAATACAGAAAATATGTAATATTTATCTCAATGTAATATGTAATACTACTTGTTTAAATTGTTATTAATATAGAAAATATGAATCTTTTCTCAAGGAAATAACCAAAAAAGAGTCCTGAATTTACTTTATAATTTGGCCAAAGAGGTGACAATAGCCACATATATTTCATTTGATGGAGACCTACCTATGTGGAACATAAATGAATTTTTTTGGATCTGCACAGTATGATTTAGCCAAAATATAGACTCTGGACAATTTGCCATCATGCTAAAAATATCAACAGGCCATTAACTACTGGGCTTATGCTGTGATTATCTTCCTTAGCTACACAGAAAAGCATGTACACCAAAGAAAGCCAAAGTTAAAAATAAATGAGAGTAAACGGAGATGGTGTCAGTACTGGATGTATCGCAGAGCTCCCAGCTTGCATCCAGGCAATCCGCCAACTCAGAGCTATGCTGGCTGAAGCAGAGGGTAATATCTGAAGCTGCAAGAGTAAAACAGTAAAGCTTGCCCAGCCATACCTAAGGGGGAGTCAGGCAGGAGCCGTTATCAATAAAGAAGAGTAAATTTCTGTTAGCAATAAAGAGGCAAGGAAGACAAGGAGGGGGGCCTGGGATGATGTGACAGAAAAGGATCACAAAACCAAAAAATGGGGCTTAAGCAGGGTCACATCCAGCATTTGCATGTAAGCAAGGAAGTGTCTACAAGGCACTGTTACGGAGAAATCCTGAAAATCCTTTCTTTCATAGAACCTGATAATGTTCTATGATGAAATGACTGGCCTGGTAGATGAGGGGAGAGCAGTGGATATTGTCTGCCTAGCCTTCAGGAAGGCTTTCGGCACTGTCTCCCATAAGATCCTCATAGAGAAGCTGTTGAAGTATGGGATGGATGAGCAGACAGTGAGGTGGGGTGGAAACTGTCTGAATGGCCGGGCCCAGAGGGTGGTGATCAGGGGAAACAAAGTCTAGTTGGAGGCCAGTGACTAGCGGGGTACCCCAGGGGTCGATACTGGGTCCAGGCCTGTTCAACATCTTCATTAATGATCTCGATGATGGGGCAGAGTGTACCCTCAGCAAGTTTGCAGATGACACAAAACATGCTGCTGGCCGCCCAGCTGGAAAGCAGCTTGGCAGAAAAGGACCTGGTAGACACCAAGTTGAACATGAGCCAGCAGTGTGCCCTTGCTGCAAAGAAAGCTAATAGCATCATGGGCTGCATTAGGCAAAGTATTGCCAGCAGGTCAAGGGAGGTGATCCTTCCCCTCTATTTAGCACTGGTGAGACCACACCTGGAGTCCTGTGGCCAGTTCCTGGGCTCCCCAGTACAAGAGAGACATGGACATGCTGGAGAGAGCCCAGCGAACAGCCACTAAGATGATGAAGGGCCTGGAGCATCTCTCTCCCATCTCGCGGGGGCCCAACTTCAATGCCTCTATGCAAACGCAGGTAGCATGGGGAATAAAGAAGAGGAGATCGAGACGTGTGCACGCCTGCAGGGCTACGACCTTATTGGCATCACGGAGACGTGGTGGGATGGCTCCTATGATTGGAGTGTTGGGATGGAGGGATACAGGCTCTTTAGGAAGGACAGGCAGGGGAGACCAGGAGGCGGTGTCGCCCTCTATGTCAATGACCAGCTGGAGAGCATGGAGCTCTGCCTGGGGATGGATGAGGAGCCAACCGAGAGCTTCTGGGTCAGGGAAGGCAGGGACAGGTGACATTACGGTGGGGGTCCGCTACAGGCCACCTGACCAGGAAGACCGAGCAGATGAGGCCCTCTATAGACAGATGGGAGCAGCCTCACGCTCACAAGCCCTGGTCCTCATGGAGGACTTCAGCCACCCCGACATCTCTTGGAGGGACAACACGGCAGGGCATAAGCAATCCAGGAGGTTACTGGAATGCGTCAATGATAATTTCCTTCTCCAAGTGGTAGACGAGCCAACGAGGACAGGTGCTATGCTGGACCTTGTTCTCACCAATATGGAGGGGCTGGTGGGGAATGTGAAGCTCAAGGGCAGCCTGGGCTGCAGTGACCACGAAATGGTGGAGTTCAAGATCCTTAGGGCACCGAGGAGGGCGCACAGCAAGCTCACTACCCTGGACTTCAGGAGAGTGGACTTTGGCCTCTTCAGGGATCTGCTTGGTAGAGTGCCATGGGACAAAGCCCTGGAGGGAAGAGGGGCCCAAGAAAGCTGGGTAATATTCAAGGATCACCTCCTCCAAGCTCAGGAGCGATGCATCCCAACAAAGAGGAAGTCAGGCAAAAATGCCAGGAGGCCTGCATGGATGAACAAGGAGCTCCTGGACAAACTCCAACACAAAAAGGAAGCCTACAGAGGGTGGAAGCAAGGACAGGTAGCCTGCGAGGAATACAGAGAAATTGTCTGAGCAGCCAGGGATCAGGTTAGGAAAGCTAAAGCCCTGACAGAATTAAATCTGGCCAGGGACATCAAGGGCAACAAGAAAAGATTCTATAGGTACGTCGGGGATAAAAGGAAGACGAGGGAAAAGGTGGGCCCTCTCCGGAATGAAACGGGAGACCTGGTTACCTGGGACACGGAGAAGGCAGAGGTACTGAATGACTTTTTTGCCTCGGTCTTCACCGGCAAGTGCTCGAGACTCACCGCCCAAGCCACAGAAGGCAAAGGCAGGGACTGGGAGAATGAAGAGCCGCCCACTGTGGGAGAACATCAGGTTCGAGACCATCTAAGGCACCTGAAGGTGCACAAGTCCATGGGACCCAATGAGATCCATCCGCAGGTCCTGAAGGAACTGGCGGATGAAGTTGCTAAGCCACTATCCATCGTATTTGAGAAGTCGTGGCAGTCTGGAGAAGTTCCCACTGACTGGAAAAGGGGAAACACAACCCCCATTTTTAAAAAGGGAAAAAAGGAAGACCCAGGGAACTACAGGCCAGTCAGCCTCACCTCTGTGCCTGGGAAGATCATGGAACAGATCCTCCTGGAAGCTATGCTAAGGCCCATGGAGGACAGGGAGGTGATTCGAGACAGCCAGCATGGCTTCACCAAGGGCAAGTCCTGCCTGACCAACCTAGTGGCCTTCTATGATGGAGGGACTACATCAGTGGACACGGGAAGGGCTACAGATGTCGTCTATCTGGACCTCTGTAAGGCCTTTGACACGGTCCCCCACAACATCCTTCTCTCTAAACTGGAGAGGTATGGATTGGATGGGTGGACTGTCCGGTGGGTGAGGAATTGGTTAGATGGTCGCATCCAGAGGGTAGCGGTCAACGGCTCAAGGTCCAGATGGAGATTGGTGACGAGTGGCGTCCCGCAGGGGTCCGTATTGGGACCGTGTGCTGGTTTCGGCAGGGATAGAGTTAGTTTCCTTCCTAGTAGCTGGTACAGTGCTGTGTTTTGGATTTAGGGTAAGAACAATGTTGATAACACACCGATGTTTTAGTTGTTGCTAGGTAGTGTTTACACTAGTCAAGGACTTTCCAGCTTCTACCGACTGAGCTAGGCTGGAGGGGCACAAGAAGCTGGGAGGGGGCACAGCCAGGACAGCTGACCCAAACTGGCCAATGGGATATTCCATACCATGCGACGTCATGCTCAGTATATAAAGCTGGGGGAAGAAGAAGGAAGTGGGGGACGTTTTGGAGCGGTGGCGTTTGTCTTCCCAAGTAACCGTTACGCATGAGGGAGCCCTGCTTTCCTGGATGTGGCTGAACACCTGCCCGCCCGTGGGAAGGAGTGAATTAATTCCTTTGTTTTGCTTTGCTTGCGTGTGCGGCTTTTGCTTTCCCTATTAAACTGTTGTTATCTCAACCCACGAGTTTTCTCACTTTTACCCTTCCAATTCTCTTCCCCATACTACTGGGGGGGAAGTGAGCGAGCGGCTGCGTGGTGCTCAGTTGCCGACTGAGGTTAAACCACGACAGTCCTTTTTGGCGCCCAACGTGGGGCTCGAAGGGGTTGAGATAATAACAGACTAACCGAAGTGTGTTAAGGAACTTATATCTGCTAGCGGTTGTGGATCACAATGTTACTCTCTCTGTTCTCAGTGTTGATTTGTATGGTCTGCATCGTGCTCTTTCTGCTGCTGTACATGTTAAAGATTGCTGTTGGTTTTTGCAGTTTGCTGTGGTCTGCGATGATTAGTGATGTCTCTCTTGTGAGGTTTGTTTTTAGAACATTGACCTTGACGTTAGTGTGGTATGTAAGCTTCGCAATGAAGCCGCTGCTGTACCATGGATACCATTTCGTGGAGACGATTAGCAACTACAGTAATTTTTCTGAGAGTTTTTTTACGGAGGGAATGCAGAATGGCAGTGTCACTGCTTTCCTCTGTGGTGTTTCCTCCTTCATTGCAGTAACTCCTCAGTATTTTGAACAGCCTTGGGGGATTAGGATACTTCTATTGGTATTTCTTGCGAATATTGTTTTGGTTCTGTCTAAAGTTCGTAACCAATTTAAGAATATCATCCAGAGATCTGCCCCAGGGCTGAACAGTTATGAGTGGCAGGGTGTGTGGGACAAGATGGGCAGGTACCTAGGCAAATGGGCACCCCCAGTGTTTTGGAGTTTCACCCCTGAGCAAGTGTGGAATCCTGAAAAGTTGGCAGAATATTTGGAAAAAGTGTGCTGTCACCCTGGCAACTCCAGAGAGATGCAGATCATTGCAACGTGCTGGGGTCTGGCCCATGCCTACCGGGCCCTGTTCAACACCATTCAGTACCCTCAAGGGGAAGAGAAGGTCTCCGGATCTGATAGTAAAATGACACGCACTGCGGCCACTCAGACCCCAGAAACATGCTCTGCAACCACTCCGACACCAGCAACATGCTCTGCAGCTACTCAGACCCCGGCGACAGGCACTGCGGCCTCTCAGACCCCAGCGACAGGCACTGCGGCCCCTCAGACCCTGGCGACACGCCCTGTGGCTGAACTAAAGAACCAGCCTGTGCCGGTATCAGTCGCCCCTGTACACAAGAAGAAATTGTGGAAGCGGAAGTCAGCTCGTTTAGTAAGGGAGGAAGAAGCTTCTTCTAAAAGGGAGCCGGAGGAAGAACTGCACGAGGCAGACGACCCTAGGGAAGGGCCATCACGAGAACAGGAGGAGGAGAGCAGGCCGCTGATCGGGGAGGAAGAAGAGGAAGAACTCATAAACGAGGCAGTGACTACCCGATCCCTATCCCTGAGTGAGCTGCGAGATATACGAAAAGATTTCAGCCGTCGTCCAGGTGAGCATATTGTCACCTGGCTGCTCCGATGCTGGGATAATGGGGCCAGTAGCCTGGAATTAGAGGGTAAAGAAGCCAAGCAGCTGGGATCCCTTTCCAGGGAAGGGGGCATTGACAAAGCGATTGGAAAAGGGACACGAGTCCTCAGCCTTTGGAGACGACTCTTGTCAAGTGTAAAGGAAATTTATCCCTTCAAGGAAGATGTCATATGTCACCCAAGGCAAGCGCCATGTGCTTACAATGGTGGAAGCAACCACCGGATGGCTAGAAACATATCCCGTGCCCCATGCCACTGCCCGGAACACTATCCTGGGCCTTGAAAAGCAAGTCCTATGGCGACATGGCACCCCAGAAAGAATTGAGTCAGACAACGGGACTCATTTCCGAAACAACCTCATAGACACCTGGGCCAAAGATCACGGCATTGAGTGGGTGTATCACATCCCCTATCATGCACCAGCCTCCGGGAAAATCGAACGATACAATGGACTGTTAAAGACTACGCTGAGAGCAATGGGTGGTGGGACATTCAAACATTGGGATACGCATTTAGCAAAGGCCACCTGGTTAGTCAACACTCGGGGATCTGCCAATCGAGCTGGGCCTGCCCAGTCGGACCTTCTACATACTGTAGATGGGAATAAAGTCCCTGTAGTGCGCATAAAGAATATGTTGGGGAAAACAGTCTGGGTTATTCCTGCCTCGGGCAAGGGCAAACCCATCCATGGGATTGCTTTTGCTCAAGGACCTGGGTGCACTTGGTGGATAATGCGGAAGGATGGGGAGGTCCGATGTGTACCTCAAGGGGATTTGATTTTGGGTGAGAATAGCCAATGATCTGAATTATGTGATGTTAAGTACTAATTATGGTCATAATAGTTATACTAATACTACACAGATATACTAATAATAATATATGCCATACTAATGTTATAGAAATTACTCTAGCAGGAACCACCCGAACCAGTGGAGGACAAGCCTTACAAGAAGCAGTGCAAGCGCAGCAGTGATCCGACCTGAGCTGTTTTTGGTGTCCAGTAACTCCATGCAACACACCACCTCTCCTGGCCTGAGTGACCACCATAACAGATGAAGCTCAAAGTCACGGACTAAATGAACTCAATGGATATTTCATGGACATTTCTGGACATTTTTACAGACATTCCATAAGGGTGGTTAATAAGTTTATACTGTAAAATATGGGACTTGAACATGACGTAGATGGTATGGAATAAGGGGTGGATACTGTCCTGGTTTCGGCAGGGATAGAGTTAGTTTCCTTCCTAGTAGCTGGTACAGTGCTGTGTTTTGGATTTAGGGTAAGAACAATGTTGATAACACACCGATGTTTTAGTTGTTGCTAGGTAGTGTTTACACTAGTCAAGGACTTTCCAGCTTCTACCGACTGAGCTAGGCTGGAGGGGCACAAGAAGCTGGGAGGGGGCACAGCCAGGACAGCTGACCCAAACTGGCCAAGGGATATTCCATACCATGCGACGTCATGCTCAGTATATAAAGCTGGGGGAAGAAGAAGGAAGTGGGGGACGTTTTGGAGCGGTGGCGTTTGTCTTCCCAAGTAACCGTTACGCGTGAGGGAGCCCTGCTTTCCTGGATGTGGCTGAACACCTGCCTGCCCGTGGGAAGGAGTGAATTAATTCCTTTGTTTTGCTTTGCTTGCGTGTGCGGCTTTTGCTTTCCCTATTAAACTGTTGTTATCTCAACCCACGAGTTTTCTCACTTTTACCCTTCCAATTCTCTTCCCCATACTACTGGGGGGGAAGTGAGCGAGCGGCTGCATGGTGCTCAGTTGCCGACTGAGGTTAAACCACGACAGACCGGTACTGTTTAATATCTTCATCAATGACATAGACAGTGGGATCAAGTGCACCCTCAGCAAGTCTGCAGGTGACACCAAGCTGAGTGGTGCGGTCGACACGCCAGAGGGACGGGATGCCATCCAGAGGGACCTGGACAAGCTCGAGAAGTGGGCCCGTATGAACCTCATGAGGTTTAACAAGGCCAAGTACAAGGTCCTGCCCCTGGGTCGGGGCAACCCCCGGTATCAATACAGGCTGGGGGATGAAGGGATTGAGAGCAGCCCTGCCGAGAAGGACTTGGGGGTACCGGTGGATGAAAAGCCGGACATGAGCCAGCAATGTGCGCTCGCAGCCCAGAAGGCCAATCGTATCCTGGGCTGCATCAAAAGAAGCATGGCCAGCAGGTCGAGGGAGGGGATTCTGCCCCTCTACTCTGCTCTAGTGAGACCCCACCTGGAGTACTGCGTCCAGCTCTGGAGCCCTCAGCATAAAAAAGACATGGACCTGTTGGAGCGGGTCCAGAAGAGGGCCACGAAAATGATCAGGGGGATGGAACACCTCTCCTCTGAAGAAAGGCTGAGAGAGTTGGGGTTGTTTAGCCTGGAGAAGAGAAGGCTTTGGGGAGACCTTATTGCAGCCTATCAGTACTTAAAGGGGGCTTATAAAAAAGATGGCGGCAAACTTTTTAGCAGGGCCTGTTGCGACAGGACGAGGGGAAATGGCTTTAAACTAAAGGGGGGTAGATTTAGACTAGATATAAGGAAGAAATTTTTTACGCTGAGGGTGGTGAAACACTGGCAGAGGTTGCCCAGAGAGGTGGTGGTGCCCCATCCCTGGAAACATTCAAGGTCAGGTTGGACGGGGCTCTGAGCAACCTAATCTAGTTGAAGATGTCCCTGCCCATGGCAGGGGGTTTGGACTAGATGATCTTTAGAGGTCCCTTCCAACCCGAACTATTCTATGATTCCTATGCGGAAAGGCTGAGCGAGTGGGCACTGTTTAGTCTGGAGAAGAGAAGGCTCAGGGGGGATCTCATCAATGTGTATAAGTACCTGAAGGGAGGGTGTAAAGAAGACTGAGCCAGGCTCTTTTCAGTGGTGCCCAGTGACAGGACAAGAGGCAATGGGCACAAAATGAAACACAGGAGGTTCTGCCTGAACATCAGGAAACACTTTTTGACTGTGAGGGTGACTGAGCACTGGAACAGGTTGCCCAGGGACGTTGTGGAGTCTCCCTCCTTGGAGATATTCAAAAAACATCCGGTCACAGTCCTGGGCAACCGGCTCTAGGTGGCCCTGCTTGAGCAGGGGGCTTGGACCAGATGACCTCCAGATGTCCCTTCCCACCTCAACCATTCTGTGATTCTGTGATTCTTTGATTCTGTACATGGGCTTGATCAGCAGTCCATCTCAGATGCTTCTGAATCAATTTCGCACTCTCCCGTGACAGCTCGGGCATCGTAATACCAATAATGGGCATGGGATGGGAATGCAGGATCATGCAATTCTCCTTCCAGGCATGATAATAGAGTCTCCTCCTGTGGACAACTCCCCGTACCTAGAGAGAGCTAGGAAGAGCTGTTAGCTCTTGATGGTCCTGCTTTGAGTGGGATTTCCAAGGTAATGGCTCTCTGGAACCTCCATTTTGTTCCCAGGAGAAGCAGCCATCTACTACTCCCCTGACTCAGCCCAGGATTAACAGCTATCTTTTATTTTGTGCCAGTACCACCCCCCAAGCAGACCTTCTAAGTTAAGAGCCCCTTTTTGTTAACACATGTAAATCTAAAAAGACTCCATAAGAATCATTTTCATATAAATATGGGGTCTAGACATAGCAAAACAGAGAGTAGAAGAAAAGAAGAAAGGAAGGCAGGCAAGCAAGTCCAAACTTAACACCAGGGACCTTATCTCCACTCACTGCAAAACTTAAGGAGAGGTATAAATCTCCCCACTTTACTCATACGAGAAGATGAAACTTTCTCTCTTTTACATGTACACATGCTCTCTCACTCTTTCTTTCTCTTTTCCTAATGCTTTCAGAGACTTCTATCTTCAGTTAGTCATCCTTGCTGTAAGTTTCTTTAAACTGTAATTTGATAGTCTTCCAGATTCTGGAGGGCCCTTTTGTGAGAACAATTTCTGGGTATATAGCCCCTATTTGATGAAATTGAGAGTTGCTAAATTAACAAAGGACTGACTAAAGATATGATTCCTTGCTTGTAGTAGAAATCCCGTTTTACCAGCAACTGTTTTTAAGGAACCCTAAAACAAAATACTTATGCTTGTACATTGATGTTCCCATGTTCCTGTATTTTATTTTCTGTCAAATTTTCTGTCAAATTCTGAATTTATGAATATCGTGATCTCTGTGTGTGTCGCATTGAGAATTTGGATCTTAGCCTGCACGCTTGCTACCCTCGACCTTAGAGATCCCAAATGTGTAGGCACCATTTGAACTAATTTCCCCAAATCAGTTTCATTTTTGCATTTTCTCTGAGCGTACATGTGGCTCTTATTCACATGCAAAAGCCCTACACGTAACATGGAGTTATACTTACATCAATAAGCTGCTGCTGATCCTTCTCAGACATATTGGTCAAACTATAGTACTTTCCAGAAAGGTCTCCTGTCAGCCCAGCTAGAGCAGTGACCACAACATTTTCCACTTCTCTTCTCTCTGCCCTGGTACAAGCTGGAGGAAGGCTGAGGCCCCGAATGCTACGACCAGTACGTACACGTGATGAGAGGACATAGCGCTCATCAAATTGACCATGGGTGATCTGAAGGAAGAATATTTTTTAATTTACACACAGTCCCCCATTTTGTACATTACCATTTAAAAAACCCATCATACAAAAATGGGTCATCTTTCTGCCCAGGGATCATGACCTCTCCTAGATATCACAGAACATTAGGAACCCCTCAGTGTTTCAGATACTAAGGGTTTTTTAGGAACTCCAAAGTTCTTTTGCTGACTGAATGTGGCAAAGTAACCAGCTGATCTTTTTTAGCTCCAGAATGGAATATAAAATGATCTGAGTGGCTTTTGGAAATATGGATATGAACATAGAAAGAAGGCCAGATATGGAAGATCTTTTGAAAGAGGAAAGCCCAAGATGATGCTAATCTACACCGTTATTGACCTATGAAAGAAATACTAAGCAATGGGTAAGATTTGATTGTGTGTGTGGGGGGGCAGGGAGAAATGCTTTCACTCTAATCCTTAAATACATGGTTATCTTTATCTTATTAACAGACTCACAGTGCCATTAGGCAGAGGCCCAAATGCTTAGTACCAGCTGGGATTGATCCTTCTGTTAAGAACAAGGTAGGAATGCAACTAGCTTGCTGTTAGGGCCATGAGTGCACCAAGGAGCTCTGCAAACCTCTTTCACGCTCGCTCCACTGGGTTTTAGCCAGCTCTGATATTGCATAGCTGTGTAACCATGGATCCGACAACTTTGAAAAGAGCTGTCTGGAAAAGATCTGTGAGAAGTTTCATCTGGGGTCTTTACACCTTGGTTTGAGCTGCATTTAATCTAAGGCCCTCACCCTCAGTCCTTGACTGAGCTACTTTGTAGGTATGCCTGTGCCTGGCCTTGTACCTTGTTTATCCTGACCCTGCCTCACTGACCTGACCTCAGACCTGCCTTGTCATTATGGGCTTCTCTGTCAATCACTGGGCTGTTGGCTGAACCTGGTTACTGTAACTAGACCTATTCTCTTCTTGCTTGGGTACTGTGGAACTGTGCCCTTGGTGAGCCCACTGCTCTGCCTGTCTTGCTATCACTCTTGGCTCCTGGCTTGCTCCTCTTGTAGAGCAGCACAGTCTCGCGCCTCTGACACTTCTGCATGATGTCAGGGTGTAATTGAATAGAGTAGTCAGGTGAACACTAGAGTAGTCAGGTGAAAGAGGTCCAGTAAAGAGAGGAAATTAGAAGAGAAGAATAAGGAAAAGAAAGAAAGGCCATGTAGATGCTAGCCTGGTTTATCCTTTGTCAGATGCTGAAAACCCCAGAAAACCTAAGCTGTAAACTAACAGCCTTGCAAAAAGAAAGGACAGAACAAGGCCTCACTTCATTTAGACATACTCCCTGTGGGATGTGCCATTTCAGTCATTTGTGGCATTCCTTAGCCCTAAAATCATTTTCTTTGGAGTTGGATCAGGGGGAAAAAAGTACTATTACATACAATATCATCATTGTAAGAAGCAGCATTCAATCTTTATTTCCTCATTATTTTATTTAAATCCTACCTTGGATGCATCCAGGTCTGTGTGATGCTTCATTGTGCATGGATCATAGCCATTATGTCTCACTTTAATGACAGGGTCAAAAATCTCAGCAAATACCTATGGAGTCAAGAGAATCTACAAAGAGTCTTCAGAATCATAGAAACACTTTAATGCACTAACTTCAGTCACAAGGGAAATCCCTTGGTACAGGTTCCTGGATGGCAGCTGTAAAGGGGACTTTGCAAGTGCTGACAGGGGTAATTATGAAGGGAAGGGTCATATGTGGGATGTATCTTTGAAAATTGGTCTCTGAAAAAATTATCTCTCAAAATCTGATCTATTTTCAATAGATCTCTCTTTTATGTAGCAGAGGGTAACTGCCAGTAGTTTGCCATGAGTTTCTCAGTTGCTTTGAGTTTCTGCTGTACCTCTTAGAAGCAGAACATGGAATTTCACCCTCTGTCTCCTAACAATAAATTGGGAGATTATTGGTGGTGGATTTCAGTCATTTTGACCTAAACAGTGCTCTGTAGTGGTTGCTCATCTTCTCAACAAAAATTGCACCTTACCTTACAATTGCACCTTACTTTAGTTACAAGCTTATTCTAGTTTACAAGCTTATTCTAGTTACTACAGATAGGTACTGGATGTGGTGGCAACCAGATTAGATTTCAGGATTTATTAGCAACTAGAATACACATTCAGTCCCCAGGCAGCTTGTGTCCTGTTCTTAGGTCATATGAAAATACCTATGTCTTCACTGCCATTGGATACTGGTGCTAGTTAGAGCCATTTAGCACAGGTATGTCAACACTGATCACAATCACACCTTCATTCTGTTGTGCAGCAATAACTCTGGCAGAGCTTTTCAAGGCAGTCACCATGTCTAAATGAGTAAAACAAATCACAGAAGCTGGTAGTTCCAGAATATCAGATGTCTTCTTCCATCCTGAGCAGCCTAGCATTTGGGATATTATTAAGAGATTGTATAATAACAGATACTGTTGTATGGTAGACTGAAGGAAGCAGACCACAGAGGTCAATAAAAATAAGGATTTTCTTCTTTTTCTATTCTCCTTGTTTCAGAATTACATAAACCTGTCTATCCTAATACTATCTTTGGCTTTTGTGGTGGTCCAATAGCTATGGCTTAAAGATGCCCGGCACTTCAAAGAAGCCATTTTCTTTTCAGTTCTGCCTCAACTGTTTTACAATGTAATTTCCATATTACCTTTATTTTGATGTGTCTCATTCTTTTTCCATAAACTATGTTTAGTAGTAGGAAAGAGAGCAGCTGTTGGAGGTAAATAGAGTACTACTCCCAAGCAGCCATATTTTATTAACTTTGACTGCAGTAGAGAGGGGTCCTTTAGCAATGCCTCATATTCACTGCATTTCCTAATGTAGAATAGCATTCAAATCCTCATAAAGAGTAGGGAAAATACTGTCTTTATGCACATGGCCTGCCCTTTATATATTCTCTGGGATACAATTTCTCTTAGGAGTGCATATTCTACTAAGAATCTGTGTTCATATAACGAACCCTTGTGAACTATACCATACAAACTGAACCAAATGAAAATATTTTACCTCATAGGATTCTTCATCACCTGCAACCATGCCCACAGTTTTAATGAAAGGATGGCCAGGATTGTCAACCCCGGTTTGGATACACTGGTCTAGGGTGTAGCCATTGGGAGTCATCTTGTCCCTTAGCTTAGCATAAATTGCTGGTGTGAGGCATTCAGCCATGCAGTTGTTATGTTTGCGGAGATCAGGATAGTCTGCACTGAAGAGAAAAAAAATCACAAGCACTTAATGTGATATCTTTAAACAATAATCTTTGCTAGTTTAAGAAACTACTTAAGCAATTGGGAGTTATGGAGTACATAGCACAGTTGAAAAATATAATTAGTTCTTGGTTTATACATGTATTGGGTTTATGCGGCAAGGTTTTCGGGGGGGGGGGGGGGGGGCTGCAGGAGTGGCTTCTGTGAGAAGAGATCAGGGGTTGCCCCCATGTTGGACAGAGCCAGTTTCAGCTGGCTCCAAAATGGACCCACTGCTGGCCAAAGCTGAGCCAATCAGTGAAGCTGGTGGCGCCTCTGTGATAACATATTTAAGAAAGGGTAAAAACCACTACATAGCAGTTGTGAGAGAGAGAAATGAGAAAAAAATGTGATAAAAGCAATCCTGCAGACACCAAGGTCAGTGAAGAAGGAGGGGGAGGAGGTGCTCCAGGTGCTGGAGCAGAGATTCCCCTGCGGCCCATGGTAAAGACGATGGTGAGGCAGGCTGTCCCCCTGCAGCCTGTCGAGCACCCCATACCAGAGGAGGAGGATATGCCCTGAAGTAAGCTGCAGCCCATGGCAAGCCCATGCTAGAGCAGGCTCCTGGCAGAAACTGTAGCCCATGGAGAAGACCCCATGCAGGAGCAGGTTTTCTGGCAGGAACTGTGGCCTGTGGAGGACCCATGCAGGAGCAGTCCATTCCTGAAGGACTGTACCCCATGGAAAGGACCCATGCTGGAGCAGTTCATGAAGAACTGAAGCTTGTTCTTGGGTTCTGGGGAAGGATCCACATTGGAGAAGTTCGTGAAGGACTGTATCCCATGGGAGGGACTCCACGCTGGAACAGGGGAACAGTGTGAGAAGGAAGGAGTGGCAGAGACAAAGCGTTATGGACTGACTGCAACCCCCATTCCCCATCCCCCCTGTGCCGCTCGGGGGGCAGGAGATAGAAGAGTTAGGAGTGAAGTTGAGCCTGGGAAGAAGGGGTGTGTGTGGGATAGGTGATTTTAGTTTTGTTTTTATTTCTCACTATCCTACTCTGTTACAATTAATTGGCAATAAATTAAATAAATCTTCCCCAAGTCGAGTCTGTTTTGCCCGTGACGGTAATTGGTGAGTGATCTCCCTGTCCTTATCTCAACCCACGAGGTTTTTCATCTTTTTTTCTCCCCCTGTCTTGCTGAGGAGGGTGAGTAAGAGAGATGCTAGGTGGGCATCTGGCAGCCAGCCAAGGATAACCCACCACAATACATTGCACTGAAATTTAGGAAAGGAAGAATATTGAAGTCACACAAAGTACTCCACACTGCACTTGGTGGGCGACTACACTAACAGACAATAGTAGCTTTCTGTTACTTGGAGCAACCAGAAAAATGAATCCCAATGATCTTTGAAAGTGTGTTAAACCCTGTTAAATCTCTGCTGAGATTTCTCTTATTCAGAATTAAAAGAGCTCTAACATTGTTTTGTTCAAGTAGGAAATTAGATATATTTAACTGGATAAGAGCTCTCATCCTGAACCGTGATGTTCTTGCAGCTTTGTGGCCATCAGTGGAACTGTCTGATCTATATCAGCTGGGAATCTAACTCTTTTACAATAGCTAGGGTTGTTTTAATGGTTTTATTTACAAAAAGCTGTACAGTATAATAAACCAGAGAAAATGAAGACGTTATGTTTTAGTAAAGCATTTTTTGCAAGTGAGTCAGATCACATTTACCTTGTTTGGATAACACTTTGCTTTATGCACAACCCCATTATTGTTATAAGAATTTATTTGAACTAAGATACTACTTGCCATGTAAAAAAAAAGTCTGTCAAAGCCTGGTCCTTTTTTTTGTGTGTTTTGTTTTGTTTTTTCACAAATATGGCCAGCAAAGTCAACTTACATATCTGTAGTTAGTTTCTAATCATCAACCAACTAGTTTTTAAACAGAATTAGGAATATTTCAAGTACAGTAGTTATATAAGAGATTTTTTTACTACTTGTGTAATTAAAATACTTTCATGGTTCATAATAGTAGAATCTATACAATCAGCCAGTCCCATAGGTGCTGAAAGCATTCAAGAGCTGATGAGATAAAATAAGGACTAATTTGGTGCTTTGCCTAAAAATTGAACCATTTTTCAGGTTTGGCAATGTTTTTGTGAGTGTGTTGATATGATCTCACATCCCTATTTTCTGGTCTTGAAGGCCATTGTCAGTGCTATCTAAAACTGGGGTTATTAATAAAGGATGCTGGGTTTTAGGTTGTCAGTCAACAGCCCATATGAAGACACATAGATGGTGTGTTTGCGTGAGGGAGTAGGTATTCTGCAGCTTTAATGGGGACCTTCCTCCCCAAAGAGTTAAATGCTATGCCTAGCCCAGTTAACTGGGCCCTATGCTCAGCTGACTACTTAACCCAAAGTGCTTACCTTGGAGGGAAGAGTTTTCGTTTTTCTTGAACATCAGCCTTAACATTTTGCTTATTGAGGAGGTACCCAGTGGTTAGGACCCCTGTGCCTGTTGCTGCAAAGAGTGCAGCAGTTGCACGGCCAGCCAGGAGACGACAGAATGTGCTAGCCATTCGTCTTGGAAGGATACAATTTCTAGAAGAGAAGACAACCTAAAATCAACCCATAAGACCTCATACAATGCAAATGAAAAATAAACCCTCACTTTTAACTGTAGTCCAATAAAAGAAGCAATTAATTTTTATTATTGGTTTGCATTGAAACAGTGTGTTAAGAAAAATGGTTAGCATTTACTGTATTTCTATATATGTACCTTTGGTAGACTTGGAAATCAATTGATTTTTAGTGCTGTATTGAGCGCACAATTCTAAACCAAACACCCAGAATATTTTAATTGTTTTAATGATTTAGGGCCATAATTGAATGCTTTAGCTTGCTTCATAGCAACAATGCATTACACAGAGACATCTTTCCACTGACCAAAAAGGTACAATATCAGAGTAAGAAACAGCAGACAAAAATATTTAAAGCGAAAGGAGTATTTTGGTATTTTGGTGAAAGGAGTAATAGGAAAGGAGGTTGAAATCTTGTGGAGGTTTTGAGTCTGAGGTTTTGAGTATTTCATGGTATAATCAATTATATAATGCTGACTGTAGATTGCAGGGATTTGTGGATAAGGTGGGATAAGGCATCCTGCAAAGTCAGAAGTGTGAGTTCTATATTTTTATTGAAAATGCTTCCAGGTAACTCTGCTGTAAGTGGCTTTCCAGTCAGAAAAGTCAAATGTGGCAGGATGTGGCATTAGGTAGGTCATTCCTTTCAGTGCTATCACCTACAGAAACTCATGTTCCTTTCCCATGCTAGCCTGACCTGTTAAACACTTTGTGCTTTTTTTCCATATGAATAAAGTTGAAGTATGCCAGAACTCATCAGCCTGAAAAAGAGACAGTTTGGAGGAGGAATATGGTAGAGACCTAAAAATCCTGAGTGGCATGGGAAACGTGGATTGAGATCAACTCTTTACTGCCTTTTCCAATATAAGAATACAGTCCATCAAATGCAACTAGTGGGAGCAACATTCAAAACAAACAAAGGTAGGTGAATCTTTACACAATCTGTCATAGACCTATGGAACTCCTTGTCAAAGGATGATGTAGGTGCAGGACATTTACATGGGTTCAACAGGAGACCGGACAAGTACATGGAAGCGATTCATTGTGGGCTTTAAGCAGACAAATGAAAACAGGCTAACAAAATTCCCTGATCTGAAAACAGCTGAAAGCTGTGAGAGTATCAAGGACTATCACATGTTTGTTCTGCTCTCTTCTCTGAGCATCAACTTATGGCCATTGTTGGACAGAGTACTGGTTTATGAAGACCCCTGGTCTGGATCAGTACTGTTATTCTTGACGTTTAGGATACTATGGAAGTATACAAACATCTTTCAGAACAAAAAATATGGCTAAAGAAAGCAAAGTAAAATGACTTCTTCAAGCCACAAGGTGTCACTTAGCAGAGGCACATTATAAGTAGCAGTTTCTGGCTCAGCCTTGAGGTACCAAACTAGGATTATGTTTGTCTCTCAAGAAATTAAGACTTTTCCTTCTTCAAGACAAAGAGATAATCTCCTTTGCATTTATACCACATGTACTGCACAAAACTTTAAAATAAGAATGAACATAATGGATACCAAATTTAGAGGCCTTGCTGCAATTCAAGAATGTTCTTACTGTGAGGAGCAGGGTGGGGGAGGGGGGGCTTTTTTAAAGATGAAAATGTGTAGAGCCTGCCTCATGACATGTTCCTATAAAATTCCTGTAGTATGGATTTTCAGAGAGCTAGGGAAGAAAAGAGCTAGGTGTTTGGAGAGAGGAAGTCATTGTGGGCAACATTGCTCCAGGAAGACAATCCAGGCTCTTTCCAGATTTGTGATGTGGAGGCATGGAGGCTCTGCTCTCTGCCAGCCAACCAGGCCAAGGTCAGGGACAGAAGGCTGCCCCTTCCCTTCTAACAGCAGCTACTCTGTGAGGGACAGGGATGAAGCCTGGGAAAGGATTTGGCCTCTAAAGTGAAGAGGCCTGTGGGACTCCTGAATAAAAGAGAAGAGTCAGTAGGATTGAAAAAGCCTCTACAACAGGGAAGAAATAAATATGTAGGGCTTTACAAAGCACAGGAACCTTATTTTTAATATTTCATCCTTAGCAAATATCACTATAATGAAAAAATGTGTCTTAGGACAATAGCATGTGAGGAAGTCCTCAACCCCCTTCCACATATCTACTAGGCTAGCTATATTTTGTGTGTGTTGGCCAATATATAATTGCTCTGTAATTTTGAGTCATATATATCGTGCTTGCAGTCTCTTTTTGCATAGGAAATGATTCCTGAACAGTGGCCCAGAGAGAGACAGTGACACCAGCAAGATTATCCAGGCTTAAAATACTTCTCAGGAATTTGTGTGCTCTATTAATTATTCCCAGCAGTATGTTCAGAGTGCAGCTATGGTTTTGGGATTATGTCTAGAGTACAGGAGATCTCTGAGTCTAACAGAGAAAATGGCATGTTCTATGAAAGACTGAAGAAGAAAATGCATATTTTTTCTTCCTCAAAAGAGAATGTATTTTTTTCTTCTTCAGAATCAGAATTTGACTTGCAAAGCACGATCTACTTTGTACTTTAGTCACATGATATGAGATGAGAAACACAGATGTGTTTCAAATTTGAGTCATTTGTTTCATATCCTGTATCTTGTTTAAATAATTTTATACCTGAATTTTGTTATTCTTAACTGTGTCCTCCATGCCCTCAATATGCGATATACATCTGTCTAACTTTCTGTTCAGAGAAAAGTGTTGACTGATTAAAAGAAGTTTCAATATTCTTTCATTGAAAGAATTTCCCTAAAACAGAAATAGGGAGAGACCACACAGAGAGGGCAATTTTTTTCTTTAGGAATACATTCTGACTTCCTCAGCTATTCCAAGTCCTTGAGAATTAGTTGCACAGCACTAGAATATAATGTAATATGTATTGATACATGAATGGGACAGGAGGCAGATCATTCCTTCTTGGCTCAGCAATATAGCCTTATCTTACCTTACGGGAATGGTTCCACTCCATTAATGAATTAGTTTAGGTAAGTGAGAGTTGCAGGACTGGCAACAGGATTTTTCCCTCCCAAAATGCAATGGGACAATGTTTGACTGTAAACCAAAACCAAGTATCAGGCTTGTGATAGAGGTTTTGTACTCCTTTCCTTTACTCCTTATTTAGAAGATGGTTCTTTTTTTGCTTTTTCACAATACAGCATCCCCATCCTACACTTTGGAAATATTTGCTTATGACTAATCTGTGGAAAACTACCATTATCATACCTAAGTGTCTCAGAAACAGTGGATATATTTTCATAACAGCTCTATGTATTTATAGTTGTTTCACAGATCCTATTGTTACTGCAGGGAATTGGCTGACAGTCAAAATCCTGTTCTGAAAACCAGATTTGTCAAAATCCTCTTGCAGATGATGACATTATGACTTCAGCCACCCCAGGCACTCATCAGTCTCCACCAGCTTGGATTCTTGGTAGCTTCTGAATCTGTGTCACTTTAAGGGACAAATCTGGTCCATATATCTGATTAAAGTAGAGGAATTGTGTGCAATGTATGTTTAGAAAGCCACGTGAGGCACAATAGTATAATTATAATGCTTTAGAAATAACCAGAGCATTTTACATGTTGACCACAGAATGTACCACAGCATAACAGGTAGTTAGCAGCCTTAGGCCATTATATTTAATTATGTCATGTATCTGCTGGCAAGGTGTCCTGGTTTCAGACAGCGAGCGGCTGTGTGGTACTCAGTTGCCGACTGAGGTTAAACCACGACACAAGGATACACTTTGCTGATAGCTGTTTTTACATAACCTCCATTCCTTATATTAATGAGATGTGACATGAAAGTCCTATGCTTTGTAACAGCAGCTACTGATTGACTGCATATTTTTCTACCTTGGAGCCTTTTCCAATGATCAAGTATGCACAACAGGTAGAAGCGACATTCCAACAAGAAAATCACTATACATTTCAGTATGATGTTATGGTCTGTGACTGGAAGCTAATCACAGTGTGTTCTTAGCTATGTACTTGGAATTAATCTGTTCTTGAGGAGCTGAGAACTACACAGGAGTTCTGTGAGTGTGAAGTATGCTAGAAGTTGCTCTCTAATCTCATTGGGGGACAAACCGTGCTCACTCAAGTTGTTAAAAGCTAAAGGCTCTATAGCTGCTGATTCAGTGCTTCTGTTCTTGTGTCTTTCATTTTATCCTTGTGACATTTATTAGATAAGAGAGCACCTGATCCTGAGAGCAGCAGAGCAGAGAGCAATTCTTTCACAGAATTTGATGTGCAAACAACATCCGCTGTGGATAGCTGGCATCCTCAACTTTTATGTTGAACTACACTGTATACCTGAGGTATATTGTAGTCACGGAAATCACAGTCTGTGAAAAGAAAGTAAAATAAACCACCTGGAAAAAGAAATAGATAAACCTGAGAGAAAAGAAGCTAGTTTAAAAAAGTAGAGAGACTTTTTCTGTAACTCAAATGGTGGAGGCTTTGTGCCATAGCTGATCTAGGAAATACAGAGAAGTTGTACCACTTGGTTGTACCTTACTTCTTCTGCAGAATGAGTATGAGGACCCCATCCTTGCTCTTCTTTATGCTTATGTTTGTCTGGATGTTCAATGCAAAGCTTTAACCCCTAAGGCAGACACTCTCAGTAGCGACAGTTTTCTTGTTCCCTTCCTCCCTTATTCAGGCAGCATTAGCAGTTTTCTTGCCCGTTGAGGGTTTGATGCATTAAATGGATCTGTAACTTTGGGAACAACATTTTGGACACCTGATCAAAGGCAGATTTTATACACATAAAATTATTTTCCTTTTTGAATTTAAAAAAAAGGCCCATAACCCAAGTATATTTCTTTTTGGCAATGTTCTCTTCCATTCTGGTTGCATGCCCTGTCCCCAGGATACTTTGCCTTCTTGAATCACAGAAAAGCCTTCCCTTACTGAAAGGCAGGCTCTACTTTACCTGACAGATCCTTGTCTAAGATCTCTTTAAAGCTTCCAACACTGGAGATTCCACAGCCTGTGTAGGTTAACTACCTTAAAAAAAATTCAGAGAGTAAGATGGGCTCCTTTTTTAAAAAAAACCTAATATCTAACTAAAGGTCTCTTGTTAGAACTTAAACCTAGCAGTCCTCATCCTAACATTTACTTCCCTAAACTTTATAGTTCTGTGAGCAGAAGTTCAGTTTCTGTCTTTACTAGTAAGTGCCTCAGCTTTTTAAACTAAATTGCTCCTGCAAAAAAGGTGACTCTGCTAAG
This sequence comes from Spheniscus humboldti, assembly GCA_027474245.1. NCBI lineage: Eukaryota > Metazoa > Chordata > Aves > Sphenisciformes > Spheniscidae > Spheniscus > Spheniscus humboldti. The sequence goes on from CM049922.1 coordinate 38,117,577, forward strand.
AAAGTGATCTGACAAGCATCAATCATAGCATCATGCAGTTGACACCTGCAGGAACTGGAAGATGGTAGCTGGCTTGATCTTGCACCTTAGGTAGGTAGGAACTTCTGACTGGAGCTTGGCATAGCAATTTTAGGAACAATCATTCTCAAAACTGTCAAAAGCAAAGGGTCTAGGAGAACATGACAGATTTTTTTTATGGGAAGAAAAATATCATCTGGACTTCTGTGGAATGGAGTCTGTTATGTTTCTATCAAAATGGTGAAACTCCTAATTTAATTAACACCTTTTGCCACAAGGATGGGCTATAGTTCTGAATCTAAATGCATATAATACTGCAGCACAAACTAAGCCCATGTTATGCATTACACAGGTAGCCCACATACAATCAGAAAGTAGATTTGCACAAAAACATGACATTTTTAGTTCAGCAACCAAAACAAAGAACTTTTAAATAAATAGGGTGAGTAATGAACAAGACATGTTATTTAACAGGAAACAAGACTGTTTTGTTTTTCACATTTTTTTCTCCTTTAAAAAATAGATTGATTTCTAAACAACATATTGTATTGAAACAAAACTTCAAAAAGATTCATTCTGAAAGTGTCTAAACTGAATGTTTCTCCGCCTATAAAGATTCTAATCAAAGCTATGTCAAATCTGACCACAAATCATGAACACTTGGTAGGTTTTTTTTCCCACAGAACACATCAATGTGCACTAATAATAAATTTGTACCATCACCACCAGTGTAAATTCAGAGAATGTTAATTATCCCAGTCAAAGGCATAGTTACAATATGCAAGGTTTTGTAAGAACACTTTACCAGAAATACCATGCTGTGGTTCATATTGCACTGCAGTATCACTAGGTCTTCACTAAAAGTATTTCACTTTCATTGGTGAACATTTACCACTGTACAGCCTTAAAAACAATAGAACATACTTTTTTTTGGTATAGAAGTTTACTAAGGGTCTTCCCTAGTGCTCATGGTGATAGAAAAACCATTTTCTCATAGATGCTTAAAATGCATCTATTGAAGGGGAAGGGGAAAGAGAAGATTTTTCAAGATCAGAACTTTCATGATTATCAGTTTTAGCCCTCTGAAAAATAATCCAGGGTTTTCCTAAACTAATCTGGTGTGTTGGAAGGAAAACACCTCCATTAGAAAAGCATCCATCTTGAATTTAAAGCTATCCAGAGAGAATATGGTCCTGAGAAGCTAAGGGACTTCCAAAGGTTAATCAATCTCTGAGTTAAAAATAAATAAAAATCATACCTTACTTCTTGTCTGCACTTGTTTGTCTTCAATTTTGAATCATTAGCCTTTGTTATGACTTTATCAGTTTATTGTTTAATGTCTACTAATTATCTGTTTTATATGTAGCTACTTAATTACTAGCGCTTTTTTTTAATGTCTCTCCATCATTTTTTTTTCAAAAAAATATTTTTTCAAATATTTTCAAACTTCTTAATCACTCTTTGGCTCTTCCCTGAACTCTTTCCATTTTATTTTCATTCCCAAGATCCTCCTGATACCAGAACAGTCACTGGATTCCAGTAATGGTTGTACTAAGTGTAGTGATCCGGACCGGGAGACCATTGTACATCGAGGAGTTAGTGATCCACATAACGGTTAACCTGGGTAGGCCCAGGCCTGTGCTGTGCTGTGCTGTGCTGCACGTACAGCTCGGCCTTCAGGCCTGTGTTGGGCTGCACAAATCCCTTGGCCGCAGGACAAACTCAGCCAGCTCACTGTACCAGAGGAGCCTGCAGGCAGCTCCCACTTGGTACTGGTGAATACGCCACCTGCGTGGCCTTGCCTTTATCTAACAGTGCAGCAAGCAGTTCTCATGAGAATATAATTTCTATTTGCCAGTAGAAATGATAAGTAGAGTTGTTTCCTTTTAAGAAAAGCCTATAATAGCTTGAATGACCAAAATGGGGAAACCCTTTCTATGGACAGGGTCTGCACGGCATGCTGTGTGTGGATCAGAGGCCTGTTAGATGCTGCATAACTCGGGGTTCCCAGCATCTAAAGGGATGTAAGATTATCTATATTATTCTTTCTTTCTTTATAGTGTTAGCTCTAATAAATAGCATTTTAAATTATACTTTACAGAGTGCTTTTCTTACTGGGATCATAACAAACCAGCACCACCTGGTGCAAAGCACCAAGTCCCCAAAGTAGAAGCAGCAGAACATCTCTACAGCTACTAAATAATTAATGCATTAAAATATCATATTAGCCCTTTGGGGCCAAAGCAGATCACTAGAAGTTCAAGCTCTGTTAATTGCCTAAAAAGTTTTGGCCCCTTTTAAGAATCACAGAATTCTCCGAACTGCAAATATGGAGGGATGACTACAGTACTCAGCAAAGTATGATTCTGGAGTGACTACAGAGCTCTGGGGGTGTAGTCAAGGGCATGGGGGCCTAGGTGGTGCTCTCCTCAATTCTGCCAGTGAGGGTAAAAGGCGTGAGGAGGATATTACAAGTCAATAATTGGCTGCGGAACTAGTCTTGGCAACAGGGTTTTGGTTTCTATGACCATGGGACCCTGTTTGAGGATCAGCATCTGCTTGGTAGAGATGGGATCCACCTCACTAAGTGGGGCAAACGTATCTTTGCCAGTAGGATGGCTGAGCTGGGACTGAGCTGGGGCTGACCTGGTAAGGAGGGTTTAAACTAGGAATGATGGGGGACAGAGAGAGATACCAGGAGCCCTGTGAGGGAGTGATGGACAGGATAGACGAGCAAAGGGCCTGGGGTGATGTGACAGAAAAGGATCACAAAACCAAAAAAATGGGGCTTAAGCATGGTCACATCCAGCATTTGCATGTAAGCAAGGAAGTGTTTACAAGGCACTGTTATGGAGAAATCCCCAAAATCCTTTCTGGGAAATCACCATGCTGGAGTGCCTCTCTAAAGTGCCTTTACGCTAATGCATGCAGCATATGGAATAAACACGAGGAATTAGAAATCTGTGCACAGTTGCAGGGCTATGATCTTGTTGGGATCACGGAGACATGGTGGAATGGCTACCAAGACTGGAATGTTGCAATGGATGGATACAGGCTCTTTAGGAAAGACAGTACGGGAAGACGAGGAATGGGAGTTTCCCTTTATGTGAGAGAACGGCTGGAATGCATGGAGCTCTGCCTGGGGACGGATGATGAGCCGACTGAGAGCTTATGGGTAGGGATTAAAGACAAAACAGGTAAGGGTGACATTGTAGTGGGTGTCTGCTATAGGCTGCCTGACCAGGGAAAACAAGTGGATGAGGCCTTCTACAGACAGCTAGGAGCAGCCTCACATTTGCAGGCCCTCGTCCTCCCGTGGGACTTTAACCACCCCAATATCTGCTGGAGGGACAACACAGCAGGGCATAAGCAATCTGGGAGGTTCCTGGAGAGCATCAATGACAACTTCCTCACCCAAGTGACAGAGGAGCCAACGAGGAGAGGTGTTCTGCTGGACCTCCTGCTGACCAACAAGGAGGGGCTCATTGGGGATGTGAAGGTCAAAGGCAGCCTTGGCTGCAGTGACCATGAGATGGTGGAGTTCAGGATCCTGAGGGGAAGGAGGGAGGAGGGTGAAAAGCAAGCTCACAACCCTGGACTTCAGGAGAGCAGGATTTGGCCTTTTCAAGGATCTGCTTGGAAGAGTGCCATGGGATAAGGCCCTGGAGGGAAGAGGGGCCCAAGAAAGCTGGGTAATATTCAAGGGTCACCTCCTCCAAGCTCAAGACCGGTCCATCCCAACGAGCAGGAAGTCAGGCAAAGATCCCATGAGGCCTGCGTGGATGAACAAGGAGCTCCTGGCCAAACTCAAACACAAAAAGGAAGCATAAAGAGGGTGGAAGCAAGGATGGGAAACCTGGGAGAAATACAGAGATATTGTCCGAGCATACAGGGATGAGGCTATGGAAGCCAAAGCCCACCTGGAACTGAATCTGGGCAGGGATATCAAAGGCAACAAGAAGAGCTTCTAGAAGTACATAAGTGGAAAAAGGAAGGTTAGGGAAAATGTGGGCCCGCTGCTGAATGGAGTAGGGGACCTGGTGACACAGGACATGGAAAAGGCTGAGGTACCAAATGCCTCAGTCTTTACTAGCAAGACCGGCCTTTGGGAATCCCAGGCCCCAGAGACCAGGGGCAAAGGCTGGAGCAAGGAAGATGTACCCTTGGTGGAAGAGGATCAGTTCTGGGAATGCTTAAGCAAACTGGACATACATAAGTCCACGGGCCCTGAAGGGATCCACCCACGAGTACTGAGGGAGCTGGCAGATGTCATTGCAAAGCCATTCTCAATTATCTTTGAATGATCATGGCGACTGGGAGAAGTGCCCAAAGACTGGAGGAAAGCAAATGTCACTCCTATCTTCAGGAAGGGCAAGAAGGAAGATCCAGGGAAATGCAGGCCAGTCAGCCTCACCTCGATCCCTGGGAAGGTGATGGAGCAGCCAGTCCTGGGAACCGTTTCCAGGCACATGAAAGGCAAGAAGGTGATCGGGAGTAGTCAGCATGGATTCACCAAGGGGAAGTCATGCTTGACCAACCTGATAACCTTCTATGATGAAATGACTGGCCTGGTAGATGAGGGGAGAGCAGTGGATATTGTCTGCCTAGCCTTCAGGAAGGCTTTCGACACTGTCTCCCATAGCATCCTCATAGAGAAGCTGTTGAAGTATGGGCTGGATGAGCAGACAGTGAGGTGGGGTGAAAACTGGCTGAATGGCCGGGCCCAGAGGGTGGTGATCAGGGGAAACAAAGTCTAGTTGGAGGCCAGTGACTAGCAGGGTACCCCAGGGGTCGATACTGGGACCAATAGTGTTTAATCTCTTCATTAATGATCTGGATGATGGGGCAGAGTGTACCCTCAGGAAGCTTGCTGGTGACACAAAAGTGGGAGCAGTGGCTGATAGGCCAGAGGGTCATGCTGCCATCCAGAGGGACCTTGACAGGCTGGAGAAATGGGCTGAGAGGAACCTCATGAAGTTCAACAAGGGGAAGGGCAAAGTCCTGCCCCTGGGGAGTAATAACCCCAGGCACCAGTACGTGCTGGGGCCCCCCCAGCTGGGAAGCAGCTTGGCCGAAAAGGCCCTGGGGCTCCTGGTGGACACCAAGTTGAACATGAGCCAGCAGTGTGCCCTTGCCGCAAAGAAGGCTAACGGTATCCTGGGCTGCTTTGGGAGGAGTGTTGCCACAGGTCGAGGGAGGTGATCCTTCCCCTCTACTCAGCGCTGGTGAGGCTGCACCTGGGGTCCTGTGGCCAGTTCCTGGGTTCCCCAGTACAAGAGAGACGTGGACATGCTGGAGAGAGCCCAGCGAACAGTCACTAAGATGATGAAGGGCCTGGAGCATCTCTCCTATGAGGAAAGGCTGAGAGAGCTGGGACTGTTTAGCCTGGAGAAGAGAAGGCTCAGGGGGGATCTCATCAATGTGTATAAGTACCTGAAGGGAGGGTGTAAAGAAGACTGAGCCAGGCTCTTTTCAGTGGTGCCCAGTGACAGGACAAGAGGCAATGGGCACAAAATGAAACACAGGAGGTTCCACCTGAACATCAGGAAACATTTTTTGACTGTGAGGGTGACTGAGCACTGGAACAGGTTGCCCAGGGACGTTGTGGAATCTCCATCCTTGGAGATATTCAAAAAACATCCGGTCACGGTCCTGGGCAACCGGCTCTAGGTGGCCCTGCTTGAGCAGGGGGCTTGGACCAGATGACCTCCAGATGTCCCTTCCCACCTCAACCGTTCTGTGATTCTGTGATTCCATTTGTGGAAGGGGTGCTCGCCTGGCACAGGACATCTGTATTAGACCAGGAAAGTCTAACCAGGGTGACTACAGCATATTTCACAGGCAATTCAAAGAGATCCAGTAGGACAACTCAGCTGAACCTGACTGCATGTAATTGAATACAGTACAGGATCAGGTCTGAAATAAGAAAAGACAGGTGAGTTTATGCAATATGCACCTGGAAGGACAAAGGGAACAGACGTATTAAGATTTGGATATACTACTTTGTCCTCATCTTTTGAAATTTAGCCAACAATTCTGGGTTTCTGAACTAATAAGTACTCAGTTCAACATCTTGCTGTCCCTTTGTATGTGCAAAGATGAGTTTCCAAGCTCAGCACCAGTAACTGCATGTAGCTTAGAAAACCAGACCAAATCAAAACAATAATATCTATGTATTTAGCAGTTTTATTGGTGGTCTTCTATTCTTATTTCACATAACACTACCAGAAAACATCTGATAAAGAGGCAGAAAAGTATCAATATTAAAAAGAATAGATTGACATTTCTTTGCTTGAACACTTTCTGGCGCTGAACCTTTCTGCTCAGGTTTCTTTAGTTGTTTAAAGGCTTTATGATCTGACATTTTTACATACTGAGCAATATCCTACTCCCCATGCAGTCATACAGAAATTAATGAAACTCTGAGAAGTAAGTGGCTACTCTGTAGGTAAGGGATTCATGGTCTGGTTCCAAAAGAAGGTAATAACAAGCAGTGAGAATTAATTAGCCTTTACAAGACTATATATTTTACTCTGTGTCTCTTCTGCTTTCTTTTATGTTTGCATTCTGGGGACTGTCCATTGTGGGTAACCGCCTCATCTTCAATGCAATCATGAACAATACATTTCACAATAGGTAAAGCTCCTCATATACTTGTCTTCCTTGACTTCTCCAGCACTGTGACTGACCAATAAACCCCTACAATGGAAGAAGACTCAGAGGAGATGGGCAAGGGTGATGTGCCCATGAAGCTCCGGGAATAATGCAGGGTGTGACTGCCCACAGCTGTTGCAAAGAAAGCTGACTTTATCTCAACACAAAGGGGACCAAAGGTTGGCCTTTTTTTTGGATAAACAGCTATATGTCAGTTGAGTGGATCAACTGGTGGTGTAAATGTTTCTCCCTGAGTTCATAAAAAGAGTGTAAATGTCTCCCTGAGTTAGCCAGACCACCATGAGGGAAGTGAATACATGGCTCAGCCCAACATAGAGTACAAAAACTTGACAACTAGCAAAAGAATTTCAAAGACAGCAACGGGCTTGAACTGGCTTCAACCCATGGATTCTTTCCTGGCGATTGGGGATGCCCAGCGTCATGATGGTGAGCATATTATAGAGACCGGTAATGGGAATAACACTGGTATTGTGATGAACTGTTTATTGCAATTGTTATATATATTTTTCTAAGTATAACTTACATTTGTATTGTGTTATGCAATATATTTTGTATCACTCTGCTAAATCAGAAATCCTGTGTAACATCAACTATCATTAAATAAGTAAATTTGATATTAAACATTACACTCTCCAAGTGTGGAATATCTAAAAAAAAACTGGTCAGAGAGTATTGGACTCTGACAAGCACCAACCTGATAACGTTCTATGATGAAATGACTGGCCTGGTAGATGAGGGGGGAGCAGTGGATATTGTCTGCCTAGCCTTCAGGAAGGCTTTCGGCACTGTCTCCCATAAGATCCTCATAGAGAAACTGTTGAAGTATGGGCTGGATGAGCAGACAGTGAGGTGGGGTGAAAACTGTCTGAACGGCTGGGCACAGAGGGTGATGATCAGGGGAACAAAGTCTAGTTGGAGGCCAATAGCGGTGTACCCCAGGGGTCAATACTGGGTCCAGGCCTGTTCAACATCTTCATTGATTGGAGTGTGCTAGATTGAACTTCTAGCCCTTATACCTGTTTAACTGAGTTAGAATCATAGAATCAGAGAATCATTTAGATTGGAAAAGACCCTTAAGATCATCGAGTCCAACCGTTAACCTAACACTGCCAAGTCCACCACTAAACCATGTCCCTAAGCACCACATCTACACGTCTTTTAAATACCTCCAGGGATGGTGACTCAACCACTTCCCTGGGCAGCCTGTTCCAGTGCTTGATAACCCTTTCCGTGAAGACATTTTTCCTAATATCCAATCTAAACCTCCCCTGGTGCAACTTGAGGCCGTTTGCTCTTGTCCTATTGCTAGTTACTTGGGAGAAGAGACCGACACCCACCTCGCTACAGCCTCCTTTCAGGTAGTTGTAGAGAGCGATAAGGTCTCCCCTGAGCCTCCTCTTCTCCAGGCCAAACAACCCCACTTCCCTCAGGCGCTCCTCATGAGACTTGTTCTCTAGACCCTTCACCAGCTTCCTTGCTCTTCTTTGGCTGCGCCCCAGCACCTGAATGTCCTTCTTGTAGTGCGGTGCCCAAAACTGAACACAGTAGTCGAGGTGCAGCCTCACCAGTGCCAAGTACAGGAGGGCGATCACTTCCCTAGTCCTGCTGGCCACAGGAGGACAATCAGAAATGCTGATACAGGCCAGGATGCTATTGGCCTTCTTGGCCGCCTGGGCACACTGCCGGCTCACATTCAGCCGACTGTGGACCAACATCCCCAGGTCCTTTCCCGCCAGGCAGCTTTCCAGCCACTCTTCCCCAAGTTGTTACTTGATAGGCTGTTACTTGCTGTTGCTGGTCGTGATGCCGACTTATTTACTCTGGATGCTGACTTATGTGTTCCCTCACCTGATCAGGTGCTTGATCCCTTTCTTGCTGTACATCAAACTCCAGGGCTTCTTAATGGCTGTTTTCATTTTTTGCTGCTTGCTGTGCTGTTTATCACTTTGTTTTGCTTTGCGTGGGAGAGCTGTGCTAAAAGTACTTGCCTTGAGCCTAATCTGGTAGTTGGGCCCTACATCGCTGTTTCAGTACTCCAAGAACCATCTCATGAAGACAATCAGCAATTGCACCTTTCCCCTTTTCTCCTCTGAGAGACAACTTGAGGAGGTATACTGTGGAGCTTAGCTGCCTACCAGGGTTAACCCCCAATACTCCTTTTTGGCACCCAACTTGGAGCACAAAGGGTTTGAGATAACAACAGATTTGACTGGAGTGTGCCAGAGGGAATTTATAGTTATTATACCTGTTTAGCTGTTGCTGGTCACGATGATGACTTATTTTGCTCTCAACACTGGTTTATTTGTTCCCTTACCTGCTCTGTGCCATGGTTCCTCTCTTGCTGTACATCAAATCTGAGGCTTGTTAAAAGGCTAGTTTTGGCTTTTGCAGTTCGCTGTGCTGTGTAGCACTTGCTTGTGTTTTGCCTGGGACAACTATGATAAAAGCACTGGCCTTGAGCCTAATCTGGTATTTGGGCCCTGCATTGCTGTCATCCCAGTATTTTGGGATCCATCTTGTGGAGACAATTAACAGTTACACTTTTTCCCTCTTCTCTGATAGCCAATTTGTGGAAGAAATAAACAATGGCACCTTCCCCTTCGTCTTCTGCGAGGTAGATGTTTTCTGCCTTGTTGCAATGACTCTTCAGTATCTTGAACATCTTTGGGTAATCCGAATCATAGAATCATAGAATCACAGAATAGCCCAGGTTGGAAGGGACCTCGAAAGATCATCTGGTCCAACCTTTCGTGGGAAAGGGAGCCTAGATGAGACTATCTAGCACCCCATCCAATCGCATCTTGAAAACCTCCAGCGATGGGGAATCTACCACGTCCCTGGGGAGATTTTTCCAGTGAATGATTGTTCTCGCTGTAAAAAATTTCTTTCTTATATCGAGATGAAACCTCTCCTGGTGCAACTTGTACCCATTGCCCCTTGTCTTCTCCATGTGGCTCCTTGTGAAGAGAGAGCCTCCGTCCTATTTGTAGCTGCCCTTTAAGTACTGGAATACTGTCATGAGGTCTCCCCTGAGCCTTCTCTTCTCCAGGGAGAAAAGACCCACCTCCTTCAGTCTTTTCTCATAGGGCAGGTTCTCCAGCTCTTTGATCGTCTTCATGGTCCTCCTTTGGACCCTCTCCAGTCTGTCTGCATCTTGTTTTTGAATTGTGGGAACCAGAACTGGACACAGTACTCCAGGTGCGGCCTGACAAGTGCTGAGTAGAGTAGGATGATCACATCTTTATCTCTGCTAGTAATGCCCCTGCGGATGCAGCCCAGGATCTGATTTCCCTTTGTTGCTGCAGCAGAGCACTGCTGACTCATGTTCAGCTTGTTGTCCACCAGGACCCCCAGGTCCCTTTCAAAAAGGCTGCTCCCCAGCCATGCAGATCCTAGCCTGTACTGGGTTCTTTGGTTACTCCGTCCCAGGTGCAGGACTTTGCACTCGTCTTTGTTAAACTTCATACTGTTCTTGATAGCCCACTCTTCCAACCTGTCCGGGTCCCTCTGTAAGACGGCTTTCGTTTCAGAGATGTCCACCTCAGCACCCAGTTTGGTGTTATCAGCAGACTTTGTGAGGATGCTTTCAATCCCATAAATCAGACCATTTATAGAATCATAGAATCATAGAATCATAGAGTGGTTTGGGTTGGAAGGGACCTTTAAAGATCATCTAGTCCAACCCCCTGCCATGGGTAGAGACATCTTTCACTAGATCAGGTTACTCAAAGCCCCATCCAACCTGACCTTGAACACTTCCAATAATGGGGCATCCACAACTTCTTTGGGCAACCTGCTCCAGTGTCTCACCACCCTCATCGTAAAAAATTTCTTCCTAATGTCCAATCTAAACCTACCCTCTTTCAGTTTAAAACCGTTGCCCCTTGTCCTGTCACTACAGGCCCTGGTAAAAAGTCTCTCTTCATCTTTCTTTAAGCCCCCTTTAAGTATTGAAAGGCCACAATAAGGTCTCCCCAGAGCCTTCTCTTCTCCAGGCTGAACAACCCCAACTCTCTCAGCCTTTCCTCATAAGACAGGTGTTCCAGCCCTCCGATCATTTTCATGGCCCTCCTCTGGACCCCGTTCCAACAGGTCCATGTCTTTCTTGTACTGGGGACCCCAGAGCTGGACGGAGTACTCCAGGTGGGGTCTCACGAGCGCAGAGTAGAGGGGCAGAATCACCTCCCTTGACCTGCTGGCCACGCTTCTTTTGATGCAGCCCAGGATATGGTTGGCTTTCTGGGCTGCAAGTGCACATTGCCAGGTCATGTCCAATCTTTTATCCACCAGTATCCCCAAGTCCTTCTCCACAGGGCTGTTCTCAATCCCTTCATCCCCCAGCCTGTATTGATATTGGGGATTGCCCTGACCCAGGTGCAGGACCTTGCACTTGGCCTTGTTGAACCTCATGAGGTTCACACGGGCCCACTTCTCGAGCTTGTCCAGGTCCCTCTGGATGGCATCCCTTCCCTCAAGCAAATCAACTGCACCCCTCAGCTTGGTGTCGTCTGCAAACTTCCTGAGGGTGCACTCAATCCCACTCTATGTCATTGATGAAGATATTAAATAGTATTGGTCCCAATATGGACCGTTGAGGGACACCACTCATTACTGGTTTCCACTTGGACATTGAGCCGTTGACTGTAACTCTTTGAACATGGCCATCCTGCCAATTCCTTATCCATCTAACAGTCGATCCCTCAAATCCATATCTCTCCAATTCAGAGGCAAGAATGTTGTCGGAGACTGTATCAAAGGCCTTAGAGAAGTCCAGGTAGATGACATCCGTAGCTCTTCCCTTGTCCGCTGATGCAGCCCCTCCATCGTAGAAGGCCACTAGATTAGTTAGGCATGATTTGCCCTTGGTGAAGCCATGTAGGCTGTCTCTCATCACCTCCCTGACTTCCATATGGCTTCAGCATAACTTCCAGGAGGATCTGCTCCATGATCTTACCGGGCATAGAGGTGAGGCTGACAGGTCGGTAGTTCCCAGGGTCCTCCTTGCTACCCTTTTTAAAAATGGGTGCAATGTTTCCCTTTTTCCAGTCACTGGGGACTTCACCTGACTGCCATGACTTTTCAAATATGATGGAGAGTGGCTTGGCAACTACATCTGCCAGTTCCCTCAGGACTCTGGGATGCATCTCCTCAGGTCCCATGGACTTGTGCATGTTCAGGTTCCTCAGGTGGTCTCGAACCTGATCTTCTCCTATGATGGGAGGGACTCCAATTCCCAGTCAGTGCCTTGAGGTTCAGGGGTTTGAGAGATGTGGGAAGAGAGATTACCATTAAAAAATGAGGCAAAAAAATGTTGAGTAAATTGTTGTGGCGTTGTTGAACAGCGTGGGGCCCAATATCCATCCCTGGGAGACCCCACTTGTGACAGGCTGCCAGGCTGAGTAAAAACTATTGATCACCACCCTCTGAGTGGCCTGTTAGCCAATTTCCTACCCATCTCTCAGACCACCCATCCACTCTAACCTCAGTTCCTGGAAAAATTATGGAGAAGATCATACTGGGTAGTACTGAAAAGCATTTAAAGAACAATGCAGTCCTCAGGCACAGTCAACATGGGTTCACAAAGGGAAAGCCCTGTCTAACTAATTTGATCTCCTTCAATGATAAGGTCACCCGCTGTCCTGGTTTTGGCAGGGATAGAGTTAATTTTCTTCCTAGGAGCTGGTACAGTGCTGTGTTTTGGATTTAGGGTGAGAACAATGATGATAACACACCGATGTTTTAGTTGTTGCTAGGTAATGCTTACACTAGCCAAGGACTTTTTAGTTTTCCATGTTCTACTGACTGAGAAGGCACTAGAAGCTGGGAGGGGGCACAGCCAGGACAGCTGACCCAAACTGGCCAAAGGGCTATTCCACACCATGTGACGTCATGCTCAGTATATAAAGCTGGGGGAAGAAGAAGGAAGGGGGGGACGTTTGGAGTGATGGCGTTTGTCTTCCCAAGTAACCGTTACGCGTGATGGAGCCCTGCTTTCCTGGAGATGGCTGAACACCTGCCTGCCCATGGGAAGTAGTGAATGAATTCCTTGTCTTGCTTTGCTTGCGTGTGCGGCTTTTGCTTTACCTATTAAACTGTCTTTATCTCAACCCACGAGTTTTCTCACTTTTACCCTTCCGATTCTCTCCCCCATCCCACTGCGGGGGGAGTGAGCGAGCGGCTGTGTGGTGCTTAGTTGCCAGCTGGGGTTAAACCACGACACCCGCCTAGTGGATGAAGGGAAGGCGATAGATGGAGTTTTTCTGGATTTTAGTAAGGCTTTTTTTGATACTGCCCCTCACAGCATCCTTCTGGACAAGTTGTCCAACTCTGAGATGAGCAGGTTCACAGTGCGCTGGGTGAAGAACTGGCTGAAGGGCAGGGCTCAAAGGGTCGTAGTGAATGGGGCTACATCTGGCTGGCGGTCAGTCACCAGCGGTGTTCCTCAGGGCTCAATTCTAGGGCCAGTTCTGTTCAATACTTTTATCAATGATCTGGATGCAGGAGTTGAATGCACCATTAGCAAGTTTGCTGACGATACCAAACTGGGAGGTGCTGTTGACTGTCTCGAGGGACAAGAGGCCTTGCAGAGGGATCTAGATAGATTGGAGCATTGGGCTATGATTAATGGGATGAAATTGAACAAGTCCGAATGCCAAATTCTGTACCTGGGACGGAGTAACGCCGGGCACAAGTATAGACTGGGAGAGGAGTGGCTGGAGAGCAGCCCTGCAGAAAGGGATCTGGGGGTGCTGGTTGACAGCAGGCTCAATAGGAGTCAGCAGTGTGCCCTGGCAGCCAAGAGGGCAAACCGCATCCTGGGGGGCATCAAACACAGTATAACCAGCCAGTCAAAAGAGGTGTATTATTATTCTACTGTATTCAGCGTTGGTGCGGCCTCACCTTGAGTACTGTGTGCAGTTCTGGGCCCCACAATTTAAGAAGCATGTGAAGGTCCTTGAATGCGTCCAGAGGAGGGCAACAAAGCTGGTGACAGGGCTGGAAGGCATGTCCTCTGAGGAGCGGCTGAGGACTCTGGGTTTGTCTAGTTTGGAGAAAAGGAGGCTGAGGGGCGACCTCATTGCTCGTATCTACAGCTTCCTGAGGAGGGGAAGTGGAGAGGGAGGTGCTGATCTCTTCTCCCCAGTATCCCGTGACAGGACGCGTGGGAATGGCTCAAAGCTGCGTCAGGGGAGGTTCGGACTTGACATTAGGAAGCATTTCTTTACCGAGAGGGTGGTCAAACACTGGAACAGGTTTTCTAGAAAGGTGGTCGATGCCCCAAGCCTGTCAGTGTTTAAGAGGCATTTGGACAATGCCCTTAATAACAAGCTTTAACTTTTGGTCAGCCCTGAAGTGGTCAGGCACTTGGACTAGATGATCGTTGTAGGTCCCTTCCAACTGAACTATTCTTTTCCTTTCTATTCTATTCTATTCTGTTCTGTTCTATTCCTTTTCTATCTGCATCTTGCCAGTTTGTCCAGGACAAGACTGTGGGAAACAGTGTTGAACGCTTTGCTGAATTCCAGGTAAACAATATCCACTGCTCTCATGTCAACAGAAAGTGTTATTTTGCTGTAGAAGGTGATCAGGTTAGTCTGGCATGATTTGCCTTTGTTAAGTCCATGCTGGCTTTTCCCAATCCCCTGCTTCATTTGGTTTGTGATAGTTTCTAGGACTTGTTCCATTACTTTCCCAGGGACTGAAGTAAGACTAATGGGCCTGTAGTTTCCTGGGTCTTCTTTTGGGCCCTTCTTGTTGATGGGTGTGACATTTGCCCTTTTCCAGTCATCAGTGACATCCCCTGATCTCCACGACTTTTCAAAGATTATAGACAGTGGCCTTGCAACAATGTCAGCCACTTAACACCCTGGGATGGATTCCATCCGGGCCCATAGATTTATATGGGTTGAGCCCTTGCAAGAGGCCGTGGACCAGCCCTTCTTCCACTACTGGTGGGTCGACACATGCGCTGTCGTAGCTACTTGATCCTGTGATCTGGGGTGCAGCTACGCTGGTAAAGACAGAGGCAAAAAAGGTATTGAGAACCTCTGCCTTGTCAGCATTATTAGTAACTAGTTTCCCTGCACTGTTTAGCAATGAGCCTATGCCTTCCCTGTGCTTCTGCTTACTGCTCATGTACCTGAAGAACCCTTTCTTGTTGTTCTTGACATCTCTGGCCAATTTCAGTTCTAGCTGAGCCTTAGCCTTCCTGACTGCATCTCTGCATGCGCTAACAAGGTTCGTTGTCCTCACTGGCTATTTGGCTGCCTTTCCATAGCTAGTATGCTTCTTTTTTGCTTTTAAGCACACCCAAAAGGTCATTGTTAAGCCAGGATGGACTCTTGTTCTGCCTTCTTCCTTTCCATTTGTAGGGGATGGACTGTTCCTGTGCTTCCAGGAGGCTGTTCTTGAATAACTCCCAGCACTCGCAAGCTCCTTTGCCCTCCATGGATGCTTCCCATGGAATCCCTCGCAGCTGGGCTCTGAGCATATTGAAGTCGGCTCTTCTAAAATCCAGGGTCTTTGTCCTACTACTGGCCTTCAGCATGCTTGGCAGGATCTTAAACTCCACAATGTTGTGGTTGCTGTATCCAAGGCTACCATTGTTGTCAAGTAAGTCTTCTCAGTTTGTGAGCAGTAAATCCAGCAATGTGCTGTTCCTAGTCAGCATGTCCAGCATCTGTAGCAGGAAGCAGTCCTCAATGCATTCCAGGAACCTGGTGGATGATTTGTGCACTGCTGTGTTGTTTTCCCAACAAATGTCTGGGTAATTGAAGTCACCCATGAGGACCAGGTTCTGTTGGCCCAAGACTTCCTTGAGCAGCCAAAGTAAGGTTTCGTCGGCCTCGTCATCCTGATTGGGAGGTCGGTAACAGATACCTAACATAAGATCCCCCCTTGGTGATGATCCCTCTAATCTTCATCCAAAGGCATTCAATAGAACTTTCATGGTCTTCATAGCTCATCTCCATGCACTCAAATTTCTCTTTTAGATAAAGTGCAACTCCACCTTCTCTTCTTCCCTTCCTATCTTTCCGAAAGATTTTGTAGCCATCCATTGTGTTCTTCTAGTCATGTGAGTTTTCCCACCAAGTTTCTGTGATTCCTATGACATCATAACTCTCAGACTGGGCACGGAAAGAATGCTCATATTGGTGTGTCTCGGGAATCTGTTTCCAGCTTTTCCTAAAATTAACCGACTATTTAGGAATATCACACAGGGATATGTCCTGAGGTAGTATGGTCATGGGTGGCAAGGTGTGTGGGAGAACATGGGCAGGTACCTAGAACGGTTTTCAACTGTGATGGTGTGGGACTTCACCCCCGAACAAGTGCGGGATCCTGGTGAAGTAATAGAATGACTGAAAAAAGGATACCCTGGCTATGCCAAAGAGACACAACTTATCACACTGTGCTGGGGCCTGGTCTATGCCTACCGAGCACTATTCAGCACTATTCAGCATCCTTAGGTGGCCAAGAGGGTATCTGGATATGAAGACATACAAATGGACACTGTGGCTAAGCCAGAGACACAACCCTCAACTCTATCAGTCGCCCCTATAGTCAAGAAGAAACAATGGAAGTGGAAGTCAACTCGTTTAGTAAGGGAGGAAGAAGCTTCTCCTGAGGGGGAGCAGGAGGAAAAATCAGAAGACGCAGTCTGTTGTGCAACAAAGAAGTCACAAGAACAGGAGGAAGAAGAGACAGAAATCAGAAACCAGCTGGTCCCTATCCCTGAGCGAGCTGTGAGATATGCAGAAAGATTTCAGCTGTCATCCAGGAGAGCAAATTATCAGCTGGTTGCTCCGATGCTGGGATACTGGGGCCAACAGTGAAGAATTAGAGGGCAAGGAAGCCCAGCAGCTGGGACCCCTTGTTAGGGACCAGGGCATTGACAAAGGGATTGGAAAAGGGGAAACAATCTGCAGCCTCTGGAGGTGGCTCCTTTCAATTGTGAAAGAAAGGTATCCCCTCAAGGAAGATCTTGTAAATTACTGAGGCAAGTGGACCACCATTGAGGGAGGTATCCAGTATCTGAGAGAATTAGCCATGGTGGAGGCGATCTGCAGCAACCTGGACAACAACCAGGCATCCAAAGGTCTGGATGACATCCAGTGCACGTGGTCTATGTAGTGGAAGTTTGTATGGTATGCACCGATGTCGTATGCCAACACCCTGGTGATAATGGACTGGGCAGACATAGAGGCATAAACTGTGGATAAACTGGCCTGTCAGCTCTGGCGATTGGAAGAGAATCTCTCTCCCCCCCCTCCTCTCAACCCTATGGGCCTGCATCACAGCTGTGGGGAGACTGTCCCACCAGTTCCAGTGACTCAAAGAGAATGTGGAGAAGCTCTCTTCCTTCTTGCCCCTACAGGCCAGCATCTCGGCTACCAAGAGTGCCATAAGGATTCAGGCTTTCCCTGCTCAAAGGAAAGGGAACTGTGGGTGCACGCTACATGCCACTCTGTGGTTCTATCTGTGCGATCATGGGGAGGAAATGAGGAAGTGGAACAGTGCACCTGCCTCAGACCTGGAAGCCCATGTACATGTATTGCAGGAAAAAAGAACAACTAAAAAGGGTCCATTCAGGAAGATTACTGCTCCAGTTGCTGTGGAGTAATTCCCCAGATGCAGCAGAAGGGCTGAGGACAGCTCTCTTCCATCTGATACTGATCCAATGGATGTATGGCTGTGTGGGTTCAAACGCCATTCCTGGTACCATGATGAAAGAATTTCTGGTTTGTAATTACAGGAGTCAGGTAATGAATGTTCCAACCAGGAATAGAGGGGCTCTGCCGCCAGTCAGGTGGAAGAAAGGGACAACTGGATTTTCTGGACTGTATAGATTCAATGGCCTGGCACATCAGACCCATGGGAGTATAAGGCTTCAGTGGACACCGGTACACGGTGTAGCCTAATGCCATCAGAGTACAAGGGGACAGAACACATCTAGATTTCTGGAGTGACAGGGGGATCCCAGCAATTGTCTGTGTTGGAGGCTGAGGGGAGGCCAATGGAACGACTGGCAGAAGCATCTGTCCCAGAGGCTCCATGTATATTTGGCATTGACTATTTCAAAAGAGAGTATTTCAAAGACCCAAAAGGGCACTGGTGGGCCTTTGGTGTAGCCACAGTGGATACAGAGAAGATTTAACAGCTGTCTACCTTGCCTGGCCTCTCAGAAGATTCCTCTGTTGTGGGATTGCTGTGTGTCAAAGAACAGCAGGTGCAGGTTGCTACCATGATGGTGCACTGGCAGCAATATCGCACCAACCAAGACTCCCTGTCTCCCATCCATAAGCTGATTCGTCGACTGGAGTGATCAGCAAAGTGATTGTCAAGGAGCGATCAGCAAAACTCGCTCACACTTTAATAGTCCTATATGGCCAATGCGAAAGTCTGACGGAGAATAGAGGCTAACAGTGGACTATCATGGTCTGAATGAAGTCACACCACCACTGAGTGCTGCTGTACCAGACATGCTAGAACTCCAATATGAACTGGATTTGAAGGCAGCCAAGTGGTATGCCACAAGTGATATTGCCAATGCGTTTTTCTCAGTTCCTTTGGCAGAAAAATGCAGGCCAGTTTGCTTTCATGTGGAGCGGTGTCCAATACACCTAGAACCAACTGCCCCAGGGGTGGAAACACAGCCCTACTATTTGCCATGGACTGATCCAGACTGCACTGGAACAATGTGAAGCCCCTGAACACCTGCAATACATCGACGACATCATCATGTAGGGCAACACAGTGGAGGAAGTATTCGAGAAAAAGAGAAGAATAATCCAGATTCTTGATCCAGATTCTTGATCCAGATCAAAGGACCTGAACAAGAGATCCAGTTCTTTGGAATAAAATGGCAAGATGGGTATTGTCACATCCCAATAGATGTGATCGCATCTATGTCCCTACCAGTTAACAAAAAGGAATCGCAAGCTTTCCTAGGCATTTGTGGGATTCTGGAGAATGCATATTCTGGGTTACAGTCTGATTGTGAATCCTCTCCATCGAGTGACCCAAAGAAGAACGATTTTGATTGGGGCTCTGAACAACACAAGCCTTTGAACAGATCAAAGAGGAGGTAGTTCGAGCGGTAGCCCTTGGGACAGTCTGGACAGGACAGGATGCGAGAAATGTGCTCTACAATACAGCCAGGGAGCATGGCCTCACCTGGAGCCTCTGGCAGAAAGCTCCCGGAGAAACTTGAGGTTGACCTCTAAGGTTTTGGAGCCAGGGGTATATAGGGTCTGAGGTACTTTACACCTTGACTGAAAGAGATACTAACAGCATATGAGGATGTATGAGCCACTTCAGAAATGGTACCGAAGCAAAGGCACCCTGATTGCCTGTGCTACACTGGATGTTCAAAGGGAGGGTCCCCTCTACGCATCACGCAACTGATGCTACGTGGAATAAGTGGGTTGCATTGATCATGCAATAGGCTCGAATGGGGAACCCCAACCACCCAGGAATCCTAGAAGAGATCATGGACTGGCCAGAAGGCAGAGATTTCAGAGCATCACCAAAGGAGGTGACTCATGATGAAGAGGCACCACATTACAATGAGTTATCAGAAGGTGGAAGGCACCATGTTCTGTTTACTGATGGATCTTGTCATATTATGGGAAATCATCATAGAATCACAGAATGGTTTAGGTTGGAAGGGACCTTTAAAGGTCATCTAGTCCAACCCCCCCTGCCATGGGCAGGGACATCTTCAACTAGATCAGGTTGCTCAGAGCCTCGTCCAACCTGACCTTGAATGTCTCCAGGGATGGGGCACCTACAACCTCTCTCCATCTTTCTTATAAGCCCCCTTTAGGTTTTGAAAGGCCACAATAAGGTCTCCCCAGAGCCTTCTCTTCTCCAGGCTAAACAACCCCAACTCTCTCAGCCTTTCTTCAGAGGAGAGGTGTTCCATCTCCCTGATCATTTTCGTGGCCCTCTTCTGGACCCGCTCCAACAGGTCCGTGTCTTTCTTATGCTGAGGACCCCAGAGCTGGATGCAGTACTCCAGGTGGGGTCTCACCAGAGCAGGGTAGAGGGGCAGAATCACCTCCCTCGACCTGCTGGCCACGCTTCTTTTGATGCAGCCCAGGATATGGTTGGCTTTCTGGGCTGTGGGTGCACATTCCCAGCTCACGTCCAGCTTTTCATCCACCAGTACCCCCAAGTCCTTCTCGGCAGGGCTGCTCTCAATCCCTTCATCCCCCAGCCTGTATTGATACCGGGGGTTGCCCCGACCCAGGGGCAGGACCTTGCACTTGGCCTTGTTAAACCTCATGAGGTTCACACGGGCCCACTTCTCGAGCTTGTCCAGGTCCCTCTGGATGGCATCCCGTCCCTCTGGCGTGTCGACCGCACCACTCAGCTTGGTGTCACCTGCAGACTTGCTGAGGGTGCACTCGATCCCACTGTCTATGTCATTGATGAAGATATTAAACAGTACCGGTCCCAATACGGACCCCTGCGGGACGCCACTCGTCACCAATCTCCATCTGGACCTTGAGCCGTTGACCACTACCCTCTGGATGCGACTATCTAACCAATTCCTCACCCACCGGACAGTCCACCCATCCAATCCATGCCTCTCCAGTTTAGAGAGAAGGATGTTGTGGGGGACTGTGTCAAAGGCCTTACAGAGGTCCAGATAGACGACATCTGTAGCCCTTCCCGTGTCCACTGATGTAGTCCCTCCATCATAGAAGGCCACTAGGTTGGTCAGGCAGGACTTGCCCTTGGTGAAGCCATGCTGGCTGTCTCGAATCACCTCCCTGTCCTCCATGGGCCTTAGCATAGCTTCCAGGAGGATCTGTTCCATGATGTTCCCAGGCACAGAGGTGAGGCTGACAGGTTGGTAGTTCCCAGGGTCCTCCTTGCTACCCTTTTTAAAAATGGGTGCAATGTTTCCCTTTTTCCGGTCACTGGGGACTTCACCTGACTGCCATGACTTTTCAAATATGATGGAGAGTGGCTTGGCAACTACATCTGCCAGTTCCCTCAGGACTCTGGGATGCATCTCCTCAGGTCCCATGGACTTGTGCATGTTCAGGTTCCTCAGGTGGTCTCAAACCTGATCTTTTCTTACAGTGGGAGGGACTTTGCTCTGCAGGTCCCTGCCTTGAGGTCCATCCACTCAAGAGGTGTGGGAAGAGAGGTTGCCATTGAAAACTGAGGTAAAAAAAATTCTTGAGTACCTGAGTCTTCTCGTCTGTTGTTACCAGTTTGCCAGTTGTGTTCATTGGGGGGGTACGCTTTCTTTGACCTTCCTTTTCTGGCTGACATGCCTGTAGAAGCCCTTCTTCTTATACTTTGCATCCCTTGCCAAGTTCAGCTTCAGCCGCACCTTGGCCTTCCTGACCCCATCCCTACACAACCGGGCAACGTCCCTATACTCTTCCCAGGATACCTGTCCCTGCTTCCACTGCCTGTGCATTTCCTTCTTGCCCTTTAGTTTGACCAGCAGGTCTCCACTCATCCATGCTGGTCTCTTGCCGTCCCTTCCTGATTTCTTATACCTGGGGATCAAGAGCTCTTGCGCTCTATGGAAAGCATCCTTAAAGATCTGCCAGCTCTGTTCTGCTCCCTTGTCTCTGAGGGAAGTTTCCCGGGGGGTCCCATTGACTAACTCCTTGAACAGCTGGAAGTTTGCTTTCCTAAAATTCAGGGTCCTGACTTTACTCTTCGCCTGACCCATATCCTTCAGGACTGCCAACTCCACCAGTGGATGATCATTGCAGCCCAGGCTGCCTCCAATCCTGATGCCACCGATTAGCTCACTTGCATTGGTGACCAACAGGTCCAGTATCGCATCCCCTCTTGTAGGGCTGTCTATTACCTGGCCTAAGAAGTTTTCCTCGATGCACTCCAGGAGTTTCCTGGATTGCCTACAGCTCACCGTGCTGCTTTTCCAGCAGATGTCGGGGTGGTTTAAGTCCCCCAGTCAGATGAGAGCCTGCGAACACGATGCCTCCTGTAGCTGGAGTAAGAAGGCTTCATCAATAGGCTCCCCTTGATCGGGCAGCCTGTAGTAAACACCAACCACAAGGTTCCCTTTGTTGCCTCGGTCTCTAATTCTTACCCATAAGCTTTCAACCTGCTTGTGGCTATTCTTTAGAGACAGCTCTTCGCAGTCTATCCATTTCTAGACATAGAGGGCAACCCCTCCGCCCCTCCTTCCTCGCCTGTCCCTTCTGAACAGCTTGTGGCCATCAATACTGCACTGTAGTCATGGGATTCGTCCCACCAAGTTTCAGTAATGGCAACTAGGTCCTAGCTTTCTAGCAGCACAGTGGCTTCCAGAGGTGGAAAGCTGCTGTGTGGAGCCCACAGAACAAGTCGTAGAAGCTGTCAAAGGAGAAGGCGAGTCGAGTCAGTTGGCAGAAGTGAAAGCCATCCAACTGGCCCTAGAGATTACTGAATGAGAAAAGTGGCCAGTACTCTATCTCTGTACCTACTCCTGGATGGTGGCTAATGCCCTATGATGGTGGCTACAGCAGTGGAAGAAGACCAATTAGCCGCACAGAGGTAAACCCATCTGGGCTGCTGCGTTGTGGCAGGACATTGCTGCCCAGGTAGAGAACCTTGCTGTAAATGTACATCATGTAGATGCTCACGTGCCTAAGAGCCGTGCTACTGAAGAACATGGAAAGAATGAACAGGTAGACAAGGTTGTCAAAATTGAAATGGCTCAGATGGACCTGGACTGGGAGCACAAGGGTGAGATATTTGTAGCTCAGTGGGCCCATGCAACATCTGGACATCTAGGAAGAGATCCAATGTACAGAGCCAGGGGTGATCCAGGGATGGGCCTGAACAATGAAGTCATGACACAGGTTTTCCGTGAAAGCAAAACACGCACCATAATCAAGTGAGCAAAGCGAGTAATGCCTCTCTGGTATAGAGAACAGTGGCTGCAATATCAATATGGGGAGGCCTGGCAGATCAATTATATCACGCTGCCATGAACCCACCAAGGCAAGCACTGCACGCTTACCATGGTGGAGGTGACCGCCAGAGGGCTGGAAACACCCTATGTCGTGGCTTAACCTCAGCTGGCACCTGAGCACCACACAGCTGCTTGCTCACTCTCCCCCCGCCCCGGTGGGATGGGGGAGAGAACTGGAAGAGTAGAAGTGAGAAAACTCATGGGTTGAGATAAGAACAGTTTAATAATTGAAATAAAATAATAATGATAATAATAATAGAAGAATATACAAAGCAAGTGATGCACAATGCAATTGCTCACCACCTGCTGAACGAGGCCCAGCCAGTCCCTGAGCAGCGGCCCCCTCAGCCAGCTTTCCCCCAGTTTATGTACTGAGCATGACCTCCCATGGTATGGAATGTCCCGTTGGCCAGTTTGGGTCAGCTGTCCTGGCTGTGCCCCCTCCCAGCTTCTTGTGCACCTCCAGCCTTCTCAGTCGGTAGAGCATGGAAAACTAAAAAGTCCTTGGCTAGTGTAAGCATTACCTAGCAACAACTAAAACATCGGTGCGTTATCAACTTTGTTCTCATCCTAAATCCAAAACACAGCATTGTACCAGCTACTAGGAAGGAAATTAACTCTATCCCTGCCGAAACCAGGACACCCTGTAACCAAAATCACTGCTCGAAACACCATCCTGATCCTTGTAAAGCAAGTTCTGTGGCAGCACAGCACCCCAGAAAGAATCAAGTCAGACAATGGGACTCATTTCCAAAGCGACTTCATGAGCATCTGGGCCAAGGAACACAGCATTGATCATAGAATCATAGAATCATAGAATCATTGAATCATAGAAAGGTTTGGGTTGGAAGGGACCTCTAAAGGTCACGTAGTCCAACCCCCCCTGCCGTGGGCAGGGACATCTTCAACTAGATCAGGTCGCTCAGAGCCCCGTCCAACCTGACCTTGAATGTTTCCAGGGATGGGGCATCTACCACCTCTCTGGGCAACCTGTTCCAGTGTTTCACCAAACAGGATTGGGTGTGCCACTTTCCCTATCATGCACCAGCCTCTGGAAAGATTGAAGGGTACAATGGCCTGTTAAAGACTGTACTGAAAGCAATGGGTGCTGGGACATAGGAGGACTTTTAGCAGAAGCCACATGGCTGGTTAATAACAGAGGATCAGATAACTGACCTGGCCCTGCCCAAACAAAACTCCTATGTGATGTAGAAGGAGATAAGGTCCCTGTAGTGTGTGTAGGGAACTGGCTGAGAAAGACATGGGCAAATGCATTTGTAGGATTGCTTTCAGTCAAGGACCCAGGTATAATTGGTGGGTAATGCAGGAGGATGGGGAAATCTGTTGTGCACCTAAAGGAGATTTAACGCTAGGGGAAAATAACCCATGATTTGAGGTGTATATTATAGGAAGTACAACAGCAGGAATCACCTGAACCAACAGAGAATGAGCCTTGCAAGAAGCCAAGCAAGTGCAGCAGCAACCCAAGCTGAGCTGGCTTTGGCATCCTGTCCTGGTTTTAGCTGGGATAGAGTTAATTTTCTTTCTAGTACCTAGCATAGTGCTGTGTTTTGGATTTAGGATGAGAATAATGTTGATAACACACCGATGTTTTAGTTGTTGTTACGTAGTGCTTACACTAGTCAAGGACTTTTCAGCTTCCCATGCTCTACCGACTGAGAAGGCTGCAGGTGCACAAGAAGCTGGGAGGGGGCACAGCCAGGACAGCTGACCCAAACTGGCCAAAGGGCTATTCCATACCATGTGACATCATGCTCAGCATATAAAGCTGGGGGAAGAAGAAGGAAGTGGGGGACGTTTGGAGCGGTGGCGTTTGTCTTCCCAAGTAACCGTTACGCGTGAGGGAGCCCTGCTTTCCTGGAGATGGCTGAACACCTGCCTGCCTATGGGAAGGAGTGAATGAATTCCTTGTTTTGCTTTGCTTGCATGTGCGGCTTTTGCTTTACCTATTAAACTGCCTTCATCTCAACCCACGAGTTTTCTCACTTTTACCCTTCCGATTCTCTCCCCCATCCCACTGCGGGGGGAGTGAGCGAGCGGCTGTCTGGTGCTTAGTTGCCGGCTGAGGTTAAACCACGACAGTCCTTTTTGGCGCCCAACGTGGGGCTCGAAGGGTTCGAGATAATGACAGGCTTGATTGGAATGTGCTAGATCGAATTTATACCTGTTATAGCTGTTTAGCTATTAATTGGCACGCTCCTGTGCTTGCCATGGGGCTTGCTTGCCTTACTGTATATTAGAGTCTAGTGCTTGTTAGCAGCTGTTTTTTGCTTTCGCTGCTTGCTGTACTGCTCTACTGCTGATCATCGTATTCTACTGTGCATGGGAACATTTGATAACAGCAATGGCCATGTGCCTGGGCTGGCAGATGGCCAGGGCATTGCTGCTGTTTCTGTGCTGCTGTACTGGACAGGCTGGAACTCCAGTGTGAACTCGAGTCGAAGGGACTGTGACCTCTGGATGAGTCCATGTGGGAGCAGGACACCCCAAAGCATCTGTGGCCGTGGATAAGCCCATGCCAGAGCAGGTACATCTCGAAGCGTCTGTGGCCGCGGTTACGTTTGTGCTACAGCAGGTTTACTTCTGAAGGGACTGTGGCTGCAAGTAAGGCCACGCTGGAGCAGGTATGTCTCTGAAGACATTGTGGCCCATGGAGAAGGCCATGCTGGAACAGACGCATCTCAAAGTGACTGTGGATAAGTCTATGCCGCAGCAGGTGTACCCCTGGAGAGACTGTGGCTCATAGGTAAGGCTCCACTTGGAGCAGGTACAACCCTAAGGGACTGCAGTCTGCGGATAAGTCCAAGCCGGAGCAGGGGCAAGGGGAGGAGTTCATTGCAATGTTAAACCCTATGGTTTGATCTGAAGGGACCAGGGGTGGAGATTGTAATGGAAATACCTTTAAATTGTTGTAACCCATGATTTGAGTTGCATGTTATAGGAATTACTCTAGCAGGAACCACCCGAACCAATGGAGGACAAGCCTTACAAGAAGCAGTGCAAGTGCAGCAGTGACCTGACCTGAGCTGGCTTTGGTGCCCAGTAACTCCACGCAACACCCCACCTCTCCTGTCCTGAGTGACCACCATCACAGATGGAGCCCAAAGTGACGGACTAAATGAACTCAATGGATATTTCATGGACATTTCTGGACATTTTACAGACATTCCACAAGGGTGGTCCATAGACTAAGGGAATGATATCTGTGTGTTATATCAAAGGATGGAAAGTGGGGCAGGTGGTTAATGAGGTTGTACTGGAAAATATGGGACTTGAGTGTGATGTAGATGGTATAGAATAAGGGGTGGATACTGTCCTGGTTTCGGCAGGGATAGAGTTAATTTCCTTCCTAGTAGCTGGTACAGGGCTGTGTTTTGGATTTAGGGTGAGAACAATGTTGATAACACACCAATGTTTTAATTGTTTCTAGGTGGTGTTTACACTAGTCAAGGACTTTCCAGCTTCCCATGCTCTACCGACTGAGAAGGCTGCAGGTGCACAAGAAGCTGGGAGGGGGCACAGCCAGGACAGCTGACCCAAACTGGCCAAGGGATATTCCATACCATGTGACATCATGCTCAGTATATAAAGCTGGGGGAAGAAGAAGGAAGGGGGGACGTTTGGAGCGGTGGCATTTGTCTTCCCAAGTAACCGTTACGCGTGATGGAGCCCTGCTTTCCTGGAGATGGCTGAACACCTGCCTGCCGATGGGAAGCAGTGAATGAATTCCTTGTTTTGCTTTGCTTGCATGCGCAGCTTTTGCTTTACTTATTAAACTGCCTTTATCTCAACCCACGAGTTTTCTCACTCTTCCCCTTCCGATTCTCTCCCCCATCCCATTGTGGGGGAGTGAGTGAGCGGCTGTGTGGTGCTTAGTTGCTGGCTGAGGTTAAACCACGACACTAGAGCACTGTATATATTCTACATGCAGATCAGCAAAAGTTAACACATCAGGAAACACAATAGTCCAAAGTGAATAAATGAGAACTGGTATTTCACAGTGTGGAAATATAAATCCGAACACTAACTCAGATCCACAGATTAAGACAGCATTGATGTTACTGCGGGCTGATGAAAAGAATAGCAGACAGAGAATACCAGCTAGAGAAAAGCAGGAGCTTCTCAAACACCATAGCAGGTCACAGATACAAAAATGCACCTTGTGCACTACTATACCAGTCTGTGCTGCAACTGGGAGGGTGCACCTGCATTTACTGCACATGGCATCACTGTTGGGTTTGGCTCGCCAACTCTCCAATGCAAGTGGCTTGCAACGGTTACTGGTCATAATGTGACGGTCTTATTCAAGTCATTTATCTCCTGCTTTTCCTTACCGCTGCCGGGGTGATTGGCCCATACCCCACACAGTTGTGCTCTGTTGTCAGCCAGCACCTATAATACTTCTGTCTTTCTTTCCATTGCAGATGGCATGGCCTTGGATACAAGCTTCAGCAGTACCCACAATTCCGTATCCATTAATTGCTGAAGGTGGAGTGTAAGATATACATGTATCAGCTGGTATCCAGCATCAGGTGGTTTTCCTGTGGGTAAGGTGGAGGGATTTTTCTCTTGTTAGCTAAGTGTGCTGCAAGACATTTTGATGACTCCTGGAGTTTGAATCTAATTTACAGCTTTACAAAATGCTTGGACAACTAGCCTTACACATTTTGCATTTATTATGCCATTCTGCTCACAATTTGGATGCTGGGTTTGTCTCATGATAACTAGTTAAGATATCTTTTGCAATCTCTCCAGGACTACACATGCCTTTGGCTCAAGGGCAGAGCCTGGAGTACAACTCAATAGTTCTGAGAGTGGAATTTGTCACTGTCAATAAGTCCTTTAAAGTTTTATTTCCAAAGCCATTTGTACTTGTACTATAACTTGAAGAAAGCAAAAATATTGTTCTACAGAAATGAAGAAATACAGATCAATTGGCTCAGCAACAGCTGCTATGTATTTTCCATGCAACAGGTTTACTCCTATAGTGAACAATTTTGATTAATTCCTTACAAGCCATCTTGTGGATCAAGTTAATAGGGAGTAGTCACTTCATGTGTGAAGTGATTAATTGTGAGGGGAATAAATGCTACGTTGACTTAAAGTAACAGTCACTAAGACATACAACATATAGCATTGTGTCTGCAAAAACAAGTTTTCTTCATAGCTGAACACAACTATTCCTGATCTCCCACCACATCAGCACTATAAAGGGTAAGCAAATTCAGAGCCAAATTGGAATTGCCTTTTCTAGAGCAATATTCAGTAAGCTATGGCTTCCAGTGAATCAGCAAAAACAATCTGAAAGGTCATGATCTTGGAGGTCATAGCCTATCTCTTTTCTCTCCCCAAGATTTGCTCAGCTACCTGTAACCAGTCAGAACATTAGTGTTCTGACGGGAGTGTACTGTGTTTTTAAAATTCCATTTTAATACTATATATATATATGAAACCTACCATGCACAGAATGCAGAGACAAAAGCCAGCTGCAAGATTCAGTAGAAGTCACTGCAGCAATTCTGGTGCTGGCTGAGAAACAGCCCAAAGGATTCCAAATATCATTTAAGGTGGAGCTGCTGTTAGTAGCCACAGTCTGAATCCCAGGATGGGGAAAAAAAAAAAAAGATGCCTCTCTTAGGGCATTAAACCAGTTTTCTCTCTTCACAATACACCTAGATTACAGCCACTGTTAAAGGCCAATGTAGGCCTCAAAAGAAATACAATTTTTATAGATCAGGTCCCTCACCAACACTAAAAAGATACCTTTTTTAATTAATAACTTATGAAAATTCTATTGAACCAAGACATATCAAAACTCCCCTTGCCACTCTGACCAGAGGTTGCATAGAATTCTTCAGAACATTTGATTCACAGCTACAACCTTGTTCAGACTATTTCAGCAGTGTCATATTGCACACAGTGATCCTGTGATCTGCATGCAGGTGAAACCATTCCATCCATTTCAGAGACTGAAATGCAGAAACCACCTCTTTACCCTTTAAGGAACTTGCAATCTTTACTACTACTTTTAATATAAACAAGCTCTTTTGCAATTAACCCTTTACTTTCTTGAACTTCTTTTAAAGAGAAAGTTGTCAGCTCTATTTTCTTAGGTGGATATTCATGTAGTTGAACATAAATATTGATTATCCTTTATTTTACACTAGGAAGCACATGTGCTTTTAGCCAAGGATGGAAAGAAGGTACAAGTGTTATAGAATGAACAGTGACATTTCTAGAAATAGAACTAGATTAAATATTTGAATCATGTCATGGGTGATATTAAGTGCCACACCATGTGATCCTGAGTGACATTTTAGAGGAATGGCAGAGTCATAAAGTTCACACAGACACATAAACACCAATAACATATATGCACATTTTAAACTGTTAAGTTGTCTAATGGTGATACTGTACTGAGCAGAACTTTCCATGTGGTGGAGAAATGGGTTACAAACAATGCTGGTCTTTTATATTTGAGAAATAATTCCTTTGAGTCATCCTTAGCTTGATCTAGAACCCATAGAAGCCAGCGGAAATTTTTCTCTACCCTTCTACAGCAGTTGTGGGCACCTTAGAAACATCTGCAAGAAATGTCATAAGTGACTAAATGCCTGATATACCATTTTTAGATGCCTAAAAAACAGTTTACATTGCTCTTGGTTTGCTATATCACTCTACAAGGTCAGAGGATAAGATCTAAATTAAAACATTAAATCTCATAAAGCAATATTGGTGGGGTTTTTTTCAGTTTCTCATAGCTCAGCCTGAGCAAGACCTGAACCTTTCTGACTGATCTCTGTTTAAGATAAAAATCTCCAGAGTGCAGAAATAATGTTAGTGCAGACATCATTCTAATTATGTCTTAATCATAGCATGGAATGTCTCTAGGAAAAATAAACTAAAACTCAGTTTCTTTTCTCCTCATAATTCCAGAGGTCGGTGAACAGGTATAAAAATCTAATCCTCCTTTTAAAAAAATAAACCAGAAAACTCCAAACTCCTTGTTATGAAAGGAGGAGATATGGAAAAGACTATGACTCTTAACAGGTCAAACAACTACTCTTTAGTCACAACACTCTTTTTGATTTCTACCAGCTAAAGATCTGGTCCATTAGATTTGACCTGGTGAGATTTAGAACCTCAAATTCTCTTACTGAAGCCAGTCAAAGGTGTTGGGAGTGCTTGCCCTTTTGAATCAGTCAACCACTATTTTACAATATGAAAAACTCATCTCCACAGTGCAGAGAGCTACAAACTCTCTAACTTTCAAATAACTTCCCAAATTAAAGATGGTTTCTCTGAACTGTTATTACACCTCTGCAAAGGAACTTATTTTCCCCTTTTTTAAACTGTTACTTAAGGGTTGACATTTGAAGCAGCTCACAGTGGGCTGACACATTTTCCTGCACCAAGTAGTTATGCAAATCAATAAATTATAACCAAGTTACATCACATCCTGTAGTGCTTTGAATTCATTTTTAATAAGCCTTGTATTTGAAATGCCACCATTTGAGTTACCTCAAATAAGATAAGCAATAGAGTTAGTTAAACTGACCTTGAAGCTGAAGGTAGACACGTCCTGCTACCTGCAGTGAGCCCAGAGTGTAAAGGGAATAACAAGTTGGTGTGCTCACGGGATTCCAGGTAATATGAGAGAGGGGAAGGAGGAGAGGGAAAGGAAAATAATTGATGCAGTAGCCAATCCTATTTCACTCAGTTATGTCAATTACATTTGCTCACACAAGGATGCCCTTGAGGACTTAAGTAGGATGTGGCAAAAGGGGGCCATTTAACAGTTGGGTGATAGCAACATCATCTTTCAAACACCTCTCAAGGGGAAAGAGATTACATCAGCAAATGATTGGCCAGATGCTTAACTGCAATGAGATGCCTCTTCACTGCTTCACCCCAAGGGCCCATTTGGTAACAGCCAAAGGAGAAAGGTCATGAGTAGCTTCTGTGCTGATTTGCCTTGCCTGCCTGGACTACTCCTTAGATACACATAAGAGCAGGAGAAATCCACCTGTACTCACCCCAAATGGAAGCTGGTCAGAGCAGGAAAGTGGACCCAAGTTGTCAGGAGAATGAGATGAGATCACAGTGGGCCTATATGTTTTTTCTTACTTTTTAATTCACTACATTATTTTTTGACAGACTTCTGGCAGAGAAGTCCAGAAACATGAAATGTAAAATGTGCTGATAGAAAACAACTGTTAAGGATATCTGAAACCTCCCATTTAGAATTACTATAGCTGCATAGTGGTAAAGTACTAGAAGAAATAATACATGATGGGTGGAAGTGCAAACAAGAAAATGCAATTTCATTCACCAAACTCTGCTCCCACTGAAGCTGAACATTTATCAAGGCTGACAGAGGAACACAGAGGCCAATGCTGAACAGCTTTTAAAAAAATCCAAGACTTTTAGACCCTTTTTCCTTTGAACATTTAATATTTCTTGAATTATACTTGGCAATTTCCTAACCCCAATCCCAGCTTTATGAAACTTTATAAAACATAGACATCTCTCCCCGAAAGTGTTATGACTTCTTCAGATTAATGAGGGAGCCATGCATATCCACCATAATTCAAAGCAGCCACCTCAGATCAATGCATCTGGACTACCTAGTATTTGAAGCACCCCCTCTTTACCACACCTGCGCTTTTTATCAACCCAACACTATGTTTTTGGTATTGATCCAAAGAAGCCATCTGAAGATCTCTTGATGTAACATGAGTATAGAAATATGACCACAGCAGGAGTATAAAACAAATCTGCCCTGTGCAGGAATCAGCAATGAAAACAGAAGCCAGCTTTTCCTTTCATACTCAGCAAAAACTACATTATGATTGTGTCATATCTTTTGCTCTGGCTATAAGGTCCCCAGTCTGCATTAAATGCAGAGTTTTGTGTACTAGCATTTCTTCTGTGCAGGCTGTCAGCTCTTTGTTCATAATGCAGTCCCCACCCACACTGTCAGACTCCAGTTCAGCAACTCATGACTGAGGCTCATATCTCATTTTAAATTTTTAACGGAAGACATCCTTTTTCATAAAGCCCCTGAACACAAAGACCTTTATCTCAAAGTTAATTGGATGGTGCCATGAACTTTAAGTGCCTTGCCAACTTAAGCAGATGTTCAAACTATTTGCCAGATCAAAGACTAAAAGAACAAAGATGCACACAAAACTGATTGCAACGGACGCCGGAGCAGTGCGACAAGCACCAGCAGCGGTGGCAGCAAGCAGTGATAAGGGACACATGAGGGATACATGTGGACAAGTAGAGGCTTGTCTGAACAGGGGATGTTCCTGGAGCAACTGACCCTGGACTCGCTGATTGGAAAAGACAGCAAGGGGTGAAGCCTGCACCTGGCAGCACGAGAGATTTAAACAGGCTAAAACAATCGGCCCAGCCGATGAGCATATATATTTCCCAGCAGGCAGGTGCACAGCAGTGGACAGCATGGTGACCACATGGCAAAAAGCAGTGTCCTCTGCTTCTTCTGAGCTTCTAGCACTCAGTAGAATCAATGTAGCCACCCAGACAGAGCTCCTGTCAAAGCATGCGACCACCCAGGTTTCTGGCTGTGGGGATATGTGCAGCGATATTCCTAGAGGTGGAAAGTGATAGCAAGCAAGCCTGTGGAAGGTGTGACCAGATTGATGAACTGCTCTGCTTGGTGACCGAGCTGCAGGAAGAGGTGGGCAGACTGAGGAATATTCGAGAGTCTGAGAGGGAGATTGATCAATGGAGCTGTACTCTGCCATCTATGATGCATGCAAGCCAACTCAGCATGGCCACTACAGAGGCAGGTCCTGGATCTGCTTTGTGCCAAAAGGAAGGCAGCGTTACAAGGGATAAGGAGGGGTGGAAGAAGGTTGGAGTGGTAAGAGAAACCCCTCCTTACCCTTTAAGATACCATTACAGAATAGGCATGAGGCCCTGGGTAAGGTAGATGAAGTGTGTAATGAGACAGAGGAGGAACCTGCGCAAGCAGTCTTGCCAAGGTCAGAGAGACCAACCCCTCGCAACAAAACCTGCATTAAGACCAGCGCCGAGAAGAAACAATGGTGAGTTATGATCATTGGTGATTCCCTCCTGTACAGGACGGAAGCACCCATTTGCAGACCAGACCCCCTTTTCAGAGAAGTTTGCTGCCTCCCTGGGGCCCGAATTAGGGACGTCACCACAAGACTGAAGAACTTAGTACAACCTTCAGACTACTATCCATTCCTGCTCTTTCACGTGAGTACTAATGATGTCTCAACAAAAAGTCTGAGGTCGATCAAAAGAGATTTCAGAGCCCTGGGAAGAATGCTAAAAAGTTGGGGGCACAGGTAGTGTTTTCCTCAATCCTCCCAGTAATGGGGGCAGCCCAGGATATCAATACCTGGCTCCAGGACTGGTGCCTCCACCAAAACTTTGAGTTTTTAAACCATGGAAGAGCCTGCGAGACACAAGGTATGCTGGGGCCTGACGGGATCCACCTGTCCCGATGGGGAAAACGCATCTTTGGGCATCAGCTGGCAGGACTGATCGAGAGCGCTTTAAACTAGAATCGATGGGGGAAGGGGATACCAACAGGATTGCAGTAGGTAAGCCAAGGGTTGGCATGGCATCGCCTGAGAGTGGCAATGCTAGTGGGAACATTTACACTGCTCCTGGGAGCATGGGGGTCTCAGGAGTGTATCTGAAATGCTTGTACGCCAACACACGCAGTATGAGAAACAAACAGGATGAACTGGAAGGCATTGGTTAGCTCCAAGAGCTATGATGTCATTGGTATTAGTGAGACTTGGTGGAATGAGTCCCACGACTGGAGTGCTGGGATGGAGGGCTACAGGCTGTTCAGGAAGGAGAGGCAAGGCAGGCGAGGTGGAGGTGTCGCACTATACGTAAGGGAGAGGTTTGATTGTACAGCCCTTACAGTTAGCGATGATGTGGTTGAGAGCCTCCGGGTGAGGATCAGGGGGATGGAAAACAAAGGAGATGTTGTAGTGGGTGTCTACTACCGATCACCCAGCCAGGATGTAAGCACTGATGAGTTATTCTATAGGCAATTAGGAGAAATCTCTGGATCGGTAGCCCTTGTCCTTATGGGAGATTTCAACTTCCCAGACATCAGCTGGGAATATCATACTGCTGTGATGAACAGGTCTTGGAAATTCTTGAAGTTTGTGGGAGAGAACTTCTTGTCGCAAGTACTCGGTGAGCCAACTAGGAAAGATGCCCTCCTAGACTTGCTATTTGGGAATAGAGAAGGACTTGTGGGAGATGTGATGGTAGGTGGCTGTCTTGGCCACAGCGATCATGAAACGGTCGAGTTTACAATTTTCAGTGTAATGAGAAAAAAGGTCAGCAGAGTTGCTACCTTGGGCTTCAGGAGGGCAAACTTTAAGCTATTCAGGGAGCTATTTAGCAGAGTCCCCTGGGAATCTGCCTTTGAGGGCTTAGGGGTCCATGAGAGCTGGTCAGTTTTTAAGAAGCACCTTTTAGAAGCACAGGAACAGGCAATTCCACTGTGTTGTAAGTCAAGCAAGCAGGGCAGAAGACGAGCTTGGCTGAAGAGGGAACTCCTCGTGGAGCTCAAGAGGAAAAAGAAGTGGTATGATCTCTGGAAGCAAGGTCAGGCTTTGCAGGAAGATTACAGAGCTGTGGTTCGTATATGCAGGGGGAAGACATGAAAGGCCAAAGCTCGATTAGAGTTGAAACTGACCAGTGTTGTGTCAGACAAGAAGTAGGGCTTTTTTAAGTACATTAATAGCAAGAGGAGGCCTAAAGAAAACATTGGACCGATAGGTGTTGAAGATGGTCACCTGACTAATAGGGATGAAGAAAAAGCGGAGGCATTGAATGCTTTTTTTGCCTCAGTTTTTAATAATACTGATAGACCTTGGGCTGCCCAGTCCCCTGAGTCGGAGGACCGTGACTGCAGGAACAGTGATTTTTTCCATTTGTGGACGCTGAAATTGTAAGGGACCAGCTGTATCAGCTGAATGTTCACAAGTCCATGGGGCCTGATGGGATTCATCCCAGCGTACTGAAGGAGTTAGCGGATGTTATGGCAGGACCCCTCTCGATCATCTACCAAAGGTCTTGGGAGCCTGGGGAGGTCCCTGCTGACTGGAAGCTAGCCAACGTTATTCCAATTTACAAGAAGGGCGTGAGGGAAGACCCAGGAAACTACAGACCTGTTAGTCTAACCACAGTTCCTGGGAAAATTATGGAGAAGATCATACTGAGTAGTACTGAAAAGCATTTAAAGAACAATGCAATCCTCAGGCACAGTCAACATGGGTTCACAAAGGGAAAGCCCTGTCTAACTAATTTGATCTCCTTCAATGATAAGGTCACCCGCCTAGTGGATGAAGGGAAGGCGATAGATGGAGTTTTTCTGGATTTTAGTAAGGCTTTTTTTGATACTGCCCCTCACAGCATCCTTCTGGACAAGTTGTCCAACTCTGAGATGAGCAGGTTCACAGTGCGCTGGGTGAAGAACTGGCTGAAGGGCAGGGCTCAAAGGGTTGTAGTGAATGGGGCTACATCTGGCTGGCGGTCAGTCACCAGCGGTGTTCCTCAGGGCTCAATTCTAGGGCCAGTTCTGTTCAATACTTTTATCAATGATCTGGATGCAGGAGTTGAATGCACCATTAGCAAGTTTGCTGACGATACCAAACTGGGAGGTGCTGTTGACTGTCTCGAGGGACAAGAGGCCTTGCAGAGGGATCTAGATAGATTGGAGCATTGGGCTATGATTAATGGGATGAAATTGAACAAGTCCGAATGCCAAATTCTGTACCTGGGACGGAGTAACGCCGGGCACAAGTATAGACTGGGAGAGGAGTGGCTGGAGAGCAGCCCTGCAGAAAGGGATCTGGGGGTGCTGGTTGACAGCAGGCTCAATAGGAGTCAGCAGTGTGCCCTGGCAGCCAAGAGGGCAAACCGCATCCTGGGGGGCATCAAACAGAGTATAACCAGCCAGTCAAAAGAGGTGTATTATTATCCTGCTGTATTCAGCGTTGGTGCGGCCTCACCTTGAGTACTGTGTGCAGTTCTGGGCCCCACAATTTAAGAAGCATGTGAAGGTCCTTGAATGCGTCCAGAGGAGGGCAACAAAGCTGGTGACAGGGCTGGAAGGCATGTCCTCTGAGGAGCGGCTGAGGACTCTGGGTTTGTCTAGTTTGGAGAAAAGGAGGCTGAGGGGCGACCTCATTGCTCGTATCTACAGCTTCCTGAGGAGGGGAAGTGGAGAGGGAGGTGCTGATCTCTTCTCCCCAGTATCCCGTGACAGGACGCGTGGGAATGGCTCAAAGCTGCGTCAGGGGAGGTTCGGACTTGACATTAGGAAGCATTTCTTTACCGAGAGGGTGGTCAAACACTGGAACAGGTTTTCTAGAAAGGTGGTCGATGCCCCAAGCCTGTCAGTGTTTAAGAGGCATTTGGACAATGCCCCTAACAACATAGAATCATCATAAATCATAGAATAGAATCATAGAATCATAGAATAGTTTGGGTTGGAAGGGACCTCTAAAGGTCATCTAGTCCAACTCCCCTGCCGTTGGCAGGGACATCTTCAACTAGATCAGGTTGCTCAGAGCCCCGTCCAACCTGACCTGGAATGTTTCCAGGGATGGGGCATCCACCACCTCTCTGGGCAACCTCTGCCAGTGTTTCACCACCCTCAGCATAAAGAATTTCTTCCTTATATCTAGTCTAAATCTACGCCCCTTTAGTTTAAAGCCATTCCCCCTTGTCCTGTCACTACAGGCCCTGCTAAAAAGTCTGCTGCCATCTTTTTCATAAGCCCCCTTGAAGTACTGATAGGCTGCAATAAGGTCTCCCCGAAGCCTTCTCTTCTCCAGGCTGAACAACCCCAACTCTTTCAGCCTTTCTTCATAGGAGAGGTGTTCCATCCCCCTGATCATTTTTGTGACCCTCCTCTGGACCCGCTCCAACACGTCCAACATGCTTTAACTTTTGGTCAGCCCTGAAGTGGTCAGGCAGTTGGACTAGATGATCATTGTAGGTCCCTTCCAACTGAACTATTCTATTCCTTTCTATTCTATCCTAGAAGTTCCCTTATGATTTCTGAAGAACATGTCATTAACATTAATGTTAAGTGATAAGAACATGGCTGCCTCCTCCAGTTGCTCCAGCCCAGGACTTCCTCCTGCCCAGAGACAGATACACACAGGATACTGACACAGCTAGCTACACAGACTGCCACAGACACTGTGCTGCCTTCAACAGCACTTACATATAGGACTCACATAAACATAAGCATAGACAGCCAAGTTCCCTTCCTCTTCAGCTGGTAGAGATAGAAGTTCACTAGTGAAAGCACACATACAACACACTCTAGAATCACAAGCACACACACATTTGCGGATCCCTGGAGTACAAGCACTGCCCCCTCTGTCTACCTGATAACCCTGCCCAGATCCCAGGCCCTCTTACCCACTTCGTGGGTCCCCTACTCACTGGCTAGTCCAGCTTGATGCTCACTAGCAAACACGCATGCACTCACACACTTGTCCCACAGGCACTCCACACTCACAAGTTCCTCTGGGCATACGAGCACGGACCCTTACCTGCCTGATACCCTGACCCAGACCCAAGGCCACCCCTGCTACTCACCAGCTAGTCCAGCTTGAAGTTTGCTAGTGAATATACATGTACACCCCCCACGCAGACCAGGTTTGGGAAATATACAGTCACTTGCCCCACCCCCCAGCAGCTGGCACCAGGCACACAGGCTGTGATCTGCAGTCCCACTCCAGCTGCCAGCGCCGAGCCCCTCACTTGCCTCACTCACACTGGTCCCCCCCCAGTAGCTGGTTTTCGGGACGTGCACCGTTCCTGCCCCAGTAGCTGGTGGCCGAGACCCCACTCAGTCCAGGCCAGGCTGACATCACAGGCCAGGGGCACCTACACCCCAGGTCTGACTCCAGTAGCTGGCACCAATTTTCACTCACACACACAGAGGTCTCACCAGTAGCTGGCACTTAGTCCTCACAGCAAACATGAACATGGGATAGAGACTGAGATTACGCACAGAGATATTTAAGAAAAGATTTAATGAGAAGAAATAAGATAGGACAGACTGTGGTGATCAGGCGCAGGGCTCAGCCAGACAAGCGTACTGACCGGCCCTGTACCAGCCCCATTTTACACAGGGCCCGGCCCCTTTTATACCCTTTTCTGTCTACCCCCCAAATAAGGCTGGTTATTGTTACTTATCACATGTATCAAATTAGGAATTAGATGACACCATGTTTTTTTCTGAAGAGCTTCCAAGCATAATTAATCCTTAGCTCTCCTGCTGTTGGAGTCAGAGCTCTGGTAATGTACAGCTACAAAAAGCCACTACACATACTATCCTTATAAGCTATCAGTTGACCTAGATTCAGTGGAAATCATTGCTTTTCAAGTTCAATGGATCTTTAATTCTTGAGATTCCTGAAGACAGACATACAATAATACAGTGAAGTATACCATCTTGGTCTGTTTTGGAAGAAATATCATTGTTTACCAAATGGAAAACAATAGCAGGAAAACCTTTTATTGAGGTTTCTCTGTGATTGTGGATGTTCAATATCCAGTTACATAAAGTATATGCAGTGACTGAGATCTCAAACCAGGAAAACATTCTGTTTTGAGATGACATTCAACTACTTACATCCCATTGAAGTTGATGGAATTTGGGCAAGTGTCACCACCTAAAGGGTTACCTGGCCTGCAGGTGTATAGAGATCGCAACCATGGGTTTGCAGGATTTCATAATACACAAGGACACAGAGGCTTTATTTCCTAAATTTTTCTACTTTATTACAGATTACTACAAATCGCCACTAGCAAGTATACCTATGATTAATAAAGCAAATATACATATCTCTCATGCTATTACAACTTATTATCAGCAATCAATAGTAGCAGTGACCTATAATATAGCATCAAACGTATTAATATTACAGGTTATGACAAACTCATCAATAATAACAGCAAATTTATCAATAATATAGCAGCAAATATACTTATGATAATTACTTATATGCATATATATGTATGTTCATAATATTACCAGTACCAAGCGTGTCAAACCGATCCTAGAAGTGGGGCCAAACTGATCCCAGACACGGGACCAGAAAGGGAACCAATAAAATAACAGAGTCTCACTTCGAAGATGATCTGTGTCACGGAGTTCAAGTCAGCCAGGCGTCCCCAGCAAGGGTTCAATCTGACTAGGAGATCTTGTAGGAAAAGGGTGCGTACACGGGGAGTTCTCAGAGAAAGAGGTTCCATTTTTGGTCAAAAAGTAAATCAATTTTATATCGCAGAGACATAAGGGGGCATAGGACACCACTACCTGAAGCAGCCAATAGATGCTGCTAATTCCTATTTTTTCACCTGGTGCAGCCAATAGATTACGATGTTTTCTATTCTCTCAGACCAATTTTTATTTTTCCAGACTGTTTTCCTGTTCTTGCAGTTAGAACAGCCAATGGCAGTTACCAATTGTTACTTTCTCAGGATGTTTTCCCGTTTTCCAGACTATTTTTCACCTTTCCAGATGATAAGTTGCTGTTACAGTTCCTTAGTTTTGCACTTATCGATGGTATCTCAGGACATCTCTGGTTTCTAGGTACCCAGCTGCACTTCAAAGATGCCAGCTGCACTTCTCAAGGATGTTTCTGTTTCCCAGGCCTAGTTCCTGGGCTGGCAGGCATTTTCTCTGTCAGTATTTCAGCATACGTTCAGTATTTTTCCCCTTATAACCAGGTCGCCTTTGCAGTGGGTTGACCTTGGCTAGCTGCCAGGTGCTCACCAAGCTGCTCTATCACTCCCCCTTCTCAACAGGATGAGGGGGAGAAAAATACAACAAAAAGCTCATGGGTCGAGATAAGGACAGGGATATCACTCAGCAATTAATGTCACGGACAAAACAGACTCGACTTAGGGAAATGAATTTAATTTATTGCCAGTTAAACAGAGTAGGATAATGAGAAATAAGAACAAATCTTTAAAAACACCTTCCCCCCACCCCTCCCTTCTTCCCAGGCTCAACTTCACTCCACTCTTCTACCTCCTCCCCCCTGAGCAGCGCAGGAAGGTGAGGAATGGGGGTTGCAGTCAGTTCATAACACTTTGTCTCTGACGCTCCTTCCTCCTCATACTCTTCCTCTGCTCCAGCGTGGGGTTCCACCCACAGGATACAGTCCTTCACGAACTTCTCCAACATGGGTCCTTCCCACAGACTGCAGTCCTTCAGGAATGGACTGCTCCAGCATAGGTCCCCCATGGGGTCACAGGTCCTGCCAGGAGCCTGCTCCAGCGTGGGCTTCCCACGGGGTCACAGCCTCCTTTGGGCACATCCACCTGCTCTGGCATGGGGTCCTCCACGGGCTGCAGGTGAATATCTGCTCCACCGTGGACCTCCATGGACTGCAGGGGGACAGCCTGCCTCACCATGGTCTTCACCACAGGCTGCAGGGGAATCTCTACCCTGGCATCTGGAACACCTCCTCCTCCTCCTTCTTCACTGACCTTGGTGTCTGCAGAGTTGTTTCTCTCACATATTCTCACTCCACTCTTCCGGCTGCTGCTGTGCAGTGTTTTTCCTCCTTCTTAAATATGTTATCACAGAGGCGCCACCAGCGTCACTGCTTGGCTCAGCTTTGGCCAGCGGTGGGTCTGTCTTGGAGCTGGCTGAAACTGGCTCTTTCTGACATGGGGCCAACTTCTGGTGTCTTCTCACAGAAGCCCCCCCTGCAGCACCCCTGCTACCAAAACCTTGCCACGTAAACCGAATATGCCTTTATGGCTGCTCCCGTCATCAAGTACTCAGTGCTTAGCATGTGCACAAATTTTCCATTGACCAGGTACATAAGTGTGCACAGAAGTCTTCCTACAGTTATGGGCATCAGGTGCAATGTAATGAAAGAGAGTCCATAAGAATTTCCCCAATATACTAACTCTAGTTATTTTAAGTTATTGCAGTTGCTCTTCACAGGACATCCACCACATTCTCAAGGAAATGTTCTCTATAATTAGCAGTGTGCTTTCTGGCCAAAGGAAGGAGAAAGACCTTTCCTAAAAATGGAGTTGACCTAGACTCGCTATGGAAAAGCAGGAATATCCATAATCCTTATAATGCACAGTATTACAATGCATATGTTTTTAATTAGGGAAGCAAGACTGAAGGTAGGAATTGTCTAGTGTAGATTCATGTGCTTGAAAGTGGCAACAATTTTATTTCAGAAAATTTCAGCCCTCTGAAAAGTTGCTCCTGCATGGTGTTTTGATGAAGTTATTGTCTCATTAAAAAAAAAAAAAAAAAGAAAACAGAGAATTTGTATTTCACTGGAATGCTTTTTTCCTCTCAAGAGGGTATGTTGAGAATATGATTACAAATAAATGTTACTACTTTACAAGAGAAAACTTTGAAGTCCAGGTAGACCACATCCACAGCCTTTCCCTCACCCACTAGGCGGGTCACCTGGTCATAGAAGGAGATCAGGTTGGTCAAGCAGGACCTGCCTTTCATGAACCCGTGCTGGCTGGACCTGATCCCCTGGTTGTCCCGCTCATGCCTTGTGAGCGCCCTCAAGATGAACTGCTCCATAACCTTCCCTGGCACCGAGGTCAGGCTGACAGGCCTGTAGTTCCCCGGATCCTCCTTCCGGCCCTTCTTGTAGATGGGCGCCACATTGGCAAGCCTCCAGTCGTCCGGGACCTCCCCCGTTAACCAGAACTGCTGACAGATGATGGAGAGCGGCTTGGCGAGCTCCTCCGCCAGCTCCCTCAGCACTCTGGGGTGGATCCCATCCGGCCCCATAGACTTGTGAGCATCCAGGTGGCGTAGCAGGTTGTTGACTGCTTCCTCTTGGATTATGGGGGGTTCATCCTGCTCGCCCCTGTCTTCCAGCTCGGGGGTCGAGTACCCTGAGGATAACCGGTCTGCCTGTTAAAGACTGAGGCAAAGAACGCATTGAGTACCTCAGCCTTTTCCTCATCCTTGGTGACAACGTTCCCCCCCGCATCCAATAAAGGATGGAGAGTCTCCTTGGCTCTCTTCTTGTCATTAATATATTTGTAAAAACTTTTTTTGTTGTCCTTAACGACAGCGGCCAGATTGTGTTCCAGCTGGGCTTTTGCCTTTCTCATTTCCTCTCTGCACGACCTAACGAGATCCCTGTACTCTTCTTGAGTCGCCTGCCCCTTCTTCCACAAGCGGTAAACTCTCCTTTTTTTTTCCTGAGCCCCAGCAAAAGCTCCCTGTTCAGCCAGGCCGGTTGTCTTCCCCGCCCGTTCCTTTTACGGCATACAGGGACAGCCTGCTCCTGCGCCTTTAAGACTTCCTTCTTGAAGATCGTCCAGCCTTCCTGGACCCCTTTGCCCTTCAGGACTGTCTCCCAAGGGACCCTCTCAACCAGCGTCCTGAACAGGCCAAAGTCCGCCCTCCGGAAGTCCATGGTTGCAGTTTTGCTGGCCCCCCTCCTTACTTCACTGAGAACCGAGAATTCTACCATTTCATGGTCGCTAAGCCCAAGACGGCCTCCGACCACCACATCTCCCACCAGTCCTTCTCTGTTTGTAAACAGCAGGTCGAGCGAGGCACCTCCCCTGGTAGGCTCACTTACCAGCTGCGTCAGGAAGTTGTCTTCCACACACTCCAGGAACCTCCTAGACTGCTTCCTCTCTGCCGTGTTCTATTTCCAGGAGACGTCTGGGAAGTTGAAGTCCCCCACGAGAACAAGGGCTAGCGGTTAAGAGACTTCTGCCAG
Source organism: Spheniscus humboldti (assembly GCA_027474245.1). Lineage (NCBI taxonomy): Eukaryota > Metazoa > Chordata > Aves > Sphenisciformes > Spheniscidae > Spheniscus > Spheniscus humboldti. Next base: position 38,160,036 of record CM049922.1, read on the forward strand.
CCGCTTCTAAAACGCTTCATCCGCCCCTTCATCCTGGTTGGGTGGTCTATAACAGCCTCCCAGCAGGATATCTGCCTCGTTGGCCTTCCCCCTCATCCTTACCCATAAACACTCGACCGTATCATCACCACAATCGTTGAGCTCTAGACAATCGAAACACTCCCTAACATACAGGGCCACCCCACCGCCTCTCCTTTCTCGCCTGTCCCTTCTGGAGAGTCTATAGCCATCCATTGCAGCACTCCAATCGTGAGAGTCACCCCACCATGTTTCTGCAATGGCGACTAAGTCATATCTCTCCCGCTGCACCATGGCTTCCGGCTCCTCCTGTTTGCCGCCCATGCTGCGTGCATTGGTGTAGATGCACTTGAGCTGGGCTATCGATTTCGCCCCCAGCATCGGCATGCCACCCCTAGGCTCGTCTCTAGTGAGCCTGGTTTTATCCCCTTCCCCCTTCAAACCTAGTTTAAAGCCCTCTCAATGAGCCCTGCCAATTCATGAGCCATGATCCTTTTCCCCCTGTGAGACAGCTGGACTCCATCTGTCGCCAGCAGGCCCGGTGCTGTGTAAACCTCCCCATGATCAAAAAAGCCAAAATTCCTCCGATGGCACCAGCCCCTGAGCCACATGTTGATCAGGTGCGTTTTCCTGTTCCTTTCAGTATTCTTCCCTGCCACTGTAGGGATTGAGGAAAACACTACCTGTGCTCCTGACCCTTCAACCAGCCGCCCCAGTGCCCTGAAGTCCCTTTTGATCACGGCAGGACTTCTCTCCGGAACCTCATCACTGCCAGCCTGTATAACCAACAGCGGGTAGTAGTCGGAAGACCGTACCAGACCAGGGAGCTTCCTTGTAATGTCTCTGACCCGGGCCCCAGGGAGGCAGCAGACTTCCCTGTGGGACGGGTCCGGTCGGCATATTGGGCCCTCTGTTCCCCTCAGAAGGGAATCGCCTACGACAATCACCCTCCTTTTTTTCTTAGCAGAGGCAGTCATAATGCGTGGGGCTGACTGCCTTACCCTAGGCAACCCCCTGGATGGACCTTCGTCTACATCCTCGTTTGCCTGGCCCTCAGGTTCCAGGGCCCCATATCTGTTGCGTAAGGGCAACCGGGAAGGTGAGGGAGGCCGGGCGGGGGTTCGCCTGGCACCCCGAGCAGGGACCTGTTTCCATTCCCCGCCGTTGCTTAGGTCCCCTCTTTCTACCTGGTGGCAAGAGGGCAGGGGATCCTCTGCTTCTCGCGGAGCCTCCATCTGCTGCCCTTGCCTCAGGGATGGTAGGGTGCGGCTCCACCAATCTATCTCCCTTTCACACTCCCGGATACTCCTTAACCTTTCCACTTCCTCCTTCAGCCCTGCCACCTGGCTGAGCAGATCATCCACCTGGTCACACCGCACACAGGTGGTGTCTCCGCTGCCCTCCGGTACAGCTGACAGGCTTAGGCACTCCCTGCAGCCAGAGACCTGGACAGTTGCGTGCTTGCGTGAGGGCTCCATCTGGGTCGCCACATTCCTTCTGGCGACTGCTTTCAGCCGAGTGGAAACCATAGCTGGTCCCCTTCTGGGAGGGCAACGACTACTAGTTGAGTTGGCCTCTAGAGCCAGGAGGGGGGCTGCGCCCTGCCCGCTCGCCTTCCCTGCACGCCCTCCCTTGTGAACTGCCGCGCAAACTGCCGCGCCACGCCCTTCTGACACGCCACATCCTGTTTGCCCGTCCTGTTCGCCATGCTCCGGGTCGCTCACGCTCCCTGGGGGTTGCTCTTGTAAGTGAGGGGGGTTTGGCCGCCGTACCTCTTAGCCCCGACCACGCTGAGTCAGAGCTGCCGCTCCTCATCAGGAGCTCCCTCCTCCGGCTCGGGGAGGGGGGCTGGGGCACCCTCTCACTCCCTGCGCTTTTGCTCTTCGCGGGTTTTGCCGCGGTTTTGCCGCTTCAGGAAGGGTCCCCCGGCGCTATCCTCCGCTCCGGAGCCCTTCGCCTCGGTGGCTTCCACACAACCCATGTGGCAGAAGTTTGTACGGAGCACACCATCATCATATGCCAACTCATTGGTAGTGATGACCTGGTAAGACAGAGAGGAAAAAACGGTGGATGAATTGGCTGGTCAACTCCGGCAATACGAAGAAAGTCTCTCTTCCTCCCTCGTCTCGGCTGTGGAGAAACTCTCCCGGGAATTCCAGCAACTCAAAGAGGATATGTCCGACTTCCCACTTGTGAGGACTAGTATCTCGGCTATTACAAGTCAGCGTTCTTTTGCCCAAGAGAGAGGATATAAAGGGTACACACCACGGGGCACCCTATGGTTTTACCTGCGTGACCACGGGGAGGACATGAGGAAGCGGGATGGAAAACCTACCTCATCCCTAGGGGCACAGGTACGTGAGTTCCAAGGGAAAACAATCACAGAAAGAGGTTCTTCCAGGGAAATTGCTGCTCCAGTTTCCAGCGGGCAGTTCCCCAGACAGAGTAGAAGGGCCGATCTTACTCCTGATCTTAATGAAGAAACTTCTGACTCATATGTACAAGAAATGAGAAACAAGTACTGTGATGAGGACTAGAGGGGCCCTGCCTCCAGCCAGGGGGAGGAAAGGGACAACCGGGTTTACTGGACTGTGTGGAGTCGGTGGCCTGGCACATCAGACCCACAGGAGTATAAGGCTCTAGTAGACACCGGTGCACAGTGTACCCTAATGCCATCAAGCTATATAGGAGCAGAACCCATCTGTATTTCCGGAGAGACAGGGGGATCCCAACAGCTAACTGTACTGGAAGCTGAAGTAACTCTAACTGGGAATGAGTGGCAGAAGCACCCCATTGTGACTGGCCCAGAGGCTCCATGCATCCTTGGCGTAGACTACCTCAGGAGAGGGTATTTCCAGGACCCAAAAGGGTACCGGTGGGCTTTTGGTATAGCTGCCTTGGAGACGGAGGGAATTAAAAAGCTGTCCACCTTGCCTGGTCTCTCGGAGGACCCCTCTGTTGTGGGGTTGCTGAAGGTCGAAGACCTACAAGTGCCAATCGCTACCACCACAGTGCACCGGCGTCAATATTACACCAACGCCGCCGCTGAGCGCTGCCGTGCCGGACATACTAGAACTTCAATACGATCTGGAGTCAAAGGCAGCCAAGTGGTATGTCACAAGTGATATCGCTAATGCGTTTTTCTCAATCCCTTTGGCAGCAGAGTGCCGGCCACAGTTTGCTTTCACTTGGATGGGCGTCCAGTACACCTGGAACCGACTGCCCCAGGGGTGGAAACACAGCCCCACCATTTGCCATGGACTGAACCAGACTGCACTGGAACAGGGTGAGGCTCCAGAACACCTGCAATACATTGATGACATCATCGTGTGGGGCACCACAGCAGGAGAAGTTTTTGAAAAAGGGAAGGAAATAGTCCAAATCCTGCTGAAGGCCAGTTTTGCCGTAAAACAAAGTAAGGTCAAGGGACCTGCACAGGAGATCCAGGTTTTTGGAATAAAATGGCAAGATGGACGTTGTCAGATCCCCATGGATGTGATCAACAAAATAACAGCCATGTCTCCACCAACTAACAAAAAGGAAACACAAGCTTTCTTGGGCAGGCGTCGTGGGTTTTTGGAGAATGCATATTCCAAATTACAGTCTGATTGTAAACCCTCTCTATCAAGTGACCCGGAAGAAGAACGATTTCAAATGGGGCCCTGAGCAACGACAAGCTTTTGAACAAATTAAACGGGAGATAGTTCATGCAGTAGCCCTGGGGCCAGTCCGGGCAGGACAAGATGTACAAAATGTGCTCTACACCGCAGCCAGGAAGAATGGCCCTACCTGGAGCCTCTGGCAGAAAGCACGTGGGGAGACTCGAGGTCGACCCCTAGGGTTTTGGAGTCAGGGATACAGAGGATCCGAGGCCCGCTATACTCCAACTGAAAAAGAGATATTAGCAGCATATGAAGGAGTTCGAGCTGCTTCGGAAGTGATCGGCACTGAAGCACAGCTCCTCCTGGCACCCCGACTGCCGGTGCTGGGCTGGATGTTCAGAGGGAGGATCCCCTGTACACATCATGCAACTGATGCTACATGGAGTAAGTGGGTCGCACTAATCACAGAACGGGCTCGAATAGGAAACCCCAGTCGCCCAGGAATCCTGGAAGTGATCATGGATTGGCCAGAGGGCAAAGATTTTGGAATATCTCCTGAGGAGGAGGTGACGCGTGCTGAGGAGGCCCCAATGTATAATGAACTACCAGAAAATGAGAAGCAATATGCTCTGTTCACTGATGGGTCCTGTCGTATTGTGGGAAAGCATCGGAGGTGGAAAGCTGCTGTATGGAGTCCCATGCGACAAGTGGCAGAAACTGCTGAATGAGAAGGTGAATCGAGCCAATTTGCAGAAGTAAAGGCCATCCAGCTGGCTTTAGGCATTGCTGACCGAGAAAAGTGGCCAGTGCTCTATCTCTATACTGACTCATGGATGGTGGCAAATGCCCTGTGGGGCTGGTTGCAGCAATGGAAGCAGAGCAACTGGCAGCGCAGAGGCAAACCCATCTGGGCTGCCGCACTGTGGCAAGATATTGCTGCCCGGGTGGGGAACCTGGTTGTAAGAGTCCATCACGTAGATGCTCATGTACCCGAGAGTCGGGCCACTGAAGAACATCAGAACAACCAGCAGGTGGATCAGGCTGCTAAGATTGAAGTGGCTCAGGTGGATTTGGACTGGCAACATAAGTGTGAATTATTTATAGCTCGGTGGGCCCATGACACTTCAGGTCACCAAGGAAGAGATGCAACATACAGATGGGCTCATGATCGAGGGGTGGACTTGACCATGGACACTATTGCGCAGGTTATCCATGAATGCGAAACATGCGCTGCGATCAAGCAAGCCAAGCGGTTAAAGCCTCTTTGGTATGGAGGACGATGGCTGAAATATAACTATGGGGAGGCCTGGCAGATCGATTATATCACACTCCCACAAACCCGCCAAGGCAAGCGCCACGTGCTTACAATGGTGGAGGCAACCACCGGATGGCTGGAAACATATCCCGTGCCCCATGCCACCGCCCAGAACACTATCCTGGGCCTTGAAAAGCAAGTCCTATGGCGACATGGCACCCCAGAAAGAATTGAGTCAGACAACGGGACTCATTTCCGAAACAACCTCATAGACACCTGGGCCAAAGAGCACGGCATTGAGTGGGTATATCACATCCCCTATCATGCACCAGCCTCTGGGAAAAATGAACGATACAATGGACTGCTAAAGACTACGCTGAGAGCCATGGGTGGCGGGACATTCAAACATTGGGATACGCATTTAGCAAAGGCCACCTGGTTAGTCAACACGAGGGGATCTGCCAATCGAGCAGGCCCTGCCCAGTCAGAACTTTTACGTACTGTAGATGGGAATAAAGTCCCTGTAGTGCACATAAAAAATATGCTGGGGAAAACAGTTTGGGTTATTCCTGCCTCGGGCAAAGGCAAACCCATCCGTGGGATTGCTTTTGCTCAAGGACCTGGGTGCACTTGGTGGATAATGCAGAAGGATGGGCAGTCCGATGTGTACCTCAAGGGGATTTGATTTTGGGTGAGAATAGTCAATGATCTGAATTATGTTATGTTAAGTGCTACATAATATTATATGCCATACTAATGACATTACAATAAGAATCACCCGGGTTAATGAGAGTAACTTCGATGAAACCAAGCAAAGCACAGTGATGATGGTACCAGAACTGACTTCAACATGAAACAATCCAACACCACATACCATCTCCATCTTTCCTGCCCTGGAAGATTATTACGACAGATGGAGCCCGAAGTCATGGACTAAATGAACTCACCGAACATTTTAGAGGCATGGCCCACAGACTAAGGGAATGATATCTGTGTGTGTGTATATATATATTAAAAGAAACCCAGGAAAAGGGTTGGTAATTAATGAAAATGTACTGAAAAATATGAGACTTGAGCATGACGCAGATGGTACAGAATAAGGGGTGGATATTGTCCTGGTTTCGGCAGGGATAGAGTTAATTTCCTTCCTAGTAGCTGGTACAGTGCTGTGTTTTGGGATTTAGGACGAGAATAATGTTGATAAGGCACCGATGTTTTAGTTTTTGCTAGGTAATGCTTACACTAGCCAAGGACTTTTTAGTTTCCCATGCTCTACCAACTGAGAAGGCTGCAGGTGCACAAGAAGCTGGGAGGGGGGCACAGCCAAACTGGCCAAAGAAACATTCCATACCATGTGACGTCATGCTGAGTACATAAACTGGGGAAAGCTGGCCGGGGGTGCCGCTGCTCGGGGACTGGCTGGGCATCGGTCGGTGGGTGGTGAGCAATTGCACTGTGCATCACTTGCTGTGTGTATTTTTTTTATTATTATTGTTATTATTACGTTGTTGTTATTATTATTATTTTTCAATTATTAAACTGTTTTTATCTCAACCCACGAGTTTTTCTCACTTGTGCTTTTCCAATTCTCTCCCCCATCCCACTGGGGGAGGGGCAATTGAGTGAGCGGCTGTGTGGTGCTCAGTTGCCAACTGCGGTTAAACCATGACAATATCTAAGACTTGGGAACAAGAGAATTTTACAATATGTTTTGCTTTGTTAACATATTTACCCTTTTTTTTTTTCTTCATTTTCTACCCAGCAAACATCTACTTATTCTTTTAGGTCTCCTGCAACCATTTTGCCACAAGTTACTTTAAAGTCCTTCTTGTCTCTCAATGCCTAAATTGGTTTTCCATTGTTTCTGCCGTTATTTGTACCATTTGTACCACCTACAAGAAACGTCAGTTAAAATTCTCACTTATCTATAGAAAAAGTAGCAGAACATTTTAGTAGAATCTTGGCTTAGATCATACTGGGAGGGACCCTCTCCTACAGCTCCTCAATAAACATACATGAAGTCTTAACTTGGACTCTGTCCTCCACTTACAGCATTAGATACTACATGAAATAGAAAGTTACAAAAGCTTTTCTAGTCAGACTAATAGATCTTAACAGTTTTTTGGTATTTATGTATCAAAATATGCATTTCCATCAATACAGCAATGAAAATAATTCCAGATGTATACATCCATAAAGGAAATACTTACATTGACTGAATTAAGGAGAGAGTTAAAACCCAATATATATCAAAACAGGTGATGACATGATTTGTTTGCAATAGGCTTTCTACAAAGTTAAAAATCCTGAAAAGAAAAATCTCTAACTTATTGTGGAATAAAGATCTCCTACAAGACTACTAATCATATATGTATACGCATACACACTTTAAAATTCTTTAAGAAACTACATAGCACACCATTCTTACCTTCAACTATACTGGGTTTAGCTAGAAATCCTGAACATGTTTTCAAGGCTCCATTAAACACCATAAAACTTGCACCTGTAACTAGAAAAGTAGAAAAAAGTGAGTACCACCACATATCACTCAAGTTTGTAGTTAGGATGATATGAAACATAACTCTCTAAAGAGAAAAGAATGTTCCAATCAGACCTTGACAGAAAAGATCAGATTTCCTAACTTATTTTGTGAAGGCATACAACATTCCCATAAGATGTTGGCAGATGTACAACACAGGCAAGCTGAACAAGAACTGTATACAAAGAGGAGAAATAGTTAAAGAAAGCGCTTGTTTTTAACATGAATTACATGCTACACAACTTCTTAATTTATTTACAGAAGTTATTCCTGAAGTTTAGATCAATTTCAGTGGTACTAAAAGCAATAGAAATTCACTTATGTCATCTTTTTTTCCAGTGCTACAAGCTTTTGCATAAATTTGTTAGTTCAGGATTAGTTAATCTGTATATAGTACTTCATTAAGCATATCTACTTAGCATGTTTTTGTTTGAAGCATAGAACCGAGTTTCAAATTCATACCAGGGCTGGTAAGAGTACAGCCATATCCATCTGGAATTCCTCCCCAACTAACAGGCCCTGTTGAGAAGCATGACTAATCGATCCTGATGCACTGCCATGCGACACAGCTGTATGCCTTTCAAAACCTCAAAGGTACCTCTGCACAGCTCTTTACTGTACATGTGGTTGTTTCAGTTTGCTAGGTGTTGTATGGAGATGCTCACTGTTATGTATTATATATTCAGTTACCAAGACTATTTGTCTACATCTATAAATATATTGCCCAATTAATACTAATTTAAATTTGGAAAGAGGTAAAAAACTGATTATGTCTGAAAACATAAGCATTTGGAAACAAAGAGAAAAGTATTAATCTCCATTTAATGTAACTTTTATAAAAGGTACCTAAGTGTTGATAAAAGTTACCAAAATTTTATTTTGCATTTAAATTATTTAGCTGCGAGAATACTGAACTTTTGTCCAAACTATTTGGAATACATATTTTCCTTACAACCTGAACACTAATCTTTCATTTCTGCTCAAGAAATGAGATTGTTCCCCACAAGCCAAACTAGACTGCTTACCTTTCCTAGGATGTCTATTTGTTTGTATGTGATAGACACCATCCTTATTCTGCACATACACTGAGTATCTGCTTCAGTATTAAAACTGGCTCCTGTACTAATTACATGTTCATTAGAAGAATTTATCACCTTCATTACCTGTCAATACAAAATTTGTCATGAAACTGACAAATCTATTTTGCACAACTTGTGTTAAACAAGACATTTTTCAAAGAAGATCCTATGTTAAAAAAACAACTCAAAGCAAGAATTATTCCCTTTTAAACAATTCTAAAGAGTTTGTACAACAGAATTTGCCATGATTAGTTGAGGAAAACTTCTATGCATGATCAAAAATACTATTTCAATTGAGAGGAATGAGTAAGTCTGAATACCTCTGGACAAAGTAGACTCTCAGTTGTGGATTGTTTTTTCTGGTCTTCTAAGGTTAACATATGCATTAAGCTTAATGCAGCTTACTATTAAGTTGTTTTGTTAAAGCTCAAGTAAGCAAACTGTAATAAAAACTACACTTTGGCAAAAAAAAATTTTTTTGAAGTGTAAGCAAAGCACCACCTTTAGGAGATCACCCTTGAAAATATACGCTAAAAGATTTTAGAGAAACTGCTGATCTCTTTCACCATTTAACAGTTATCCTGAAGCCCAACTTTTCATTTGGTATCAATCTTCCAACATACCCAGAAAGAAGACGTGTTCCAGTAATTACACCCCACAGACATACCTGACTACACCAGTTTAAATTTCAGAGAATCTATGTCCTGGTTTCGGCAGGGATAGAGTTAATTTCCTTCCTAGTAGCTGGTACAGTGCTGTGTTTTGGATTTAGTATGAGAATAATGTTGATAACACACCGATGTTTTAGTTGTTGCTAAGTAGTGCTTACGCTAGTCAAGGACTTTTCAGCTTCCCATGCTCTACCGACTGAGAAGGCTGGAGGTGCACAAGAAGCTGGGAGGGGGCACAGCCAGGACAGCTGACCCAAACTGGCCAAAGGGCTATTCCATACCATGTGACGTCATGCTCAGTACATAAACTGGGGGGAGTTGGCCGGGGGTGGCGACTGCTGCTCGGGAACTGGCTGGGCGTTGGTCGGCACGTGGTGAGCAATTGCATTGTGCATCACTTATTTTGTATATTCTTTTATCATTATTATTATTATTATTTTTTCCCCTTCCTTTTCTGTCCTATTAAACTGTTTTTATTTCAACCCATGAATTTTACTCTTCTTTTTTTCCCTATTCTCTCCCCCATCCCACTGGGGTGTGGGGGGAGTGAGCGAATGGCTGTGTGGTGTTTAGCTGCCTGCCGGGTTAAACCACAAGAGTCTACTACATAGTAAATAGCAAAGTAATCTAGAGAGCTGCAATCAAGCAGAAAAATCACTCACAGAACAGCCTGGAAACTGATTACAGAATACAAAAGCTTTTCAGCCTCTAGTCAAGTTACCTTTCCCCCTTTTAAAAAAAAAAAAAAAGCTCATGTGAAAGATGTGACTGTGTCATGGTTTAACCTCAGTCGGCAACTAAGCACCACGCAGCTGCTCGCTCACTCCCCCTCAGTGGGATGGGGGAGAGAATTGGAAGGGTAAAAGTGAGAAAACTCATGGGTTGAGATAAAGACAGTTTAATAGGTAAAGCAAAAGCCACGCACGCAAGCAAAGCAAAACAAGGAATTAATTCACTCCTTCCCATGGGCAGGCAGGTGTTCAGCCATCTCCAGGAAAGCAGGGCTCCATCACGCGTAACGGTTACTTGGGAAGACAAACGCCATCACTCCAAACGTCCCCCACTTCCTTCTTCTTCCCCCAGCTTTATATACTGAGCATGACGTCACATGGTATGGAATAGCCCTTTGGCCAGTTTGGGTCAGCTGTCCTGGCTGTGCCCCCTCCCAGCTTCTTGTGCACCTCCAGCCTTCTCAGTCGGTAGAGCATGGGAAGCTGGAAAGTCCTTGACTAGTGTAAGCACTGCTTAGCAACAACTAAAACATTGGTGTGTTATCAACATTGTTCTTACCCTAAATCCAAAACACAGCACTGTACCAGCTACTAGGAAGGAAATTAACTCTATTCCTGCCAAAACCAGGACAGACTGGTATTATATGAAAAGTAAATATTAAAGTAGTTTGGATGAGAAAGTTAATAATCAAGATAGTTTTACTCATCTCATTATATTTCCTTAGAGGTATTTTAATACAGCTTCTATCCATTTCCACATGAACAAAGAGGTTACAGTATATTCATAGTTTCAAAGTCCTTAGTTTAGCAGATGGTTTTGCATCATTGTCTTGTCTCATCTAGACATGCAGTATTTTTACATTCATCTCTAAGCTTCTACAGAGCAATAACATCAAGTATGGCTAAAGACTTACTGATCACTTTTTTCCTACTGTGATGTACATGTAGGGTATCTTAGTCAATATATTAACACATCTATAGCACTGACAAAGTAGATGTAAATACCATTTACCAATGCGCTATTTAGACTACAGCTACATTATTCACATTAGGATCTTACCATGTTTTAGATGACAAAGAACTTCAATAACCTCCCTCTCTGATAGAAAAGCAAACTGTGGAAGCTTCTGTCCAGATGAGTTTATTTACATGTTCATACCCTTTCTCCTGCAGCTATAATCTCCTTGACACGCTCAAGTACTGCATTGTTTATTATAGCTTTCTCTGACAGAGGTTATCATCCATTATAGCAGCCATTTCTGGAATGAAAGAGAATAGGGAGATTTTGCTGAAGAACTATGTTAGGTGTAAAATGCTTTCATTTGCCTTTAATAGCTCAGTTGAAGACAGGTTAGACAAGGCTCCTATCAGCAGCTGAGCCAGGAATTCGAATCTTCTTGTTACAGCTGTGCTGGTTGAAGAAAGGCATTTACAAACAGATCTCATATTACAAGTTTCAGTTGAAGTGGTATTGTTTTAGCATTATTACTGATATGCACCACAGACTCCCTTTGCCTTCATTATTTATCACCATCTCAGTCGCTTGTGTGATACTGCATTTTACCATCTTTGAGAACTTTCACCCCATGTGGTCAAAATGCAACATCAAGAGAACATTTTGCAGTCATCTTAGAATGATTAACACTCCTACTGCATCAAAAGGGGTAGTCCTGCCAGGGAGCACATATTCCCACTGTCCCTTTTGTGCTGACACTACAAAACTCAGCTACTGTGGTGGGTTGACCCTGGCTGGATGCCAGGTGCCCACCAAAGCCGCTCTATCACTCCCCTCCTCAGCTGGACAGGGGAGAGAAAATATAACGAAAGGCTCGTGGGTCGAGATGAGGACAGGGAGATCACTCAGCAATTACTGTCACGGGCAAAACAGACTCGAATTGGGGAAATTGTCACACCAGGAGAAGCGCTGAAGCTGAGTAACTGTCATGGTTTAACCTCAGCCAGCAACTAAGCACCACGCAGCTGCTCGCTCACTCCCCCTCAGTGGGATGGGGGAGAGAATCGGAAGGGGAAAAGTGAGAAAACTCATGGGTTGAGATAAAGACAATTTAATAGGTAAAGCAAAAGCTGTGCACGCAAGCAAAGCAAAACAAGGAATTAATTCACTCCTTCCCATGGGCAGGCAGGTGTTCAGCCATCTCCAGGAAAGCAGGGCTCCATCATGCGTAACGGTTACTTGGGAAGACAAACGCCATCACTCCAAACGTCCCCCCCCTTCCTTCTTCTTCCCCCAGCTTTATATGCTGAGCATCACGTCATATGGTATGGAATATCCCTTTGGCCAGTTTGAGTCAGCTGTCCTGGCTGTGCCCCCTCCCAGCTTCTTGTGCCCCTCCTCACTGGCAGAGTATGGGAAGCTGAAGAGTCCTTGACTTAGTATAAACACTGCTTAGCAACAACTAAAACATCGGTGTGTTATCAACATTGTTCTCACCCTAAATCCAAAACACAGCCCTGTACCAGCTACTAGGAAGGAAATTAACTCTATCCCTGCTGAAACCAGGACAGTAATGCAGCCTGATCTGTCCCCCGTATACCAACCAGCGCAACTAAGAAAAGGTGACGGGTGATAGTAGTAGGTGACTCTCTTCTGAGAGGTACGGAGGCACCCATTTGCCAACCAGACGCACTCTCTAGAGAGGTGTGCTGCTTACCGGGGGCTTCCATCAGGGACATCACCGAGAGGCTACCAAGCCTCGTACAGTCCACTGATTATTATCCGCTGCTGCTGTTTCACATGGGCACCACTGACACAGCCAGGAGCAGTCTGAGGAATATCAAGAAGGACTACAGAGCCCTGGGAGCGGCGGTACGGGGCTCGGGAGCGCAGGCAGTTTTTTCATTAATCCGGCCGGTCAAAGAGAAGGGGTTTGAAAGGGCCAGTCGAATCTGGTGAGTCAACAAATGATTACGGTACTGGTGCCACAGCCAGGGGTTCGGCTACTTAGACCATGGGACTTGCTTTGAGAAACCTGGTCTACTGGGGGCTGACAGGGTCCATCTATCAGAGGAGGGTGTCCTGCTTTCGGCAGGGATAGAGTTAATTCCCTTCCTAGTAGCTGGTACAGTGCTGTGTTTTGGATTTAGGATGAGAACAAAGTTGATAACGCACCGATGTTTTAGTTGTTGCTAGGTAGTGCTTACGCTAGTCAAGGACTTTTCAGCTTCCCATGCTCTACCGACTGAGAAGGCTGGAGGTGCACAAGAAGCTGGGAGGGGGCACAGCCAAACTGGCCAAAGGGACATTCCATACCATGGGACGTCATGCTCAGTACATAAACTGGGGAAAGCTGGCCGGGGGGGCCGCTGCTCGGGGACTGGCTGGGGCATCGGTCGGTGGGTGGTGAGCAATTGCACTGTGCATCACTTGCTTTGTGTATTATTATTATTATCATATTATTATTATCATTTTATTTCAATTATTAAACTGTTTTTATCTCAACCCACGAGTTTTCCTCACTCGTGCTCTTTTCCAATTCTCTCCCCCATCCCACCGGGTGGGGGGGAGTGAGCGAGCGGCTGCGTGGTGCTTAGTTGCCAACTGAGGTTAAACCACGACAGAGGGGAAGAGCATCTTCGGTCAAAGGCTTGCCAAGCTGGTGAAGAGGGCTTTAAACTAGAGATGCCGGGGGTGGGGAACCTCAATCCATCCCACTCCTACCAGTTTGATGCCAGGGCCAGCAATAGATGCACAGAGCCTGGAGAAGGAACACAGGTCAGCAGGCGAGCGCCTGAAGAGCAGCACAAAGGAACTCCAGCCAGTAAGACAGCTTCAGTGGGGGCCCAGCTTCAATGCCTCTATGCAAACGCACGTAGCACGGGGATGTCTTGTTTAACCTCAGTTGGCAACTAAGCACCACGCAGCCACTCGCTCACTCCCCCCACACCCCGGTGGGATGGGGGAGAGAATTGGGAAAGAGCACGAGTGAGAAAAACTCATGGGTTGAGATAAAAACAGTTTAATAATTGAAATAAAATGATAATAATAATATGATAATAATAATAAAACACACAGCAAGTGATGCACAGTGCAATTGCTCACCATCCACCAACCGATGCCCAGCCAGTCCCCGAGCAGCGGCCCCCCCGGCCAGCTTTCCCCAGTTTATGTACTGAGCATGACGTCCCATGGTATGGAATGTCCCTTTGGCCAGTTTGGCTGTACCCCCTCCCAGCTTCTTGTGCACCTCCAGCCTTCTCAGTCGGTAGAGCATGGGAAGCTGAAAAGTCCTTGCCTAGTGTAAGCATTACCTAGCAACAACTAAAACATCGGTGCCTTATCAACTTTGTTCTCATCCTAAATCCAAAACACAGCACTGTACCAGCTACTAGGAAGGGAATTAACTCTATCCCTGCCGAAACCAGGACAATATACACCCCTTATTCTATACCATCTGCGTCATGCTCAAGTCTCGTATTTTCCAGTACATTTTCATTAATCACCACCCCCTTTTCTTACATATATATATATATATACATACACACAGACATCATTCCCTTAGTCTGTGGGCCATGCCTCTAAAATATTCGGTGAGTTCATTTAGTCCATGACTTCGGGCTCCATCTGTCAAAACAGTCCTTCAGGGCAGGAAAAAAAAATGGAGATGATATGTGGCGTTGGATTGTTTCATGTTGAGGTCAGTTCTGGAACCATCATCACTGTGCTTTGCTTGGTTTCACTGAAGTTATTCTTCATTAGTCTGGGTGATTCTTATTGTAATAACATTAGTATAGCATATAATATTATTAGTATTATTAGTATATCTGTGTATTATTAGTATAACTATTATAACTATAATTAGTACTCAACATCACATAATTCAGATCATTGGCTGTTCCCACCCAAAATCAAATCCCCTTGAGGTACACATCGGACTTCCCCATCCTTCCGCATTATCCACCAAGTGCACCCAGGTCCTTGAGCAAAAGCAATCCCACGGATGGGTCTGCCTTTGCCCGAGGCAGGAATAACCCAAACTGTTTTCCCCAACATATTCTTTATGTGCACTACAGGGACTTTATTCCCATCTACAGTACGTAAAAGTTCTGACTGGGCAGGGCCTGCTCGATTGGCAGATCCCCTCGTGTTGACTAACCAGGTGGCCTTTGCTAAATGCGTATCCCAATGTTTGAATGTCCCGCCACCCATTGCTCTCAGCGTAGTCTTTAGCAGTCCATTGTATCGTTCATTTTTCCCAGAGGCTGGTGCATGATAGGGGATGTGATATACCCACTCAATGCCGTGCTCTTTGGCCCAGGTGTCTATGAGGTTGTTTCGGAAATGAGTCCCGTTGTCTGACTCAATTCTTTCTGGGGTGCCATGTCGCCACAGGACTTGCTTTTCAAGGCCCAGGATAGTGTTCTGGGCGGTGGCATGGGGCACGGGATATGTTTCCAGCCATCCGGTGGTTGCCTCCACCATTGTAAGCACGTGGCGCTTGCCTTGGCGGGTTTGTAGGAGTGTGATATAATCGATCTGCCAGGCCTCCCCATATTTATATTTCAGCCATCGTCCTCCATACCAAAGAGGCTTTAACCGCTTGGCTTGCTTGATCGCAGCGCATGTTTCGCATTCATGGATAACCTACGCAATAGTGTCCATGGTCAAGTCCACCCCTCGATCACGAGCCCATCTGTATGTTGCATCTCTTCCTTGGTGACCTGAGGTGTCATGGGCCCACCGAGCTATAAATAATTCACCCTTATGTTGCCAATCCAGATCCACCTGAGCCACTTCAATCTTAGCAGCCTGATCCACCTGCTGGTTGTTTTGATGTTCTTCAGTGGCCCGACTCTTGGGTACGTGAGCATCTACGTGACGGACTTTTACAACCAGGTTCTCCACCCGG
This sequence comes from Spheniscus humboldti, assembly GCA_027474245.1. NCBI lineage: Eukaryota > Metazoa > Chordata > Aves > Sphenisciformes > Spheniscidae > Spheniscus > Spheniscus humboldti. The sequence continues at coordinate 38,175,798 of CM049922.1, forward strand.
GCAGCAATATCTTGCCACAGTGCGGCAGCCCAGATGGGTTTGCCTCTGCGCTGCCAGTTGCTCTGCTTCCATTGCTGCAACCAGCCCCACAGGGCATTTGCCACCATCCATGAGTCAGTATAGAGATAGAGCACTGGCCACTTTTCTCGGTCAGCAATGCCTAAAGCCAGCTGGATGGCCTTTACTTCTGCAAATTGGCTCGATTCACCTTCTCATTCAGCAGTTTCTACAACTTGTCGTATAGGACTCCATACAGCAGCTTTCTACCTCCGATGCTTTCCCACAATACGACAGGACCCATCAGTGAACAGAGCATATTGCTTCTCATTTTCTGGTAGTTCATTATACATTGGGGCCTCCTCAGCACGCGTTACCTCCTCTTCTGGTGATATTCCAAAGTCTTTGCCCTCTGGCCAATCCATGATCACTTCCAGGATTCCTGGGCGACTGGGGTTTCCTATTCGAGCCCGTTCTGTGATTAGTGCGACCCACTTACTCCATGTAGCATCAGTTGCATGATGTGTACAGGGGACCCTCCCTCTGAACATCCAGCCCAGCACCGGCAGTCGGGGTGCCAGGAGGAGCTGTGCTTCAGTGCCGATCACTTCCGAAGCAGCTCGAACCCCTTCATATGCTGCCAATATCTCTTTTTCAGTTGGAGTATAGCGGGCCTCGGATCCTCTGTATCCCCCACTCCAAAACCCTAGCGGTCGACCTCGAGTCTCCCCACGTGCTTTCTGCCAGAGGTTCCAGGTAGGGCCGTTCTCCCCGGCTACGGTGCAGAGCACATTTTTGACATCTTGTCCTTCCCAGACTGGCCCCAGGGCTACTGCATGAACTATCTCCCGTTTAATTTGTTCAAAAGCTTGTCGTTGCTCAGGGCCCCATTTGAAATCGTTCTTCTTTCGGGTCACTTGATAGAGAGGGTTTGCGATCAGACTGTAATTTGGAATATGCATTCTCCAAAAACCCACGACGCCTGCCCAAGAAAGCTTGTGTTTCCTTTTTGCTAGTTGGTGGAGACATGGCTGTTATTTTGTTGATCACATCCATGGGGATCTGACAACGTCCATCTTGCCATTTTATTCCAAAAACCTGGATCTCCTGTGCAGGCCCCTTGACCTTACTTTGTTTTACGGCAAAACTGGCCTTCAGCAGGATTTGGACTATTTCCTTCCCTTTCTCAAAAACTTCTCCTGCTGTGTTGGCCCACACGATGATGTCATCAATGTATTGCAGGTGTTCTGGAGCTCCACCCTGTTCCAGTGCAGTCTGGATCAGTCCATGGCAAATGGTGGGGCTGTGTTTCCACCCCTGGGGCAGTCGGTTCCAGGTGTACTGGACGCCCATCCAAGTGAAAGCAAACTGTGGCCGGCACTCTGCTGCCAAAGGGATTGAGAAAAACACATTAGCAATATCACTTGTGGCATACCACTTGGCTGCCTTTGACTCCAGATCGTATTGAAGTTCTAGTATGTCCGGCACGGCAGCGCTCAGCGGCGGCGTTGGTGTAATATTGACGCCGGTGCACTGTGGTGGTAGCGATTGGCACTTGTAGGTCTTCGACCTTCAGCAACCCCACAACAGAGGGGTCCTCCGAGAGACCAGGCAAGGTGGACAGCTTTTTAATTCCCTCCGTCTCCAAGGCAGCTATACCAAAAGCCCACCGGTACCCTTTTGGGTCCTGGAAATACCCTCTCCTGAGGTAGTCTACGCCAAGGATGCACGGAGCCTCTGGGCCAGTCACAATGGGGTGCTTCTGCCACTCATTCCCAGTTAGACTTACTTCAGCTTCCAGTACAGTTAGCTGTTGGGATCCCCCTGTCTCTCCGGAAATACAGATGGGTTCTGCTCCTATATAGCTTGATGGCATTAGGGTACACTGTGCACCGGTGTCTACTAGAGCCTTATACTCCTGTGGGTCCGATGTGCCAGGCCACCGACTCCACACAGTCCAGTAAACCCGGTTGTCCCTTTCCTCCCCCTGGCTGGAGGCAGGGCCCCTCTAGTCCTCATCACAGTACTCATTTCTCATTTCTTGTACATACGAGTCAGAAGTTTCTTCATTAAGATCAGGAGTAAGATCGGCCCTTCTACCCTGTCTGGGGAACTGCCCGCTGGAAACTGGAGCAGCAATTTTCCTGGAAGAACCTCTTTCTGTGATTGTTTTCCCTTGCAATTCACGTACCTGTGCCCCTAGGGCTGCGGTAGGTTTTCCATCCCACTTCCTCATGTCCTCTCCGTGGTCACGCAGGTAAAACCATAGGGTGCCCCGTGGTGTGTACCCTTTATATTCTCTCTCTTGAGCAAAAGAACGCTGACTCCTAATAGCCGAGATACTGGTGGGGACAAGTGGGGAGTAGGACATATCCTCTTTGAGTTGCTGGAATTCCCGGGACAGTTTTTTGGACAGTTTTTCGGACAGTTTCTCCACAGCCGAGATGAGGGAACTCCTCATATTGCCGGAGTTGACTAGCCAATTCATCTACTGTTTGTTCCTCTCCATCTTTCCAGGTTATCACCGCCAATGAATTGGCGTATGAAGATGGTGAGCTCCTTATAAACTTCCACCACATGGGTCGTGTGCACGTGATTTCATCTGGATCTTTAGATAGTTGTTCATTGCTCAGGTCACCATAAATCACCTCCAGCACAGCTAATTCTCTCAGAAACTGGATACCCTTCTCCATGGTGGTCCACTTGCTTGGGCGACATATGACATCTTCCTTGAAGGGATACCTTTCCTTCACGCTTGACAAGAGTCGCCTCCAAAGGCTGAGGACTCGTGTCCCTTTTCCAATCGCTTTGTCAATGCCCCCTTCCCTAGAAAGGGATCCCAGCTGCTTGGCTTCCCTACCCTCTAATTCCAGGCTACTGGCCCCATTATCCCAGCATCGGAGCAGCCAGGTGACAATATGCTCACCTGGACGACGGCTGAAATCTTTTCGTATATCTCGCAGCTCTCTCAGGGATAGAGATCGGGTGGTCACTGCCTCGTTTATGAGTTCTTCCTCTTCTTCCTCCCTGAGTAGTTGCCAGCTCTCCTCCTCCCGGTCTCGTGATGGCCCTTCTCCAGGGTATTCGTACGGTTCTTCCTCCGGCTCCCTTTTAGAAGAAGCTTCTTCCTCCCTTACTAAATGAGTTGACTTCTGCTTCCAAGATTTCTTCTTGTGTACAGGGGCGACTGATACCGGCACAGGCTGGTTCTTTAGTTCAGCCACAGGGCGTGTCGCCGGGGTCTGAGTGGCCGCAGAGCATGTTGCTGGAGTCTGAGTGGTCGCAGAGCCTGTCGCTGGAGTCTGAGTAGCTGCAGAGCATGCTGCTGGGGTCGGAGTGGTCGCAGAGCGTGTCGCCGGGGTCTGAGTGGCTGCACGGTGTGTCGCTGGGGTCGGAGTGGCTGCAGGGCGTGTTGCCCGGTTCTGAGTGGCCGCAGTGCGTGTCGTTTTACTGTTAGATCCAGAGACCTTCTCCTCCCTTTGAGGGTACTGAATGGTGTTGAACAGGGCTCGGTAGGCATGGGCCAGGCCCCAGCACGTTGCAGTGATCTGTGTCTCTCTGGAGTTGCCAGGGTGACAGCATACCTTTTCCAAATATTCTACTAACTTCTCAGGATTCTGCACTTGCTCAGGGGTGAAGTTCCAAAACACTGGGGGTGCCCATTGGCCTAGGTACTTGCCCATCTTGTCCCACACACCCTGCCACTCAAAACTATTCGGCTTTGGGGCAGATCTCTGGATGATATTCTTAAATTGGTTACCATCTTTAGACAAAACCAAAACAATATTCCCAAGAAGAATCAATAGGAGTATCTTAACTACCCAAGGCTGTTCAAAATACTGAAAAGTTACTGTAATGAAGGAGGAAACATCATAGAAGAAGGTAGTGACACTGCCATTCTGTATTTCCTCCGTAAAAATACTCTCAGAAAAGTCACTGTAATTGCTAGTTGTCTCCACAAAATGGTATCCGTGGTACAGTAACGGCTTCATTGCGAAACCTACACACCACACTAACGTCAAGGTCAATGTTCTAAAAACAAACCTCACAAGCGAGACATCACTAATCACTGCAGACCACAGCAAACTGCAAAAACCAACACCAATCTTTAACATGTACAAGAAAAAAAAGAGCATGATGCAGATTATACAAATCAATATCGAGAACAGAGAAACCAACATTGTGACCCACCACTATTAACAGATATAAGTTCCTTAATACTCTCCGGTTAATCTGTGATTATCTCAAAGCCTTCGTGCCCCACGTTGGGTGCCAAAAAGGACTGTCGTGGTTTAACCTCAGTTGGCAACTAAGCACCACGCAGCCGCTCGCTCACTCCCCCCCACCCGGTGGGATGGGGGAGAGAATTGGAAAAGCACAAGTGAGAAAAACTCGTGGGTTGAGATAAAAACAGTTTAATAATTGAAAAATAATAATAATAATAACGTAATAATAACAATAATAATAAAAAAAATACACACAGCAAGTGATGCACAGTGCAATTGCTCACCACCCGCCGACCGATGCCCAGCCAGTCCCCGAGCAGCGGCCCCCCCGGCCAGCTTTCCCCAGTTTATGTACTCAGCATGACGTCACATGGTATGGAATGTCCCTTTGGCCTGTTTGGCTGTGCCCCCTCCCAGCTTCTTGTGCACCTGCAGCCTTCTCAGTCGGTAGAGCATGGGAAGCTGAAAAGTCCTTGCCTAGTGTAAGCATTACCTAGCAACAACTAAAACATCGGTGTGTTATCAACTTTGTTCTCATCCTAAATCCAAAACACAGCACTGCACCAGCTACTAGGAAGGGAATTAACTCTATCCCAGCTGAAACCAGGACAGGGGAATAAACAAGAGGAGTTCAAGACGTGCACACGCCTGCAGGGCTACGACCTTATTGGCATCACGGAGACTTGGTGGGATGGCTCCTATGATTGGAGTGTTGGGATGGAGGGATACAGGCTCTTTAGGAAGGACAGGCAGGGGAGACCAGGAGGGGGTGTCGCCCTCTATGTCAATGACCAGCTGGAGAGCATGGAGCTCTGCCTGGGGATGGATGAGGAGCCGACCGAGAGCTTGTGGGTCAGGATTAAAGGGAAGGCAGGGACAGGTGACATTACGGTGGGGGTCTGCTACAGGCCACCCGACCAGGAAGACCGAGCGGATGAGGCCCTCTATAGACAGATGGGAGCAGCCTCACGCTCACAAGCCCTGGTCCTCATGGGGGACTTCAGCCACCCCGACATCTCTTGGAGGGACAACACGGCAGGGCATAAGCAATCCGGGAGGTTCCTGGAATGCGTCAATGATAACTTCCTTCTCCAAGTGGTAGACGAGCCAACGAGGACAGGTGCTATGCTGGACCTTGTTCTCACCAACAAGGAGGGGCTTGTGGGGAATGTGAAGCTCAAGGGCAGCCTGGGCTGCAGTGACCACGAAATGGTGGAGTTCAAGATCCTTAGGGCACCGAGGAGGGCGCACAGCAAGCGCACTACCGTGGACTTCAGGAGAGCGGACTTTGGCCTCTTCAGGGATCTGCTTGGTAGAGTGCCACGGGACAAAGCGCTGGAGGGAAGAGGGGCCCAAGAAAGCTGGGTAATATTCAAGGATCACCTCCTCCAAGCTCAGGAGCGATGCATCCCAACAAAGAGGAAGTCAGGCAAAAACGCCAGGAGGCCTGCATGGATGAACAAGGAGCTCCTGGACAAACTCCAACACAAAAAGGAAGCTTACAGAGGGTGGAAGCAAGGACAGGTAGCCTGCGAGGAATACAGAGAAATTGCCTGAGCAGCCAGGGATCAGGTTAGGAAAGCTAAAGCCCTGAGAGAATTAAATCTGGCCAGGGACATCAAGGGCAACAAGAAAAGATTCTATAGGTACGTCGGGGATAAAAGGAAGACGAGGGAAAAGGTGGGCTCTCTCCGGAATGAAACGGGAGACCTGGTTACACAGGACACGGAGAAGATGGAGGTACTCAATGATTTTTTGCCTCGTTCTTCACCGGCAAGTGCTCGAGCCTCACTGCCCAAGCCACAGAAGGCAAAGGTGGGGACTGGGAGAATGAAGAGCCGCCCACTGTGGGAGAACATCAGGTTTGAGACCGTCTAAGGCACCTGAAGGTGCACAAGTCCATGGGACCCAATGAGATCCATCCGCAGGTCCTGAAGGAACTGGCGGATGAAGTTGCTAAGCCACTATCCATCGTATTTGAGAAGTCGTGGCAGTCCGGTGAAGTTCCCACTGACTGGAAAAGGGGAAACATAACCCCCATTTTTAAAAAGGGAAAAAGGGAAGACCCAGGGAACGACAGGCCAGTCAGCCTCACCTCTGTGCCTGGGAAGATCATGGAACAGATCCTCCTGGAAGCTATGCTAAGGCCCATGGAGGACAGGGAGGTGATTCGAGACAGCCAGCATGGCTTCACCAAGGGCAAGTCTTTCCTGACCAACCTAGTGGCCTTCTATGATGGAGGGACTACATCAGTGGACACGGGAAGGGCTAAAGATGTCGTCTATCTGGACCTCTGTAAGGCCTTTGACACGGTCCCCCACAACATCCTTCTCTCTAAACTGGAGAGGTATGGATTGGATGGGTGGACTGTCTGGTGGGTGAGGAATTGGTTAGATGGTCGCATCGAGAGGGTAGTGGTCAACAGCTCAAGTTCCAGATGGAGATTGGTGACGAGTGGCGTCCCGCAGGGGTCCGTATTGGGACTGGTACTGTTTAATATCTTCATCAATGACATAGACAGTGGGATCGAGTGCACCCTCAGCAAGTTTGCAGGTGACACCAAGCTGAGTGGTGCGGTCGACACGCCAGAGGGACGGGATGCCATCCAGAGGGACCTGGACAAGCTCGAGAAGTGGGCCCGTGTGAACCTCATGAGGTTTAACAAGGCCAAGTGCAAGGTCCTGCCCCTGGGTCGGGGCAACCCCCGGTATCAATACAGCCTGGGGGATGAAGGGATTGAGAGCAGCCCTGCCGAGAAGGACTTGGGGGTACTGGTGGATGAAAGGCTGGACATGAGCCAGCAATGTGCGCTCGCAGCCCAGAAGGCCAATCGTATCCTGGGCTGCATCAGAAGAAGCATGGCCAGCAGGTCGAGGGAGGTGATTCTGCCCCTCTACTCTGCTCTGGTGAGACCCCACCTTGAGTACTGCGTCCAGCTCTGGAGCCCCCTGCAGAAGAAAGACACGGACCTGTTGGAGCGGGTCCAGAAAAGGGCCACAAAAATGATCAGGGAGATGGAACACCTCTCCTCTGAAGAAAGACTGAGAGAGTTGGGGTTGTTCAGCCTGGAGAAGAGAAGGCACTGGGGAGACCTTATTGCAGCCTTGTCAGTACTTAAAGGGGGCTTATAAATAAGATGGCGGCAGATGTTTAGCAGGGCCTGTAGTGACAGGACAAGGGGGGATGGCTTTGAACTAAAGGGGCATAGATTTAGACTAGATATAAGGAAGAAATTCTTTACGCTGAGGGTGGTGAAGCACTGGCACAGGTTTCCCAGAGAGGTGGTGGATGCCCCATCCCTGGAAACATTCAAGGTCAGGTTGGACAGGGCTCTGAGCAACCTGATCTAGAATCATAGAATCATAGAATCGTACAATCATTAAGGTTGGAAAAGACCTCTAAGATCATCGAGTCCAACCGTCAACCCAACAGCACTATGCCCACTAAACCATTTCCCTAAGCGCCTCATCTACACATCTTTTAAATACCTCCAGGGATGGGGACTCAACCACTTTCCTAGGCAGCCTGTTCCAATATTTAACCACTCTCTCCGTAAAGAAATTTTTCCTCACGTCCAATCTAAACCTCCCCTGGTGCAACTTGAGGCCATTTCCTCTCGTCCTATCGCTTGTTACTTGGTAGAAGAGACCGACACCCACCTCGCTACAACCTCCTTTCAGGTAGTTGTAGGGAGCGATGAGGTCTCCCCTCAGCCTCCTTTTCTCCAGGCTAAACAATCCCAGTGCCCTCAGCCGCTCCTCATAAGACTTGTTCTCTAGACCCTTCACCATCCTCGTTGCCCTTCTCTGGACACGTTCCAGCACCTCGACGTCCTTCTTGTAGTGAGGGGCCAAAAACTGAACACAGTATTCAAGGTGCGGCCTCACCAGGGCCGAGTACAGGGGCACGATCACTTCCCTACTCCTGCTGGCCACACTGTTTCTGATACAGGCCAGGATGCCATTGGCCTTCTTGGCCGCCTGGGCACACTGCTGGCTCATATTCAGCCGGCTGTCGACCAACACCCCCAGGTCCTTTTCTGACAGGCAGCTTTCCAGCCACTCTTCCCCAAGCCTGTAGCGCTGCATGGGGTTGTTGTGGCCCAAGTGCAGGACCCGGCACTTGGCCTTGTTGAATCTCACACAATTGGCCTCGGCCCATCGATCCAGCCTGTCCAGGTCCCTCTGCAGGGCCTTCCTACCCTCGAGCAGATCAACACTCCCGCCCAACTTGGTGTCACCTGCAAACTTACTGAGGGAGCACTCGATCCCCTCGTCCAGATCATCGATATAGATATTGAACAAGACCGGCCCCAAAACTGAGCCCTTGTGAACACTGCTCGTGACCGGCCTCCAACTGGATTTCACTCCATTCACCACAACTCTCTGGGCCCGGCCGTCCAGCCAGTTTTTGACCCAGCGCAGAGTACACCTGTCTAAGCCGTGAGCCGCCAGCTTCTCGAGGAGAATGCTGTGGGAGACGGTGTCAAAGGCCTTACTGAAGTCCAGGTAGACCACATCCACAGCCTTTCCCTCATCCACTAGGCGGGTCACCTGGTCATAGAAGGAGATCAGGTTGGTCAAGCAGGACCTGCCTCTCGTGAACCCGTGCTGGCTGGGCCTGATCCCCTGGTTGTCCCGCTCATGCCTTGTGAGCGCCCTCAAGATGAACCGCTCCATAACCTTCCCTGGCACCGAGGTCAGGCTGACAGGCCTGTAGTTCCCCGGATCCTCCTTCCGGCCCTTCTTGTAGATGGGCGTCACATTGGCAAGCCTCCAGTCGTCTGGGACCTCCCCCGTTAACCAGGACTGCTGATAGATGATGGAGAGTGGCTTGGCGAGCTCCTCCGCCAGCTCCCTCAGCACTCTCGGGTGGATCCCATCCGGCCCCATAGGCTTGTGAGCATCCAGGTGGCGTAGCAGGTCGTTGACTGCTTCCTCTTGGATTATGGGGGGTTCATCCTGCTCACCGTCCCTGTCTTCCAGCTCAGGGGGCCGAGTACCCTGAGGATAACCGGTCTGCCTGTTAAAGACTGAGGCAAAGAACGCATTGAGTATCTCAGCCTTTTCCTCATACTCTGTGACAATGTTCCCCCCTGCATCCAATAAAGGATGGAGAGTCTCCCTGGCTCTCTTCTTGTCATGAATATATTTGTAAAAACTTTTTTTGTTGACAGCGGCCAGATTGCGTTCCAGCTGGGCTTTTGCCTTTCTCATTTCATCTCTGCACGACCTAACGAGATCCCTGTACTCTTCTTGAGTCGCCTGCCCCTTCTTCCACAAGTGGTAAACTCTCCTTTTTTTCCTGAGTCCCATCAAAAGCTCCCTGTTCAGCCAGGCCGGTCGTCTTCCCCACCTGTTCTTTTTATGGCATACAGGGACAGCCTGCTCCTGCGCCTTTAAGACTTCCTTCTTGAAGATCGTCCAGCCTTCCTGGACCCCTTTGCCCTTCAGGACTGTCTCCCAAGGGACTCTCTCAACCAGCGTCCTGAACAGGCCAAAGTCCGCCCTCCGGAAGTCCATGGTTGCAGTTTTGCTGCCCCCTCTCCTTACTTCACTGAGAACCGAGAATTCTACCATTTCATGGTCGCTAAGCCCAAGACGGCCTCCGACCACCACATCTCCCACCAGTCCTTCTCTGTTTGTAAACAGCAGGTCGAGCGAGGCACCTCCCCTGGTAGGCTCACTTACCAGCTGCGTCAGGAAGTTGTCTTCCACACACTCCAGGAACCTCCTAGACTGCTTCCTCTCTGCCGTGTTGTATTTCCAGCAGATGTCTGGGAAGTTGAAGTCCCCCACGAGAACAAGGGCTAGCGATTGAGAAACTTCTGCCAGCCGCTTGTAGAACGCTTCATCCGCCCCTTCATCCTGGTTGGGTGGTCTATAACAGACTCCCAGCAGGATATCTGCCTCGTTGGCCTTCCCCCTCATCCTTACCCATAAACACTCGACCGTATCATCACCACAATCGTTGAGTTATAGTCAATCGAAACACTCCCTAACATACAGGGCCACCCCACCGCCTCTCCTTCCTCGCCTGTCCCTTCTGAAGAGTCTATAGCTATCCATTGCAGCACTCCAATCGTGAGAGTCACCCCACCATGTTTCTGTGATGGCGACTAAGTCATATCTCTCCCGCTGCACCATGGCTTCCGGCTCCTCCTGTTTGCCGCCCATGCTGCGTGCATTGGTGTAGATGCACTTGAGCCGGGCTATCGATTTCGCCCCCAGCATCGGCATGCCACCCCTAGGCTCGTCTCTAGTGAGCCTGGTTTTATCCCCTTCCCCCTTCAAACCTAGTTTAAAGCCCTCTCAATGAGCCCTGCCAATTCATGAGCCATGATCCTTTTCCCCCTGTGAGACAGCTGGACTCCATCTGTCGCCAGCAGGCCCGGTGCCGTGTAAACCTCCCCATGATCAAAAAAGCCAAAATTCCTCCGATGGCACCAGCCCCTGAGCCACGTGTTGATCAGGTGCGTTTTCCTGTTCCTTTCAGTATTCTTCCCTGCCACTGTAGGGATTGAGGAAAACACTACCTGTGCTCCCGATCCTTCAACCAGCCGCCCCAGTGCCCTGAAGTCCCTTTTGATCACGGCAGGACTTCTCTCTGGAACCTCATCACTGCCAGCCTGTATAACCAACAGCGGGTAGTAGTCGGAAGACCGTACCAGACCAGGGAGCTTCCTCGTAATGTCTCTGACCCGGGCCCCAGGGAGGCAGCAGACTTCCCTGTGGGACGGGTCTGGTTGGCATATTGGGCCCTCTGTTCCCCTCAGAAGGGAATTGCCTACGACAATTACCCTCCTTTTTTTCTTAGCAGAGGCAGTCATAATGCGTGGGGCTGACTGCCTTACCCTAGGCAACCCCCTGGATGGACCTTCGTCTACATCCTCGTTTGCCTGGCCCTCAGGTTCCAGGGCCCCATATCTGTTGCGTAAGGGCAACCGGGAAGGTGAGGGAGGCCGGGCGGGGGTTCGCCTGGCGCCCCGAGCAGGGACCCGTTTCCATTCCCCGCCGTCGCTTAGGTCCCCTCTTTCTACCTGGTGGCAAGAGGGCAGGGGATCCTCTGCTTCTCGTGGAGCCTCCATCTGCTGCCCTTGCCTCAGGGATGGTAGGGTGCAGCTCCACCAATCTATCTTCCTCTCACATTCCCGGATACTCCTTAACCTTTCCACTTCCTCCTTCAGCTCTGCCACCATCTAGTTGAAGATGTCCCTGCCCATGGCAGGGGGGTTGGACTAGATGACCTTTAGAGGTCCCTTCCAACCCAAACTATTCTATGATTCTATGATTCTATGATTCTAGATTGATGCCCATTACTGTCTTTGGGTCACGCTTCCCTGTCAATGCCTCGCCTGGCACCCCAGTCACACCACGGCTCCCCCTAGCCCCAACGGGGGCATCCTCACCCCGTGACGGCTGGGACCAAGCTGTTTCATTCCAGTGGAGGAAGGGCGGCGGGCAGGGTTTCCCTCCCCAGCTGCTGTAGGAGACACACAGCCTGGCCCAGCTGTCCTAGACACGCAGCAGAGAGACCCAGAGGGTGCTCGCACATCCCACTACCACCAGCTTACCTCAGAGGCAACCCCTCCCTTGTCAGCAAGGCACCTCTTCTTTGTATTCTCCTGGAGGTGTCTGCTATAGCTCAGGTGCCGTGCCTGTGCGGGAGCAGTTCTCCACCACCTGGGAGAGGGGATGGTTAGGCTGCAGCCACTGGGCATAAGCGCTAGCCTTGGGGCTGTTGAGCTGGAAAGGGGACCGTGTGTCTGTCTTGCTTGGTGTCGTGCGTATGTATGCATGTATGTATGTATTACCTCTTTTCTCTACCACTACCACCCCACACACACCCTGCTGAGAGAGGTTTCTAGTGAAATAAGATGGCTGTTCCATGAAGAAGCAGCACCCGGGTGGCCCTACCATGTCTCCCTCTCCGTGCAGGACTGCCACATCAGCACTCAGCAGTGCTAAGGTCCCCTCCCTCAGCCAGGCCAACCACTTCAGTGAACAGCGCCCTCATCCAGCAATGTCTTCCTCACCACAGCACCTGCCAAACTAGATCACCCTATGCAGGAGCTCATAAACATTAACACGGATGATCATTAAATTACAGAGCAGCACACTGCATGCAGGTAAAAGAACAAATTACGCACCTGAACTTTAGAATTTCCTACGTTTTGGCAACTTGAATTTTCAACCTGTACCTTTTTTTAACATAAGCCTACACATTAAGCAGTTATAAAGGAAAAGACGATTGAATTATCCGCAAAGAATTTAAGATGAGAGGTTTTGGCTGTGACAATCCCATATGATAATTAGAAATCCATCCTTTCAATTAGCTAAAGCTCTATATGTTCAAATAGCCCATATTACCCCCCCAGTTGTACTTCAGTAAGGTTCACAGAAAAGTTACCATAATTCAAGCTAATTGCAAGTTGGCTGGAGGTGGAATAAGTCTAGATCAAATATAAATGGCCTCCATTGTGATAATTTAATTAAAAAATTACAATACACATAACCATACAAATGAGTAAGGCAATATCTAGCTACTATGCCTTCTCTCTTTAAAGGAAGTTATATGGAGAAAAGCTTCCCAAATTTCTGGTCTTGAAAAACCTCTTATTCAATCAGTCTCATAAGCAAATTATTGTCACCTACTGCTTCTAAGTATCTAAGGCCTATATGTTTACTGCCTATTTTTTGATATTTTACAGGTACCCACTACCATTATACTTTTACAGTTAATATGGACTAATGAGCAGAATTTTTAGTCCCTTGTCCTGGTTTCGGCAGGGATAGAGTTAATTTTCTTCCTAGTAGCTGGTATAGTGCTGTGTTTTGGATTTAGGATGAGAATAATGTTGATAACACACCGATGTTTTAGTTGTTGCTACGTAGTGCTTACACTAGTCAAGGACTTTTCAGCTCCTCATGCCCTGCCAGTGAGAAGCTGGGAGGGGGCACAGCCAGGACAGCTGGCCAAAGGGGTATTCCATACCATATGACGTGATGCTCAGCATATAAAGCTGGGGGAAGAAGGAGGAAGCGGGGGACGTTCGGAATTATGGAGTTTTACCTTCCCAAGTAACTGTTACACATAATGGAGCCCTGCTTTCCTGGAGATGACTGAACACCTGCCTGCCGATGGGAAGCAGTGAATGAACTCCTTATTTTGCTTTGCTTGCATGCACGGCTTTTGCTTTCCCTATTAAACTGTCTTTATCTCAACCCACGAGTTTCCTCGCTTTTACCCTTCCGATTCTCTCCCCCATCCCACTGGGGCTTAGTTGCCAGCTGGGGTTAAACCACAATATCCCTTTAGTGTCAGCAAATTAGTAGATGTCACCTGACACTAAGGGGACAGAAAGGTTCTTTTAGGGATCCTTGGCAGAATGATGACAGCACTAAATCGTAGTTACAATTAAAGCTTTATTTTCTTAACAGGATATTATGATTTGTATAGCATAGAATTTATGATTAGAATAGCACAAGATTTCTACAAGCAGAATCAATGTAGCAAAATTTATAAGTAGCGTAATACAGAATTTATAATACAACTTAACTTATAATTTCTAGTCACCTGGATCCTAACTTTGCTTATGGTTTCTAATAACCTGGACTCTCTGCAGATCGGGTCAAATCTTAATACATGGTTTGCTGTATCAGTATAACAATCATAATCTAGACTCAAAAATCATATAAAAGAATACAATTCACTCGATCCTCAGAGGAAGCAGACAATGGTGGAGGTGTCCCCAGCCACCAGGAGGTCGTGGGTCTCACTGTCCAGCAGCAGTTCAGGCCCAAGTTCCCTACTTAGGACTTGTAACTGCTTGATTTTATAGACAGTGCTCTGTGTGCCGTTATGCTTCCCTGTTCTGTGATGGGGTCATCACCACCACCTGGTTGGCTGGGTGCCTGGGACCTTCAAGACCGGCAAGGAAGGGAGTAACCGGCCTGGTGCCCAGGAATCTTGAAGCCGGTAGGGAGGGGAAAAAGAAATCTGTTTGGTTTGTCTACTTGGTTCACAGAACCTTCAGGTCACGAATACGTGACTGTTGTCGTTTAATCTCAGTCGGCAACTGAGCACCACGCAGCCGCTCGCTCACTCCCCCCCACCCGGTGGGATGGGGGAGAGAATTGGAAGAGCACAAGTGAGAAAAACTCGTGGGTTGAGTGAAGAACAGTTTAATAATTGAAATAAAGTGATGATAATAATAATAAGATAATAATAATACACAAAGCAAGTGATGCACAATGCAATTCCTCACCACCCGCCAACCGATGCCCAGCCAGTCCCCGAGCAGCGGCCCCCCCGGCCAGCTTTCCCCAGTTTATGTACTGAGCATGACGTCCCATGGTATGGAATGTCCCTTTGGCCAGTTTGGCTGTGCCCCCTCCCAGCTTCTTGTGCACCTCCAGCCTTCTCAGTCGGTAGAGCATGGAAAACTAAAAAGTCCTTGGCTAGTGTAAGCATTACCTAGCAACAACTAAAACATCGGTGCCTTATCAACTTTGTTCTCATCCTAAATCCAAAACACAGCACTGCACCAGCTACTAGGAAGGAAATTAACTCTATCCCTGCCGAAACCAGGACACTTGCTCTCCGTTGCTCTCTTCCTCTCTCCCTTTCTCTTCATCTTTCTCTTCATCTGTCTCTTCCTCTCTGTCATAATCCAATACTCTCTGACCAGGTTTTAGATATTCTACGTGTGGAGGGTGTAATGTTTAATATCAAATTTACTTATTTGAATACAATTGATGTTACATGGGATTTCTGATTTAGCAGAGTGATACAAAATATACTGAAAACACAAGTGTAAGTTACACTTAGCAAAATTTAGCAATTGCAAATACAGTTCAATCACAATACCAGTGTGCTTCCCATTACCGGTCTCTATAATATGCTCACCATCATGATGCTGGGCATCTCCAATCGCCAGGAAGGAATCCATGGGTTGAAGCCAGCTGAAGCCCGTTGCTCTCTCTGAAATTCTTTTGCTAGCTGTCAAATTTTTATACTCTATGTTGGGCTGAGCCAGGTATTCACTTCCCTCATGCTGGTCTGGCTAACTCAGGGAGACATTTACACTCTTTTACTGAACTCAGGTAGAAACATTTACACCACCAGTTGATCCACTCAACTGATGTATAGCTGTTTATCCAAAAAAAAGGCCAACCTTTGGTCCCCTTTGTGTTGAGATAAAGTCAGCTTCTTTGCAACAGTTGTGATCAGTTACACCCTACATTATTCACTGAGTTTCATGGGCACATCCCATTGCCCTTGTCCACTGAGTCTTCTTCCATTGTAAGGGTTTATTCAGTGAATCACATTCCACCGCTAGGGGTTTAGTCAGTCACACTCTCTCTTCACCCCCTCTCTCTTTGCCCCCCCCCTTGCTCCCCCTCTGTCTCCCTATGCATCTCTCTGTGTCTCTCCCTCTCTCTCTTTGCCTCTTTCTCTTAGCCTGTCTCTTTCTTCCTCTCTCGTGCTCTTCCCCTCCCCTCCTCCTAGCTCCTTGTCTCTCTTTCTCTTTGTCCCTCTCTCCTCACATTTCTCTCACCCTGTCTCTCTCTCTCTCTTCATCTGTCTCTCTATTGCCTCCCTCTCCCCTTCACTCTCCCTCCTTCTTCCCCTCTTTCTATTGCTGTCTCTCCATCTGTCTCTTCCCTTAACTCTCTTCAGTTCTTTCTCTTCCCCCCTCTCTCTTTGCCCTCTCTCTTTGCCTCCCCTCTCGCCCTCAACATCTTTTCCCAGCTCCCTCACTCTTTGTCGCTCTCACACTTCAGCATGCTCGCGCCCCCCCGTCTCTCTTTATCCCCAGCGCTCTCTTCTTCGTGCGCTCTCATTCTCGCCACTATCTCTCTTTGTCTCTCACTCTACTCCCTTTTATCTCTCATCAGCTCTCTCTCTCTCTCTCTCTCTCTGGCTCTCTCCCCAGCTCTTTCTCTCTCTCAGACTCGCTCTCTGACTCGCTCTCACACTTTCTCCCTTTTATCTCTCTTTCTCTCTTTGGCGCTCTCATTCTCTCTTCTGTTGTCTCTTTGTCTCGCTCCTCACTGCTCTCTTTGTCTCTCTTCTCTCCCTCTGTACCCCTCTTTCCAGCTCTCTCTCTGTCTGTCTCTGTCTCTCCCCTTTCCTTGATATCTCTCTGTTGTGCGAAATAGCAGGAACAGATTCGCATTCAGAAATGAACCATAAGAATGCTGAGATAAATATCCTTTTATTCTGTATACTCACAAATCCCACAGCAGGAGGAAGCCTTGGGAGCACCCTACAGGGAGGCAGCAGGGAAGACCCAGGCATGGCAGAGCATCCAATTACTTGTCAGCAAAGTGATTTATGTATGTACTAAATATAGGCACTAAATATAGGCTACTTTATACTTGTTCCATACATCCCATCTGCACACATTTCTCTAGAGAACTGGGTGAATCAGTCAACCTGATGTACTCCTCCTTGCCATTCTTCCTTTATTTAGTAGTTCCCAGTACACTCTCTCTGCCTCTTCACCCCTCTCCCTCCCCTGCTTTCTTTGTGCCTCTCTTTGTTCACCTCTCCCCCCCCTCTGTTAGTGTCTCCCTCTTAATATCTTAGTTTCTCTCTTTCTCTCTTAGTCTCTCTTAGTCCCTCCTCTTTGCCTCACTCATTCTCCCCGCCTCTCTCCCTGCCCCCCCCCCCCCGGTTTCTCCCCATTTCTTTAAGTCTTTATCTCTCTTAATATCTCTCTCCCCCCTCCCTCCTTCCCCCCTCTCTCCATCTCTCTCATCGTCATCCCTCTCTCACTGTCTCGCTCGTTTTCTTACCGTAAATCGGCAGATGAAGAACTCTCTAAGACTCAATTTGGAGTTTTAGAAAGCAGGCATTCTTTAGTGCGGCGCCGGGTGCAAGGTGGAATTTCCACAAATCAAGCACACTTATCGCTAGATCACCGTTACTTTTATACACAAAAATTATAAGGTAGTACGCTCCAAGTTACAATGATTGGTTAGTGATTTACATATAATTATAATATCGGTTATGTCATTCTCTTCTGTTACTACGCTTGCGCGGGGGAAGGGTCTTCACCTGGGCAAGGGTCTTCTTGACCTGTGGGTGTGTGTCGTGGTTTAACCTCAGTCGGCAACTGAGCACCACGCAGCCGCTCGCTCACTTCCCCCCCAGTAGTATGGGGAAGAGAATTGGAAGGGTAAAAGTGAGAAAACTCGTGGGTTGAGATAACAACAGTTTAATAGGGAAAGCAAAAGCCGCACACGCAAGCAAAGCAAAACAAAGGAATTAATTCACTCCTTCCCATAGGCAGGCAGGTGTTCAGCCATCTCCAGGAAAGCAGGGCTCCCTCACGCGTAACGGTTACTTGGGAAGACAAACGCCACCGCTCCAAACGTCCCCCACTTCCTTCTTCTTCCCCCAGCTTTATATATTGAGCATGACGTTGCATGGTATGGAATATCCCGTTGGCCAGTTTGGGTCAGCTGTCCTGGCTGTGCCCCCTCCCAGCTTCTTGTGCCCCTCCAGCCTAGCTCAGTCGGTAGAAGCTGGAAAGTCCTTGACTAGTGTAAGCACTACCTAGCAACAACTAAAACATCGGTGTGTTATCAACATTGTTCTTACCCTAAATCCAAAACAGCCCTGTACCAGCTACTAGGAAGGAAATTAACTCTATCCCTGCCGAAACCAGGACAGTATCCACCCCTTATTCCATACCATCTAGGTCATGCTCAAGTCCCATATTTTCCAGTACAAACTTATTTACCACCCTTATGTTGCCAGTCCAGATCCACCTGAGCCACTTCAATCTTAGCAGCCTGATCCACCTGCTGGTTGTTCTGATGTTCTTCAGTGGCCCGACTCTTAGGTATGTGAGCATCTACGTGACGGACTCTTACAACCAGGTTCTCCACCCGGGCAGCAATATCTTGCCACAGTGCGGCAGCCCAGATGGGTTTGCCTCTGCGCTGCCAGTTGCTCTGCTTCCATTGCTGCAACCACCCCCACAGGGCATTTGCCACCATTCATGAGTCAGTATAGAGATAGAGCACTGGCCACTTTTCTCGGTCAGCAATGTCTAAAGTCAGCTGGATGGCCTTTACTTCTGCAAATTGGCTCGATTCACCTTCTCCTTCAGCAGTTTCTGCCACTTGTCGCATAGGACTCCATACAGCAGCTTTCCACCTCCGATGCTTTCCCACAATACGACAGGACCCATCAGTGAACAGAGCATATTGCTTCTCATTTTCTGGTAGTTCATTATACATTGGGGCCTCCTCAGCACGCGTCACCTCCTCCTCTGGCGATATTCCAAAATCTTTGCCCTCTGGCCAATCCATGATCACTTCCAGGATTCCTGGGCAACTGGGGTTTCCTATTCGAGCCCGTTCTGTGATTAGTGCGACCCACTTACTCCACGTAGCATCAGTTGCATGATGTGTACAGGAGACCCTCCCTCTGAACATCCAGCCCAGCACCGGCAGTCGGGGTGCCAGGAGGAGCTGTGCTTCCGTGCCGATCACTTCCGAAGCAGCTCGAACTCCTTCATATGCTGCTAATATCTCTTTTTCAGTTGGAGTATAGCGGGCCTCGGATCCTCTGTATCCCCGACTCCAAAACCCTAGGGGTCGACCTCGAGTCTCCCCTGGTGCTTTCTGCCAGAGGTTCCAGGTAGGGCCGTTCTCCCCGGCTGCGGTGTAGAGCACATTTTTGACATCTTGTCCTGCCTGGACTGGCCCCAGGGCTACTGCGTGAACTATCTCCTCTTTAATTTGTTCAAAAGCTTGTCGTTGCTCAGGGCCCCATTTGAAATCGTTCTTCTTCCGGGTCACTTGATAGAGAGGGTTTACAATCAGACTGTAATTTGGAATATGCATTCTCTAAAAACCCACGACGCCCAAGAAAGCTTGTGTTTCCTTTTTGCTAGTTGGTGGAGACATGGCTGTTATTTTATTGATCACATCCATGGGGATCTGACAACATCCATCTTGCCATTTTATTCCTAAAAACTGGATCTCCTGTGCAGGTCCCTTGACCTTACTTTGTTTTATGGCAAAACTGGCCTTCAGGAGGATTTGGACTATTTCCTTCCCTTTTTCAAAAACTTCTCCTGCTGTGTTGGCCCACACGATGATGTCATCAATGTATTGCAGGTGTTCTGGAGCTCCACCCTGTTCCAGTGCAGTCTGGATCAGTCCCTGGCAAATGGTGGGGCTGTGTTTCCACCCCTGGGGCAGTCGGTTCCAGGTGTACTGGACGCCCCTCCAAGTGAAAGCGAATTGTGACCTGCACTCTGCTGCCAAAGGGATTGAGAAAAACGCATTAGCAATATCACTTGTGGCATACCACTTGGCTGCCTTTGACTCCAGGTCGTATTGAAGTTCTAGCATGTCTGGCACAGCAGCACTCAGCGGTGGCGTGACTTCATTTAGGCCACGATAGTCTAGTGTAAGTCTCCACTCTCCATTAGACTTCCGCACTGGCCTTATGGGACTGTTAAAGGGTGAGCGAGTCTTGCTGATCACTCCTTGGCTCTCCAGTCGACGAATTAGCTCATGAATGGGAATCAGGGAGTCTCGGTTGGTGCGATATTGCCGCCGGTGCACCGTGGTGGTAGCGATTGGCACTTGTTGGTCTTCGACCTTCAGGAACCCCACAACAGAGGGGTCCTCCGAGAGACCAGGCAAGGTGGACAGCTGTTTAATTCCCTCCGTCTCCAAGGCAGCTATACCAAAAGCCCACCGGTACCCTTTTGGGTCCTTGAAATACCCTCTCCTGAGGTAGTCTATGCCAAGGATGCACGTAGCATCTGGGCCAGTCACAATGGGGTGCTTCTGCCACCCATTCCCAGTTAGGCTCACTTCGGCTTCCAATACAGTTAGCTGTTGGGATCCCCCTGTCACCCCAGAAATACAGATGGATTCTGCCCCTGTATAGCTTGATGGCATTAGCGTACATTGTGCACCGGTGTCCACTAGAGCCTTATACTCCTGTGCGTCTGATGTGCCAGGCCACCGAATCCACACAGTCCAGTAAACCCGGTTGTCCCTTTCCTCCCCCTGGCTGGAGGCAGGGCCCCTCTAGTCCTCATCACAGTACTCATTTCTCATTTCTTGTACATATGAGTCAGAAGTTTCTTCATTAAGATCAGGAGTAAGATCAGCCCTTCTACTCTGTCTGGGGAACTGCCCGCTGGAAACTGGAGCAGCAATTTTCCTGGGAGAACCTCTTTCTGTGATTGTTTTTCCTTGCAATTCACGTACCCGTGCCCCTAGGGCTGCAGTAGGTTTTCCATCCCACTTCCTCATGTCCTCTCCGTGGTCACGCAGGTAAAACCATAGGGTGCCCCGTGGTGTGTACCCTTTATATCCTCTCTCTTGAGCAAAAGAACGCTGACTCCTAACAGCCGAGATACTGGTCCGTACAAGTGGGGGATAGGACCTATCCTCTACAAGTTGCTGGACCTTCTGGGACAGTTTCTCCACAGCCGAGACGAGGGAGGAAAAGAGACTTTCCTCATATTGCCGGAGTTGACTAGCCAATTCATCCACCGTTTGTTCCTCTCCATCTTTCCAGGTCATCACTGCCAATGAATTGGCGTATGAAGATGGTGAGCTCCTTATAAACTTCCGTCACATGGGTCGCGTGCACTTGACTTCATCTGGATCTTTGGGTATTTGTTCATTGTTCAGGTCATCATAAATCACCTCCAGCACAGCTAATTCTCTCAGGACCTGGATACCCTTCTCCATGGTGGTCCACTTGCTTGGGCGACATATGACATCTTCCTTGAAGGGATACCTTTCCTTCCCACTTGACAAGAGTCGTCTCCAAAGGCTGAGGATTTGTGTCCCTTTTCCAATCGCTTTGTCAATGCCCCCTTCCCTAGAAAGGGATCCCAGCTGCTTGGCTTCCGTACCCTCTAATTCCAGGCTACTGGCCCCATTATCCCAGCATCGGAGCAGCCAGGTGACAATATGCTCACCTGGACGACGGCTGAAATCTTTTCGTATATCTCGCAGCTCACTCAGGGATAGGGATCGGGTGGTCACTGCCTCATTTATGAGTTCTTCCTCTTCTTCCTCCCCGATCAGCGGCCGGCTCTCCTCCTCCTGTTCTCTTGATGGCCCTTCCCTAGGGTCGTCTGCCTCGTACAGTTCTTCCTCCGGCTCCCTTTTAGAAGAAGCTTCTTCCTCCCTTACTAAACGAGCTGACTTCCGCTTCCACAATTTCTTCTTGTGTACAGGGGCGACTGATACCGGCACAGGCTGGTTCTTTAGTTCAGCCACAGGGCGTGTCGCCGGGGTCTGAGGGGCCGCAGTGCCTGTCGCTGGGGTCTGAGAGGCCGCAGTGCCTGTCGCCGGGGTCTGAGTAGCTGCAGAGCATGTTGCTGGTGTTGGAGTGGTTGCAGAGCATGTTTCTGGGGTCTGAGTGGCCGCAGTGCATGTCATTTTACTATCAGATCCGGAGACCTCTTCCCCTTGAGGGTACTGAATGGTGTTGAACAGGGCTCGGTAGGCATGGGCCAGGCCCCAGCACGTTGCAATGATCTGCATCTCTCTGGAGTTGCCAGGGTGACAGCACACTTTTTCCAAATATTCTGCTAACTTTTCAGGATTCCACACTTGCTCAGGGGTGAAACTCCAAAACACTGGGGGTGCCCATTGGCCTAGGTACTTGCCCATCTTGTCCCACACACCCTGCCACTCATAACTATCCAGCCCTGGGGCAGATCTCTGGATTATATTCTTAAATTGTTTACGAACTTTAGACAGAACCAAAACAATATTCCCAAGAAATACCAATAGAAGTATCCTAATCCCCCAAGGCTGTTCAAAATACTGAGGAGTTACTGCAATGAAGGAGGAAACACCACAGAGGAACGCAGTGACACCGCCATTCTGCATTCCCTCCGTAAAAAAACTCTCAGAAAAATTACTGTAGTTGCTAATCGTCTCCACGAAATGGTATCCGTGGTACAGCAGCGGCTTCATTGCGAAGCTTACATACCACACTAACGTCAAGGTCAATGTTCTAAAAACAAACCTCACAAGAGAGACATCACTAATCATTGCAGACCACAGCAAACTGCAAAAACCAACAGCAATCTTTAACATGTACAGCAGCAGAAAGAGCACGATGCAGACCATACAAATCAACATTGAGAACAGAGAGAGTAACATTGTGATCCACAACCGCTAGCAGATATAAGTTCCTTAACACACTTCGGTTAGTCTGTTATTATCTCAACCCCTTCGAGCCCCACGTTGGGCGCCAAAAAGGACTGTCGTGGTTTAACCTCAGTCGGCAACTGAGCACCATGCAGCCGCTCGCTCACTTCCCCCCCAGTAGTATGGGGAAGAGAATTGGAAGGGTAAAAGTGAGAAAACTCGTGGGTTGAGATAACAACAGTTTAATAGGGAAAGCAAAAGCCGCACACGCAAGCAAAGCAAAACAAAGGAATTAATTCACTACTTCCCATAGGCAGGCAGGTGTTCAGCCATCTGCAGGAAAGCAGGGCTCCCTCACGCGTAACGGTTACTTGGGAAGACAAACGCCACCGCTCCAAACGTCAGGGAGACCCTCCCGTTGAGTCATGAGGTTCAGAAAGGACCCCCTTGCTTTCTAAACTCCTTCTCAGAGAGGAGTTTAGGTGCTTCTGGATCCAATCCTAGTCCCAGACTTGGTCAACGGTTTATGTCTAAAGGATTATAGATAACAGATGGAGTTTAGAGGTAACAAATAGAGTTAAAGTTTTAGAAATAGTTAATAGAGTTAATAGAATTCAAAAGTCAAAAGTAATGAATAGAGTTCAAAAGTAATGAATAAAGTCCAACCAAATGTCCAACCCAGCAATAGCTTTCGCTTATGACTTACGGGCAGACGCCTAGGCTTCCAATGCAAGCAGGTACCCTCTAAGCCCCAACCCTGCGCAGCTTTCACCGCGCCTTACAGGCAGGCTTGCGGCAGTCTCCGACCCCGCCAAACAATCCTTTCACAGGGGACTCTATCCCCTTCCCCGGTTCCAATTTAAAGTTTCTAAAGTATGCCTTAATACTCACAATGTTCTTCGCTCAGGGACTCTTCGGTCCAGGGATCGGAAAATCCTCTCCGAGAATCCCTCAGTGCCGGCTGAGGTTCCACGATCCCAGGATCCATCGAGGCTCAAGAGCAGGGTCCCATCTGGGTCGCCAAAACTGTTACCATAAGTCGGCAGATGAAGAACTCTCTAAGACTCAATTTGGAGTTTTAGAAAGCAGGCATTCTTTATTGTGGCGCTGGGTGCAAGGTGGAATTTCCACAAATCAAGCACCCTTATCGCTAGATCACCGTTACATTTATACACAAAAATTATAAGGTAGTACGCTCCCAGTTACAATGATTGGTTAGTGATTTACATATAATTATAATATCGGTTGTGTCATTCTCTTCTGTTACTACGCTTGCGCGGGGGAAGGGTCTTCACCTGGGCAAGGGTCTTCTTGACCTGTGGGTGTGTTTTTTAGTATTATAATGAAGACAGTTCACTTCAGGACACCTTAAAAGTAGGTTTTGTTGCCAAGTTGGCCAGCTAGATATCTACCTTGCCAGGTTGTCAAATAACTCATCCCATATACAGTAGAACCTAGGGGCTCTGGCTATGGTCTAGAGAGTCCAGAGAATAGGGAATAGGGACTTCAAGCAACACAACCTCAAATACTAAGTAACACAGCAACCTATACATAACGCTACCATAGGGGGTAACTTATTAGAATCAAAATGTTCTTATAGTTGATTATTTCATAACCTAAAGATTCAGTAAAACTTCAGATCATCTTCAACAGTTTCATCCATCTCTCCCCATCTAGCTCTCCTTCTCATAATCTCTCTGCTCTCCTTGGTCTCACTCTCTGCCTCTGCCTCTCCCTCGTCTCTCTCTCTGTGCTTTGGTCTCTTGTGTCATCTCTCTCGGTCTCTAACTTTTCCTGTGTCTTCCCCCCCCCCCGCCTGTCCCTCTGCCTCCCCCCTCATCTCTTGCTCACTCTCAACATTGCTGTCTCTCTCTTTCTTCGCCCCTCCCTCCCTCGCACTCTTTGGCTCTCCCCCATCTCTCCCCCCCATCTCTGCCTCTTTCTCTCTTCATCTCCTAATCTCTCATCTTGTTGTCTCTCTCCTCACTTTTGTCTTTCTCTCTTGCTCTTAATCTCTCTCAGTCTCTCTCTCTCCTAGCCAACCTGTTCCCCTCTCTTCACATCTCACTGGCTTTGTATCTGTCTCTCTTTGTTTCTTTGCTGCTTTCTCTATTAGAGAAATCTTAACCTCGCTCACTGTCTCTTTGTCTCTCTCTCTGTCTCTATTTGTCTCTTTCTTAATCTTTTTATATCCCCCTTCCTCTTCCCCTTCATCTTCTTTCTTCAACTCTCACTCTTTTCATACCCCTCTCTTGATCTTCATCTCTCTGTCTCCCTCTTAATCTCTCTCTTCATGGCTCCCTCAATTTCTCTCTTTGTCCCTGCCTCTCTCTCCATCGCACTCTTTCTTGTGTTTCTGTCTCTCTTTTAATCTCACCCTCTCTCTTTATCTTCCTGCCTCTCTTCCTCTCTCTATCTCTCTCCTCTTTGCAGCATCCTCTCTTTGTCTTTCTATATCTCTTCAACAGTTGCTCTCTTGGGCTCTCATCTCTGTCGTGCTCAATCTCTCTCCCTTTGTCTCTCTCGTGTATTTTTATCTCTTCTCCCACATGCTCCCTCTCTGCCCATCTCTCTCTTTCTCAGACTGTCTCTTTTAGTCTCTCTCTCAACCTATCAATCTCTTTATCTTAATCCCCCCTTCATTAATCTCCCCCTCTCTGTGCCTCTCTCCTTCTTTGAATCTGCCTCCCTCTCCCTGTCTCTCTTAATCTTTTTCTCTCTCTTCTCCCACTCTTTCTTATCTCTCTCCACCCCCTCTCTCTTAATTCCTCTATCTCTCTTTTTCTCTCTTTACCTCCCCCCCTGCTTGCTCTTCACCTGCTTAATTCTGCCTGTCTCTCATCATCCCTTTCTCGCTCTTCTCCCTCTCACCCCCTCACTTGTCTCTCCCCATAGCGATCTCTTTATTTTTCCTCTCTCTCTCCTTTCATCACTCTATCATATCTCTATATCTGTCTCTATCTTTATCTTTGATGCACTCTCGGTCTTTTTCTGTCTTCTCCCACTCTCCCCGCATCTCTCTCCCTATCTCTATGCCTCTCTCTCTTAATCTGCCTCTCCTGTACCCTCTCTCATTTCCTGTCTCTCTCTCTGTCTCTTCAGCTCTTTCTTGTTCTCCTTGTTTCTCTCTCCCCATCTATCTGCCTCTCTCTTCCTCCACCCCCTCTGTATTTGTCTCTGTCTCTCTCCTTGTCTCTCTCTGTCTCTTCACCTCTTTCTTTCTTTTAGTCTCGCTCTCAATATCTCCCTCCATCTGTCTCCCTCTCTCCCCATCTCTCTTTCTCTTCCTGTCATCCTGTCTCTTTTCATAGCTCTCCCCCCCTTCTCTCTCTCTCGTCCCCCCCTTCAGCCTCTTTTTTGCTGTCTTTCTTCCCCTCGCGCTCTCTTCACCCCCCCCTTTGTCTCTCTCTCCTTTTGTCCTTCTCTTCATCTCTATCTATCTTCATCTCTTCATCTCTCACATGCTCTTCACCAGTCTCTGTCTCTCCTTTTTGCTCTGTTTTGCCTTTCTTTCTTTTAGTATCTCCCACTTCATCTATCTCCCACTCTCTTTTTGTATCTCTCTCCTTGTCTCTCTCTTCTCTCATCCTCCCTCTCCATCTCTCTCCTGCTGTCTTACTCTCTCTTTGACCCCCTCACTTGCACTCTCTCCCCTCACTCCCACCCTCTCACTCTGTTTCTCCATCTCTCTCAGTCTTCATCTCTCTTCCCCTCCCCATCCCCCTTTGCCTCGCTCTCTTGCTCTCTCTTGCTCTCTCTCTCTCAGATGTTACAGACCTTGAAGTAAGTATGGAGTCTGTTTTCCAAGATGGATTTATTTACATACAGATTTACTGGAATGCAGTCATGGATTTTCTTGTGTGAGCATGCTACTTATTTCATCTCAATTTTCTTGAGCTTTGCCATGTAGATAAGTCCTGAACAGTCTCCTCTGCTGCCTTTGTGACAATGAGTTGAGATCTGAACAGCTAATTGGCATAATTAGTATAACAAAAAGTACTACATTTGGGACAGATGCGAGATCAGTGCTGAAAAATGCTTTTCATGCTTGTCCTTTTTAGTCAAAAGAAATCATTCCTGAATCTTTGTAGCTTGGTTTCTTTAACCCTTACACTCCCTTTGTGGTTTCAGGATGCTTTTTTGCTAGCCATCTGGCATTGTGTGTGCAGATAGATATTTAATTGGCGGTTTGTTTATGTATTTAAAGCAACCAGTTCTTGGAGCCTGCACCTGCAATGTCTCTGGAGGGCAACATTGTTCCTATGCTAAAATGTCAGCTGTAACTTGAAAGCAACGTGGTCATTTCAAGCAAGAGGTAATGCTGTTTGACTTAAATATGAGAAAACAAATAAAGCCAAAAACACTATACTTGCAGCTTAGACAAACTAATGTGTTTTAAAACAAGAATGCTTTTCTAAAATAATGTAATGTTTGTTTGTAATGCTTATAATGCCCTAACTTTGCTGATGTAGAACTCTAATTATGATATAAATCAGCTTTACTGGTTTAAAAAAAGCATTCTCTTTCCTTCCACCCATATTTTTTTATATAAAAAATGCATACACTCTAAAGGTGCAATTTTACAATCTGAGTGTGGGCTACCACTGAAAGGGATGGCTCCCCTTCCCCTTCTTTCCTGGCAATGTGTTGACATCAGCATTCACAAGACTTCTCAGCCAGCCAGATCATGGAGCTGATCTTGCTAAAAACTATATATTTACATCGTGCTTAAGTGAATAAAATGTTTTTCAAGCTTTTAAAGTTTTTAATTTAGTGACACCTATAGTTTAAGATACTAGAGATTTTTTTCTTTTAATTTGCATTTTACTCTACAAATGTGGCATCCTTTCTCATGGTCCTAATGCAGAGGTTCCAATTGAAATACTAATTTTGAAAATAAATAGCCATGTCTCTGTTGTACCAAGGTTATTATCCCTGACAGAGATACCATTCTTTTGCTCCTGTGCATAGACCCAACTGTTAAGGGACATGCCTGCCCTCTTCAAGCTCTTCTGCATGGGCAGAGATAAATAGCACAACTGGCAGCCTAGCTAATGCACTGTGTAGATGGGTGCTGTAGTGTGCATACATGGAAAAGGAAGGGTAAGGACTTCAAGTCACATGTCAAAATGTATTAATGTAGGAAGAAAGCATTTAGCTTGGTTTCCAACACTTCCCTGATTAGGTATATTTAAAATTTGTGTGGCTTCTCTTCAATCCCCTTTTACCTGCACAGGCCTGCCTTCAGCATCCTCGAGGTGATCTGATAGCAAAAGTTCTGAACTATGTTAATGGCTTCAGTCTGTCTCTTAATCTACATCTGAAATCTGCTATTGCTTCCAAATTGCCTAATATACTTTAAATTTTCTCTGAATTAAAACCAGATTGAACTGCTGAAGAAGAGTAAAGATGAAACATATAATGGCAGATGCCTTCAGAACTGCATTTGAGCAGCAGCTAATACATAGGAAGGACCAAGCCTTATAAACTGAAGATGTCTGAAAGAGGATGGTAACTGGGCATGTCGTGCAACTTATGGTTGAACAGAAAAGAAGGGAGCTGACAAGTGGCACAGGCAGACCTGCTTATTGTATCAAATGTATGGTTGTGGTTTAATTGCTGACAGAGGTTTCTGAAGAGTCAAGGAAAAGAGAACAAAGTTATGTCAAAACTGTGAATACATTAAATAGTGTATCATGCACTTGAGGAATTTCTGTCAGAAGTTTCACATGTGTGATGTAGGATGTCTGTGTAATAGTAATCATTCTATAAATACTGCTGTACAACATTGGAGTTACCTGTCTAGATGTTTAATGTAGCCTTTTTTATTACACATTCATGAACTGCATTATCTGAGTAAAAACATGTTAGAATAAATAGGCAGTTATCCGGGATGACAATAACATTCTGGATATTAAAGATTCTTATTATGAAAACAACATAAAAAAGCTAACATCTGGCAAGTTTAGCCTGGCCATTTTTGATACTATCAACAATTTAAATAGTTTTTTTAATGAGTTCTATATCAGACTTACAGAAGGAGGATAAATGCAAAAATATATACTGAGCTTTCACTGAAATGCTAAATAGAAAATTTTCTGGTTTTTTGAAAGCATTTAAAGCTTTTTATTATACATGTGCATGTATATATAGTATGTATTTTTTATTATTATATTATAATTATAATTATACTTAACATGATCATCCATGAGTTACAAAGCAGCCTGTAAAAGAGGAAGAACTGTAATTATCCTTTTCTTTTTTGAGAGAGGTAAAAAGAAGCATTTAACTGTTTATGTCATGGTCAAAACTTGAAGATATACTTGTGTTAGCCATTGATCTGGAGGTGTTAGGCTTAGTCTGGAGGATCTTATGGATTCCTTAGAGTGCCCTCAGGAAGTAATACTAAACCAGGATACATCTTGAGTATGTTTCCCCTATACTGATGTCATTGTTCCCAAGCTTTCTATTCTGATATTTCATAAGTTTAATGTATTTTAATCTTTTTTAAATTCTTAAGCTTTTAAATAACTTGTGTCAAAAAATCTTTTTTTAGGCTACCTACTGCTTTAAAACAAATTACAAAGAATTGTTTAACTACAACCAAAGTGTATTTTTCATATTGCAAAAAGAAAGTTCTTTTCTATTTGCCCATATTTGTGAAGAAAAGACTATTTAGTCTTTAAGTGATAGCAAGGGTGGTGCTGTGTGCAAACAATCTGCCATATGATGTACAGTAAAAAAGCTTTAATTTGCATTCTCCTTTCAGAGGAGGTAGCTCAGAAGCCTGTTTTATGCATGCCCGTTTTATCCTGAAGTAGTTTTCCTCTTCTTGAGAAATGCTAGAGATCATGTCCTCTTGTGTTTCAGACAAAAAATACTCTTTCTTAGGATGTGTCAAGTTGCAAGGGAACAAAAAAAGTCTGGGACAAAAATTATCAGGCATGCTCACATCAGATGTGGACTGGGTGCCTTCTACTGGGGAAAGTCATGACAAGAAATTTTATCAGAATTATGAAAATGGCTTAAAATTAATGTAGATTAGTGATTTTTTGCTGCAAGGAAAGGTTATTCTTTTAATTTTTTTTCCTAACAACAGCTGATAACTGAAATAAATTTCAATGAGAAGTTAAAAAATTCTGTGGATTCTTTTCCATCTTTAGGGTCTACTGAAAAGAAGGTATACATAAAGTGTGAAAAGGAAAGTGCTATATTATACTGATTCTGTAGTTCCCTAAAATGACACTAACATTGGACACATTTTAAAAAAACAGTATGTGAAAAGTAATAGATTGCAATTTGAGTGTGATTTTAAATGTTGACAATTTATATTTTTTCATATGCCTTTTGATAATGTACTGAGTCACTGAAACCAAAGAAAAATTTTTAACACTAGCTTTTTGCATATAATTCCAAAGTCAATCTAGAATGAGACTTTCCAATTCCAAGACCATTTTATCTTGCTTGAAAAAAATTCTCCATTGATTTACTGTTAATCAAATATTTATTATTTGACTGTTAGGTTCTTACTTTGTTTTCCCTTTTGATGGTCATATAATAAATTTTCTTCAGAACAACTTGTTGAATAACAGAAAAATATTACTATTGCTGCTACTCATGGCTTTGTATAAAGGCTATGGTATTACAGTAGTATAGGGACATCTTTTATCCAAGAAGTGATGTGCCCTGCTCCCAGCTTCTGGCAGAAGTGTGTGTGTCTCCCCCCCACCCCCTGCAGACAGCCAAGTGTTTCATTTGCCCTGGAAGTCACTTCCCTTTTCTGGCTATGTGATTTGTTGTGATTGGCGGGCAGGACCAGCCACTCCTTCCAGTTAACCCAGAAGTACATCTGACCAGGAAGTCCCTTCCCCCTACATACACAGGGGGCCGCCATTTTGTTTCAGCTGCCATTTTATGGTAGGGAGCTGCCATTTTGTTAAATGTCATAACCCATGCATTTTCATACTGCTCTGTGATTGGCTGACAGCCATTTCTTGACACCATCATACCCACATCTTTTCTGTTAAGGGATGTTAAGAGTGTGGCAACCTCCTCCAGCTGCTCCACCCCAGTGCCCCGGGGACATAGAGTCTCTGCCAAAGCTGAGGGATGCAGCTGCTGCTTTTCCATTTGCAGGTTCAATCAGTAGCGAAGCTGAGCACATATCCCAGACACACATACATGCACGTGCGCGCGCACACAGAGAGAGAGAGAACACTGACGTGGCCAGTCACACAGACTGCCACAGACAAGGTGCTGCCTTCAACAGCACTTACATACAGGATTCAAACATAAGCATAGACAGCCAAGTTCCCTTCCTCTTCTTTGGCTGGTAGAGATAGAAGTTCACTAATGAAAGCACACACAACACTCTAGTTCACAAGCACACACACATTCACAGAGCTCTCGAGTACTGGCACAGCCTCTCTGTCTGCCCGGTACCCCTGCCCAGATCCTGGTCCCTCTTACCCTCTTCACGGGTCCCCTACTCCCTAGCTAGTCCAAACTGATGCTCACCAGCAAACACGCACTCACTCACACACTTGTCCCACAGGCACTCCACACTCACAAGTCCCCCTGGGCATACTGGCATGGATCCTTGCCTGCTTGATGCCCCAGCCTGGACTGGAGGCCCCCCTACTCACCAGCTAGTTCAGCTTAAAGTTTGCTAGTGAATTACTCATGCACAGTCCATGCACACCAGGTTTGGGGTAGATACAGACACTTGCCCCTCTGCCAGCAGCAGGCTGACACCTGTGGTCCTGATCCGGCCACCAGCGCTGAGCCCCTCACTCATGCTGGTTCCCCCCAGTAGCTGGTTTTGGGAACACACACTGTTCCCGCCCTAGTGGCTGGAAGTTAAAGACCCCCACTCGCTCCAGTAGCTGGCACCAAGACCCCACTTGCTCCAGTAGCTGACATCACAGGCCTGGGGTGCCTATACCCCAGGTCTGAATCCAGTAGCTGGCACCAATTTTCACTCACACACACACAGGTCTCACCAGTAGCTGGCACGTAGTCCTCATAGCAAACATGCACACAGCATAGAGAGTGAGATTACACAGACAGATATTTAAGAAAAGATTTAGTAAGAAGATATAAGAAGATAGGAGAGATTGTGATGATCAGGCACAGAGCTTAGCCAGACAAGCATACTGACTGGCCCTATACCAGCCCAGTTTTCACAGGGCCGTCCCCTTTTATACCCTTTTCTGTCTACCCCCTCTTTGTTCCTTCCTGCTCCCCCTTCCCCTGCACATTGCCTCATCATCTGGAATAGTCCCACTGACCCCCTCCAACATCCTGGACCCTCAGGTTTGCATCCTTATCAGTTGCAAAGTCCCATTTTGCCTGCAGTTTCTTGATAGCCCATCAATTAGTGTGACTGAACAGGTTTATTTCTGGTTATTGTCTTTGTTAACATTAATGGTCAGGTTCTATGTCTCTGTGTGTTTGTCTCCCCCCCTTTCCTTATCCTCCCAACTGAAAAAATGAACATTCTCATACTCCACATATCCTTACCAATTAGTGCGACTGACAGGTTTGTTTTTATCATGACCTCCCTTATCATTTGTGGGGTCAGGTTTGTCTCTGTATCTTCTTGTTTATGGCTCCTTTGACCAGATACCCTTAAGGGAGCAGACACTCTCCTTCCACATATCCTTACATTTTCAGGCAGCACTGTGGATGGCTGGCAGGACCATGGCAAGTAATCCCCTGAGGCGGTAAACTCATGTGCATAGATGTATCCAGCCAGAGTATACATTTCATAGACTCTTTAAGTTTTTTACCCATGCAACTAAGCCTTCCCCAAGCTTTGGGTATCGAAGTCTGTAACAGATATTGCTTAGATATCCCAAGACCTGCTTCCTCCTTTTACATGAATAACATTATTGTGGTGTTAAGGATGTCCAGCAGGTCAAGGGAAGTAATTCTGCCCCTCTATTCTGCTCTGGTGAGACCCCACCTGGAGTACTCCAACCAGCTCTGGAGTTGTTAGTACAAGAAAGACATGGACCTGTTGGAGCGGGTCTAGAGGAGGGTCACAAAAATTATCAGAAGGATGGAACGCCTCTCCTATGAGGAAAGGCTGAGAGAGTTGGGGTTGTTTCGCCTGCAGAAAAGAAGGTGTGCTGGTTTTGGCTGGGATACAGTTAATTTTCTTCATAGTAGCTAGGATGGGGCTATGTTTTGGATTGGTGATGAAAAGCGTTGATAATACAGGGATGTTTTCGTTATTGCTGAGCAGTGCTTACACAGAGTCAAGGCCTTTTCTGCTTCTCACACTGCCCTGCTAACAAGTAGGCTGGGGGGGCACAAGAAGCTGGGAGGGGACACAGCCGGGAGAGCTGACCCCAACTGACCGAAGGGACATTCCATACCATATGACATCATGCTCAGCAATAAAAAGCTGGGGGAAGAAGAAGGAAGGGGGGATGCTCGGAGTTATGGAGTTTTACTTTCCCAAGTAACCGTTAGCAGAAGTCAACTTGTTTAGTAAGGGAGGAAGAAGCTTCTCCTAAGAGGGAGTAGGAGAAAGAATCGGAAGAGGCAGCCTGTTCTGCAGCAGAGCAGTCACAAGAACAGGACAAAGAGACTGAAATCATAAATGAGACAGAAACCACCCGATCCCTATCCCTAAGTGAGCTGCCAGATACGCGAAAAGATTTTATCCGTCAACCAGGCGAGCTAATTCTCAGCTGGTTACTCCAATGCTGGGATATTGGGGCCAGTAGTCAGGAATTAGAGGGTAAGGAAGCCCGGCAGCTGGGATCCCTTGCTAAGGATAAGGCCATTGACAAAGGGATTGGAAAAAGGGCAGGAGTCCTCAGTCTTTGGTGTCGACTCCTGTCAAGTGTGAAGGACAGGTATCCCTTCAAGGAAGATCTTGCAAATTTCCAAAGCAAGTGGACCACCATTGAGGGAGGTATCCAGTATCTGAGGGAATTAGCCATAGTGGAGGTGATCTATAACAACCTGGATGACGACCAGGTATCCAAAGACCCGGATGAAATCTGGTGCATGCTGTCCATGTGGCGAAAGTTTGTATGAAATGTACTGACGTCATACGCCAACACCCTGGCAATAATGAACTGGACAGACACGGAGGCACCAGTCCATCGACTGGCCAGAGAACTCCAAGAATACAAAGATAATCTCGCTTCCTCCATGTGGGCCTGCGTCTCGGCTGTGGACAGACAAGGACTTTCCCAGGAAGGGAAAATAATAATGATAAAAGAATATACAAAATAAGTGATGCACAATGCAATTACTCACCACCTGCCGACCAATGCCCAGCCAGTTCCCGAGCAGCGGTCACCCCTCCCCCGGCCAACTCCCCCCAGCTTATATACTGAGCATGACGTCATATGGTATGGAATACCTCTTTGGCCAGTTTGGGTCAGCTGTCCTGGCTGTGCCCCCTCCCAGCTTCTCGCTGGCAGGGCATGAGAAGCTGCAAAGTCCTTGACTAGTGTAAGCACTACCTAGCAACAACTAAAACATCCGTGTGTTATCAACATTATTCTCATCCTAAATCCAAAACACAGCACTATGCTAGCTACTATAAAGAAAATTAACTCTATCCCAGCTGAAACCAGGACATAGCCTCTATTCCTTCATCAACCAAACAAAATAATAACGTCTTTGGCACCCCAAAGTTATTTTTGAGAATTTCGATACACTGACAGCCTACTTTGGGATGGTCAACGTGAAGGTGTACCCATCTCGTGGGCTCTTTCCCCTGTGCTTCCTGTGAGGGTAAATGGCAAGCTATTGTTTCCCTTGTGCTGCACTTGTCCTGAAAAGTGCCAGGCCCTCTGCACCCACAATGGTGAAGAAAGAGCCCTTGTGGGTACCTGGTGTTCCCTGGAACTGAACATGGCTCTGGAGAAGGGCTACAGGGTTTATGAAATCTATGAGGTTTGTCATTTTGAACAGAGGGCTAGCAGATTTTCTCAGATTATGTAAAACCGCCTCCTCCAGAAGCAGGAAGCTTCAGGCTACCCAGCGTAGTGCACAGATGATGACAAAAAACTAAATATGTTGAAAACTATTAGCAGAAAGATGTGGTTTTGCGGCCTGAAAATATTAAGAAAAAACCCCGCCGAACGCCAAATTGCCAAGCTATTTTTAAATTCTCTGAGAAAAATTTGGTCAGAGATCCAACCTACGCACCACCACCATAGTAAGAGAACCAGATGAATTGTATGGTTGCCTCTTTTCTCTGGCTTATAATGTATCCTCTTGTGATTTTATTGATGAGGATGTGGCCACTGTCTCACAGAAGTTTGCTTTCTGTTATGCCTGAGAATATTGTGTGGTGTTGCAGTTGTTGGCAACCATTGTATCAGGAGCTGCTCTGTAAATATCCTTTTATAAAATTTGTGGAGGACTTACCTGAAAGTCTTAGTGATAACCATTTTTTCCCCCTGTCCTGGTTTCGGCAGGGATAGAGTTAATTTCCTTCCGAGTAGCTGGTACAGTGCTGTGTTTTGGATTTAGGATGAGAATAATGTTGATAACACACCGATGTTTTAGTTGTTGCTAGGTAATGCTTACACTAGCCAAGGACTTTTCAGCTTCCCATGCTCTACCGACTGAGAAGGCTGGAGGTGCACAAGAAGCTGGGAGGGGGCACAGCCAAACTGGCCAAAGGGACATTCCATACCATGTGACGTCATGCTGAGTACATAAACTGGGGAAAGCTGGCCGGGGGGGCCGCTGCTCGGGGACTGGCTGGGCATCGGTCGGCAGGTGGTGAGCAATTGTACTGTGCATCACTTGCTTTGTGTATTATTATTATTATCATATTATTATTATTATTTTATTTCAATTATTAAACTGTTTTTATCTCAACCCACGAGTTTTTCTCACTTCTACTCTTCCAATTCTCTCCCCCA
The DNA here is from genome assembly GCA_027474245.1 of Spheniscus humboldti. Classification (NCBI taxonomy): domain Eukaryota; kingdom Metazoa; phylum Chordata; class Aves; order Sphenisciformes; family Spheniscidae; genus Spheniscus; species Spheniscus humboldti. The sequence goes on from CM049922.1 coordinate 38,211,081, forward strand.
TCCCACCGGGGGAGGGGGGAGTGAGCGAGCAGCTGTGTGGTGCTTAGTTGCCGACTGAGGTTAAACCGCGACACCCCCTAATAAAGTAAATATGGTTGTGATCGATGATTTGATGAGCTCTGCTTGTGAAAGCAATGAAATTGCAAAAGCTTTGACTAAGTATGTGCATCACAGGAATCTTAGCAACCTGTACATTGTTCAGAATGTTTTTTGCCAGGGTAAAAAGAACTGCACCATCACTCTCAATATGAAATATATGGCGTTATTTATGAACCCGAGTTTACCTCCAGGTTGTGCCCCTAGCCAGGCAGATGTATCCCAGCAAGGCCCTGTTGTTTTTAGAAGCATTTGAACATGCTACGAGGGCGTGATATGGGTACCTAGTACCAGTTTGAATGCTTCTACCCCTGAGACTTTTAGCAGTCATCCATTTACATATTGAAAAAAAAAAAAGAACAGTGTTTGCCAGTAGAGAGGAGCTGGACTGACTCCCTGTGTTGCTATTGGTGCAGACTCAGGAGCATGATGCCCTAGTGTCTGAAGAGCAACCTGTTCCTCCTGGAGCTGTTGATCTGGTCCTCCCCTGGCAGAGAAAAGCAATACTCTGCTCTGCTTCTCATGACCTGATAAAGGCCATTTCTGACATTTCCCTGAAGGGGAACATTCCATTAACATCCCACCAGACAGGCATACTGAAAAAGGGCTGCAAATTCATTAAATGCCTGTGTAGTAAAAGTGTGTCCTTCAAAAGAAAGAAGCTACTGGTGAAGCAAGCCAGTGGATTTATCGGTCCTCTTCTAAGTTTTGCTCTTCCACTCATCACGGGGCTTTTGGTAAAGCAGTGATGGAATGTGCAGGTCTGGTGCCTGCAAACCAGCTGGAGCAGCTAAGGGTGCCACCACTACCCAGGGAAGACATGAGGGCTGATGCAGTCCATTCTTTGGATGCTGACATGAGGGACATTCTCCAGAAACCAGGCTTGATGGCCTATGAAAAAGCTAAGGTGTATACCACCACTCTTCAAAAGTACTTGGCACACGTGAAACAGAGCGATCAGGAAAGGGGGAAAATAACAAGACAGAAGCAGAAAAGCCCCTGGAGACTCCTGAGGTCCCCAACCCTGTTGTTCAGAAAGTGGTGGATAATGTGCATCCACAGTATTGGAAGAATGCACAAGTGCTCCTAGGTAAACTAGGGCAACACAAGCATATTTCTTCTTCGGACAACCAGGGAAGCGTTGTATACAAAGGAGGCTTGATTTAGTCCAATGAGTCCTTCAGACTCGTGCCCCTTCTAGCCTGAGAACATTCCTAAACTTTCCAGCCTTTATGGCGTTTTTATGAATGCCATGGCTGTAGCAAACATCCCATCTTCTGTCATGGGTTATACAACAAACTGGGATCTCTTGGAACAACTACAAGTGACTGAGGAGGACTGAGAAGCACCACACACTCCAGCTAAGAAGAGAAAAATACCTAAAGCCCAGTGGCTCACCCTGTAAAGTTTACCGTTGAAAATAAATACTCATAAAATCTTTAAACTTTGTTGTCTGTATTGTCCATTTAAAAAAATGTCTTGGGGGAAGGGATGGTTAAAGAACACACACATAGCCTTTTAGTTGGGTTGTAAGTTTTATTTACAGAATACATTTATGAAAATGATTACAAGAGATGCAGGTCTGGATCTTTTGAAACACATTTTGAGTAGCACTGGTCACAGGGAAAGCTCCATATTAATATTCTGCAGAATATATAACCATCAAACATTTTGTACTAGATGGTTAGAATACAGTTTTAAAAGCTATTCAAAAGGCAGTCCCTTGTTACAGTGAATGTAGGAAAAAGACACAGTGGTATCCACAGGCCGTGGAGAGGGGATGCTGCAACTGCTTCTTCTGGAAAGTAATATCCGTAGTGTTGTGCTTTAAAAAGGACATGATGCTTTCAGGAAAGAGAGCGCTGTTTGGGGGGTAGCCATACGAGTCACAAAAACTCTGCACAGTTCTGATCTGCCAGGAAAATTGCTAACCAGTGCTGTCCAGGTTGGTTATGTGAATGCTCACCAGTCCTGGAGAAACACAGGCCCTAGGGAGCCAGTCGCTTGGGTACACACCTAGAAATGTTTCTCTGGCATAGGGGTCTGCTGAAAAAAAACAAGACAGCTGTTTGGTGTCCATTCTCACATGTAGTCAAAGAGCACGTCTCCTCTGGTTTATTTCATTGTCAAACACACTGTACACGATCATATTAACGGTGGTGGTCAAGGCCCCTGCAAAGCATGCTTCTGCTCTCAGGTTTCCTGTTTTAATCAGGGAATAGTGATCAGTACATTCTTGGTCTGGAGACAGGTCAAAGGCGAACAGGATATAGCCATGGGCAAACTCGTCCCTGTTAACCATCAGGGAATGGTCTTTGATATAGCTGCCCAGCATCTGAATGAACTTGTAGTGGGTTAAGCTTGGCTGGCTGCCAAGCCGCTCTCTCACTCCCCCTCCGCAGCAGGACAAGGGGACAAAATAAGATGAAAAATGCTTGTGAGTCAAGATGAAGACAGGGAGATCACTTACCAATTACCTTCATGGGTAAAATAGACTATACCTGGGGAAGATTAATTTACTTTATTGCCAATTAAAAATAGAGTAGGATAGTGAGAAACAAAGACAAAACAAAACCACCTTCCCCCCCCCCCCTTCTTCCCAGGCTCATCATCACTCCTTCATTCCTGGCTCTTCTAGCTCCTCCCCCCAGCAAGCTACACAGGGGGATGGGGAAGGATGCAGTGAGTTCATAATGCTTTATCTCTGCCACTCCTTCCTCACATTTTTCCCCTGCTCCAGAGTGGGGGTCCCACCCACAGGATACAGTTCTGCACAAACTGCTGCATCATGGGTCCTTCGCAGGGGCCACAGGTCCTTCCAGGGACCTTCTCCAGCACGGGCTCTCCATGGGCTGCAGCTTCCTTCAGGGCGTATCCACCTACTGCAACATGGGGTCCTGTACGGGCTGCAGGGTGGATATCTGCTCTGACGTGGTGCTACAGGGGGACAACCTGCATCACCATGGTCTTCACCATGGGCTGCAGGGGAATCTCTGCTCCAGCACCTGGAGTACCTCCTCCCCTTCCTTCTTCACTGACCTTGGTGTCTGCAGAGTTGTTTCTCTCACGTTTTTTCCACAGACCTCTCTCACAGCTACTGTGCAGTGTTTTTACACTTTCTTAAGCATATTATCACAGAAGCACCACCAGCTTCACTGGCTCAGCTTTGGCAAGTGGTAGGTTCGTTTTGGAGCTGGCTGAAACTGGCTCTGTCAAACATGGCAGGCAGCCCTGGTGTCTTCTTACAGAGGCCACCCCTGCAGCCCTCCCACTACCAAAACCTTGCCACATAAACCGTGGGCTCAAATAGGAAACCGTGTATAACACGCACTAGAAGTACATAGTTATGCAAAGGAAAATATTTTAAGAGCTTTGAAGGTAGGCCATATTAACAAATTATTCCACCTTTTGCCAAATCACCCACACTAATACAGGTCAGCCCTGCTCTTGATGCAAGTTCTTTGCTGAGTGTGGTTTTCCAAACACCTGGAGTACCTAAAGACAAAAACCTAGATAAAATGGTAAGACAACAGTATGCAAGTCCTTTTCAAATAACTTTCTAGCAAAAAAAATTCAAAAGGAAGCTGTTATCAGTCAATATTAGCAAGTTCGCATAAGAAAAAGGATTAAAAGCATCATGACAAGGAAAAGCAAATATGAACAATGTTAGCAAATTAAAGAAAATGAAGAAACCCCCTTACTTGATGCAGAAGCGTTATTCTAACCAAGACAATGGAAAGTAAAACTTGCATTATTTTAAAAACCCTATTTTTCTACAAAGGAGGAGAATTCCCCAAGTTTTCATGTACAGCAGCCCGACACTGCGTCCATAGGAATCCTCAAGCTTCAAACCAAACCCAGACTGGGGAAAGCTCAGGCCTGACTCCCAAAGGCCAACATGGAGGCCCCTTTGGTGGGAGGGCAGGCAGGTGCCGCAGGCATCCCAAAGTCCCCCTATGCCCCAGTGGCTCCCGCTGCTCACAGTGCACCCTGCCTGCACTCCCAGCAGCCTCACTTCTTCCCAGCCCCAACATCCTTCTGAAGTCTGGAAGTGGCCAAGGGGGCCTTACACCTCCAGCGTTCTCCCACTCCGAGCCAACTCAATGCCCAGCCCACTGCTACTGACATGCACCATGCACTCCCCCTCCCTCCAGCCCGGTCCAGGCCGCGGCACCTCAGCAACCCAGAGAATGCAATCTAGGCCCTGTAACCCCACATGCTAGCAACCCCCACCACTATGCACCAGTGAGCAGGATGTTGAGCCACCTCGTTACTCCCCTTCCCCAGCAACAGTGGCCAGTGCTTGTCACCTAGGAGACACGTGTGCTAAACTCTCCGCCACATGCCAATGACGTCATCAGCCCTGCTCGCTGGTCATGGGGGCACGCAGGCGGGTCGTGGACACCTAAGAGCCACTGGAGGAGAAGGATCTCTCAATAGCTCAGTGGCCTAGACGGGAGGGAGCTTGAGCTTGGCTTTTGGGGCACATCTTGTGTGGCGGGAAGTTGTTGCCATTCAGCTTGCCCGGGTGCTCGTGGGGAGGGGAGGTGAGAGGCTGCTGCCAGCTGGGAGAGGCTGTCTCAGCACCAGCTGGGTTGGGGCGCTGCGTGTGTGGTTCCCCTGGGAATGGGACTTGCCCTTCAGGCCCAGCATTGCCAGCCTGCTGTCCTTGTTTGCAGGGTAGTGCCATACAGTGGATGCCCCCTCCTCCCAGGGCTGAGGATGTCTGGAGGCTTCTCGGAAAGGCAGGTGGCATCGGTGGAGGTAGGTTGCAGCGTGCTCGGGGAGACTTAGGGCTTGTGCTGCTCAGATGGGGGCCACAGGTGTGAGGGCTTCCTGGGGCATCTCTGGTAAACACCGGTAAATCCTCTCGGACTCAAATTTGCACTGAGTAGGCGTGAGACAAAAAAATGGATAAGGGACTTGGGGCTTTTTGGTCCTCCGTGACTCGAGAAACTGAGTACCTCTGTAGGGAAGGGTTGTCTTCTGCACCGTGGGTAATGGGCAGGCTGTAGTCCCTAATGGGACTGTAACACTCCCGCCCTTGACATGCACTTCAGTGTGAGGCTCTGCTTAGCTAATTGAGGAAGCCTGCAGCCCAAAATCTGTCCTAATGAAGCTTTTTTTTGAAAGTCATATATTTTCAGAGAACAGTTCTGATGCTTCTAATTAGAAGTACTTTTAGGAACGATAGTTACTCCTTGGTCTCTGTGTTGGCAATTCCTCTTTAGTTGCATTTTCTGTATATAAGATGTTTATTTTGTTTTTACTTACTGATAAAATATTTGTAAAAGAAATAACCCTCACATAGTGGCATCAGATGTGTTGCTAAATATGCAAGTTAAACTAAAAATAGTTTCTGTCTGAATAACATTAAAAACTAACTGTGCAGACACAAATCTTCTTTTCCAGTTGCTAATGCCTATTGTTATCAGATAATATCTGTTGTCTGCAAACTATTTTTTGTATTAATTTATAAGATGTGTAAACCACAGAATATTCATAGACCTTTTTGAAGATGACATAAATGTGTATTCTGTAGCTGCAGAGTTACTCCTGTTTTCATAGAAGTCCATTTCAGAATGTAACCTGTTATGGTTCCTATTCTAAAAACTTATCATGTGGTTGTTAAGGGCAAACAGAGAACTAATGCAATATTATTTAGGGATCGTAGATAGTCTGAAAACTGGCTCTGCAGTTTAATTTTGTACACCTGTCTTAGCAGGTTCTTTCTAAAATCCAAAAATAAATATTGACACTTAGCAGTTTCATTACTTCTCGTGGTCAGACAGACTTTTGATATGTATGATAGTCTCTGATTCTAGATCAGTCCATGGTTCCTCACATAGCAAACGAATACTAGTATTTGATTTTTTTACTGTGCTGCCTAAATCTTTTCCCCATCACCAATTTCCAACTTTTTAAATATGAATGTCTGCATTCTGAATGGAGGGGGGGGGGAAAGGCAGTATACTGGAAAACAATACAGAGACAATGTGAACTTGCTATATAAATAAACTCAAATTTTTGTTTTTGGGTTTTTTTTTCATTCTTATCTCAGTTTTAATTTTCCTTATTCAATTTGAATATGTTTTAGTAGAGTTTTCAACTTGGTTTGGTTTGCCAAATTTGCTGCAAAATACTTGATCACAAGACTTAAGATGTAACTTTTTTTAACACAGATGCTTGTAATTCACAGATTCAAAAAGCATAAGTGTCAGCACTTCTTGCTAACTATTAATATGGCAATTTAAATAGCCTTTTAATGTTAATGAAATTATTTACATCTACAAGATGTTCTTGATACACACTTGATACAAATCTCAAATTTTTCCAGAGACAGCTGTACCCAATTAAAGAGGGGAAGAGAGTGCTACATTAACAGCAACATGTTTGTATTTTGCCAGGTAACAGATTGGTTGGTACATTCATTTGATGACTTCTTTGGAAACACAAATATTTCTTCTAGCACAGTTCCTGGTGAAGTCACTAGAAGGCAGCACTGGAAGAAACCAGCACCAGAATAAAGACATGTCTTCTGTGTCACGAAGTAGCAAAAACAAAGTTCTGCCCACAAAAAGGGCAAAGTCATCTTCAGTAGATCTGTCTTGTAACCAGTCCAGACAAAATTGAAGCCAATCTCAAGGTGAGCCATGGGTAGATAAATATAAATCCAAAACTCAGGGATGAGAGCTATTCTAAGTGTTAATGTAGTAGTAACATTCCACTGAAACATGTCATTCTATTTATAATCCACCTTGCTCACTTTCTAAATATATCCTATCTTATTAGGCCAGTGCAATATTAGTTTGATTTATCCGCGGTCTGTAAAGTTTTTAATGAGCTATTTATTTATATGAGATGCATTTGTACCAGGCTTCATGAGGAAATAAAGTTACTGAGATCTTGCTGCCTGTTCATCCACTCCTAAACTTCTGAACCCGTTGTCAAATTTCAGCCAAATCTGACAGCCTATAAGTACTATGAAAATCCACAGCTAAATAAAGTAGGGAGAACTAAGTTAGTGCACTCATTATGGGAAAGATGAGGGAAATGATCTTGCATGTTATTTGACAGCACTTACCTGGAATATTAGCACATACAAAGTATTGAACTAATCGCAATGTGTGCTATCTCTTGCTTGCTTGCTGCATCTTAGGCACCACATTGTAGGTTGAAGTTATTGTGGTACCCTAGGGCTTGAAGGAGGAAGAACTCAAATCTGTAGTAAACCTGGCTTTACTGGTTCTGCTCACGGAACAGCTTTTTCACATTATGTTTCAAAGGTATCAACACATATGTTAAGTGTCTCTTATAGTTGGGTGCTTGGTGATCTGAGCAAGTTAGTATAAAATCATAAAATATAATAGTTTGGATTGGAAGGGACCTCTAAAGGTCATCTAGTCCAACCCCCCTGCCGTGGGCAGGGACATCTTCAACTAGATCAGGTTGCTCAGAGCCCCGTCCAACCTGACCTTGAATGTTTCCAGGGATGGGGCATCCACCACCTCTCTGGGCAACCTGTGCCAGTGTTTCACCACCCTCAGCGTAAAAAATTTCTTCCTTATATCTAGTCTAAATCTACCCCCCTTTAGTTTAAAGCCATTCCCCCTTGTCCTGTTGCAACAGGCCCTGGTAAAAAGTCTGCTGCCATCTTTTTTATAAGCCCCCTTGAAGTACTGATAGGCTGCAATAAGGTCTCCCCGAAGCCTTCTCTTCTCCAGGCTGAACAACCCCAACTGTCTCAGCCTTTCTTCAGAGGAGAGGTGTTCCACCCCCCGATCATTTTCATGGCCCTCCTCTGGACCTGTTCCAACAGGTCCATGTCTTTCTTCTGCAGGGGGCCCCAGAGCTGGACGCAGTACTCCAGGTGGGGTCTCACCAGAGCAGAGTAGAGGAGCAGAATCGCCTCCCTCGACCTGCTGGCCACGCTTCTTTTGATGCAGCCCAGGATACGATTGGCCTTCTGGGCTGCTGTCCTGGTTTCGGCAGGGATAGAATTAATTTCCTTCCTAGTAGCTGGTACAGGGCTGTGTTTTGGATTTAGGGTGAGAACAATGTTGATAACACACCAATGTTTTAGTTGTTGCTAGGTAGTGTTTACACTAGTCAAGGACTTTTCAGCTTCCCATGCTCTACCGACTGAGAAGGCTGCAGGTGCACAAGAAGCTGGGAGGGGGGCACAGCCAGGACAGCTGACCCAAACTGGCCAAAGGGATATTCCATACCATGTGACGTCATGCTCAGTATATGAAGCTGGGGGAAGAAGAAGGAAGGGGGGGACATTTGGAGTGATGGCGTTTGTCTTCCCAAGTAACCGTTATGCGTGATGGAGCCCTGCTTTCCTGGAGATGGCTGAACACCTGCCTGCCCATGGGAAGGAGTGAATGAATTCCTTGTTTTGCTTTGCTTGCGTGCACAGCTTTTGCTTTACCTGTTAAACTGTTGTTATCTCAACCCACAAGTTTTCTCACGTTTACCCTTCCGATTCTCTCCCCCATGCCACTGCGGGGGGAGTGAGCGAGTGGCTGTGTGGTACTTAGTTGCCGGCTGAGGTTAAACCACAACAGCTGCAAGCGCACATTGCTGGCTCATGTCCAGCTTTTCATCCACCAGTACCCCCAAGTCCTTCTCGGCAGGGCTGCTCTCAATCCCTTCATCCCCCAGCCTGTATTGATACTGGGCGTTGCCCCGACCCAGGGGCAGGACCTTGCACTTGGCCTTGTTAAACCTCATGAGGTTCACACGGGCCCACTTCTCAAGCTTGTCCAGGTCCCTCTGGATGGCATCCCGTCCCTCTGGTGTGTCGACCGCACCACTCAGCTTGGTGTCACCTGCAGACTTGCTGAGGGTGCACTCGATCCCACTGTCTATGTCATTGATGGAGATATTAAACAGTACCGGTCCCAATACGGACCCCTGCGGGACGCCACTCGTCACCAATCTCCATCTGGACCTTGAGCCGTTGACCACTACCCTCTGGATGCGACTATCTAACCAATTCCTCACCCACCGGACAGTCCACCCATCCAATCCATACCTCTCCAGTTTAGAGAGAAGGCTGTTGTGGGGGACCGTGTCAAAGGCCTTACAGAGGTCCAGATAGACGACATCTTTAGCCCTTCCCGTGTCCACTGATGTAGTCCCTCCATCATAGAAGGCCACTAGGTTGGTCAGGAAAGACTTGCCCTTGGTGAAGCCATGCTGGCTGTCTCGAATCACCTCCCTGTCCTCCATGGGCCTTAGCATAGCTTCCAGGAGGATCTGTTCCATGATCTTCCCAGGCACAGAGGTGAGGCTGACTGGCCTGTAGTTCCCCGGGTCTTCCTTTTTCCCTTTTTAAAAATGGGGGTTGTGTTTCCCCTTTTCCAGTCAGTGGGAACTTCACCGGACTGCCACGACTTCTCAAATACGATGGATAGCGGCTTAGCAGCTTCATCCGCCAGGTCCTTCAGGACCCTGGGATGGTTCTCATTGGGTCCCATGGACTTGTGCACCTTCAGGTGCCTTAGACGGTCTCGAACCTGATGTTCTCCCACAGTGGGCGGCTCTTCATTCTCCCAGTCCCTGCCTTTGCCTTCTGTGGCTTGGGCGGTGAGTCTCGAGCACTTGCCGGTGAAGACCGAGGCAAAAAGTCATTCAGTACCTCTGCCTTCTCCGTGTCCTGGGTAACCAGGTCTCCCATTTCGTTCCGGAGAGGGCCCACATTTTCCCTCATCTTCCTTTTATCCCCGACGTACCTATAGAATCTTTTCTTGTTGCCCTTGATGTCCCTGGCCAGATTTAATTCTCTCAGGGCTTTAGCTTTCCTAACCTGATCCCTGGCTGCTCGGACAATTTCTCTGTATTCCTCGCAGGCTACCTGTCCTTGCTTCCACCCTCTGTAGGCTTCCTTTTTGTGTTGGAGTTTGTCCGGGAGCTCCTTGTTCATCCATGCAGGCCTCCTGGCGTTTTTGCCTGACTTCCTCTTTGTTGGGATGCATCGCTCCTGAGCTTGGAGGAGGTGATCCTATAGCAACGTGTATTTTATGTTTCATTTTTTAATAATTCCCCTCTGGAGAGAAACTGAATTACAAGGCTAGAATGTGAGCAAGCTGTCTAAAATTTGAAGAAGCTCCAAAAATCTCTGTATTATCAGTCACTGTGGCCTAAAAGTACCAGCTCCACAAATAGCTATAAAACATACTTATGACAATGTTACAAGCTGGTCAGTTTTTACTTTAGGAATGATAAATCGTTCATTTTTTCCTTACTGCAGGCAATAGAAAGTTGGTTGTTTGAGGAAATGGGCTGTAATGATTATCCTTCACCGTTGCACTTACTCCTAAAATAGCATAAATATATGTAACCATAATATACGCCATATACGTCTGTTAACATTTTAGTCAGCATACGTTCTGTTCTTAAATCTCATCATTACAGTTTTAGAAACCAAGGGATGTGCATATGCATTTCATATATTTTCATCTTCTTTTAGAATGACCTTGCTGTGCATAAAAAAAAATTGAAGAATCATAGAATCAAAGAATATCTCAAGTTGGATGGGACCCATAAGGATCATCGAGTCCATCTCCCTGCTCCTCGCAGGACTACCTAACACTAAACCATATGACTAAGAGCATCATCCAGACGCTCCTTGAACTCTGACAGGCTTGGTGCCGTGACCACTTCCCTGGGGAGCATCCTGCCTATGCTGCCAATGTCGGTCAGGGGCAGGGTGTTGGCAGTCTGTCTACACTGTCAATATTGGTCAAGGGGCAGCATGTCAGGAGGCAGGATGTCAGCAGTAAAGGACCAATGTAGTCAATCTGTGGACTGGCTTTGGCTGGGATAGAGTTAAATTTCTTCATAGCTTGTATGGGGCTATGTTTTGGATTTGTGATGAAAACAGTGCTGATAACACAGGGATGTTTTAGTTGCTGCTGAGCAATGCTCACAGAGTCAAGGCCTTTTCTGCTTCTCACACCTCCCCGCCAACAAGTAGGCTGGGGGGGGCACAAGAAGTTGGGAGGGGACACAGACAGGACAGCTGACCCAAACTGGCTAAAAGGATATTTGGTCGTGGTTTAACCTCAGTCGGCAACTGAGCACCACACAGCCGCTCGCTCACTCCCCCCTCCCCCGGTGGGATGGGGGAAAGAATCAGAAGAGTAAAAGTAAGAAAACTCGTGGGTTGAGATAAAAACAGTTTGATAATTGAAATAGAATAAAATAATAATAATAATAATATACAAAGCAAGTGATGCACAATGCAATTGCTCACCACCCGCCGACCGAGGCCCAGCCAGTCCCCGAGCAGCGGCCCCCCCGGCCAACTCCCCCAGTTTATGTACTGAGCATGACGTCACATGGTATGCAATGTCCCTTTGGCCGGTTTGGGTCAGCTGTCCTGGCTGTGCCCCCTCCCAGCTTCTTGTGCACCCCCAGCCTTCTCAGTCGGTAGAGCATGGGAAGCTGAAAAGTCCTTGACTAGTGTAAGCATTACCTAGCAACAACTAAAACATCAGTGTGTTATCAACATTATTCTCATCCTAAATCCAAAACACAGCCCTGTGCCAGCTACTAGGAAGGAAATTAACTCTATCCCAACTGAAACCAGGACACCATACCATATGACATCATGCTCAGCGATATAAAGATGGAGGAAGAAGGAGGAAGGGGGGGACGTTCGGAGTGATGGCATTTGTCTTCCCAAGTAACCATTATGCGTGATGGAGCCCTGCTTTCCTGGAGATGGCTGAACACCTGCCTGCCCATGGGAAGTAGTGAATGAACTCCTTATTTTGCTTTGATTGCGCATGCGACTTTTGCTTTCTCTGTTAAACTGTCTTTATCTCAACCCACGAGTTTTCTCACTTTTACCCTTCCGATTGTCTCCCCCATCCCATTGTGGGGGGAGTGAGCGAGCGGCTGGGTGGTGCTTAGTTGCTGGCTGGGGTTAAACCATGACATAGTCGAACCTGACAAAATAGCTGTGGTAAGACTAATTTGTAGTTAATTATTCATCATGAGAAAATCTCTGTTTGCAAAATTGAACAGTTCACAGAATCACAGAATCTTGTAGGTTGGAAGGGACCTCTTGAGATCGACCCCCCCTGCTCAAGCAAGTTGCCCAAGACTGTGTCCAGTAAGGTTTTGAATATCTCCACAGATGGAGACTCCACAATCTCTCTGGGCAACCTGCTCCAGTGTTTGACCATCCTCACAGTAAAAAAGTGTTTTCTTGTGTTCAGATGGCATTTCATTTTTTTTTAATTTGTGCCCATTGGGGCTTGTCCTGTCACTGGGCAATACTGTGAAGTCTGGCTCCCTCTTCTTCATTCCCTCCCATCAAGTATTTATACACATTGATAAGATCCCCCCTGAACCATCTCTTCTCCAGGCTGAACAGTCCCAGCTCACTCAGCCTTTCCTCATATATGAGGTTCTCCAGTCCTTTACTCATCTTAGTGGTCCTTCATTGGACTCTCTCCAGCATGTCCATGTCTCTCTTCTACTGGAGAGCCCAGAACTGGACACAGTACTCCAGGTGTGGCCTCACCAGTGATGAATACAGGGGAAGGATCATCTCCCTCGACCTGCTGCAATACTTTGACTAATGCAGCCCAGGATACCGTTAGCCTTCTTTGCGGCAAGGGCACACTGCTGGCTCATGTTCAACTTGGTGTCCACCAGGAGCCCCAGGGCCTTTTCTGCCAAGCTGCTTCCCAGCTGGGGGGGGGCCCAGCACGTAGTGGTGCCTGGGGTTATTACTCCCCAGGGGCAGGACTTTGCCCTTCCCCTTATTGAACTGCATGAGGTTCCTCTCAGCCCATTTCTCCAGCCTGTCAAGGTCCCTCTGGATGGCAGCATGACCCTCTGGCCTATCAGCCACTCTTCCTACTTTTGTGTGATCTGTGAACTTGCTGAGGGTACACTCTGCCCTCTTATCCAGATCATTAATGAAGATTTTGAACAGGCCTGGACCCAGTATTGGCCCCTGGGGTACCCCGCTAGTCACTGGCCTCCAACTAGACTTTGTTCCACTGACCATTGCCCTCTGTGCCCAGCCGTTCAGCCAGTTTTCCCCCACCTCACTCTCTGCTCATCCAGCCCATACTTCAACAGCTTCTTTATGAGGATCTTATGGGAGACAGTGCCAAAAGCCTTCCTGAAGGCTAGGCAGACAATATCCACTGCTCTCCCCTCATCTACCAGGCCAATTATTTCATCATAGAAGGTTATCCAGTTGGTCAAGCATGTCTTCAAATAAAATCAAATAAAGCTAGTGAATAAAATCAAATGCTATTCATTACAATCTAGTTTCCTCTTTCCCTTGCTTTTTTTAGCCATTTTTAGTATTTTGATCAAACTATTTCCATAGAATTTGCTTATTTCTCTCTTTTACAGCAAGTCCCCACTATCGTCTCCCCATACTGCAGTATGCTAAGCCATGTAATTCTTCTTTATTGGTTTCAGCAGCATCAGTGAGAAGATGTTACGACAACAGTGTAATTCCAATAGGTTTCTCTGTACTTCTGATAGTGCTCTGTATGATGCTGCCTTAGATCTAGGTCTTTCACATAGCAATCTCCACGAAAGTAAGACTTAAGCCCACATTAACTTGACTGTTATTTAGTACAAGGCTGCATGTTAATATATCTCAGTTGATTGCAATACATCTCAGTTGATGTTAATACATTACAGTGATGCTCAGTTTAAGAAAAATGGTACCAATAGTAACTTTATTTAGAAGAATATTGGATCTTGTGTAATACTCCACCAGTGTACTTCAGCTAGGTCTCTTGAAAATTGCAGATACTTCTAAACACTGCTAGCTACTGTTGTATTGTGTTTGGTTGTTGAAAAGTTAATTTAAAAAATATAAAAACTGAAATTATTTTTTGATAGAATCATAGAATATCTCGAGTTGGAAGGGACCCATAAGGATCATCGAATCCAACTCCCTGCTCCTCGCAGGGCTACCTAACACTAAATCATATGACTAAGAGCATCGTCCAGGCGCTCCTTGAACTCTGACAGGCCTGGTGCCGTGACCACTTCCCTGGGGAGCCTGTTCCAGTGACCGACCACCCTCTCAGTGAAGAACCTTTTCCGAATGTCCAATCTGCACTTCCCCTCATGCAGCTTCATTTCATTTCCTCATGTCCTATCGCTGGTCACCAGAGAGAGGAGAGCAGCACCTCCCCCTCCACTGCCCCCCTTGAGGAAGTTGTAGACTGCAATGAGGTCACCCCTCATCAGCTGAACAAGCCAAGTGCCCTCAGCCGCTCCTCCTAAGTCTTGCCCTCGAGGCCTTTCGCCATCTTGGTTGCCCTCCTCTGGACACACTCTAATAGTTTGATGTCCTTCTTATATTGAGGTGCCCAAAACTGCACGCAGGACTCGAGGTGGGACCGCACCAGTGCAGCGCAGAGTGGGACAATCGCCTCCCTCGACCGGCTAGCTATGCTGGGCTTGATGCACCCCAGGACACGGTTGGCCTTTTTTGGCTTCCAGGGCACACTCTTGACTCATATTCAACTTGCCATCAACCCAAACCCCCAGATCTCTTTCCGCGGGGCTGTTCTCCAGCCTCTCGTCCCCCAATTTGTACGTATACCCAGGATTACCCCGTCCCAGGTGGAGAATCCGGCACTTGCTCTCGTTAAATTTCATAGGGTTGGTGATTGCCCAGCTCTCTAGTCTATCCAGATCTCTCTGTAAGGCCCCTCTACCCTCGAGGAAGGCCACAGCTCCTCCTAGTTTAGTATCATCAGCAAACCTACTTAATGTACATTCGATTCCTGCATCCAAATCATTTATAAAAGCATTGAAGAGCACTGGCCCTAAAATTGAGCCCTGGGGGACCCCGCTGGTGACTGGCCGCCAGCCTGATGTAACCCCATTTGCTATAACTCTTTGAGCCCAACCCGCCAGCCAATTGCTCACCCAACGTATTATGGACTTGTCTAGCTGCGTGCTGGACATTTTGTCCAGAAGGATACCGTGAGAGACAGTATCGAAAGCTTTGCTAAAATCCAAAAAACCCCCACATCTACTGGCTTCCCTTGGTCAACTAGATGGGTGACCTTGTCATTAAAGGAAATTAAGTTGGTTAAGCAGGACTTTCCCCTCGTGAACCCGTGCTGGCTATGACCAATGGCTGCATTGTCTCTCAAGTGTTTTTCAATAACTCCCAGAATGACCTTCTCCGTAATTTCACCAGGCACTGAAGTGAGACTGACAGGCCTGTAATTACCAGGGTCTTCCTTCTTACCCTTCTTGAAAACTGGGACAACGTTTGCCAGCTTCCAGTCGACTGGGACCTCTCCAGACTCCCAAGACCACTGAAAAATAATGGAGAGAGATCCCATGATAACATCGGCCAGCTCTTTCAGTACCCTGGGATGAATCCCAATGGGCCCCATAGATTCATGTGCATCCAGCTGGAGCAGCAAGTCTCAAACAAGTTCAGAGTTGGCTGGGAGTTTGTCATCCCCCCAGTCACGGTCTTCCAACACAGGGCTCCGGGGGTCCCAGGGCCCATCATCAGTGTTAAAGACAGAGGTGAAGAAGGCATTAAATGTCTCCGCTTTGTCTACGACCTTATTTGTGAGGTGACTGAAGTCATCGAGCAACGGACTAATGTTATCTCTGACCCTCCTTTTGCTGTTAACATATTTTAAAAAAACCTTTTTGTTGTCCCTCACAGTGCTGGCCAGCTTAAACTCTAATCAAGCTTTTTGTTTTGTTTTTTTGTTATGTCTTTAAATGAAATTCAACTGTTTCAAGCCTGTTGCACTTACAAATATGATGAAGGTTCTTAATCAAATAGCTACAGCAGAAGCTTGTATGGTAAGTTGTCAAAACTGATAACTTCTGTGCAGTGCTAGGACCAAAAGACTTCAGTCTTGTATATCTAAAATTTGTTATTGATGGTAGTTGTTTGATCCTCGATCAAAAAAAAAAAAAACCTCACCCAGAAAACAAGGAACAAACTGGAAAGAAGTCTTTGTTTTCAAGATTATTTCCAGTTGATCGGTGAGTAAGGGTTTGGTCTAAGTCTTAAAACCACTTCTGAAAATTATTCTATTACAGAAAACATATATATGAAACAAATAATAGGAATAGAAGTAATTTTCAAGGTATCAATCAAAGCCAGAAGAGAACATTAACCTAAATACTATATTACTCCACCAAGTCGAATATTGAGTGAGAGCTTGTAATGAACTCCATGTATTATTCTCTGTAATATTGCTATATAAAATATAGCTATGTGCTTAAATAGATTAAATGTTTAAGAGTGCAATATTACATGGTTTGAGCACATGGCTGGTGCTAACGTAGTCTGTGGTTTATATCATTAGTGGGATCCCCACAGACAACCCACAAATGACAAAGATATTTCCAAATCTTGTCACATAACAGCACTTGTGAAGATTACTGATTATGAACTGATATCCTAATGGTTAGGAACTGCAAAAAATCTCTAGGCTGGAATTTGACGATAACTTCACCAGAGTGAAGATACATGTATCCCTTCAGTGAAAGTGGCACTGAAGATGTGGGTGTTAATGACAGATTGGTTTCCAGCCATGAGGATGTGATATTTAGCTTGATGATGGGGGGAGGGGAATCCTCTAAATTTGTTTAAAGAAAAATTGGCAATTAGCCTGGCTTTCTTTTATTTCTGTAGAATTGCATCTAAAGATAGCAGTAGTTTCATTGATACTTGGATTGCAATTGGTTTTTTTTAACTTAAAAATTTGTTTAGTGTAAAAGATTGTAAAACTTTCTATTCTGGTGGCATCTGATCCTTGCTATAGAGGTATCAGACCAATCTCCTAGAGCCCAGAAACCCATTGCACAACTCCAGGATGCCCATCAGGTCACAGGTGCTTGCCCCTTGAGCTTCACAGTTTGAAAGCTGGTAGTGAGTAGTATCAACATGAGAAAGATCTTCCTGAGAGAAGTGTTAGAGTATCATTGTCCTGCAGCAGAGCAGTAGGGAGAGTGGTTCAGTTTTAGAAGAGCTTCAGCAAGTTTGACAGTTGTATTATATGTTAGCTCCATGCTAGCATCATTAAGTGCACTAAAGTGCGGAATAATTTTCAAATAACTGTTTATATACTCTTTCTTATTACTGTGGATGATGTAAACTATTGCTTTTCCTTGTAACTGTCTAGAGTGAAGTTGAGCCTGAGAAAGGGGGAAGAAAGGTGTTTTCCTTAATGTTTGTCTTTGTTTCTCAATACCCAAATTACTGATTAAATGTTTATGTTAATTGGTGATAAATTAAGTTCAGTTCCCCAAGTTGAATCTGTTGTGCCTGTGACAGCTGTGCAAAAACGTTTTTGACTTACTGCTTTGGAACAGGAATAAAAGGGACAAAATATACTTCGCTGAATATGTAGGGGTTTTATGTCTGTTATAATTTCAAAACTGGCTAATACCAATATATTACTGCTATGTATGTGTTGATGTAATTGAATGCCATGAGCCTTTTTTTTTTCTTGATAGCTTTGTTATCAGTATGTCTTTACTGATGTCTTCTATGATGGACCCTTAATTTGAAAGGGACATTTCCATTGCCATGTTCATCAGTACTTCTCTATGTCCTTATGTCTATGCCTGCAGCACTTCTGAAATAGCAGACTGAATTTGTGTATGGCATTGCTGAAATTATTTTTATTTTTTATTTTAAGTGCCTACAGACATTACGAGTCAGGAAATTGAAATGCTGTGAGGTGGCATGACCTACTATGAAGTTATTCAGGGGATTATAGAATAGTTTTGAAGTTCAGTCCTTTAGTAGCCTTGAAAGTACTTAAGTGGACAATATTCAAATTAGACTTAGTTTGGGATTATTACTTTAAACGTTCTGACATTAAAAAGAAAAAAGGAGACTTACTATCATGTCTTTTATAAACATTGGAAGTCAAAACTACTTGAGCAACTAATGTGTACAAGTTACATAATCTGTTCTTTTTAAAAGCAAAATTCTGGCATGTGTAACTTGTTGTAACAACCTTTAGATGGTGCCAGCATAACGTTCAACCTAGAAACATGGAAGTGAATTTAATAGTTTACTTCTGTAGTATGTCATAAAACTAGTAATGGTCTTGTTTTATTCATTTATTCTCCTGTCACCTTGCAAATAGAAAATGTGCCATACAACTCATGAAATACAGGATTAAATCATAGAATCATAGAATCATTAAGGTTGGAAAAGACCTCTAAGATCATCGAGTCCAACCATCAACCCAACACCACCATGGCCACTAAACCATGTCCCTAAGCGCCTCATCAACACGTCTTTTAAATACCTCCAGGGATGGGGACTCCACCACTACCCTGGGCAGCCTGTTCCAATGTTTAACCACTCTCTCCATAAAAAAACTTTTCCTCACATCCAATCTAAACCTCCCCTGGCGCAACTTGAGGCCATTTCCTCTTGTCCTATCGCTTGTTACCTGGGAGAAGAGACCGACACCCACCTCGCTACAACCTCCTTTCAGGTAGTTGTAGAGAGCGATGAGGTCTCCCCTCAGCCTCCTTTTCTCCAGGCTAAACAACCCCAGTTCCCTCAGCCGCTCCTCATAAGACTTATTCTCTAGACCCTTCACCAGCCTCGTTGCCCTTCTCTGGACACGCTCCAGCACCTCAATGTCCTTCTTGTAGTGAGGGGCCCAAAACTGAACACAGTATTCAAGGTGCGGCCTCACCAGTGCTGAGTACAGGGGCACGATCACTTCCCTACTCCTGCTGGCCACACCATTTCTGATACAGGCCAGGATGCCATTGGCCTTCTTGGCCGCCTGGGCACACTGCCGGCTCATATTCAGCCGGCTGTCGACCAACACCCCCAGGTCCTTTTCTGACAGGCA
Source organism: Spheniscus humboldti (assembly GCA_027474245.1). Lineage (NCBI taxonomy): Eukaryota > Metazoa > Chordata > Aves > Sphenisciformes > Spheniscidae > Spheniscus > Spheniscus humboldti. The sequence goes on from CM049922.1 coordinate 38,230,046, forward strand.
GCTTTCCAGCCACTCTTCCCCAAGCCTGTAGCGCTGCATGGGGTTGTTGTGGCCGAAGTGCAGGACCCGGCACTTGGCCTTGTTGAACCTCATACAGTTGGCCTCGGCCCATCGATCCAGCCTGTCCAGGTCCCTCTGCAGAGCCTTCCTACCCTCGAGCAGATCAACACTCCCGCCCAAGTTGGTGTCGTCTGCAATCTTACTGAGGGAGCAATCGATCCCCTCATCCAGATCATCGATAAAGATATTGAACAAGACCGGCCCCAAAACTGAGCCCTGGGGAACACCGCTCGTGACCGGCCGCCAACTGGATTTCACTCCATTCACCACAACTCTCTGGGCCCGGCCGTCCAGCCAGTTTTTGACCCAGCGCAGAGTACACCTGTCTAAGCCGTGAGCCGCCAGCTTCTCGAGGAGAATGCTGTGGGAGACGGTGTCAAAGGCCTTACTGAAGTCCAGGTAGACCACATCCACAGCCTTTCCCTCATCCACTAGGCGGGTCACCTGGTCATAGAAGGAGATCAGGTTGGTCAAGCAGGACCTGCCTCTCGTGAACCCGTGCTGGCTGGGCCTGATCCCCTGGTTGTCCCACTCATGCCTTGTGAGCGCCCTCAAGATGAACCACTCCATAATCTTCCCCGGCACCGAGGTCAGGCTGACAGGCCTGGAGTTCCCCGGATCGTCCTTCCGGCCCTTCTTGTAGATGGGCGTCACATTGGCAAGCCTCCAGTCATCCGGGACCTCCCCCGTTAACCAGGACTGCTGATAGATGATGGAGAGTGGCTTGGCAAGCTCCTCCGCCAGCTCCCTCAGCACTCTCGGGTGGATCCCATCCGGCCCCATAGACTTATGAGCATCCAGGTGGCGTAGCAGGTCGTTGACTGCTTCCTCTTGGATTATGGGGGTTTCATCCTGCTCGCCGTCCCTGTCTTCCAGCTCGGGGGGCCGAGTACCCTGAGGATAACCGGTCGGCCTGTTAAAGACTGAGGCAAAGAACGCATTGAGTACCTCAGCCTTTTCCTTATCCTTGGTGACAATGTTCCCCCCCACATCCAATAAAGGATGGAGAGGCCCCTTGGCTCTCTTCTTGTCATTAATATATTTGTAAAACCTTTTTTTGTTGTCCTTAACGACAGCAGCCAGATTGCGTTCCAGCTGGGCTTTTGCCTTTCTCATTTCCTCTCTGCACGACCTAACGAGATCCCTGTACTCTCCTTGGGTCGCCTGCCCCTTCTTCCACAAGCGGTAAACTCTCCTTTTTTTCCTGAGTCCCAGCAAAAGCTCCCTGTTCAGCCAGGCCGGTCGCCTTCCCCACCAGCACTTTTTACGGCATACAGGGACAGCCTGCTCCTGCACCTTTAAGACTTCCTTCTTGAAGATCGTCCAGCCTTCCTGGACCCCTTTGCCCTTCAGGACCGTCTCCCAAGGGACTCTCTCAACCAGCGTCCTGAACAGGCCAAAGTCCGCCCTCCGGAAGTCCATGGTTGCAGTTTTGCTGCCCCCCCTCTTTACTTCACCGAGAATCGAGAATTCTACCATTTCATGGTCGCTAAGCCCAAGACGGCCTCCGACCACCACATCTCCCACCAGTCCTTCTCTGTTTGTAAACAGCAGGTCGAGCGAGGCACCTCCCCTGGTAGGCTCACTTACCAGCTGCATCAGGAAGTTGTCTTCCACACACTCCAGGAACCTCCTAGACTGCTTCCTCTCTGCCATGTTGTATTTCCAGCAGACGTCCGGGAAGTTGAAGTCCCCCACGAGAACAAGGGCTAGCGATTGAGAAACTTCTGCCAGCCGTTTGTAGAACGCTTCATCCGCCTCTTTATCCTGGTTGGGTGGTCTGTAACAGACTCCCAGCAGGATATCTGCCTCGTTGGCCTTCCCCCTCATCCTTACCCATAAACACTCGACCGTATCATCATCACAATCGTTGAGCTCTATACAATCAAAACACTCCCTAACATACAGGGCCACCCCACCGCCTCTCCTTCCTCGCCTGTCCCTTCTGAAGAGTCTGTAGCCATCCATTGCAGCACTCCAATCATGAGAGTCACCCCACCAAGTTTCTGTGATGGCAACAAACAAAATGTTGTTTTAACCCCTTGTTGAAAGAGGGATTGTTGTAGTTTAGGTTTTAGAGTATATTGAAGTGAACTTAGTTGTGCTTGTTATTTCATGGGGGGGCAAGTTATGTTTCTAGGTTTAACTTATAAATGTGGAAATTAAATTCTTATGGCTTCATTTTCTAGTATACTAAGTTTGCATAGTTTTAGTGTGTATCAGAAAAAAAAAATTTTTTTCTCAGTACAAGCATTTTGATGTTCGTGACATTAAATAGGCAAACAGTAGTTTGGGAATACCCAAGAAAAGTTTTCTGTAGCTCACTAGTAGACAGTAAAAAGCTTGTGCTTAAGTACATACTGTAGAAAATTTAGGGAGTCTTAAAACGATCAGTTTGTGTAACTTTTTAAAATTACCTTACAAATAAGAAAACATGTAAGTTGCAAAGAGAACTTGGGAGGAAACAAAGGCATAAGTTGTGACAACTTCTGTATGTACTCATCATACCATACTGTACACTCTCTTCTCATGTTCTCTTCAACAGAGATTAATGAGAACTGCCTTCATGTTGAATAGAAATTGTTCAGTTGTTTTGATTAGGTAATAGACTGGTAGGCAGTGATATTTTGGAGAGACCTCACCTCCATGCTGATCTCCTGAGGGCTATCAGAATGCAGTATCAGTGTGGTGGGCTAACCTTGGCTGGCTGCCAGGTGCCCACCATGCCACTTTTTCACTTCCCCTCCTTGACAGGACAGAGGGAGAAAATAAGATGAAAAAGCTCGTGGGTAAAGATAAGGACAGGGAGATTGCTCACCAGTTACTGTCACGGGTGAAACAGACTTGACTTGGGGAATATTAATTTAATTTGTTGCCAATTAAAAATAGAGTAGGATGGTGAGAAACAAAGGCAATACTAAAAACACCTTCCCCACACCCCTCTTCTTCCTGCCAGGAGCCTGCTGAGGCACGCAGTTCTCCATGGGCTGCAGTGTGGATATTTGCTCTAGCATGGTCCTCTCCATGGACTGCAGGGGGACAACCTGTGTCACCATGGTCTTCACCACGGGCTGCAGTGGAGTGTCTGCTCTGGCTCCTGGAGCACCTCCTCCCCATCCTTCTTCCCTGACCTTGGTGTCTGCAGGGTTGTTGTTCACATTTTTTCACTCCTCTCCCAGCTGCTGTGCAGTGTTTTTTACCCCTTAAATATGTTATCGCAGAGGTGCTGCCAGCGTTGCTGATTGGCTCAGCTTTGGCCAGCAGCGGGCTGTTGGAAGAGTCACCTAAAGGAAAGGTTTTCTTTCACTTCTTATATTTCAGTGAGGGCATTATGCAGATCATGCAAATAGAGATTGATAATTGAACGAAATGTCACTGAAATGCTTTACATATATTTGTTCCTGTACTTTGTTATTTATAAAGAAGCTTAAAAAAATAGGCAAGTTGGATGCACATCATAGCTAGAATGAGTAAGCAAGAATGCCAGCTTCTCTTTTAGAACAGGCACATTATTTGAAAAAGTACTTGGCACCTCTAGTTTTGGCTTAATGGGCAAAAATGGAATGAAGCATGCTAGTTTAGGTCATTGGATTGCCTTCTTAATAAATGAGTTTTCTCTTAGTGCCCCTGTTTTAAAAAAAAGAAAAACAAACAAACCCCAAAACAAACAAACAAACAAACCAAAAACTGAATAAACAGGAAAGGTTTTATAGCTTAGAACATTAACAGTAGCAATATAATAGGGAACTTTTTTTTTAATCATGCTTTATCGTAATTCTATTGTTGCTTTTATTGACAGATTGCTCATTGGAGGAAAACTTTTGGTCAAAGAAAAAAGGGAACTCCACATTAAAATGTGAAACAGCAATATCTAAATCAAGGAAGAAAAGGAAATCTGGTAGTTTAGAAAACCAGGAGATACAAGCTGTTGGTGGCAAAGATGCTTCAATCTTTCTTTTCCATGCTCTGGGGAAAATAATTTCCTCCAAAAGTAAGAAAGTTTTTGCTTATTCTTACTTTTCAATTTGAAAAGAATGGCTGCTACTAGCTAGATTTGCGAAAGTAAGACTTGGTGACCTCTAATTCATGTTTGGCCATTAATGACAGTTTTAAAAATTTGTGCAGAATCATACATGTTTCTGCAATGATGTTCCATGCTTATTATATTCTGAAAAGACACAAAACAGCCCTTTAGCCTCTTATTTATAGCTACTCCTTCCCTTATTTGTGTATATGGGTTTGATTCCTTCTGTTATCTTTTCCACCCTACTTTTTCTCTCTTCTCCTTGTTTCCTTTTAACAGCCATATATACTTGCTCTTTTCTGAGCTGAAAGGCTCCTCACTTCTCTTTACTATCCTGCCTCCCTTTCCACCTCTCCAAAATACTTTCTACTACATTGCTATTGAAAATTTTACTTTTTATACAAGCAGGTTCTGTAAACTTACTTGCTGTCTACTCCCTGTACTTTATCACAGTACTAATTTTTATCATTTAAAAATTATAATTCCTAAAAGTTTAATATTTAGTATACTGCAATACTATCTACACTTTGCTAAATTGGGATCCATAATGCTATCGGTTGTCCACATTTAGGTACTAATTCACAGTATCAATTCCAAAATCAATTGAAGAGAAATAATGAAATGAGCTTTATTATATAATGCATAACATAAATAATTACATGTTGTTGACTATGCAATATTGAGTATATAAGTAAGTACTTGCATTAAAAATTTTATGGGAACAGAAAACAATGTAACATAGTTACTGGTAGAGCCAACGGTTGCTAAAAAAACAATATACATGAATATGTATACATGAAAATTACTATTTATGCAGTTACACATCCCTGTTTTCTCCAATCTAATCTGTACTCTAAGTTTGAATATAAGACCTCGGTGCGAAGCCACCGAGGCAAAGGGCTCCGGAGCAGAGGATCGCGCCGGGGAACGCTTCCTGAAGCAGCAAAACCGCGGCAAAACCCGCAAAGAGCAAAAGCGCAGGGAGTGAGAGGGTGCCCCAGCCCCCCTCCCCGAGCCGGAGAGGGAGCTCCTGACGAGTGGCAGCTCTGACTCAGCGTGGGCGGGGCCAAGAGGGATGGCTGCCAAACCCCCCTCACTTACAAGAGCAGCCCCCAGGGAGCGCGAGCGACCGGGAGCGCGGCGAACAGGACGTGGTGCGTCAGAAGGGCGTGGCGCGGCAGTTTGTGCGGCAGTTCACGAGGGAGGGCGTGCAGGCAAGGCGAGCGGGCAGGGCCCAGCCCCCCTCCTGGCTCTAGAGACCAACTCAACTATTAGCCGGTCCACATCTTGGAGGGTGATGACTATGGTTTCTACTCAGCCGAAAGCAGTCGCCAGAAGGAATGTGGCGACCCAGATGGAGCCCTCACGCAAGCACGCAGCTGTCCAGGTCTCTGGCTGCAGGGAGTGCCTGAGCCTGTCAGCTTTACTGGAGGGCAGCGGAGACACCACCTGTGTGCGGTGTGACCAGGTGGATGATCTGCTCGCTCTGGTGGCTGAGCTGAAGGAGGAAGTGGAAAGGTTAAGGAGTATCCGGGAGTGTGAGAGGGAGATAGATTGGTGGAGCCGCACCCTACCATTCCTGAGGCAAGGGCAGCAGATGGAGGCTCCACGAGAAGCAGAGGATCCCCTGCCCTCTTGCCACCAGGTAGAAAGAGGGGACCTAAGCGACGGCGGGGAATGGAAACGGGTCCCTGCTCGGGGCGCCAGGCGAACCCCCGCCCGGCCTCCCTCACCTTCCCGGTTGCCTTTACGCAACAGATATGGGGCCCTGGAACCTGAGGGCCAGGCAAATGAGGATGTAGACGAAGGTCCATACAGGAGGTTGCCTAGGGTGAGGCAGTCAGCCCCACGCATCATGACTGCCTCTACTAAGAAAAAAAGGAGGGTGATTGTCATAGGCGATTCCCTTCTGAGGGGAACAGAGGGCCCAATATGCCGACCGGACCCGTCCCACAGGGAAGTCTGCTGCCTCCCTGGGGCCCGGGTCAGAGACATTACAAGGAAGCTCCCTGGTCTGGTACGGTCTTCCGACTACTACCCGCTGTTGGTTATACAGGCTGGCAGTGATGAGGTTCCAGAGAGAAGTCCTGCCGTGATCAAAAGGGACTTCAGGGCACTGGGGCGGCTGGTTGAAGGGTCAGGAGCACAGGTAGTGTTTTCCTCAATCCCTACAGTGGCAGGGAAGGATACTGAAAGGAACAGGAAAACGCACCTGATCAACATGTGGCTCAGGGGCTGGTGCCATCGGAGGAATTTTGGCTTTTTTGATCATGGGGAGGTTTACACAGCACCGGGCCTGCTGGCGACAGATGGAGTCCAGCTGTCTCACAGGGGGAAAAGGATCATGGCTCATGAATTGGCAGGGCTCATTGAGAGGGCTTTAAACTAGGTTTGAAGGGGGAAGGGGATAAAACCAGGCTCACTAGAGACGAGCCTAAGGGTGGCATGCCGATGCTGGGGGCGAAATCGATAGCCCAGCTCAAGTGCATCTACACCAATACACGCAGCATGGGCGGCAAACAGGAGGAGCTGGAAGCCATGGTGCAGCGGGAGAGATATGACTTAGTCGCCATTGCAGAAACATGGTGGGGTGACTCTCATGATTGGAGTGCTGCAATGGATGGCTACAGACTCTTCAGAAGGGACAGGCGAGGAAGGAGAGGCGGTGGGGTGGCCCTGTATGTTAGGGAGTGTTTCGATTGTCTAGAGCTCAACGATTGTGATGATGATACGGTCAAGTGTTTATGGGTAAGGATGAGGGGGAAGGCCAACGAGGCAGATATCCTGCTGGGAGTCTGTTATAGACCACCCAACCAGGATGAAGGGGCGGATGAAGCATTCTACAAGCGGCTGGCAGAAGTCTCACAATCGCTAGCCCTTGTTCTCGTGGGGGACTTCAACTTCCCGGACGTCTGCTGGAAATACAACACGGCAGAGAGGAAGCAGTCTAGGAGGTTCCTGGAGTGTGTGGAAGACAACTTCCTGACGCAGCTGGTAAGTGAGCCTACCAGGGGAGGTGCCTCGCTCGACCTGCTGTTTACAAACAGAGAAGGACTGGTGGGAGATGTGGTGGTCGGAGGCCGTCTTGGGCTTAGTGACCATGAAATGGTAGAATTCTCGATTCTCAGTGAAGTAAAGGAGGGGGGGCAACCATGGACTTCCGGAGGGCGGACTTTGGCCTGTTCAGGACGCTGGTTGAGAGAGTCCCTGGGAAGACAGTCCTGAAGGGCAAAGGGGTCCAGGAAGGCTGGACGATCTTCAAGAAGGAAGTCTTAAAGGCGCAGGAGCAGGCTGTCCCCATATGACGTAAGAAGAACGGGTGGGGAATATGACCGGCCTGGCTAAACAGGGAGCTTTTGCAGGGACTCAGGAAAAAAAGGAGAGTTTACCGCTTGTGGAAGAAGGGGCAGGCGACTCAAGAAGAGTACAGGGATCTCGTTAGGTCGTGCAGAGAGGAAATGAGAAAGGCAAAAGCCCAGCTGGAACGCAATCTGGCCGCTGTCGTTAAGGACAACAAAAAAAGGTTTTACAAATATATTAATGACAAGAAGATAGCCAACGAGAATCTCCATCCTTTATTGGATGCGGGGGGCAACATTGTCACCAAGGATGAGGAAAAGGCTGAGGTACTTAATGCCTTCTTTGCCTCAGTCTTTAACAGGCCGACCAGTTATCCTCAGGGTATTCAGCCCCCTGAACTGGAGGACAGGGATGGCGAGCAGGATGAACCCCCCATAATCCAAGAGGAAGCAGTCAACGACCTGCTATGCCTCCTGGATGCTCACAAGTCTATGGGGCCGGATGGGATCCACGCAAGAGCGCTGAGCTGGCGGAGGAGCTCGCCAAGCCACTCTCCATCATTTATCAGCAGTCCTGGTTAACGGGGGAGGTCCCAGACGACTGGAGGCTTGCCAATGTGACGCCCATCTACAAGAAGGGCCGGAAGGACGATCCGGGGAACTACAGGCCTGTCAGCCTGACCTCGGTGCCAGGGAGGGTTATGGAGCGGTTCATCTTGAGGGCGCTCACAAGGCATGAGTGGGACAACCAGGGGATCAGGCCCAGCCAGCACGGGTTCACGAGAGGCAGGTCCTGCTTGACCAACCTGATCTCCTTCTATGACAAGGTGACCGTGGATGAGGGTGACCTGGATGAGGCTGACCCTAGTGGATGAGGGAAAGGCTGTGGATGTGGTCTACCTGGACTTCAGTAAGGCCTTTGACACCGTCTCCCACAGCATTCTCCTGGAGAAGCTGGCGGCTCATGGCTTAGACAGGTGTACTCTGTGCTGGGTCAAAAACTGGCTGGACGGCCGGGCCCAGAGAGTTGTGGTGAATGGAGTGAAATCCAGTTGGCGGCCGGTCACGAGCGGTGTTCCCCAGGGCTCAGTTTTGGGGCCAGTTCTGTCCAATATCTTTATCAATGATCTGGATGAGGGGATCGATTGCTCCCTCAGTAAGTTTGCAGACGACACCAAGTTGGGCGGGAGTGTTGATCTGCTCGAGGGTAGGAAGGCTCTGCAGAGGGACCTGGACAGGCTGGATCGATGGGCCGAGGCCAACTGTATGAGGTTCAACAAGGCCAAGTGTCGGGTCCTGCACTTGGGCCACAACAACCCCATGCAGCGCTACAGTCTTGGGGAAGAGTGGCTGGAAAGCTGCCTGTCGGAAAAGGACCTGGGGGTGCTGGTCCCAACAAACTGTGGGAAAATAATGGAAGGCCAATGGCCAATGGCCAATGGCATCCTGGCCTGTATCAGAAATAGTGTGGCCAGCAGGAGTAGGGAAGTGATCGTGCCCCTGTACTCGGCCCTGGTGAGGCCCCACCTTGAATACTGTGTTCAGTTTTCGGCCCCTCACTACAAGAAGGACGTCGAGGTGCTGGAGCGTGTCCAGAGAAGGGCAACGAAGCTGGTGAAGGGTCTGGAGAACAAGTCCTATGAGGAGCGGCTGAGGGAACTGGGGTTGTTTAGCCTGGAGAAAAGGAGGCTGAGGGGAGACCTCATCGCTCTCTACAACTACCTGAAAGGAGGTTGTAGCGAGGTGGGTGTCGGTCTCTTCTCCCAAGTAACAAGCGATAGGACGAGAGGAAATGGCCTCAAGTTGCGCCGGGGAGGTTTAGATTGGACATGAGGAAAAATTTCTTTAGTGAAAGAGTGGTTAAACATTGGAACAGGCTGCCCAGGGAAGTGGTTGAGTCCCCATCCCTGGAGGTATTTAAAAGACGTGTAGATGAGGCGCTTAGGGACATGGTTTAGTGGCCATGGTGGTGTTGGGTTGATGGTTGGACTCGATGATCTTAGAGGTCTTTTCCAACCTTAATGATTCTATGATTCTATGATTTTATGACTGAAAATCTTTTTCAAATTGTGTGGCATTATTCCATGTTACTTTTCGTGTTTCTGCTGGGAGAATTCCTTCATCTCCTTCCCTGACTATTGTGGCAACAGTGGATTGGATACATAATTGGGCCTGAATACAGCTTAAAGCAAGTGAGATGTTGGTTTGTACAACACCTAATGCCTTTAATAGCAATTGATTGTCTGCTTCATTTATTTGCTCCCATCTGGGGAGAGCATCGGCCGCAAGCCATTGACTGGTTCCTAAGGCTAATAAGGAAGATCATAAAGGGTGTTCTAGCTTGTGTAAGTCAGAGGTTGCTGAATCTAGTTTATTCACAAGTACCTCTGCATCCATACCATTAAATATTCCAAGTCCTGTTCCTAAAGCTCCTGTAATGTCCCTCCTTCTTCTACGTTGCGCATTTCTCTGTAATGTTCATCTGTGTAACCATGCTATCCATCCAGAAAAGGAGGTTTTCAAGAAGGGCATACACTGAGGGTGCACTATAGATATATTAGTAAGCATGGACAGTTCTACCTTTTTCAGGGACCATGATGGGTTAAATATGACTTGTTGCTGTCCTGTACGTTTAATAGCATAGGGTCCAATCATGGAAATCTGTGGGTATGTAGCTTGGTTGGTTGTGGGAGTAATAGAATAGGGAGTAGGTTGATCAGTAGTAGGGGTAGTTGTTGGTATAGTGTGAAGTCTGGGGGTAGATGTTAGCGTGACCTTTAAGGATAGTCCATTTTTGTTCTCTCTCCCTTTATCTGTCCACAGGCACACTGCTTCTATGGTTGTGTCATTAAAGAGGAAACTGATTATACAATCAGGGCGTGAGGGACAGCCTACTCTGCTTCTTGACTGAGTTTGATTTATCTTCCTGATGACCATGTAGATGTTTCCCTTTGAATAATTTGTCACGTTACATTCAATAGAGGTTCTGTCACCTGGTGTAGCAGAAATAAGGTGACTCTGATTTACTTTTACAGTTCTGTGATCACCAGTGATTGTCATTGTTAGGTTTTGTGTTGGTTCTCCCAATATTCTTGTATTTCCAGCAATTTTATACATGTATGATGCAGAATGTGCTACAGTTACCATATTGATTAGCACAAATAAAAGACGTGAGGGCCTCCACTCCATGTGTCGGGCTTGTTGGCAATGTCGGTCCATGTTGGCAATGAGTGCTCCTGTGAGAAGGATGTATATTCCTCTGATGATCAATCTGATCTCCAAGGGAGGCATTCTGGTATCATTCCCAATACTGTTCCTAGAAAGACAAAATAACACAAGTCTCAGCGGGGTGACTCCAGACTGGTTACCCCTTTTAGTTAGTAGCTAGGATATATCCACCTAGCGCTAATACGATGTTTCGTTCTACTGAGCTATAGTGGGTGAATGCTTATAGCCCTGAGGAAGTCTGTTAAAAGTAAATTGTATCCCATCCCAGGTAAAAGCAAATTTTCTTTTATCCTCCTCCTGCAGTGGCACTATAAAGAACATATCCATTTGAATATCTATTGCAGTTTTTAAATGCTCATATGCATAGAAAGTTGCTAGAAGTTGAAAGTTAAAGTTCTGACTGTAGCACTGTTGTGTACTGTGGTGTAAAGTTCTATTTGTATGGTGATAACAGATGAATATACTTTAACGTGTATTTTTTTTTAATGTAGAGCTTAACTCACTCAGTATTAAACTTCCCAGTGTTATCTCTATATAAATACTGCAACCTTGTTTAAAAACAAAGAAAAACTGGAATGCCAGAAAACAGCAAAGCTTTCAAAGGAGGAAGCAGTTCAAGCAAAGGGCTAGGATTTTTTTTTAAATCTGCTATCTCAGTAGTATAATCTACTATCTACTATCTCAGTAGTTCTGCAGTTAATGGAAAAAAGCCTCCATATTTCTGAAAATGCTTAATGGGTTTCTGAGATGTACTATAACTGTTACTATGTAATCCTAAGTAAAGTGTACAAAAATCCTTTCAAACCACAGGACTTATTATATATTCAGCATTATATTCCATGTAGAGAATTAATCTCATACAAGAACTTGCACTCTGTGTTCTTTTGTATTTATGCATATTTATAAACTGAAAGGCTTTTTTGCATTTTGTCAAGTTTAATTACCAAAGCAATAGCCATTTTATATTTAAAGAATTCTCCACTCTGGAATACCTTTTTTTCCTGTTTTTTGCTGTTACATCTGTGCCATCCCTATCATTTCCATAGCAACACCACCTATGTGGCAGTTCTCCTCAGCAAGATGAGGAGAACCTTGCACAAACCCAAACAAGTGCACTTTGGTGCAGTGTGTCCCTCTTGTGAGTTTGCTTCATTGTAGTAAACAAGTATAGTTTGCATGTGTTCCCTGCCACCCTCACCTGATTCATGAGTGCTTGAGAGCTGTGGGGTTTTGGATGGTGAGGTGTTGGGGGGGGGTGTTGGGGTTTTTTTAGTATATCAGAGGCACTAATGCACACCTGTAAACAAATGGATAAAAGCAGGCCAGAGCTCTTGTCCCCTGTCAGTGAAGGGGGAAACGAGGTGGTTGGGGTTAGGCTGTGGGGCCTAGGGAGGGGGACAATTGTCACTGGCTTGTGGAGGCCTGTTCTGGTGTTCGGGGGAGGAGGGGGGTTGGTGTATTTATACTATATACATATATATTCTGTGTGTGTTTTTTTGCTTTCAATAATACTAAGCAGCCCTCCTTCAGGTGCTGGGTGATGGGGACCAGTGTTAGGTGCAAGCAAGGGCATAGTGGCTGCAGCCCTCCCCTTATGGAGAGGACTGTAGCCCTTCCCCGTGAAGGGGAAGTAGGGCCACGTCAGGACTGCCTCCCTGCTGCCCAGGGCCAGCTTGGCACCCATTGCGGCCCCACTCTCCCCATTGTCTGCAATGCAGGGAGTGGTGGCAGCAGGCCAGGGCCATTCGGCAAACGTTGCTGTTACATCTCTACTGGGAACCCTATGAAGCAAAGCTGTACCTTGAGTACTGTGAACTGTGACACAGATGTTGGAAGCGGTCCGGGACGCAGCCTGGCTTTGGGGGGTGGCACCAGAGCAGGGACGGGGCCCAGAAGCCTGGACCCCATGGGCCCTTGCCATGCATACTTCAGTGTCAAAGCAGTGACCTTTCCTCACTGTGGGGCACCACCAACCTCATCCAGAGAGATTGGTGGCTGCGTCTGCACCAAGAGGTAGTGCAGCTGCATAGGAGCAGATCAGTGGGATGTAGCAGATAGTACCCAGATCTCACATCCCCATCATGTATGGCTTGGGGGTGTCTCTGACCAGGTTCAGTCTGGCTACACCCTGATAGTGGCTGGAGTGTGGCAGGCACCTACCTGGGGCCATCTCCCAGGGTGAAAGTCATCAGAGAGTCACCCAGCTTGAGAATCCATGCACGGGCTGTGGGGAGCTATGGCAAGGGGCGAGATGAGACGCTCCCAGTCTTCACCCTTCCATGGGTAACAAAACTAAGAAAATGGCAAACAACTTCTCTTTTACTCTCTTTTTTCATTTCTTAATTTAAAAAAAAATCTGTAAGTTATTTCAGGAAGGTCCCACTGATGAGGGTTTCATCAGTGACACATTGCCTACAAGTGACAGCCTGAAGGATGTGGGACCTTGTTTTATGTATACATTCTGCTTTCTGTTTGATCTTCTTACTCTTTACCTGCAGAAAATATCAAAAACAAAATAAGGGAAAATGGATTCTAAATTAAGAAAGTATAGTAGGGACCATTTAGTAGCTTTGTTTCTATGGTAAACATGTTTCTATGAATCAGTCCTAGGTCATCCTGCATGCAGGACAAGATTTATAAAGTTGTTGCATGTTAAAATTTGACTTTTTTTTTTAAAATAGCTATTTATTTAATTCAGGCTGAGTTTAAAGGTACCATAGAAAAAGGAACATGATCTTGTACCATCTTCTGCCGCACTGTGAATCTTTTTTTTCAACCTGTTATTTTTTGGGTCTTAATCAGAATGTCCTTTCTTACTGTATTTTCAGTGTTGAGGAACTGATCAATATCTTGCTAATGAAGTAGAGACAGGGAGTTAGTAGGCAGCTGAAGGTGGTGTCTGATGATTTAAAAGTTGGCAACTTTACTGTGCTTGCAAATTAAGTTCTGAGTTGAAGACAGGAGGAATAGTTTTACAAATCAAGTGTGTGCCTTCAGAAAACAGGATACCAGCAGAATCATATTTTGAGGAGGAGGAGAGAAAGATGGAATTAGTCATCTTTATGAGAAGAACAGTACTTGTACCTGGTGTAAATTGGTTTATTTTTAATGGGGCATTGTTAATGTCATCAGACTGAAGATTAAAGTCATGTTTACAGTGAGGCTGAAAAAATGTAGTGTTGGGTGTAGATCAAAACTGGTAGGAGGATATGCATTTGTTTTAAAATTTGTTCCAAATAAAATAACAAAATAACAAACAAGTGAGCCAACAACATGTGTTGTCATTGAAATATTTCCTTTGGTTCTGTGGGTTTTTTTGCAGAAACTAAATTTTGGCACACAACTTAGGTGACTGAAACTTCAGTGTTTGTATGTATGTATATATACACAAATCTTATGTATGTGAAGTGTATGTTTATACATATATATTTCATATCTTACAAACCATAAACAATGAGTAATATTTTAATACATCTGTTTACTTAGCTAAGCTGTCATTGAACTTCCATTTGTGTGTGTAACTTTAGATTTCAAAATAAAAGCAAGACTTAGTAACTTTTTGTAGAACACTTTTTGCTTTTTTAATGTTCATGTATTTTGGCAGCAGTTTCCAATGGGATGTCTAGACAGGACAAGTTTGTCTAGCTATACTAGACAAGCCCGTTTACTTGGATACAGCTGGTACGTCATTCAAGCGGTAAGATAGATAAGGTCCCTGATGCACAGTACTTAACTATCTATCTGAAACAAATGTAATATAGGCAATAATAATGCATAAGAAGGCATAACAACACATGATGAAGGTCTTGCCTCTTTTAGCTAATATTTGCCTTTCTGACTGTGAATTCAGCTAGACAGGTTGGCCTTCGTAATGTAAATTGTCTTTTAAACCAGATAGGTAAAAATGTAATCTAAAAATGAGTGAGTCTAAATTCTGGAAAATAAAGCAGAATCTTTGTAAAGACTCCAAGGATTAGCTCTCATAGCCATTTTGCTTGTGTAGCAATAATTCAGTTAGCTCATGCAATAACCATAGGATAAGAGTTTTTGCCTCTGTAGTTTTGCTTTACAGTTCCTAGACAACCTCATATTAACAGTGGAATTTTATAGAACTTACTGGTGCAGAGGACAGTTTCCAGAAAGACCTTCTGTCAATTCACTTGCCTTTTTGGAATTATTTAAACAAGAGCCCACAAGTGTATGTTAAATTAACACGTTTGCCTTTGAGAGCAGCCTTTTCTGTGTGTATTCAAAATCCTAGAATCATAGAATCATAGAATGGTTTGGGTTGGAAGGGACCTCTAAAGATCATCTAGTCCACCCCCCCCCCTGCAATGAGCAGGGACATCTTCAACTAGATCAGGTTGCTCAAAGCCACGTCCAACTTGAACACTTACAATGATGAGGCATCCACAACTTCTCTGGGCAACCAGTTCCAGTGTTTCACCACCCTCAGCATAATAAAATTTCTTCCTTATATCTAGTCTAAATCCACCCCCGTTTAGTTTGAAAACCATTACCCCTTGTCCTATCACTACAGGCCCTACTAAAAAGTCTTTCCCCATCTTTCTTATAAGCCCCCTTTAAGTACTGATAGGCTGCAATAAGGTCTCCCCGAAGCCTTCTCGTCTCTAGGCTGAACAACCCCAACTCTCTCAGCCTTTCTTCAGAGGAGAGGCGTTCCATCCCCCTGATCATTTTTGAGACCCTCCTCTGGACCCGCTCCAACAGGTCCGTGTCTTTCCTGTACTGAGGGCCCCAGAGCTGGATGCAGTACTCCAGGTGGGGTCTCACCAGAGCAGAGTAGAGGGGCAGAATCACCTCCCTCGACGTGCTGGCCACGCTTCTTTTGATGCAGCCCAGGATACGATTGGCCTTCTGGGCTGCGAGCGCACATTGTTGGCTCATGTCCAGCCTTTCATCCACCAGTACCCCCAAGTCCTTCTCGGCAGGGCTGCTCTCAATCCCTTCATCCCCCAGGCTGTATTGATACCGGGGGTTGCCCCGACCCAGGGGCAGGACCTTGCACTTGGCCTTGTTGAACTTCATGGGGTTCACACGGACCCACTTCTCAAGCTTGTCCAGGTCCCTCTGGATGGCATCCCGTCCCTCTGGCGTGTCGACCGCACCACTCAGCTTGGTGTCGTCTGCAAACTTGCTGAGGGTGCACTCGATCCCACTGTCTATGTCATTGATGAAGATATTAAACAGTAAATCATTAGCTGGATTATATAAGACATACTGAAATTTTGGCTCATCTATTTGAATCTAGATCTGTTATCTTTTTTTAGTTGAAAATCTTAAAGTGTTTATGTCCAAGTTAATTTGGTTCAAAATGTCCATAACATTAGCACTTATTTGTTTACCATAGGATTTAGTGTGTTAACATATTTTTTTGTTTTTCATTTGAATATCATAACAATATCCTAATGGAAGCAAATCCATAAATTACTGGAAACAGACAATAAATAAAAGGAAGGCTGATTTAATCAAACAGAAGATTAATTTCAGTGCCCAAGAGGCAAAAAGTAAGCAAAGTAAATAAATAGTGAAAGCTGTATATTTAGAATTGTTTAATTTTTAATCAATGATCTTAGTAATCAATGAAAAGTATATTTCTTTAATGAATGTAATGGCAATATTTTTAAAATAGGATTATTAACAAAAGGCTTTTACTGATAGACTTTTCACTTAACCTGCTTTCTTGCTTCATGAGCTGCTGCCCGTGTTTATAACAAATTGGTTTTACAAATGTACTTCCGTTCAAGTTGCTTGTTAGTCTGTTCACTTGTGAAGAGGATTTTCAAAGAACCTAGCTGTAGTTGTGCTGGCGGGCAAAAGTGAGTCTGTACTAGTTTAAAAAAAATGAAATTTGTGTTTTATTTTCTTGATTCCTAAGGCTACCTGAGTTAATTCCAGTTGACTGAGGACTATACAATGAAAATGGTATATAAATGCTTAACTGTGCTACCAGAGGTTGAGCATGCAGCTTTAATTCTCCCCTTTTTGTGTGCATCACGATATTATTTGTCTCTTTATGTGCTGTTTCTTATATAATACCATTTCTTTTACAGCTTTGGAAGGCAGCACAGTTAAGATTATATGCTTAGTTTTTTTCTTGCTTGCTATGAAATAAAGCTCCAAGATTTCCTGGGGAGGTGCTAAAACCCATAGACTCCCCCGTCTTCTATGGGTGTAGAGGCTGTTTAGCAATTCCACATGTGGCTCATGAACTAATGGACATAGCCTTCTTCACTGCTACATGTTTTCCTATTCTTTCCCATTATATGACAACAGGACATTAAGAGGTCCTCCTCTTCTCTCCATCTCAATTAGGGAGCTCTTCCCAGATGTTAATATACCCTTTTGAGAGTGAAATCAATTGAGACTGCTTAGCCTATCATACAAGTATATGAGAAGAATTATGTACCTATGTCAAATACTTATGAAGGTTAAGTACAACACCTTTTTCCTGATAAGAGCTGTTTTTCAGTGGATGAGCTCTTGCTGGTAGTCTATGTAATGCATGTTTCATTCTTTATTTGTTACTTTGGTGGGTAGGACTTTTGTGAACCCATATCCCATTCTACTACATAATCCCCAGATATGCAACAGGAAGATGGTCCCTGCCCCAAAGAATTTACAGTCTATAATAAATGATAACAGATGGATTATTGTTGAGAAGCACAAGAAACAACTGAGATACTTTTAGTCTCTATGACTGGCAGCAGTCATTGGCACATCAACAATCACAGTCAAGTTTGTGTAGATGTTGTAGGGAAGAAATAAAAGAGGGGATTTCAAATTAAACACTTACAACTCTATTTCACTGTTAGGTAGGCTGCTTCTCACAGCCCCCAGAATGGAGACTAGTTTAGAGTTGAGCGAACTTCTTGATCTTGAAAGAGAAATGTTTAATAGAGTGGCTATAGGGCCTGGAGGGCAAGCATTTATGATTAGTGTGTGAAGAAGGGTGATGCACAGAGATGACAAAAATCACAGGACAGAAAATTATTCTTGCAGCAGCATTCTGGGTGTAAATGAGCAAGGCAAGATGGTATATGCCAAGGTCAGAGAAAACGATGTTGTAGTTGAAAACTTTGATGAGAGTATTAGCTCTGTGGGTAAATATGAGAGGCTGTATCTTAAGAGACGCATACAGAAAGAATTTGCAAGATTTAGACTTAGGCTGGATCTACAGACCTAATGAACATGCTGAACTTCCAGTTTTCTGGCCTGCCTAACAGGTAGGAAATGACGTGCATAGAGATTAAGGAAGAGATTAAGAGAGAGGACTTGAGAGGACTTGAAAGGAAAGGAAGGCCTAAAATCTGTTTTAGCAATGCTTAGCTTACAAGAAAATCTAGAAGTCTCAGGAAAAATGTTAGCAAAATAGCACCTTCTTTATTCTTAAGTATTGAATGAAACAAAACTCTAGAGAGCAAAAGATATGATTTAGGATGACCTCGAGTAAAGGGTTGAAAAGAAGCAAATATTAAGGTCCATACTTTGATAACTACCAACTCATCAGTGTTTCCATTCTAAGTTTTAATATATGTGGTGATTTATTTATCTATATTCACAGTAAATCTAATGAATGTTGTATCACAGGTCATGGAGAAAAAGCTCATAAGCTTCACACATCTTTTGCATGTGAAAATGTAACAGTCTTGTTTCCTCTTTAGTTTCCATAAACACTGGCAGGTAACTGTTCTGCACCAGGAGTGATGGTATGTGAGGTGAGAGAGAGATGGCGCAGGGTTCTTTCTGGATCTCAATAAGAAAAGCCCAACAACAAATGGCTTAATAAGATAACTGCTTTAATAAGACAGAATAAGAAGAGGAATACAGATAGCGATTAAATCTTACGTCCCTTCAGATGCTGGGAACCCTGCTTTCATGCAGCATCAGACGGACCCCAGATGGATTTTCCCATGGCACGCTGCACAGATCCCATCCATGGAGAGAAGCTCCTCCTTTTTGGTCATTCAAGCTATTACATAATTTTCTTACAAGAAAACAACTCTATTCATAAAGGATGTTCTCATGAGAACTGCTTGCTGCACTGTTAGATAAAGGCAAGGCCACGCAGGTGGCGTATTCACCGGTACCAAGTGGGAGCTGCCTGCAGGCTCTTCTGGTACAGTGAGCTGGCTGAGTTTGTCCTGCGGCCAAGGGATTTGTGCAGCCCAACACAGGCCTGAAGGCCGAGCTGTACGTGCAGCACAGCACAGCACAGCACAGGCCTGGGCCTACCCAGGTTAACCGTTATGTGGATCACTAGCTCCTCGATGTACAATGGTCTCCCGGTCCGGATCACTACAGTAACACCAAATTAAATTTTACAGATGTGTCCTTTGTAACACTCATCTCTTTTTAAAATTCTGTTCTTTTAAAAATTATTTGCTTTTTAAAAATTGAACCTTATAAGTAAGATTCAGTAGCAAGGCGTGATTCCTTTTTAAAATTTTGTCAAGGTATTTGTCATTATTCAGATCTCTGTTTTTGGAGTTCTCCCAGTTTACTGGTTGCCAGTTGTATGGTAATGAAGAGGTACCAGCAGGAGGCATTATCACAGGCACTGGACTGTATATCTGTGTGAGAGATACCAGTGATCTACATTATTGATTATATGAAAAGGAAGAAGGTATAATTCTGTTTAGTTTCCAGTATTAAGCTATTAGGTTTTTTAGTATTTCATTTCTGAGACCCCCAAAATTAAGGAAGTTACTATCTTAATTCCTTTAGTTTTATATAAAAGGAAATGTTTCAGTGCTGTGGGGTTTTTTAATTAGTATATCCTATAATAAAACAGAAGATGCAGAGTTTCTGTTGTCTGATGAAGGAAAGAGATTAGTACATCAGTAAGGCAATTTTCAAAAGATAGGACGATATTCTAGGCTGAGAATTAGTTTTGCTCACTTAAAGTACCACCAAGACTATTGCTAAAATTAAATATGGTGTTACATAGCATTATTTTAGCGAGTTAAGGGACTGTGAAGCAGGGCACCCCAGTGCTCAGGCCACTGTAATAATGTGCATTGGAGGGAATGCAGGTGAGGAGGGCTTTTTTGAGCATCCCAGAGGCTTCAAGGGTCCTGAGATTGTTGCAGTTCTTAATCGACAAATGTATTTATTTACTAGAAATATATTTCTCTCTCATAAACTTGTTTTATTTTTAGGGCAGAATGCTTGATTGTTGCTAATGATGTCATAGGTGGTACCTATTATCCTATCACTGTTAAGAAACTTGCAGTGCAAAATCATCTCCCTTGTCTATATTTGGATAAGTCCCATTGCAGAAATAGCAAATGTCCCTTGTTAAGGGCAGCTCACAGTCTCTAGATAAAAGACTGCTTCTTTAAGTGGATGTTGTTCAGACTGATGCATTCACATATTTGGTTAGTCAAATCTGGATTTCAGACACGCACATTCAAATGCATTTTCATTAATACTATATTACCTCTATAGATTAGTGGCAAATTTTACTGGAGGGCACCCCTAGCTTCTCAGCACTATTTTCTACACTGCTGTAGGCTGTTTGGGTTCACAAGATATGGATGAGGTTATGCTGCTGTATCACTTCATCCTTATTTCTTTCCCTTCCTCCTGTCATGCATACACAATCCATCCTATAGTCTCATCTAGCCTTAATTCAAGTTATGGTAAAAAGAAAGAAAAAAAGAAAGCTTACTTTGATTTTTGGTGGAGCATATAGCTGTATGACAGAACATACCAAAGAAATAAAAAAGTGTCAATGACAAAAATGTCAATAATAGTTTGAATCAACAATTGTGGTTTTTGTTTGGTTGTTTGTTGGTTTTTTTAATTTGAGATTAATTTTACTGAAGTTTAATCTATTAAAGAAGTCAGTATTTAGCCAAATCTTAGTATAAGTTTTACTTATGTGTTATTTTACTGAAGAACAAGATCAGGGTCAAACGCCCTTACTATATTACAGGCAGTATTTTTTAGCCTGGTTTCATGGGAAAACAGGGACTACCTGACCATGCTGTTTGTCTTTCAGCCTCAGCTCCCAATCTAATAACTTTTGAACCCTTTAATCAATTTCAGCCAAATTTGACAGAGTGATAGAGATTTCAGGGATCGTATGGGTTTTGTGTAAGTCTTGGCTGCCAGGGCACACTGCTGACTCCTATTGAGCCTGCTGTCAACCAGCACCCCCAGATCCCTTTCTGCAGGGCTGCTCTCCAGCCACTCCTCTCCCAGTCTATACTTGTGCCTGGCGTTACTCCGTCCCAGGTACAGAATCCGGCATTTGGACTTGTTAAATTTCATCCCATTAATCTTTGCCCAATGCTCCAATCTATCTAGATCCCTCTGCGAGGCCTCTTGTCCCTCGAGACAGTCAACAGCACCTCCCAGTTTGGCATCGTCAGCAAACTTACTAATGGTGCATTCAACTCCTGCATCCAGATCATTGATAAAAGTATTGAACAGAACTGGCCCTAGGATTGAGCCCTGAGGAACACCGCTGGTGACTGACCGCCAGCCAGATGTAGCCCCATTCACTACAACCCTTTGAGCCCTGCCCTTCAGCCAGTTCTTCACCCAGCACACTGTGAACCTGCTTATCCCACAGTTGGACAACTTGTCCAGAAGGATGCTGTGAGAGACAGTATCAGAAGCCTTACTAAAATCCAGAAAAACTCCATCCACCGCCTCCCCTTCATCCACTAGGCGGGTGACCTTATTATAGAAGAGTATCAAATTAGTTAGACAGGGCTTTCCCTTTGTGAACCCATGTTGACTGTGCCTGAGGATTGCATTGTTCTTTAAATGCCTTTCAATAGCACTCAGTATGCTCTTCTCCATAATTTTTCCAGGTACCGAGGTTAGACTAACAGGTCTGTAGTTTCCTGGGTCTTCCCTCATGCCCTTCTTGTAAATTGGAATTTACAAAGGTAGGAACACATTTAACAACTTCTCTCTATAACAGATATCACTAGGAATCATAACATCATTCAGTGAATCTAGACAGTCTGACAGTCTACCAGTCATCCAATATATATCTAGAGCTTCCCCTCCTGCAATGCCATTGTCAGAAAGCCTATGGTGAATGAATCAATCAACAGGACATATTACCTGGTCAATTAGGAAGCCTAATAAAAAAGTGGGAGCCTACAGATTCCCCCCAAAATTAATACTAAATCAACAGCCCCAAAACTGTTGTAGGCTTCAAAATAAAAAGCAATCCATCAATTTTCAAAGCAGTCAGTACATTTTTAAGCAAGTGGCACAGTTTAACACTAAGCATAGTCAAAATACTAAATCATGCATAGTGGAGATGTACAACATATAACATCTAATTTCCCAAATTATTTTCTCACCTTATAAGTGCTTTCCAAGTTTCCTTCAACTAAAGTAGATAGAATTTTCTTGGAAGGAGGAAAATCATTCTCTTCAAGCTCAGCAGCTAATCTTTTTTGAGTTGTTTGCACCATATTTAAAGCTGGCTCTACTGATGCGCTCTGTAGTTGCTTGGTTTCCATATGGCTGGCTGTTTAAAGATGCAGCAAATTCATCACTTGCAGTTGTCAAGGATCCAATACTGCTTATATACTGTACACTCAAACCCTTTGTCCTGCTATACTAATTAGTATTCTGTTCAGTGAATTCATTTTTTTGCTTTTTCTGCACTTCTGAACATTGCACAAACTCAAGAGAATGACATTTGAATTTGTCTCCTGTTTATCATGTTTTCCAGAAGATTATCTAGACTAAAAATTTGGAAGAAAGTTTAAGAAAAAGCTATTTTACAAAACTGAAGTACCACAGAAAATGCAAGCATGCTTAGTTTTATCATTTCAATTACTTTTGATTCTAAGTATCCATGGTAGAATAGACTTAGACTGGACAAATGAATTCTTCTAAAAAGGAAGACTTGCACTAAAGGATAAATCAGAATTAAAGTTGCCACCAAAATCCCAACTAACAAACACTGTAGCTTTACACCACTGATGTTTTTCCTCAAATTTGATTAGAGCACATTTCACTTCCTTTTAATTCTCTGCCCAGTCTACCAAGATAATTGCTTTTAAACTTGCATTTCTTCTTTTGAGAAGTTTTAACATTTAATGCATGTTAAAAGAATTCATGGTTCATTAAAAATATTTCACCTAAGATACTAAAAACTAAATCATTTACCTCTTCACTCCAGTCACACTTGTTCCAATTGCATTTATTGGACTGATAAATATTGAGGCTGGTAGCAATGTTTCTGAAGTTTGTTCCAGGAAAGCAGATGCATCATCATAATCTTTTGAGTCAGCTGGGATTTCTACCAACATTAAAATGAATGCCTGTTCCTCCTCTGGACATCTATGATCATTGTTCGCTACTATAATTTTTTCAGGGAAATAAAGAAATAACAAAAAACCTATCATTCAAGTTTAAAAGTTATACTGTTCTCTTTTTCATGCCCTCACCACCTAGAGTAATTAGATTTTAGGCACTTATTTCTCAACGGAAAAAGGGAATGGGAATATCCTGGAGACAATATGCTTCTTTTGAGAGGAAACACCTATCACCAACCCCTGGAGCCTCACCATTGCAGTTGAGTCCCAATTATCATTCAGAAAGAAGACTATTAAGAATGCCTAGTAGGGATAGAGCTTTTTTAATTGGTGTTCTAGCATTAAAGAACATCTTTTAATTAAAATCTAACTAATTAAATTTAAATTAATTAAAATTAATTTAAATTTAATTCAATTTGTGTAACAGTGGTCAAATGGCCCTGTCTCTAATTGCTGCTACAAGGTGTTAAGAGTTACTTCTTTAAAGTGGTAGGAGTCTTCTGTTTTGTTAATAAACCCAAAGTTTTTTCCCCCTCACTATTGACTTGTAAAAGAGAACCAGAGAAGTATAATTATGAATTTAATAAATGATAAATATATGAAATTTAGCCAACAGATGGACATTAACAGATAAGTGTCAATTGCCATCTGTTATAATTAATTTAAGGAGATAACATTTTAGCCAAATTTGACAGAGTGATAGAGATTTCAGGGATCGTATGGGTTTTGTGTAAGTCACCATCTGAGTAGAAAGACCCTATTACTGTCTCCATTAAAAAAAAGGAAAGGAGGGTTAAGCCTTCATCTATTCTGCCTGGCTTACTTAGCAGATGAGAGGCATTCATTGCTTTACAGTCAGGACATTTGTATTAGTTAAATAGTCAGCATAAATGTAGCTCCAAGCTAGCAGCAGCATGTGTGACCTCTTGCCCTAGTGGTAGGCCAAACATGCAAAGAATAACAAGGCAAGGATTAGGAGAAATATAAACTTGAAAGTATTGGTGGGGTGTATATGGGGACAGTGTAGGTGGGGGCTTTGTGGGTTAGTCATACTGCAATGGAAGGGGTCTTGGAGATAAGGGAAGAGCTAAAGTTACTGTTTGAGGGTGTTAGTCATAAAAAAAAAATATGAAAATTAGCTTTGCTGTTTGCAAAATAATTGTATAATTTTTAGTCTGAATTATCTGTTCAGACAACTCTTATTTTTTAGTGAGTTATCAATGAGCAATTCTGTGTGCTTCTACTGTTTTAAGATCTTATGGAACGAGGAACTATGCAACATAAGTTTGCTTATGTTAAACCACTGTTATGGTTTAACCCTAGCGGGCAACTAAGCACCACACAGCCACTCAATCACTCCCCTCCAGTGGGATGGGGGAGAGAATCAGAAGGGTAAAAGTGAGAAAACTCATGGGTTGAGATAAAGACAGTTTAACAGGTAAAGCAAAAGCCGCACACGCAAGCAAAGCAAAACAAGGAATTAATTCACTACTTCCCATTGGCAGGCAGGTGTTCAGCCATCTCCAGGAAAGCAGGGCTCCATCATGTGTAACGGTTACTTGGGAAGACAAACGCCATCACTCCAAACGTCCCCCCCTTCCTCCTTCTTCCCCCATCTTTTTGTTGCTGAACATGATGTCATATGGTATGGAATATCCCTTTGGCCAGTTTGGGTCAGCTGTCCCAGCTGTGTCCCCTCCCAACTTCTTGTGCCCCCCCAGCCTACTCGCTGGCAGGGTGGTGTGAGAAGCAGAAAAGGCCTTGACTCTGTGTAAGCACTGCTCAGCAATAACGAAAACATCCCTGTATTATCAACACTGTTTTCATCACAAATCCAAAACATAGCCCCATACAAGCTACCGTGAAGAAATTTAACTCTATCCCAGCCCAAACCAGTGCACTCTGAAACAAAAGTTTAATTTTTTTATTCCGCCTTTGAGATGTATTGTCCTTGTTTACATACTGCCTGTCACTCAGGCCTGGTGAATTACTTTACCTTTGCAATTTCTCTACCGGAGCTTGTTTCACCTCATTTCAATTGTGTGATCAAGAGGGAATGCTTTATAGGCAGCACTTTGCTGACCATGTAATTGTCATGCCATTTGAACTGCTTCTTTCCTCAGTGGTCCCTGCTTAGGTGTTAATTCCCTGTTGTGGAGGCCTGATGGCATTTGTCAGTGAGCGTCAGTCACTGATGAAGGCATTTTCTTTTGTGTTCAGGGATGTCCCAGTTTGCAACACGGACAGTGATGACTAGGTACTATTTAAAGGCATCTTAAAAAAAAAGGAGGGGGGGGCCAGTTCCATATATTCAGGGCAGAAGAAATCCGGGAGGTTCCTGGAATGCATCAATGATAACTTCCTTCTCCAAGTGGTAGACGAGCCAACGAGGACAGGTGCTATGCTGGACCTTGTTCTCACCAACAAGGAGGGGCTGGTGGGGAATGTGAAGCTCAAGGGCAGCCTGGGCTGCAGTGACCACGAAATGGTGGAGTTCAAGACCCTTGGGGCACCGAGGAGGGCGCACAGCAAGCGCACTACCCTGGACTTCAGGAGAGTGGACTTTGGCCTCTTCAGGGATCTGCTTGGTAGAGTGCCATGGGACAAAGCCCTGGAGGGAAGAGGGGCCCAAGAAAGCTGGGTAATATTCAAGGATCACCTCCTCCAAGCTCAGGAGCGATGCATCCCAACAAAGAGGAAGTCAGGCAAAAACGCCAGGAGGCCTGCATGGATGAACAAGGAGCTCCTGGACAAACTCAAACGCAAAAAGGAAGCCTACAGAGGGTGGAAGCAAGGACAGGTAGCCTGGCAGGAATACAGAGAAATTGTCCGAGCAGCCAGGGATCAGGTTAGGAAAGCTAAAGCCCTGACAGAATTAAATCTGGCCACGGACGTCAAGGGCAACAAGAAGAGATTCCATAGGTACGTCGGGGATAAAAGGAAGACGAGGGAAAATGTGGGCCCTCTCCGGAATGAAACGGGAGACCTGGTTACCCGGGACACGGAGAAGGCAGAGGTACTGAATGACTTTTTGCCTCGGTCTTCACCGGCAAGTGCTCGAGACTCACTGCCCAAGCAGCAAAAGGCAAAGGTGGGGACTGGGAGAATGAAGAGCCACCCACTGTGGGAGAACATCAGGTTCGAGACCGTCTAAGGCACCTGAAGGTGCACAAGTCCATGGGACCCAATGAGATCCATCCCAGGGTCCTGAAGGACCTGGCGGATGAAGCTGCTAAGCCACTATCCATCGTATTTGAGAAGTCGTGGCAGTCCGGAGAAGCTCCCACTGACTGGAAAAGGGGAAACATAACCCCCATATTTAAGAAGGGAAAAAAGGAAGACCCGGGGAACTACAGGCCAGTCAGTCTCACCTCTGTGCCTGGGAAGATCATGGAACAGATCCTCCTGGAAGCTATGCTAAGGCCCATGGAGGACAGGGAGGTGATTCGAGACAGCCAGCATGGCTTCACCAAGGGCAAGTCCTGCCTGACTAACCTAGTTGCCTTCTATGATGGAGCGACTACATCAGTGGACACGGGAAGGGCTACAGATTTCATCTATCTGGACCTCTTTAAGGCCTTTGACACGGTCCCCCACAACATCCTTCTCTCTAAATTGTAGAGGTATGGATT
The DNA here is from genome assembly GCA_027474245.1 of Spheniscus humboldti. Classification (NCBI taxonomy): domain Eukaryota; kingdom Metazoa; phylum Chordata; class Aves; order Sphenisciformes; family Spheniscidae; genus Spheniscus; species Spheniscus humboldti. Next base: position 38,256,606 of record CM049922.1, read on the forward strand.
GGATGGGTGGACTGTCCGGTGGGTGAGGAATTGGTTAGATGGTCGCATCGAGAGGGTAGTGGTCAACAGCTCAAGGTCCAGATGGAGATTGGTGACGAGTGGCGTCCCGCAGGGGTCCGTATTGGGACCGGTACTGTTTAATATCTTCATCAGTGACATAGACAGTGGGATCGAGTGCACCCTCAGCAAGTTTGCAGATGGCACCAAGCTGAGGGGTGCGGTCGACACGCCAGAGGGACGGGATGCCATCCAGAGGGACCTGGACAAGCTCGAGAAGTGGGCCCATGTGAACCTCACGAGGTTTAACAAGGCCAAGTGCAAGGTCCTGCCCCTGGGTCGGGGCAACCCCCGGTATCAATGCAGGGTGGGGGATAAAGGGATTGAGAGCAGCCCTGCCGAGAAGGACTTGGGGGTACTGGTGGATGAAAAGCTGGACATGAGCCAGCAATGTGCGCTCGCAGCCCAGAAGGCCAATCGTATCCTGGGCTGCATCAGAAGAAGCATGGCCAGCAGGTCGAGGGAGGTGATTCTGCCCCTCTACTCTGCTCTGGTGAGACCCCACCTGGAGTACTGCGTCCAGCTCTGGGGCCCTCAGCATAAGAAAGACATGGACCTGTTGGAGCGGGTGCAGAAGAGGGCCACGACAATGATCAGGGGGGTGGAACACCTCTCCTATGAAGAAAGGCTGAGAGAGTTGGGGTTGTTCAGCCTGGAGAAGAGAAGGCTTCGGGGAGACCTTATTGCAGCCTATCAGTACTTAAAGGGGGCTTATAAAAAAGATGGCAGCAGACTTTTTAGCAGGGCCTGTTGCGACAGGACAAGGGGGAATGGCTATAAACTAAAGGGAGGTAGATTTAGATTGGACATAAGGAAGAAATTTTTTACGCTGAGGGTGGTGAAACACTGGCAGAGGTTGCCCAGAGAGGTGGTGGATGCCCCATCCCTGGAAACATTCAAGGTCAGGTTGGACGGGGCTCTGAGCAACCTGATCTAGTTGAAGATGTCCCTGCCCATGGCAGGGGGGTTGGACTAGATGACCTTTAGAGGTCCCTTCCAACCCAAACTATTCTATGATTCTATGATTCTATATGTTCCTGCTGAAGTAACTATCTGAGCCTACCCACGAATCTTATGATTCTTGTTTTGCATCATGGAGTGTCAGCTTTCCTTAACAGTGAAGCCATTATCAAGCCTTCCAACGCCTTCTGGTGCTCAGCTTCTATAGATGTAAAATTTGGCAGGAAATACCATGTTCCAGCCAGGAATCCTTGTTAAGAATCCATTCCCTTTGTCAGGTGGCACTACCATGTTAGGCTCATCAAGACAAGACAGAGAAAAAACCCCAGGAAGTCATGTCTCTGTCATTAAGTGATTGATATATAGAATGTCAATATATTGATATACAGAGAAAGACACCATCAAAAACTTATCTTCCAAACACTTGCGTTTTTTTATGGCAGTTATCCTGATTTATTTAACCTTTCTAGAACAAAAAAAAAAAAAAAAAATCTTTTTTAGTTTGAACGAACTCTTCTGTTGAACTTGGGGACATAAGAATCTCTGCCATGGGTCAAACCACATCTCCATCTATTGTCTTGGTTTTATCAGCAACTAAAAGTGGTTGCTTTTGTCGGGGAGCAGTGATTGCTTGGATGGTGCCCTAGTGCTTTTGTTAGATGGTTCACTGATCAGGTGGATAGGTCTTGCCTTATTCTTTCTCTTAAGATTCTTTGCATCTTGGTCAAAGTTGGACAGTAAGCGTTGAGGCTCTCAATTGTTCTGGCTTGACAGTGGTCATAGCGTGGTGAATGGAGTTCAATCCAGTTGGCGGCCGGTCACGAGCGGTGTTCCCCAGGGCTCAGTTTTGGGGCCGGTCTTGTTCAATATCTTTATCAATGATCTGGATGAGGGGATCGAGTGCTCCCTCAGTAAGTTTGCAGACGACACCAAGTTGGGCGGGAATGTTGATCTGCTCGAGGGTAGGAAGGCCCTGCAGAGGGACCTGGACAGGCTGGATCGATGGGCCGAGGCCAACTGTATGAGGTTCAACAAGGCCAAGTGTCAGGTCCTGCACTTCGGCCACAACAACCCCATGCAGCGCTACAGGCTTGGGGAAGAGTGGCTGGAAAGCTGCCTGGCGGAAAAGGACCTGGGGGTGCTGGTCGACAGCCGGCTGAACATGAGCCGGCAGTGTGCTCAGGCGGCCAAGAAGGCCAATGGCATCCTGGCCTGTATCAGAAACAGTGTGGCCAGCAGGAGTAGGGAAGTGATCGTGCCCCTGTACTCGGCCCTGGTGAGGCCGCACCTCGAATACTGTGTTCAGTTTTCGGCCCCTCACTACAAGAAGGACATTGAGGTGCTGGAGCGTGTCCAGAGAAGGGCAACGAGGCTGGTGAAGGGTCTAGAGAATAAGTCTTATGAGGAGCGGCTGAGGGAACTGGGGTTGTTTAGCCTGGAGAAAAGGAGGCTGAGGGGAGACCTCATCGCTCTCTACAACTACCTGAAAGGAGGTTGTAGCGAGGTGGGTGTCGGTCTCTTCTCCCAAGTAACTAGCGATAGGACGAGAGGAAATGGCCTCAAGTTGCACCAGGGGAGGTTTAGATTGGACGTGAGGAAAAATTTCTTTAGTGAAAGAGTGGTTAAACATTGGAACAGGCTGCCCAGGGAAGTGGTTGAGTCCCCATCCCTGGAGTTATTTAAAAGACGTGTAGATGAGGCGCTTAGGGACGTGGTTTAGTGGGCATGGTGGTGTTGGGTTGATGGTTGGACTCGATGATCTTAGAGGTCTCTTCCAACCTTAATGATTCTAAGATTCTATGATTCTATAATGGTATTGGTATCATAGAACCACAGAATGGTTGAGGTTGGAAGGGACCTCTGGAGGTCATCTGGTCCAACCACTCTACTCAAGCAGGGCCATCTAGAGCAGGTTGCCCAGGACCATGCATCATGGTTTAACCTCACCCAGCAACTGAGCACCACACAGCCACTCGCTCACTCCCCCCACCCCGGTGGGATGGGGGAGAGAATCAGAAGAGCACAAGTGAGAAAACTCGTGGGTTGAGTGAAGAACAGTTTAATAATTGAAATAAAATAAAATCCTAATACTAATAATAATAAGAAGAATATACAGAGCAAGTGATGCACAATGCAATTGCTCACCACCCGCCGACCAATGCCCAGCCAGTCCCCGAGCAGCGGCCCCCCCGGCCAGCTTTCCCCAGTTTATGTACTGAGCATGACATCACGTGGTATGGAATGTTTCTTTGGCCAGTTTGGCTGTGCCCCCTCCCAGCTTCTTGTGCACCTGCAGCCTTCTCAGTTGGTAGAGCATGGGAAGCTAAAAAGTCCTTGACTAGTGTAAGCATTACCTAGCAACAACTAAAACATCGGTGCCTTATCAACTTTGTTCTCATCCTAAATCCAAAACACAGCACTGTACCAGCTACTAGGAAGGGAATTAACTCTATCCCTGCTGAAACCAGGGCAATATGTTAATATATTGTCATTCAATTTAGTTGATTCTGGAGGAGTAAATTTACCTCAGCAAGCAGAAGTATTTCCAGATCAAGATCATTTTGGTCTTATTTTCTATAATCAAGCAGTCATGTCCTCACAAGGAATTCCACAGGTCATTTGCTTTTGCTTAAGAATTAAATATACTGACTAGTTTTTTATGCCTACTGCTTTTTTCTAGTTTCAAGGCTTGTACCCATGCTTTGTTTTTCATAGCATGGAGTTTGCTGATTGAGACCAGTGACACCCATGACACCTCAGGTCACCAAGGAAGAGATGCAACATACAGATGGGCTCGTGATCGAGGGGTGGACTTGACCATGGACACTATTGCGCAGGTTATCCATGAATGCGAAACATGCGCTGCAATCAAGCAAGCCAAGCGGTTAAAGACTCTCTGGTATGGAGGACGATGGCTGAAATATAACTATGGGGAGGCCTGGCAGATTGATTATATCAAACTCCCACAAACCCACCAAGGCAAGCGCCACGTGCTTACAATGGTGGAAGCAACTTCCGGATGGCTGGAAACATACCCCATGCCCCATGCCACTGCCCGGAACACTATCCTGGGCCTTGAAAAGCAAGTCCTATGGCGACATGGCACCCCAGAAAGAATTGAGTCAGACAACGGGACTCATTTCCGAAACAACCTCATAGACACCTGGGCCAAAGAGCGTGGCATTGAGTGGGTGTATCACATCCCCTGTCATGCACCAGCCTCTGGGAAAATCGAATGATACAATGGACTCCTAAAGACTACGCTGAGAGCAATGGGTGGCGGGACATTCAACCATTGGGATACGCATTTAGCAAAGGCCACCTGGTTAGTCAACACTCGGGGATCTGCCAATCAAGCAGGCCCTGCCCAGTCAGAACTTTTACGTACTGTAGAGGGGAATAAAGTCCCTGTAGTGCACATAAAGAATATGCTGGGGAAAACAGTTGGGGTTGTTCCTGCCTCGGGCAAAGGCGAACCCATCCGTGGGATTGCTTTTGCTCAAGGACCTGGGTGCTCTTGGTGGATAATGCGGAAGGATGGGGAAGTCCGATGTGTACCTCAAGGGGATTTGATTTTGGGTGAGAATAGCCAATGATGTGAATTATGTGATGTTAAGTACTAATTATAGTTATAATAGTTATACTAATAATACACAGATACACTAATAATACTAATAATATTATATGCCATACTAATGATATTACAATAAGAATCACCCAGACTAATGAAGAATAACTTCAGTGAAACCAAGCAAAGCACAGTGATGATGGTTCCAGAACTGACTTCAACATGAAACAATCCAACACCACATACCATCTCCATTTTTTTTTCCTGCCCTGAAGGACTGTTTTGACAGATGGAGCCCAAAGTCATGGACTAAATGAACTCACCAAACGTTTTAGAGGGATGGCCCACAGACTAACGGAATGATATCTCTCTGTGTGTGTGTGTATATATATATATATAAGAAAAGGGGGTGGTAATTAATGAAAACGTACTGGAAAAATATGAGACTTGAGCATGACGCAGATGGTACAGAATAAGGGGTGGATATTGACCTGGTTTCGGCAGGGATAGAGTTAATTCCCTTCCTAGTAGCTGGTACAGTGCTGTGTTTTGGATTTAGGATGAGAACAAAGTTGATAAGGCACCGATGTTTTAGTTGTTGCTAGGTAATGCTTACACTAGCCAAGGACTTTTTGGTTTCCCATGCTCTACCAACTGAGAAGGCTGCAGGTGCACAAGAAGCTGGGAGGGGGCACAGCCAAACTGGCCAAAGAAACATTCCATACCATGTGATGTCATGCTCAGTACATAAACTGGGGAAAGCTGGCCGGGGGGGCCGCTGCTCGGGGACTGGCTGGGCCTCGGTCGGCGGGTGGTAAGCAATTGCACTGTGCATCACTTGCTTTGTCTATTATTATTATTATCTTATTATTATTGTCACTTTATTTCAATTTTTAAACTGTTTTTATCTCAACCCACGAGTTTTTCTCACTTGTGCTTTTCCAATTCTCTCCCCCATCCCACCGGGTGGGGGGGAGTGAGCGAGCGGCTGTGTGGTGCTTAGTTGCCAACTGAGGTTAAACCACGACAACATCCCTGTGTCTGTTTCAGGCACATTAGTAACAACCAAAGACAGCAGAAATTTTCCTTGCCTTTTCCTTTCCCTACCCCATGTTTCTTGAGACAAGTTAATACTTCAGCTGGGGTGGGACACTCAGACAATTCCTCCTCATTTTCCCAATTTACTGGGACAGCCACCTGGGGCAAATGTCTTACAAATGCCCCCCACGGCTGCATGCATGGCCAGCCAGACACCCAGTCTGTCTCTTCTTGGGAAAGGTTCACGAGGAAAGGCATTTCTCGCTGGGACCTGCCGATTGAGCCAAATGTTTTGCACCAGGAGGTGCTGGTCCATTATGATCCCAGTAAGAAAGGCACTCAGAATCTGTAAATAGGATTTAAAATACTATTTATTAGGGCTAACACTATAAAGAAGGAGCAGATAATATAGATAATCTTACATCCCTTCAGATGCCGGTAACCCCGAGTTCTGCAGTATTGAATGGGCCTCTGATCAGCGCACAGCATGACATGCAAACCCCGAAAGGCACTATTAGCATTTGTAAATCTGCTGATTTTATGGTAACGCACTGTGGTAGCTAGAATCATCTTCCTTATCTGAGAAGATGTTTTATTAGGAAATGGTATTAAGAACTATGCTCACTCTGATTTCCATTCAGTTTAATTCTTCTGAAATAGGAGTTTGGATGTTAGTTTTCTGTCTGCTGTTATTTCTTGAGGCCTGCCTGAAGGTCTCTGTGTGAGCCAGCACAGGCAGGATACAGGAACAACCACAAAACCACAGATGAAATGTAAAGAGTAAATTTATTTTTGTTACCTTGCCAACCGGGGATCCCCAAAGCAGCACCTGGGCAGAGGCACACAAGCAGGGACGCAGGCACCGCGGAGCTTGTTTCATGCTAGAGGATCACCGAACCTGCTGTTTGCGCTTGTTTTTCAGGGATTCACTCAGGCGTAGTTTACCACTGTGCTTCGACCTTTCCCACAGCAGGGCAGGAATCTTAAGCATGCTGGATAGGGTGCCTCTAAGTCTATCACAGGCCTATGTTATCTCAACACAGATGTTCTACTTGTCCAACACACAAGGATAGACAACAATTAGAATGATACATGTATTTTTTGACACCCCAGCTGCAAGTCACTTGAGCGTGTTTACAATCTTAGAATCATAGAATCATAGAATCATTAAGGTTGGAAGAGACCTCTAAGACCATCGAGTCCAACCGTCAACCCAACACCACCATGCCCACTAAACCATGTCCCTAAGCGCCTCATCTACACGTCTTTTAAATACCTCCAGGGATGGGGACTCAACCACTTCCCTGGGCAGCCTGTTCCAATGTTTAACCACTCTCTCCGTAAAGAAATTTTTCCTCACGTCCAATCTAAACCTCCCCTGGCCCAACTTGAGGCCATTTCCTCTCGTCCTATCGCTTGTTACTTGGGAGAAGAGACCGACACCCACCTCGCGACAACCTCCTTTCAGGTAGTTGTAGAGAGCGATGAGGTCTCCCCTCAGCCTCCTTTTCTCCAGGCTAAACAATCCCAGTTCCCTCAGCCGCTCCTCATAAGACTTGTTCTCCAGACCCCTCACCAGCCTCGTTGCCCTTCTCTGGACACGCTCCAGCACCTCAATGTCCTTCTTGTAGTGAGGGGCCAAAAACTGAACACAGTATTCGAGGTGCGGCCTCACCAGGGCCGAGTACAGGGGCACGATCACTTCCCTACTCCTGCTGGCCACACTGTTTCTGATACAGGCCAGGATGCCATTGGCCTTCTTGGCTGCCTGGGCACACTGCCGGCTCATGTTCAGCCAGCTGTCGACCAGCACCCCCAGGTCCTTTTCCGACAGGCAGCTTTCCAGCCACTCCTCCCCAAGCCTGTAGCGCTGCATGGGGTTGTTGTGGCCGAAGTGCAGGACCTGACACTTGGCCTTGTTGAACCTCATACAGTTGGCCTCAGCCCATCGATCCAGCCTGTCCAGGTCCCTCTGCAGAGCCTTCCTACCCTTGAGCAGATCAACACTCCCGCCCAACTTGGTCCCTAGTCCTGCTGGCCACACTTTCTGGTACAGGCCAGGATGCCATTGGCCATTGGCCTTTGGCCATTGGCCTTCCATTATTTTCCCACAGTTTGTTTCATCAGCTCACCAGCCCTTCTCAATTCTGACCTTAAAATGCTTTTTTTTTTTTCAGTTGCCTATGCTGCTTTTAATTTACCTGTGACTAAATTGCAACTTTAAATTGCATTAATGTTTGAATGGCTGTGAGCCAGAAAGCCATGATTAGTTTCCCATTGGCCATTTCTCAAGCTCTCTTACACTCATATGCTGCATGGGTACAATGGGGAGTTGAGCACTATGTATAAAATATTTGTGTGTATTCAGAACTGTTGATTTTTATTGCTCTTCTAGGTAATTGTGCAATAATTCACCCAAAGAACGAAGTCAGGAAGTAACGCATTAGTTTGAAAGTTTGAGGTTGTGCTTTTTGACCTGTAGATTTTGAGATGTAACGTATATATTGGAAAAGGTAACACCTGAGTTAGAGTTTAAATGCAGCCACATTTTTCAACATGAGCATGTCAAAACTGAGAGGAGAAAAAAAACATCAAAGACCAGAAATCAAATGAACTTTTCCCTCAAGTTCCTCCCTTTTTTTAGAGGCTTACATTATGTTTGTACCTACCTGGTGATATCTATTAAATGAAAAAAAAAATAAAATTACAGCTTAATCATTTGATTCTGAATATAGTTTAAGGTTCTGAAAAGCCACTGCTGAAAAAGCTGTGTTTGGTTTGACGATAGCAGGTTAACATACATCATCTACTTCTGCTTTAGATACAGGTAATGTGGTTTGGACCTTGTATTTCTGTGTGCTGTTTTCTTTTAACAGCAAACATTAAATTATCATTTAACACAGAAGGCTACTTGATGTCACTTTAAAAAATGTTTTTAAAAGAAATTATACAAAATAACATCATTTTGTGTTTTAAATTTTATTTTCGGTGGTTGTGAAAGAAAGCAATAGAATTAGACAAGTATTTTCTTTTCTGCTTTTTCCATATAAATATTCCATCTCTTCGGCTCTACAAGCTGCTTTGAAAGGAATTTTAATTTCTTCTCCTGAAGGAGAAATTAGGAGAGGAACTTCATTTTCATGATCATATACTACTAGTACAGTGTTCATCATGACTGGGGTCAAGTCAGTTTTGTAAAAGTGTCACCAAAGAATTACTGGTTATAAGCATATGTTGGCTAGATGTTCATCTCGAAATTAGGTATGAGGATGAAACAGGTATTATTCATGCTAAAGCCTATAAAGAGTTATACGATGTGCTGTCACAAAAATTTCACAACTGGCTTGTGCTGACTAAGGAGAGAGGCTAGGATGCAAACTATAGAATTACAAGAGTAATTCTTTATTCATGCGCATGAGGTGTCCCATTCAAATTGGGGCACCCCAAATGTGGTTTTACACATGGTTCTTATACCTTTCAAGCGTTCAGGTGATTGAATTCATGATTTGACCAATCGCTACTTAACACACACTACTGTTTTGCAAAGCAACTATAATTCTATGGCGTCATCATCCATCTGCTTCTTTCTTGATCTACATGTCCCTGGAGTCGATCTTGCTACAGTTGCTTATTTCTGATTCCAGATAAGGGGAGGGTTTCACAGAGGTGTTGGAGGGGCTGGGATGCTGGCGTGATCTGGGTAGTCCAGGGGTACCCTTTCTTCTTCAGGGTGGGGGCTGTCATCCTCCTCCTTGCAATGAGCTGGGGTCCTTTAGTCATGCTTACTTAACCATGACTGTGCAGTATACAATGTAAACTATATATATATATTAAGAAAGTTCATACAATTTCATACTATAAAGACTAATTGGTACAATGGTTAGGGAATAAGATTTTTCCTAACATTCTTCTGTCTATTTATGTAGAAACAAAGCATTTCTTTTGTGCTGCTGTAAACTACTTCTCCATTCATACATTGTTTTGAAATTTATAACATTTATCTAGGATTTTGCAACTATTTGATGATACTGTTTTTCTTTTTAACATAATAAGGTCGTTCCTTGCATTTTACTTGCAAAGGTGACTCAAATCCATCAAAAGGAAGAAGAGCATTTAGTGATACAGTGCTGGAGATTGACAACAATGGGCAGAAATGCTTGTTGTATCAGAAATTCAGCTTGTCATTTGTTATAATAACTGGCTGTCAAAAAAAAGTAGGTAAGTCAGTAAAGGATAAACTGGACCCTAGCTGCCATATGGTTGATTGCTGTATGTGATAGTCATTGTTAGAAAGAGACTTTGCAAAGCTGAGCTTTCTATGCAGAACAGTGGTTTTGAGCAATGCACTAGCTACTTTGAGACTCCTGAATGGTGAATTCTGTCCCTTCAGTTGTTAGGAGAGGGTGGTTACCAGGGTGATATCCTGAGACTTCCTAAATGACTGTGTAGTATGTACTTCTACCAAAAATATCCCCTCTCCCAGATCTGGTCCTTTTACCAAGCATAAGGGTTAAGAAACAAATAAAACTGTAACATTGGGGTAGACAGAAATAAAAGTTGAATGTGGTGTAATCGGAAAGCAAGACTAGATATGAAAAGCATTCTTTAAGTCTCCTGTTCAGCCTTGATGTTTGACTGTGCTTCTGTACTGTAGTTTCACCATATCTAAAAAATGATCGTTTAGGCCTGTTTTGAGGCCGCATTCATCAGTGGTGTTAGAGCTCTGTGCAACTCCTGAACAAAAGATGCTGTGCAAGAAATATGCATTCATATGGAGGTAGAATGAGCCTAATTTAGAATAATTAATTTTAAAGCCAAAGCAATCAAGAGCTAAATTACTTTCAAATCAAAGATTGGGGAAAGTCAATAAAAATTGAAACGGAAGAAGGACTGAACATGGGCTTTCTTCAGGGAGTCTGCAAACTGCTTCTTTTCTTGTGTAAGAGCACAGTTCTGCCTCAGCATTAGACTATCCTCTGTTATAGTTGACTCGTCTAATTTTTTTAACCTGTACTGTTGGTACTTTTGATAATTGATTTCTTATACTACATATGCTAGTTGAGTTTTTTATTTCACCACAAAAGGAAAGTGTTCCCTCTGGTTTTACTTGAGTATAGGCAGTTAATGCATGAGGTATTTCCTATAGGACGGATATGATTATACGTGAAATTTTTAAAAGGATGCATACAAAGAAAGGTGTAGGCCCAGATGCAGGTAAAGAAGAGATGGAAAAATAAAGTTTCTTTCATGTTTAAAAGGAAATTACAATCAACAAAGATTTTTTTCAGAGATGTTGACTTTGATGCTGACACATGAGCAATGCCTCTGGGTCCATTTAAAATGCAGAGGAATTTTCCCAAGGCCTGTGAAGAAGAAATTCATTGCAGTGACTACCACTAGGTAGGTTCCTTCCTTTCCCGGACTAGATCCTACAAGTGGAGTAGCAGTATATGAAACCTTATTGGTTTTAACTCTGAGGAAAGCAGAGTAACATGTCTAAATGATCTATAGATATTAGAAATAATGAAAGAATGGAGACTGCTCAGTGTCCTTCTGTTGTTAATTTCTCCACTTCCTTGCAATATGGCAGAATATGGTATATGAATTGCTAACACATAAGAACAGAGAAGAACATTATTGTACAAGAGGTTTTATTTAAGGAAATGGTTTTATGCAAAGATTTTTTTAAAGAGTTTTTATAATATGCCTCTGAATAATGGGGAGATTTCATGTGCCGCTTAAGAAACAGTATATTTAGACTTTGTGTAGTTGTTTAGCTCCGCTTTTGGCACTGATGTCTTCTGCATTCTGAAGGCTCTATAGGTAGCAGTACTTTTCCAGGCTTGATCATCTGTGTAGCCCTCAGCTGGGGGAGGGGAAAGAATTGGTGGCTATGTTAATCTGATAAAAGTTCTGGAAAGCATGCTCGCTCAGATGGAAGAGTCAACCCTGCCTCTAAATGGTGCTGCAGCTTGGCTCAAGGCTGCAAGTATCTGTACATGAGCCCAGCTCAGTCATCGGCGTTTTCTACAGGAAGTGGCAACCACTTCTGTGCTGGGGACTGAGCCCATTTTTCATGCATACAATTTGAATTGAGAAAGGTTGCGTGCATCTCTTCACACTGGGGTGTGAAATTCAGCCCAAGATCAAGGCAGCAGCTCCTACCACTGGACTCTTAATTGGTTTTTGAGTCTTTGCCAAAGGTAAAGCTCCATATTTTTCATCACTTCTTTTCCAAATACAGAGCAAAGCATATAAGGCTGAATAAGGATGAAACAAGAGAGACTGAATTTCAAGTATTTAATTTTACAAATTGGTTGAGCACTGGAATAGGTTGCCTAGGAACACTGCTGAAGCTATGGCATGTGGTGTCTCAGAACAGGTTAAAAAAACATCTGTGAGGACCAACACAGCTGGTGCAGGGGGGCAGGAGGGCTCTCCAGCAGAGTTTCCCAGTGTATGAGGCATGCCTCACTAATGAAGCATTTCTAAATGCCACTGAAGCATGCAGCACTCCAGGGATGGCCTGTGCTGAGGCGCAATAAATTCTTAAGTGGTTGAAGCGAGGCATGAGTTAGAGAGGTTGGGAGACACCAGATTACAAAATCTCCGAAGGTTCAGACCCAGCTGTATTTTGATGTAATTCTGATACTTGTTGATATCATCAGTCATGGAGCAATATTGCTCTTTGAAGAGACAATACAATGTTATACAATCAGAAAGACAAGGTTAAAAAGTACTACAGTGTTTATAGCAATCTCAGTTGGCCTTCATAAATATACCAAGCTATTATTTTATGGTATTCATCTTCTCGGGAAAAGCAGTAAGATTTCTGGAAAGTGAGAAGTTTAAGATATTATGCATTTGTGAAAAGGTCAGATTCTCACTTCATACATGCTTAAAGTGTATCAAAGTTTTGTTTCTCTTACTTGAAAGGGCTAGCTAGAACTCTTTGGAGAGCAATGATTGACTGCAAAGTCAAATACAGACAGATTTATATTTGGGATCATGAAAGGCAGGGCTTCTGAAACCCACAGTTTATTGATTACAGAATTTGTTTCTATGATAACAGAGAGTCATATTGTCACCTGAAACATTTATCATCCTTTAGGTTTTGGCATAGTCCAAATTGCTGGTACTTGAGAGACTGGACCATCCACAGCTGGATCAGACAGAGCTTAAAATACGGTGCACAAGACAAAGCCTTATACACATTAAAAAACAAGGTAAGTTTTTACAAGGAAAAGGCATGACTATATTTGATCAGCTTTTTGAGACAAGTGTGACTTACCCGGAATTCCTATCATAGCCAGGTCTGAAGACTGTGGTTTTAAGTTCAGATATTTCTTTGTCAAAACAAAAATTAAAGTTGGACTTAAATTTCAGCTAAAGATCTTTACAGCTTTTATATCCTCTTCTTTCCCAGGAAGCTTTTTGTTTTTAAACAGTGCTGGTATCCAAAACATGCTAGATGCAGGAGAGACATAAAAACCTGATAGGCAGTGCCCCTACTGGTCCCAAAGGCTCAGATAAAATGTCAAAACAAATCCAGTACATAAAAAGTTAGAAGGCGTACATCACAGGAACAGTGCTAATAAGCTCCTTGTGATGCCTGACTAACTGTCACATTGCACCAGTGTGCAATGCCATGGTTCTGATCTTTCTGATACCTGCAGCACTATCCTTGGGAAGATTAGAACAGCAGATTTTCACACTGATTCTTTCCTTCTTCTCTTCAGGTTCAGTATGGAATTTTCCCAGATGATTTTACGTTCAGTATTTTGTTGGATTTTTTTATAAAGCAGAAAAAATATGAAGGTAAGAAACTGTATACTGATTCTGCAGCCTCAGTTGTATGCTCTTAAATCTGCAGAGCCTTTCATTGAATTAAAACCTTTTAGCCATATTTTCTTTGAAGTCACCATAAAAACACACCTTCTCCTCCTTCTTTAAACTACTTTTCTGCATGTTTATCATAGAATCATAGAATAGTTTGGGTTGGAAGGGACCTTTAAAGGTCATCTAGTCCACCCCCCCTGCCGTGGGCAGGGACATCTTCAACTAGATCAGGTTGCTCAGAGCCCCATCCAACCTGACCTTCAATGTTTCCAGGGATGGGGCATCTACCACCTCTCTGGGCAACCTGTGCCAGTGCCTCACCACCCTCATAGTGAAGAATTTCTTCCTATATCTAACCTAAATCTACCCTCTTTCAGTTTAAAGCCATTACCCCTTTTCCTATTGCAACAGGCCATACTAAAAAGTCTGCTTATAACTGTCCTGGTTTCAGCTGGGATAGAGTTAATTCCCTTCCTAGTAGCTGGCACAGTGCTGTGTTTTGGATTTAGGATGAGAATAATGTTGATAACACACTGATGTTTTAGTTGTTACTAGGTAATGCTTACACTAGCCAAGGACTTTTTAGCTTCCCATGCTCTACCGACTGAGAAGGCTGCAGGTGCACAAGAAGCTGGGAGGGGGCACAGCCAGGACAGCTGACCCAAACTGGCCAAAGGGACATTCCATACCATGTGTCGTGGTTTAACGCCAGCTGGCAACTAAGCACCACACAGCCGCTCGCTCACTCCCCCCGCAGTGGGATGGGGGAGAGAATCGGAAGGGTAAAAGTGAGAAAACTCATGGGTTGAGATAAAGACAGTTTAATAGGTAAAGCAAAAGCTGCACACGCAAGCAAAGCAAGACAAGGAATTCATTCACTCCTTCCCATGGGCAGGCAGGTGTTCAGCCATCTCCAGGAAAGCAGGGCTCCCTCACGCGTAACGGTTACTTGGGAAGACAAACGCCATCACTCCAAACGTCCCCCCCTTCCTTCTTCTTCCCCCAGCTTTATATACTGAGCATGACGTCGCATGGTATGGAATATCCCGTTGGCCAGTTTGGGTCAGCTGTCCTGGCTGTGCCCCCTCCCAGCTTCTAGTGCCTTCTCAGTCAGTAGAACATGGAAAACTAAAAAGTCCTTGGCTAGTGTAAGCATTACCTAGCAACAACTAAAACATCGGTGTGTTATCAACATTGTTCTCGCCCTAAATCCAAAACACAGCACTGTACCAGCTCCTAGGAAGGAAATTAACTCTATCCCTGCCGAAACCAGGACAGTATCCACCCCTTATTCTATACCATCTACGTCATGCTCAAGTCCCATATTTTCCAGTACAACCTCATTAACCACCCGCCCCGCTTTCCATCCTTTGATATAACACACAGATATCATTCCCTTAGTCTATGGACCACCCTTGTGGAATGTCTGTAAAATGTCCAGAAATGTCCATGAAATATCCATTGAGTTCATTTAGTCCGTCACTTTGGGCTCCATCTGTTATGGTGGTCACTCAGGACGGGAGAGGTGGTGTGTTGCGTGGAGTTACTGGGCACCAAAGCCAGCTCAGGTCAGGTCACTGCTGCACTTGCACTGCTTCTTGTAAGGCTTGTCCTCCACTGGTTCGGGTGGTTCCTGCTAGAGTAATTCCTATAACATGCAACTCAAATCATGGGTTACAACAATTTAAAGGTATTTCCATTACAATCTCCACCCCTGGTCCCTTCGGACCAAACCATAGGGTTTAACATTGCAATGAACTCCTCCCCTTGCCCCTGCTCCGGCTTGGACTTATCCACAGACTGCAGTCCCTTAGGGTTGTACCTGCTCCAAGTGGAGCCTTACCTATGAGCCACAGTCTCTCCAGGGGTACACCTGCTGCGGCATAGACTTATCCACAGTCACTTTGAGATGCGTCTGTTCCAGCATGTCCTTCTCCATGGGCCACAATGTCTTCAGAGACATACCTGCTCCAGTGTGGCCTTACTCGCAGCCACAGTCCCTTCAGAAGTAAACCTGCTGTAGCACAAACGTAACCGCGGCCACAGACGCTTCGAGATGTACCTGCTCTGGCATGGGCTTATCCACGGCCACAGACGCTTTGGGGTGTCCTGCTCCCACATGGACTCATCCAGAGGTCACAGTCCCTTCGACTCGAGTTCACACTGGAGTTCCAGCCTGTCCAGTACAGCAGCACAGAAGCAGCAGCGATACCCTGGCCGTCTGCCAGCCCAGGCACATCGCCTTTGCTGTTATCAAAATGTTCCCAGGCACAGTAGAATATGATGATAAGCAGTACAGCAGTACAACAAGCAGCGAAAGCAAAAAGCAGCCATTAACGAGCGTTAGACTCTAATATACAGTACGGCAAGCAAGCCCCATGGCAAGCACAGGAGCGTGCCAATTAATAGCTAAACAGCTATAACAGGTATAAATTCAATCTAGCACATTCCAATCAAACCTGTCATTATCTCGAACCCTTCGAGCCCCACGTTGGGCGCCAAAAAAGGACTGTCGTGGTTTAACGCCAGCTGGCAACTAAGCACCAGACAGCCGCTCGCTCACTCCCCCCGCAGTGGGATGGGGGAGAGAATCGGAAGGGTAAAAGTGAGAAAACTCGTGGGTTGAGATAAAGACAGTTTAACAGGTAAAGCAAAAGCCGCACACGCAAGCAAAGCAAAACAAGGAATTCATTCACTACTTCCCATGGGCAGGCAGGTGTTCAGCCATCTCCAGGAAAGCAGGGCTCCATCACGCGTAACGGTTACTTGGGAAGACAAACGCCATCACTCCAAACATCCCCCCCTTCCTTCTTCTTCCCCCAGCTTTATATACTGAGCATGACGTCACATGGTATGGAATATCCCTTTGGCCAGTTTGGGTCAGCTGTCCTGGCTGTGCCCCCTCCCAGCTTCTTGTGCCTTCTCAGTCAGTAGAACATGGAAAACTAAAAAGTCCTTGGCTAGTGTAAGCATTACCTAGCAACAACTAAAACATCGGTGCCTTATCAACTTTGTTCTCATCCTAAATACAAAACACAGCACTGTACCAGCTCCTAGGAAGGAAATTAACTCTATCCCTGCCGAAACCAGGACACCATGTGACGTCATGCTCAGTACATAAACTGGGGAAAGCTGGCCGGGGGGGCCGCTGCTCAGGGACTGGCTGGGCATCGGTCGGCGGGTGGTGAGCAATTGCACTGTGCATCACTTGCTTTGTGTATTATTATTACATTATTATTATTTTATTTCAATTATTAAACTGTTTTTATCTCAACCCACGAGTTTTTCTCACTTCTACTCTTCCAATTCTCTCCCCCATCCCACCGGGGGAGGGGGGAGTGAGCGAGTGGCCGTGTGGTGCTCATTTCTGTTGGGATCTTATTCATCATATAATTTTGAAACACGTGCAATTCACAGAGTTTCTACGATGATTAATCCCATTCCAAATGTAAGCCATCTTCTCTCCAATTTTTACCAAGTCCAGCTTACATGCTAACGATATCTTAGGAGTTATTAATGACACTTAGAAAGTTAAAAGAATTTAAATACATGTTGGTAAGGTTCATCTTACCTATATTTAGCTCTTGAAAAAGCTACAGACTTTCTGTCTGTCACTGGAGAGAGCCAGTTTTGCTGAATTGCCATGTTGAGGTGCCTGTCTTTCACTATTGACTGTTTAAGTGTTGAGATGAATAATACTCTCATGTTTGATGACAAATATTTAAGGTTTTCATTTCATTGCAGGTTTTCTGGTACTGTAGACTTACAGTGAGCTTTTCTTTGCATAAACCTCTTGCAAAACAAACAACTGAAAGGGACAATAGAATTACAGAAGGACTTGTCTGTAGCTTTTATCACGAAGGTTTTGCTAAACAGCAAATTAATACATATACTCATTTTCTTTTAAGAGCCCCCCTATCTGTGAATTCCCCCTTATTCCATCCATATTTCTTTTCTCTGACAGGCTCAAGACCTTTTTTTTAACAAACTGTCCTTCCTGACAGGGAGTGTCGCTGGAACTCCTTGTGGAGCTCCTCAAGAACACTGGTGAATATAGTGAGTACCGTGGATGATCTGTGACAACATTTCTACTCCATTGTACTCTCCTTTCACCTAAAGGGCAGTGATTTTAAGCCAGTCTTCTCTTGTTTGTAATCTAAATACAGGTAAAAGAAGTCATTTTTAGAGATTTTTAAAAAAAATGTTAATGATTGAAGGGCTAAGCAAGGAAGAGACAATTTAGAGTGTTAAGATGAGTTTAGAAAGCTCCTTTGCTGTGGTCTCATGCTATTCAACTGTTGGGGAAGTTTTTATGGTGCCCCTCGAGGTGAATTAAACACACGTTTGAGCTTAAATATAAAAGAAAAATTTAATGCGCACTGCATTGGGCAGAGTCCTACTGCCATAAGTGGTTCTACAAGGAGTCTGCAAAGATGCGTCACGAGCTGATGCCTTATATCCACTTGCACCAGCACAATCCCATGAGTGGTTGCATGGGGCACCTCAGCCCGGCCAATGGGTCCATCCCCCAGCCCAGCTCTGTTGCCCAAAGGTAGCCCCTGAGCTTGGGCCCCTGAGGCTCCGATTCCAGGATGGTGTCCGGGTTTCAGCAGGGATAGAGTTACTTTTCTTCCTAGTAGCTGGTACAGGGCTGTGTTTTGGATTTAGGATGAGAACAAAGTTGATAACGCACCGATGTTTTCGTTGTTGCTAGGTAATGCTTACACTAGCCAAGGACTTTTTAGTTTTACATGCTCTACCGACTGAGAAGGCTGGAGGTGCACAAGAAGCTGGGAGGGGGCACAGCCAAACTGGCCAAAGGGACATTCCATACCATGTGACGTCATGCTCAGTACATAAACTGGGGAAAGCTGGCCGGGGGGGCTGCTGCTCGGGGACTGGCTGGGCATCGGTCGGTGGGTGGTGAGCGGTTGTGCTGTGCATCACTTGCTTTGTGTATTATTATTATTTTGTTATTATTATTATTATCATTTTATTTCAAGTATTAAACTGTTTTTATCTCAACCCACGAGTTTTTCTCACTTGTGCTTTTCCAATTCTCTCCCCCATCCCACTGGGGGAGGGGGGTGTGAGCGAGCGGCTGCGTGGTGCTCAGTTGCCGACTGAGGTTAAACCACGACAGTCCTTTTTGGCGCCCAAACGTGGGGCACGAAGGGTTTGAGATAATAACAGATTAACCGGAGTGTATTAAGGAACTTATATCTGTTAATAGTGGTGGGTCACAATGTTGGTTTCTCTGTTCTCGATATTGATTTGTCTAATCTGCATCATGCTCTTTTTCTTGCTGTACATGTTAAAGATTGGTGTTGGTTTTTGCAGTTTGCTGTGGTCTGCAGTGATTAGTGATGTCTCGCTTGTGAGGTTTGTTTTTAGAACATTGACCTTGATGTTAGTGTGGTGTGTAGGTTTCGCAATGAAGCCGTTACTGTACCACGGATACCATTTCGTGGAGACAACTAGCAATTACAGTGACTTTTCTGAGAGTTTTTTTACAGAGGAAATACAAAATGGCAGTGTCACTACCTTCTTCTATGATGTTTCCTCCTTCATTACAGTAACTTTTCAGTATTTTCAACAGCCTTGGGTAGTTAAGATACTTCTATTGGTACTTCTTGGGAATATTGTTTCATTTTTGTCTAAAGTTGGTAAGCAATTTAAGAATATCATCCAGAGTTCTGCCCCAAGGCTGGATAGTTATGAGTGGCAGTGTGTGTGGGACAAGATGGGCAAGTACCTAGGCCAATGGGCACCCCCAGTGTTTTGGAAATTCACCCCTGAGCAAGTGCAGAATCCTGAAGAGTTAGTAGAATATTTGGGCAAAGTATGCTGTCACCCTGGCAACTCCAGAGAGATGCAGATCATTGCAACGTGCTGGGGCCTGGCCCATGCCTACCGAGCCCTGTTCAACGCCATTCAGTACCCTCAAAGGGAAGAGAAGGTCTCTGGATCTGACAGTAAAACGACACGCACTGCGGCCACTCAGACCCAGGCAACACGCCCTGCAGCCACTCCGACACCAGCGACACGCCGTGCAGCCACTCAGACCCCGGCCACACGCTCTGCAACCACTCCGACCCCAGCAGCATGCTCTGCAGCTACTCAGACTCCAGCGACAGGCCCTATGGCCACTCAGACCCTGGCGACAGGCCCTGCGGCCAATCGAACCCCAGCGACAGGCCCTGCGGCCACTCAGACCCCAGTGACACGTCCTGTGGCTGAACCAAAGAACCAGCCTGTGCTGGTATCAGTCGCCCCTGTACACAAGAAGAAATTGTGGAAGCAGAAGTCGGATTGTTTAGTAAGGGAGGAAGAAGCTTCTTCTAAAAGGGGGCTGGAGGAAGAAGTGTACGAGACAGACGACCCTGGAGAAGGGCCATCACGAGAACAGCAGGATGAGAACCAGCTGCTGCTCGGGGAGGAAGAAGAGGAAGAACTCATAAACGAGGCAGTGACCACCCGATCCCTATCCCTGAGTGAGCTGCGAGATATACGAAAAGATTTCAGCCGTCGTCCAGGCGAGCATATTGTCACCTGGCTGCTCCGATGCTGGGATAATGGAGCCAGTAGCCTGGAATTAGAGGGTAGGGAAGCCAAGCAGCTGGGATCCCTTTCTAGGGAAGGGGGCATTGACAAAGCGATTGGAAAAGGGACACGAGTCCTCAGCCTTTGGAGGCGACTCTTGTCAAGCGTGAAGGAAAGGAATCCCTTCAAGGATGATGTCATATGTCGCCCAAGCAAGTGGACCACCATGGAGAAGGGTAGCCTCAAGTTGCGCCTGGGGAGGTTTAGATTGGATGTGAGGAAAAATTTCTTTATGGATAGAGTGGTTAAACATTGGAACAGGCTGCCCAGGGAAGTGGTTGAGTCACCATCCCTGGAGGTATTTAAAAGACGTGTTGATGAGGCGCTTAGGGACATGGTTTAGTGGGCATGGTGGTGTTGGGTTGACGGTTGGACTCGATGATCTTAGAGGTCTTTTCCA
Organism: Spheniscus humboldti; assembly: GCA_027474245.1. Lineage (NCBI taxonomy): Eukaryota > Metazoa > Chordata > Aves > Sphenisciformes > Spheniscidae > Spheniscus > Spheniscus humboldti. The sequence goes on from CM049922.1 coordinate 38,277,071, forward strand.
ACCTTTATGATTCTATGATTCTATGATTCTAAGCCACTCTCCATCATCTATCAGCAATCCTGGTTAACGGGGGAGGTCCCGGACGACTGGAGGCTTGCCAATGTGACGCCCATCTACAAGAAGGGCCGGAAGGAGGATCCGGGGAACTACAGGCCTGTCAGCCTGACCTCGGTGCCGGGGAAGATTATGGAGCGGTTCATCTTGAGGGCGCTCACAAGGCATGAGCGGGACAACCAGGGGATCAGGCCCAGCCAGCATGGGTTCACGAGAGGCAGGTCCTGCTTGACCAACCTGATCTCCTTCTATGACCAGGTGACCCGCCTAGTGGATGAGGGAAAGGCTGTGGATGTGGTCTACCTGGACTTCAGTAAGGCCTTTGACACCGTCTCCCACAGCATTCTCCTCGAGAAGCTGGCGGCTCACGGCTTAGACAGGTGTACTCTGCGCTGGGTCAAAAACTGGCTGGACGACCGGGCCCAGAGAGTTGTGGTGAATGGAGTGAAATCCAGTTGGCGGCCGATCACGAGCGGTGTTCCCCAGGGCTCAGTTTTGGGGCCGGTCTTGTTCAATATCTTTATCGATGATCTGGACGAGGGGATCGAGTGCACCCTCAGTAAGTTTGCAGACGACACCAAGTTGGGCGGGAGTGTTGATCTGCTCGAGGGTAGGAAGGCTCTGCAGAGGGACCTGGACAGGCTGGATCGATGGGCCGAGGCCAACTGTATGAGGTTCAACAAGGCCAAGTGCTGGGTCCTGCACTTTGGCCACAACAGCCCCATGCAGCGCTACAGGCTTGGGGAAGAGTGGCTGGAAAGCTGCCTGGCGGAAAAGGACCTGGGGGTGTTGGTCGACAGCCGGCTGAACATGAGCCAGCAGTGTGCCCAGGTGGCCAAGAAGGCCAATGGCATCCTGGCCTGTATCAGAAACAGTGTAGCCAGCAGGAGTAGGGAAGTGATCGTGCCCCTGTACTCGGCACTGGTGAGGCCGCACCTCGAATACTGTGTTCGGTTTTGGGCCCCTCACTACAAGAAGGACGTCGAGGTGCTGGAGCGTGTCCAGAGAAGGGCAACGAGGCTGGTGAAGGGTCTAGAGAACAAGTCTTATGAGGAGTGGCTGAGGGAACTGGGGTTGTTTAGCCTGGAGAAAAGGAGGCTGAGGGGAGACCTCATCGCTCTCTACAACTACCTGAAAGGAGGTTGTAGCGAGGTGGGTGTCGGTCTCTTCTCCCAGGTAACAAGCGATAGGACGAGAGGAAATGGCCTCAAGTTGCGCCAGGGGAGGTTTAGATTGGATGTGAGGAAAAATTTCTTTACGGAGAGAGTGGTTAAACATTGGAACAGGCTGCCCAGGAAGCGGTTGAGTCCCCATCCCTGGAGGTATTTAAAAGACGTGTTGATGAGGCGCTTAGGGATATGGTTTAGTGGTCATGGTGGTGTGGGCTTGACGGTTGGACTCGATGATCTTAGAGGTCTTTTCCAACCTTAATGATTCTATGATTCTATGATTCTATGATTCTAAGGGTATCCAGTTCCTGAAAGAATTAGCTGTGCTGGAGGTGATTTATGGTGACCTGAGCAATGAACAAATACCCAAAGATCCAGATGAACTCAAGTGCACACAACCCATGTGGCAGAAGTTTATAAGGAGCTCACCATCATCATATGCCAATTCATTGGCAGTGATGACCTGGAAAGATGGAGAGGAACAAATAGTGGATGAATTGGCTAGTCAACTCCGGCAATATGAGGAAAGTCTCTCTTCCTCCCTCGTCTCGGCTGTGGAGAAACTGTCCCGGGAGATCCAGCAACTCAGAGATGATAGGTCCTACTCCCCACCTGTCCGCACCAGTATCTCGGCTATTAGGAGTCAGCGTTCTTTTGCTCAAGAGAGAGAATATAAAGGGTACACACCACGGGGCACCCTATGGTTTTACCTGCGTGACCACGGAGAGGACATGAGGAAGTGGGATGGAAAACCTACCGCAGCCCTAGGGGCACAGGTACGTGAATTGCAAGGGAAAACAATCACAGAAAGAGGTTCTTCCAGGAAAATTGCTGCTCCAGTTTCCAGCGGGCAGTTCCCCAGACAGAGTAGAAGGGCTGATCTTACTCCTGATCTTAATGAAGAAACTTCTGACTCGTATGTACAAGAAGTGAGAAACAAGTACTGTGATGAGGACTAGAGGGGCCCTGCCTCCAGCCAGGGGGAGGAAAGGGACAACCGGGTTTACTGGACTGTGTGGAGTCGGTGGCCTGGCACATCAGACCCACAGGAGTATAAGGCTCTAGTAGACACCGGTGCACAGCGTACCCTGATGCCATCAAGCTATATAGGAGCAGAACCCGTTTGTATTTCTGGAGTGACAAGGGGATCCCAACAGCAAACTGTATTGGAAGCTGAAGTCAGTCCAACTGGGAATGGGTGGCAGAAGCACCCCATTGTGACTGGCCCAGAGGCTCCGTGCATCCTTGGCATAGACTACCTCAGGAGAGGGTATTTCAAGGACCCAAAAAGGTACCGGTGGGCTTTTCGTATAGCTGCCTTGGAGACGGAGGGAATTAAACAGCTGTCCACCTTGCCTGGTCTCTCGGAGGACCCCTCTGTTGTGGGGTTCCTGAAGGTCAAAGACCAACAAGTGCCAATCGCTACCACCACGGTGCACTGGCGGAAATATCGCACCAAGCGAGACTCCTTGATTCCCATTCATGAGCTAATTCATCAACTGGAGAGCCAAGGAGTGATCAGCAAGACTCGCTCACCCTTTAACAGTCCCATATGGCCAGTGCGGAAGTCTAATGGAGAGTGGAGACTTACACTAGACTATCGTGGCCTAAATGAAGTCACGCCACCGCTGAGTGCTGCTGTGCCAGACATGCTAGAACTTCAATATGAATTGGAATCAAAGGCAGCCAAGTGGTATGCCACAAGTGATATTGCTAATGCGTTTTTCTCAATCCCTTTGGCAGCAGAGTGCAGGCCACAATTCGCTTTCACTTGGAGGGGCGTCCAGTACACCTGGAACCGACTGCCCCAGGGGTGGAAACACAGCCCCACCATTTGCCATGGACTGATCCAGACTGCGCTGGAACAGGGTGGAGCTCCAGAACACCTGCAATACATTGATGACATCATCGTGTGGGGCAACACAGCAGGAGAAGTTTTTGAAAAAGGGAAGGAAATAGATCAAATCCTGCTGAAGGCCGGTTTTGCCATAAAACAAAGTAAGGTCAAGGGACCTGCACAGGAGATCCAATTTTTAGGAATAAAATGGCAAGATGGACGTCGTCAGATCCCCATGGATGTGATCAATAAAATAACAGCCATGTCTCCACCAACTAACAAAAAGGAAACACAAGCTTTCTTGGGCGTTGTGGGTTTTTGGAGAATGCATATTCCAAATTACAGTCTGATTGCAAACCCTCTCTATCAAGTGACCCGGAAGAAGAACGATTTCAAATGGGGCCCTGAGCAATGACAAGCCTTTGAACAAATTAAGCAAGAGATAGTTCATGCAGTAGCCCTGGGGCCAGTCCGGGCAGGACAAGATGTCAAAAATGTGCTCTACAACGCAGCCGGGGAGAACAGCCCTACCTGGAGCCTCTGGCAGAAAGCACGTGGGGAGACTCGAGGTCGACCCCTAGGGTTTTGGAGTCGGGGATACAGAGGATCCGAGGCCCGCTATACTCCAACTGAAAAAGAGATATTGGCAGCATATGAAGGGGTTCGAGCTGCTTCGGAAGTAATAGGCACTGAAGCACAGCTCCTCCTGGCACCCCGACTGCTGGTGCTGGGCTGGATGTTCAGAGGGAGGGTCCCCTGTACACATCATGCAACAGATGCTACGTGGAGTAAGTGGGTCGCACTGATCACACAACGGGCTCGAATAGGAAACCCCAGTCGCCCAGGAATCCTGGAAGTGATCATGGATTGGCCAGAAGGCAAAGATTTTGGAATATCGCCAGAGGAGGAGGTGACGCGTGCTGAGGAGGCCCCAATGTATAATGAACTACCAGAAAATGAGAAACAATATGCCCTGTTCACTGATGGGTCCTGTCGTCTTGTGGGAAAGCATCGGAGGTGGAAAGCTGCTGTATGGAGTCCCATGCGACAAGTGGCAGAAACTGCTGAATGAGAAGGTGAATCGAGCCAATTTGCAGAAGTAAAGGCCATCCAGCTGGCTTTAGGCATTGCTGACCGAGAAAAGTGGCCAGTGCTCTATCTCTATACTGACTCAGGGATGGTGGCAAATGCCCTGTGGGGGTGGTTGCAGCAATGGAAGCAGAGCAACTGGCAGCGCAGAGGCAAACCCATCTGGGCTGCCGCCTTGTGGCAAGATATTGCTGCCCGGGTGGAGAATCAGGTTGTAAGAGTCCGTCACGTAGATGCTCACATACCTAAGAGTCGGGCCACTGAAGAACATCAAAACAACCAGCAGGTGGATCAGGCTGCTAAGATTGAAGTGGCTCAGGTGGATCTGGACTGGCAGCATAAGGGTGAATTATTTATAGCTCGGTGGGCCCATGACACCTCAGGTCACCAAGGAAGAGATGCAACATACAGATGGGCTCGTAATCGAGGGGTGGACTTGACCATGGACACTATTGCACAGGTTATCCATGAATGCGAAACATGCGCTGCAATCAAGCAAGCCAAGCGGTTAAAGCCTCTCTGGTATGGAGGACGATGGCTGAAATATAAATATGGGGAGGCCTGGCAGATCGATTACATCACACTCCCACTAACCCGCCAAGGCAAGCGCCACGTGCTTACAATGGTGGAGGCAACCACCGGATGGCTGGAAACATATCCCGTGCCCCATGCCACTGCCCGGAACACTATCCTGGGCCTTGAAAAGCAAGTCCTATGGCGACATGGCACCCCAGAAAGAATTGAGTCAGACAACGGGACTCATTTCCGAAACAACCTCATAGACACCTGGGCCAAAGAGCACGGCATTGAGTGGGTATATCACATCCCCCATCATGCACCAGCCTCTGGGAAAAGTGAACGATACAATGGACTGCTAAAGACTACGCTGAGAGCAATGGGTGGCGGGACATTCAAACATTGGGATACGCATTTAGCAAAGGCCACCTGGTTAGTCAACACGAGGGGATCTGCCAATCAAGCAGGCCCTGCCCAGTCAGAACTTTTACGTACTGTAGATGGGAACAAAGTCCCTGTAGTGCACATAAAGAATATGTTGGGGAAAACAGTTTGGGTTGTTCCTGCCTCGGGCAAAGGCAGACCCATCCGTGGGATTGCTTTTGCTCAAGGACCTGGGTGCACTTGGTGGATAATGCGGAAGGATGGGGAAGTCCGATGTGTACCTCAAGGGGATTTGATTTTGGGTGAGAATAGCCCATGATCTGAACTATGTGATGTTAAATACTAATTATAGTTATAATAGTTATACTAATAATACATAGATATACTAATAATCCTAATAATATTATATGCCATACTAATGTTATTACAATAAGAATCATCCAGACTAATGAAGAATTACTTCAGTGAAACCAAGCAAAGCACAGTGATGATGGTTCCAGAACTGACTTCAACATGAAACAATCCAACACCACATACCATCTCCATTTTTTCCTGCCCTGAAGGACTGTTTTGACAGATGGAGCCCAAAGTCATGGACTAAATGAACTCACCGAACGTTTTAGAGGGATGGCTCACAGACTAAGGGAATGATATCTCTGTGTGTGTATATATATTATACATATTGAAAAAAAAAAAGTGTGTGGTGGTGATTAATGAAAATGTACTGGAAAATACGAGACTTGAGCATGACGCAGATGGTATAGAATAAGGGGTGGATATTGTCCTGGTTTCGGCAGGGATAGAGTTAATTCCCTTCCTAGTAGCTGGTACAGTGCTGTGTTTTGGATTTAGGATGAGAACAAAGTTGATAAGGCACCGATGTTTTAGTTGTTGCTAGGTAATGCTTACACTAGCCAAGGACTTTTCAGCTTCCCATGCTCTACCGACTGAGAAGGCTGGAGGTGCACAAGAAGCTGGGAGGGGGCACAGCCAAACTGGCCAAAGGGACATTGCATACCATGTGACGTCATGCTCAGTACATAAACTGGGGAAAGCTGGCCGGGGGGGCCGCTGCTCGGTGACTGGCTGGGCATCGGTCGGCATGTGGTGAGCGGTTGTGTATCACTTGCTTTGTGTATTATTATTATCATCATCATATTATTATTATCATTTTATTTCAATTATTAAACTGTTTTTATCTCAACCCACAAGTTTTTCTCACTCGTGCTCTTCCAATTCTCTCCCCCATCCCACTGGGGGAGGGGGGAGTGAGCGAGTGGCTGGGTGGTGCTCAGTTGCTGACTGAGGTTAAACCACAACAGATGGCTACAAGACAATGCTGCAGCTCTTCCTTATCTCATCACCAAGGGAAACTTCACTCCCTTGCAGGGAGTCCTGCTGTCTCTGGCATCCCTGCTTCCAGCCAGTTTAACCCCTTCTGCAGTTGGACCTTCTTGCCCTCCGTGCCAGATCATTCCTCGGTCACAAATTACCACTGCTGAGCAGTTACAATTTGATTTTCCCCTTCACAACCCACTCTTCCTTCTCGCAGTGTGTTAGAATAACCCAAGTGGGTAAGACTAATTCTATACTACTAGTCATAAGAAATCTTTAACTTTGTCCCTAACTACTTCAAAACATACTAGAGCAGTAAAGTATCACTGAACATCAGTGGGTGCGAAAGGAAGGAGCTGTGTAAATTTGCATTTGCTGATTATGTGTTGTTTTCCTCCACAGATGCTATGTCAGTTATAACAGAGGTCATGCTGCAAGAAAGTTTTGATAAATTCTCAACACAGCTTCTTTCTCTCTATGTTTTATACCAGTACCTGCCAACCAAGTCTGAACATATGGTAAGCTGACCACACTCAAAATGATACACAGAGCCTCCATTTCTAAGTGTCGTGGTGCAGGCAAATGGGCATTCGGTCTTGAATATATTTTATTTCCCCTAATTTTACCTAGAAAAATGAAATACTCCAGGTTTTTTCATTATTTTTACAACTGCATAAGAAAGGAAAAAAGGCAACAAATTATGAAAGCCAGCAAATAATTTGTCACCCCTTTTAGTTGCTCCTTTCTCTGAAAGGGAAAGTGTGTCAGGATTTTCAGATGTGATGTATGCCTATTGGAAGGTTATAAAATGACATTTCAGTTCAGTTCAAAGAGGGTTCCATCAGTTAACACAAAAAACTGTCACCTATTATATAGAATACTGTTAAGGTGAGCATTGCTCACCATTAGAGCTTGGTAATGGTGATGTTGCAGAACTATAAAGCATTTTCACTAGGAAAATCCCCATTCCTTTTTCCCAAGGTGTGAGACAGGTCAGCCAGTGTCCTCTTGCAGACAGGCCCTTGGCTGTAGTTTAGGGTCCAGCAGCCTGATGAAATGTTTTTTATCCTTGAGAGCTGAATCTTGGGCAATCCGACTATGTTAGTCCTTAGTATGTATAGCACTGGTGATAGAGAGTTTCCATTTTTCTGCTGCTGTAAACACTGCTGAAAGCCTGACTGGTTTTGGCTCTCCCCAGAAAGTTTCCTCCTTGATTGACTGCTGCAAACAGTCAGTATGATTGCCACCTTCCACTGCAAAGGTATTAACGTTAATTCCTTGCAGTTCCTCCACCTCTTGAAGCCAAATGGGCTAGCTCCCAAAAGAACCTAGACCGTTAAAAGCCCTGTTTTTCTAGTTGCACCTGATTTTCCCGTAACATTCAGCTGGAGTGCTGAATTCAGCAAGAAACATCTCTATCCCCTTGTATTCCTTTCCTGGGTCAGGCACATACCTTGCCTGGCTGTCAGGTGATGGTATTTTGTGTTGGATGATAATATCCAAATTCATGTAGCACCTGAATAGAGACACAAATAATTCCACACCTTGAAAAGACATCTCTGAATAATGCATTAAACCAGGTCAAATCTTTGTGTTTTTTAAGACTCAATGTACATCAGGGAATTTTTCTGAAGGCTTCTTCCTTTCACCAGGGGTATTTGTTTCAGGTCATAAGGTAATAAACAAGACACTGAAGTACCCTGCAACAAAACCCATGTATTAGAGTCAGACTTCCTCCAATTTATTGCCTTCTCTATCTTCCTTTTCCCCATTTTCTTAGCAATGGGAGTTGTTCAGCTCCTTTCACTTGCTGAGAAGAGACATTTATCCTTGATGTCTGTGCTTCCCTGGTCTTGAAAAATGTATTGTACTATCCCATAGCAAAACAAAATTCACACTACCCTTGTGGACTGATTGGGTCCCCTTCTTTAGCCGTCACTGGTGGTCTGGCTCAGACAGCTGGTACTTCTCTCTAGCTGGAGAGACAGCTGTACTCTTAATCCTAGAGCATTGCTAAATGGACATACAGTGGTCTTGGTGAGTTGCATATGTTCTTTTCACAGTGCGGGTTTTGGACTCAGAGTAGCCACTAGCAGCATATTCTTCTCTCAGCAGTTTCCTATTCTAGTGAGGCATAGTGGAGCATGTATCTTAACACATACTTAAAAGAAACGGCTGCTCTGGTACAGAAGCCACATAATTTTGTCTTCAGCAGCATTAGCCTGAAGCAAGTGTTAAGACAGAGGACAGAGGCAGAGCTTGGCCAATGTAAATCAGTGTAACCCTTTATTTTGAAGGAAACACACTGATTGACTTCCATGCAAAAAATCTCAGCCACTCACATTTTATTGTCTTCCAGAAAGAGAGGCGTTTCTCAGTATAAGTATACTATTCCTCAGGATATATATAGTGTAACTCTGAACACTAGACATGTTTAATTATTCTTTACTTTATTACTAAGACATGTTATGAAGGCCACGTGCTGTCTTTGGCTGCTGCCGTTTTATATTTGTGTTTGTCAAGGATAACAGTTTACATTATTTGCAGTGGGAAGAGGAGAGAAATCTTGGAGCATCGCTAGTGCTTACAGGTCTAAAGCAAACAAGCACTGTGGGTTTTAGCTCCTAGCTGTATGGCTATGCATTCCTTGGTAAGTTTTACCTCTCTCACAGTCATCTTTTCCCTCTTGTCTTCAGCAGCTGAATTAAACTGTCATCTTTGCTTTATTAAAATGTAAAAGCTACAAAAAGGCTAAGGAAAAAAGGCAGAAGTAGTAGAAGGAACAATTTCAGCATTGACTGAATCTGTTTTGTAAGGCTGGAGGGTTAGTACTAATTTGAATAGTATGCTCTTTATCACACAACTTCAGAACCTCCTTTAGGGCTCCCTGCAGGTTTGGATTGGCAGCTGAAAGAAAGATAACATTCTTACAGAACAGTAGGGTGGGTTTGTTTGTGGACCAACAAATTTTCCAAAAAACAAAAGTACAGAGTTCCATAAAAAAAGTTTAAGGTTATGGACAATAGATTCTTTTTCTGGTTAAAGTTTGTGAGCTTCTTAAAATAATCCTTAAACTCCAAGAAATTCAGAGACCAAAGCCTGAAAAACACTATGTTTAGAACATTTACTACTCGCTGTAAAATTAATGTTTCTGTTGTGAACAGCAGATAGCAGTGCCTTTATTCTGCATCTGGTAAGGAGTCTTCACTGCTAATGATATGCTATATTATTTAAAGAGCAGTTAGAAAGAGTACATCCAGAATTGGAGGGAAGAGGAATGGGGGATGGGGAAGAAGGAATAAGTAATTCTTTAATTTCCTCTAACCTTTAGAGGAATATAGTGCAGAGAGTTTTTGTCCTCCTCTGCAAAATTATTATTTACTTGAAAGTAATTAATTAATTTAGAATTTATCATTATGCAGTTGTTCCATTACTTCATTATATTTTATTCTAGAATTATTCAGGGTAATAAAAAGTGGACTTGTTCTTAAAATGTGGCCTCAAAATACAATGTGTAGCGGCAGAGTTAAGATGCTGATTCTGATTTATCATGACTGTAAGACAAAAATCTCATTTCCAGTCAAAAAAGGGGATAAATGTGAAAATTAATTTGAAAGCAGGATTTTCCATAGAGCTGTAGTTTGTTATCCAGTAGAGATACTGATACAAATAGGGACTTTGCTGTCCAATTGGTATTCAGTTTGGGGTGTTTTTTATGTCATATAGATTGGTTGAGTAGTGGCTGTATTTCAGAAATGAACTTCACTGTTGTCTGTGAGCAGTAGTACTTGTTCCATGACATTGACATTCAGTAGATCAAAAGCTATTTACTCTTACGTCACGTATTCCACAGTCTTGCCAACACTAATGGAACCGACCTCTGCAAGAGTGAAAGATGTCTACGGGCAGAGGTGGCCTCAAGCACCTTAGCTATTTTAATTTAGCCATAGTCCATAAGCTTTGTCTGTGCACTTATTACCTTGCTTTTCCTAAACTGTTCCCTTACATATAAAGAAGAGTAAGGTGTGTTTCATAGTTTTGTGTTATTATAGCCAGAGTGCAAATTAGATTGAGAACTTGGATACGACTCTCGCAAGCTACGCTGAAGTGGTATTATTTGTTACATCGACAATGACAAAATCGAGAGCTTAGAGTGACAATCATTGTAAATTAGTACTCACCAACTGGAATGTGATGTACATTTCCTCTATTATGTAGAACAGGAGTTTCATGTTCTCTAGTATCACCCTCAGAAGAAAAGCCACATTGTCAATGGTGCTGCGCATCACAGGTCCTGCTAAAGTCAGTGAAGACTTTGGTGCACAGAATGTCCTAAATTGAGAACCAAAATTTCATTTTGGCAGATCTCCCATATTTCCTCTCAGGAAGCTCCAGCAGAAATAGGAATACTGAGCTGTACAGTTAGCCAGAGCATGTGCTGTAAGTCCTGTACAGTCTGGCCATGACATGTGTGAGTAGACCCTAAAGGCCACAGAGGCGAGTCCAGACCCTGAAGGCTAAGGAGCCATTTGTCTTCAGACATCCTGCTCAGAGCTGCTGTTACAACTGCCAGACAACCAGAAAACCTGGCCACTTTTCCTCTTTACAAAATAAGGTAATAACAATTCTGTCAGAGCAGCTTTGTAGAAGAGTATTTTGTTTTTACCACAGAAGCCAAGACACTTGCTGTCACTTCTAAAACAACAGAGCCAACCCATATGGATTCCGTTAAGACTCAAGTGTTGAAGTACTAATCCTAAAGTATTGTTTTATCACAGGACAAGTGGAGTTGAATAAAGGGCTGAGAGCTGTATACAATTTAATGCCACTGATGTGGACACCTGGATACTTGAATAGAGCCTTGCAAGTGATGGAGAATGTGGCTTCATTGTCAGGAGACAGCAAAATTTGCAAAGAAGCTGTAAGTATTAAGACTATAACCCACTCAACAGAGGGAATTTCATACAAGCCAAACTAGTAAAACCAGTGAATTCTGTGCCTTGCTAATCAGAAGATAACAGACCTTTACAGGCCCAGCAATACTTCAAAGGTCTTTGGAGGACAGTACAGGAAGTTGTTTAGAACAGAACCACTGCTTCAGTTGATGAGCCAGTGATGATGTCTACTGACACATCCTTGGGAATGAGTGTCTACTATTGACACAAATCATTTAAGTATGTTCCTAAGCCTCCTAGCTCTGTGTCACAGCAAGCACATGGCAATGGGGATGGGAAGACACCTTTATTTTCTAAGTCTTTGAACTCACTCGGAGACATACTACTTAGTGAGGATGAAACATCACATCTTGTTTTTCTCCCGGCTAATTCCATGTATTCTGTGCCCTCTGAGGTGATATCATGTCCTGAGTGATACTGGACCAAAGACGGTGCAGAGTGATTTCTAGAAGAGTTGTAGTGCCCTCAGTTGGGGAGGATGGATAGATGGATGGATGGATGGATGGATGGATGGATGGATGGATGGATGGATGGATGGATGGATTCGGTCCATTTGCAATATCAGCACTGACTAAGGGACTTAGGGCTTAGGAGTGCTGTGGGGCTTCAGGCTGATCCTGGAACCAGCCAGCTTAGGTGGAGCAACTTAGGAAACCACCACCACGTGGGCTGGTGCACAGAAACAGCACTGAGGTCTCACCTCCCCTTCTTGGTACTCTTTCCTTCAGGGCTCTCTTGTGATGGGAGTCTCCCATTTGCTAGCGTCACTACTAGGTTTGCAGTCTTTGCATTTTCCTTGACATACAAAGGCCAGGGCACTGCTTAGCAGGTTCTTCTATTGCTCCATACTCAGAAGCATCTCTGTGTAATACTGGATAGTGTGAGGAAGGAAGTGTCACATCTGAAACTCCCACCATTTTGAGTTATCTCTTCGGGTGTGTGTTTTTGGGGATTTCTTCCTTACTCCAAGTCTGAAGAACTCAGCCTAATACGTTTGTGATTTTTTTTTCTGCTTACAAACCCTAGACAAATTAAGGAACTCCTCAGTTAAAGAACTCCTCAGACGAACATCCTAGTGCTGAAACGAGGTTGCATCTGTCTATGGTACATCAAGTCTAAGGAAGGTCCTGTCCTTCTGTGTACTGATACTCTAAAAATAGTAATCTCTAGTAACACCTAGCAATGCTTTCTTTGCAGAGACACTTTGTTCAGTGAACAACTTATGCTGTACAGCTTAATCACAACTGTCATTTAAGAACTTATAAAATAAGGTTGTTGCTGATTATTCACTATTGCTGCAATTGTCTCTGTACAAATTCAGTAGTAGAGTCCAAAAAGCAATGACTGTTAGAGCCACACACAAACTTCCCTGAAGAGATTTTTGGCCTGATTTGGATTTTAGGTAGCAGTATATAAACAATAGTGCAAGTCACATAAATTTCACCAAGCTGAGGACCAAGAGCGGGCCTGGATGGTTTGTTATTATCAAAATAATTTTTCTCTAATGCATTTTTGTGACCCCCAATGCAGAAAGGAAAACAAGGAAAATATGTTGGTCCATATCCTTATCTGGTATAAAGTAATTGCAGTGTATTGATTTGCAACATCTGGCCTTTTCTACCTAAATGCTCATTAAGATCTTACTATTACAAATCCATACAAGATATTTTTAATTATTATCTCCAACTAAAATGCAATATTCCCAAGGGTGAAGGACTAAGAGCACTGACCAGGTCAATATTGGGGTCAGTCAGCTTCCACTGAAGTCACCAGCAGATATGATGGAAACAACCACAGGTGCCATAAACCCTTTTTTCCTGTAGTATCCTGGGTCTCTCTTGGACAAGACTAGATTGATCACTGTGCAATTCTTGTAAATCCATATCATAGCACTGAGAAGTATGGGGCACGTTATAAATCGTTGTCCTTGCATGTCTGCACAATAGCAGAGTTACTTGAGAAAGACACAGCCCTAGTTTTGCAAACTTGGTTCTTTTCCAAAATGTAATATTATCTTCTGGCTGCAGAAATTTCATTTTCTAAAAGAGAAGTTTTCAAATTAAGTTTTTTAACTGTGCAGTTTTGGTGTAAACATTTTCAAGTGATTTAGCCAATCATTATCAGTCACTTACTTTTCTTTCAGGCTTTAAGCTTCCTTCCATTTCTGACTAGCAGGGTGTCTCTGCTCTCTGCCATTACTATCATAACAACATAATAGAAATACTATTTTAGTATTGTGATATATTGCTTAACTGTGAACAAGCAAGACAATTTTGTTTTTTTCAATTGCCTGAGAAACTTTCCAAATGAGAGTGTATGTATTTCCAAGCATATAGTTATGATTTCATTGCTTATTTCATCCTGTTTCAGTATTGCTAGTTTAAAGATTATATTTTAGCGTCAAGAGTGTTATTTCAAATAAGCCTAATTTTTATTCCTTTAGCATTATATACTTATGCCAGGAAAATGAAACCATAGGTATCAAGATCCCTTTTGCTTATGGAAAGCGTCACAGATTCAAATGTTACACAGAGTTATTTCATCCTACTGTTAAACATTCAGAATTAGGATTCACAGAAGGATAACAGCTCATTCATTTGTAAAGGCTGAACTTTAAAATGCAGGCAGCCTACATCCAATAATTTCAGTTATGGAGATCATGTTATTCCTAAAACAGCAGCAGCATCCATATAGCAGTTCCATCTTTTGTATCAATAATACATACAGAAATAATTTACCAAGTCCCTTAGTGAAGCTAATGCATTCTTTTTATACAACTGCAATTAGATTAGGAGAGGGTGGTTCTCTTACTACCTCAAAAGATAAAAACATGAAGAGAACAGGAGTGTCATAGAGATTAAAAATATACCTATACTGATATATTATACACCCACATTTCCATTTTTCCTGTTAAATTATCAAACTAATGATAGGAATTAATGCTCTTGTTGCTGAACAGGTTATTTCCCTGCTTATTTTCACCAAAGAGGTATTGAGATGATCTATTAGAGATTATATTGTTCAAACATTCCATAGTAATATCTTATTTAGATGTATCTGTGATTGTATATCATGCTAGTGCTGTTATCACTGTGACTATCATTTAGCATTAGTATTTATGGCTGGATATCAGGCCGAGAGGAGACGTTAGTCTAATGCCTGACACATCCACAAATACCAGTCAGCATCTGAGTCGTGGGGAGTTTTTCTGTTGACAGGAGGTGGAGGAGTTCTGTCGCAGGGACTTTTAAAATGTTCAGCCTCAAAGGTCCCAAGTACAGTACACAATTCTTCCAAGAATAAGTCCATTTCCTTTTAGAATTGGGTTTTCTTTTTATCGTACACAGCAGTCATCTCAAAATACATGGTAACTCATTAAGTTGTTTGTAAATGTGACAGCAGTATTACTCAGATTGTATTTCCAAACTGTTTATGCTAACAATGACAAATGTGATGATTGTTCAGATTGATGTTCTGGAGTCCATTTTGCAGTCTGTCCTTGAAGCAAAACCTGGTCCAGAATCATCCGAAATCAAGGAATTAGAGCAGAAGTCACAGTATGCAGAATCAGAAGAAACAGAGTGGTCTAAAGCACCCGAGTACTACAGCTGATTCAAGGTAAGAGATTTTAATTTATCTAAATATTCTAAGCTGTATGTCGTGGTTTAACCCCAGCCAGCAACTAAGCACCACCCAGCCGCTCGCTCACTCCCCCCACAGTGGGATGGGGGAGAGAATCGGAAGAGTAAAAGTGAAAAAACTCGTGGGTTGAGATAAAGACAGTTTAATAGGGAAAGCAAAAGCCACGCATGCAAGCAAAGCAAAACAAGGAATTCATTCACTGCTTCCCATCGGCAGGCAGGTGTTCAGCCATCGTCAGGAAAGCAGGGCTCCATCACGTGTAATGGTGACTTGGGAAGACAAACACCATCACTCCAAACGTCCCCCTCTTCCTTCTTCTTCCCCCAGCTTTATATGCTGAGCATGATGTCATATGGTATGGGATATCCCTTTGGTCAGTTGGGGTCAGCTGTCCCAGCTGTGTCCCCTCCCAACTTCTTGTGCACCCCCAGCCTACTCGCTGGTGGGGTGGTGTGAGGAGCAGAAAAGGCCTTGACTCTGTGTAAGCACTGCTCAGCAATAACTAAAACATCCCTGTGTTATCATCACTGTTTCCAGCACAAATCCAAAACACAGCCCCATACTAGCTACTGTGAAGAAAATTAACTATCCCAGCCAAAACCAGCACACTGTAGTAGATCTCTATAGTATATACTAGAAAATAAATCTGCTCATTTATTATGGCTAGTAGACTGACACCCCTTCAGTGCATCAGGAGTCCTACCGGGCATTTTTGAAACTGATGTCACCTTACATTTTCACTTCCTCAAACAGGAAGCAGCCTTCAGAGAAATAAGTGCTTAAGGTCACTTGTCTTTTGTCTGTCTTCTAGGATTTTACCTTCACTTTTCATACACCAAAATGATAAATCCAAATCCTGTTTGCAGAAGTGGTATGTCATTAGAGATCCATTAGCTGACCCTGTGTGGGCTCTTGCTCATTAAAATAAATTGTACTGGGGATGAGACCATCCTGAATTTATTGTCCATTTATGATTAAGTAGGAATGCTGCATCCTATACTTTCGGTCTGGGGAATTAAGTAAGGCTATATCCCCTTCCTTTTATCTTTAAGTCATCACGCTGATGATAACAATGTGAAACACAAACTTGTGTTAGGTAAACACAAGTGCCCTTTGAAGAGGGATTGAGACATTTTTATGAGTCTCTCATTGTCCATCCATTGTCTACCCTTGAATAAAATAATGCAGAGTGCTCAAAACAAGGCCTAAATGACAAATTGGGAACAGACTGGTGCCAAGAGGGTAGTTTTCTCATCACCTCAACTTTTCCAGAAATTCCATAATTAACCCCAGTTCAGGCATTCCCTGGTGTGGTAGTAAGTGCCCTGACATTGAGCCAACAAACCAGTCTCCATCCTTAGCTCTAAGGTCTCACCAGAAAAGTCTGAAGATAAGGGAAGACATAGCCCTTGTGTGAAGTCTAGGCATCCAACAGTAATTTAGATATAAACAAGCCACGATTTCTGGTTGTCTGGATGAGAAAAGGAGTTCTCAAGTCAGAATGCCATTTCAGCTAAGCCTGGAAGAGCTCTTAGACTCTTCTCTCAAATCCATTAGGCCAGCAGCAGCTAGTCTTCCCAGTTGAACCCCTGGACACCTACAGGTGTAGTTCACAGGGCAGAGAGAGATGTTCACTAGAAATCCATGTAAGTCTGAGGGAAGGTGGCAGCTCTGAAGCAACTTGGTGATGTTGGCATTCACAGCCACTGTCCCAGCACATTATCTGCCCCTTGTGTGATGTAGCCACAACACAGAATTTGCACTTCTGCTGCTGAAAACACTTCTGTTGCACTTTGTCCATCCCTGCATTAGCCAGCATGTCCCAGTCTTTCTCCTGGTGCTCAAAACCAATTGCTTCTGTCTCCTGCTTGCCCAGTTCCCTTTCACAAGTCATACACCTGGGTATGCGAGGAAAAGCGTGTGGATTTGCTCCAGACATACAGTTCCTGCCTAGAACTGTAGCTTGTTCTGCATGGCTTTTGTACACATACTTGGACTTCATGTCTAATACCAACCTCCAAAACAGCCATTTGTAGAAGTACCTGAAAAAGCCACAGCAGCCTGACTAACAGATATGATGTGTGAGGCAGCAGGTCCTTCACTTCCACTAAAACAAACAGGACTTGAGGGCATTTGGCTCTTTCCAGATAAAGCCTTTAGAGTTGTAATTTAGACTCTGTGTCTGACACTGTCATTCATGTTGTAATTACCTGTTTTCAGATCCCATACACTGAGGCCTACTACTCAGTACAGTGTTCCTCAGGCAATTCCTTCCATCTGTGTCAATGATCAGTGGGAAAGCATTTTATCACATAAATGTTAGGGATACCCTCTCTAAAAGCAGTGCTCCTTCTCTGACTGTCTGCATGCAGAGCCCTGGAGACTGCTTATAAAAATCAATGATTTAGCCATTTAAGAATGTGCCCTTTTGGTACCTGCAGGACATAGAGACTGCTACTTTCCTAAATTAGTTTCACTGATGTATCACAGCAGAGCAGGGAAGGTTCCAGGAGTTCAGTGGTATCAGTAATGGGTAGAGAGGTCCTGCTAGTTTCCAGTTTGTTGCATTTCTTCTAGTTCAATTTCATACTGCTTAGGTTCAGCGCACAAACCCCCTTTTCAGCACATCTGTTGTGGCTTAACCCGGCAGGCAGCTAAACACCACACAGCCTCTCGCTCACTCCCCCCACCTCTCAGTGGGATGGGGGAGAGAATCGGGGGGAAAAAAAAAAAGTAAAATTTGTGGGTTGAGATAAAGACAGTTTAATAGGACAGAAAAGGAAGGGAAAATAATAATAATAATAATAATGATGAAAGAATATACAAAATAAGTGACACACAATGCAATTGCTCACCACCCATTGACCAAGGCCCAGCCAGTTCCTGAGCAGCGGTCACCCCTCCCCCGGCCAACTCCCCCCAGTTTATGTACTGAGCATGACGTTACATGGTATGGAATATCCCTTTGGCCAGTTTGGGTCAGCTGTCCTGGCTGTGCCCCCTCCCAGCTTTTTGTGCACCTCCAGCCTTCTCAGTCGGTAGAGCATGGGAAGCTGAAAAGTCCTTGACATCACGGTTTCCTGTGTGAGAACAAGGCAGAGCCTCAAGGCAGGAGCTGAGGGGCAGTGCCTTTGCAGATTATCGTGAGTGTGGGCTGGGGTAAGAGGAACACTGTGGGCCAGCAGCACAGCATGTAAGCTTCCAGTGATAACTGGGAGTGGAAGTCTAGATAACTGCGTGGCCCCAGAATTGCCATTTTGTTTGGAGATGAATGATCCCCACATCTTCTTTCCATCATCCTGCAATGCAAAACAATAGGCTTTATTCAAAGGGCCCATGAAAGAAGCATGGGTGTACCTTTCTTTAGGACACCTACTTACTTTAAACGTTTCTGCAAGTGTTCAGCTCAGTAAAAGATTTTATTTAAAAGAAAAATCAGGAAAATGTGTTGCTATCTAATGAATGAGCAAGGGTTAAAGAATCTGCCAGTGCCATGTCATCTTCCTCCCCCAGGAAACTCCTCCCTGGTTGTCTGTGTATCTGTATTTTAAGGCAGTTAATCAGCTTGTTAGTGAGCCATCAGGCTAAAGAGTCCAGAAAGTCAGAAATAGTATGATTCATCTTAAGTGAATTAATATTTTTATTCTGCATGAAATCTAGATAAGTAAAGCTCAAGAAAGAAATATTGCACAGTTTCTTAATGAAACTCTGCTCTTATTTACAGCTTAGAATATCCCTGAAAAAGTATTACTTGCTTTAGCGCTATTGTACAATTTGTGTAAGCATAGTCCAGCCTCAGATCACAGTAATTAACTGTTGGGGAAAAAAAAATATCATGGGAGTTACTTAGTATGCCATTGTTACCGTAACTCGGCAGATGAAAAACTCTCTAAGACTCAATTTGGAGTTTTAGAAAGCAGGCATTCTTTAGTGCGGCGCCGGGTGCACAGGGGATCACTCCTCCTAGTGTGCGCGCCGGGCTGCTCAACTATGGGAGTTATGTACAATCAGAATATACAGATTCATTAGATTTCTGAGAAATGATTAGCATATTCATGTTATTTCTTGGAACTCATTAACATATGCAAAAGTCTCTAACGCATGCGCTCTTATGTTCATTGGTGGTCTTCCAGGGTCCTCTGGTGGTCGTCGATAGTCTTCCTCACCGTGTCCGCTAATTGAACTCAGTCTTTTCACCTAGTTGCAGTAGCTGATTTCAGCATAACTTCCTTATCCATTCCACCCCTGTACACAGAGCTTCAAGGATTCCTTTTATCTATGGAATGTCCAGTCTGCAGAACATTTAGCTACTTTGCTTCGACAAAGAAAACCATATGTCTCCTTAGTATTTCGGTATCACATTAGTAAGAGAGCATTTAAAGTGATTTGCATCTGTTGAGAGAGATGCTAATGCAGGCAGTGTGGAGCAAATCGTTCAATCGTTTTGAGTTAAGACACAAACCCAAGGTGTTTAGATTATATTTGTTGTAGTTGACTGGTCAGCTGATCTTTGTTTATACAAGATAACTGAACTTGGAAAAATAAAGAGAATTTCAATGCTTAATGAAAATGAAATTTCATTGTTTCAGTTTTATTGCTCAAAAAAATTATTATAGAGGTTAGCATTTCAAGAAATGGTACCAGCTACCACAGTCAAAATGCTTTGCTAGGATAAAATAGTTACCTGGCCTGTATAGCCCAGCTAATAGATTCAAACAGCTATGTATTAGTTGTTATAGGGAAGTATTTTGTGGCTATTTTGTGACTGACTGGCTCTCTCCTTCTCGCTTCCCACCAAATCTCTTTTTATGACAGGAGCTGTACTCTAAGTTGCATTCACTTGGCAAGGTTGAATCTGAAAGCCTGTTCATCCTGACCACCCAACTTGTCAAGGAAAAGCTGCCAGCATGTGAAGTGGAAGACACTGCAAAACATGAGCAGAAGCTAAAGGAGTGGGAGCAAGAACAAGCACTTCTCACTAAGAGAGAAAGAGAGATGAGAGAAAAGGCTTAGCAGGAACTGGAAGCTAGGGAGCTAGCTAAAGCATCTGTTTAATACTGGAACTCAAAGACTACCATAATGGTATGCATTCCTCTGTCAGTGAACTGAAGTGCACATCACATTATTAATATTTCACTTTAATCCTACTGCAAGTGTGACTATATGTGACTATTTACTATATTTAAATTAAACTATTTCTATTTTACCTGTTTCCTGAAGGACACATGGTTTAGAAATCATCATCCTGTATATGATATATTTTCCTCCTACCATCAGACAGGCAGGGAATGGAATGGAGACAACACAAAGAAACAAAGGCATAAGAAGTAGCTTGCCTGCGATGAAAGGTGTAGAGGGTGGAAGAAACAAAAGAGGAGGGAAGAATTTCAAACACAAGTTGTTTCAGTAGGAGTTTCTCACAGGAAAGGATGCCTTGGCTGCTCTGAACTTCAGACGCTAAGAGGATTAACATATATTGATTGCTTTTTTTTTTTTCTTCCCCAACCCATTTGGAAAATTCAGGGTACTATACATGGAACTGGAAGCCTAACTTTAGACTGTTTCAAAAACTACTTTTAAAGAGTTTTAGCCTAATGCATTAGCACTTGCACAGGCACTCAGATGTGCCTTTCCTGTAAGGAAGTTAGGAATTTCTGACTTCACTAGCGCTACTCTGCTCCACTTTTAAGGTCAATAAAGAAACATGCACAATCACCTTGGCAAACACTAAGGAGCCTCATAGTGCAGTGCAGTTTCCTTTTATATTCTGGGTGCAGTTTCATGGGGTTTTTGACCTAATTCCCTTCTTGCCTCAGCTGCGTACATGGTCCCATGCCCCATTCTTCAGATTGGTAAAACAATGTAGGTATTCACAGAGAGCACAAGGAAATGGCAAGGGAGGAAGGGATCATAGCATATTGGTTGTGAGGTGCATCAGCATCCATCCCTGCTTACATTCCCTGTCACCACAGAATTCGATCAGATGCAGCCAGCGACTTTCTACAGCTCCTGGCAGGGCAAGCTCCTTAAAAATAGGGAGACCCTAGCAACAGCCCTGCTATACTGCAGCTTGTTATGGCAATGACAGTGTTGTCTCATTGTGCTTTACCACAGGGTCTGATAAGCATTTCCAGTTTTATCATGCACCTGTCTAGTCTTACAGCTATAAAACTCACGTCACAAACTCACTGTAAATCCAGTGAGAACACACTGCAAAACTGTAAAGTGAACTTGTTTTAAGTGTAGGAAAGCATCTTATCCACATCCACCAAATGCCTCTCTTATTCCCAGTGAATGCACTAAGAGCCTGATTGCTCTTTCACATCCAAGAACATGGCAGTAAGGTCCTTCACTCCATCTTGTCAGCAAGTGCCATAGTTTCTCCCATACTGCAGTAAGAGTGCGCTGTCTCCGGGTAAGTAGATGATTTTGTGGCTTGGTCTAACTAAACCAACAGTGGACTTTCCCAAGCAACTTTTCTCTCTCAAGTCTCCTGAAGTTTTTTCCTCTTCCTTGGTCTAAATGCTTTCTGATTGCTAGGAGGAGAAGTCAGGGAGCATTAAGGGAGAGTGGGAGGCCAAACACAGTCTTAACAATTTCCTTAAAACTGGTGGTTTCAAAGAGGTCATCACTCCTAGTCCAGCCACAGGAGACCGAAGTGTCCCTCCCCTGCCCACACATTTCAGGTTTTCTGTATCAGGACATGGGTTGTTCCTCCAAAGGTTCACAATTACTCCTGCATCCTCCAATTTCTTTCTCAGCTTCTTGCTACAGTGTGACGGTGTGCTCCCCCGCCCAACCTGACCTTTATCTCCTGTAACCCTGCTTAAGCGATAACTACCAGGGGCAGGCGTTAATGGATGCTGATGGTGATAGCTTCGTCCATTAACGAAGTGTATTTGGGAGCCAGATAACACCACAATAGCCCTTGGTTATTGTGAGAAATACGTCCACCTAACCACAATTATCCGTATGCAAATATGACTGAGTCAATCATCTTACCCCTATAAATAGTGAGCAGCCCAAGAGCCCTTTGAGCTCTCCTGCATGGCAGCAGGCTGCATGCCAGGATCTCCCCTTGAGTAGGGATGCCTCTCAAGGTTACTCCTCGAGGTTGAGAGATTCCTTGCCGCAACAGATCCTTGGTAAGTGACTAACAGCATGCTAAACTTTGAAATCTTAGCTAAGTGATATAAAGGATTGATTGTGCATATATAATCCTTTAGACATAGACTGTTGACCAAGACTGGGACTAGGATTGGATCCAGCCACACCTAGACTCCTCTCTAAGAAGTTTAGAAAGCAAGGGGATCCTTTCTGAACCTCATGACTCAACGGGAGGGTCTTCCTGACAGTAATGTCTGACCCTGTCCTCTATGCAGTAGATAATCAAGTGTACCTTGCCATCAAATCTTGTTCACTGTTGCATTTACCATTGAACTTTGTTAATTCACACTTTAACTCACTGTTTTCTATCAATAAAGTGTATTGTTGCTTCTCTCTTACGAGTGAAGTGCAGTCTCACTCCATCCGTGACATACAGGCACCACCTCTCCCTCGTGGGATCTTCTCTACGCCACTGTTGTAAATAGTTGTAAGATAAATGGCTGGATTAATCAAGCATGCATCAAACATACAAGGCCAAAGCTAACGAGCACATCATGAGATAGATAAGTACTAGCAGAAACCAGACAAGGACAACCAAAACTGTGGCAAATGGCAGTGATGAGCCAATTTGTGACCATATAAGGAGAAGGGCCCAAAGGTTCAAGAAAAGTTCACCTCCTGCAAAGACCACGAGAGACCACCAGAGACCACCTAAGACACCTGTAGATGCTCCTAAGGACTCAAAACACATGCGTGAAAGACTATGCAAATATTATAATTAGTTCTGAGAAATATAATGAATATGTATGGTTATTCCAAGAAATTATTATGAATATGTATATCGCAGAGCCATATAAGGGATGGTTGATGCAACATACGGTGTGCATGCTTGGCAGAGAGATCCCCCATGCACCTGGCCAAATAAAGTAATGCCTACTCTAATACACCCAGCGTTAAGGAGTTTTATTCCCAATTTTTGGTGACACCACCACAGTTTTAAGACCCTCCTTGCTGACACATGGCCTCTAGCCACTACAGCTGTTAATCCTGTTGCTTATGAGACACTGTTTGGCTAGGCCACAATGGGCACTGCCACATTTCTCCTTGTTTCTTGTTAGCATCTGTTTCTTGGCAGCACAAGGAGCCTGCGTCTGGCCCTACCTCCACCCTCCCTCACCCTGCTCAGTAGATATGCCAGGCTGCTAATGCTAATTGAGCTCCAGCAAGCTGCTGACTGCTGTACCCCCCACTCTCTCACAGAGCATGCTTCACTTCCCTCGCAACTAACCCCCCCTTTCCATTTATTTAGACTTAACTATTATAGCAATAGAAAAAAAAAATCCTCCTCTAAGCTCTGAGTAACCTGTTAATTAATATTACAGGTTGCCACCTTGTTTTACTCCAGGCATTGTGGGTTTGAATGCTCTGAGCCCAGCCTGAAGCTGAAACTCAAACACTGTAGATACAACCTTTCACCCAGACATAGGCTTTAAATGAACTGTGGAGAACACGTTTTGTGTAGTTTTGTCCTTCGGGAAAGATTTTCCTGCACCACAGGTAAACCAGATACTCTGTGTTCAGCTCGAATCTCCTCCCATCTGTCTCCCCTGCCCTTGGGAGAGGGGGTGTTCCCTGCCAAATGCTTTGCAGGCGGCAAAGCAGATTCCTGGGGCCAGATGAAGGACATCAAACCCAAGACCTGGGGCAGTGGGTCCGGAACATTTGTGGCTTAAGGAGCCAAAAGTTTTGCCAAGCCCTCTCATATATCTGTCCCCTCAGTATCACCCTGAGCAAGAAACCACTTCTGACACTTCCACCAGCTGGGCCAGCCCCACACCAGGGCCTCTTTTCCCTCCCACTAATGCCCCAGCCAAGTATTTCTCCACAGTCCAGCAGCCTCCATCTTGCCTGCTTCTCCCCACCTCAGGTCTCACCACCGTCTCACTCAATAGCAACCAGCTTCTGCCAAACCAGTGTTTTCTCACCTAGCAAATTCTCACATTTCCCACAAGCTTACCTGCACCTTCTTGAGCTCGCCAGCAATCTTCTTCACCAGTTTTCCCTGCTTCCCCTTTGACCTCCCCCTTGATCCCCTTCACGTTCCTCCCATACATCATCTTGCATTTATTTCTTCCCCCTCTCCAAGGAGGCCAACCATGTCTTTTTACCCCCCTGTCTCAGACAGCAACGCACCCCCAGCTCTGTAGACCGCAGCCCGGGGCACCCAGCACTTGGGTGCCTGAGGTTTCAGGTCCCTAGACACAGATCACTCTCAAGAGGTTGGAAACATGAATTAGCAACTGAAACTTGAGGGAGGGGGGGAAGGTACTCTTCTCTTTGGTGCTCTCTCCTACCTGCTACCTTTGAGCCAGGTCAATAGTGAGACAGACAAATTGTGAGACGGGGGAATTCAGAGACTATCTGAGACCAGTGCTGTTCAGGCATGTGCTCAGCTTCCCAAGGGAGACACAGATGGTAGTTCACCACAAATGCAGCAGCATGAAAAATCAACAATCAACTAACTCAGCCCAACCTACCTGATTTTCTCCTTCCCAGTCCAGGAAAATTAAGATAGACTTGACTGTTCGCCCCTTTGCATGAATAATGTACACACGACCTGTTTTTCAGCTGCTTGCTGGAATACTCTTAAAAAGGAGTTTGAACAACACTCGTAGCAACACCTGGGAGTGAATCTGGGCCCCAGATAGTCAAAAGCTCTTCCGTCTGGATGTCCATGGCTTTGCATGCACTCCTGTGATAGCCATCACCTGCTATGATGCAGCTGGCTGCATTTAGAAGGGGGGCACAGAAGCCATACAGCAGCTTTTGATCTGCTGCTGCTTAAATGTGAGCTTTGATGCCAAGGGAAGAATGTGGATGTGTATATACATGCATATAAAAAAAAAAAATACAACTTGTATGCTCTACAAACACAAAAAGCTTCTGAGTTCATCCAGTCCTGTGCCCTGGTACTCATTCGATGCAAGCTCACAACCCAGTTAGCGCTTCCTCACTAGGACATTCTCAAGCTTTTTGAAATGTTACTGCTCCTTGCTACAACATTTCAGACAGCTGCCTAGACCTTTCTACACATGGATGGGACTGTCAAAATATTTCCTGGAAGGGACAGACCAAAATCTTTCTTGGTAGTAACATTATCTCCTTATTTTGGATTGCCTCTCCTAGAAATCTTCCTTCACATCCTGTTTTCTTTTGTGACTAGAGCTGTGATTTGGATTAAAGCTATTGCAGTTTCTCCCTTGTCAGTATATTTCTAAATCACAGGAGTGCATCTTTCCTGGTATCTGTGTAGCTAAAGGTGTTACCGTAAGTCAGCAGATGAGGAACTCTCCAAGACTCAATTTGGAGTTTTAGAAAGCAGGTGTTCTTTATTGCTGCACTGGGTGCTAGGTGGAATTTCCACAAATCAAGCACACCTATGCCGAGTTCACCGTTACATTTATACACAAGAATTACAAGGTAATACACTCCCCGTTACAATGATTGGTTAGTGATTTACATATAATGATAATATCTGCTGTGTCATTCTCTTCTGTTACTACGCGTGCGCGGGGGAAGGGTCTTCACCTGGGCAAGGGTCTTCTTGACCTGTGGGTATGTCTTTTAATATTATAATGAAGGCAGTTCACTTCAGGATACCTTAAAAGTAAGTTTTGTTGCCAAGTTGGCCAGCTAGATATCTACCTTGCCAGCTTCTTGTGCACCTCCAGCCTTCTCAGTCGGTAGAGCATGGAAAACTAAAAAGTCCTTGGCTAGTGTAAGCATTACCTAGCAACAACTAAAACATCGGTGCGATATTGTCCTGGTTTCGGCAGGGATAGAATCAATTTCCTTCCTAGTAGCTGGTACAGTGCTGTGTTTTGGATTTAGGATGAGAACAAAGTTGATAAGGCACCGATGTTTTCGTTGTTGCTAGGTAATGCTTACACTAGTCAAGGACTTTTCAGCTTCCCATGCTCTACCGACTGAGAAGGCTGGAGGTGCACAAGAAGCTGGGAGGGGGCACAGCCAAACTGGCCAAAGGGACATTGCATACCATGTGACGTCATGCTCAGTACATAAACTGGGGAAAGCTGGCCGGGGGGGCCGCTGCTCGGGGACTGGCTGGGCATCGGTCGGCGGGTGGTGAGCAATTGCACTGTGCATCACTTGCTTTGTGTATTATTATTATTATCATATTATTATTATCATTTTATTTCAATTATTAAACTGTTTTTATCTCAACCCACGAGTTTTTCTCACTTGTGCTCTTTCCCACTTCTCTCCCCCATCCCACCGGGGTGTGGGGGGAGTGAGCGAGCGGCTGCGTGGTGCTCAGTTGCCGACTGAGGTTAAACCACGACAGTCCTTTTTGGCGCCCAACGTGGGGCACGAAGGGTTTGAGATAATAACAGATTAACCGGAGTGTATTAAGGAACTTATATCTGTTAATAGTGGTGGGTCACAATGTTGGTTTCTCTGTTCTCGATATTGATTTGTCTAATCTGCATCATGCTCTTTTTCTTGCTGTACATGTTAAAGATTGGTGTTGGTTTTTGCAGTTTGCTGTGGTCTGCAGTGATTAGTGATGTCTCGCTTGTGAGGTTTGTTTTTAGAACATTGACCTTGATGTTAGTGTGGTGTGTAGGTTTCGCAATGAAGCCGTTACTGTACCACGGGTACCATTTCGTGGAGACAACTAGCAATTACAGTGACTTTTCTGAGAGTTTTTTTACGGAGGAAATACAGAATGGCAGTGTCACTACCTTCTTCTATGATGTTTCCTCCTTCATTACAGTAACTTTTCAGTATTTTGAACAGCCTTGCGTAGTTAAGATACTCCTATTGATACTTCTTGGGAATATTGTTTTGGTTTTGTCTAAAGTTGGTAAGCAATTTAAGAATATCTTCCAGAGATCTGCCCCAAGGCTGGATAGTTATGAGTGGCAGGGTGTGTGGGACAAGATGGGCAAGTACCTAGGCCAATGGGCACCCCCAATGTTTTGGAACTTCAACCCTGAGCAAGTGCAGAATCCTGAAAAGTTAGTAGAATATTTGGAAAAGGTGTGCTGTCACCCTGGCAACTCCAGAGAGATGCAGATCATTGCAACGTGCTGGGGCCTGGCCCATGCCTACCGAGCCCTGTTCAACACCATTCAGTACCCTCAAAGGGAAGAGAAGGTCTCTGGATCTGACAGGAAAACGACACGAACTGCGGCCACTCAGACCTGGGCAACACGCCCTGCGGCCACTCTGACCCCAGCAACATGCTCTGCAGCTACTCAGACTCCAGCGACAGGCCCTATGGCCACTCAGACCGCGGTGACAGGCCCTCCGGCCACTCCAACCCCGGTGACAAGCACTGCGGCTACTCAGACCCCAGCAACAGGCTCTGCGGCCACTCAGACACCGGCGACAGGCCCTGCGGCCTCTCAGACCCGGGCGACAAGCCCTGCGGCCACTCAGACCCCAGCGACAGGCCCTGTGGCTGAACCAAAGAACCAGCCTGTGCCGGTATCAGTCGCCCCTGTACACAAGAAGAAATTTTGGAAGCAGAAGTCGGCTCGTTTAGTAAGGGAGGAAGAAGCTTCTTCTAAAAGGGAGCCGGAGGAAGAAGTGGAAGAGGCAGACTACCCTGGAGAAGGGCCATCATGAGAACGGGAGGAGGAGAGCCGGCCGATGCTTGGGGAGGAAGAAGAGGAAGAACTCATAAACGAGGCAGTGACCACCCGATCTCTATCCCTGAGTGAGCTGCGAGATATACGAAAAGATTTCAGCCGTCGTCCAGGCGAGCATATTGTCACCTGGCTGCTCTGATGCTGGGATAATGGAGCCAATAGCCTGGAATTAGAGGGTAGGGAAGCCAAGCAGCTGGGATCCCTTTCTAGGGAAGGGGGCATTGACAAGGCGATTGGAAAAGGGACACGAGTCCTCAGCCTTTGGAGGCAACTCTTGTCAAGCATGAAGGAAAGGTATCCCTTCAAGGAAGATGTCATATGTCGCCCAAGCAAGTGGACCACCATGGAGAAGGGTATCCAGTTTCTGAGAGAATTAGCTGTGCTGGAGGTAATTTATGGTGCCCTGAGCAATGAACAAATATCCAAAGATCCAGATGAAGTCAAGTGCACGCGACCCATGTGGCGGAAGTTTATAAGGAGCTCACCATCGTCATACGCCAATTCATTGGCAGTGATGACCTGGAAAGATGGAGAGGAACAAACAGTGGATGAATTGGCTAGTCAACTCCGGCAATATGAGGAAAGTCTCTCTTCCCCCCTTGTCTCAGCTGTGGAGAAACTCTCCCGGGAGATCCAGCAACTCAGAGATGATAGGTCCTACTCCCCACCTGTGAGGACCAGTATCTGGGCTATTAGGAGTCAGCGTTCTTTTGCCCAAGAGAGAGAATAAAAAGGGTACACACCACGGGGCACCCTATGGTTTTACCTGCGTGACCACGGAGAGGACATGAGGAAGTGGGATGGAAAACCTACCGCAGCCCTAGGGGCATGGGTACGTGAATTGCAAGGGAAAACAATCACAGAAAGAGGTTCTTCCAGGAAAATTACTGCTCCAGTTTCCAGCGGGCAGTTCCCCAGACAGAGTAGAAGGGCTGATCTTACTCCTGATCTTAATGAAGAAACTTCTGACTCGTATGTACAAGAAGTGAGAAACAAGTACTGTGATGAGGACTAGAGGGGCCCTGCCTCCAGCCAGGGAGAGGAAAGGGACAACCGGGTTTACTGGACTGTGTGGAGTCGGTGGCCTGGCACATCAGACCCACAGGAGTATAAGGCTCTAGTAGACACCGGTGCACAGCGTACCCTGATGCCATCAAGCTATAAAGGGGCAGAACCCATTTGTATTTCTGGAGTGACAAGGGGATCCCAACAGCAAACTGTATTGGAAGCTGAAGTCAGTC